>OY755039.1:16347983-17678616 GCA_963576565.1 Aspidapion aeneum
ATGAGTGTGTATTGAACTTAAAAAGAAACATGCAAAATTTATTCACTTAAAACCAAACCACAATCATGACACTAGAACAAAGAAAAAGATAAATTTCAAAAATTCAGGAAATTGACGTTTAAAAAAGCCTGTTTTAATTTAATATGCAAACTTGAGCCTTATTCAATTAAAGAATTTTTAAGAACCTAGCATTTCTATATTTTTAAATATTTATATAGTTATCATGGGTCTCTCTCGTGTATTACAATTATCGAGTATCTTTTTTATTATTTTGGTTTTATACCTACTTGTTATTTTATGAAGTAAACAAAACTTTTTATCTGACGTATCTTTAAAAGAAAAACGAACTATTTTAAAATTATTTTAATAATTTTAGTATTTTAATGTTATTTATTTAAACTTTTATTTTGTTATTGTTAGATCTTTTTCTCGGTCTTTGTGTGTGTTTTTATTTTTTAGTATTTAAGCATTTTTTTTTAAATTGAGAACCTATCTAATTATAAATTACCAGCTTTAACTTCATGCTTGTTACAAATTAATTTAGAGTAATTAAAATAATAATTATATTAATAATAATAATGATAATTTTATTTATGATAAGTGATTTTTGTTCTCACTAATAGATAAGTATTTTAAAGAAATTAGGAATTATTAGACATACCATATATATATATATATATATATAGTTTGAAATTGTATATTTAATATGGTGAATAAACTAACTATCTATCTATCTATCTATCTATCTGAGCTTTGGAAGACGGATAGGATAGGAAAAAATTAAAAACACCAAAATTTTGATTTACTTTCCTCCCCTATAAATGCAAAGTTATGTAAAATTAACCATGCTTTCTTCCAGGAACACAAGAAAGGTGAGCTTTAGAAGGCTGATAGAAACTATGATAAAACCATGGGAAAATATTTTAAAAAAAGGCATGGCAAAAGTTTTGAACAATATTCCGTATATTTTACTACTATAAAACTTAAATATTATCCAAATCCTTTAAAAAACGAGTGAAATCATAACAAAAACATTTCATGTAAAAAAAGTCAAGTACGCGAAAGTGGTATTCCCTAAAAAGAATTGAGATAAAACTAAAGCCAAGTTCTCCAATACAAATTTCAAAATGAATGGTTCTTACTAGTTTGGAAATGTTTCTCTAAACTTGGCTATTACGGCTGCAAATGACTCTTAGGCACAGTGCTAAATTGAACGTAAAGAAGTTTGGCTGGAATAGCAAAGTTTAAACAAACATTTCCAAACTAGTAAAATTAAATTTTGTATTGGAGAACTTGGCTTTACTTTTATCTCAATTTTTTTTACGGAATACCACTTTCGCGTACTCGGCTTTTTTTTACACGGAATGTTTTTGTTATGATTTTATTTTTAGATCTTATAACAATTCTAGTTACTTAAACTATTCAACTTCAAAAATATCATTATACCTATTCTACCTAAATCAATTATTAACAACAACACATTCTTTTTTAAAAAACTAAAGCATACACCCTACTAAGAAGTTTGTAAAATAACTACCCCTTCTTGTTGGAATCACTACATAGTCAGGTTTCAAATAGGCCGTTTTTAGCTCTAGCTTGCCTATTTGTGAAACAATATTCTGTGACACGTCAAAATTTTCAGAAAAAATCTTGGAATACGAATTTCTATGGTGGAGATTTCAGCATAATTTGTTCATAACAAAAACATTTCATGTAAAAAAAGCCAAGTACGCGAAAATGGCATTCCATAAAAAGAATTGAGATTAAAGTAAAGCCAAGTTCTCCAATACAAATTTCAAAATGAAAGATTCTTACTAGTTTGGAAATGTTTTTTTAAACTTTGCTATTAAAGCTAAACTTCTTTATGTTCAGTTTAGCACTGTGCCTAAGAGTCGTTTACAGCCGTAGTAGCCAAGTTGAAAATACAAAAATGTAAATTTTGATTAAAACTAAATTTAACAAGTGTAATTAAAACTGTACTCTCTAATGTAGTTATTTAGTTATTTCAAGAAATCTGGATCTATGTCACGTCACATTTGAAAGCGTCGCGACGCCGCATGTATTACGCCGCCGGAAAAAAAAATATGATTTTTGTAAATGTTTTCATAGGTTTATTAATCGTACAAATTTAAAACAAAGTCACCACAACTTCGGAAATTCTGCCCAGCCAATACTTTGAAAAATATTTCCTAAAAATCAACTTTTATAATGCCATTAACATGACTCACAGAGATATTATTTTCAAGATGGTACAGCGACCAATCTCATTCAGCAGGGCGATCTTCTGGAACCACTACTCTTTTATTTGATTATTCTTTCCTTAATTGCTTTACTGAACTCAGAATTTAATGTCTGGTATTTGGATGATAGAAAAGCAAATGATTTAAAAAACATTATCGTCAAATGTGAAAATTTAGGTTTAAAAATTAACACCAGCAAATGCGAAATTTTCTTTATTCAAAATTCAAACTACCAACAAATTCTTTTGACCTAAAAGTTTCCGATCAATTTAAATTAGAACTTTTCGGCTCACCACTTATTTGTGGTGGCGTAGAGCATATTCTTAACAATAAATGCGAAAAAATTGATTATTCATAAAAAAATCTTCTTCTTTTAAATTCCTATTTTCCCTTTTAAAAAATTCTTTAGCTTTACCCCGTTTATCATATCATATTGTCACAAGGGGGTTTTATCGTGACGTAACACAGTTTAAGTTAGATGTTATGGTTTTATTTAACATTACTTATAATTACTACTTACATTAAATACATCTTGTCTACAAATGTGTATCTTCTCAATACGCTCGACTTCTTATAACTTCTGACTATCGTACTACTTATCTTCACTTTTAACTACGCCTGGGACGTTAGGTTATCAGCTTACAACTAACTGCTAAACTCTTTTGGAGATGCTTTTATTACAAATCGTTTGCCATTGATAGAATATCGAGATGTGTTTTGTTTCCTGTATAAACATCATCAATGACCGTTCAATCGCTTCTTGTTTATAATAACTCTGTGTAAAATTTATTACACGCTTAATACAATTTGAACTATATACAGAAGTTCATTTGCTTAGATTGTTTAGGGTTAATGTGCACTTGCTTATAAACGTAAATTTTGCCATTTGGTTAATAGGACATTATTTTCGACCCTGACAATATCACCATGTTGGCTAGCCAAAAATTAATAATTGATTATTAACAAGCTATTTAGATATATTTATTTACTAGATTTGGTGGCCTTGGAATACAACATGTTGAATTTTTGACATCCTTCTTTTCTAGGATTAGTGAATGACACCAATTTTTTAATAAAATATATTATTTTAGACTATATTTATAAAACTAGTGATTCGGAATATACCTTCACTTTAAACAAATGGCTGAACCTTTGCAATTTATCTACTTTGCCTTCTCCATGTCTAAATAACCGGAAAGATCTTAAAAACTTAATATCGTTGTTTGATGGATAGTTAGTCAACCCCATGTGTAAGACAAAGCACACTTTAGAAAATGATAGGTATACCTACTCCTTAAGAAATTCCAAGGTTTTTAAGCAGTCTCGAAAATTGGCAACAGCGCAGTTTTTCAACTGGTTGTAAGAATCACTTTACCTGTGTCTGAGGCACAGTGGGCTCATTAGCCTGATTTATGGCCAATATTAGAAAAAAAGATTTTGTGATAATAACAAAAATAAGCACGAAAGCTCCTACGAAGTTTTTGGTTATAACACATATTGATGCAATATTTTGTTAAAAGTTTCGCATTTTTAATTTTTTTAAATTGTTATAAAACTATCATTGGAATTAATGGATTTTGACCAAAATCTAGTCGTTGCAGTGTCCAATACTATTTTACCTGAAAATTTTATGAAAATTGGTTTAGCGGTTTAGGACCTATTGTGTTACGGACAGATATACAGGGTGTTTCAAAATTCAATAATATAATTTTAGTGCTGAATTCCTTAAGTGATTCTAAGGCAAAAAGTTCTAATAAACATAGACCCGCAAACGCTTAGTTTTAGAGATACAGAGAGTGTTTGTTTATAGCTTATACAGTTTTTCAAATACTTAGCTCAAATTTAGCGCGTATATTTAGGTATAGGCGCTACACTATTAGGCATGCCAAATAATAATAAAAATGTACAGGGTGATACTTTTTAGGGGTTTTCTCGGGTTTTCCCCCGGATTTTTTTTGTGGTAAGCCACTGGTTGATTCTAAAACAAAAAATAAAATCCTTGATTTATTTGCAAACTTTTTTGTCCCCTGTGATTTTTTCGCATCTCTAACCGTTATCGAGAAAATCGCCGTTGCACCAAAGGCTACTATCATCAAAATAAAAAATGCTACAGTATGGTATATGACAAACTATATCAAAATAAACAAAAAAAACATTATCTCGAAAACTAAGCGTTTGCGGACCTATGTTTATATGAACTTTTTGTCGTTAAATCACTCAAGGAATTTAATATTAAAATTATTATTAAAAATTTAATTATTAAAAATATACAAACACACACATGCAGACATCACGACGATATTGCCAAGATAGGTAGGTGCCAAAATACACCCAAATAACACATTTACAGCATTATCTCAAAAAAAAAAAAAATCCAAAATATTACCTTCTCTAGCCTTTGCTGCGCGAGCGGGCTAGGAAGGTAAAAATAAAAGGAAAAATAAACCAAAACACATCCACAACATATCAAACTGAGCTCTAAAGTGACACAAAAGCGTTGTATGACAAAGTATTTGCAAAGGGAACAAACCGTATTTGACACAAAAACGCATCTATAATAAAGCAATTTTGTTATAAAATAAGAGTGCGGGAAAAATTGGGTGGGAAAGTGTTACTTTGCGCACACTTGCAAAAGTGTGCGCAAAGTAACTTATTTGCGGTCAGTCGAGAAAGAAATTGCTTTTCACTATATCAGTGGTTCCCAACCGGTGGGTCGCGACCCCCTTGGGGGTCGCGATGAATAATTAGGGGGGTCGCCAGCCTTTTAGCTCAAAATGAAATACGTCTACAAAAACTGGCCGCAAAAATCCCGACAATCTCGTTTTTTTTTTAAATTGGGCAACACCGCTTTCTTGCCATCGAATAGCCGTCGGCGCTAGTGCTCGTGGCGCTTCGTGTGCCTCTGTCAGTGCATTTTCAACAAGAGGAAGGCACAGGTGTCGTCGAATTGTGATTCGCCGCCTAGATTAGCTAAACGCAAAACGTGAGTTACGCGGTATTACGAGTAGTGTACCTAGTGTTGTTAAGAATTCAACGTGATGGCGGCAAAAAAACGAAAATAATACGACGAGTATTTAAAGTTTGGCTTATCAACTGTTATTAATAATGGAATACAGAAGCCGCAATGTGTCTTATGCAATACCGTTCTCAGTGCTGAATCTATGAAACCATCAAAGCTGAAACGTCATTTGGAAACAAAGCATCCCGAACACGTTTCAAAGGACTTGGACTTTTTTAAACGGTGTGAAAGTCGCCTACAACATCAAAAGCTGGATTTCACTGGAAATTTCCAACAACAAAATCAAGCTGTAGTTCAAGCATCTTTTGAAATTGCTTTCGAAGTCGCCAAAAATAGAAAACCTCCCACAATTGCCGAAAATCTTATCAAGCCCTGTCTATTAAAATCAGTTAAGTTAGTCCTTGGAGAAGCGAGTGAAATGAAAATGCGTAATATATCCTTGTCAAACAACACAATTCGGAGACGCATTTCGGATATGTCAGCAGATGTATTGGAGCAAACTTTGTCAGAAATAAAAGCATCCCCTTTGTTTTCTTTCCAACTTGACGAGTCTACAGATGTTACTTCATGTTCCCAGTTACTTGTTTTCATAAGATATATTCACTTGGATAATATTAAAGAAGAGTTTTTATTTTGTAAAGCCTTAAAAACCACAACGAAGAGTGAAGACGTGATGAAGATGATACGTCCGTTCTTTGAAACAAACGAATTGAAATGGGAGAATTTGTGTGGAGTTTGTACCGATGGAGCTCCAGCTATGCTTGGATAGAGGTCAGGTTTTCAGAAAAAAATTAAAGAGCTTGCACCCCAAGCAAAGGGCTTGCACTGCATGATTTACCGGTTTGCACTTGCTACTAAAACTCTACCAAGACCCTTGCAAGAAGTTCTTGACTCTTTGATTAAAATCGTTAACTATATTAAATCTAGTGCTCTTAATACCCGTCTTTTTAAAGAACTCTGTAAAAACATGGACTCTGATCACGAGACTCTTCTGTTCTATACTGCTGTTCGTTGGTTGTCGAAAGGGAATGTCATTGAACGTGTATTTGAGCTAAAAGACGAACTTAGAGTTTTTTTGGAAATGCAAGGAAAACCAGATTTTATGGAGCATTTTAACGACCCAGCTTGGATCCAAAGAGTTGCCTATTTATCGGATATCTTCGGTCAGTTGAACAAGTTAAATTTAAAACTTCAGGGAAAGGACTTGCACCTTATCTATTTTAGAGACAATCTCCAAGCATTTGTCTCCAAGCTTGCTAACTGGCGACGTAAAGTAATTCTTGGAAACTTTGCAATGTTTGAACACCTAAGCACCATGATTGAGGGGTCAGAAGCAGGAATTGTGGAGAATCTAAAAGAGGAAATGAATCATTTCACCTTCAATACCTTGAAAATGAAATTCAACGATATTTTCCCGAACTGTCTGACCAAGAAGCTGCAGTGGTGAGGAACCCCTCGTTAGATATTGCCGACAGTCCTGATGAATTGCAAGATGAATTTTTGGAACTTAGGAATGATTCCTCAGCACGTGCCCTATTCCAGGAAAAAAAGTTGACTGAATTTTGGTGTGCCATATATCGTTCTTATCCTAATGTTGCTCTGTTTTCTCTGCGGGTGCTGGTACCATGTGCGTCGACCTACCTTTGTGAAAGTGGCTTTTCAACTCTTTTGCAGATCAAAACAAAAGCGAGAAATAAACAGGATGTTGAAGACGACATTAGGCTGGCTTTGACATGTACTCAACCAAGAATTTTAAAACTTGTTACGCAGATGCAAGCTCAGTCATCACATTAACATTATACCAAATAATAAATAATAATATCAAAATTATTAAATTGTATTTTTGTTGTTTAGTTACGAAATATCAATATTTTTTAGAAATTAAAAAAAATGAGGGGTCGCAAACTTTTAAGCAAATCCAAAAAGGGTCGTGACTGAAAATAGGTTGGGAACCACTATATTGTTAAAATCTTGTTTTTAATTCAATACTTTGTGACCAAAATGATAATGGGCCCACTGTGTCCCATCAAAATCACGGGACTTTCGGAATCGTCTCAGGCGCTCGAAACAAATCTGCTCGGAGAAGGGATGATAGGCCAGTAAATTCAATGAGTGGATATCGAGATGACATCGATGAAAATAGTGAAAAAACATATTTTGAGCGGGCAAAACGTGAAGATATTGTGATTTTGGAATATGTTAGTTTATAACAAAGAAGAACTAGCTGGCTTGTTTTTTCGTGGTTATGGATAAGGCTTGAACATATTTACCTTCATAGCGTAGCAATGGCTAGAGAAAGTATTATTTTCAACAAAAAATTTTTTTTGAGATAACGTCAAACATGTGTTATTTGGGTGTATTTTGACCTATCTTAGCAATCAGGTAAAATAGTGTTTAACACTCTAACGAGCTGATTTGGTCAAAATCCAATAATACTAATGAAAGTTTTTTGATAATTAGGAAATTTATAAAAACAAAAAACTGTTTTCAAGGCTGATATATTATGACTTCACTTGAAATGTGCTAATAGGCTAGCTAGGAAGGTATCAGATCCCTCATGGATCCATTTATTTTTTAATTATACGGACAAAATATATTCATTTATGAACATAATGCTTATAATAGTTTATTTTTCGAGAAAATACGAAGTTAACAGAGTTATAGAGAACAAGGTTTGGTTAAATATCAAAAAATTGTCACAAATTATGTGATCAGTTTTTTAAAAGTATATTTATATACTACTAAAGAGAGAGAGCATAGGTATCAAAGTGTATATTATTTCTTTTAATTTTTTTTTAACTCACCTCAATCAAAACACGAGTTGATGCTTTAAAAAATTGTACATAGCTTTATATGAATTTGGGAGTTATGTTTTATGTGTTTTTTAATAACATAAAGTCTTTTTTTATAGAAATATAAACAACTACAACCCAGCCTTTCTACTTTCTTAGTGGTTTAAACTTATCACCAGTTTTTTTCCCGTCTCTCCTGGTCGGCGTAAATGGATCAGAAGACTTCACTTACATTAAACGACAAGGAGTGTCGCTATGCCAGTTTAGGTGCCAACCTAGTCACGTACACACGTGGTTGTTCCAGAAAAAAATGATAGTTTAAAAAAAAAAAAAAGAAAAAAGTTTTTGGAAATCATACTTGTTATCTATCTCTTATGTGTCTCTTTATAGGAATTTGTAAAAATTAAAGATCAACACAAAGTTGTAATTATCTAATTGATTGAACAGTTGAGGTTAGGTATCAATATAATGTGTTAGTAGGTTCCACATTCCCTTATATCTCTCATGGCTCCTTTCTCCCCTGGATTTCTCCCTTTCCTGTGTCACTTTAATGCCAAGGATAGATTTCTCCAGGAGAGGTAGATAAATGTAAACCCACTCTCCTGTCAAAATTTTTATTTAGGAATGTAGAATGTTTCCTGTGATTTATCTCACAAAACTAGGGTATAGAACTAAAATAAATGGATCCATGTCGGATCTGATACCTTCCTAACCCATCAGCCCAGTCCAAGTAAACTCCATGCTATATCAACCTTAAAAACAGTTTTTTGTAAATATCTCCGAAACAAAAGCTCCTACCAAGTTTTTGGTTATAACACAAATTTTTGAAAAAAATGTGCGCTACAATATTCCAATTCCAAAACCGCATATTGATGCGACGGTCCGTTAAAAAGTATGCATTTTTTAAACTTTTTAACTGTCATTAGCATTGATGAATTTCGACCTAAATCTAAGCAGCTCATTACATTATTGAATACTATTTTACCTAAAAATTTCATGAAAATCGGTTGGGCGGTTTAGTAGCTATCGTGTTACGGAGATAGTTACACACACACACACAGACAGACATCACGACGATACTACTAGGGTAGGTCAAAATACACACATAAAACAAATTTTAGGGTTATCAGAAAAAAAAAACATTTCGTCGAAAACAATACCTTCTCTAGCCATTGCTGAGCGGGATAGAAAGGTAAATATAGTAAAAAAATAAAGTAAAAACAAGGATTTATTGGTGTGAATATTGCAGTTTAGGTAGTTTAATGTGCTTGAAATTTCCCTTTTTTATATTATCTTCAAAAATTAGTATTTCATGAGAAAAAAGATACATATAAAAACATATTAATTTAAAAATTCAGGAGCAGCTTGTTAAAAACACACTTTTGCATCGCATGTGAATAACTCCTCACATATTAGACAACAAAAAACAAATTCAAGAACATAAAATATAAAAATTATTTTGTTTTCTCCCAAAATCCACAATCGCCATTGACTGGGCTATAAAAAAATAAGGCTTTGGTATGCGGTCGCAGCGTTGCCGTGTGTAGAATTTATTCTGAATCAGCACATGAGGCGTCCACGCCCTCTGGACATGGCTTCCAAACCTCCCAAAAAGTGTTGCATAAGGTTGTTTAACTATATTCTCCTCAAACAACGTTAATATATAAACATATGATATCAAACACAATTGAGAGCACAAAAGATATAAAATTAAAAACCCGCCTTCTGGGTCCTCAAGAGATAGAAAGCAAAGCATGGCCTAATGCTTTGCCTTCTCCACCACTGGAAACTTTACTAGATAATACAACATTCCGTATTTCCGTTGTTTTTCGCTTGGGTCAATGGATGTGCGAACAACATACCTACATTTGTGAATAATTTGTCGATATTTTTGATCATCATGGCCTGAACTGTCCAAATAGTCCAAGTAGGTTATCTCGTCACCGTTTTGTAAATTATATAATATATCGATCATTGACTGCAGCCTTTCATTATATCTCTCCTCTCTCTTGTAAACATTGCTGCAGCTGATGACTGACTCCGAATATGTTGGAACCTGTAGGAATCTGCAAAAGCGACGGAAAGCACACAATTCATACATTTTAAAAACAATCATTAGTTTTGGAGAACTTTTAGACAAACATATTTTTATACCCTTTAATGTTGAAACCTTTGGTCCTTGGGGAGAAGATGCAAGGCGACTGGTTAGTGATATTTTCGAAAAACTTGAAAATTCTTGTAACAAATCACAAACCAGGAGCTTTAATAATTGTGTAATGTATTGTAGTTTTTTTAATTAATTTTATTTAAATAATCAATGTTTTTACTTTGCAATTTTAATTGTGTTTGTAAATGAAATATAGCCAGTATTACTAATAAATGAACTACCGGATTATTTAACAAGAAATCCTTTCTCTGATGGTAGAGAACAAACTCTTGGTGTAAATAATATAACATTCAATTTTTATTTATTTTTTTCCCATTTCTGATGCTCAAAAGGGCTGTCAATAAATTCAAAACAGTATTAGAAAATGGAACACATCATCAAAACCTACCAACAACAACAAAAAGGGACATTTTAGTAAAAAGTATTTTGTCAAAGAAACAGTAAATCTAAAAATTTAGTGGTTCCATTTAGTTGTATTAATTTTGTATTTTTTACACTTCATAAGAATAATAAAAGTACTATTTTTGAATCAACATGCAAGAACACATAGGAAATGTACACGATAGATTTTACTAATGTATCCCAACGCTCCCCCCCTCAAAAAACTGTTTTCTCAACTTTATTTTTTGTATATTTTTTGGATTTACAAGCTAAAACAAACAAAAAACTGTACGCGAAATGAGTTTCATATTTATTATACAGGGTGTTTCAAAATTCAATAATATTATTTTAATGTTAAATTTCTTCAGTGATTTCACGACAAAAAGTTCCGCAAACGCTTAGTTTTCGAGATATTGCTTTTTTGTTTATTTTGATATACTCTGCGATATTATTTTGATGATAATATCCTTTGGTTTAAGGGCGATTTTCTCTATAAAGATAGAAAATCGCAGAAGACAAAAAAGTTTGCGAATAAAAAAAGGATTTTACTTGTTGTTTTCAAATCAACCAGTGGCTTACCACACAAAAAAATCTGGGGAAAAGTCGACAAAACCCCTGAAAAATCACCCTGTAGATTTTTACTATTATTTGGCATGTCTAATAGTGTAGCGCCTATAGCTAAATATACGCGCCAAATTTAAGCTAAATATCTTTAAAACTGCATAAGCTATAAACAAAAAAACTTAAAAAAAAATAGGATTTTAATACCTAGTATCTCGAAAACTAAGCGTTTGCGGGCCCATGTTTATATGAACTTTTTGTCTTAAAATCATTTAGGAAATTCAGCACTAAAATTATGTTATTGAATTTTGAAACACCCTGTGTGATGTAAACATAGTATTTATTGAAATCGATTTAACCCACATGTAAACAACAGCCACAAGGCCAATGTATAACCTAAAAATATGTAATAATATCAGTCGCTAACTAACTCCCAAAGAGACTCGTTATTCCACCACCACAACCCATCATATTTGATATGGCGCAGTAAAAAGGAGAGGACAACGCCCGAAATCCGCCATGTTGGAAATTTTAGAAAAATCAAGATAAGTCAATAAATCCTGAAGATTCTTCAACGAAGAACAGCAATAGAGGTAAATTAAGCTACCAGCTTTAATCTAAACCAGCAACATCCAACTCAGATTGTGTCGAAGGTCCGAAAAAGATGACCTTCACGGGAAATGTCGCTGAACAATGGAAATTTTGGAGACAAAGATTCTGTCTTGGATGTCATCAAATTGGATGGAATTGACAGCAATAGTGGGAAGTCATGGGTTCAGGAATTGGACATAAATGGAAGGAAAATAAATTTTAAAATTGATAGCGGAGCCTCTGCAAATGTAATGTCAGCTAGTATTTTGAAAAAAGTTGGATTGTTTGACATGGGTAAAATAGGTAAAACTAATATTAGGTTAAGTTCATATAGTCAACATGAATTGCCAGTAATTGGAACTTGTATATTAGATAGTTTTCATAAAAATCAAAAATATAAAAAAAAATTTTATATTGTTGACATGGATTGTACTCCAATTTTAGGTTTAAAAACATGTGTAGCTTTAAACTTAATACAGAGAAATTGAAGTCATCGACTCAAAAACCAAAGAAAATATATTAAATAAAAATAAAATGACACCGTCATTTTTAGATTTTTCTTTCGATAACTGTACCGCAGTTAAAAAATTAAAAAGTTCCAATCTTTAAAATATAATGACACCGTCATGTATAGATTTTTCTTTCAATAACTGTAACGCAGTTAAAAAATAAAATTTCCAATTAGAATTTGAATAAAAGTAAAATGACACCGTCATGTATAGATTTTTCTTTTAAAAACTGTACCGCAGTTAAAAAAGAATTAAAAAAAAAAAAAATCAAATCAGAATTTATATAAAAGTAAAATGACATCGTCATGTTTAGATTTTTCTTTCGATAACTGTAACACAGTTAATTAATTTAAAAAAAAATAATTAAAAAAAAAATCCACCTGGTATTTAAATAAAAATTAATTGACAACATCATATTTAAGATTTTTTTGATGTCAAAAAGCAAACTACCATCTCTGTTGATTCTAGCCAGAATGGTATGGTAGCTGTTTTGTTGCAGGAGGGTATGCCTTGTGCATATGCTTCTAAAAGTTTGACTGAGACGCAAAAAATATATAGCCAGATTGAGAAAGACACTGAAAGCAAGTGTTTTTTCCAACAAGAAATCTAATCCTTCAGAGCCCATGATTCCACACGAAATTGTGAAAATTCCATTTTTTAAAGTTGGCGTAGACTTGTTTCAGTTTTATGATAAATCTTATTTGTTATTGGTAGATTATTACTCAAAATTTTTTGAGGCAGTTGACCTGAATGGGGATCTTTCTAGTCAGAATGTTATATACAATTTAAAGAGCATTTTCTCACGTTTCGGAATAGTTTCAATCTGTATCACAGATGGCGGGCCACAATTTTCAAGTTACCAGTTTAAAGAATTTGCAAAAAATTACGGTTTTGAGCACAAGTTTTCCTCACCTACCTATCCACAGAGTAATGGTCAGGTGGAGAGAACTGTCCAAACTGTGAAGAAAACTTTAATGAAATGCTTGCAAGATGGAAAGGATCCTTATTTGGCTCTTCTGGATTTGCGTAATACTCCCTTGGATGGTATACACTCCCCAGCCAATATTTTAATGAGTAGAAATTTAACATCTTTATTGCCTCAAGTTAATAAAAACTTTGAATCTCACTTACCAAATAAAAAACAATATAATGCTTTTATAGATCAAAATCAAAGAAATCAAAAATTTTATTTTGATAAGAGAGGTACAAAAAACTTGAATGAACTTCAAAATAATTCTGAAGTTTGGTGTCAAATTAAACCCAAAACAAAATGGCTTAGGGGTAGAGTCCTATCTATGGAAGGTATTAGAGCTTATAAAATCTTATTGCAGGATGGCAGGACGTTTGTTAGAAATAGAATTTACATTAGACCAATTAACAATGTAAAAAACAAATCAAATTGTAAGCAGACTTTGTCTAGAGATAATTTTAATAACCAAGAACAACTTAGTAATTTTTCTAATAACTTAAATAATCAAAATTTAATACCATTTCCATCAAGTTTTTCTCAAAACTTTTCTAGAAAAATATTTCAAAATCATTGTCAATCTCAGAATCAGCCTTCTGAGTTGAATAAACAAAATTTTTCAGATAGTCAAAGTTTAGCTTCTTTTCAGAATATTTCAGATTGCGAGGGTTTTTCACCTGTGGTGATGGATTTTGACGAGTTTTCGGGAGAAAACAATAATTTACCAGGTTGTTCTGGTAGGGATCAGGGAGAATGGTTTAGCGACGTAAGTTCTTCCCCCAGTGACAAAACTAGTAGTAGCTCTAGTTTTAATAGTGTTAACAGTAGTTTTAGTATTGACCAGTCTTTAGTAAATAAAAACAATTCTGTAAATTTTAATAATAAGTTTGACAATACCATTGTAGGTTGTAATGATGTTGAAAATAGTACTCATAGCGAGAGTAGTCTCACTAAAACTTCATCTTCTTCTGAAGAGTGTTATAGCTTCGTGCCAGTAAATTTCCAAACAAAATCAGGAAGAAAAGTTAAAAGACCTTCTCGTTATGAGCAGTTGTAATGTTATAAACTGTATTTTTATTTTTCAGGTTAAAAAACTAACATTTTTGTTTTCAATTAATAAGGTTATGATTACATAATGATAACCAAAAACAACCAAATTTTTAAGATCTTTTAAAATATGTCAAAAAAAAATCAATTTTAATTACAGAATTGTAAAAATTTTAAGTCAAATGTATAATTAACATGTTTCTATTTGAATTACAAAATTGTAAAAATTTTTATTCAAAATTGTTTAAGTTAAATTTTATCTACTTTAATTACATAATTAAAGACAAAAATGTGTCAATATATACATTTTGTATAATCTTAGGCTAAGAACTGTCTAATTATATTTTAAGAATTGTTTTTAACTTTTTACATAAAAAGTGAACACTTATAACTCTTTAAAAAAAAGGGGTAAAGGATAGGTAATATGTAAATAAAACTAAAACTACAAAGCTATTTTTAAAAAAACATGTTTATTAAAATAATGTAGAACTACAGAGCTAACTACAAAAATAAATGTTTGATGTCTTTTGTACTCAAATAAAAAATGAAATTGTCTTGAATGTAAATTGTAATATTACAAACACAACTTTTTCTGGGTATTACGCCACTAGTAAGGAAAAATTACTTTAAAAAATTATAAAAAACCACTGCGTTTCTCCTAGAAAAATAAAAATCACTAATTTGTCAGTGGCTTTCTATAAAAATAAATAGTTGCCTAGTAAAAACTTAAACCACTTATCTTTTAATTGAATTTGAATATGCTACGTTTCGATTGTCAATCTACAATCGTTTTCAAGCTTTTTATTTATATTTTGTCTCAAAAAAAAAAAGCTTGAAAACGATTGTAGATTGACAATCGAAACGTAGCATATTCAAATTCAATTAAAAGATAAGTGGTTTAAGTTTTTACTAGGCAACTATTTATTTTTATAGAAAGCCACTGACAAATTAGTGATTTTTATTTTTCTAGGAGAAACGCAGTGGTTTTTTATAATTTTTTAAAGTAATTTTTCCTTACTAGTGGCGTAATACCCAGAAAAAGTTGTGTTTGTAAAATGAATCCGCCACAAACATATAGATTTTATTTGTAAATTGTAATAGTTGTAAAAACTGATTATTGTTGTGGAAACAAAAGTGGAATTTGACTGTGATAACTAGAATATGACTGTAATTATAGTTTAGAAAATATGTGATATTAGATTGTAAGAAAGCGACTTAGGTTAGTGTAACTTAAATTTTAAACAAAATTCTGAATTTTAAATATGATCTAACAAAGTGGCTCATAGTGAATATGGTGAGATAAACTTTAGAAAAAGAAGGATGTGATGTAAACATAGTATTTATTGAAATCGATTTAACCCACATGTAAACAACAGCCACAAGGCCAATGTATAACCTAAAAATATGTAATAAAATCAGTCGCTAACTAAGTCCCAAAGAGACTCGTTATTCCACCACCACAACCCATCATATTTGATACCTGTATAATTTTATTAGATTTGACCAAAAACTGAAGTTAGTTCCTTCTGTTCATGGTGTAAAACTATTTGTATCAGTTCTTAATTGGTGAGTCGGTCTGAGAGTGCTTAATCTGACCTTACTTAAACTCTATTTAACCTGAACCAGTTCTCTACCTAATATATGTCGCTTCCGTAAGCAAAAATTAATAACCGTTTAATTTACCCTTTTATGGACACCAAATACTTAAGAGGTTTTCTATTGGCTCGAAATACTTTCATCGGCTTTTATTGTGACGTTCGTGAAACATCCTGCTTTTTAAAGTAATATAATAAAAACCTCACATATCTCGTTGAGCTTGTTATATCCTATTGACTAGAATGACTGGATTATTATAACACGTTAGGCCGTAAAATAAAAAAAACTCATTTTGGATATTTTACTACACTTATTTATTTTTTACGAAAATGTATATATCTGGTGGGGTTAACATCATTAAGTAGAAAATTTCTCTAATAAGGAAACATAGAATTTCAGTCACAGGAATATTCTTACACAAATATTTTTTACAAAGATTCATAATGTTAATTATTATCTTTACTTTTTCATATTTTGAACAGTTTGACAACATAGAAAAATATTAATATTATTATTATCTATAGTACAAAACCATTTTCGCCTTACAGATTAGGGGATTTTCAAGGCACATATACATTTTTAATGACACAAAATTGAGGTCTAAGTATTCATTTAAATCTATCCTAAAAATTTCTAGGATATTGAAAATCTATTTTTTAAAATAAATTCGTGTACAAATCACCTAAAAACTCAAATTAAATTCGTATACGAATTGATTTCAATAATAAACTCCCAGGGAGCAATTCTTAAAATAAATGTATTTAGCAATCTCACTGAGTTTTCGTTAGATCTGTATACAAATTTATTTCAAGAATCTACACCTAGGTTAGGTCGTTCAATATTCGCTATTTTTACAAATAAAATAAACAAAATAATATTAATTATTATATTTTTTAACATACTAAAAATATCTGTCAGTATTGCCATATAGCTAAAGACAATATGGGCCTAGACTAAGGTCACTCATCGTCAAGCAAGCTTTACAGGTAGCGAAGCTTACGTCAGCCTTTCTATTTTTTGGTTATTATTTTTGACATGTTTTCCTCGGTTTCGCATTGGCGGTTCTGTTTTATTTTGAAGATGTTGTTTTACACAGTATGAAGGTACGTAAACTATAATATATTTATGTAATTATAATTAAAAAGTTATGCTGCAAACTATCTTGAAACTGTATCATTATTAAATAGATCTTTAGACTGTGTTAAAACCACATTTTTAAAATAACAACGAGCCGCCAATGCAAAAACGAGGAAAACATGTCAAAAATTATAACCAAAAAATAGAAAATCAGAGTTAGGCTTCGCTACCTGTAAAGCTTGCTTGACGATGAGTGACCTTAGCCTATACAATGCGATCCTAGGTACCGCGAGCATAGGGAAAATCTGTTTCTCGGACAAGGCATAAATAAAACAAACGATAACAAAATAAACGTTCCAACTTTAAAATACCGAAAGTAGTATTTGAAAACCCAATATCCTAACTAACATTTAACGTTGTCACGATGAAACTTCCACTAGTAAGAATTTCTTAAAAGTAACCGCAACGTACTCCCGTTAGCCAAGTGTTTAAAGTCACTGTAGTAACGACCACACTACTTTGTCACACCTAAGTAGCTACTACATCGTAGATAACGAGCAACTCCAAGATAAGTTGCTACGTTTGGTAATAGCTATAATAATATGTACTGTGTCATCTACTAATGCAAGATGAAGCTGCAGAAGATCAAAATTCATCTGCGACTCAAATTTTTATGTAAAACATGCGTCATGTTTATTTTAAAAAATGGTAGCTACTGCAAAATGTGACCATTTTCTGATAGATGATGTAATTTTTTTCTTTTAATTTTTGAGGATAAGATTTTATATTCGTTAGTTAACTCCATCAAGTAGCATGTAATCATGGACAAGAGATATATAACACTCTTTCATATGGGCTTAAAACAAAACTAAATGAATAATTTTTCTGTGTTGCAAAAAAAAATGGTGTTCTCTAAAGTAATGTTACATTGATGACAAAAACTTTTGTAGTACAAATTATAGTTATAAGGTAGTTGTTGAATACATCTATTTGCTACCTTATTTACCCTAAACTTTTTGATGGTAATTAAGTTACATACAAAAGTTAGGGCAACTAAGAATTAACGATTAAAAAATAGTAAAACTTTGAAAACGTCCTATTGCCACTCTCAGAAGTAGCTTACAGCGTCGCTTTTATGAAACCTTTAGTTTTTCGTTAAACTGGATAGTAATTAAAACTAAAAAGTAACGAAATTTTATTGGGATCACTACGTTTCTACCATAAGAAAGTAGCAAAGCTTTTTCAGCATGTACACGCTACTATCAATGTTAGTTGGGAGCTTTAAATTTTAAAGCAAGTCTAATATTAAGTATAAAGATATTTACAAAAATGGAAACAACTATCTCTATTTAGAGTGATCCAAATTAGGCACGTTTCAGAGGTTTGTGATAAATTACAGTTTTCCCATTTTCACTCAATTAAGCGTTGCAAAAGGGTGAGTTTAAAATGATTTATTTGTCTCTTCTCAAAATACCTTCTACCCCTCAAAAGCGCCCAATTTGAATTAGCTTAAACGTAAAATAATGTATTTTCTTCAATGAATTATCTCAAAACTCGTAACATGATGTAAAAGAATTACAACAATTTTGAAATTATGCTCATATTTTGTCCTTTTAAACAATTATTTTAAGCCTTTTTTTTTAACTTTCGTCGAGGTAAGCGGACAGTCCGTAAAACTTTGCATTTTGACTAATTTTATCCAATCAGAGTATTTTAATGGGACTGGTTTTATTAAATCTGCTTATAAAAATCATTGTCAGATCAATGTGAAATCATAACGCCTTACTGCTGAGCTAAGCGGATTCAAGAAAACCTGTCCCGTTTAGATAAAAGGATCAAAATGCAATGGTCGGCGGACTATCCCCTCGCCGGCATAATTTACTTAATTATATTAAAAATCGACAAATGTAACTCTATAAATTTGTTTTCTAACTTTTAAATGCTGTTATGATGCTGGTTCATACTCTCCGTTTTTCTCTCATACCACCAATACTTTAAATTTAACGAAAAGTTAAAACTAAGTGTTTTTTGATTTTTCTTATAACTTATAAATGTTTTCAGTTATTTTTCAAATTGAGAAACTAAAGCATCAGACCTAAACCTTACTTACTCCAAATAAAAGAAACATATATTGAGAAAACATGATTAAAAAATGTAATCATAAATTTGGAAAAATTTTTGTTAATAGAGACATTTCATAAAAGTTCGAAATACCTATGGTTTATACCATTGATGTTCTTTTGCGATTGCTGAACCAGGAAATCCAGAAACTTTTTTAAAAACAAATATGCAAAAACGAAAAAAAAACGTTAATCTAAATTCTAAAAAATATATTAAAGTTTTTCCGTTTTATTACTGACAACTTTTCAAACAGTAACAGCAGTATAAAAGAACAATTTTTAGGATTTAAAGTAAAGATTGTTTTGCATGTTTCTTTCTCTGTTTTTGCAAGTTTTGGGTTAATAAATCGCAAACATGCATCTACAGAAGAAGCTAAAGCTCCGCCGCATTCTTTTATGAAAGCTCTCTCTTAAAATATTTTTTTCCAATTATAAACAAACATTTATTAAATACTCTGCCAATCTATGGGCACATAAGCTCACTGGGGGTACTATAGTTTTAGTGTATCTACTTGAAAGCTAATATAACTAAAAACTGAAGTATATTTAATTGAACTCCAGACTCAAGTACCTTTCGTTTGATACCACACAAGCCATATTTTCACTTAAACTCTAATTTTTCAAATCTACCCCCACCCTCTTTTAAAAAAATAAAATGTATTTTTTTTTAACTCCAGACTCAATTACCTTTCGTTTGATATCACACACGCCATATTTTCACTTAAACTCCAATTTTTAATTTTTTTTTCACAAAGACGTAGTGTCTGCTTTTGCCAGACTCTCAGGATTCAGTGACATCAGGATCAGGAGCAACCCACATAAACTCACCCAGAAATTAAAAAACTCGTGGCTGTGACATTTCGTGAGCAGTACGAAAGAAGCATATTTTTGTTATTTTTAATTTGTTTGATTAAATGCATTCATATACAGGGCGTGCAAAATAACCCAAACATAATTAAAATCATATAAGCAAACTATAATTTTTTGCAAGTTAAGAGTAACATAAAATGTGAAACGAAAACATATTTTGATTACCTAAAGGTTTACAGATTTTCCTGAAAATGTTTACAAAAAACTATGTGCTTGTCAAGAACACTGAAAATTCTAATTAAGTTTTAGTTTAGTGCAAAAAAGTTAATTAGAAAAATTATTTTTAGAAAATCGCTATTACCTATACAAAATATTTGTTTAATAATCTTACCATCTCTTTTTTAAATTATTTAAAATGTTGCTTAAAAAAGCAATAGAAAGTGATTAGGTTTTAAATTTTGAAAAATTTTAAATAAAAATATGGCACGGTTTGACTAAATTTTAAAAAATATTCAGTGTGAATGAGTCGTAATTTTCCCATATTAAATGAATCTAATATAAAGACTCCGTCTATAAAAAAGGGAAATGGTAATTTGTATTTTTTATTTAACAAATATATTTACAAAGAAAAACAACATATTTCATGTGTCCACAATCTATGTTTCGCTATTCCTTTGACCAAAAGTGACACCTATGCAGTTATTTAGTCTCCCAATTTGAAAAATAGGTAATTTGCTAAATATTTAAACTTGAAAAGGATTTAATATAAATCGAAACGTTGCCAAATATAAATCGAAACGTTTTCCTGATTAGTCTTAAAGCCACAAAATAATAAACATAAGCTAAAATTTGTTTATTTTTATTAGGCGAATGATTTTTTTTAGTTATACCGTAAAAAACTAGGTTACCATGTATATTTAAGTAAACTAGGTAAAAAATGGATACTTAGACACCCCTAAAACTAGACTCTAGAGCATTCTACTTTAATATTACTATAAAATGCCAATGCCAAAAAAGCGACACATTTTTATCAAGTAAATAAAAACAACTTAGATTTTAATGCAGAGTAATTTTTTAGCAGTTATGGTTAGTTCGGGTAGGGAACAATTCGTCGTGGCTGATTCGCCACGGAGATAATTTGCCGCCGGCCAATTTGCTAGGGGACAATTCACCGCGAGAATTTTTGTTTAATCTTTATTTTAACCTAACTTATTTTTTCTTAAATCATAGTTCTTCTTGTTGGGAGATTAAAATCTGTGTTCTAACCGATGTCTGGACCACCAACAATTTTCCAAAAAATGTCCCCACAAAAAAAAGATTTTAAAACAAAATATGTTTTCTCAATAAGTAGTTTTTCAAAAACCTAATTTTAAAAAGAACTAAAAATTATTTTTGAAAATAACTTTTGTCAAAAATTGTTTTTTTTTACTAACTAATTTATAAAAAACCAAACAAAAAAGCAGTTTTTTCAAAAAACTAATACATAAAGAAACCAAAAAAATTTTTTTTAGGGAAAATTATTTTTTTTTAGATATTTTTTTAAAAGTGCTTGCTACACACAAAACATTCAATTAAAAAAATTCTTGCGGAAAAATGTTCAAGCGGCGAATGGGCCGCCGACAAACTGTCCCCGCGGCAAATCGGCCACGGCTAATTGCCCCATTGCTCCCGGTTAGTTCAGCTTCAGAAATTAATTTGTATTACTTTGATTTACCTTGGAGTCCCTGTATGTTGACGTATTTATATCCAAATATGTCAACATACAGGGACTCTAATTTACCTTAACCCAAGCCAAATTAGAATAACTTTAGAGAATCCTCAATGGCATAAGCAAATGTCTGTACATAAAATCAAAGTAAAAACTCAGAAAAAAAGTGTAAATATCGCGAACATGTCTCATAAGTTATTTTAAATTGGCTTACGGTAGTTAAATCAATTTAATGTAAATTAAATTGTCAAAATGGACTGACCTTTACAAACAAAAATTATATTAGCCATAAAATGACAACCAACTCTTTTTTTTCTACTTCAATTTTTAGAATTTGACACCTATAGGAAGACATTTAACTACATAATATATCTAATTTTTTAGGCCATATCTTTTATATAGAAAATAATAGAAAAATATAAGTGAGTAAACCACAAAAAAATAACAAGCAGTACATCATTATTTTTGCTGGTTGTCATTTTTATCAAAATATAGGACTTAACTTTAACTAGATAATAATTTTTTCTAGTTTTGTGGTTTTAAATTTGTTTGTTTAATAAAAATGATTGTTTTTAAGATGAAATCACATAGGTAAATTTTTACCCTTGAATAAATATTATAAATAAATATATCTACATCACACAAATATATTTAAAAACGCAAAAATTTAATAAAATAAATTTTGGTATCACAGAAATTACTACGACTAATGGCTCGTATGTTATTTTTTTTTTATATAAAACACCTTTAATTGTATAGTGTAACTACGACATCAATTTTTTTTAAAAATATGTTTTACTTAAAACCATTGCCCATTACCAAATTGATTTCATTTAAATATATTTATAGTTAGGCTGCTAAGCTTTTAAACGATATGTCGTACCCCAAATACAATATCGGTACTTTTCAAATTTAAAGACTGAGATGTTTAGAAAAGGCATGTTAATGCATTTTCTGTTTAATTTTTGTAACTGTGTAATTTCGTATAATTCTTAGGTCTTAAGTTAAAGAATAAACAAAGTTTTATCAGAATGAAATGACCCTAGCACTTAACCTGCTATGCTAAATCAGTTGTAGGATAATTCTTAAACCCATTTTTACCCTAAACGTAATTGTTTTGTTTATAAATAGAAAATATTGTTTTTAATAACCCATCTCTTTAAAATTCAAAGAAACCCTTAATTCCGTCATAATTAAAAAATTCTTCCTAAATTTTTCAAAACCTTGAAACGGCTATGTATGGGCGTTATTGGTTTTTCAAATAATTAACTTTTAGCTTTTTCAAAAATCGTAAAAATCTAAATACGTATTTTTTTAATAAAAAAACAACATCGCAAATAAACATCAAGCTCAACAATTAGCTAAAAAATGCGTCTCTACCTTTATATCCATAAAGCTTAACCAGTATTTGGGGTTCAAATTTGTTGATATTTTGCTACTTTTAAAGCGTATTAAAAAAATAAATAATTTTTTAATGCTAAGACATACTTTTTGAAGAATCATCTTTATCTACACCGGCTGTGTTACTAAAATTTAAAGCCAGCTCTGCATCGTCTCCATCAAATTCATTAAATGCGGGACTGTAATCCACACTTTCAGCGTTATTTACAAATACTGGCTCGGTATTTACAACCCTACTACTATACCTTTGCTTTTCAGTATCTTTGCTTATCACTGGCTCACTTTTTTGATCTTTTTTATCAGCCTGATTTTTAGAAATAAGTTTTGAAGTACCCCCTTGAATCGCGTCGTGAATATTTAGCTTTGCAAGACGATTTTTAACAATTTGAAGGTGTTTTAAGATGTAAGCTTCACCAGGTGCCATCTTGTGTGCTTTCTGCAAACAAGATTGTGCTTCGAGGAGTTGTCCGCGTTCAACGTGGACTACGCATAAATTATGGAGGCCTTGAATGTTATGTGGTTCCCTTTCTAGAATTTTCTTGTAACACTGAAACAAATAATGTTAGAATTATTTTTTTTGCTAAAAGGGGTCTATCAATTTCTATGCATCTTAAGTAAATTTAACCTTTTTAACTATAAGTATACGATTCTTTTTTAATTCATGAATAACCAAAAATATTAAATACAAATTACTCACAATTTCCGCTGCATCTAGATCTTTAATATTGTTGATATAAATATCACCAAGTAGAATATATCCCTTCACGTGATCAGGATGGTACTTAACCAGCTGGTTTAAAAACGGAGCTGCTTCTAGGGGCCTTTGGTCGTCAGCCAGAAGCAGAGCCAAATTAAACAAGGCGCTTCTGAAGTCTTTCTTGAGATGAACTGCTCTTCTAAAATAGTGCTCAGCTTCCGGAATGTCTTTGTCATCCATGGCTAGCATTCCTAATATAAATTTAAAAGTTTGTTAAAATATTAACTAGGTCTGTAGAATACCAAAGTTATATAAAAAAAAATTGCATTTGTTTCGTGTATCAAGAGTAAAAGAAGTTAAAGCACACTTGCTTTTTACTCGTCGAAAAGCTACAAATTCTACCAATAGTCAAAAGTGCTGTCTTAATTTTTAAATTCGTGTGGGACACAAATTTATTGAGAAGCTCGCTCGCATGCTAGATGCAGTATACTGACCTAAATTAAAGTGAACCCTCTCATTATTTTCATTTTTGGCCAAAAGCTTTAAAAGTCTTTCTTTGGATTTCTTTCTAAAATCAGGTCGTCCGAGTTCCTGTAGGAGAATAGCAGAATTTAATAAAGCTTGTTCGTGTTCAGGCTCTAGTTCTAAAGCTTTATCCAGATAGGCCAAGGCTTGCGAACCTTTGCCTTGCTCGAGGAAGACAACACCAAGCTGAAATAAATAAAAAGGAAAGGTTAAATATTTCTTAAACTTATGAAATAGCTTTTTGGGCTTACAGGCCTATTTTGGTACTTGGCGGCGCAATAACCACTTTTCTCAGAAGGTAAAGTACCTTAATGTCACACTACGCAAGAATCTAACCAGAAAGGCCCACGAAATGGGCTCATTACAAAATTAAAATAAATTTTGTGGCAGGTAAAAATGCTTTTTTAAAGGGCCAACGAAGAGGAAAAAATTTGCCCAAAACGGTTTACCCAAGGAGACGAAGGAATTCCGATCAAATTGTACCGCTTGGCGAGAAATGTACCGATAAAAGACAATTTTTTATTTCCTTAAATCCCACGTGTTAATTATCTAACCAAGGCTGTTCGCTATTGTTCGTTCACCTTTTTACGCCGTACGAATACGTAGCTTGATGATAATAGGGGCCTATTGCAATAAAGCCAGGTACAAATTGTGCCGGGCACTATATTGACAGTTTCGCATTAATAACTGACAGTTGATCTTACAAAATTGACATACCAAAGTCGAATTTAGAAATCCAGTCGTTTATTTTCCATTAATAGTGGCGTCACTATTAATTCCGGCTCTTATAATACACAATGGCCTAATTTTGAAAGAAGACAGCTGTTCTTATAATGTGAAACTGTCAATATAGTGCCCGGCACAATTATTGCCTGGCCGTATTGCAATAGGTCCCTAATATTATGTAGAACATAAGGAGTCGTTAGATTAAGATTAAAAAAGGAAATGACAATGTACATTCGCACGGATAGCCAAGCCGACTTCAGGCGTTTGATGTCTAGCTGAGAGAAAGGTTTGCCAACCCCCAGGTTAACAGGTTTCCCGGGCCACTATTTGGCTTTTGTACGGACAGTAATATTTCGATAATTTATAATTTCCAATAAGGGGCGTAAAATCGGTCCACGCCGAGCGATGTACTTAATATGATCATACTAAATACCTCGAACAAGGCTTAATGAAAGTAGGTTGTGTAACCATCAATCCGTAAATATTTTTATACTTTAATAATTTCAAATATTTTTCTTATATTTTAAAATATAATAAAATATTTACGGGCCTACAGACACGCGAACATTTCCAGAGATTAGTACGCGCGTACAAGTTTGCGCATACTAATCTCTTCGTGTGTAGAGAATATCCGCCTAAAATATCTCTCGAAGATTAGTTCGCGCGCACAATGTACGCGAGCAAATCTCTCGGTGTCTAGGCAAAACGCATTGATAATATCGTGTTTATGTTTAGAACGTTTAATTTTGTCTTCGTGTGTGTAGGCAATTCCACCAAACGTACATGTATGCAGAGATTAGTTCGCGTACTAATCTCAAGAAATGCTCGCGTGTCTGTAGGCCCCTTAACAGATTGTTTGGTTACTTATTTTCTGTCCGTACAAAAACTTTTGTTTGAATCACTGCCACTGATGACGCGAAGAACACGTTTGCTCTAAATAATTAGATCTTCCAGAGTATCCATTATGTGGGATTGTTATAGAATAGCCAGATAGTTTTTTAAAGTCTTTATTTTCCCACAGTCTTTATATTAAATTGCGGCGACCGGTTTCGGGATAGCTCCCATCCTCAGGCCAGAATTACTTTAAATAACCGTCGAAAAAATTGTCCTGCGTGCACATCGTCAAATTTCTCTTGTTTTCCATTAATACACCTACACTTAGACAATATATTATTATAGTAATTATCTATAAATAGCTCTAAATATTTGGTTTTATATAATTATATTATAACAAATCCTTTATAAACCGAATGAAATCATAACAAAAACATTTCATGTAAAAAGAAGCCAAGTACGCGAAAATGGTATTCCGTAAAAAAAATTAGATAAAAGTATAGCAAAGTTCTCCAATACAAATTTCAAAATGAAAGGTTTTTACTAGTTTGGTAATGTTTTTGAACTTGGCTATTACTGCTGCAAATGGACTTTTAGTCACATTGCTAAATTGACCATAAACAAGTTTCGCTGTAAAAGCAAAGTTTAAAAAACAGTTCCAAACAGTAAGAACCTTACACTTTAAAATTTGTTTTGGACAACTTGGTTATACTTTTATCTCAATTCTTTTTCCGATATACAATTTTCGCGTACTTGGCTTCTTTTTACATGATAAATGTTTATTTTATATTATAACTATTGTAAGCTCGCGAAGAGAAATTACTTCTAAATTAGACAGTTTCGCAGCACCCTGTAATTGTGAACTCTACTTTTAAATGAAAAGAACTTCCACAAAGTGTGCAAAGTTTTTAAAGGATTGATAATAATTCACTTTTTTAATCTCATTCGTTTCCTCGATGATATTTCGTCATTGTTCTTGCATTCCGCAAACCATAAATCCAAATTAAGCCTGTCAAATGAACGGGTGAAACAATGGATCAACGGTTTTTCCATTTGCCGCTAATACGTATCCATTTTCCTGCTATTATTGGAGATTTTAGGTTTTCCGTTCGAAGGCAGACGGGCGTAAAAAAAGACGCAAAAAGCACCGAGCACTAATTTTAAAGCGGTTTTCGATGTCTGACTAAATTCAAGAATAATAGTGTGAGATTTCGCAGATGTCATTGGAATCTTAAAAGCTTTTTTACATTCGCGGGCCGCTAAAGTGTTTGTAATTTATCTTAACACACAAATGTTCCCCCGGCGCCGTAGCTTGGGCCAAATTTAGTGTAGGCAAACAACAAATTTCGCGCCTCTTAACCTAGTCTCCCTTTCCCCAAGAAAATTAAAAGTAGATTAATGCGCATTTTCTTTAAAAAAAACACATTTAAGCAGGGGTTATAGAAAATCGCATGGGTGCTCTCGGGCAATGGCGAATCTAAGATGTCTGGGTGGCTATTCTGGGTCTTAAACGATGTGACCATCCACATCACTTTAACCAATAGCAAACTCTGAGCAGTCGCGTGTTTTGCAAAATGACTTGTCTCGACCAATGGCAGTCGCGCGCTCTTCAGAGTTAGTGAATTTTACGCGTTTGAAGTGAAATCTGTTCTCCTGCCACGTACCGTTGAACGTTTCTCGGTCGTAGAAGAAACTTACGCAATGGAGGTCTTTTCGCATGGCACGTGACGGCTGGGAGCTAATTGAAAGCATGCCATTGGCCAAAGCATGTGATGATGGTATTCCGGAGGGAAGGGCCAAGAAAAAAGCAAACATAAAAAATAAATCTTTGGCAATAAAATTGCGCCCCAGGCGAAAATTATTAAACATGAAAGTAATTTTTATGAAAAAAAATTCTTGTTAATATATGTCGGGGGGGGGGGGGGGGCTTCAACTTCTAAGCCCCCCCCCCCCACTTGCGTATGCCACTGTTTGTAGGTCAACATAAAACAACATAAAATATATATATGTTTATATATACAGGGTGAGGAAAAAGTACCGGGACCCCTTCAAACAAGAAACAATTTGCGATTTGTTTTGATACAATATTAAGATATAATGTCATTGTCACAGCTACACGCATAATAAAATACAGGGGTAATTAAATAATCTACGAGTTTCTTAAAGTGTTAAGGCCACTTTAAGAACAATTATTTAATTCATATTCTTCGAAATGTCATTCTGACACAAAATTACAATGTCATTTTAAACATAGATTTTTATTCTCCATCGAATGGTAAAATAAAAAAATATGGTTTTCATTAAAATTTTTAAAGTTGACCTCCGAAAAACTCCTAATGCTGACAGATACGTCAATGTCAATGTCACGACCAAATAGAACAAATTCAATCCTGAAACTTTTATTTAGACCATTTTTGCAAATAACTCTTAGTTATCGAGATATTTAGGGGTCCCGGTACTTTTTCCTCACCCTGTATATATATATACATATATATATTTTTTTTTAATTAAGGACTCAGAAACCCTGACAAAGAAATCGAGTCAGATGAGGCGGGGTACAATTTTGACATGAAATACTTCCCTCGGGTGTTAAAAGTCCCATAATATGAGGAACGATCTTTTTGAAAAATTATACCGGTTATTGCACAGTAGCAAAATAACAGCGATAATTGCACTACAGGTACGTCGGCGTCGTCTATTTGACAATTAATGTAAAAGGTTATGATCGTAATTTGGACAATCATAATTTTTTCTTATTATGAGGAAATATACATACATCAAAATTAAACTCAATTAGTCCCGATAATTTTGTTATGAAACAGCTGTTTTTTAAATTGTTATGGACGGCGTCATAAAATTAAATAAAAACAAGGAACTTCCATCTCCATCTGTCTGTATAAAAATAAATTAATTAAAAGCATTTCTGCATTTATCCAACACAATATCAAGATAATGTATTTTTAAAAATGGATAGCCATCCCTTTGGCCGGGAAATCGCAGTCAAATTAGGTCGGTCATCGGCTGTCAAATTTGGTTAGCAAAACTGAAATTATTTAAATATTTTGTAGTAGTAATTGTTAACAATGTAAAGAAACATAACCTAATTTTTCTACTAATATTTCCTTCGTTGGCTTTTTTTTACATAAAATAGTAGCCGTGGTGGCTCAGTGCGTTCGCGCATTGAACACGAGTGAGTTAAGGAATCTCGCTTGCTACAGTGGCGGGTTCGATCCCCGTCGGTTGCCGAGGTCGGGTGCGGCAGACATTTATAGGATTCCTGGGGAGTGTAAAATGTAATATTGTCCTACCCCTTCATTCACACCTGTAACCAGGCCGGATGAGGTCGGATATCTCGTGAAGGCGGACTTTGTTACACACTCCTTCAGTCGGTAGGCCATTCTAAGGGACAAAAGGACCGGATAAAAAAAAATACCCGGTCTGGGGTTCCAAAGGTGGCCGATGACCCGTGCAATTAGGCGTTCCGAAATGGCGGCTTTAGTGTCGGCGAAAGAGTCACGGTTACCAAATGAGGAAAAAAATAAAAATTTACATAAAATGTTTTTGTTATGATTTCACTTCTTTTTTAAAGGATTTGGATAATATTTAAGTTATAAAGTAGAACCGAACCGAACCGTACCTTATTAAACATTTTGAGGTTTTTTAATTTTTTTCTATGGTTTTACTATAGTTCGTATCAGCGTTCTAGAGCTCAGCTTTACATAACTTACTTTTAATTTACTTACTTTACATAACTAGGGGAGGAAAGTAAATAAAAATTTTGGTGTTTTAAATTTTTTTTCTATAGTTTTATCTTAGCGCATATCGGTCTTTTAAAGCTCAGCTTTCTAGCGTTTCTCGAAGTGGGCAATGTTAATTTTAGTTAACTTTACATTTATAGTGGAGGGAAGCAAATTTAATTGTTGGGGTTTTTAATTTTTTCCAATAGTTTTACCAAATTCATCAGTTTGCCAAACAGCGCTTCTAGAAGTGGGCAGTGTTACTTTTACATAACTTTACATGTATAGGGGAGGGGAGAAATTAGAATTTTGGGGTTTTTCCAATGGTTTGGTCATAATTTCTATCAGTCTGCCAAAGTTCAGCTTTGTAACATGTCTGGAAGTACAGTATAATTTTGATGATTTATATATGAGTGAGTGGCAATTTAACTACTTTATTACTTTATGGAAATCCATGGAGGGGTTGTTAACTCCATAAAGATCTACGACTGTGCAAAGTTTGAGTTTCGTAGCTCATTCCGAAGTAGAGTTTTAGGTAGGTCAAATATGGGCTGAAATGTTTCAAGAAAAGATGGTACAGTATTTTCCGCGCGAACTTGGCGGGGCACTGCCGTGCCCCCCGATTGAAACCAAAACATCTTATAAAAACGCTGCAAGTTAAATAAATTATATTAGCTATTGGTATTTATTAATTCAAAACTTTTGATTTTTTTGCTAAGTATTTCGGTTTTAAAAAAATTGGTTTTTAATTTGATTTTTAGTCTTTCTTAGAAAATGTTACCACACAAACAATACAAAAGAGTGGACTTAAACACTTTTAAAAACATTTTAAAATTAATAAAGTCTTACAGGTTGGGGAGGGTGGACATGAGGAGACTGTGGACAGTCGTTTTTCTCGGAGATACGAAGAGATTTTCGGTAAATCTCGCGATAGTTCATATTCTCCATTGGCGAATTTCGAACTGTATATATGACGGACGGCTTAAAGACGATAGAATTTGATGTATTTTCCTTTTTTTTTGTCAAATTTCACGGGTCTGATATAATATTTTAACCAATATGTTACTGATTTTAACAGTATATAAAAAGTAAGCTCATGTCAAAAATTTCTATTAAAATGTTTACTGTTGAACTATTTTTGCACAGAAAAATAATTTTTGTAATGGCGCCCCTTGGGGAGACTTTGGACAGTGTCCAGAGTCTCTCCGTTCCAATGATTTTAGGCAATCCAAATTTTTCAAAATATTTAGATGTAACAGAATTTAATATACGTTGGACCTAAATGATTTATTGACCAAAGCTAAGGTTGTATGGTTGTTAAAATAACTTCTTAAATTTAATTTTCCGAGGATTTTACTGAGATTAAATAATAGTGCCCCGTCAATTGTAAGGTTGTGTTTCTCCAGTTTTTCAGTTTTAGTAATACTTTTAATTTTCCAGAAATAGGTTTTTAAGTGAATATTATCACTTTGATTAGTGTTTATTCTATTATCCAGGTAGTGTCCATTGTCTCTCCTACGCCGGGGAGACTTCAGACATTTGCATCATGACACAAACACGTATTTTGTCAGAACATGGGAAAATAAAAAAAATACCCACGTACGTTATTTGTTTAAGAAAAACTAAAAATTGTCCAGAGTTTCCCCACCCTCCCCTACTTACTTTAACGCAAAAGTGTTAAATGTTAAACTTACACCAGAAACTAGATTATTATATTTTAAAATTAATGTATTCATTATTATTTTAGCTATTTGAAGAATTTATTCAGCATTTAATTTTTTTTTCGTGATTTATTTTTAATAATGGTATTAATTTTAATAATAAAAACGGTTAAACCCAAGACAAATATGCCATCAAACTATTTTTACATATTTGGTTTCCAAAACCTAGATTTTTGACAACAAATTTAGGATAAGGCTTTTGCATATCATCTTTTAGCCTTGTCCTAATTATCAGAAAAAGTTATGCGTATAAAAGTTTAAATTTAGGGATGGCAATCCGCTTTAATTAGAGCCAGGCTATTGCAAATTCTAAAATAATCTGGATTATCAAGATATTCTAAATAAAGCTTTTAATTCCTACCACTTTGGAGAAGATATAGGTTACAAATTTAATAAAATCTGTACTGAATATAATACTAACAAAGGAATTGTAGCACGCCCCGCAGTAAGAGAAAATTTATGAATTTTGGTAAATCAGTTTACTTAGTATCAAGATACAAAAACTACAAGCCTTGAGGCACATTTGACCATTTAATTGGGTCTTATGGAAAAATAGAGGATTTTTCGCGAAATTTTCAAAATGGCGATTTTTGTGAAATTTAGTTAAATATTTCTGACACCATTCTAATATTCCACCAAACTTTTGTGTGGATGAGAGTTCATTTCTTCCTTTTATTCAAATTTGCCGCCTTGCGCTACATTCTAGCTGCTAGATTGACGTTGTCACGGTTGCATTTATTTGTTTGTGCAAAACTGTTTTTATTTTTTTTTTTTAAATAAATTAGTTTAAAATTTAAAAATTTTATTATTTTATTTTGTATAAACACTAGTAAATGATAAATTTAAAATTTTAAAAACCGTCAAAAATGGACAAAAACACTAATAAATCTTAAGATTATTCTGACGTTCCGCAGTTATAAAAACTCACCTTCACTTGTGTCGTCGCCAACAAAGTGGAATAATATTAAAAACATTTCATGTAAAAAAAGCCAAGTACGCCAAAATGATGTTCCGTAAAAAGAATTGAGATCAAAGTAAGGTCAAATTCTCTAATAAAAATTTCAAAATAAAAGGTTCTTACTAGTTTGAAAATGTTTTTTAAACTTTGCTATTACAGCCAAACTTCTTTATTTTTAATTTACCACTGTGCCTAACAGTCATTTGCAGCCGTAATAGCCAAGTCTATGAAAAAATTTCCAAATTAGTAAGAACCTTTCATTTTGGAATTTGTTAGAGAACTTGACTTTTATCTCAATTCTTTGTACGGAACACCATTTTCGCGTACTTGGCTTTTTTTTACATGAAATGTTTTTGTTATGATTTCAATTCTTTTTTAAAGGAATTGAATAATACTTAATTTTTAAAGTAGCAAAATATGCGGAATGTTGTTCAAAACTTTTGCAATGCCTTACTTAAATTTTTGAGGTTTTTTAATTTTTTTCTATAACTTTATCATACTTACTATCGGTCTTCCAAAGCTTAGCTCTCTAGCATGTCTGGAAGTAGGCAATGTTACTTTTACATAACTTTAAATGTATAGCAGAGGGGAGTAAATTAAAATTTTGGGGTTTTTTATGTTTTCCTATAGTTTTATCATAGTTCCTATCAGTCTGCCAAAGCTCAACTCTCTAGCATTTCTGGAAGTGGGCGATGCTACTTTTACATAACTTTAAATGTATAGGGGAGGGGAGTACATTAAAATTTTGTGATTTTTTCCAGGGGTTTGGTCATAATTTCTATCAGTCTGCCAAATTTCAGCTTTGTAGCATGTCTGGAAGTACAGTAGAATATTGATGATCTATATATGAGTGAGTGAGTGGCAATTTCGACGTTTTTTGAAATTTCGTAACTACTTTACTACTTTATGGAATTCTATGAAACTTGGAGGGGTTATTAACTCTATGGAGATCTACGACTGTGCATGGTTTGAGATTCGTAGCTCATTCCGAAGTAGAGTTTTAGGTAGGTCAAATATATGAAATGTTTCAAGAAAAGATGGTTACGAACTTGGCGAGGCACTGCCGTGCCCTCAGATAGTATACAGGGTATCCCATAACTTAGGGGCCATAGGCCAACAGGTGATAGAGGAGGTCATGTTTGATAAAAAAGTTTCTATAATGCATGGGTCAAAACTCTTTCTTTGTCGAGATACAGAGCATCAAAGTTGGCAATTTTTTAAACTTTTTTGATAATATCTTTTTAAAAAAACGCAGTAAAAATATGAAATTGGGTAAAGTCGTGTGCTAGAATAAGAGCAATAATCTGAAATAAACATTATTTTGAAAAAAAGTAGTCGGTCAATTTTTTTTAGAAAAAACTATTTTTTTGTTATAAACTTGTTAAATGCTATATTAAACGCAATGTTTTATTTTATATTTTTTGTTAATAAAAACAAGTCTTTAGCGAGACATAATAATAAAATAATATTGATATTTTTTAAAAAAATAAGTAAGCAAAAATAAAATTTTTAAAAAAATTATTATTTTTCATACATTTTTGGACTTAATTTGACAGCTTGTATCTCCTCACCTTGTAATTTTATCAAAAAAAAGAATACTAGATTTTTGAATCACAATTAGCTAAGTATTCAGCTGGCTGTGACAGATTTTCTTTTTTTTGTAAAACCCTTTCCCCCCACTTCTCTAACTTTAAAAATCCTATATCTTAAAAACAGATGTGTGTTGACCCCCATGTTATATAAACTTTTTTCTCGGAAATAACCTTCTCTATCACCTGCTGCACTATAGCCCCTAAGTTATGGGACACATAATAAAAATATAAATCAAGTGGTAAACAAATGCGTTTTTATAAGGCATTTCACAAAGAAGATATTTTTAAATATCCAATAAATAAACCAGTTAGTACATAAACTGCATTCGCGTGCAAAAAAGTGGCAACTCTAGAAGTCTAGTTTCTAACCAATCTGTACTCTATAATCATTTTTTCCATATATGAATGCATCAGCCAAAACGGACAAAAGATTCCGTACCTAAGTCTAATACCTGATAAACATTCAAGCCTTTGGCTTCCTACAAAAAGGCTTATACTTGGCATGAAAAATGAATTTACTTTGAATATAATATACATCCTATGGATTTGTGTAACCGCACAAAAGAAAAGATCTTTTTGTAACAAAAAATATGATGTACGATGTATATAATTTAAAAAAGCGGGAATGTGTTTTTCTGACAATGAGACCGATATAGGTAGCGTATATATGAAAAAGCTTCTTTGATTAATGTTTTCCAAGTTTTTTCTGTTTATACGGATATGTACAGAGTGTACTTTATTCAATGCTTTTGGATTTTTTCTGGTGGATTAATTATCACTGCTAGCCTCGATTTTTAAGAGAAATTTAAAGGTAAATACTTTTTTTCCTTCGAGCGTGTTCGACAAGTGTCACTTTTCCGCGGCCATTTTAGTTTTGAAAGTGCCATTTTGTCTTACAGCGCCGGCTTTGGCGCCAGCGTACAATAAGTTACATTTTCGCACTACTTTTAATTAATTAACTTTCTTCGATGTTCTTAAGAAACAAACTTTTAAATACCTGTCGAAAACCTCTCAGGTTTTAATGATTTATCCGCATGGCCATGATCTTGCAAATAAATGTTTAGTAATAAACTGTAAGATGGTGTGGATGTTTAGGCATACAAAATAGCCCGGCGGCGGATCCGGCCCGCTGGCTGGAAAACACCGTCGAAGATTCCTTCACTGTCAGCTCCAGGCAGTTGCCAGAAAAATATGAGAGAAACCATAACTTTTACCCGATTAGCGACGAAACTTGTTTGATTTTTAAATTCACGGGTACTTAATTTCACGTTTGCCATTTTTCTTATTTGCGATTTTGTATGGCGCTCGGACTGTCACTACAATATTTGGGAAAGTTGCCTGTAATATTACAGGCCACTAACCCACATACCACAAAAATCACATCCACGTTAAATTAACGTGAACAAAAATAACAAAGTTTTTTTTACTTGAAAACAACCGCCTACCATGTAATATTTATTTTGGTAAATCTACATGCTTAAAGATAACTTAAAAAAAAGGAGAAATCAAGCTATAAAAATGTACTTTTTGCTGAAGTTTCTGGTGCTGTGTATATAACGTGTTTTTTATCCTCATTATTTTCATGTACCAAATTCACACTTTTACAGAATTTTAATGTGTCTTCATTATGTTAATAACAGATGCGTCGTGATCGTGGATAAGGGATCAGTTCCTTAACAGGTTTTTGGAGTTTAGAGGCCAAAGCACTGCCTGATAGATTTCGTCAAAGTGAAAAATCCCGACAATAAGTGGCGCTGCTGCTAGTAAAATCTCAAAAATATTCGGTAGAAAAGCAATGCAAGTCGCGTTTTAAAATTTGTGTAGACAAGGCGTGAATCTAATGTGATTTTAACCTTGAGAAAAATCACGTGAAACTAAAGTAAAAACATTGCTGTTTTATTTGATAATGGCGTTATTAAAACGCAGTTTTTAGCAACGTTATTTTTTATAACGTTAACGAATGACCTATTAAGCTTGTTTTCATATATGAAATAAACGTTTTTTTCTAGCAGCTTTTAAAATCAACTTTTTTTTTCTCACGCCTTTTTTACGTGTTAAACACGTGATTGTGCTATGTGGGAAAATAATCGTGGAAAAATAATTTTCACCCTAAATCAACCCCCTTACACACACACACCTATCAAACCAGATATTTTCGAACTACCTAAGTACCATACTTGCCAAAATATGTACCTTAAACCCTCCACATTATGCTAATTTCTTACAAATTTTATTCAAAATAAAAACACAATTTTTTTATACTTAACCAATTTTCTTAGAAACAAACTCTTATGCGAAAATTAGTATATCATACTTTTTTGTAGCTAATAAAATTTCCATTTAAACTTTATATTACTCAGTGCAGTGCAGATTGCAGGTAACACTTCAGTGGCGTCCGCAACCTAGGAACATTTATAAAAATAACAAATAATGTTTTTTGCAATTTTCGTAAAACCAAGCCTTGTAGTAAAATATGTGTAAAAACTTTATTAATAGAATAAATTCTCCTTTCCAATAATGTATATTAAAGTAAGAATAAGTTCACCCCTAATGGCCCAGTGGTATTAATGCGGGTGATTTACAAAAATCGGTAAAAATTTATTGACATCTTACAATTTTATCCAATTTTCTTTTGGATGATGTATAACGTAACTTGCTTAAAATTTTGGCTAACATTTCAATGAGATCCCTAAACTGTGATAATTTCCAAAAATCACAAAAAAATCGTATTTATTATTTATTTTTCGCAATGCTCGTAAGAACAAAGCTGTTTACGAAAATATTTGTTGTAATACTTTATTAGAGTTTTGAGCTGCGCAATCCTGGGTTTTCTCTAGTTTTCTTAAATGTGGCTAACACCCTAAAAAGTGTTCGATTCAAAGCTCGCTGTATCTACTTAACCCGGGAACGGTCGCTTTGTTAGAAAAAATCTAACATATTATAATTTCTCACAAAAATTTTGTAATAAGGCCCCGCCCCGCTGCAGTAAGTGCCTCAAAGCCAGTAGTAGTGAAGCGTAGGTGAAGGGGCGTTCAGTTTGGTGTCGTCCGCGGTGAGTTAGTGATGATTCTTAGATTAAATCTAACACGCGACCATTTTTTTTATATGTAGAAAAATTGGACGCGACCAAATCATGTATCAATAATATTTTTCCTGTATGTATGTATGAATGTATGTATGTATGTATAGTATAGCTGAATAAGTAGGTATGTATGATGATAAATTTTTGTGCTATTTAGCCTACCACTACTATTTCTCGTATTTTTACCAATGATACGTCGTTTTGTTGGGATAGAAATCGCAAATGACATATAGTTTAAGACTAATTTTTGTTATTAATTTTAAGAGTTTTTTAGGTTTTTAGATTTTTTTTCAACATAGCTATAGAATTTGTTTTTTATTTTCTAACGAAGGATGTAGTATAGGTATTATTTCAACTACCAATAATAAATTTTTGCGTCTAAAATCTGAACAGAAATGTTAGTAATCTGAATAAATTAATGTTAAAAAAAATCTAACACGCGACCACCTATATAACACGAGATAACGCGACTGCTCCCGGGTTAATACACCTAACATCAGGTAATTCTTTCTTTAAAAATCCACTTTTGAAGAATATCTACAAAAACATTTTTTACTACTTACGTTGTAGTAGATATCTGGATTATTGCTATCATAGAGGAGGGCCCTTTCGTAGACTTCTTGAGCTTCTTTTGTTCTATTTAGCTTTATTAAAATATCTCCTCTGTTGATATAGGCTTGTGTGTAGTCAGCTCTCATACTAATTGCTTGCCTAAAAAAATAAATTTTCTTAATAGGGTAAAACACTAAAAAATAAAAAGAACTTCTTGAAAGACCCTTGAATAAATATGTATATTTTTTGTTATAAATAAAAACTGCGTGGCATGACTTATTTTCATAGTTGTTTGACTCCCATATATCTCAACTCTTTGTCATGCCTGCTGTTAATGTTAAAACTGCACAAAATTATTTCATTATTATCACACAAGTTCTAGAAATTCAAATAGATGTGTATTAATTTAGTTAGAAATACGCTTTTATAATTGCACATTAAATTGTTTCCATATTTGTCTGGAATCTCATATTAAACGACATTCCAACAAGTGGTGATATATAAAACTTCACTAAATTTAAATATTCGTTTAAGCTTTGTATCTGATTGCAAGTGTAAATGAATTAAAAAATAATAAAGTAATATACTAAGAAAAAACCTGCTCAGAAATATGCTCTTATTTATTCAAAATTAATTGTCACAATCACAATTAAAGCTTTTAAGCCTTGTGTTTTTTAGCAAGCAAATTTGCTAGATTATTTATACAATTTATTTGCAAAATTCGTTAATCCAGGATTCCTTCCACTGTCGCTTACCCCTAAGTCGTAGCAAATTATTCGTCTACCACTGGATGGAAAAAAATACCAGTAATAGGCTTCTTTTTCTAAACAGTGATTTCTCTATTCAAAATATGGGGCTAAAGTATACCCCTCGAAGGTTGTGCGTGCAACAAAAATTTCAAGATAGCCAAAAAGTATCCCCCTCGCAAACAAAATCGACGTGTCTCGGCATTTTAAAAAATTTTCAGCAGTTCTCGAGAAATCCCGGGTGAAAAGTTTGAAATGGGACACAGTGTATATACAGCAAATGCCTTGCAACACAATAAAATACAGAGTAGGAAAAATACAAGTATTTTCTTTTAAACTAAAATGACCGTTATTCGAATGAGCGGAATAATTTTAAATTGAACTAAATTATTTGCTAATATATAATGATAAAAAAGTATCTACTGTATCTAGAAGGGACACTTTGCTTACCTGTAAAGCATATCAGCTTCTTCCAATCTTGTGTGATTCCTTGAAATCAAATTCGCTAAATTTAAAAACACATTTAAATGATTAGGCGCTATCCTCGCTTGATATGACTCGCCAGGTTTGGCTTTTGGTAACAACGATTTTGCTTTTAGATATGCTTCCTCCGCTTTTTGATAATCCTTCATATGGTTATATGTTCTACCGACGTTAATATAGGCTCCAATGTCGTCATGCTGGACGTGAACTGCGGTTTTAAAAAATGTGAGGGCTTCATCGAATTTGCCCTAAAATAATAACAAATATTTTTGATGTTTATAGTGATGGTGCTTTCAATGTGAATGGGCTACTTGGCCCTTCTACTTCAAGAACTGGCGAGATCATTGTTACTTATATGCTACTATGAACCCCTGTATGTGTAGCGCCTTAAACAGGCCGCTTATCGCTGAGGGATTGCTCAAGGTAAGCGGAGTCTGTATTAATTCTCTTTCCTTACATCCATTCTGTGCAACGCTACTCTTTGTCGGTAGTGTCCCGTATAAATTCTTAGTATTCTAAGGAATTTCTGTTTAGGTTTTGTCACCCAGTCCTCTTTCTAGGGGTGAATAATAATATTGATATTAATAGAGTTATTCCCCTTGATACACCTTGCTCTCCAGTATTTACTAGGATTCCACATTCATGCAAACATATTTTCTACGTACTTGTATATGATACGAAATTTTAAATTAAAAAACTGTCTGCAAGTTTGATCCGGATAATTACCTGACTCTCCAGCGCATGTCCCACATTATTATACAACTTGGCATTGTCTTGATTCACTCGTAGTCCAGCCATAAAAATGGTGTATTCATTTTCCCAATCCCAGTTTCTCAAGTGAGTTTTTATTCCATGAGAAACAATAAGCAATACCATTAGCAATGAAGGTAACTTCCGACCTATTTTGTCACTAATAAGATGAAACCCGTAACCAATCAGCATACATATTCCCATAGAGGGCATGTAGAGCACTCTCTCAGCCACAACAAATCCGACAGGAAAGAACAGGTTTGATGCTGGGATAAACGGTAGGATAAGCATTGTTGAACTCTACATAAAATAAAATATATTACGTTATCTCTACAGTACAACAAATTACTAGTCAATAAAGCATAAATTATTGTTTATGGATAATTATAAAATGTTTTAATTAGGGGCCCTGGATACTTTTGAAGGATGTGTTTTCCCAGAGGTGCCCCGACCTTCTCGCATAATCCAGTTTGACACATTAAACCTAGAGACGCGACAAACTTATCAAACTCAAATTTATTTAAATTAAAAATCAAAGGAGGGAAATATTGGTCCTCTATACCCTAGCCTTGTTTATAGAGAGGCGCACCTTCCGTCCTTATTAATTCATAAGCGTCAGAAAATAAACGATTTTTGACAAACACTTATGACTGAAAAACGTATTTTTTTATACAGCGTGGCCAGCCCTCTATCTAGGGGTAGGATTTTTGTATGGGCCATAAGGATTGCATCGGAGAACAGAAAAGTGTGAAACCCACCTTGCCAGATTAGCGAAAATATCAGTATAAGCCGGTACTCGATTCGCGATTTCATCAATTAATTGAATTAAAAAGTAAATAATTTAATTAATAATTTTCGCTTACTTTTACAAACAAGCAGCATTTTGAAGTGTTATTCTGTTAATTAATTTTCGTCAAGTAATAATTATCGCCTCAACTTTTATAAACAAGCTGCATTTTAAAGTGTTATTCTGTTTATTATTTTTCGTTAAGTAATAATTGTCCCAAACTACATGTTATAATTTATCTGTCTTGTGTATTCTTATAGAAACTAAGCCCATTAGATGTGGACTTGTTCATGCGGTACCGCACCGCCGCAACTTAACAACGAAAAAATGTAAGTTTGAGTGATTTTGATGGGTGTGTCGCGTCCGTATTTCTTTAAAATATGTCATGGATACAGGGTCCGTAATAAACCCTATTTTAGAAGACAGATAGACATATATTTCTTTGCCCCTTTTATTTCACTGGACTATTTTTGATATTTTTAATATTTTAGATCAGGAGTTACTCCAAATTTTGACAACAAAAACACAACAGATTTGACTCTTCTTATGTTTTAATTTTTGGTTGGAAAATACTTCAAATTTTGACAATAAAGATAAAATAGATTACTATAATAACTACAGAAATAGATGGGCACGCACAAATCAAGCTCTTAAAACAACTTACGACTAGGGTCACTGCATCACGAAAACTAAACGTCTTCTGACACCAGGCTACCAGAATGCAGTGACCCTACTTATAACATTTAAGCAGAGCCATCTATCGCTTAACACGCGAGTTGAACTGTTCTTGGCGGTCTGCGCATTGTATATTCTTATACTTTTTAGCATTCTTTAAATATTTTTAAATAATTCTTTTAGTTAAGTCAATGAATGGGCATTAGGGGGTTGTAGAGTGCATGGAGAGGGGGAGAATTTTTCTCTTCAGGAATGTATTTGGGGCAGTTGGAAGGTACACATACTAATAGTCCCCACTCCTAGCCCTCCCGCTTCAGTGGCGGAGGGGGGTGAAAAGGTGCAGTTTTTCGGTTTTGTGCCTATAACTCAATTACGGTGCGTTGTACAAAATAAAATGTTCTATTAAAAAATAATGAGCAATAACTTCCCTACAAAACCGTTATGCTAACTTTATCCTTAACGTAACAGATGCGGAGATAGAGGCTACTGAAAATCGGTAATTTTTGAAAAACATATTATTGCCCCATATTTTTTATCAAACTTTTTCATCTAACAGTTGTGTTTTTGATTTTAGAAGAAATTCGTTATCATAAAAGTTAAAGACCGATCAATTTTCTTTAAAAATGTGTCATTTTTACCATTCAACATTCAACTTATCAAAAGAAAAGAACAAATTATCAACTAAGGAAAATTACAAAAACTTTCCTATTGGCTTTTTCTATTATTTAAAAGTAATACATTTTATAAAATAAACTGTACATAATTTATATAAAGCATATAGCATTTAGATGCTAAGTCTGTTTTTAATTTTTTAATTGATAGGTCAATTATAGTTGATGTTGTATATAATGTTGTAGCCATAGCTATGGTAAACCAAATTTGGCGGCAAAATCTAAGTAAAGAAGCATTAAAAAAATTTGTGTTTCACTTTGCACATGCAGTGTGCCGCTCGGGGTTTAATGCTCGAATGATAAAACACTAAGACCTTTTAAAGTAGAGATCAAATGGGTACTTACCTAATAAATAAAGATCCGAAACATAAAAGAAGATTCAAAATTATATAAAATGTGCGCAAACATTGATTTAGTTGCAAAAACGGTAATTTTTTTTGTGAAAAGCTTCGTCATAATTTGTTTGACATACACATACGAATAGAAAACGTCAAGCCCGGCTAAATGAATAATATGTTCGTAACAACCAGATAAGAGTATATATATTTCTTTCTAATGAAATCGTTTGTTTAGAAGAAGACATCAATAAAAAGCAAGTGAAATAGTAAGCTAATGACTAGTTAGTGCATATCAATAAAAAAATTAAAGGAAGTGCGTGCCACTGTATGTACCCCTCTACTTCCTTCCCGCCCATCAAGGTTTTGATGAGGCAGTGTCACTTTAATACAACATCAAGTATAGTACACTTTTATTATTTATTTATTTACACAATTTTGAAACATAATAAAGCTTTATCAAAAATACAGCTGATATTTTTCTAAAATTCAATTTGTCCTTGCAAATTTCGATTTACTGTGGGTGTTGCTCCAAAATATAAACTTTAAATTTTCAAATAAATTAATGAACCAACCTGAATATACCATTTATTTTTTATTTAAAGACAAAATTTCCTAACAACTGTCAAATAGAGTTACTCACTTCTGGTGAAAAACAATTGTCAAAATGTGTCGAGGGCCTCAGTCAATTTCGGACAAAAGGTGGCAGTACATTTTAGAGTCATAGGGACGCCAATTCCATTCTAAAATTGAGGGCCTTACTAAAATTTTAAGGATGAAAATGGATGCCAGTCATAGTTAGAAAGTAGGTTATATTAAATGTCATAAAGTGGGCTAGTTTTTCAATAGCAAATGTCAAAATAAAAATATACAGTAAATAATAAAGCATATTTTTTCGTCAAAAACCAAAGGGTGACGCTTTTATAATTATTGTAAATTAAATAATTGTTTCCAAATTTGTGTGGGATCTTATATTACATAAAATTCAACAAGTGGTGATATATAAAACTGCACCAAATTTTGTTTAAGCTTTGTATTTGATTGCAAGTAATTTGATAAGGCGCATGAGAAAAATTTTTGCAAGTGTTAATAAATAAACAAATAATACAATAATATACTAAGAAGAAAACCAGGTCAGAAATTTAATATGCTCTTATTCATTCAAAATTAATTGTCACGATTAAAGCTTTGGTAAAATAAATTAAAATAAAAAATTGTTTACTATGATAATAAATTCCAATAATCCCGAAGAAGGCTTCGCCAAAATAATAAAGGATGCTACATAATGCGACTATGAGCCTACCATCAAATACATCCAGGATCTAATACCTTCCTAGCTAGCTTATGAGCACACTTCTAGTGAAGCCATAATATATCAGCCCCGAAAACAGTTTTTTGTAAATATATCAGAAACTAAAGCTTCTACAAAGTTTTTGGAAATGACATAAATTATTGAATTCTACTACATTCAGAAAACCGCATATTGATTCGATGCTCCATTAAAATGTTAGCATTAAGCCTTAAGGGATTTTGACCAAAATCTAATCAGCTCGTAAGAGTAGACTATTTTACCTGCAAATTTTATGACAATATGTTTAGCGGTTTAGAAGCTATTGTGTTACGGACAGACATACAAACACACACACACACACCTATACCCGTTCATATATTTATTGTGGCATCTGTGCATTATCCAGACTTGTGGCCTCATGGAGACCAAGCCAAGAGTGAGAAAAATGAAGAGATATAAAAAATTTTGCACTGACTTAGACTTCAATACACTCCTCCATTCAAAAGTTACAGTTAGTTAAAGATTTGTGCAACAACGTGACTTGTGGCATCGATGCCACAGTAAATACAATTTACCAGGTGTGTAACGAAGATGCCACAGTAAATACAATTTATCTGGTGTGTAACGATGTTGCTCTTTTTTCATGCCAAAATTCAATTTAATGTAGGTATACGTCAGCAGACGTGTGGGAAAACGAAACAAACAATACTTTTGGCCAACTCAGAAATAAAGATTTTCAAACAATTAACCGCAATATTGTATATTTTTTAGATTTTTGGTCACATGTGTAAAGTCAAAAAAATAGTTGTGAAATAAAATTATCTTCAGTGTCGTATTCTTAAATATTTGCAGAATTTTCCTGATTATTTCCTGCATTTCCTGAAATTCTTCAACCTTTTCCAGCGCATTTCAAGGCTTCCATACTTTTTCTAAACTTTTCAAGTGTTTTTCGGACTTTTTTCAAACACTTCCCGAGTTTTCACTTATTTTCCTGAATATTTCCAGACGTTTTCTGAACTTTTCCACAGTTTTACAGAACATTTCCCGGTTTTTAAATACTTTTTCTATAAATTTCCAGTGTTTTTTAGAACATTTTCTGGGTATTCCAGACCTATCTTGAATATTCCAAGATCTTTTCTTAACATGTCCAGATTTGTTCCAGAACATTTTGAGAGATTTCCATATTTTTCCTGAACATTTCTAAAACATTTTCAGATATTTCCTGAACAAATCCATACTTTTTAGGACAATTTCTAACTTTTCCAGAATTTTCCATGCTTTCCCTAAACATTTTCGGATGTTTCCTAAGCAATTTCAGAACATTTCCAGAGTTCTTTAAAGATTTTCTAAAACAGGGTTTTCCGAGCTTTCTTGAACGTCCGCAGACTTTTCCTGAATTTTTTCAGAGATTCCCTGAACATTTACAGAAACTCACAGACTTGTCATGGACAATTTCAGACTTTTATTGAATTTTCCAGATTTTTCCTAAATGTTTCTCTAGTTATTCAGAAAATTTCCCGCATTTTCCATATTTTCTCTGAACTTGGAGTATTCCATAATTTTCTAGACTTTTCATATCTTTTCCAGACCTTTCGAGAATTATTTCGATTTCTTGCAGGGTGTTTCCAGACATTTCCATACTTTTCCAAAACTCTTGAGGAGCTTTCCGGACTTTTCTTTACAAACTTTCCTGAACATTTTCAAATGTTTTCTAAACATTTCCAGAGGTGTTCAGAATATTTGCCGAAATTTTCAAGTTTTTTCCTGAAGATTTAAAGAATATTTCCCAAGTTTTCCTTACTTATTCTAAATATTTCTGGGTTTTCCAGAACATTTTATGAGTTTTCTAGACATTCCTAGATTTCTCTAAATTTCACCAAAGTTTTCCTGAATATATCCCAGGTTTTCAGGCTTTTTATCTAAACATTTATAGACTTTTCCTAAAATGTTCAATTTTTTTCCCGACCATTTCTAGACTTTTCCAAAATATTTCCTGCGTTTTCTCGACTTTTCTTAAACCTTTCTAGATCTTTTCTGATCTTTTCCAGAATTTTCTTGAATATTTTCAGAGTTTTTCATAACTTTTCTGGAGTTTTCATACTTTTTCTGAACATTTGCAGACGTTTCCTGATCAATGCCAAAGTTCTCAAGAATATCTCCCGAGTCTACCACAAATTTTTAAGATTTTTCCAAAACACTTCCCAAGTTTTCAATTTTTCCGATATATATTTTCAGGGATTTTCGGAACATTTCCCGCATTTTTAGACTATTCCTGAACTTTTCCAGAGCTTTTCAAAACATTTTTCGAGTATTCTAGATATTTTCAAGATTTTTCCTAAAAATTTCCAAAGTTTTCCAAAACGTTTTCCATGTTTTCGACACTTTTTCAAAATATTTTTAAGGTGTTCTAGAACATTTCCTAAATTTTCTAGCCCTTTTTCTAAACATTCCTAGAGTTTCCCTGAACTTTTTCAGAGTTTTTTTTTACATTTTCAGAGTTTTTTATACATTACCAAGTTTTTCAGACTTCCTAAATATTTCCAGAGTTTTCCAAAAATTTCCCGCGTTTTTCAGAGCCTCCGAATTTTTTCGTTCGTTTTCCAGAAATTTTATATTTTTTCTGAACATTTCCAGACTTTCTAAACTTTTCTAGATTTTTCCTGAACAATCCCCGAGTTTTTCAGGCTTTTCCTAAAGATTTACAGACTTTTCCTGAAATTTTCCAAATTTTTCCGTACCTTTTCCTGAGTTCTTGAACATTTCCAGAGTTTTCCACCCAATTTTCTATAACTTTTCTAGAACATTTCCAGAGTTTTTCATACTTTTTCTGAACATTTCCAGACGTTTCCTAATATAATATATAATATTTCCCGAGTTTTCCAAAAAATTTCAAGACATTCTGAACATTTCCAGAGTTTTTCAGATCATTTTACATGTTTTCCATACATTTCCTAAATAGTTCCATGGTTTCCCAGAATATTTTCTGAGTTTTCCACAGTTTTTCTGAACATTTTCTGATTTTTCCAGAACATTTTCAGAGATTTCCAGACTTTTCCCGAGAAGGCTTTTCCTAAACATTTACAGACTGAAAATCTTCCAAACTTTATCAAAACATTTCTAGACTTTTCTTGAACACTTCCAAAGTTTTTCAAGAATATTTCCTGGGTTTTTGAAAACATATCCCGTATTCCCAGACTTTTCCTGAACATTTCTAGACTTTTCCTAAACTATTCCAGAGTTTTCCAGAATATTTCCCGAGTTTTCCAAACCTTTTCGGAGCCATCGTCCAATGGTGGGTGTGCTTTCGGGCTGTTCGGCCGTCGTCGTTGGAAATTCGTTCTCGACGTTTCGCCATCTCGAGTGGATGGCATCTTCAGGAGATGTTGACTGTTTGTCGGCTTCTCGAAGACTTCTCCTGAAGATGCCATCCACTCGAGATGGCGAAACGTCGAGAACGAATTTCCAACGACGACGGCCGAACAGCCCGAAAGCACACCCACCATTTTTCTGAGCATTTCTGGACTTTTCCTGTACTTTTTCAGTCTTCAAAAACATTTCCAGAGTCTTCCAGTACATTTCCCAAGTTTTCCAGACTTTTCTAAACTTTTACAAACTTTTTAATATTTCCAGAATTTGCCAGGTATCTCCTGAACATTTCCGGACTTTTTCTTAAATGTTCCAGATTTTCTTGAATTTTGTCAAAATATTTCCCGAATTTTCCATAAAAAGCACACCCACCATTTTTCTGAGCATTTCTGGACTTTTCCTGTACTTTTTCAGTCTTCAAAAACATTTCCAGAGTCTTCCAGTACATTTCCCAAGTTTTCCAGACTTTTCTAAACTTTTACAAACTTTTTAATATTTCCAGAATTTGCCAGGTATCTCCTGACTATTTCCGGACTTTCCCTAAACATTTACAGACTTTTCCTAAATTGTTTCAAACTGTTCCTGAACATTTCCAGACTTTTCCTGAATATTTCCAGAGTTTTCCAGAACATTTCGCGAGTTTCTCATACTTTTTCTAAATATTTTCAGACTTTTCCTGAACTTTTCCAGAGTTTCCCTCAACACTGCTATACTTTTCCTGAACATTTCCCGAGTTTTCAGTCTTTTCCTTAACATTTCCAGACTTTTACTAAAATGTTCCAGACTGTTAATGAACTTTTCCAGAGTTTTGCAGAACACTTTCATACTTTCCCTGAACATTGCCAAAGTTTTCCATACATTTTCACGAATTTAAAGTAAAAAGACAGATTTTATTCTTAAATAAAAGCACTTAATGATAAAACTAATATTTTGGTCTTAATGATAAAAGTAATATTTTGTTAAATGAGCACTTCATCCAAAACCTATTCACATTTAAAAATATTGATCTGAACTTAAAAGTGTATACTTCAGAGGGCGACACCATACAATGATGCCACAAGTCGGGTTGATGCACGTGTGCCTCATCATGATTTGTGGCATCTTGTACACAAAGTCTAAAATTTTTATTAACTCGAAAAATAAACATCAATTGAAATCAGCCATTAAAGGACGTGACATGTTGGCTGAAAATTTTGAAATTGTTTTTTATCTCCTTTTTTTTTAATGATAAATGCAATTTTGCTGTGACATCAGGGTGTATGAGGTCACAAGTAGAACGGAGGCCACAGTAAATACAGAACATACACACCTACACACACACACACCTACACACACACACACACACACACACACACGAAGAGAGAGATCACAACAGTATTGCTAGGATAGGTCAAAATACACTCAAACAACACATTTTCGTCGTTATCTGAAAAAAAAATTTGTCGTAAATAATACCTTCTCTAGCCATAACTGTGTTAGCTAGGAAGGTAAAAATATCAAAAATTAAAAAAATCGACAAGGCAGGCTATTTTTTTACTAGTTAGTTAGTACTTATTAGACTTTACTTTACTTTAGCTCGTAACTAATCCTTTGCAGACCCATGTTCGTAAAAACTTTTTTAAAATAAATCAAGGAATCACTTTTTCAGTGAAGTCAGTCCTAATCTTTTTAACACTAACGAAAAGAATACACTTTTACAGTTTATTTCCTCAAAAAATTGCTTAATCTATTAAAGCATGTGCTCTTCTATATGGAAACAGATTCATTTATTTTTCAAAATGTAGGAAAAGAGCAAACTGCAAAATCGCCGAAAATATATATCAAATACTGTAAATCATTGATGCACGGCGTTGACCCAGTTTTTCCCCGAGGATTTTCTGGTTTTTCTTTTTGTTTAGCGAAAGGATTTATAAAATCTACATCAGGCTAAAGCCTTGAAATCGTCGGAAAAAAGTTACGTAGAATCTGAAAATGTATATCCATATTTTATTTAAATAATAAAAAGGTACTTTTTCTTTTTATAAAAGATAAAAAAAAATCTTATTTTTATGAAGCACACTGTATCTATTATGAAAAGCTTAATATGGCTTAAAAGATTTTTAATACTAACGAAAATTAGCATACAATATGACTCAATATATAGCCGCCGATGGACGTACCTATATTAGTTGTATAACCAACAAAGTAATAAAAAGTAGGTGCAAACCATGTGAAAACCAGTGGCGGATCCAGGTGGGGGGCCTCTGCCTCCCATCACTTATTTTAGATACAAAATTTCACACCTCAGATCTATCAAAATCCGCTAATAAAAAATATTTCGATGTTTGCATCCAGTTTGGCCCCTCCACCCTAGAAATCCTGGATCCGCTACTGGTGAAAACACGCAAAATTTGTAGGAAATAGTATATTACATAACAATGTTGTGAACGAAGCGCCAGCCGAGTGAAATAACACGCGAGTGTAAGAAAGTTACTTTCTATCGAGTTGTGTACGCTATTTTCCTACGAACACTGTTCAACTATATTAATTTAAGTACAAATTGGTGTATAGCTTTGCAGAAATCAAATGAAACTGCTTTTCCACACAGGTGTGAATAAGTACTTTGCAACACAAGTGCGGAAAAGTATCGTGACAGTTAACGTCATCGTACGCTTTTCCATACAAGTACGGAAAATTACCAGAAGGCAAAATATCTCAATTTTCCTAATTTTGTTAGTTAGGTCCCTTCGTGAGAAAGGCGACGACATGTGTGGAAAAATTTGATATCGGTCTATCTTTCTCTAATCTCTAGGTTAGTGTGTGAGAAAAAGTATTTCCGATGTTTTATGCTCACAATTCTAGTAGTTGGGATTTTCATTCGACGCACAGTTCGTTTTATAATTTATTAAAAAAATTGCCAATAAATCCGACTTTGTGCCAAATCGTTAAAAGTGCGTCAGATTTAGGAAAATTTTTGAGATGTTATTGGTAACAGCGTCTATATGTAAAAACTTTTAATTTTATTTTTCATTTATTGAATGCAATTTTTTATTATTATTATTTGCGTATTACTTTATTCGTGCCGTATAACCGAAATACTATTGAAAGTCACTTTAATTGAAATTTTATAGCTTTAGGTTTTAATTATTTTGTTTTGACCATTTTATATGTGCATGCAAAAAGGTTTTTGATACATTTTGCAGCACACTTAACAACGCGTTGATTCCAATATGCGAAATTTAACAATACACAATGTAAAAAATCATATTTTCACAGAAACAAATACCTTTTTGTGGCATTGATTTATTAAAAAAAGCTAATTTTTAAAGTTGGAAAAAATTTCTGCATAAAAATAAACTGTTCAAAGTTGTTTTTGTTTAGTTTTACAATTTTATTTATTTCTTTGATTTTATTATTAATTTTATCAATTGTTATACATTAATTATACCTTGTTTTGTGTAAAAAAAATATAACATATTTTATTGTTAGTTAAAACCTGTGTTTTTTTTCCTAAAAGTAGGGGACCCGATCCCTCTTCACAGTTGTTTTCCACCAAAGTTAATTACAGAGTTGTCAGGTACTTTAAGTACAATACTTGAAATTTTGCTCCAAGTACTGTACTTGGAGTACATCTACAATCCAGTAATTGTACTTGGTACTTGACGTACTTTTAATAATTGTAATAACCCGCGAAAATTCAAATTATAACAATAGATGCTAGCAGCCATGATGGATAGCTCTCTTCCTTTTTAGACACGCAGCGTTCATATCGTGTAAGTAATTAACGGCATTTTATTAATTGACGGACGCGAGTATTCACCCTAAAGATATCTTCAACTAAGGGATATTAAACTGGCGACGGGAGTGAAAAAATTTTTTGTCACAATTTCGAAAATATTGTGTGAAAAATTCGGCGAAATTCTTAACCTAAAAGATACCAAGCGTGCCAAAGTTTTCGTAAACAAGTAAACAAAAACAAATATTTTCGCGTTTTCGAAGTAAAAAACAAAAAATTATCGCAAAAGTGCGGATTAAAGGGAAAATATACGCGAGGCAACCACTAAAAAAATTAGGATCACCATAGCTCACACTACTATAGTATAGTATATGTGTGAGCTAAAAATAACTACAATAAAATAAAATTAAAATGTCTTTGATTGGAGGCCTAACGGATTTTTGTCCAGAAGCCCAAGACTGGCAAGTTTATAACGAAAACATAGAATCCTATTTGCAGCCAAACAAGATAATCGATGGAACCATAAAGGTTAATACATTACTAAGCTTAATAGGAACCAGTACTTATAAAACTTTAAGGGATTTAACCTATCCAAAGCTGCCAAAAGAACAAAAATATGATGAGCTAATTAGTCTTTTGACTATAACGTATAAAATTTTATGCTTCTCAGCAGTTTGACAGTACTAGACTATAGTAGATTGGTACGCAAAGGTCAAGAGTTTGGCGGTAACTTGTTCTTTCGGAAATGAGCTTAACAACATAGTAAGGGAAAAATTTATATGTGGCATGATAAAAGGGCCCATATTGGACAGACTTTGTGAAGAAAAAGAAACAAAAACGTTGCAAGAAATGTTTCAAATAGCGTTGCAAAAGGAAGGAGTAAATACATGTAAAAGTAATGTGACTGTGAATGTCTTGAGATATGCAGGAAAAAACGGACAATATAATGCAAGTAGCTATAGTAACAATAGGAATAAAATAGAAATGCAAGAAAATAATGGAAATTACTATTAAAAAAGGCAAAACACATATAAAGAAAAACAAAAATATCAAAATAAAAAGGACCAGTGTAGATTTTGCCAAAAGTTACATTTTGGGAGATGTGGATACAAAATCACAAATGTAAAATTTGTGGTGAAGGAAATCACCCAAAGTTCTTATGTTATAAAAAAAATAACTTAAGGAGACAAAACATAATAGAAAATGTAGAAAATAATGACACTGAAATAGACAATCAATACTTAGATATATTTCAAATTGACGACAGTTTAGGAGCTGATAATAAATTCCAAATGCTAGTGGAAATAAATAGAAAAAAATACAAAATGTGCATAGATACAGGAGCAGCCGTAACAGCAGTAAGTTTGGATTTTTATAACCAAGAATTTAGTAAGTACCATTTAGAATCTGACAATATTATACTTAAGAGCTATACGGAGAATCTAATTACACCTATAGGGTATTTTAAAGCAGAATGCAATGTGAATGACTTAAAAAAATTAGCAAGATTTTATGTTGTAAATAAATCAGGACCAAACCTGCTTGGCAGGGATTTTTTAAAATTATTTAATATTAAACTTGATCTCACTGAGATGCATAGCTTAGACAATGTAAAAAGCAGCATTATAAAAAAATTCCCAGATATAAATATAATTATAAATATGAAAAAATTAAAATTAGATTAAAACCAAAAGCAACACCTGTTTTTCTAAAGCATAGACCGGTACCATTAGCATATAAAAAACAAGCTTTCTCTTTAATAAAATTATCTCTTTCTATTACCTTTACATAGCATAAACGAGGGGTGGGTCGATCACCGATTTTTTACACCAAAAGGAAATACCTACGGTAGAATACCTACTAGTATTTTCTCAAATTTCAATGGTATTTTCTAGTATTTCCCAAGCATTTCCCGGTATTTCCTAGTCTATTTCCCAGTACTTCCCAAGTATTTCCTGGTATTTCCCCTAACCTGTACACGAAATGGAAATACCGTGCCACCCCTCGAGCATAAATCCTTGTAGGTGGAAAATTTTGTAAAGTTTTTTTCTAATAACATATTTGGCGGAGGGATAATAAAGTAAAACAAAACTATACACAACTTGTTCAAAAACAAAACTGCAAAATATAGTTAAAATATTTAAAACAAAAACTTGTTTTAAAGTCATAATTATTTTGAATTAAGTCAGGATTTTCATCGACGTGGTTAAGAAAATCTGTACAGGTTATTATGCGCTTTCCCCACAGAAAAACAAGTGGTTTAGGTTAGGTTAGGTTTTATATCTGTGATGTAATCGATGCTAATCTTAATAACATGGAAATAAAGGACTTTTATTGTTCCGTGTGCTGCGTGTGAAACCCATATGTTTATGTTAAGATTGCTTCAAGTCAAAGTACTTAAATACTTGAAGTTTTTTAAGTACTTAAGTAACGTCACTCTGACTGCTGTTGTACCCAAGAGCTAGATTATTTTCTTTGACAGTTGTTAATTGGTACCTGCAGGTTGGCATTACCCATTATTTCAAAATTTAAAGTTTTGAGTGAATAATGAAGAAAATTATTTATATTATATTTATTACTTACAACAGTTAGAACACTACTTCTTCGTTTATTTTCGGTTACAACAGCAAGAAACAATATGGATGACAGAAAAAAATATGTCCCCAATGTTGCCAAATTTCTAGAATCAAAGAATGTCTCCACTAGTGGTACAGTGCCCATAGTCCAGTCACAGCAAAGGTCGCAAGGAAAGAGCAATAACCTAAAAAATACAAGAATTATGATTATGACTTCTCTCACTGGCGTATATATGAGGGGGGGCCTGGGGGGCCCGGGCCCCCCCTGAAGCTAAGATTTTTTTAGATATTTTCGACATATTTCATAAAGACAAACATAAAATAGCATAAAATACACCCTCATGGGGTCTCGGGCCCCCCCCCCAAAACTGCCTCGGGCCCACCCCGAAACTTTTTTCTATATACGCCACTGACTTCTCTACTCTGTAAATGACGTCAGAAATATGATGTAATTGGGACTATTATATGACTTTTTACACATTGATAAAAAAAACATTTCTGCTTTAAAATACGGGTATTTCGTCAGAAGGGCGAGACTCGTTCGGAATTGGTAAGAAAAACAATTTGATGTTTATGATCGTTTACCTACTTAAACAAAAGTTAAACTTTTAACAATAATGTATTGTGTTCTTAATTTATAAATTTTGTTCTAAACGATCATAAATATCAAATTGTTTTTCTTATCAATTCCGAACGATTATTGTCCGTCTTACGGAATATCCGTATTTTAAAGCAAAATTGTTTTTTTAATCATAGTGTAGCATACCGTTAGAAGGGTAATCAACTAGAGAAGTTTCTAAAAGAAAATGTAGTTGTTAAGTGTAGATACTTTTTTTAATTTTTAATTTTGAAATTGATTTTCTTTCATAAAATCACTAATGTTCTTTAATAAAAAACCTCGTATGTTCATTTGGTACATCAATTTTAACAAATCTATTAATTAGTTGAAGAAGCATAAGATTACAGAATTATTTTTAAAAAAATGGTGCTTTTCCAGACATTAATAAAAAGCTTACGAGGGTTTAAAGGTGGGATTTTGGGTAATTTGAGAAATAAAAATTAAAAAATTCATATCTCTTTAGCCGTGACTCTAAGGACCCAACTTGAAAGGTTGAAAAGGTAGCAAATGACCCCAACAATATGCCAAAAAACTTTGACGGTTCATGTGCCGAACACCCTGTATATTTAATTTATTTAATTCAATTCAATAATGCCTTATTATCGAAATTTTAACAAAAACCATTGAAAAAGCAATTTTTAATCCCTACACTTACTATTGTAGTTTCCCATACAACCCTAGCGAAACATTTTGTTATCATATTTAATTATATTCGAGTTAATAATTAAATATTTGATTTTTTTTAAAGTATTAATTACCTACTTCAAGAGATCAAAACATAACACGAGATAAAATAGACTAATATGTTAACATTACAAGAACACAAAAGAAAGTAGAAACAACATTAAAAATATATAAAAATAATAGAAAACAATTAATTAAAAATAATAAAGTTTTAGTACTTGGGCTAAAATACCGTAAAATTGTAAAAATATATTTAAAAAAAAACAAAATATATATAACATTTTACAATGTTCAAAATATTAGAATAATATAAAAAATAATAAAAAATAAAATTTCGAGGATTACAGTAGCCTACACTATTATAAAAGAGTTAAATTATATATCTATGTAAAATTTCCTACCTAGACAAAAAAGAAAGATAAAAAACCTTTGGGACCTCACACAAAGTCCAGAACTTGACAATTTTATGAATGAACAATGATATAATATGATATAATAACAAGATAGTTATAATAATAGTTAGTTATAAAAAACTATGCCTTTTTAATTGAGAATTTCTCAGAAATTAATTAATTTAATTTTCGTAATCAATTTGGCATTTAATTTGATCTGGCAAATAATTAAATCTTTTAATACCTTCGGAAATAATTGAGTTTTTTGTTAAGCTAGATCTTGGGATAGGCAAAGGTAAGTTATTCAAAGAATTTCTTTCAAAACCTTGAAATTTCCTTGAAGTTTTCAAAATAAATATGCTTGGTACTGTCAAAATACTTTTCAGTTTAAAAAGTGGTTTACAGCTCTGTCTACAGTCAACTTATCAAAGATACCTCAGGGCTCTTTTTTGTAAGACAAAAATAGGTTGTACATTTCTTAAAGTAGCATAGCCCTAGAATGCGATTCGCGAAAATATTTTGTTTAGTGTTTGGATATGCTGTTCAAATTTTAAATTAGCATCTAGTTAAAAACCAAGAAATTTAATAACGCTATTTTTCTACAAGACGCTTTTTTTAAGTGTTACACTCTTCATGTTCCATTTAAAAGAAAGAATATTTATTTTTGATACGTTAAGCACTAACCGATTACAGTGGCTGTGTTAGCAATAAGATTAATAAATTAAAACTTACCAAAAATTAACGCTTATCAAATAATTGTACGTCAACTGTCGCGTAGGTGTGGGAGCCACCGATGCAGGGTTGTCAAACCTGGTAAAAACTGGCAACTGCGATCCCATAATTTGCAGTCTACCAAATAGTAGAGCGAATGTTGTCAGACTCAACACCAATAACCTTGTGATTGCTGCACCAGATTTTGGTATAGGATAGACAGGTTTAGAGGTAAACGCTGATTCGATAAATGTTTTGATGTCTCCTAGTCGAATCTGAAATTTATAAGAAATATAAAAATTAATAGCTAATTGCATATACGTAATATTCCAATACTCCCTGTTACCTATTTGCACAATAGTTGGCGTTTGATGCAAACATTCGGAAATAAAGGTACGAAAAATGCACAGATACCAAATTTACATAGATGGAGTTTTTGTCAACTGTACGCCGATGATTTGACGTAACGAATACAAGAATAAAATAATATTCATCTGCAAAAGTATAACTAATCAGGACATTTTATCTTAAGGACCGCAAAGAGGATAAAGTTATACGCATTGATATTGCTATTTCAAATATGTTTGCATTCTGCATCGTAAGGTACCGTAGGTATTGCAATAATACGTACTATATGAAAATAATATGCATATGTCTTTGAAAGCAACCAATCAGGTCTTTTTTGCTTAAAGACCCCAAGGCCCTCATGTTTGCATCATGAATGGGCAGTTACCGTGGGTGTTGGAATATTATGTATATGGCTAATTGATGCACTTAACCATTATAAAATTTTTGTTGTAAAATGTTTGTTTTAAGGAACAACTAAGATCCAAACTTAAATCGCTTTTTGCCAATAAGGTATGTTTACTTATTTTAGAGTTTCGAATATCGAAGACATAATGAACGTTTAATATTGGAGAGCTTAGCGCTTGGCGCTACGATTTATCTGTTTAGTTTTTGCCTCAAGGGGTATTGTCCACGTATCACGAAAAGTTCACCAGTTCTGCCCCCGTTAGTTAAAAGGCGGCATGTGATGAAAGCAACGGGAGTTCTGTAACAAAAATCTAGGGGGAGAAAAGGTAAAACGTTGACCACAAATAACCGAAAAGGAAATAGTCGCACAGGAAAAAAGCAAACACAGACAAAAGCACAGACCAAAAAAGCACACATAGTAAAACAGCGCAGAGGGCGTCGAGGAAATTTGTTCGAACACCCGTAATCCAAGATATTTTTTTGAGTAAAAAATTATTTGAAAATATTTCTTTCGAACGGAAAATTGTTTAAAAACATTTTCTTCAAAAGGATTTTTTTTAAAACATTGTATTTTAATGGCAGTTTTTCGATAATGTTTTCTTCAAACTGAAATTTGTTCAAAAAGATTTTCTTTGAACGGAAATTTGTTTGAAAACAGTTTTTAAAACATATTTCTTTCGAAAAAAAAATATTATATATGTATATAAATTCGTTAAATTAGCTCCCGGGCTTCCTTTTGGGAGGTCGAAATTAGTGCGTGTCTGGACAGGTTAGGATACGTTTCCAATCAATTCACAAAAGTTAAGAAAACACCTCGACCTCTCAAAAATAGGGCAGAAAACTAAAATTGTTTTTAAAAAATTTCCGTTCAAAGAAAATGTGTTCGAACAAATTTCCATTCGACAAAAATATTTTTGAGCAAGTTTCCTTTGGAAGAAAATGTTTTCAAAAAATTTTCCGTTCAAACCATAAAGTTTAAACAAATTTTTTCAAACAAATTTCCACGATTTGCGCATAGGCAATATAAAGAAAACTTTTTGATGAAAAAAGCATAATAATAATAACAAAAAAGTCTTATTATTAACAGGTTAGGTTATTTGATCATCTTAACTTTGCCCACAAAATTAGGGGAGTGTCTATATATATATTAAAAATTTTATAAAATTTTAAAAAATTTTAATATTCGTAAATATGTTAGTTTTGAAATTTTTTGAATATTTTTAAAACATATGGAAACAACTCTTGATGAAAACCAAGCGTCTATTAGGATTCAAAAAGGAACCATGACGTCACACTTCACTGCGCACGAAGTAGTAGCCCAGAGACTGGATTGTTTAATTTGCACTAGAAAACCGTTAGGGATACTTACTAACCAAAACATCTGTAATCAATAGTTAAATACAAATTTTTATTTTACCCTATTTGCCCAGAAAACCTGTTAAAAAAAAATAATTTAAATTTATTTGATAAAAGATCAGGCACACCTCTTATGGGATGTAATCTGTCAAACTTCATGAAATTGTGGTATGTTGTAGACTGAACCATTCTTATCAAAAGTTCGCATGGGCCCAACTCAAATTAATGACCAGTTTTTGAAATACACGGTCTTTAATGTGATAATATCCAAGAAGCATAATAGCCCTTGGGGTTTTCCAAATATAAACGCAAGGTTACTATTACATATATTTACGATTTCTTTATTATTTTTAATCTGTACCTTTAAAATATTATCTACAGGGTGTTTAAGTAAATATTAGTCGAATGTTTTAATGAGAAACAAGCTTTAGTATGTTGCAGTGGCGTATATAGAAAAAAGTTTCGGGGGGGGGGGGCTAGACAGTTTCGGGGGGGGCGAGACCTCATAAGGCCGTATTTTATGTTTGTATTCATGAAATATGTAGAAAATATCTAAAAACATTTTAGCTTCGGGGGGGGGGGGGCGGGCCCCTCCAGGCCCCCCTCCCCGTATATACGCCACTGGTATATTGTCAAAAATTCTCGTGGGCCCACCTTAAATAAATTTCTAGTTTTTGAAATACAGAGTGTTGAAAGTGATAATGTTGAACCATAATAGCTCTCTAGACGGGTTTTTAAGCGTTTAGCGTGCCCTGTAAAAAGCTATATTGCTTTTTTCTCAGTAAAACTTTTGACTAATATTTATTTAAACACCCTGTAGATATTGTTTTAAAGGTACATATTAAAAATAATAAATAAATCGGAACTATATGTAGTAGTAACATTGCGCAAGTGTTTGTAAAACCCGTCTAAAGAGCTAGAATGATTCTTGGACATTATCACTCTCAACACCCTCTATTTTAAAAACTGGTCAATAATTTAAATTACGCCCATAAGAACTTTTGATACGAAAGGTGTAATCTAAAACACACTAACGCTTTTTTTTCTTTAACACTTTCGTATAATATTAACCTAAACACCCTGTAGATAATGTTTTAAAGGCATAGATTAAAAATAATAAATAAATCGTAAATATATGTAATACTAAGATTGCGTATATATTTGGAGAACCCGCCTAAAGAGCCATTATGCTTCTTGGACATTATCACATTCAACACCCTGTATTTCAAAAACTGGTCATTAATTTGAGTTGAGCCCATGACACCTTTTAATAAGAAAGGTTCAGTCTACAACATACCAAAATTTCATGAAGTTTGACGGATTACAGAAATCCCATAAGAGGTGTGCCTAATCCTTTAAACATGATAAATTGATTTTAGACCGAGAAGAGCCTGGTGGCTCTTCTCGGTTTTAGGTGTATGTAAGTTTATCCTTTTGAAATAGTTTTTTTTTATCATGCGCTGCAAGCAATATTCAAAAAATATTTTATCAAGATTGGGGTGTTTTGAAGAATAAAATCTTATGAAAGACAATATGCAAATTTTATAAAGCTCAAAGCAGATATTCGTCCTTTGACGTATTGATTAAAGGAATTCCCTAAAGGCATATTTTCATTTTTTACAAAAATCACCTTATAGATTGAAATTTGTAATCACAGGTATACAAGAGTTTAAAATGTTCGTGGTTTAACTTTTTCTCTTCCAAGTCTGAATTGCTATCTGCCCTTAGGGGCTAAAATTTGGATACTCGTAGTTATTAAAGAGTTCATGTGGAAAAAACCAGCAATAGAAGCAGCAGTATGCATGCTCCGAAAAATATATGAAATTAGCTTTTTTAACCCTAGAATAAAAGGCATATTTTTTTTATACATTAGCTTTGTTCAATCGACCCATTGGACAGTCATAAAACCGTACTAAAAATCCAAATGCGCCCCTATTACAATACGAACACTAAGACGGAACGACCAAATAACTAGTGCAAAGAAACGAATGCTTTTCACGTAGTTATTATTATTATTATATAGCATTTATTGTAGTCAAATATATACATTTTGGTAAAATTATTACAACATACAATACAATAAATACGGTTTTGCCCACAAGAGTAGTCTCGCGCGTGGGCTAAAAAAATCGCACTTAAGTAAGTAAATATAAAGATTACCTAATAATAGTCTTAAAGAAAAAGCCCAGAAAAAAGTCACCAAAATAAACAATAAAATTAAATGTTTAAAGATAGTATTACACTAAAGTAATAATAAAAATCCTACTAGTTTAGTTTAGTTATATAAATAATATAAAGTTAAAGAAAAAATAATAACAAACAAATAAATAAGTACAAAAATACATACTAATCATATACAAAAATATTTTTACAGTACTTGTTAATTTTTTTCATCAAGAAGACGATAAATTTCAGTTCTACTAATTTCTGTCGTCAGCATAGATTTAATGGATTTTTTGAATTTTTGAGCTGTCTGCGAGTTTGTTAATAAAACTGAAATCTTTTCAGACACATTACTGCACAAATATACAAAACTTCTCTGACCTATGGTTTTTTTTCATTTGTAGTCTTACAATTGAAGATTGTTTATGTCTAGTGTTGTACATGGTAGTGATCGATTTATTTCAGTCATTTGATAATATGCAAGAGAGTGAAATTGAAAGTCACGTAGCTAAAAAAAGGATAGGTTTCGTCATCTCGCGTAAAGGTAAATCGAAGTTAAAGCATGAACTCGAGAGCTCTAATTTAAAGTAGCACACAGAAAAAAGAGATTTGTGAAGAACTTTGCGAAATTGCTTATTGTATGTGAATTTTATTTTAAAAAATTACGGCCACAATAGTTTTGTTTCTTACACATTTTTTGGGAAAGTTACCAAGGATGATCAGAAAACATTTTTAATTTTAATTATTTAAACTGCAGAAAAAATTACAGTAATTTCATTTATATTTACAAACTCTAAACCACTACACATACTACATACTAAATATACCAAAAACTGAAACCAACTTATTATTATAACCAGTACTTATTTTTGGCAGAAGTGTAAACTTTAACAAGGCGAAATTAATAATACTGGCCCATAACATATTCTGCAAAGCGGACCGAACCGAACTCTTCTGTGTATTGGCCTTCATCTGCATCATCATATCGCTCGCTGAATGTTTCTCACAGTTAGTCGACTCGAGCCGATTTTACCCGAATGAGTGTTACATAACCAAGCCTGACGGCTCAGTTCAGTTCACTACCCACAAAAAATGCTAAACGCGCCTAAAGAAGTTTACACTTCAAAAATAATTTTTTTGTAATATCACAAGTTTTATGTGAAGTTTATATATTTATATTTTGTAATTTGAATTTTTTAAATATGTGTGAAATAGCCTACATATTATAGGAAGCCTTAATATTCACAAAGCTTTTGTGATTTTACACAATTTTAAGAAATATATATCGTGATAGTTCAAAGAAGTTAGGTAAATTATTTTTTTTAGCTTGTGTTTTGGTAGGTATACGGTGTACATATATAGTTTATGACCTTTTGTTGTTTAAGAATTACCAGAGCCGGTCCCTTAAAAAAAAATTCTCGGGGAAGCATACATTTTTTTAATAAAACTTATATTTTGTGTGTGAAAAATCTGTTTTAACACACCTTATTCCCTATTTCGGGGGAGGGGGGGGGGTTAAGACATGCTACATATTATTTTAATAAAAATATAATTGGAGCATAAAGTGATTAAAAGCTAAAAACTAAATACAGATGTGCATTTGATATTAGACATGCAGCAGTCCCGTAGAAATAAAACTGAAGAGGTTCTTATGAACAAATTAACAGATGCTGTAAGTGTTGCAATCGTTGATAGATCCACACGTGCAAAAGGTGATTTTTTCCAAAATATTTGTGTTTTCACTTTAAAAAATATTTATATATGTTTACGTGGCTTTCCCGGCATTTGGTCACGTGTTAATTCACAATTTTTCTGACAAGACGAGGAAACGTATGCGAGATCTCAAATTAAATGTAAAATTGGTTGTGAAATTTAATTTGGGGGCACGGCAGTGCCCCGCCAAGTTGGCGCGGAAACTCCTGTACCATCTTTTCTCGAAAGATTTTAGCCCATATTTGACCTATCTAAAGTAAGTAGAGTTACTTTGGAATGAGCTACAAAACTCAAACTTTGCAGAGTCGTAGATCTTTATAGAGTTAACAATCTCGTTAAGTTTTATAGAGTTCCATAAACTAGTAGAATAGTTACAAAATTTCAAAAAACGTCGTATTTGCCACTTACTTACTCACTCACTCACTCATGTATAGATCATCAAAATTCTACTCTACTTCCAGACATGCTACAAAGCTGAAATTTGGCACACTGATAGAAATTGTGACCAAACCCATGGAAAAAATCAAAAAAACCCCAAAATTCTAATTTACTCTCCTCCCCTATACATGTAAAGTTATGTAAAAGTAACATTGCCCACTTCCAGAAACGCTAGAGAGCTGAGCTTTGCCAGGCCGATAGGAACTATGATAAAACTATAGAAGAATATTAAAAAACCCCAAATTTTAATTAACTTCTAGAAACGCTAGAGAGGAAGACTGATAGGAACATCGATAAAACTATCGCAAAAAATTTAAAAACACCAACATTTTTATTTACTTTTCTTCCCTATAAATGTAAATTATGTAAATGTAACATTACCCACTTCCAGGAACGCTAGAGAGCTTAGCTTTAGAAGGCTGATAGGAACTATGAGAAAACCATAGAAAAAAACCTCTTAATTTTTAATGAGGCATTGCAAAAGTTTTGAACAATATTCCGTATATTTTACTACTTTAAAATTTAAATATTATCCAAGTCCTTTAAAAAAAGAGTAAAATCATATCAAAAACATTTCATGTAAAAAAAAGCCAAGTGCGCGAAAGTGGTATTCCGTAAAAAGAATTGACATAAAAGTAAAGCCAAGTTTTCCAATACAAATATCAAAATAAAAGGTTCTACTAGTTTGGAAATTTTTTCTGAACTTGGCTAATACGGCTGCAAATGATTCTTAGGCACAGTGCTAAATTGAACATAAAGAAGTTTGGCTGGAATAGCAAAGTTAAAAAAAAGAACATTTTCAAACTAGTAAGAACTTTTCATTTTGAAATTTGTATTGGAAAACTTGGCTTTACTTTTATGTCAATTCTTTTTACGGAATACCACTTTCGCGTACTTGGCTTTTTTTTACATGAAATGTTTTTGTTATGATTTATTTTTCCTTAAATGTCAAAATTTTATTTTTTTGGTTATTCTCTTTTTTTTTGTAATTTTTTCATACAAATGTAAATTTTTTGTAAATTTATGGTATATTTTTATCTCAAGTGATATAAACTAGAAATGTGAAAAACTCAGAAAAAGAAAAGAGTAAAACTCAAAATTTCTAATGCGCCTGTCTTCGATTTTATATTTTGGAGGAGTCCGAGAAAACTTACTGTTCGAAAACAGTACAACGTCGCTTTCGAACACAAATTGGATTTTTCTTACGGTTTTATAACTGTCCAACGGATTGATGGAACGAAGCTAGTAATAGTTAGAGTCCCTGTATGTTGAAATATTTGGATATGATATATCCAAATATGTTAACATACAGGGACTCTAGTAATAGTAAGCATTCGTAATTTTTACGACTGTAAATAAAAAATTTAATAAAACATGGTAAACATTAATTTGGATTGATCGAATTATTATGTTAAAATATTATTAATTGAATATAAATTTGAAAGTACAAGCGGTTTAATTAAATACATCTCCATAACTTGCACAAATCTTCGCACCATGTGTAAGACAAAAGGGCTTGCGGCCGAGGTGCGCTATAATTCTTTTTTTTTAACAGAACAGTGACAGAAATAGTTTTAGATAACGTCGGAGGTACCAAAGCTACGTTTTCTATGTTGTAAAGTACAAAAAACTTTATGTTTGATAAACTCCTTTGGTCTTGCGCGAACTATTTTTGATCCCACACGTATTGACTCTACCCATAAAACTACGAATTGCATAGATAATATTTTTATCAACTTATTAGATACATTTTAAACTCAAAACTTTTTTTTTTTATCAAAAACATAAATCTAATACCAGTATAACAGAAAAATACCAGAATTCGGTCTAGAATAATTACACCAGCACTTAAGTTCCCAGGCTCAGTACTTGATTAATTTATTTATACACCGAATGGTTTTCCGCCTTTGTTCCTCTAAAAAATGTAAAGACCAGTTTATCCGGCGTTAACTTAAACAACAATATTGACTTTAAAAAAATGAGAAAATGAAGTTGCTGCTTCAAAAACAATAACCAAAGTCAAATGTTATCCCCTGTATACACAGATGTATAAAATTAGATTTACTGTTTTAAATGAAAAAAAAAGAAATCCTATGATATGATTTTAACGAGTTCCAATAAAAAATCAAAGGTGGCTTGGAAAATTGATAAGCAGCGATTGGAATAAAGATTTTGACTCACTTTTAACATCTAACATCTTTATCATTTTAGCTCACACATATACTATACTATAGTAGTGTTAGCTCACACATATACTATACTATAGTAGTGTGAGCTATGGTGATCCTAATTTTTTCGAGAAAAAAAAAGTTGCTCCGATTTCAAAATTTTTTATATATCTTTGCGTTTCAGATGATTTTGAAACTTTTTTGTTGCGCCGTCTGTCTGTCTGTCTGTCTGTCTGTATGTCTGTCTGTCTGTCTGTCTGTCTGTATGTCTGTCTGTAACGACCAACGCGCATAACTCAAAAACCGCTTGCCCGATTTTAATGAAATTTGGTACCTAGGCTGGGTCTTGGGTCGAGATGGTCCCATTTAAAAATGAACAAAATCCACCGAACACAAGCCAAATAAAAGGGTGGGGGAAAGATTTCAAAAATTAGAGTTTATGTGAAAATAGGGCGTGTGTGACATCAAACGAAAGGTAATTGAGTCTGGAGTTCAACAAAATACATTTTAATTTATTTTAAAAAAAAGGGTGGGGGTATATTTCAAAAATTAGAGTTTAAGTGAAAATATGGCGTGTGTGATATCAAACGAAAGGCAATTGAGTCCGGAGTTTAACAAAATACATTTTAGTTTTTGTTTTTTTTAAGGGTGGGGGTAGATTTCAAAAATTTGAGTTTAAGTCAAAACGGCTTGTGTGGTATCAAACAAAAGGTAATTTAGTCCGGAGTTGAATAAAATATATTTTAGTTTTTAGTTATATTAGCTCACACATATACTGTAACTATAGTACCTAGTGTGAGCTTAGGGGCCCATATTTTATGGGTGATTGTCTGTTAATTGTCGGGAACACGATAACTCAAGAACCCTTTGATATTTTTGTTGCAGCTATTTCTGCTGCAGCTATTTAGCCCAACCGTAGATCCGGCCCTGTGTACCATTGATTTATTGTTTTCTAAAATTAAAAGGAAATCCCGCATCGACCTTGCAATGCAGAAAACTGGAATAAGTTTACAGAAAACTCCTGCTAAAAAGTCACTTTATTAACACTGCGGTTTACATTATACTTTGATTTTCAGTTTATTTATGAAACCGAATCGAAAAATAACATGTGCAAAAGAGAGACTTTTTGTTTACACAGAGTTTCAAAGTATCTATTTCGGGAAATTCAAATAATCAAATTGTTTGTTTATGATTTTCCTAGTGATAGACGAGACAGGAGAGCAGCTGGGTTATTTAATTTTCAAATAAAAGCAATATTGAAATTAATTTGTTACAATTTTTATCTACGAGGGCTTTTAGCTCACACATATACTATACTATAGTAGTGTGAGCTATGGTGATCCTAATTTTTTCGAGAAAAAAAAAGTTGCTCCGATTTCAAAAATTTTTATATATCTTTGCGTTTCAGATGATTTTGAAACTTTTTTGTTGCGCCGTCTGTCTGTCTGTCTGTCTGTCTGTCTGTCTGTCTGTCTGTATGTCTGTCTGTCTGTCTGTCTGTCTGTCTGTCTGTGTGTCTGTATGTCTGTCTGTAACGACCAACGCGCATAACTCAAAAACCGCTTGGCCGATTTGAATGAAATTTGGTACCTGGGCTGGGTCTTGGGTCGAGATGGTCCCATTTAAAAATGAACAAAATCCACCGAACACAAACCAAATAAAAGGGTGGGGATAGATTTCAAAAATTAGAGTTTATGTGAAAATATGGCGTGTGTGATATCAAACGAAAGGTAATTGAGTCTGGAGTTAAACAAAATACATTTTAATTTATTTAAAAAAAAGGGTGGGGGTATATTTCAAAAATTAGAGTTTAAGTGAAAATATGGCGTGTGTGATATCAAACGAAAGGTAATTAAGTCCGGAGTTCAACAAAATACATTTTAGTTTTTGTTTTTTTTAAGGGTGGGGGTGGATTTCAAAAATTTGAGTTTAAGTCAAAACATGGCTTGTGTGGTATCAAACAAAAGGTAATTTAGTGTGGAGTTGAATAAAATATATTTCAGTTTTTAGTTATATTAGCTCACATAACTATAGTACCTAGTGTGAGCTTAGGGGCCCATATATTGGCAGAGTATTTTTTTATATTTTGCATATAGGAACATAGACAGCGACACTGAATGGCTTTACTAAAACTTCACCAAGGCCGACAAAAAAATACAGGCCACGACCCTAAAAAAATCAGCTGTTCTCCGGGAGCTGACTTTTACATTGGGTCTTATGGGAGGTCAGACGTTTTTTTATGATATTTTCAAAATGGCACTACAAATTTCCGCGAAATTTTAGAGAAATATTCTCAGACACCCTCCTCATATTCCACCAAACTTTTGTAAGAATGCAAGATGATTAAAAGGTTAAAATCTTCAAGATTTAGCATTCCTTATTTTAAATTCAAATTACCCGCCATGTACCGCATGCCAACTGTTATATTTGACATGTATTTGACTTTGTCGTCTGTGTTTGTCACATTTGCTTCTGTTTTAAATTTAATTTTAGTGTGATGCGGCTCTGAAATATTAAGCATTGATTACCATACATTTAAAAAAAACTGTTTTGCAAGAATATAGTAAAAACAATCTCAAAACCGGCTTTATTTAAGAAAAATCAAGTATTCATGAACCGTCATGTCATTCCAATTTCAATATTTTAAAGACAATCAGCTGTGTCGTGACGTGACCATCAAAAAAAATCAGCCCCGAATGTGACGTCAACAAAGTGGAGGATCGTGGCCCGTCCGTTTTGATAGCCCTGACTTAATCTCAATCTTTACCCAACCAAAATTTAAAACGTCGCGTCAGTGCGATACATATAGTCTTATAGCTACAGTGAATATTTAAGTTAACAAAACACTCGAATAATGAAATTCAACCGGAACATTTTTCGGCTATAATCTTAATAATAATATCTTAATATTATATATATATATATATATATATATATATATATATATATATATATATATATATATATATATATATATATATTATTAATTAATATCTTCATAATATAATCTTTTGAAGGAATTATCTCAACAAGAATGATTTACAGAGTTGATTTCTGTTTTCGGTAATGAAGCACCATATCAGTCGACAGTTTCTTGTTGGTATTGAGAATTTAAGCGTGAACGTAGTAGCCTTAGCGACGATCCAAAGCCAGGTGCACCAAAAACGGTTGTCACCCAGGAAAACTTCGATGCTGTACTCATGCTCATTACGGAAATTGAGGCTTCTTGGGAATTTCAAAGACCGAAGAACAGAAAGAAGCTAGGGTGAATTGGTGTCAGAAAACTCTAGACCGCTTTGAGGTAGGAAACTCGAAAAACGTGTACAGCATTGTCAGTGATGATGTTTAAAGAAAAGCCAACAAAAGTCATCCGTTCTCGAAGTGTATCCAATAATATGGTCGCGACATTTGTCTGAAAAGCAGTTCATGTAGTAACAATTCCTCTCTGGAAGATCAAATGACTGTTACTACCAATTGCTACATCACCACAAAGCATAAAAAAAAATTAATTTTAAACCCAACAAAAGGTCGAATTGGTGGATCATCCTTCATACAGTCCCGACCTTTCTATACTAACGATTTCTATACTATTCCGAAAAAAAATTTCAGTCATCAGAGGAATCCGTCGACGCCTTCAAGAATTCAATTTTGACAGTACCAACAAACGAGTGGAATTACAGCTTTGACAACTGGTTTGAGTGCATGCAAAAGTGCATTAATTTTCGTGGAGAATACTTCGAGAACAAAAAGGTCTTTTAAAGGTATCTATTGTTTTATTCGAGCTGTTTATGCAAAACTTAAAAGACAACCCTCGTACAAGTCTGCGGTAAAGTGTACTTAACGTTTGCGATCAATTGACAAAGATTAGGAAAACCGATTTCGACCCCCAAAAAGGAGGACAGGTAGCTTTTACAAAAATTTTCTTTTGGAGAAAATATTTTCGAACAAATTTCCGTTTGAATAAAATGTTTGCAAACATATTTTCGTTTGAAGAAAATGTTTCTAAACAAAATTCCGTGGCAATAAAATATTTTTTAAAAATTTTTTGCTCGAAGAAAATGGCTTCCAAAGAAAATGTTTTCAAATAATTTTCTCTTTAAACAAAGAAATAAGAGCAAAAAAAAATCCACAAATTTCAGCGACATGCGGGTCAGGACGCGGGAAGCGACTTGCTGCGAGGGTTACCAGGTTCGATTCCCAGACTTGCCATTGGTTGTTGTATGTTTGGTTCACATTACGTTTGAATTAAGTTGTAGGAACACTCATTGATCCAATATTATGGAAGTCCCAGTATCAGAAAAGATCCGTCAGGCCAAGTAAGGCTCAGTTTATTGACACTCTAAGGGGTGGCCCAGCCTTGACAGGTGGATCAATGTGTTTTATTAAAAAAGCTGTTAAAATATTTGGGTCGATCAAACAGTATATTATAAGTGTAACTGGTTATCACCACACGAGGGGAGTAATACCCAGGTACCGCACGTCTGTACAGTAATTTATTTACAAGAGTGTCGTTATTTTTTTCTGAAAGTTTTATTCTTTAAAATATAATAAAGAAAAATCGTAGCTACTTGAATCTTAAATTTAAAAAAAGAGCTACAAGTCCGAATTCGAAACATAAACTCAGTAGCAAAGCAAATGAGCCTAAAGAATGTAAATTGAAAGCAAAAATTTTAAAAATCTCAAGAAAATAAAAATAAAGGAGAATAAAAAACGCATATAGAGGATAATGGTCGCGTAAAAACAATATAAATTATACATTCTCAGGGCTCGTTTTACCAAAAAGAACTTTATCAAGAGTATTGATACACAAGCCCACAAGAAAAAAATGCCGAGATCCGTCAGGCAGCATCAAGCGTTGCAATTAGCGTCTATATAAAAATTTGTTTTTTTAAAATTTATTTGTGTCGAGTTTAGACCTATCTCCTTAACACACTAAAAAACAGTTCAGAGTTTCCAAATTTTTAAGGATATTAAGAAAAACTAGGTGATACTTAAGACTGTCTCGTGTCCCTTGCTATCCCTTTGGTATGTTTAACACGGTACGGTTATATAAAAAACGTCTTCAGGTTATTTATTATTTGTGTTGCGATAATCTGTTTTGATATTTAATATTATCAGGAACATTTCCAAATTTAAAAAAAGTAATCCTGAATTATTTTTTAGGACTTTTAGAACTATATTTCTCGATTTTAACTCACGCCGTCACATTGCATTCTATACTTGAAAAATAATAAAACTGTCAGATTACGTATAAAGTATTTTAAACTAAAAAAAAAATAAAGTAAAAATAATATGCTACCCTGGGTTGATGATATATGGTATGCCTGCTTAAATTTTTCTTCATTTGAAGTGCGGATTTGAAGGCGAGTAACGTGGTAATTAGCCTCCCTAGAACAAAAAATATGCACTTTTTGTTGTTGATTAAAGGAAAAATTGGCGAATTCTCCCTCCACTAGAAAAAACATTATATTGCAAATAATTTTTTCGTCGACTTTTACCCCCCCCCCCTAGATTTTTGAGTATGAATTGTAAGTTGAAAAAAAAACAAAAAGTACTTTTTTGCACAGCTGAATAAAGTCAATAAGCGATACATTTTTTGGGGATCAGGTTATAACAAGCTAAATCTGAAAACCGTCACAAAAGTTTAACCTATCATTGTGATTTTCACCAAGGTTGTTTCCAAATTTGAAGTTGCCGAGGAAAAAGGGGATTTTATGAATTACGTAGTCCTTAGAACTTAGAACGATAAAAATGCAAGTGTGTAGTTCCAAGTAAAATTATGCGGTTAGTTCAGATTGCTCATTTAATAAACTCTAAATCAGATAACTCGAAATCTAGTCGTTCGATATGAAAAATAAAATCAGTTCTGAATAAAGAATCAAAAGACCTGTTCCTGTTCAAAGTCGCGAAAAAGTGTCGCCCTCGCAAACAAAATCGACGTGTCTCGGCATTTGTTAAAATTTTCACCAGTTCTCGAGAAATTCCGGGTTGAACATTTAAATGAGTCATTCTGTATAAACAACATATTTACTAGGCTCAAGTATATATTTTGTTAAATTAATATTAATTTTTTCTGTGCAGTTACTTTGTGTCTAAACAACAATCAATACCCTGCTTAGTTCTGGTACTTGTAGACTCGTCCACATTCCTCGCAAAGTGCTTATTAAGGTGGCCAAAAAGTAAAAAAATTGAAGAATAAAATGCCTTAATTTTATCCGTTTCTTTATTCTTGAAGCTGTCCCTGATTAACAGCCCTGCGGCTGTCGATGCTCTAGAGATTGTATTTTAAAAGTTGATCTCAACCTGCAGCGCAAGAATGAAATAATTGAATCCGTGACGTTTTTGACACATTCCTAGCGTATGCTCTTCATAAAGATATTTTTTGAATATTTCATAAACAAAAACTCCTGCTTCTGACCGCATTTTTGTTTAAAACATAAATTATTAAGCAGTTAAGGTAACCAACCGTTGTGGTTTAGCCGGGACAGTCCCGATTTTTAGCTATTCGTCCCAGCGAAAAAATCCGTGCCGGAAAGTCCTGATTTCTCAGCAAAAGTACCGGTTCGTCCAGGTGTTCATACAGCTAACGATAGCCTGTGTTTTGTATCTTTAAAGTCACTTTGCAAATCAAAAAGTGAGTAAATGTTCTGTACCTTTTTATTTTTTTTAGTTTTGCAAGCGATTCATTTGCAGAATAAGTACAGTGTGGGCGTAAAAACAAAAAACCATCTGGGATATTGAAGTCATTTAATTAAAGGTTAATGTTGAGTAGCTCTAGACTGTCAACTCGACTTCGCCCTTTGAAAAGTGCTTTTTTAATTAGTAAATGTTTAATTTCCAGCAATATTGTACATGGCATTTTTTGAATACAGACAAGTTCTTATTATTATTATTATTATTATTATTATTATTATTATTATTAGCTCACACATATACTATACTATAGTAGTGTGAGCTATCCTAATTTTTTCGAGAAAAAAAAAGTTGCTCCGATTTCAAAAATTTTTATATATCTTTGCGTTTCAGATGATTTTGAAACTTTTTTGTTGCGCCGTCTGTCTGTCTGTATGTCTGTCTGTCTGTCTGTCTGTCTGTAACGACCAACGCGCATAACTTTTGGTACATAGGCTGAGTCTTGGCTCGAGATGGTCCCATTTAAAAATGAACAAAATCCACCAAACAAACCAAATAAAAGGGTGGGGGTAGATTTCAAAAATTAGAGTTTATATGAAAATATGGCGTGTGTGATATCAAACGAAAGGTAATTGAGTCTGGAGTTAAACAAAATACATTTTAAATAATTTAAAAAAAAAGGTGGGGGTATATTTCAAAAATTAGAGTTTAAGTGAAAATATGGCGTGTGTGATATCAAACGAAAGGTAATTGAGTCCGGAGTTTAACAAAATACATTATAGTTTTTGTTTTTTTAAGGGTGGGGGTAGATTTCAAAAATTTGAGTTTAAGTCAAAACATGGCTTGTGTGGTATCAAACAAAAGGTAATTTAGTCTGTAGTTGAAAAAAATATATTTCAGTTTTTAGTTATATTAGCTCACACGTACACTATAACTATAGTACCTAGTGTGAGCTTAGGGGCCCATATATTGGCAGAGTATTTTTAGTGTTATCGCCCAGGAAATTATTAAACGCCTACCCAGTACGTCGACTTAGAGGAGCAGAATCCCCTCTCAAACGTGCCTTTTGTTTTCAATGCTTTCTTTCTATACGCCGTGGTTAAGGAAGAGTTAGTGTAGGCCCTTTTAAAAATAAATAGCTCCTCGCCCATGAGCCTTTATAATATTTACTATAATATGCTTAAAGGTACTCTTGAAATAATCATAGAGACTATGACGTTGATGGTAAATAAATGCTTTGAAACAGGGACATTTCCGAAGAATTCTAAAGTAAACAAAGCTGTTTCTTTATATAAAAAGGGCGATAAAAATAACCTTGATAATTATCGCCCTACTAGCATTTTACTAATTTTGGAAAAAATTATGGAGTGCATCTTTGTAAATTCCAGTTTGGCTTTCGTTCAAGGTCACCCCCAATAAAAGTAGATACTAAAATTTTGAGGGACATCACTAAGGGTCTTGAAAGAAAAGAACACAGTGTTCTATCAAAGTGTGATCTGTCCAAGGCCTTTAATAGCGTTCCGAATGATCTACTATTGGAAAAAATGTCTCGGTATGGCATAGGAGGTCTACCGTTGAAGTTATTAAAATCCTACTTATTCTTTCGATCTCAGTAGGTTCAAGAGAATGGGGAACTTTCATGTGTTAAAAATGAATTCAGGAGTTCTTCAAGGTTCTTTTTGGGACCTCTGTTGTTCATAGTTTTTATAAAAGACTTGTGTTTTTACATGGGTAATACCTTTGTTTCGTTTTGTAAGATTTAAGCTGCCTTAAATCAAATTTCGCAGAACGTTATACTAAGGGGCCGAAAATGGTTTAACACTAACAGACTACTTTTAAATAATGAAAATACTCAGACATTACTTATCCGAAATGTAGATCAATTATTGTATTCTGAGTTTTCAAGCACAATTTTTTTATTCAGGAAACTTAAATCTTTTATTACTTTTAATACACCAAAATGGTCTATTTTGGTCTTTTTCACTCCAAACTATCCTATGGAATTATAATATGGGAAAACAGCGTGGCAGCAAAAAAAGTTCTAAGTATACTGGCTAGCTGGATACCGCGAACCCTGCCAGCCTCTTTTCCGTAAACACAAAATTATGACTTTACCAAACAGCTACATATTCTATACACTCGTGAAACCTTATTTCAAAAAAGATTAACTGCCTTCTGCCGCAAATATACATAACTAAAATTTACAAATTTGCAATATTAAAAGTTTAGATTATCAAAATGCAAAAAATATTTAACTACCTACCAGACAATCTTGACCGCTGTTTCTACAGCGTGGAAGAGAACTTAGGATGTGATTTAAATCGCGCACCCAGGGGGAGGGGGCCTCGGGGCCCGGGCCCCCAAGTCTTAGATTTGTTTACATATTTTCTACATATTTCGTGAAAAATCACAAAAAATAACTTAAACTCGACATTATGAGCCTTTGGCCCCCCCAAGAGGTCTCGGGCCCTCCTTAAGACATATTCCTGGGTGCGCCACTGCAAGAATCATAACCGACTATTTAAATCAGTAACATGGAAGTAAATATATCGAAAATCGAGGTCCAATTGCCTGGCCTGCACGTTCACCTGACCTTACGCCTCTTGATTTTTGTATTTGGGGATACTTAAAGGATAAAGTTTATTCTATTACCCATAATACGATAGAAGAACTTGAGGCAGCCGTTGTTTAAGCAGTAGAAGAAATTTCTGAACAAATGGTTAAAGATGCATGCATGTCTCTAATTCATCGATGCAGGATTTGCATGAATAACAACGGTGGAATTTTCGAACATTTGCTTATTTAATTTAATGCTTTGTTATCGGTTTATTTTAAATTAAATAATAAATGCAAATTTTTGTTTCCGAAATAAATAATAGATTTTAAGAAATTGTATTATTTCTTACCCAGAGAAAAATTAAAAAATAATGGCTAAAGATTTGCATATAAATCAAATAAATGGAAAAGTTTTGAATGGTAGTTACGTAGGTATGACAACAAACACAACTATGGCATTTGTTTCACAGCGAACTAAGTGAAAAACTATTTTTTAAATAAATTCACACTTTTTGTCATCCAAAGAAAGGCTTATTATACACGGTTGAAAAGCTCCTTCTATGCTTTATTTATTGAAGTATAAATCCAATATGGCGGTCATAAGAAATAACAAAGTTGGCTATGGTTTTAAAAAACTAAAAGGCCTAGAAAAAATTGTTAACGTCATTCAATTGGCAGTAGTTGCTTATATAAAACAACCAAAATTCATTAAATTTGTTTGCAAGATGGCGGCGATATTTCAATTTTTCAAAAAATACAATTTTTAGTTTTGAAGGAAGTTCACGAGGTATAAAGTCTTAACAAAAAAGTTTCACGGGCAAGACCTCGGCCTGAATGAAGCCTAATGAGGCAGAAACGCGTCCCCGTAGCTACCTTTACCTCTGAGGTCTTGCCCGTGAAACGTTTTCGTTAACAATTTTTAGTTTTTACTCGATATTTTAAAAACCCCTGTAGATATTTTTAATTTTGATACGGCATCTGATTGGTTGGAACTTTTTTCTTATTTAAACAAACTCGTATCTCTTACAGTTTCTGAAATACATATAAAGTTGCTTTTATTTGGGACACCCTGTATAGCAAATTCTTACCACTGTATGTCTAGTCCATTAAAATGCTTTTTGGCGTAAACGTGCTTTGCCGGGCTCTCACACAGTACGTGCCTGACCGTTTCATCATCTTCCAAACAAAATCTGAATTTCGTTACTTCCATCAGACGCATTATGTACAATGGTACTCTTAAGCGGCAGTGTCTCATAAAAACCCATTATCAGGGACGTGCTTTACTTTTTGGTTGCCTCCGGCAAGTTGCCCCTCATTTAAAAACAAACATTTATTGCACTAGTTTTTTTTGCGTCTTAGGAACTTGAATTTGGTTTATGCACTTTAAAGATTAAAAACGTACTTTCAATTCCTGTTATGAGGTACTAAAATAATACTTTTCAATCCTGGGTAGATTAAAAGCAACCGGAAAAAATCAAGTAAGTAAAGTATATTGCACGAAACTTTGAAGGGGGCCTACGCTTTGGTTAAAACATTTTTGCCTTGGGATTGGGTTTCTAATTTTGGGGATCAAACCGAACCGAGTTCTAAGTTTATTACGTAGATAATGTGAAAAATACTACTACCAGAAAGGGCTAGAAGATGGCTTAACACACCTTAAGATAAAGGAAAGGATTTAAAAAAAACAGCTAGAAAAAAAATTTCGCCACAGGTGAAAATTTTTAAAAAATAAAATATTTCTTAGAGGAAATTGAGACGGGGAAAATTTTTTGTGAATAAAATGAATAAAAAAACGCCACATGCAAAAATTTCTGACCAATTAAGTTCTTTTTGGTCAAAATGGCGCCACAAAAGGAAATGATTGCAATATAACGAAACTACTTTAAATTTAAAACAATTGCGCACCAAGCAAGAATCTTGTAAATCTCAAAAAATTTTCGAAAAAATTTCTTTGACAAAAACATATTGCAGATATAAGGAAAATATTACATTTAAATTAAAAATAAAAGGTAGATAGAAAATGGGGACAGGTGAAAATTTCAGAAAAATAAAATAATTTAAAAAAAGGAATTTTCATTAACTTATATGTCGACTCAGTTTGTATTTGATAAATTATGCCCATTTCGTTTTAAGCGCCACCCATAATTACACCCCTGCATTACCTCTTTACTTATGTGATACTAAGAAATATAACAATCAAATTTTATTTGCAAACATTCCATCTGATGAATGAACTACTTTTTAAATAGGTAAATACATATGTAGTACATATATTCAAATATGCATACGTATCTGGAATCAACTCGCTTTTTCAAAAACCCAAATGCAAGTAACTAACAAAAATATCTAAACATGCAAAGTTATTAAACTTGCTCAGAGGATTTAAATTGCAGATAATGATAAAATTTGATTTCCTTCAGAAGGTGGTTCCTTGAGATGACTGCCCCGTTGCCTCACATTTTGGCACGCTGATGATTTCCGAGCTCTCTTTTTGCAGTGTCCTTTTATTAAGTCCTTAGAGTGGGCAAGCTCTGGCAAGCTTATGTAGTAGTGCGAGAGCACATCTTAAGATTTACTGTACCTTGTCCTATTTTACTAGTGTCACTCTTTTAAAAAACGACATTGTAAAACTTGCAATACATGTGTGCAATAATGTGTGTGTACATGTGTAAGGTTTAAAACAAAAATATGTCCTTGGTGAGAGCACACTATATTGAATAAAACAACATTTAATTTTTTTAATACTTTTAAAACCGGCAAAAATTAATTTCGATTTATTCTATATTGTCACGCACAATACTATTGTAAAAATACGCATTTATATATATAAAAGTATGCATCGAGGTATCCCAAACTATTTTATTTATTGCAAAATGGTTCAAAGTGGGGCATTTGTAAAATTGTCAGATAACATAAAAATATAATTTTTATTTTTGCCTACAATTTATAGGGTAACGTATTGTTAAAGTTATAACTAATAATGAAAATTTAAAATATGAACCAATTTTCAAAGCGGCTGGTAATTTCAGAAGTGTTTTTAGAGTCTATTACTTGACGAAGTTTCCAATAATTATTAATTTATTAAAAATTACTCACCCTGTTGACAATAAAAATTTCATATGCTGCGCATACGCCCGCAATAGTGATGCCCTGTTCCTTGCAAAGCATGGCTGTGGCAATTGACATCATTGATAGAATTATATATTTCCAGTCTAAAAAGAAAAATTATCAGCATTTACAATTTCGAAACAAGAATCGTAAAGGTATAATTATTTAGAACCCTGGCCTGGCCTGATAATGGAATAGTTGTTTGGTTTGGTTTGGCGGAATCACCACCCATCCCGCGGAGGTTAACTAAAGTTTTAACCACTGATTGTTATTATCCAAAAGAAAAACTTTAAAAGAAGATTAAAACTAAAGAGATTGCGCCGGTTTAAGCACCTACCGGACCTTGGGCACTAATAAAAGATGGTCCCTTAAAATCTGGAATGCAATGAACACAAAAAGAAATAAAAAGATACAACGGGCCAAGTTGTGTTTTTTATTGTTTCTTGAATATTTTTGTTCCAGGTTAGATAGGTATATCAGCCGAATTGACAGACAGCTTGGATATTGAAAGTGTGAAACTGAACTTTGATAAGCCAAGACTAGAAATCTTTTAATGCTCACAAAAAAAATGAAAAATATATATTGGGAACTAGCGTATTCTATCACACTCGTAAAAGGTAACAACAAGATACAAAATTGTTATGTTTGTTTCGGATTCATTTTACAAACAAAACTTTATCTGGGTGTTACGCCACATAAACATAAAGCATTAAAATATTTGAAGATTTGAAAACGATTGTAGAAGAACAATCGAAACGAAAATAAGTTTTTTAAATTTTGTTAGGCATATATTTATTTTAATGAATTGTAGATTTTTCCAGGGAGAAGTCCTTAAACCATTGTTGAAGGAGGAGAAAAATATTTGTAAAGTAAGCAGGACTTTTCGTTTATTCTCCTTTAACAATATATTTATTTTTTCTTATAAACCACTGGCAAATTAGTATTTTGTTTTTCTCGGAGAAACGCAGTGGTTTCTTTATTAAAAAAATTTCCTTATAAAAGCCTAATAACCAGATAAAGTTTTGTTTACAAATATAGGTATATATTTTATTTACGATAAAGGTATGACCAAATATTTGCTTTCTTTTTAGAAATTTCGAAAATACATATAAGAAACTTCAGCATTCGGAAAATAGTTTGACTTTTCTTTGCGAATGTAGAGGACATGATATTATTCCAAAAAGTTTCAGATTGAGACCTCCTTTTAGAAGTGAACGAATATTGACATGAACAAGTTTTGATTTATTAAGAGAAATAATTCAATTTCAAAGATTCAAAAATGTTCTTTGATTAATAAAATTTATAATTTAAAACATGAAATTCAACTAAACGCATCATTTTTTAACTTTAATCCTAGGGAACATTGCTGCTATAGTAGTTATTTATTTCACTTTAATCAACAGAAAACTATTTAGACATATAAATCTGTTAATCTAAAAAATGAAAAATTAGAAACCTAACGTAATTTTAATATTAATAATAACTCGAACCTACAGCAATAAATATGTCAGCAAAAGTTTTAACAGCTTCCGAAAAATATCTCCTTTCAAAAGGATTAAATTCTGCTTTACCACAAAAAAATTTTTGATAGGTTCTATAGAAGTAGCAAAAAGCTTACCTGAAGAAGTAGCCAATAAATTTAGAATAAGATCAAAACTTGGAAAAACCTCTTCAGATTAAACAAAATATTCCAAAAGAGGAAAAACAAGCAGAAGCATATTTAAAAAATAATGATTCAATAAAAATTCGTCCAGCTGATAAAGGTAAGGCACCAGTTATAATGAAAAAAATTAATGAATCCAAGACGGATCTGATACCTTCCTAGCTAGCCTATAAGCACACTTCAAGTGAAAACAGTTTTTTGTAAATATCTCAGAAACTAAAGCTCCTACAAAGTTTTTGGTTATTAAACATATTATTGAGCAAAACATAGTCTACTGTAAAAAGTAAGCATTTTTTAAACCTTACAACTGTCATTAGCATCAATGGATTCTAACCTAAATCTAATCAGCTCGTTAGAGTGACAAACACTATTTTATCTAAAAAATTTATGAAAATCGCTTTAGCACACAGACAATAATAGCTTCTTTAGCCATTGCTGCGCTGGCTAGGAAGGTAATAAAAATGTTATTGATCAAGGTTCTTATACAAAATAAAAACCCTACAAAAAATCATTAGAGATAAACATTTATTCTACTTTACAAACATTCTAAGATACAGAACTATTCCTCATTTATGGTTTACCTACAATACACAAACCTAATATTCCTTTTAGGCCAAAAGTAAGTAGCATACATTCTCCGTGTCACAGATTAGAAAAATATTTGGTAAATATTTTAAATCTCCTAGTAAATAATACTAATTCTCATATAAGAAATTCTCATAATTTTTTGGAGAAATTATCTGAGTTTGTGAGGGTTTTCGCTAATGTTGCGGTAGATAAAACTTATTCGTTAGTACGAAACAGTTTACAAAATGAACAAATTTAAATATTGATGCAATTTTAGGGTTACTTACCATTTGTATTAAGACTACATATTTCCAATAGAAAAATGATTTGTTTCAGCAGGATTTTGGCATGGCGATGGGCTTTCCACTTTCTTCATTAATGAGTAATATTTTCATGGAAGATTTTAAAAATAAAATTTTACAAGAACACAAATATAAACCCATAGTTTGGTTTAGATATGTTGATGATATTTTTAGTATTTGGCCTTATGATAAAAACAAATTAGATGAATTTCTATATTTTATTAATTACAAAGAAAATACTATTTATTTTATAAAAGAAATTGATAACAGACTTTTATTTCTAGATATACCAATTATAAAACAAAATACTTTTCACACACCTGTGTATAGAAAGCCTAATACTAATAGATAATTAAATTTTCGATCAAATGACTCAACTATAATAAAAAGAGGTGTTGTTAAAAGTTTATATGATAGAGCAAAATTAATTTGTTCTGATAATAACAGATTTTTTAAAAATTAAAAGAATCAACATGTATTTATTTAAACGAAGATAACGGTTTTTTCTTAAACAAGATTCACAAAAAAGTTTTTTAAAATTAATTAATACTGAAATAAATATTTTTCAAAATTATTATATACTATTAAGTTACTATTACTTTTGAAATTATATTAATTTCGTTAAAACTAGTATAAAAAAATTTCATTTTAATATTATGAAGAGATTAGAAAAAAAAAAGAATCAACAAGTATAAATAAAGAAGATTTGTTTCTCAACTAAACCTATTGGCATTAAAACTATTATAAAAAGAAAAATAATTTGTATTTTTATGAACCGCCCTTTTTTTATGAATCGCCCTTTTCAGTCTAAATTGTCAAAGTTCAAAACAATAATGATTGACATAATGACATTTAGAAACAATACCATGCTACCTTTGGTATATCATTTGTTTTGATAAACTTTCAAAAATTTGTCAGAAAACTAAATAAATAGAAAATATAAAACAGAGTAGTACTAATAAAATAATAATTTAGAAACTAGATATTTGAGAGCTTGAAAACGATTGTAGAAAAGTAATCGAAATGTTTCAAGTTCTGTGGAATGACTTTACTGCTAGATTTATGTTTTATGTTTTATAAACGAACCACTCATTTACATAATAGGAAGGCACGTGTAAAGCTATACAAGGTAAGAGTAACGAGTTTGTTTTAATGAGAAAAAAGTGCGCTATTCTCAGCCCAATCAGATGCCGTATCAAAATTAAAAATATCTACAGGGGTTTTCAAAATATCGAGCAAAAACTAAAAATTGTTTTTTGAAAAATTGAAATATTGCCGCCATCTTGCAAACAACTTTAATGAAATTTGGTAGTTTTGTATAAGCAACTACGGCCAATTATATGGCGTTAACAATTTTTTTCTATGCCTTCTAGTTTTTTTGAAACCCTAGCCGATTTTGTTATTTTTTATGACTTCCATATTGGATTTACACTTCTATAAATAGAGCATAAAAGGAGCTTTTACCGTGTATAATAAGCCTATCTTTCGATGACGAAAAATGTGAATTTAATAAAAAAATAGTTTTTACTAAGTTAGCTGTGCAACAAATGCCGTAGTTGTGTTTGTTGTCATACCTGCGTAACTACTTTTCAAATCTTTTCCATTTATTTGATTTATATGCAAATCTTTAAGGCCCTTATTTTTTAATTTTTCTCTGGCTAATAAATAATATAATTTCTTAAAATCTATCTTTTATTTCTGAAACAAAAGTTTGCTTTTATTAATTAATTTAAAATAAAACTACAAACCGATAACAAAGCACTGAATTAAATAAGCAAATGTTCGAAAATGCCACCGTTGGTATTCATGCAAATCCTGCATCGATGAATTAGAGACATGCATGAATCTTTAACCATTTGTCCAGGAACTTCTTCTATGGCTTGAACAACGGCTGCCTCAAGTTATTCTATCGTATTATGAGTAGTAGATTAAAGTTTTTGCTTTAAGTATCCCCAAATACAAAAATCAAGAGGAGTAAGATCCGGCAAACGTACAGGTCAGGCAACTGGACCTCGAGTTCCGATCCAGCTATTTCCATGTTGCTGATTCAAATAGTCGGTTATGATTCTTGCATTATGTGGAGGTGCTCCATCTTGCTGGAATCACATGTTTGCTACATCTTTAAAAAGTACATTTTCTAAAATTTGGTCAACGTAATTTTGTAGAATTTCTAGATATCGAGGTGCCGTCAAATTATTATGAAAAATGTTAAATAGTATCTATCACCTCACGATTTAAGAACGGATTTTCATCGGCCCAGTACACGTAGTTTTGCCTGTTAAACACCCCGCAGTTTGTAAACCTGCTTTCATCGGACCACAAAACCTTAAGCGGAAATTGAGGGTTTTCTTGCGATTTTTATATGAACCAATTCCAAAACAAGGTTCTTCTTTCTAAGTTACCATCTCGGAGTGCTTGACCTATATGTGTTGCATATGGATGACACTTAAATTTTTTAAGAATTCTTTGTGCAGTTGATTTGGGTACTTCAACATTATTTTCCAGTTAACGAAGGGAGATGCGAGGATTGTCAACGACACTTTGTAAAACCAGAGCTTCGATATTTTTATCAGGTTGTCGATTACGATTTTGTTTTTTAAAGGAACCTTATTCAATTAAATTATTTCTAAGTATTTTGAAGATTGACAAACCTGGTTATCGTCTTTCTGGATATTTCTGAAAATATATATCTCGAGCTCTTCCAGCATTCATACATATTTACTTTCTCTCAATTTGGAAACTTTTCCATGTCAAATTTGATTGATAATGTGACTCAAACAAAATCTTAAGTAATTTAGAAACTTTAAAACTCCAACAGATAAATCAAATAAATGCCAAAGTTTAAACAGATAGTTACGTAGGTATGGAAACAAACGCTATTACGGCCTTTGTTTCACAGCCAACCAAGTGAAAAACAGTTTTTTAAATAAATTAACATTTTCCGCCATTCAACGATAGGCTTATTCTACATAGTTCAAAAGCTCTTTTAATTTATTGACGTATAAATTCAATAGGAAATAACAAAGTTGGTTATGGTTTCAAAAAAATAAAAGACCTAGAAAAGATCTGTTTACGTCCTTCGATTGGCCGTAGTTGCTTATTCAAAACTACCAAATTTCATTAAATTTGTTAGCAAGATGGCGGGAATATTTAGATTTTCAAAAAACACAATTTTTAGTTTTTGCTCGATATTTTAAAAACCCCTGCAGATATTTTTAATTTTGATACGGCATCTGATTGGGCTTAGAATAGCGCAACTTTTTTCTTATTTAAACAAACTCATATCTCTTACCGTTTCCAAAATCCCCATGTAGTTGCTTTTATCTGGGACACCCTATATAAGTCGCCAGCAAGTGATGTTTAGAACTAAGAAGGCAAACCTAAGCAATAAAAAACTACTGCTAGATTTTCCTTTTGTGTTTTTTAATTAACAACACATCGGCGCTTTGAAACATACCGAACACAAAAAGGCCCCACCATTTCTATAAATTTTTCTACCTAACCCTATATTCCCGGCTCCGCTCCGGTCCAAAAGAGCGATATTTAAAACGGCGACATTTAAAATAGCGGTATCAGTTGAGCGACGTACGTCTAAAACAGCGACATATTAAAAGGACGACTGTTTGAAACAGCGACATATTAAAATAAACGTATTTAAAACAGCGATTATTTAAATAGCCACATATTAAAACAGCGATATATCAAAACAGCGACATTTAATAGAGCGACATCTAATTAAAACAGCTACATTTAAAAACAGCAACAGTTGGACTAAGGGGTTTTTTATTTCTAACATATATTTCAAAAAACAAACTTTCCTGACATCTCTCCCGTCTTAGGGTGTTAAAACCAAACCAAACCGAACCCAACCCAAACTTTTTTCGAAAAATTATTTCCCTAAATTAGCTGTCCAATTCTCATTTTGAGAGGCTAAAATCGGGGTTATTCCAATATGTGACTCGGGGATATTTTTTGGTGGAAATAAGTCCATACTGACTTACTCCATCTCATCGAGTTTTTTCCAGTTCCATAGCTTAAAGCGTTTCTTAATATAATCATAATATGACGTAATAAGGAACACTTTAGGATACCTAACGAAAACAAAAGTCGGTGCGATGGGCTATTTTTTTATTTGGCACCAATTTTGACTTTCCAAAAGGAGTTCAGCTTCGTTCTATTCGTTTTGTTTTCACACCCTCTACAATCCCGAAAAAGAATTCAGGGAATTTTCTTTTTTTGAAAAAATATGTTAGATAGGGGTTATTGATTGAAATAGCGGAGGTGGCAAGTCATAATACGTTCTTTTTTAATGTTGCTTATTATTGATTTTTTGAAGAATCGCTGTTTTTAATTGTCGTTCTTTTAAATATCGCTGTTGTGAATTCTCACTCTTTTGAATGTCGCTATTTTGATATGTCGCTGTTTTGATATGTCGCTGTTTTCATTAGATATCGCTCTTTTGAATGTCGCCGTTTTAAATATCGCTCTTTTGAACCGGTCTCAAATTTTCCAGCCGTATGGCAATATTTGGGGGTAAATTCCTGACTGATATGAGACTCAGACAGGACATTTAAAAACACATTCTGACGTTATTAAATACCTTAATATTTTGGAGATAAAGTAATAGAGTTCGGCGTTTTATCACACTGCTTTCTTTAAGTTTTCGACTTACCTCTAAAGTTTTTCCGGTGCCGTGTGGCTTTTACGTAGGAGATGAATGCCGCTAAAAAGAAAACCGACGACAGTGTCTCGGCGCGACCCACTACTCCAGTGACCTGTAAAAAAAGCTTTGTTTTAGAAACCCCTGGTGCAGTTTTAATTAAAAACCTTAAAGGGGTTGACTTTGATTTTTTTGTGACAAAGAAACTATAGAGAATGAGATCATCACACATTTTTTAAAATAGCAGATTTTTAATTTCCGCAAAAACAGTCTGTTTTTTATTGAGCAAAGATCAAGTTTTGCCTGAGAAAGAAAGCAAATTGATGTAGTGTGACATAAGTCTGAGAAAATGCCAAAACACTTAATTAAATGCTGTATATTATAATACATATACAGGGTGTTTCAAAATTCATTAACATAATTTTAATGTAACATTCCTTGAATGACTTAAAGACAAACACCAGTATTTACTTAAGGGTGCTAAGTGCTAAGTCCTACAATCCTAGGTTTAAAAGTCTACATTTTGGTTGAAGGTTTAACTCATTTTTCCCGTAAATGCAATAGTTTTTAATATTTATTTAAATTGTCCATAAATACCTTGCGATGTGTCATCTTTTTCTGTTGTTACAATGCCATTATATCGACACAACCCTTAGGAATAAATAAAAATAATAAAAAGTCCGGTCTAAATATGGCGAGTCGTCCGACATTTTTAAACTAATGTGGAGTACCACCCTATGAGCAGTTTTTTTTTTCGAATTGCACCGGGAGAATGAGGATTCTCATTCACACACTGTTTTGGGACCGTTCAAAAAATAGGTAGACAAAGCTGTTGAGAAATGTACCAATAGGTATGTGAATAGGTACCTGGTAAGTACAAAGTGTTTAATTTTACCTTGCGCAAAAAGAAATAAATGGATCCATGATCTGATAACTTCTTAAACCATGACCACACTCCAAGTAAACTCCATGCTATATGAAATGAAAGGTTCTTACTAGTTTGGAAATGTTTTTTTAAACTTTGCTATTACAGCCAAACTTCTTTATGTTCAATTTAGCACTGTGCCTAAGAGTCATTTACAAACGTAATAGCCAAGTTTAGAAAAATATATCCAAACTAGTAAGAACTTTTCATTTTGAAATTTCTATTGAAGAACTTGGCTTTACTTTTATCTCTATTTCACTTCTTTTTTAAAGGAATTGGATAAAACCTAATTTTTAAAGTAGTTAAATATGCGGAATATTGTTCAAAACTTTTGCAATGCCTTAGTTAAATTTTTGAGGTTTTTTAGTTTTTTTTTCCATGGTTTTATCGTAGTTCCTATCAGCCTTCCAAAGCTCAGCTCTCTAGCGTTTCTGAAAGTGCACAATGTTACTTTTACGTAACTTTACATGTATAGGGGAGGGAAATAAATTAAAATTGTCGTGTTTTTAAATTTTGTTCTATAGTTTTAGCATAGTTCCTATCAGTCTTTCAATGCTCAGCTCTCTAGCGTTTCTGGAAGTGGGTATTGTTACTTTGACATAACTTTACATTTATAGGGGAGGAGAGTAAATGAAAATATTGGACTTTTTAAATTTTTCCCATGGTTTTATCATAATTTCTATCAGCATTCCAATGCTCAGCTCTCTAGCGTTTCTGGAAGTGGGCAATGTTAGTTTTATATAAACTTACATTTATAGGAGAGGGAAGTAAATTAAAATGTTAGTGTTTTTAAATTTTTTCATATAGTTTTATCATATTGTCTTTCAGTCTAAAAAAGGTACATTACATTTATAGGGGAAAGAAGTAAATTAGAGTTTCGGGGTGTTTTAATTTTTTTCTATAACTTTATCATAGTTACTATCGGTCTTCCAAAGCTCAGCTCTCTAGCATGTCTGGAAGTATGCAATGTTACTTTTACTCAACTTTACATTTATAGGGGAGGGAAGTAAATTAGAATTTTGAGGTGTTTTAATTTTTTCCTATAGTTTTATCATAGTTCCTATCAGTCTGCCAGAGCTCAACTCTCCAGTATTTCTGGAAGTGAGCAATGCTACTGTTACATAACTTTAAATGTATAGGAGAGGGGAGCAAATTAAAATTTTGGGGTTTTTTGATTTTTTCCTATAGTTTTATCATAGTTCCTATCAGTCTGCCAAAGCTCAACTCTCTAGCATTTCTGGAAGTGGGCGATGCTACTTTTACATAACTTTAAATGTATAGGGGAGGGAGTAAATTAAAATTTTGGGATTTTTTGATTTTTTCCAGTGGTTTGGTCATAATTTCTATCAGTCTGCCAAATTTCAGCTTTGTAGCATGTCTGGAAGTACAGTAGAATATTGATGATATATACATGAGTGAGTCAGTGAGTTCCAATTTCGAGGTTTTTTGAAACGACTTTACTACTTTATGGAATTCCACGAAACTTGGAGGGGTTGTTAACCCAATGGTGATTTACGACTGTGCAAAGTTTGAGATTCGTAGCTGATTCCGAAGTAGAGTTTTAGGTAGGTCAAATATCGGCTAAATGCTTCAAGAAAAGATGGTTACGGCGCGCGAACTTGACGAGGCACTGCCGTGCCCTCAGATAATGCCTACGAATAATATGTGTCTGTCTGTGTGCTTAATATGCTGCTTGCAAATATACTTTTAAAGAAATTTCTTTATTTAAAATTTGTTTATGCTAAGAGTTTTTTATGCAGTTGCAAAAGGTCGCCAAGTTTTGAAATTTATTGGTATGATTGTAGGGTTAGTAATCTTTAGTATTCGAGTTGGAACTAGCCTCCATAATAAAAAAAAATGTAAATAAATTGGTTCCTAATTATGCTAATTAACTAATCTTAGTTTTTAAGAAAATTATAGGGGGCTTTGTATATACCTATAATGTAAGGGGTCGTGTACAAAGGAATTTTTACGGCAGTACACCAGGGTACACTGTGATTTTTACCCATTTTACATTTTAAAAAATGACGCAGGGTGTTAAATGTATTACATTTGAAAATTGGTAGGGTGGAGGGGGGCCCAGATCATTAATTTACCCCTAGAGAGCTCATGTTTCCTCTCTACGCAATGGCGTATCCAGGCTCTGATCTTGAGAGGGTTAATCCAGTCAAACCACATACATAGGTACTTGATATAAGAAGACATGTGAAGGTCCAGCCAGTAGCGTGTCGTGGATAAAAGGGCGGGGGAGGGGGCAACCTTAAGGGGCGCAAATATAGTTATGGATAAAATCCTCACTTTTTACCAATCTTAAGGAGGGTGGGTTAATTACCCCCATTACCCTCCCCTCCCTTTTATTTGCCGGTGTCTCCACGGGCCTTGTGCTACCCATTGAACTGAAAGATGTCAAACTCATATACATGGGTTTTTCAGCGATACCTATTTATTTTTCTTTTTCACATATTTTATTTAACTTAGGTTAAGTTATAATGATCGGAACAAAATTGCAAATGCTAAATGAAAGCGAAATGTAAATTAATAGTGCGTTAATCTATTATTTTTAACAAAGGATTAATCGAATATAACAAATTAAAAAATACTGTGAAATAATTTTAGAAAAATTTAAAAATTATTAAAAGATAATTTTTATTGTAACCAGTTCAAAGTTATACTTCTTTTTTTAAGATTGAAATTGTTTAAATAAATTTTGTAGCAATATGCTTAAAAATAAGGTTTAAGTTAACTAACTAAAAATGGTATTTCCAAGGAAAGTAGATTATTATTTATGTAACGACTTCAATTGTAGTTTAATGTAATTAACGAACGGTCCCCAAAAAAATTATTTGTGAGCTCACTCTATTAACGTGCACTGAAAAATTCGCGGACTAAACCTATTTAAATGCAGTGAGATTTTAAACTGCTTCGCATTTTATTATTAATGTATGTTTATAAATAGTTTTCAGTTATTTATTCATTATTTTGATTGGAAAAATTTTGTATGTAACAGATTTACACGAAAATGTAGTTAGTATATTATTTTGCAGACTTTAAACCACCCCTCAGGGGTGTTACTATAATTTGAGACGATTTTTAACGGGAATCCTATGACTGCACGGACTAAATTTCCAAAAAATGACATTTCGTTACAAAATTTTTATATGGTTTTTTTTTATTTCTAAAGTTAATTTGAATTTATATCAGATGAAACTCACTGAAAAATGCTTACTATCATATTGCACATTGGGGAGAACCGAATCTTTGCAGTTATTTGACCTGTGAGTATTAAAAAAATACACTTAAACCGGTCGGTTCATAGACTTCTACTTGATACTTAAACCCGGTCTACAATGCTAATTCTTAAGGTCTTAGTTAATACTGGTGAAAAAGTTCATATAAACATAGGTCCGCAAACGCTTAGATAATATTTTTTTTGTTTATTTTAATATACTCTCCATATACCATACATGAGCATTTTTTATTTTGATGATAGCAGCCTTTGGTGCAACAGCGGTTTTCTCTATAACGTTTATAGATGCGAAAAAATTGTAAAAGACAAAAAAGTTTGCAGATGAAACAAGCATTTTATTTGTTGTTTTAAAATCTACCAGTGGCTTACCAAAAAAAAAATCAGGGGAAAAATGTAACATGACTATAATTTGGCACGTCTTATAGTGTATTGCCTATTGCTTGAGCTAATCATCTTGAGCTAATCATCTCAACTTGAGCTAATCATCTCAAAAATTGCACAAGCTATAAACAAAAAACTCAAAAAAATAAATAAATTTTAACGCCCTGTATCTCGAAAACTAAGCGTTTGCGGACCAAGGTTTATGTAAACTATTTGTCTTAAAATCACTTAAGAAATTAAACACTAAAATTATGTTATTGAATTTTGAAACACTCTATATATAATGTATCTTACTCGAATCGAATGTATGGAGAGTACACACGCGGATCTACGGGATGGGAAAAAGGGGATTCCCCCTCCCAAATCTCAAACTATATTTAGTTTTGACACACAGAGTACACCTGCTGGTCACTATGCAAAATAGTTGGATGTAATATGTATTATGATGTTTCCGCCACCAAATAAAGTTCCTAGATCCGCCCCTGGAGGATCACCAAACAGTGAGACGGTGCGAATGTCCGGCCATTGCACCGTTACGTCAGAACACTTTCGGTAACCCTCAAATTGATCCAGAAGATCTGAACATTGCCTCAACCATAGCCAAACTTTTTGGAAATCTAGACATACAGCGAGTGGCTAGAAACCACTTAAAAGTGAGCCATAATAGTGGAAGGGTTGCAAGGCCCACTAACATATAAATCATCATCAAATACAAGCTACTAATTAGCAATGGAAAATATTCAAAATTTCCTATTTTGTTGGTTGTAGTTTGCATCTACCTCTTTTAAAGTTTATACCTAACCTTATTAAAAATTTGAATTGGCGTTCTGCGATAAAAATCTGTGTTTTATTTTTTTTACTGTTTAATAAATAATACACATAATTCGTGTACTAAAGTGGACAGCGATGACCAGGAGGCTGCAATTCTTTGTACGTTTTATAAATAATAAATTTATTTATTATAAATATATTTTTTATCAAAACTTTTTATTTTTTAAATAAATATTTTAATCTTGGTCAGTATCTTATTAAATAAAACTTGTATTACTAAAATATTGCTTATAAACTGTATAACTTTCCCTAGCCAGTTTTTCCCATGCAGGGACCCCATTTCACCTTGTATGCGGGACAAAATTGGGCAAGGTCAACTTTTTTAAAAAATGGAAAAAAATATTTATGGCGGAGTTGTAAATCGCTTAAACTAAAACTTTGCTAAAAAAACCACTTATTTGGAAAGGGACTCAAGACTCAGGTTAAAATCAATATTAGAAGTTGCCACTAACTTATTAGAGATGCTGCAGAAGGGTTTATCTGAAATGCTTGATCATTAAATTAATCTCCTGATTTTTAATTATTTATTGGATTTTTTGTGGGTTGAAATTGGAAAGTAAATTAAATACTTTTAACTCACAAATCAAAACAAAAGCACTATACCCAAAAAGAAAGAAAACTGGTACTTAATAATTGAACCACTTACCGCTTCTGTGTGAATCGGATGTACTGTAAACAACATGGTGGAAACAAAACTTGCGAGTTCCGGTAAAAACATGCTGCACATTCTGAAATAATAAAATAGTTATTATTATTGTGATGGACACTTTGTACCAGGACAGAGTTTTAAATGTTTAGTTTTAAATTTTAATATTTAGAAAACAAGCGCGGATCTAGGTCAAAATCTAGGGGGGGGGGGTTATTATCGACGATATTTTTTTCATAAAAAATTTTTTCTATGGGGGGGGGGGAATTTTCCTGTTTTCCTTTTAATAGGGGGTAATTACCAAGTTAACCCCCTGAAATCCGCGCTTGGAAAAACATAGTTTATTTCACTATATTTATATACAGGGTCCGGCATATTGATCTCCCACATGAAAAACACCATTGTAAATGCTGTTTAATTTTTTTTTTACTGACACTCTATTATATACCATTTGTTTTTATTAAGTTTTTAATTACAGAGTCCATGTGGCGGCCATTTTTTTCGATACACATTCGAAGCTGATTTCTGAAAGTTTCACTCGTACAGTAACTTAAAACCGATATTCCTGTAATTCGTTGGCGTATTGCTGCTTTCAATTCGTCAATAGTTCGGGGTTAGTGTTTAGGTATCCACAAAGGATCTGCATCTAAAGCATGTCTACCAAGTGCGAAGTGGGTACGAAAAGTTCTTTGCGTCGTAATCACAGATTTGTTACCTAATTTTAATAAATATTTCGATAACGAAGATAATAACAATATCAAGAAAATGGCCAGGCGCGAGTTACCTACCGACTACTCTCAGGGATTCGAGCACAGTGGCAGTGCAAAATATGGGAGATCATCATGCCGGACGTTGTATAATTAAATGAACAACCAGCAATATTCCATTAACGACATTGCAGCTTTACTTTAATTAAAAAACTCAAAATACATCTTTTTAAACATCCTTTAATACCTAGGTAATACAATATAATAATGTTTAATATAAATACATTTTTACACCACCTAGCTAAAATTTACCAAATCGATTAGTTTATATTTTTCATTAAAAATAATTAAAAAAGTTTCGGTTGATAGAAAAATAACCTATATTTGCAACACTATTATGTATAAAGCATTTTAATAATTAAGTTAATGTATTCTATGCACTAAAAAAAAGGAATTTACTTCAACCTCCCTTTTTATTGTTACTATGAGCTATTAATAAAAATAATTTTTGATTAAGCTTCCTTACTAATTGGTGTTTAAAAGAGTGTTTTTAGGCAAATTGGGCGTTGACATAAAATAACTCATTCTTTTCAGCGCGCAGAGCTTAAATTTAACACTGTATGTATGTATTTAATTGACGAGTAGAGTGGGTCTTTTGGTGTTAAAATTTAATTTGATAAAAACTATTCAAAACACTATATTATAAGATGTAGGTTGATTGGAGAACGTTTGAATTATGGCTATGAGCATCCGGTGTACAATAATTTGAAAAGCCAGCCTGTAGCTTAGAGACAAACTGCGCAAGCGTTATATTGTTTCATATCCCCCTGTAAATGTTTAGTACGGAGCACAACGTTGGAGAGGCGCTGGTTTTTGCACGGCACCCCGGAATACTGCGCCAATTGAGTAATAAAAATTTTTTATTAGTCTTATTTTAGCGGTATTTCGTAGGTTAATAAAAAAAAAAAAATACTTGGTAAACGGCATAGAGCCGACCCCGGATAACGAGTCATTATATTATGAAACCGAAGGTCTTGTGAAAATAATTAATCGCTAAAGAGGCCCTGTCAGCCGAGCGACAACTTACTTGACAAATATTAATGACTTTACGAAAGATGAGCCACGCCGTACTTGGGATAAGAGAAAGGAAAAATGGTAAGATAAGGAAATGTCCAAAAAATAATGATCCGCCCTTCAGTTTTAGTCTATTTTGCACTCTTTTATCAGACAAAAGGTTAAAACTTGTATCTCGGTAGATTGCGCTAGCGTTAGAGACAAAACCGTCTAACTAACTTCGCAAGAGTGTCACATTGACCAAGCAGTGTTCTGAGAAGTCCCATCACGACGAAACAGTTAACCGTCAACACTTATTAGGTGTCCATTAGATCTTGGAACTCCGTAAGGTTAAGCTTTCAAGCTACCCACGGAAAAATATGAGAGAAATAAAAACTCCTTTTTGACCCGATTAGCCACGAAACTTGTTTGGTTAAGAAGTTTGTTCAAAACTTTGAGTACTGTTAAAATAAAAGACATCAATTTACCAAAGATCATACAGGGGTTTGAAAAGGGTTTCCACAAACCAGACAAAGGTAAATTATAATTTTTGGGATTAAAATTGATAAATTAGAATTTAAAAGATACATTTTGCGTGTCTTACTATCACGGCATAGAAGCAGGGTTGCCGGGTCATTTAGCAAAGGTGGATCCTTAACTACTAAGTGCATTAAATCATATTAATCAAAATATTGGTGATGTAAAATTTGAAATTGCACAATTGAAAAAAATCCATTTTTGATAATATTCAAGATTTGTCACAGTAAATCCATTCACTTCAAACGAAAAATAAATTATTACGAGAACAGTTCAACCAGAACCATCGTAACAACAATATTGTCCTGTACAATTTTGAGGAAAATGAAACGCTGAATACAGAACTTTTGGAGAATATTGTGTTTTTTTTTAAAACCAGCTTAAAGTGGAGACAATAGTGGATCATTTGAATTTTGCTAGACGTCTAGGACAAAAAAATCCGTAGTTATGACCGACCTGTTCTTATTGAGTTTGTGGCACTACATAGACAATACGAAGTACTAAGGCACTGCTCAAACTTAAAAGGTACAAATTACAGAATAAGTCATGACATGAGTAAATCAGATCGTCAAATCCTGTCCGAAGCTTTACAGTTGGCCAAAGTTTATAAAGAACAAGGTAAAAAAGTGAATATTAGATTTAATAACCTATTCTAGCATTAAAATCCCCTCCTAATAATACTAAGTCATTTGGAAAATTATTACACAATAAACTAACGTGATCTTCTAAAGTTCAATGCAATGTCTGACATCTAACTCTGATTTAAAGTAGAAATAACCAAGTAAGATATTTATGTTCTTAACTGTTAGTCTTAAAGTAATCCAGAAATGACATGAATCGATTGTTTCGATAACTTCGCAAAAACTTTTACGGACAAAAATTGCAATTCCTCCGCTTGCTCTTCCTTTAGCTTTATCTTTAATTGCTTTTTCTTCGAAAATTGAGTAATTACTGTATAGCAAACCTAAGCTAATATATTGAGTTGACCAAGTTTCGCTTAAACATATGATTTTAAATTGTTGTAGTAACTCATATTCTTATCAAATACCAAATTGCAAATAATGCAAGGACCTAAAACTATAAACAACAAGTGAAATTAAAGAAAGAAAAATAAGAAAAAAGTTTTCTGCGATCCACGGCCGAAGCAGAAAAATTTTTTCTTTTTTTTTCTTTCTTTAATTTCACTTGTTGTTTATAACTCATATTCTTCTTGGTTAATGTTGTTTTGAAAATTTTGGAGACCATTAACGTTCCAAAAGAAAAAGCTAGCTTGAGAATCAAGTTTAGGTTTGAGTTGTTGGAGATTCTCTGGAGATAAACTTTTCAATAGAGTCATTTTTAGTCTTCTTACGCTTTACGCACATTTTATTCGAGCTAACTGAAAGTTTTGGTTTCTTATTGGGCTGTTTGACATTTGTAGCGGATTTGGATGTTAAAGTACTCCTAGCCTCAGTAATAGTACTCCCATCCTCAATGTCTTCATATTTTTCATCTTCTTCTAATGAGTTTTGCTTTTGTGTATTTTCCGCTTTATTTTCAGGAATGTTTGATTTTTCCGATATCAATTTACCGTCAATATAAAGGTGATACTCCAGGACAGTTTACATATATTCAAAATAATGGTAAGAGCACCAATGATCTGTTCTGGGTAAAAAATACAGGTTTTGATCTTATTTTTCCTTTTCGCATATCCTCAGGTTTACTAGTATCCGATCATTTAACTTGCATTGTTTCTGTTAAAATTCCATGGCAATCTAACAAAGCTCTGTCATACACTTCCACCACTATTAATAAATTAACCTTTGTATTAACAAAAAAAGAAACCTATAAAAATATTTTAAATTTTTGGCAATTTCCAGAAAATACGACAACAGTGTCTATTAATGATTAATTAATTAAACAATTTTATGAATGAATCCATCAAAAGAACGAGCACTTTTTTAAACTGGATGAAAAACTTATCGTAAACCTACCTGCAAAAACAAATGCTGGTATTGTTTTATAAAAAAGTAATCTCTTAAAGCTAAATACAGAATCTATAAATCAAACCCAAACAATAATATTTATTTAAATGAATACCTTCTCGAAAAGAAAACATATAAAAAACTACTAAAATATAAAAAAAATGCTCACAGGGCCACAATAAGAAATAATTTATCCAATATAAAAAAACTAAAACAGTTTTGGTCTTTTTTAAAAACTCAAAAAAATCCGACCTACAAAGTATGACTTACATATCTCTGGAATCTTGGGCAAACTTCTACGAAAATTTTTACAATTCCACAATTTCAACTTTTACGATATTTATGACGCAAGGCATCCCTACTTTGACCAAGAAATATCAATTCCAGAAATTTACTCAACCCTTAAGCACACCAAAAACAATAAAGCTTGTGGTCCTGACTGAATATCAAACGAGTTTTATAAATATATGCCCGTAAGTTGGATACATTTTTTACAATTGTTTTTTAATAAAATATTCAACCTGAGTCAAATACCGGAGTCATGGTCAACAATAAAACTTTTTCACATCTTTAAAAATGGGGACAAAAAAATGAATCATATTTTAAAAATTTTAACTCAAATCATTAATAACAGATTAACATGCTTTATTGAAAGTCATAATATTTTACCAGAATCTCAAGCAGGTTTTAGAAAATCTCGGAGCTGTAAAGATAATATTTTTACGCTGCATACAGTCATTAGTAATCATATTAGGCTTAAGGGCCGCAAAGTATTTGCTCTATTTGTTGACTACAAAAAAGCTTTTGACCGGGTGCAGCATAATATACTTTGGCAAAAGCTTCACTTTGCTGGGATAAGTTCTAAAGTAATAAGACTTTTGAAAAATATTTATGAAAATGCCAGGCTGTCGTTACAAAGCCAAAATACGACGCAACAAATTAAAGTTACAAAAGTAGTTCTACAAGGAGACTCGGTAAGCCCCACTCTTTTCTCTCTTTTAATTCACGAAATCGAAAGTTTTTTCTAAAGTATCTAGGGGTGATTTTTAATTTTGATTTATCCTTTGGCAAAAATATTTCCGAAAGAAAATCAAAAACTTTAATCTCACAAGGATAAATACAATTAATACCAACAAAATAACTTCATGGGAAACTATTTATAAATTGTATCATTCGTTTATAATCCAAACAGCCTTATATTCAAGCTCTATTTGGAGCCTATATTTATTAGAAAATTCCACATGAACATATCACCATAGCAACGCGCGAATTTTAGTGGAAATTTTTTCCTCTTGGGTACCCAACAGCGAATTAAATCGGAAAATTTTCGACGTCTTAATGACAAGATAATGTTTTTGACAGCAGGTTTTAATTTATTTATTCAATTTTTACACATTTCAATTACATATTTAAGATTTTTTCTGTATTCTTTGGACATCTCCTTTTTACCTCCTTTCTTGTTAAAGATAAAAAAGCTGGACTTTGAATGGAATGAATTAAATATCTATGTAGTGGTTATTGGACACGGTATAAGAAATTGATAAAAACGCAAAGAAGCAATTTTCTACCATTTGTAGTAACACAAAGCTTATGCAAAATTGAATAATGTACTGTGTTGAGCCTTAAAATGTTATTTCCGTGCAATTGCAAGTAGAATTCAACAATTTATATGGCTAAAATTGCTGGCGAAACTGTGACACAAACTAAATCTGTTCATGTACCTTTATAAAAAATCGTCAAAATTATCATTTTCCACCACATGTAGTAGCCAAAAGTAAGTTTAAAATGGAAGATGTAATATTTTATATCGTAAAAATGTATTTTTGTGTTACTACAAAGAGTAGAAATCAACATTAATGCTAACAATCTATTGGTAATGAAACTGAAAGCGAACTGAACGTGTTGATGTACCTATATAAAAAACCAATACATTTTTTATTTTCTACCACTTTTAGTAGCTCAAAATTACTAAAAAAATTAAAGGCTATGATATTCTTTCTTGTAAAATGATATTTCTGTGTGGTTCGTCCCGCCTTCCTTTTTGTAAATATGTTCTTTTTACTATAATTTACCAAATTGGTTCGAATTAGGCTATTTGGTGATTCACTAGAGCATTTTCTATTTTTTGTTTATTTAGTATTAATTAACTAATTAAGTACTTAAAATTACTGGGTTATTTGCATTTGAAACTCCCGCGGTTTTAGAGGCAAATATTACAATTTGCTATAATTAATTTACTTTACATAAAATGCATTTTGAATTACTAAGGTTCCTAGTTCCTTTAATATGGACCTTCGTAATCTCATTCCTTCCTACTTATTCCTTTTCTCCTACGCCTATGGATTAACGACGCCACTGGGCGCCATGTGGGAGAATGAACGCAGCAGCGATACCTGCTGCAGCATCACGGAGAACCGTTTCGCCTGCGAACCAGAATACACGCGTGTTAGCGACTCTCCTACCACATCAATGTGGGGTGCAAAAAATACGGTTTAACAGCGCGTCCTCCCATGAGTTCCACCTCCTGTATAAAAATGGTAAGTGAAAATGCATTATTTTTACCTTACATACATTTGCTTATTGCTACACTAACCTAGAAGGTAAACTAGACCATTTCAGAATCCCTTGTACCAGCTTAGCCTATGACCTTATTCCCTTAAAATTACAGTCCACGCCTGACACCGTTAAATTCCAGACAACTCTCCTTTCTGGACCACCAGGGAGCCCCATTTTTGATCCTTAGCGACCCGGATTTCTGGAATCGTTTTTTTGCCTTTTTAGGTTAGTTTTTTTTACTGGTTTCAAATGCAAGAAAAACCCTTGTTTTTCCTAAATGCCTTTTTTACTGGTTTCAAATGCAAGAAAAACCCTTGTTTTTCTTACATGCCTACTTTAGAAAACCCCTAGGTTTCTAAAATACATTTTGCGATTTTTTTTTGTGTAAAAACAAATGCAAGAAAAACCCTTGTTTTTCTTACATGCCTACTTTAGAAAACCCCTAGGTTTCTAAAATACATTTTGCGATTTTTTTTGTGTAAAAATTAAATATTTTTACCAATAAATTTAGCCTTTTCATGCGAAAAACCAAACACAGATAAAATCTGTAAACTACTATGCTTTTTTTTGTTTCGAATAAATCAAGTTTTTTCGTTTCTTTTTTGTAAAAAAAAAACCGTATAGAATTTGGGTGTTTTTTTGTTTGTCACTGGAAATAGTTTAAAATAGTGTCTGCAAAGTGCTATTATTTTAGCCGTTGTGCCTTCACATTTGTGGATTGCTATAATTATATCCAATTTGCTCGAAAAAAATCTCCAAATTGCCATATTCATTTTTGCTTATTGCAAATTGCTATGACTATATCCGATTGCGGATGCTTTACTATATTCGTTTTTGCGTAAAAATTGCTATGAATATATCTATTTCTAATTTACTATTATAATATCTGTCTGCAAATGGCTATGATTGTATCCATTTTTTGCGTGCATAATAAATTTTGAAGGAAATTTAATTCTTAACTTGAGAATTTGTTTTCGTGTAAAGGCAGATAAATAGTTTTACCAAATTAAATGCTTTTGATTTGTAGGTATTTATTTTTAAATTTAATACATAGTAGGTACCTACTTATTTGAATTCGCGAGGCGAAGATAAAAAAAACTTATACACAAGTTTTTTGTTATCATTAGTTTGCATCGGGTATTTTCTTTACTTTTGTGCGCTTATAGTTTGATTATTGTAATTAAACGTAGGACATTAATATTTATACAGGGTGTCCAAATTTTGATTTTTTTTTCAGTTTACCTAATTTTTGTCAATTATTTTTTGGATTTTTTTTTAAATCATGTCTAGTTCGGATAAAATTTTAAAGGCTAAAGCCTTGCGCTATAGTGCGATTTCACAGCTAAATTTGATCATTGAATCCGCGACCCTCGCAAAAAATGACCCTGCCTATCACAGCGGCTTTAAAGTCAAATTTCGGACATTGTCAAAAATCAAAAAAGATTTTGAAAAGCACCATAATACTTTGTTGACGTTGGTAGCCTCTGATGAGGATCGCTTAGTAGTAGAAAACAAAGTGGCTATGGACTTTTGCAAACGCTGTGACGAGATTTCCACTATATTTTACGAACTTTTCGAACTACCCTTTGAAGATGGAGGGCTTTTGAGCAGTACGATAAATCCCATGGGCAGTCCCTGTGCCTCCACAGACCAGCATGGTTTACTGCCTAGGATAAAAATACCTCTTTTTCAAGGGGAATTTAAGGAGTTTCCAACCTTTTTGCAAGCCTTTAATGCTACCGTGCACAATAATAGGTCGCTGGGAAACTTTGAAAAATTCAATTTGCTTTTTTCTAATTTAAAGGGCCCTGCCCTGGATGTCATTTCTGACATTCCTATCCTTGCTGAAAATTATTTAAATGCCTACCACACCTTGGTGGATAGGTATACAAATAAACGATTACAAGCTTACCTTCACTGGAAGGCAATTGAAGGCTTCTCTCCTCTTACTAAAGAGAATGCTACGAATTTGAGGAATTTGCTTGATTGTTTTTCGAAAAACTTAAGTGCTTTAAAAGTCATGGGTTTTAAAACGGAGTTTTGGGATTATATTATGGCACAAATGCTCTTGGATAGGTTGGACCCAACCACGCGCAAGGCATTTGAGCAAAATTATTGCTCCAATGAGATCCCCTCTTATGATAAAATTCGTGCTTTTGTTTCTAGCCATTGCATTGCGTTGGAACAAATACAACAAACTCAAGATTACTTAAAAAATAAAGATTTGTCAATTTCAAGTCAGAAAAATCAAGCAAAGTTTCAAAATCGATCTGCTTTGTTTGCTAATACTCAGAGAGCCTCCAAAAATGCCTCCCAGTCTCCAAATGGCCAAAGTGGCTTAAATAATACTCCAAACCCTCAAAATTTTTGTTTTCTCTGTAAAAGTGGCGATCATATAATATACAGATGTCCTAATTTTTTGGCGAAAACTCCCCAGCAACGTTTTGAGATTGTTAAACAACATAAAGCGTGTGTCAACTGTTTGGCCTCAAAGCATAATTTACCCCAGCAATGCAAATCAGAAAAAAGATGTTTACATTGTGGCCAATTTCATCACAGTCTCTTACATTTTTTTCCTATTAATTCTACACCTAGTTCTGCGAGTAGCCCCTCTACTTCTGCAGTGCAACCCCCGAGGAGCCCCGTGGCTACCGAATTTAATAGAACCACTAACACCATTGTTACTGGTATGTCTTTAAATGATCGCGAAGTACTTCTCTGTACCGCTTTAATACAAATACAGGATGTTTTTCAAAATTGGCACACAGTGCGCGCCATCTGTGACTCTGGTGCTCAATCTTCATTTATATCTAAGTCATGTGCTGATAGTTTGGGCCTTCCTAAATTTAATATCGCCATGACTCTACAAAGCTTAGATCGAATGACAACTTCGGCAAAATCTGGAATTAATTGCAATATATCCTCTTTGCGTGATAATAATTTCGTTTTTAATTTTGATGCGATAATACTCGATAAAATTTGTAGTGATTTACCTCATTCCTCATTTTCGATTAAAAGTTTTCCTTTTCTCGCCAACTTAGAACTAGCTGACCCAGGCTTTAATAAAAGCGATAAAATTGATTTATTGTTGGGCGGCGATGTGTACCCTTACATTTTGCTAGATGGTCGTTTGTCTACGGGACCCAACAACCCCGTCTGCATTAATACTATTTTTGGTTGGGGAATAATGGGCAATCTTTCACTTTCACCTTCAACTACAAATCAAATTAAAACATTTTTTACTACGTCAATGAACGATTCTTTTGTCAATTTAGATAAAAATCTACAACGATTTTGGCAAATAGATGACATACCTAATGTCAAGGCCATTGACCCCGAAGATGAGTTTTGCGAAAATTATTTTTTGAAAACTACCTCAAAAAATGAGGAGGGGAGATATATTGTATCTTTACCATTTAAAGTTACTGCTCCAGATTTTGGCGACACTCGATCCATTGCCGTACGTCGTTTTTTCTCCCTTGAGAAGAAATTGCTACAAAACCCTGATTTTTATGCTGCCTACAGCTCTGTTTTACAAGATTATTTAGATAATAATCATATGCAACCGGTTTCTGCACCTTTGCCGACCGAAATTTCAAATCATTTTTATATTGCACACCATGCGGTGTTTAAAAAAGATTCTACTAGCACCCCCCTGAAGGTGGTTTTTGATGCGAGCATGCACGCCCCTGGCAAAATCTCGCTCAACAACGCTGTTTATACTGGGCCCCCTTTACAAAGGGACTTACAAAAAATTTTATTACTTTATCGTTTGCATAAATTTTGCTTTTGTTGCGACATCCGTCAAATGTACAGGATGATTTTAGTTGACCCTAGTCAAACTAATTTTCAAAGAATAGTTTGGAGGTTTGATCCTAACCAGCCTATTCAAGACTTCGAAATAAATAGAGTTTTATTCGGGGTCTCTTGTAGCCCCTTTTTGGCTATCAGAACTTTGCTGCAACTTGCTAGAGAGCATGAGGACCTTCCTCTTGCCTCAAAAATCATTGAGGAGGCAGTTTTTGTCGATGATGTGATTTCGGGAAGTGATGACTTTTTTAAGGCCACTGAGATGAAAAATCAATTAATCGAGCTACTTAGCCGAGGTGGATTCGAATTGCGTAAATGGGCGAGCAATTGTCCCGAGTTACTATCCGATCTTCCTGAGTCACACATTTCGATGAAGGCTCTTTCTCTCGATTTAGATGCTGAAAATTCAACTTTGAAAATTCTCGGTTTAAATTGGAACCCTCATACTGATGAATTTTTTTATACTTTCGACTGTTCTCTCCAAACATGCACTAAAAGAACAATTTTAAGTAATTTGGCCCGCATTTACGACCCTCTGTCTTTTTTGGCGCCAATAGTTTTAATTTTAAAATTAATTGTTCAATACTGCTGGGCAGAAGACTTAAACTGGGACGACCCTGTCAGTCCGGAAATTGTTTTTAAATGGGAAAAATTTAAAAATGAATTAAAGTTTTTGCATTCTGTTAAAATTCCTCGTCAAATAATTTTGCCTAATGCTAGTCAAATCCAGCTAGTAGGATTTTGCGATAGTTCAGAACGGGCCTATTGTGCTGTCGCTTATATTCGAATTTTTTATTCTGATGGAAACATTAAAGTTTTTTTTGTTTGTAGTAAATCTAGAGTCGCACCGTTGCGTCGTAAACTAACTTTACCAAGACTAGAGCTTTTAGGAGCTGTTTTGTTGGCTAAATTAATGGATTTTTTACTAGAAACGTTCTCGGAAAAAATTAAATTTGATAAAATTCTTGCTTTTACTGATAGCACAGTGACCTTATCTTGGATTCAGGGATCTCCTCACAAATTTAAAACATTTGTTTCGAATAGAACTGCCTATATACAAGGAAGAATTAGCCCTGAGTTTTGGCATTATGTTCCTACTGAACAAAATCCTGCTGACTGCGGTACTAGGGAAATGTATCCCTCTGATTTACAAAGATTTTATTTTTGGTTAGAAGGGCCTTCCTTTCTAAACCAACCTACAAATACTTGGGATTTTATGACAGTTACTTACGATGGGAATGCAGTTTTGGAAGAACAGCGAAAAAATATTTTTAACGTTTTTACTTGCGAACAAACAGTTGAATATTATGTAAACAACTTGTTTGAAAAATACAGTTCTCTTTTTAAAATTAAGAGAATAGTTGCTTACTTTTTGCGAGGGTTACAAAAGTTTAAAAATCCCTCATACAATTTTGCTACTGATTACCTTACAAATCAGGATTACTACAAAAGCTTACTTTTTATTTCGAAATGCGTACAATCTTTTTCTTTCCAAAAAGAAATTGAATTACTAAAAGATAAGAAACAGCTTCCAAAAGCTTTTCAAAAATTATGTCCATTTTTGCATAATGAAAGCTACGATTTGCTTCGTGTTGGAGGCCGTTTATGCCATTCAAATTTATCATACGATAAAAAATTTCCAATTCTTTTGCCTTCTAGTGCAAAATTCACTGAATTACTGATTTTAGATTTGCATCGCAGCAATCTTCATTGTGGTATACAGACCACAACTTTTTTACTAATGCAAAACTTCTGGGTATTGTCTGCTAAAAAGGTAGTGAGAAAAGTTTTAAGTTCTTGCCATACTTGCTGGAAAACTAAACCTAACTCCCTTCAACCCCCTATGGGTAACCTACCGAAATTTAGAGTTTCCGAAGCAAAGGTGTTCGAAAATGTAGGTATAGATTTTTGTGGTCCGTTCACGATTACTCTTGGTCGGACCAGAGGTGCAAAAACCATGAAAGCATATGTCTGTTTATTTATCTGTTGCGCTGTTAAAGCCGTGCATTTAGAGTTAGTCTCTGATATGACATCAGAAGCCTTTCTGGCTGCTCTGCGCCGCTTCATAGCTAGAAGAGGACTATGCTCAAAGATCTCTTCAGACTGCGGGACCAACTTCGTGGCCTCTGAAAAATACTTGCGACAAATTTTTTCTGATTGCGTGAAGGGGGAAGGTATAGTTTGGTCTTTTAACCCACCTGCTGCTCCCCACATGGGAGGCATTTGGGAATCAAACATTAAATCTTTAAAGACTCATCTTCACAGGGTAGTTGGAAATCAAATACTCACCTATGAGGAATTAAATACGGTTTTAACCCAAGTTGAAGCCATAATGAACTCACGTCCTTTATGTGCCTTAAGCACCGATCCTACTGATCTGGCGGTCTTGACTCCTAATAATTTTTTAAATTTGAGGCCTCCAGGTACAATACCCGATCCAAACTACTGCGATATTGCGTTAAACAGGCTGTCCAGGTGGCAACTGTTGCAAAGAATGCACCGCGATTTTTGGATTCGCTGGCATCGCGAATATTTGCACACTTTGCAACAGCGAGCCAAATGGCACCAACCTCTTGCTTCCATTGATATTGGTACTATGGTACTGATCAAAGATGAAAATTCCACTCCATTGGATTGGCCCCTAGGCCGCATTGAAGACCTTATTAAAGGTTCTGATAATGTTCCACGGGTTGCTATTGTAAAGACTACTAAAGGTACCTACAAACGGCCTTTGGTAAAACTATGCGCCCTGCCTACAAATTAAACTCTCTGAAATGCCCCTGGGCATTCTCAGGGGGGTGGGAAATGGTTCGTCCCGCCTTCCTTTTTGTAAATATGTTCTTTTTACTATAATTTACCAAATTGGTTCGAATTAGGCTATTTGGTGATTCACTAGAGCATTTTCTATTTTTTGTTTATTTAGTATTAATTAACTAATTAAGTACTTAAAATTACTGGGTTATTTGCATTTGAAACTCCCGCGGTTTTAGAGGCAAATATTACAATTTGCTATAATTAATTTACTTTACATAAAATGCATTTTGAATTACTAAGGTTCCTAGTTCCTTTAATATGGACCTTCGTAATCTCATTCCTTCCTACTTATTCCTTTTCTCCTACGCCTATGGATTAACGACGCCACTGGGCGCCATGTGGGAGAATGAACGCAGCAGCGATACCTGCTGCAGCATCACGGAGAACCGTTTCGCCTGCGAACCAGAATACACGCGTGTTAGCGACTCTCCTACCACATCAATGTGGGGTGCAAAAAATACGGTTTAACAGCGCGTCCTCCCATGAGTTCCACCTCCTGTATAAAAATGGTAAGTGAAAATGCATTATTTTTACCTTACATACATTTGCTTATTGCTACACTAACCTAGAAGGTAAACTAGACCATTTCAGAATCCCTTGTACCAGCTTAGCCTATGACCTTATTCCCTTAAAATTACAGTCCACGCCTGACACCGTTAAATTCCAGACAACTCTCCTTTCTGGACCACCAGGGAGCCCCACTGTGTAACTACAATAAGTAGAAACTAACATCTAAAAGGCTGAGGAGCCATTGCTGCCCAAACTGCAATGAACACTAAATTTATCTATGTACCTATTCTACCACTTGTAGTATCCCAAAATTGATATAAAATAAGAGAATAAAATATTTTAATTCTGAACTGGTATTTTCATGAAACTACAATAAGTAGAAATTAATCCAATTGGTGCTGAAACTGCGAAGAATCTAAATTTGTTCATGAACGTAAGTAAATGAAAATGAAATAAAGGAAATAAATTAAACTATTCTTGTTGTAGTCATAAAAATAATAAATCAGCTTTTAGTTTTTAATTTAGATAGGTAGAATGTGAAAACATTAGTTGCCATAGTAACTAAATAATTAGGTCAATCAAAACTGTCTATGTTTTGCTGGTGTCTTGTTGAAGAAAAAATGTCGTGAGTCAAAAAATAAATTTAAAATTTATTCAATTTGGTGTGAAATTTTCTTACCGAGTACCACGCGAGGTTAAATTAAATCCGTAAGTTTTTTCTCGCTAATAAATATTTTCAGAAAATTATCCCGATTCGAAGACAAGGGATAATTTTCAAAATATTCATTAGCTCGAAAAAATTCCCGGAAATAATTTAACCTCTAGTGGTATTACTAGTGAAAATTTAAAATACATTCAAAACACATATTTTAAAAATATTTTTTACTTACAAAGAACAACGCCGGGATACCTCATACGCTGCGAGCTAAAGTTATCAAGAATAGCATACTTTGTATTAAAAAATGCTATTTACACTCTTATAAGGATAAAAAATATGACGTCCTACAGATTACCCAAAATCGCGTTACATAGGCTAATTTCACTTAGCAAAACACCGTATTAACAAGGAAAGAAAACTGGTATCAAAAGCTTCAAACTTTTATTGGAGCTACCTTGGGATATTCATACTCTCTAACTGATTTAAATACCAAAAAAGATGCCAAATCATAACTAGAAAAATACTTTTGCTATTAACAGTCACAAGATTGGAACAAAATATTGCTTAGCACCTACTGTCCCTTTTATAAAAATTTATCACTTAATCCTTCTAGAGCCACCGAATCTGAATATTTATACATGGAATACCCTCTCTACCTAAAAAGGTTTATCGCTCAAATGAGATTACAAAATTCAATGTCAATTTATATTTGTATAAATCGTGTAACATATAAAATTGAATTTAATCAAGTATGCACTATTTGCAATATGCTCACTCTAGAAAACCTAGATCACTTAATAAAGGTTTGTTCATTGTATAATAGCATAAGGCAACAATTTTTACAAGGTATAGACTTAGTCGATTTGGACGTTTTACTAAACAAGACATCTGAAAAAGAAATCAAAGCTCTTAACGCCTACTGCAAGGAATCTCTTAAACTCAGATCTTTTGTTATAAATGAATAAAAGTAAATTAGGAAAAAAATCTTGGTAAATAATTAGAAATAATTTATACTAACGAATCAGTGTAGGTAGGTATTGTTTGTTTACGGTTTTTTATCATTTTAATTTCAACTTTCACAAAACAATTATTTTATTTTTTTGGTATCATATTTACTAAGGAATTTTTGCTGTTTAAGTACAAGAAATCGCTTTATTTTTATTATTTTTTTTTCTTGGACTTAAGGTTAGTGTCTGACATTTTTCTCATATTGATATAAGTAGATTCTAACCTCCTTGTTATGTACCTTGTACAAAAAACAATAAAATTTTTGACTTGATTTGATTTGATTTGATTGGACTACCACGGTATCTATAATACTGTAACATTTATTTACAGGTTATTAAAATATCAGTCAGAATATTCTGACTATTACATAGAAATCTTTTAATGTCCGGTAAACTTAGTTCTAATTTTTTTTAGGTGACGCAGCTATTTTGTCTTCGCTGCCTTCCTTGCAATTTCCAAACAAGGGAAAATCCGAACGATGGAAGCCCAGCAAACAAGATATAGATAATTTTACAAGTTCAGCTAACGTTGATTATCCGATGTATAGTTTTCATTAATAAACCATAAAATTTTGCTTGCCTTGACTTCTATGAGGTTAATTAAAACTATCTTTAAATAGAACAAACTTTTTATAGATACCAAATTCCATCAAAATCAATCTAGTAGTTTTAAGTTAAATGCGCGGTGGTTACCGACAAACAAACATACAGACAGACAAACAGACGGCGCGGTGTGACCAGAAATGTTCAAAATTCTCTAAAACGGAAAATATATAAAAGTTTTTGTACGTGTGCTAAGCTAACAAATCGACTTACAAAGGCAACGAAATGTATGTATGAAATATATTTTAAAAAATTTGTCTCTACATCTTAATGCACCGAATTTAAATACGTGGTTTGTTTTGCCGGTACACTCCCAAAATTTCGAATATATTGCAAAAAACTTGACACAGATTAATATATTACACGGTGAAGTTGCGAAAATGGTACATTTTCAAAGCCACCAATTAAACTTGCCTCGGATAGATTCTTTACAAAGCAACGTTAACATTCAAAAAATGTTCTATATTTTTTTCTGCGGTTTTTTTGTGTCTGCGCAAAAAACTGCTACGTTTTAATATTATAAGGACCCCGGATAAGTAGGTTTGATCAAATATACAAATCACTTTTTTATTTTATGAGTCGGTGTAAATATTACCTACGACCAGGGTAAGAAAAAAAATCTTACTCTAGGCCTTAGACGTGTCAATAATGCTAGTCTAATGGCTCTTTATGCTCTTAGAATAATTTATAAACCTAGACGTGAATCATAAGACGTTTTAAACGAAATTTCCAAATATTTTCAAAAATATTAAAAGAGTACACAAATAATGAAACATCTTTAAGTTTAATATATTTTAAAGTTTTATTGAATTTATTATTAATTAATTAACAACTAATTCAGAAAAGGTGTGCCATAAATATAGAGACTCATGCTACCTTTGTGGACCTGCAAATAATTAATAAATGTCTTATATCTTAGGAGCCATAGTGCAGCAGGTGATAGGGGAGGTTATTTCTGATTAAAAAAAGTTTATATAACTTGGTTGTCGATCAACACTCATCTGTTTTTAAGATATAGAATTTTTAAAGTTAGAGGAGTGGAAGAAAAAAGGTTTTACAAAAAAAAAGAAAATTTGTCACAGTCAAATAAATACTTAGCTATAATTGTAATCCAAAAATATAATATTTACTTTTTTGATAAAATTACAGGTTAAGGAGATATAGATAATCATTAAAAAAATTTAGTTTTTGCTTACCTATTTTTAAAAAAAAATTCAATGGTATTTTATTAATGTCTCCGTAGGGACTTATTTTTATTAACAAAAAATTTCAAGAAAAACAATGTGTATAATGTGGCATTATAAAAGTTTGTTCCAAAAAGTTAGTGTCTCCTGAAAAAAATTCATCGCGTAATTTTTTTTATATTTTTATCTCCACGTATTGCTCCCATTCTAATACATTTTTAAAAAACAAGACCCTAATTCCGATACGTCATAACCCAAATCAACACAACTTTACAGGGATACTAAAAGTTAGAAGCAAATTAGCATTAGTAAACAAGTCTTGTTAAAAATCCCGGGGATGGCCGTTTTAAATTTTTTTGTTGGTTATGAGGATTTAGCAGTATATAGCTATGCATAATGGGTCGCGGTTCGTTTGTCGAAAACACGTTTATCGAAAACATCCTTATCAAAGATATTTTGATCGAAAATTTTAATTTCGAATGACATTTTGATCGAATAATGCTTTAATCGAAAACTTTTTTATCGAATACAACTTTTTCGAATGACTTTTTAATCGAAAACCTTTCTAACATACTTATATTTTTTTAAAACATACTCTCCTGACCTCTTTCCCGGGATCCTAGAGAATGTGAAACCTAACCGTTGTCAATCGATCGCCAACGTAACCGAACCGTGTCAATGTAGATAGAAATTATGATTTTCGATCAAAATGTCATACATTTCTAACATACATATATTTTTTTAAAACATACTCTCCTGACCCCTTTCCCGGGATCCTAGAGAATGTGAAACCTAACCATTGTCAATCGATCGCCAACGTGACCGAACCGTGTCAATGTAGATAGAAATTAAGATTTTCGATCAAAATGTCATTCGAAATTAAGATTTTCGATCAAAATGTCATTCAAAATTAAGATTTTCGATCAAAATGTCATTCGAAATTAAGATTTTCGATCAAAATGTCTTGTTGTTTTCGATAAACGTGTTTTCGACAAACGAACCGCGACCCATGCATAATTACTAACCTTTGACGCGAAAATATTTATTTTTTTGTGGGTAACTACTTATCAGAATTAGTGTATCGAAAAGTTATTATCTTAAAAGTGTTAAAACAGTTATTTTATTATGATTTTTCCGTACGTCAAAACTTTTTTTGTTTAATTTTTCTGTGCGCTTTTTCCTTTCAGCGCTCCCAGACTTTTGTTAACATATCATTGGTGCCATCGTAGAAGCCTATTATGTTGGGCTCGTATCAATTTCACGTCGATCGATCGAATCTTAGGTAGCCAAAAAAACCCTTTCTGTTGTCCACTAACTGTATTTATTTTTCTTAAATCCTCGTTTAAGTGTCTTTGGCTACCAGAATAATGTAGACATTTCCGCGACTTAAAATTTGGAAATTGAACTCTTATACGACTATGTATCCATGGGTATATATTTATACAGGGTGTCCCAGATAAAAGCAACTACATAGGGATTTCGGAAACGGTAAGAGATACGAGCTTGTTTAAATAAGAAAAAAGTTGCATTTGTCTAAGCCCAATCAGGTGCTGTATCAATATTAAAGATATCTACAGGGGTTACTAAAATATCGAGCAAAAACTAATAATTGTGTTTTTTGAAAAATTGAAATATCGCCGCCATCTTACAAACAAATTTAATGAAATTTCGAAATTTTGTATAAACACCTACGGCCAATCGAATCAAGTTAACAAATTTTTTCTAGGCCTTCTAGTTTTTTTGAAACCATAGCCAACTTTGTTATTTCTTCTGACCGCCATATTGAATTTATACGTCAGTATAATACGCCTTTAAATGATAATTTATTTAAAAAACTGTTTTTCACTTGGTTGGCTGTGAAACAAAGGCCCTAGTTGCATTTGTTGTTTTACCTACGTAACTATCTATCAAAACTTTGTCATTTATTTAATTTATATGTTAAAGTTTCTAAATTACTTAAGATTTTTTTTGAGTCACATTATCAATCAAATTTAACATGGAAAGGTTTCCAAATTGGACGAAAGTAGATATATACGAATGATATATTTTGTGTAATAAGAATGCTGGAAGAGCTCGAGACATGTACTTTTAGAGATATCCAGAAAGACCACAACCAGGTTTGTCAATCTTCAGAATACTTAAAAATAATTTAATTGAATACGGTTCCTTTAAAAAACAAAATCGTAATCGACATCCTGATAAAAATATTGAAGCTCTGGTTCTACAAAGTGTCGTTGAGAATCCTCGCATCTCCCTTCGTGAACTGGAAAATAATGTTGAAGTACCCAAATCAACAGCACAAAGAATTCTTTAAAAATTTAAGTATCATCCATTTGCAACACATATTAGTCAAGCACTCCGAGATGGTGACTTAGAAAGAAAAACCTTGTTTTGCAATTGGTTCATACAAAAATCGCAAGAAAACTCTCAATTTCCGCTTAAGGTTCTGTGGTCCGATAAAAGCAGGTTCACAAACTGCGGGGTGTTTAACAGACATAACTACATGTACTGGGCCGATGAAAATCCGTTCTTAAATCGTGAGGTGCACCATCAAATTAGGTGGGGTTTGAATGTATGGCTAGGAGTCATAAACGGACACGTACTATTTAACATTTTTTATTATAATTTGACGGTACCTCGACATCTAGAAATTCTACAAAATTACGTTGACCAAATTTTAGAAAATTTTCCTCTTTAAGATGTAACAAACATGTGGTACCAGCTAGATGGAGCACCTCCAGATAATGCAAGAATCATAACTGACTATTTGAATCAGCAACATGGAAATAACTGGATCGAAAATCGAGATCCAGTTGTCTGGCCTGCTCGTTCGCTGGACGTTACGCCTCTTGATTTTTGTATTTGGGGATACGTAAAGGATAAAGTTTATTCTACTACTCATACTATGATAAAAGAACTTAAGGCAGCCGTTGTTCAAGTCATAGAAGAAATTCCTGAACAAATGGTTAAAGATGCATGAATGTCTCTAATTCATCGATGCAGGATTTGCATAAATAACAACGGTAGAATTTTCGAACATTTGCTTATTTAATTTAATTTAATTCAATGCTTTGTTATCGGTTTTTAGTTTTATTTTAAATTAAATAATAAATGCAAACTTTTCTTTCAGAAATAAAATATTTTAAGAAATTGTATTATTTCATAGTCAGACAAAAATTAAAAAATAAGGGCCTTAAAGATTTGCATATAAATCAAATAAATGGAAAAATTTTGAAAGGTAGTTACGTAGGTATGACAACAAACACAACTACGGCATTTGTTTCACAGCCAACTAAGTGAAAAACTATTTTTTTAATAAATTCATATTTTCCGTCATCCAAAGATAGGCTTATTATACACGGTTAAAAATCTCCTTTTATGCTCTATTTATTGAAGTATAAATCCAATATTGCGGTCATAAGAAATAACAAAGTTGGCTATGATTTCAAATACACTAGAAGGCCTAGAAAAAAATTGTTAACGTCATTCAGTTGGCCGTAGTTGCTTATACAAAACTACCAAATTTCATTAAATTTGTTTGCAAGATGGCGGCGATATTTCAATTTTTCAAAAAACACAATTTTTAGTTTTTGCTCGATATTTTAAAAACTCCTAAGACTAAAACAAAATAAGTGATCACTTTAGCATATCAATTTGGTTAAGTCAAAATACAAATAAGCCTAACACCAAAACCTTAGCCAAAAAATTAGTTGGAAATTTTAGTAATTTTAATCTAGATAAGATCTGTGATAGGCTAATAGGTTTAGAATTTCCTTTAGATAGTACTGACGTTGATTTTATTTATCAAAATATTTTAAATGTCTGTGTAGGTGTTATTAACGAAATTTGTCCTCTCACCTGCCCCATCTGCCTTGGTATGACTATGAAGTACATCTTGCTGCTAGAGAACGGGATGTTGCTTTTAAGTCCTTTAATAATAACCATTTTGAATCAGATAAGCAGGCTTTATGGAATAGATATAAAAAGGAACGAAATAATGTAGTAAGTTTGCTTAAAATAAAAAAAGATGCCTATTTTAAAGATCAAATGAATGCTTATTTTCATAATAGTAAACAAATGTGGCAAACTCTTAAAAAACTGTTAAAAGACGGCAAAACAAGCTTTGGTTCCAGTTCCATTCCTATTGTTGTTGATGGTAAGGAAAAATCAATTTCTGGTGATAAAGAGATAGCTGAGAATTTTAACAAATATTTTATTGAAAGTGTCTTAGAAATAGTAGGTAGCATAGATGAAAGCGATGCATGGTCTCCGGCTGGATACCCAAGTGTCAGCTCACGCTTTTTTAAATTTAATAAGTTAACACTAAAAGACTTGAAAATTATACTTGCGTCTCTTGACAACAAATGCAATCCAAATGACGTATTGAATTCTAAAATGCTTAAAAATATTGGGAGAGTAGTTGGCCATGTGCTACTTCATTTGGTTAATACGTGTCTCGAAATGGGCAAATTTCCAAAGTTGCTGAGATCAAGCATAGTTGTTCCTGTTCCTAAAGTGAAAAACTCAAAATTAGCTAGTGATTTTCGACCAATAAACACTTTGCCAGCTATTGCGAAAATGTTGGAACTTGCTTTGTACAATCAGCTAATGCACTATTTTACAAGCAACAACATACTTATGGAGAACCAATCTGGATTTAGGGCAAAGCATTCTTGTGAAACGGCATTGCAACTGACACTGGCAAACTGGCATCAGATAATTGACAAAAATCAATATATTGTCGTAGTTTTTCTTGACTTAAGAAGAGCGTTTGAAACCATCGATAGAAACATTCTTCTTAAAAAGCTTGAGTACTATGGGATAGGTGGGGCCGTGCTTGGTCTGGCAAAGGAGTTTCTCGAAAATAGAGTTCAGACGACTGTGATAAACAACATGGTGTCATCAGTTCAAGAAAATAAGTTAGGAGTTCCTCAAGGGAGTGTCTTGGGACCCTTATTCTTTATAGCTTATATTAACGATATCGAAATGAATGTCAATTTTGATTATTTAAATGTCTTTGCTGAAGATACCTACTGTGGTGTAAATGATGAAAATTTGAATACTGCAGTTGTACGAATAAATACTGAACTTACAGCTTTGACCAAATACTTAAAAACAAATAAACTAAAATTGAACACGTCTAAAACAAAGGCCATGATACTGTGCAAACAACACCTCTATGAAAAGATTGACTTGTCTAAAATAGACATAATTATAGATGGTGAAAGAATTGACATTGTTGACGACATAAAATATTTGGGTTTTATGTTGGAGAGAACACTTAGCCTAAAAAATCATTTTAATTATATATACAAAAAAATTATTAAAAAATTGTAATTTTTGTCCCGTGTATCCAAAAGTTATCTGTTTAATCTACAATAACTGTGTATAAAACTATAGTGCAACCACATTTTGATTATTGTGCAAGTGTTTTATATTTTTTAGATAATAATTGTAAAGGATCGTTACAAAAACTACAAAATAGGGGAATGAGAATAATTCTTAGGTCTAATAGAAGAACTCCTATAGATCTAATGCTTAACGCTTTAAACTGGCTGAGTGTTGATAACAGACTGAAATACTTTATGCTTATTTTTATTTATAAAATAGTTCATAATTTACACCCTCCATATTTCAGCAAATTTATAACGTTTAATTTAGAGATACACAATTACCCTACAAGAAATAGATTTAATTTTAACATTCCTAGAGTAAATACCAGCAAATGTGCTAATTCATTATTCGTGAAAGGCCTGCAAGAGTATAATAATTTGTCAATTGGAACCAAAAACTCAAGTTCGTTGAACATATTTAAAAGCAAGATCAAAGAATTGCTGTTAATTCGATATTAATAATATATACAGACTAAGAAATATTTTGTTAACGTATTATGTGTTTTTGTGTATACCTTACTATTGATTATTATTATGTTTTTTTTATCACTATTATTATTATTTGATATATTAATGTTATTAGTTATGTTGTATTAGGAGTTTCTAAACAAACAAATAAAGAGTTATTATTATTATAGTTTTAATTTTGAAACGGCATCTAATTGGGCTTAGAACAGCGCAACTTTTTTCTTATTTAAACAGTCATATCTCTTACCGTTTCCGAATTCCCCATGTAGTTGATTTTACTTGGGACACCCTGTTTTTTTTTTAAATCTTGATTTAAAACTGACAAAAACAAGAGAAAAACATTTATTACGGCTTCTTTAGTGCGTAAACAACTCGTTTTACTTTCTCATTTTTCGTTTTGGCATTCCTTTGTATACAAAACTTTGCCTTAGAGTTTTTATTTAATTACAACTTTCTTTTGCCAAAAGAGAAGCAATTAAGTAAAACAAAATCATCGCAAGAGTATTTTTTAAAACCAACACAGAGCCTTAAAAAAACAAGTCATTATAACGTATTAAGGCGGGTTGACATGGGTAGGGAAGCACGATCGTGACTCACTCACTCGTTAGCTACGAAAGTATCAAAAATCGATAGTGAAATACAAAAGAGAGGAAAACGATCGATTGCTGTTTATACACGACAGCGTAAGGAGTCGGAGTCGCAATGCCAGTCGTGAAAAAGTTTTAGTGTTCTGTGGTCGTGAAAATGCCTTCGTCGGTAGCAGAAGGTTGTGCAGTGGTGCGTGAAATGTTATTAGGACAGTATATCGTATCAAGTTATCAATCGTTCGTAAGTGATTAAAAAAACGGAGACAGCGCAGATGGTGGGTGAGATATTGGATTAAAAACAGACGACAACGGTCTGGAGCAACACATTTGATAGAGCAGGAGTTGTAGTTCAAATATGTTAATCCTGGCCTTATAGACGATGAGGATCTCAATCTTTACATGTTCCGGGCAGCTGGAGAAGTACACAATCTGGTGGGCTTTTACCCATATCCGAAAGATCACAAAATATAAATCTATTTCGTGTTGCATCACAGAAACGTGAACAATTTTGTTCGTAATTTAATGGAGAAGGAGCCGTTCCATGGCAATGGAAAATGATAGAATAATTAAATAGGCTATATACATGATAGGATATATAAATGATACAAAACTAAAGAAATGATTACAAAATACCGTACAAATAAAATACCTGTTTTTCTTTACCAAAATCTAGGAAACTTGCACATATTTTGTTTTGTTCATAAATTTTTTAGAACTTGTTAATTTTATTAACAAAATATATGCAGTGCATATTTAAGTAAAATACTACATAGTTTTTTATTACTTACCAAGTTGGACTGTGTATTTCGGGACTTTACATGTGGTCTTAAGAATGGATCCATTGTTTTGAACCATACAAATTTTGGCATATATACATTATCAGTGGAAGTACCACTTTTTGTACTTGCTGCAATTTTTTTTAATTCTTGCGCATAGGAGCTTCGTTGATTTCTAAATTTTGTAATTATATGAGAGGGTGCAAAATCTGACAAATTCTGGGCTGCTGCGGTGGCGTTTTTATAACCATCATTTGTAGGGTCCCATAGTGCAGGTTCATTTCTGTATTATTCCAAAAATTTTAATTTTTTAGTACATTTCCACCACTAATCGTATTTATTTATTTTTTTTAACACAACTTCTCGACGGGACTACTTATTTACGACTGAAAAATGGTGTGAAATATCAAACACGTTTGATCTGCTTATTCACAATCGTGATGCCGTTCGTGGAGATTCGTTTTCATTCTTATTTCACGACTCTGCTGTTGACATGACGCGTGCCCAACGAAAGCGTGAGTCACGATCGTGCTTCCCTACCCGTGCCAACCTGCCTATAAGTTAGGAACGCCAAAACTTTTTACATTGTGTTTATTTTGATAGATTTGACATTTTAACAACAACTTAATTATTGGAGGTGTCCGCTTATGAGAGGGAGCTGCAAAATTTTATTATATAGATATTTATTAACAATTTCGGCTGCTTGAGTTTTTCCGATATTAAATTTTTTAGCGATCTTTCGTTCTGATAGATGTTCATTCTCCGAAACGTTAACAACTTTAATTTTTTCACGTAAACTAAGTTTTTTACTAGGCACCATTTCAAAGAGATCTATCATTACTACCCAATTGAACAATAAAAATAAAACACAAAATAAAATATGTTGTAAATGAGACAGAAGTATTTAGTCTCCGCCTTTAAACGGAAAGAGGTAATTCCCCGGCTGCAGAGTGCGTTGTTGTCAACATACTACATAATATGTATGCCCATGTCGTGCAGCGCTCCGTCCCGTTGTCAGAGGTTCGCGTCCGGTTAAGGTAGGTTTCAGAATTTTTTAATCAAAAAAATTGTCCGCGTTTGGTTATTAGAGTGTCCGGTTATAGGAGTGAATTTTACATGTAAAGAAATAGGGAAAAGCTTGGTTCCAAAAAATTTGTCCGCATAAAGGGAGTGCCCGCTTAATAGAGGTGTCCGCATGGAGAGGTTTCACTGTACATCAGTCCTCGACCCTTGTAAAAGTCAGCTGGTATCTCCAGGCCTATTTTTACATTAGTCCTATGAGAAGATAAAGGTTTATTCGCGATATTTTTGAAACATAAATACAGATTTTCATAAAATTTCCGCGAAATATTCATCAAACTTTTGTGGATAAAAGGTGATTAAGGGGTTTTTTATATTATTTTTAGTTTAGTTGTCACGTTGTATTATGGAATTTGTATATTTGCTTGGATTTTTTGCAATAAAATTAACTAAATATTCAAAAATAGTAATTTTAATAGTTTTTAAATAAAATTGTACTACAATTGATGTTTTTATGTTTTGTTTAGTAATAACACATGATAATAATTATTTGGGGACAAAAACCTTCAAAAATCAACGTAAACAATAAAACAGTTTGAGTTTACAATGGCGTGACGAAGTCATAAAAAGAAATCGGCTCTCTCGTGACGCCAGTGGAAGGTAGTGGCCTGTCTGGAAAACTAACCTAATCTAACCCACTTGCATTTTTTATTCATCGGTTATAAAGCCCATCGCCGTTCGTAGACACTTGCTAATCTTCGTAAATACGTTTTGCGCTAGAGGCAGAGAGATATGACTTACCTATATAAGTAAGAATGGGTGAAAATGACGCATACACGCTTTAAAATAAAAATATGCGTTTCTGTGATTAGCAGCCTCTGTGGATTTGCTCTGCACCGTTGCCATGATTAATTGACGTGAGCCCAGTAACAGCATATATCGTATATATATATTTGTATTAAATTGCAATTTAAAACTAAATTAGTCGTGTTATGGCTTGACTATTTTAGTTTCAAAATTTGCATTTTTTTGAGATCTTTACCTACTGTCTGATCAGAAAATATTGTTTTGTTTTTATTCATTTAATTTGATAGTGCAAGAAGTACCTGTATAATTAATAACTTGGTGTTTGTAATTGGTTTAAAACTCTATTTGGACAATAAACGGAGAAAGACTAGAAAGAATTCTATTAAAAAAAGAAGACGTGGTAGATCCTATATATCACATTAATTTTAAGTCTTTGTAGTTTTAGAATCAGGTACTGGATGTCCGTTTATGATCCATATTTGAGCATTTCAGCATATATTCCTCCAGGTCCGCTAGCTTGGAAAATTGCATTCATATCCTCAATACATAAAAAAGGAAACAAGCTGGATTGCAACAATTACAGAGGAATTTCAGTAACCAGTACTCTCAGTAGATTGTACGGTAGGATTCTTAGAGATCTAATAGAGAAGGATTTTCATGAACAAGAAGAAGAAGAGCAAAGTGGGTTTCATGCAGGCAGATCTTGTAGTGATAATGTTTTTTGTCTTAAGCAAGTAATTGAGAAAAGGAGCGCCAGAAATATAGAGACTCATGTTACCTTTGTGGACCTACAAAAAGCATATGATACCGTTTCAGTAGAAAAACTATGGACAGTGCTAGAGCAGACTAATATCAATCATACATACATAAAAGCCTTAAAAGAACTATACAAAGGGTCAAAATCTAAAATTAAAATTGGAAATCGACTTTCAAAAGAATTCCTGGTAACAAAAGGCTTAAGACAGGGATGTTGTATTTCTCCAACTCTTTTTAAAATATATATCGCAGCAGCTCTAAAAAACTGCAAACGGAAAGTGCACGGCATGGGAATACAACTTAACGACCGATTTACCATATACACACTACAGTTTGCTGACGACCAAGTAATTGTAGCTAATGATAAAGAGGACATGGAGTATATGATGAGAAAGTTAATGGAATAATACCAAAAGTGGGGATTAACAGTAAGCGTGGACAAGACACAGTACTTATGTATTGGAAACGAATCCAGTGAGTTAGAACTAGACAATGGACAAGTAAAATCTCCATGCAATAAGTATGTATACTTGGGTGTCACATTTGATAAGACAGGAACAGACTGTAAAGAACTGGAAAAAAGAATAGTAAAAGCAAAAAAGGTTATTGGATGTCTTAACAGCATTTTATGGAGCATAGAGATAAAAAAGAATGTAAAATTTAACATATATGAAACAATGGTGAAAAGCACGCTGTTGTATGGAATAGAGACTTGTCGCGTAACAGAAAAATACAAAACAAAAAAGGAAAGTGTCGAAATGGATGCAATAAGAAGATCAATGAGAATATCTAGAACAGATCACATAAGAAATGAGATCATAAAATAAAGAATGGGAATCGAAGGAAGCATAACGGATGACATCACTAAAAGACAACTGATATGGTACGGCCATGTACAACGGATGAACGACGAAAGATTACCAAAGCAGGTCCTAGAATGGCAACCAATAGGGCGCAGAAAAAGAGGGCGTCCTAAACTAGAATGGCAACAGTCAATACAAAAACCAATGAGTCAAAAAAATCTGACAGAAGATGATTGTCAGGATCGAAGGAGGTGAAGAATAGGCGTCGGACAACGTAGAAAAACGTTCTAAACTGACTAAATAAAAAAAAGTTTTAGAATTATATTTGGCTATGGGTCGAGGTAGTTTCGAGTACTTAATATTTTTTTTGTAGACCGTGGTTTAGCCGGATTTATACAGATAAAAATCAATTTTAAAATAAAAATTAAAATAAAAAATTAAAATTGCTCTATAACCACAAAAAATTAAAAGTAATGTTTGACATGTTTTTAAAACTTGTATTGCTCAAAATGGTACTTACTAAAAAACAAAAAGCAAAATTAAACAATCATAAAAGTCATGTGATACGATACAGCAAAGGAGCGCATCGGTCTTAAATAAAAATCACAAGAGAGTTAACATTTGGTCAAATTTGTATTTTTATTTTAATTTTTGTATTTATCTATTGTTCTATAAACACCTGGTAAGTTTAATTTTTATTTTTAATTTCGTATTTAGTTTCATTTTTACTTAAGTATAAACAGGAAGAAATGGAATATTGTTACTAAAGTTTGTATTTTTTTGTTGAATTTTGACAAAGTTTTTATTTTAGCGAGTTTTTAAATAATTTGTGTAAGTTTAGAGTGTTACACAGTTACAGAAGTGTAGAAGAGATCGTACGACACTAACGTTAAAATTTATCAAACATTATATAATGTTTTATTTAGTTTTTATTGGGTAACGGCCTAACCGTTTTACTTCAAAGTGTTGGAAATTCATTTAAATTCAATTAAATAATAGTAACAATGAATACCCAATTTGCACATAGATAGGCAACCCAACAAACTTAATAACAGCAGCGGACAGATGGCTCTAATATATCCTTATGTAGTTCCAATGATAACATGGGAGAGCCATCTGTCCGCTGCTGTTATTAAGTTTGTTGGGTTGCCTATCTGTGTACAAGTTGTGTTATCATTGATATTAAGCTAAAAGTTTAACACACTAGTACGTCGAGCTTTTCTATACAAGAGCCATGAAGCGATATTGTTGAAAATTTTGATATAGCTTTTATATATGTTATACTTTAAAGTTTACTTTTAACTTTTTAAAAAACTTTATTTTGATTAAATACAATATAGGACTTAAACGTTATAATTGAACGAGTACTTAAGAACGATTCTAAAGAGAATGACTTAACATTACAATGATTTTAGTTTACATAAAGAAAAGGTGCTGATTAAGCAATGGAATAATTCCTTAATATTCTAGATTTAAACTTCTTAGAACTAAAGTGCAATTCGGCAGGAATGCACGTGTTGTTTATTCCATGAGCAGAAAGGTCTTCTTATCTTGAAAGGTTCTGAGAAATAAAGTGCTGATTCGGCTTGAATGCACGTGTTGTTTATTTCATGGGAAACGCAAGTTAGCAGATTAAGCTTCTTATCTGGAAGGTTCTCGGGTTTCATAGAAGGTTCTGGTTTCTTCTAAGTGCAGGCAGGATATTTTCATATAACATATATAGTCCAGTCAACGAGAGGGTTGTAGAATGCATGAAGGGGGGGAGAATTTTTCTCTCCGGGGATAGCTTTAGGGTAGTTAGGACATTAACATATCAAAAGTCCCCACCTCTAGCCCCCCCGCTTCAGTGGCGGAGAAGGGTAAAAAGGTGCAATTTTTTGGTTTTTTGCCTATAACTCGATTACGGCGCGGTGCACAAAAAAAATGTTATATTAAAAAAGTAAAGAGCATTAAATTCCCTACAAAATTTGCATGCTAACCCGATCTTTAACTGTAACAGATATTGAGAGAGAGGCAACCAAAAAGCGCTAATTTTTGCAAAACACATTTTTGCCTCATATTTTAATCAGACTTCTTCATTTAAAACTGTTGTTTTTAATTTTAGAAAAAAATCGTGAAGAACTACAATGTAGCGCATTCAATTTTGAATAAGAAATTTATTTATTTTTAAATGTGTGATCATAAATAAAAAGTTACAGGTGTTTTAGTTTTAAGTTGATATTTCTGATTTTCTACAAAAAACTGTATAATTACTTTTACCTTCTTAATCATCATCATCATTATGAGTCTTCGGTCAAGCTATCGACCTTAAGGGCACTAGGACGGGGGTAAATTAAAAGGAATAAGTATTATTTGAAAGGAAACTTAAGGAAAAACGTTCCCACTCCAATTGGAATCACAATTGAAGTATTATTATTATTTTTTAGGGTTATTCATTTATTGAGCCAACTAAAAGATTGGATACCTAGTCATTGATAGTAAGTTTTTACACGTATAATAAGAACAATTTTTAGATTGATTTATATCAATTAGCCTTCTATAAAGCATCCTTAACATATACTATGCCTACAAATTTTAAATTCAAATTGCATATGGAATAAGACGAAAACTTATACATCTGTAGATACATAGGATAGAGGTGGTGTGAAAATCTTTATAATTAATATTATTATAATTATTTTGTTTGTCTTCTTTTTTGAATTTCTGGCTCGACTCCTTCATCTTCATTATAATATCATATAATTATGATTGATTAAAACGGACAAACCCTTTAACAATTTTCTCTGTCATTTGTGGCGTAAATGAAACATGGACATCTTTTTGCAGCAACATTTGGTGCTGCTGTAGTCAGTTGCGAATCTACAAAAAATCATCTTTCAAATTTTTCTTGACGCCACTGAATATTTGGTGAAGGCTGGAACAATACAGTGTGCTTTAGATTCCCAACCCAATAGTTCTGGAGCTAGCTAATTTAATAACCAAAGCTGTAGCTACTTGATAACTTGTTTTAAGTTTATGTTGTTTGTTGTTGTCCCACACTTGGGAAATATGGTAATAAATCACTTCAGAATTTTTTTTTTAAGTCAGTAGTTTCATATTTGCCTCTGATTTTGTAAATAAAGGAAATCTGTAGGTATTTAGGGAACTTTCATTTGCCGAAGAGTTATATCATTTTAGCAGGTATAACTGTTAAGCAAGTTCTACTTCAGCATGAAAGAGCGGGGATTGTAAAACACGTTGGCTGTTTTTTAGATTTTATGGTATTTTTGGTAAAGCTTTATAAATCCTTGCTAGCCCCTCCAAAATGCGTCTGATGTTCAATCGTAATCAGTAAAAGCATGCAATACAACAATACTTCTTTTAGTCCTAGCTGCTGAATTTCGTAGATAGATTATGCTATTTCTACTTATCCCTGACAGGATATCTAAACAAAATATTGTGGTCGGGTGGAGTATTTACGACCTGGGTTACCGAAAAATCTATATTCTACAATCACGGCTGCTTGGAGTTTGGAATTACAGCGCTCACAATATCCTGTGTTGCTTGCAGCTTTGTGATTATACTTTATTAAAGTATTTCTTTAGAAATATTATAAGACAGTCTCTGTTTTTAGGATTGAAAAGAAATTCCTGATTTAAAGTAATTAGATTATCACAATTTAAATGAACTGATTTTTTCATACTATAGCGTTTTTTTTGTTTTGCAGCCTTAGTATTCAATTTTTAATGTTATATCTATCAAAAACAATCTTGAGAATGGAATTGATTTAATTCGATGCTCTAAGAAAACAACAGAGCAAAACTTGCGTAAATAATGGGTCTTGATGGATTTGACTTATCCATTACAAAGGTTGGTTGGTTGGGTCGATTTATTCGTCGGTAAGGTTGGTTTAATAATTGAGGATCTTTTTTGCCATAAAATTGTATGCAGTAAAAATACCACATCATAGTTTGATGATTTTTCCCAACAAATGATTTACAAAAAGGGCTCTAATTTTAGTTCCGCCACTGCCTTTAATTATATTTTTTGTGAAGTAAAATATGTTTATTCAGTTTATTTTATCAAATGTATCATTCTTGAATAATACAAAAAAATAATAAAAAAATGTTTGTCTTTGCGAAATTTTAGAAATTTGGTTAAAAATTTCAATTTGCTGTATCTTTTGATATGTTATAGATAAATTAGTAAATGCTACATATTTTTTAAGTAAATTGATTGGTTTTCAGCTTTTACATTGACAAATTTCTTCTAAAATTAAAAACAAATGTGTTAGAAGTTAGAAGTTTGATCAAAAATAAGAGACAAAAATGTGTTTTTAAAAAATTAACGATTTTTGATGGCCGCTATCTCATAACCTGTTACACTTAGAGGTAAAGTAGGATAACCATTTTGTAACAAATTTAATGCTTTTTAATTTTTACTAAAACATTTTTTTTTTGTACGACGCGCCGTAATCGAGTTATAGGGTAAAATCCGAAAAACAGCACCTTTTCATCCCCCTCCTCCACGGAAGCGGGAGAGCTAGGGGTGGGGACTTTTGATATGTTAACGTCCTAACTACCCTTAACATATTCCCGCAGAGAAAAATTCTCCTCCCCTCCATGCACTTTTCAACCCCTTAATGGCCATTCATTGACTGAACTAATATAACATATTGAATGTATGATACCACATTTAATGTTGCTTTTTACTGGTAAAAATTAAACTTATTTTTTTACACATTTAAATTCGTAAGGTAAGTAAGGTTTTCCTTTCCTTATTTCGGAAATTAACAAAGATTGTTTAAAAATAATCCAGAAGCCTAAATAAAACACAAAAAAAACAATCTTAAACAATCCCAGTCGTTTTTTATACAAGTGTGTAAAACGTTTACACAATTTTATTTATATCACTGTAACAGATAAACATTACACAGGTATTTTCTTCCGTTTAATACCATCTAATTTTAATACTTTTTTCTTTCCTTAAGGACCGACGCCGCCGGCCGATGCAATTTGTACAAGAACGACGTACACCCAAGTAACATTTCTTTATTTATAGCAGAAGCTAAAAGGTTGCCAGCGCCTTTCCTTAAAACCATTAGTTTCAATGTTTGGTCGCTAGCACGTTCCCATTACGCTTATATACCCCTTAGACCTCCTAAATGGGACTCCCCAATTGGTGGTGGCAACCTATGTATTAAACTCATTATAAAACCATAAGAAATAAACGCTAGCTTCGCCCTCTAGCGGTTCCACCAGTATAGAACCTTTTAGAACCTAAAGCTATTATGCCAGGTTCTAAAAGCAACTCAGAAACGTCCTCTATCCTGTTATAAAACTAGATTTGGTAATTTGGTATCCTGGCAATTCTGTTGAATACCATAATACCTTTAGAGTAAAGAATTTTTCCTATAAAAGCTTTAGCGATATTTTAGATTCACAATGGCTATATAAAATAATTTAGGTCATAAAATTGCCAAAAATGTCAGAGTCCCAAAATTATTGTGTCACATAAAAATATACCTATATATGAGGAGTTTGTCGTTTTGTGGATCATCAAATTGCCTGCCAGACTTATTTTTCTGATAAAATCGTATCTGAAAAGCTCTCAAAACAAGTGCGCCAGCTCACAAATGCTTTTTAATAGTTTTTTGATAACTGAATAACAAATATTTAAAATAAAAAAAAATAATTTATACTATTCACCATTAAAAAAGTCTGTTTGGTTTACATAAATCAAAATAAAAGTAAAATTATTGTTAAAAAACACTGCTAAAACGACTAGATAAATATTTTCTGTTTACAATATTTTTAAAATAATTCTATATACGCCATTATCGTTTTATAGTGGTCACTTGGTTTTATTTGTTACTCTATCGCAACAAGGATTTTTGAGTGCGCTTATGAAACCAATAAAAAAGAGAAGGTAAACATAGTGAACATAACCTCACTTAAATTTTTTGTATTTGTTTTTTAAAGTGTTGTGTTAAATTTAAATGTTTTTTATCGTGAAATTTGCACACAATCAGGAGGGCCAGTGCAATGATATCCGTTGTGCCTGCAGGTTGGAAGGAAACCTCTTATATTGGCCGTTTAAACAGGCCTTATCTAGGCTTGGGTGCCCTACCCAGGAGGATAATAAATAATCAATCTTGCAATAGGTAGGTACCAATCTGTACTAGTACTAGTAAAAACTAAAATACGAAAGTATTTATTTACTTCTGTTAGAACCTTTAAGGAAACAAACTTTTATATGACCGCCTATTTAAATAATATTTAATATGCAGCTATGGGTAACCATAAATACAAAAGAATTAAGTTTACCTTTAAGCCTTCCAATAAAACCTGTTTAAAATGCCTAAAAGTAATGGCAAAAACCAAAAGTCTAAAGTTTATATTTACCACTCTTAAAAACCTTAAGGAAACTAGGTTCTATATGGCCGCCCATATAATCATATTTACTATTAAACTACTGGTAACTACAAAAACAAAAGGATATAAGGTAACCTTTTAGCTCTATTATAAAACACTTTTGTTATGACCTAAAGTAATGAAAAAAACTAAAAGACCAAAGTTTATATTTATTTCTTTTTAAAAACTTTAGGTAAAAGGGTTTTATAAGACCATCTTTATAAATCAGAAATCAATAAAACCAAAAGTATCTAAAAGGAACAGAAGAACACTTTTTGGTTGTATAACACCTCTTTAGGTAATTGGCAATATAAATTACCTTTTTGTAGCCAAATTGATCCTAAAAGCCATAACAGCACCCTCTAAATAGCCTTGGAACCAAATTAATAAAACCTTGAGTGGTAATAATGTTACTTGGGCACATAAAAAAAATTTGGTAATTTTCCATAATATATCATGTTATTTTTTACACACTATATACTGTAAATATGGTTTTTAGTACTGTAGATATATTTTTCATTTTTACAGAATACATTGGGTTTTGAGACAACTGGATTTGGAAAAAGCAATTTTCTTGTAAGTTTACTAATTCTGTAATGTGATGGTAAGTGTCATTTTTTATGGCTCTTTAAAATTACAGAAAAAAACGTTGGTTCCAAACTTGCCAAAATTTTTTACTAGAAATTTACAAAACACTTTTTCAGTGTAGGTATCCAATAAATAAATAAGTCAATGTTTACTTTAATTAAGTAGTGCTTAACTGTTTATTAAAGTTGCAAGCACTCATGAACATTCTGCGCCAAATTTACTTTCTGCGCGACAATCCTTCAATCTCATCTCTCTCTCGTGCCTACGGAGAGATGGAACAGTTTTGGTTAAGAATAGATGACTCAGTTATTCCATCTATCATAATGTAGATTTTAAGTACAAAAATGCCAGATTCTTAATACAAAAGGAATTAGAATTAAACATAAAACTACAAAAATAGTTATGAATAAAATTTTCCGGCTCCCTTTGGTAAATATGAGGCCAAGGTGAGATGGCGTATTCTTTATTTTTATTTGTATATAATAATATTTAGTTTTATTTTCTTATTGTTTAATTACAAAAGTTGGATGCATTTTATATATTTGCAATATTTGGCATATCTTTGTCGATAAATAAAATAAATTATATTGTATATTTAAATGTGAAAAACGTATACCATTTCTCCTGCAATAAAGGTCAAAATTATACAGGCTGCTCTTCTGGTTTTTTAACTTTCTTATCTACGTTAATCAGATTTTCCAGAAAATTATAATAATTAAAGCAACATTTAAAGACACAAACATATATAAAACCAATTTCCTTTCAGCTTTATCTCATACATGCTTTTAAAAATAGGTATGTTGCAAGTTAAGATGTATTTATTTAGTCTTATATTTTCTACTTATATCTTAATATTGCTCTGTTTTATTTATTACCCTAATTCCGAATAAATCGGTATCATATCTCTCGCAGGTAAAATCTATGAGGGCAAACCAATAAATAAGGGCTTACCCTTCCGCTCGCTATTTATCTTTTCAAGTTTATCAACGTCGTCTTGCCATCACCCATGGCTATCGCCCTATTATCGGAAAAATGGCAGTCGCAGTTCATTTTATTTTATTTTCCCTTGATCCCCTATTTCTACGATGTCAGTTTTATAAGCATTATCGGAAAAAAGTTCTCCAGCTATATAATATCGAAATGATTTAAACGACATTCGCCCAGAAAGTAGTGGAAAAATATTATTTGGAAGGATATCTAAAAATTTTGTAACAGGCTAAATCAAATGAGTGATGTATGTATGTATCACATATTTTAAATGAATAGAGTTTCTTGTCAAGTTCATTGGCGTTTCACTAAAATAACTTAATTTGTCAGCGGTCAGTAACACCAGTCTTCATGCAACATATAAACAAAAAAAAAGTTTGTCCGTCACCCCCAGCATATATTATGTTCAATATCGTTGGTTTTTCTTTTCTGACGCTTACAAAACTGAATCTCTCTCTAAATAATGCTGGGGTATACACTGAACCGATATTTTCATTCTTTGGTTTTCAGTTAAATAAATTTGAGCTTGTCGCGTCCCAATGTCCTTAGAATATGTCACACATACTGAAAATATTTTATTTTGCCTAAATGCTTTTTTTTAAAAAATAATATTTCAAGTAACTAAGAGAAAATTACAAAAACATGTTTTTAAACTTGCTATCTATATTTAATTTACAATCACAATTACAATTTCAATTATGAAAAAAAGAATAATAATAACTAAATAAAATAACTTAATTATATGTAATAAACTACACTTTAGAATTTAGAATTGCACAATTAATTTTAATTTTGTTCGGAAAGGGTTCCAAGAATCGATGCAGTATTTCCCGTTGAACAGCTAAGATAATCCTGGTTAGTGATTTGTTATAAGTATTTTTAAGTTTTTCAGATATATCACTAACCAGTCGCCTTGCATCTTATCTCCAAGGACCCAAGGTCTCAACACTAAAAGGGATAAAAATATATTTGTCTAAAAGTTCTTTATATTTTGTTTTTTTTTGTTGCTCACCAATAAGCCCAGCTTCTCCAGCTCTAATGCTTGTTTTTAAAATGTTTTATTGTACTTCCAGAATGTCTCGGTTTGGCTCGGTGATCCTTTAATGATGAAGTAAGTTTTTTTGAACATGGTTAGACGCGTACTTTAAAATAAAATTACTGTTTACCGATGTTTCCTTAGAATCGTTATTTAATTTATATAATATTATTGATGCAAAAGCAGTTAGGAAACCCTATCAACGAGGTACTACCTTACCCACTCTCCATGTCTATAATCTAGTGTCAAAATTAACCCCGACTGACGGTTTATATCTGTCTAAGAATTTTTTTAAAAAGTACTTAAAGTCTCTTATATGGCCTCTGTTTTTTATGCTGAAACACCTTCTGTTTATTATACGAAATAGCCCCCCACTAAGTGGTCTATTGTTGCTCTTACAACTTAAATTTCTTGAAAACACGGGCCAGTCTGGAGAAGATTACTCCTAGTCTAACATCGATTTCGATCTCTCAATAACAGAAATAAGAAACTAATTAAAAAAATAGATTTGTTTTTAAAAAAAATGAAAAAATATAATTTCAAAAATTTGCTTTAGTATATGCACAGTTAAATAAGTTTAGTTTCGCAAACCTATATTTTATATTTTCCTATTATTACAGTTTATCATAGTCCTATATTACTAATCCTAATAGAAAATAACAATATATTTGGGCTGCAGAACGTCCGTCAGACATCAATTGCCGATGTTATGGCATAAATTAGTTGTTTATAGCCTTTTGATTTATCGTTGTTTTTCCGACCTCTGCTAGGCATGTCGGTGTTTTATTTGCTATGCAACAACAGTACTTTAGTTGCTCAAAAGATGAATAGTATTATAAGTTTTGTGTTATGAGAATTTTGTTTTTGGTCTTGCGGGGGAAAAACCTAAAAACCCCGCTTAAAAGATGTGTAAGCCCATTGGCTTATAGGTTATCAGAAAGATGAGAGTTTATTTCAGTGGCCCGTGCATCCTTTTGACGTCTGATGCAGTACAGAATAATCCTCTGTGAGGAAGGAATTGTCTATTCTGTCGTGGCGTTTCTTTATCAACGTCATAAAAGTGGATTGGCTTGTGACCTACTATCAGTCAACTTTTATGTTTGCTAAGCTGGCCGTTGGATAGTTTTGTAATTCTTATGCAATCCCTACCTGCCTGGCTTTTAGAGAAACGCTTTGGAGCATTACTGCAGTAATTTTGTGACAATCTACTTAGGTGCAGTTGGACATAGTATGTTTAACCTTAAATAATTAGTTTTTATTAGTTACCTCTTATAAAAAAAATTCTTCTGTTTGAGTTTCTCTTCACAAAAAAAAGAAGTTCTTCAGTTAAGAAATGTAGTTTTCTTGAGAAAATTATCGTGACCCAAAAGCAAAAGTCTCCGAACGAAATGTTTTCTTTTCATCTAAGCAGACCGCTTGTTTTGGGAAAAAAATAATTGTCTTGGTTAATTGTTTTGGTTTAAAACAAACTGCCTTTAGCGAAGAAAAAGTGGTTTTAAAGCAAGCTATAAAATGTCTTACTAATATCTTCTTAACACAAATAAAGCCTTACTTTGCCAAAAGACTTTTAATTTTTTAACTCAAAATATCCGGTATCTTAAAACGAAAATGGCGATTTATTCCAATGGAAAGTTAATTTATTTTAACTTAAGAAAATGCAAATACAAAAATTCTCAAAACAAAAAAAAATCTGGGACTTATTCTCGAATTAAGATATGTAAATAAATATTATCTTGAATGCTTTAAATAATATGGAAACAATGTGCTTTAAACCATAATAATAATTTCTTGCACTTAAGAATACAGGCGCATTAAGTTTTTAAAACAAGACTTTCTTTTTTCAGTGAAAGCATTAAGTTATATAATCTCCTAAATGAAAATGGACAAGTTCAGACCTTTTGGCATTTCGCGGTTCGGATATTTTTTTAATACCTACTTTTCCTAAAGATAATTTCTTTAACAAGGCGGTGTCGTCATGACATATTTACAATTCCTACGTTATGGGAACATAAATATCTTGTTAAAAAAAAATTGTGTTACTTAATAAAAAATATTGTTGACTTATTACATTTAGTTAGAAAAATAAATTTTCCTGATTGAATTATAGTTTGTTTTGCATTGAATATTCTTCTTTTTTTTAAGAAAACAATTAAATGCATCGAGTCAAAAAGATTTTAATGTCTCAAGTCAAGACGAAATTAAAGAAAGAATCTTTTGATTCAAAAAAACTTTTAGATACATACATTGTTTAAAATAAAAATCATTTTTGGACAGTGTAGATCAGTAGATCTTGGATTGTCTTGAGGTGTAAATTAACTACCACCTGAAGACAAGCAGAGCTACAATGGTCAAAACTTTGTGCATAAAATCAAATTTCCGAAAATGATTTTTATTTAAACAAATAATTATTTTGAAATAAAAATATGTATCCAAATCTTCTTTAATTTCGTCCTGATTTGAGGCATTAAAATCCATTTGACTCGATGCATTTAATTGTTCTTTAAAAAAAAAGATTATTCAAAGCAAAACAAACTATAATTCAATCACAAAAACTTATTTTTCTAATTTTCTTCGGATGAAAAATTATTATTAAAACAAGATAACATTGTTTTTGGTGCAAGATGTTATTGCAAACCTATTGTTTGAAACCAAGATATTGTTTTTTCAATTATGGCTTGGTATAATACTAGAAAACAAGAAGGTTGCCGCTTCCATTTAAAACAAATCAATTTTCTTGGATAAAGGCAACTTTTAATTTCAATGGAAACCAGCAGTTCAAGAGAACAGTTTTTTTTGTTAAGAAAATGTCGTCTTCGTGCATAGGAAAGCAGATTTTTTCATGGATCAAAGCAATTTGCATTGACTGAAGACATTTTTTTCTCTGTGTTCAACTAAAGTAAAGTACTCCTCTTTACTATCTGATCTTACTTTTATCTGTTTAAGTTTCATAGTATTTATTTTATTTTAATGCCGCAATGAAATTTATACATCTTTTATTTATATCTGCAAATCACCTTTAAACTTTTTAAATGTCGGAAACGTTTATATTAGTTTTAGAAATATATTTTATACCTCTAACAAAATTTTCCTGAAACTGTAGAATGTATCTTTCTGATTAGGGCTGATTTTATTTCCTTCCTTGTTGATTTCAGGAAACGTTTTATGGATCGCCGGAGCTATAGCTGAAAATTCCTTCTTTAAGGTTTGCCAATATTTTTATTTTTGCCCCCTGGAATCCCACGTATCTCCTGGAATTTGTTGTTGTTCTCTGAATGCGTTCCTGGAGTAACTTGCTTTTTCTTTTTTATCGGAATTTAATTTGAAATACTTTTTTTTTGTAACCCTTATACGAATTCAAAGAAAAGACCTTTAACCCCTCATATATTTGTACTTTTAAACTTATAACAGACTTTTAATTAAAAATGTTTACATGAGGTGTGCAACAATTAACAATTTATCAAATACCAAATTGCAAATAATGCAAGGACCTCAAAACTATATTCTTATTTTTCTTTCTTTAATATCACTTGTTGTTTATAATTAACAATTTGTTGGCTAAAGATGCACTAAAGTACGCAAATTTTCTACTGCTTTGTGTAAGGTCAATTGGGTAAATTATATTTACATTTGTGTGCTAAAAATGTCCGTTTAGAAAAATGAACAATGCAGTGAACTTTTTTCTTAAATGTGATTCCTAACAGAGCGCGATGACACAGAACTCTGTCGAGCACTGAACTGACAAAACCAACCATTTAATTTTTAAAACAATATTGCTGTTTACTTTCAAACACATTTTTTAAGTCACATAAAAAATAGCCGGTTACTAACTCTATAGATACTATTACTATTTCTATCTCGTAGAAAAAGAAAAGTAACACTAAATAATTAGAATCCGATAATTGTTTTTCTGTGGCTTAGATATGCGTTTAAAGTAATTGGCAACATTGTTCCCAAAATCGCATGTTCGGTTTAGTCAGTACTATGCTTGAAAGATTTCTGCTTCCACGCCCTCTGTTAGGTGTTACTTTCAATTATTTTTGCAGATAAAAAAAGTTGCGCGTCTCGGCAAAGTAAAGCTATGTAAAAAAAATTCAGCCTGTTACTCATCACTGAAAAAATAACCCGGTATACTATAAATTATACTGCCATCCTTAAATTGAATGCCTCTATCTACTATAAAACTTTTCTAGTTTTGTTTAAAAATCACGGGAAATAATAAACAAATGATGATCCTTGATAACTGTAAGTTATTTGTTTATTAAAAACCATAAAAGCTAAAGAAGATTTGCTTTTAAAAATGGATGTAAAATAATGTTGTGATTAAGACGGAACCAAAAAATCAAAATTGTCCAAATATTGGATACCGGCATTATATCTAATGCACGGCGGTATAATTGTTTGCCCTTTCTACCTTTCTCCTCAAGGTTGAGTCTGTGGCAGTGTAGTGCTTGGGATTCCGGAAAAGGAATCGGAATTTGTAAATTTTCGTAATTGGTAAAAAGCAACGATTCGTAAGTATGGTAGTAATAAAAATGAATATATATAAATATAAAAAGATGGTTAAGAAATCTAGTTTGCAAAAATTGTTAAAAACAAAATTTCAGAGAGTTTCGGTAGTTCTTTAATTAATTGTCTTTCAGCAAGTTGTATTCTCAATGCTTGAATTAAAAAAAAATTGTGTAGATATATTCCTAAAATCTCTAAAACAAGGTGTCACTAAACTGGCTTTTCCTATTCAAAGCGTAAAATTAAAGTTTACCCCTAGAAAGGGGTGCGTTCTACAAAAATGTCAAAATAGCGAGAAAGTGTCCCCTTTGAAAACAAACTCGATGTTTTCGATGGTTTTCTATAAATTTACGACATATACCTAAAAAAGCTTCTGTTGCCTTAAAAAAAATACCATATTTATCATGCACGCGATGCTATTAAAAACTTTTCAGGATTTTTGAAATATTTTGTTAACCGAAACTTATACAAAGGAAATACCTCATTAAATATGAGATACTTCACTTATATACATGACAGATGACTTTTCCTTTTGAGTCAAATGAGTTTGTCAACTTCATCCGAATAAGGTTTGTAATAATCTGGTAACATCCGATTAAGTGCTCTACGGTATATTTAAAATTTGAGGTTAAGTTAATTTATATGCTATACTTTTGCTTTTTTTATCTTTTTAACTACAGTGGGCATATATTTGCAAAAAAATCCTTTCTACGAGTCCTAATTTTTTGATGGGTCAATTAACCCATTGTGATTCTCTGGTTACATAGATACGTAAGCTATTTACGTGCCCTTAAAAAAGTACGCACGTCTTATTCTTATGTACAAATACGTAGCACAAATTAAACTATTTATTAAAAACACATTTAAAACATAAGTAAACTCATTTAAGACAAATGCGTGCACTCATTAAATAAGAACATTTGTTTGGTTTTATTTACTGCGTCATTTGCCATAAATGGTAACTTCATATGTCTCATATGTAATTTTCCAAAGCATTTAAAACTTTAGAGTACATTGCGCTTTTATACTAAATCGTCATAAGCCAGTTAAACTCGAAGATCTATATAACAAAGTTTTTCTAATAAAGCGCAGTCCGTACCGTAAAAGTTTGAGATATTCGGCAAAGTGTTTCCACACTAAACGACTTAGTCCATTAAAAAACTTCAATATTTTAGGGCACGATGTGGCTCCTGAGTAAGAAATTCTTTCTTACCAAATGACGTTTTAACGACCCCAGTGCTTAGAGACTTATTGTTTCAGAAAGATTGGCAACATACGGTGCAAAAACCAACCACAATGTTTCCAAAATGAAATATGATACACGTTAACTTTAAGAAAGCATCTACAGGGTAAAACAGACTTTATTATTAGATAGTAGTTAGCTAATTTGTCCCGAAAAAAACAGATTACTAACCTCAGAAATAGATAGGAGACCTACATATCAAGCTCTTGAAAAAAATCATTTCATTTAAGCAGCACTACCTATTACCAGGGCCGGTGCACTTTCGCCTACCCTTACCCAAAAGTAAAATTGCGGCTCTTAACCACAAAAATTAAAAGAAATAACCCAAACCCTAAAACCCTTAGTCGTAAAATAAAACGTAAGCAAAAAAATTGATAGGTTTTCAAAAAATTTGATTTGGCTAAAATAAAAATTTCTTTATTTATTATTTCGGCACCAAATTGAAAATTATTTTTATAATCATGACTGATTTTTTGCAACGCGTCTTTCTGACAAGTTTCAATAAATTAAAAGACGAGATAAAAAATTATTCTTGGCATATTCTATTCTTAAAAGTGCAAGCATATTAAAATTCCATCTACTAATTTGTCAAAAGTATTGAAGTTATCATGTTTTCTCATTTTCTTTATAAACTACTTTATTTTACAGCCAATTTTCCTTCCTCTAAAGTTGCCACCTTGGACAAAGACCACATGTACGTTTTGGTTTCTCCCTTGGATACAAAATTTTACCTATCGATGGCCGAATTGGCAAAAATGGTAATATACTGTTCTAAGGTTTGGTTTTCTTTGTAATTAGTAAAAGCATACAAATTTAGATACAGCATAATAATTTTGAAAGTTTTGTCGTTAATTGAGACTAATATAATGTCACAAACATTGCCCAAATCCTAATAAGCTGCCATGCAAATATTATACAGTTAGGGTAAAAGCTATACTGAAAAACTAATTTAGCAGGTGTTTAGATAAGAATAGAATCAACTTTCCAGTCTACTTTTCACCATCAAGTCACGTCGAATGAATTTTATTGCATTGTTTTTGGCAGAGATAAAAATATTTCATTGCCTGGTTTAAGTGTAGTCTATGGTTACTCGGAGATTTGCGAAGAGGAATGAACTCATTTTTTGTTTGTTATCATCTGTAAACATCGCGTTAATTTAGCCTGTAATATCATACAAATAAAAATGATTTTTTACACTGCTGTTGTCACGTCATAGCTTTGTATTCATGGTTTTTTTTAATTTGTCAAATGGTTCTGGGAGGAATATCATCAGGTATCTTTTTAGCAATGGCTAACCTTGAACAAAGAGTGAGTAATTCACCTGCAGCCTAAACGGCAGTTTTTCACTGTTGCTTTTATTCCGACATGGGTCTTAGACTCTCACTCACCTCTTCATTGTTGCTACATTTTCTGCAAAAATAGTTAGTTATGTCCAAAGTGGTAGTTTTGCACAGAATAAATAAATTTATTACATCTCGAGCGAAGTTTTCTGCAAAATACCATATTAACAGTTTAACTTTTTCGTCGATAGTAAAATTTAAAGCGGGCGTAGTGCCCGAAAAATGAATTGGCAAGGTTTGTAAAAACGCAATCCCTACCTCCTTCTCGCTTCGCAAATTAAAAAAAAAGGCAATCTCGATCCCGTAACGCGACCTTGTAGGATGTCCCCGAGTATCCCTGGTCAGCTCTTGTCTACCTGCCTATTATTTCTCTTATGGTGTTCTCCCTCTTTTTTAACTTTAAGTTCGTGGACCGTCGCGATTTGCCAAGGTATACTCATGTGTTTCTGTTTTTATCTAAACACCTGCTAAATTAGTTTTTCTTTTTCTAACAGAATCTTCATGGTTAGTATAGCTTTGCCGTAATGGTATACGGCCTAACGATATTATACAAATTTTGATTCAACATACGGCCAGGATCAATGCTTCGTATGCGACTTTTTAGAGTTCTTTAGCCTAGTGATGCTACGACTTCACGAAGGATGGCCGATTTGTAAAAATTGTAATATGCCAGTTCAAGGCTTGGTTTTCCTTGTAAGGAGTAAGAGTATCATGCAAATTTTATTCATAACAAAAACGCTAACATGTCAAAAAAAAATACGCGAATGGTATTCCATACATATAAATATAATTGAGATAAAGGTATAGGCAATATAAGCCAATATACATTTCAAAATGAAAGGTTTTTACTTATTTGGGAAACCTTTGTTAAACTTTGCTATTACAACCAAATTTATTTATGTTTAATTGAGCACTGTGCCTTAGACTTTTACAGCTGTAATTGCTAAGTTTAAGAAAACTTTTCCAAACTAGTATAAACATTTCATTTCGAAATGTTTATAGAAGAACTTGGCTATACTTTCATCTCAATTATTTTTACGAAATACCATTTTCGCATACTTGGCTTTTTTTTTACATCATATGTTTTTGTTATGATTTCACTCTTTTTTTAAAGGAATTAAATAAACAGAATATATTCAATACTTAGGTATTAGCTTTTAACTTTTTAATTTTCCTTTGGAAATAAATAAATTTCTATTTCCATTAATTTGTGGTTGCGGGGGGGGATTGGGAATTTCTTTTTAAAAACTTATCTATAATTTCTGTTAGTTTGCCAAATCCCAGCTGCTGGAATCGGGCAATAATAGTTTTACATAACTTGCCATATATAGAGGAGGGCAATTATTAAAAATTTTTAGGTTTTCTAACTTCTTCCTATAGCTAGCAAAGTATAAACTTCAAAGAGCTAAAGTTAACCACGGACACCGGTGTTTCGAAAAAAGGCATTTCCATCTTTAGTGTGCCTTGCCTGACTACAAGATACAATGTAAACCAAAAAGAATGAAAAATAAGTGACACCTACTTTTCATTCAACGAGTGAAATGACAGCGAACCAAGGAAACTAAGTCCATGGCTGGACGAAAAAGTCCACCGGTCTATAAGAAATGTTGGAATTCGAACATTTGGAAGAGACTTGAGACTTAATTTTAGAGTTGTTGTAGACTTTTTATTTAAAATATAATAAAAATTTGATTTATTGTACAGCTTAATTTTATTTAGGTCGGATTGTTGTACTGTGAAATTTTAAGACGCGAATAATTAATTTGATACTGATTATCGTCTTTTTATTAATTAGCAAAGTCAAAGGTTATTTACGCAAAAGAACCGCGTGATTTTTATAATTGCTTTTTGATTATTTCTTGATGACAAAAAGTTCAAATTGAAAAATATGTTATATAACAGAGGACAAAAAATAACGTTATTTAGGAAAAATATGTGATGAAATAGCTGAATACAACAATCCTCCCCCGTTAAGTGTTTGGTAAAATATATTTTTTTTATTTAAGCCTTAAATATATATTTTATGCAAAACACCAAAGTAATTCATTGCAATAACATAAAGAATAATAAAAAATAACAAATCATATTTTACCTTAAGATATTACAAAGAAAAAGGACTTATTCAAGGTTTTTCTACAATAAAAAAAAAATTAAAAATTTAAAAGAAAGCTATTACTAGTATTTTTATTCGAAAAGATTTTTTTCGATGAGTTTTTCTGCAGAGTTCTGCCGAATCGGTTGCAATCGGCTCTTCGTACAAATGGGCTTCGACATCTTGTAATTCGATATCTTAAAATTCGAGATCTGTAGATTCTCTAGGCGTTGGAATCGGCGGACGTCTTATGGGAATTCTTGCGGGCGGATTCACATAAGATGCGACGCTAATATTGCTATTATGACTGCTTATCCATACCAAGGATGCGCAGGCGCCTTTTGGACAAAACAGCTTCTTAAACCAGTTGAAAAAAGGCCATCTACATTTCTTGCAACAACACCAGCAGGTTGCGAAAGTTATGAGTAAGGTAGCTAATATTCCAAATAAAACATTGTACCATTTATTTTGATAAAAAATAAAGGCTTTCGGCGTGGTTAAATTCGTTTAAATTTATGTTTGTCAATTTGATCAGCTTCATTTCTTCTTCCATTAAGGTGCCATATTTCGACATCTGAGTTCATAACTTTTATTTCGCAGTTTGTGGGCCACTTTCTCACTTTGGATTAAGTTATAACTTAGACTTAAGTGCTTGCAGTAGCTGTCAAAATTTTGACTTAAACTTTAGTTCTTGCAGACGCTGTAAAATTGTAACTTAAATACGTATTCAGCACTTATACTTAAGAGCTCGAATTTGAGGACTTAAGTGGCAAAAACGTTTATTTTTGTATGCTTTTTTCATTGTTTTCATTGAAAAAAAGAAGTAAATTGTTTATTTTTGGTGCTCTGTGTTGTTTTTCATTCTAAAAAGGTAGGTAGCTAATATAGTTCAGCTTTTCAGTATATTTTTTCGACCAGATCGGTTTATATAATTCTAAAATTATTATGGTGTCTTTGTGTTGCTCTAGAAAATGGAATTAGTTCGAGACGATGAAGAAGACATTGAGCTAGAGTTCGTGATAAACAGAATCCGGAAGAGACGATTTCTATGCTTTGACTATTTTAATAGTTATAATGAGGCTGAAGTTCGAAAGCGATTTCGTCTTCAGAAGGATGCTGCCCTCTATTTGCTGCACCTGATTGAGCTTATGATTGAGCACCCCTATGACCAGTAGGTACATTTTTTAGTAATATTTATTTATTTACTAAAAACAAAAGTTTAATTCTGGGTTTGTAAGTATGTATTCAAAAATGGTGGCAGGCCTTATTGAACCTCCATGCACCGCGACCACGTATGGATCTATTATGCCCAAATACCTACTGAGTTTGACTAAAGTGGTATATCTTTTTCCAACCGGCCTATAAACTCTGCATACTACAACAAAAAATTATTTAGGCAACACTTCGGCTTCTGTATTATTAGCTTATAAATTGAGTTTTTTTTAGGTGACAGTGTATATTTTCGAAAGCCATCCTTGTTAAGAACACATAAGAACAAGGGCCCTTATTGAGAGACTTAATGGAATTATTAACAAAAATAATAAAAAGAAGATTCCCCATTTTGCAATATGGATGTAGGCTGAAACTTGAAACTACTCTGGCAGTGATTGTATCGTGTGAGATGATGTCGCATTATTTGAAAGGGTGATGCAAAAGGATCAGGTTCCTGAAATACCCGCCTTGGAGGAAAATATTCCTGCCGCGTTTCAAGGCACAAGGATAAGACAGCAGATAGTTAATTATTTTGCCACTCTTGACGACGAATAAAATGTTTTTGTTTTTCTTGAAAGATTATTTTAAAAATCATTAATAAATATTTAAAAAGTTAATTGTAATATATTTTATTTATTATGTTTAGCATACATAGGTAGTTTTTAATAATATTGCCTATTTTTTGTTTGAAACTCGTTTATTTCTACAATATTGCCTATGTAAATAACTTTACAAATACTTGAGTATCAGTCTATCTATTGATATTATTAACAAATAACAAGTATAAAACTTTAACTTATGCCGTTTTTAAATATTGAAAAAGTTATTTGCTTGTTATTTGTAATATGTTTTATTTAATATATTTAACACACATAGGTAGTTTTCAATAATATTGCCTTTGTAAAAAACTTTACAAACACTTGAGTATCTACTGCCTATTTATAATATTAACTAAAACAAGTATAAAACTTTTTTAAATATTTAAAAATGTCTCTAAGCTAATCCATTATCTCTCTTTGTTATTTCGTATGTGAGCAACAAGGACTTAATCGCGATTAAGGGACTAATCCAAGAAATGTGCTACGGTGCATATACCCCTTTAGGGAACTATAAATCCAGCTTATTTTTAGAATGTTCTTTCCAATGACAAATCGAACGGCAAGCGAAGACAGCAACGGCAGGTTACTAACCTGACGGTAAAATTTTAGCAAAAACTAGCGCAAATCGAGGTGTTTTTGTTTATTTTCGGTGATTTTTTAAAAAAAATTTAAATGAAAACAAACCATTAAAAAATAACAAAAGTGAAGGAATACTTCAATGTATTTTTTTTTGGTAACCAAAAGAGAGCATTTAAACTATTTTCTATTCTATGAGCCAAGTTACAACTTATCTTAACATCAGCAAAACTTAGGAAAGCCGAAGTGAGAAAGTGGCTCTGTAGGTATAGAATGAGATCTCATGAGCTTCAAGTCGGTTTTACAGGTAGGTTTTTCGTGTACCATATGGGCAATCAGGTCACAGCAAATGAAATCTTGAGGTGCTGACAGTTGGCAGGAACTTAGATCTTTCAGCTCACTATATAGCGTTCTTGTAGCGCTTAGTAAGAGGTAAGGAACTGAAGGATTTATATAGGTGTAAATGGTAGGTGATCTTAAGGTTTGGGCAGGTAAGTGAATTAAATTGTATAATCGAAATAGGTCTTTAGTTACTAAAGGTATTTTAATTGCAAAAACTAATATTTGATTATCATAAACAACCGATAATTTATTTATTTGAATATATTTATATATATTATCAAAATCTTCTAAGCTATGAGGAAATTCTAGACTAGAGGTAAGTTTTATTTTAATTAATGCTTCTCTTAAGTGACGAGGTGTGATGACGGTCGGTTGTAATATGTTTTGTTTTGCAAACAAAATTGCAGAGATAATGCTATCACATTCTTCGGTAAGTTCAGAAATTATTCGCAAAATTAAGTTAAGGTGATTTGTGAGTTAATTCTTTTTACTGAACTAGTTGCAAATCTATTAAACTTTAAAATATTTTCGTTTAATTTATTTTCGTTAAAAATCAAAGATTGTGCGAATTTATTATAGTCTTGGTTAGCATCTGCAACTATATGTTTTTGTTGCTTCATTAAAACCTGTACGTCGTAATTTTGTTGAGCAATAACTTCGATAGCTTAAGAATAATATTTTGCGTCTTCCGCGTCCGGAGTCCCAAACAACCATTTAAACGCGTAAGAAACGCCGTCAAATAACACTCTAGTATGTACGAAATTTACCTTGCTTCGTGTTTTTTCGTAATTATGTCCGGTCAGGTGACAAAACGAATCATATTTATCGTTTAAACTTTGAAAACTGTTTTGAGTAGATCCGATAGTTTCATTGCAATTGAATTCATGATTTTTTGTTGAGTTCATCTTTCTCCTCAAATTTTTGCATAAAGGTAACGCTGATTCATACATTCGATAAACTAAATTTAATTTTTGCTCATAGATACTAATGTTAATAAAAGACAGAAGTCTTGCATAATTGTACCGTATCCTATTTCATGAAAAAATATCCCAACGGTTGCGTTTGAGGGAGTGATTTGATAAGTTTTAGGAGAGACGGAAAGAAGGATGCTACTAAGCAGAAGAAAATATTATTGTGTGTGTTTAAGACCACAAGGCAGAAGTGTATACTTCAACAAGGCGAAATTAATATTATTGGCCCATAACATATTCTGCAAAGCGGACCGAAATATTATTTAAAAGTAAGATGTGACCTTTCGAGAGCACCATTGGTTTGTGGATGATATGGGCTGGAAAAGATGTGACGTATTTTAAATAATTTATTTAGGTCTTTAATAACGTTTGACGTGAAATCACTGCCTTGACCAGATAAGATAGTTTCAGGAATGCCATAATTGCACATAAAAGTAATAATTGTTCAGCAATGGTTCTGGATTCATAATTTATGATGGGTAAGTATATTAGTGAGATCGTCCTGCATGGTAAGTACAAAACAGTTACCTTTTTCGGTGATTGGTAAAGGACCCACCACGTCTATAGCAAGCCTTTGGAACGGCCTTTCACTCGTCGTGGTAATTTCCATGGGTACTTTAGGTTGTTTACCTGAATTTTTATTTTGTTGGCAAGACTGACAGTTTTTTATAAACCTTTTTATATCAGACTTCATATTGGACCATTTGTGATTGTCTTTAATTTTTCGGTAAGTGCGTAAAAATTCGGAATGACCCGAAATAGCTGATCCGTGGTTTTCTTTTAATATTTTTAAATTTTCGGTTTTTTCCGTAGGGCAAAATTTCGGTTTATCAACTAATGTTATGTTTATTTGTGTGTCAGAAAATAAAAATGATAAAAGTTCATTAAACATGTCTTGTTTTAAATGTGAATTTTTATTTATGGGGTTCTTCAAAAATATATCTTTAATGTTGTTATCTAATAATGTTTTCCGAAAATTTTGTAATGTGTAAAAGAGGTCTTTATAAGTCAACTTATCAAAATGATTTAAATGGGAGAAAAGTAAGTATGCCATTTTATTCGTATCGTTTGTTAATCTAATATTGTCATAAATGTTATTAACTAATCTAATCTAGAACAACTAGATTGATTTTGTTATTTTCGTCCAAGTCTTTTGAGAAAAATAAGGCGTTCGGTTATTTTGAAAAAATATATTTTTTAATTATTGCTTGACTAGGCACAATTTGGTTGGTATAATGATATTTTATAAAATCGCTATACGTTTCTTGTTTCTTTGTAAAACATGTTTTTATTAAATTGGTTAAGTTGACAGGGTTTCGCAATAAAGCGTCTACATTAAAATTTACACGTAGCGTAGTAATCTACTGCTAGGATTTTTACAGTTGAAAAGGTATATTAAGGGTCGGTGATCTGTTAATATGGTAAATTCTCTTCCAAATAGGTAAGGACGGAAATGTTGCACTGACCAATTGTCAAATAATTTACTTCTGCTTTATTTAAGGTCCTAGACGCGTACGCTATTGGTCGGTCTTGACCAACTTTTGGACCCTGGGATAAAATTGAGTAATTTATTGCGTCAGTCGTAAAATAAAACTCTTTTGAAAAATCAGGATATTGCAAAATAGGGTTTGTTGTTAAAACAGTCTTAAAGTACTCGAAAGACGTGTCATGTTCATTAGTCGAAATAAAAAGTTTATCTTTTTTTAAAAGTAAAGTTAATGGTTTTGCGCTTTTAGAGAAGTCAGGAATAAACAAACCTCCTATAATAACCGATTAATCCTAAAAATTGTTTTATTTGTTTTTGTGTTTGAGGTTTAGGATATTTTTGAATGCAAGCCATTTTTTCAGGATTAGGAGATATATATATATATATATATATATATATATATATATATATATAGATATATATATATATATATATATATATATATAATTGCTTTTAATAATATGCCCAAGATAAGAGGTTTCAGATCGCATGAACTTGCATTTGTCTAGTTGAAGGAAAAGGTTATTAGAGCGTAATCTGGTAAAAATGTTACGTAGCTTTGAGGAGTGTTCTACGATGTCTTTTGCGAAACAAACGACATCGTCTAGGTACACAAAACATTGAAGACCTGTCAACGCAGCGTTCATCACCCTTTGAAACGTGCTTGGTGCGTTTTTAAGTCAAAAGGAATCCTAAGGTACTCAAAATGTCCCGAAGGTGTAGAAAAGGCCGCCTTAGCAATGTCTTTTTCGGAAACTTGAATTTAATGAAAACCGGAAGCTAAGTCTAGAGTGGTAAAGTATTTTGAGTGACCCAGCTGATCGAGTATTTCGTCGACTATTGTTACGTTATTAAGGTTGCGGTAGTCTACCACGATTCGCCATTTCTTCTCACCTGACGCGTCCATTTTCTTTAGAACTATCCAAAGAGGTGAGTTATACGGAGTGGCTGATTCTCTAATGATGCCTTGTTTTATCATTTTAGAAATTTGTTTTTCAAGTTCTTGTTTGTGTATTTGAGGGAAACGATAAATTCTTGTGAAAACGGGTGGATTATCAGTGACATTGATCTCGTGTTTTAGGATATAAGTGCAGGTAAGTTGATCGTTTGGCAAAAAGAAAATGTCATGAAATTCTTTACAAATATCTAGGACTGAACGTTTTTCCCCAATATTAAGGTGATCTAAGCGGAGGTTTTGCGATAACTGATTTAATCTTTCGGGATTGATTTGATCATTTTTTGTAGAGGAAAACATAAAAAAAGTTACTTTCGTTAAAAGGTTTTACATTTAAGTGATTTATTTTTAATTTTTTATTGCAGGTATTTAAAATAGTAGTCAAGGCTTTTCCATTTTTACCCTAACTAAAGATTTTGCTAAATAGACACCTTGGGTGATCTTTATTTCCGGACATATGCCCTCAGATAAATTTTGATTTAAAACGACGATTTCGATTATAGTTTCTGACCTAGGCTCAATGTAAAAAGAATTTGATTGCGTAATGCAATTGCGAGAGAGCGTAATTGGCGATGAGACAGATTTTAGGCTCATTGTTAATTGATTAAGATTAATTACAGATCCTTGTAATAATAAAAAATCATTGCCTATGATGCCGTCAAAAGTGATATTATTATTTTGCGAAACAACATGGAACTTTATGGATAAAAAATTTTATCATTTTGATTGATTTGAACTTGAAATTCTTTATTTTATCAAATTTTATGAGAGACACTGAGGCGCCTGTATCCACCAGAAATCTAAACAGAATATGCGCGACTAGATAAGGGTTTTTACAGTTTTGAGTTTTGTTTTGCCGAAAATCTTTTCCTGTAATATTTTGTGAATAGCACGTTTGATTTTGGCTATTATTAAAGCACAAGTTATTTTTGTGAAAAAGATTTTTGTTTTGATTATGCAGGTATGTATCAGGTAAGTAAGTTAGGAATATTTATTTTAGCAGCGTTTTTTATTGCCAATCCCACGATACGGTGAGATGTTTGACAGTTTAAATTTTGTTCGTTATTTTGATTAGTGTTGGTATTAGTTTCTTGAGATACGGCGAATGTACCAGCTGTTTATTTGCGAGCACTGTTGACTCTCTTACGCTTGTAACATACATCGATTACGTGACCATTTTTCTTACAATATCTACAAAACTTTCCACCCTTTTGATCAGAATTTTGACAAGAATTAAAACCTGACGTATTAGGAGAGCTATTGGCTGAAGTAGACGGTTTATTCATTTTTTCCTTCTTTTATAGCAATCGCGAGAATTATGTGTTTTTAATTTGCAAAAATGACAATATTTGCTGGTACTGAAATTTGTTTTGTAAAATTTTTAGAGCCCTTTCTTCCTCAAGAGGTACGTTAAAAGCATGTACCTATGTAAAATAAAACGTTAGGTTGTTAATTCTCGAATAATGGCTATACGACGTTTCCTTTTGTCTTCGGTATAACAAACTATTGAATTTATTAAACGTCTTGATAATTTATCCAATCGGTTAAAAAAACTTAAAACGTCCTCATTATGCCCCTGCGTCATGGTATTTAGTTCCTCCATGAGTTAGACATGGTGATTTTTATCGGAATAAAAATGAAAAAGAATATTTTTTAATTATCTCAGCTTGAAAAGGTTTTTGCGCGTAACCTTTTCTCGCGCAGCACTAGTAATTTTTGCCATTATATATGCTAAAAGGGCTTCACTTTGAGAGTTGGTTGCGAAAGAAAAGGCGCTATCACCGTTGGCATTAAATCCGTATAACTCGAGCCTGTTACCATCGAATGGTTTGGTAATTAATGAACATAAAAACTGCATATTAAAATGACTATTTTCTTCCGAGGAGTTTGATACATTTCTCGACTCATTACTGTCCGCTTTTGTTGAAGTACTCTATTTAAAAAAAAAATTGTTTAGCTTGAAGATTTGATAGTAGATATAAAAATGTTAAATAGTATAAATAAATATTTTTTTTTTTTTATTAAAAAGCGGTAAGACCTTTTCAGTTATACAAATTAAAAGAAGTATATAATAGGAGGGACAGGACTTACTGTGTGTTTTTTGTCTTCCTGTTGATTCTAGGATCTAGGACTTCCTAAGGAGTTGAAACTCGCCAAGTGCCGGTTGCTGAGTTGAGATCTGGTACAGCTTCAAAGAACCAGTTCTTGTGGAAGATATCCTACCGACTGCGCCAATTTTGTTAGGAACCTTTGGGATTCGAAGATTTAGAAGAGACTTGAGACTTAATTTTAGAGTTATTGTAGACTTTTTATTTAAAATGTAATAAAAATTTGATTTATTGTACAGCTTAGTTTTCTTTAGGTCGGATTGTTGTAATGTGAAAAAAGATGCAAATAATTAATTTGATACTGATTATCGTCTTTTTATTAATTTAGCAAAATCAAAGGTTAGTTACGCAAAAGAACCGCGTGATTTTTATAATTACTTTTTGATTATTTCTTGACAAAAAATTCAAATTGAAAAATATGTTATATAACAAAGGACAAAAAATAACGTTATTTAGAAAAATTATGTGATGAAATAGCTGAATACAACGGAAAGAAAGACATTTCGTCACAGTTCAACCAGACGATGCTATGATATATATGTGACAAAATGTCTTTCTACCTTATAGACCGGTGGACGTTTTTGTCCCGCAATGGACTTAGTTTCCTTGGTTCGCTGTCATTTCACTCATCAAATAAAAAATGGGTGTCACCTATTTCTTTTCTTTTTGATTTTCTTCCTATAGTTTTATCATAGATTCAGTCTTTCAAAACCCAGCCCTCTAGCGTTTCTGGAAGAGGGCAATGGTATTAATAATAATTTCTATCAGTGTGCCATATTTCAGCTTTGTAGCATGTCTGGAAGTATAGTAGAGTTGTGATGATCTATACATGAGTGAGTGAGTGAGTGGCAACTGCGACATTTTTCAACATTCCGTAACTACTCTACTGCTTTACGGAAGTTCATAAAACTGAAAAAAATTGCTCGCTCTATCAGTATCTACGACTGTGCAAAGTTGGAATTTCGTAGCTCATTTCGAAGTAGAATTATAGATATGTCAAATATGGGCTAAAAGGTGGTACAGCAGTTTGCGCGAACTTGGCGGGACACCACCGATGTCGTGCCAGATACATCATAAAGCCAGGATTAATGTTTGGGATGAATTTGTTAAAGTTTTGTAGCATAGTTACGCTATGACGAATTTTATCCCTTAACAATATAAGTAATATGTGCTCTCTGACTAATAATAAACTCACAAAGCCAAACGCAAAAAAGTGATTTATTCTGTGGGCATACTAGTTTTATTAAACCATAACAAAGTTAAGTATCACAAAGTACTTTAAATGACAAAAGTAATCAAGTGATTTCTCAGAGGACCTGTAATATTAACCGCAAAATTGCAGCTCTTGTGTATGCCGATACATATTTGGGAGCAAGAAATAATCGATCTTCTTCTATATCCCATGGTAAAAATTAAACTGCGTGATAAAAGCCGTCGTCGTAGCAAAAAAAGGAAAGGGATGTAGATAGTGTAAGGTGCAGGTAGTTTCGTGCACTATTAAAATTAAGATAAAATTTGCAAAATTTTACTCCGCTGAAGGTCCAAAAAAAAAAGAACTACCTCTACCACGTAAAAAGGTTATTTAATTTTATATTTTGAACGTGAACCCCATCCTAAGCGCTCGGCAGGGCACGGTAAAGGCCAGCGAAACGCGGAGCGGCGTTTGTGAAACTCATTTGCAATGGCCAGAACAGCATCAAATTGAAAAAAGCATCGTTTTGCACTTGTTTAAATTTTAAACATATCTTGAAAACTTTCTCTATAGATACGCAATACTTTTTTATTACCTGCCAAACCATTTTTTAAATCTAGTAAGATTCACTGAAAACAACTTTACTTATAAATCTATAATCAACTTGGCTTAAATTTTGTTGAGCTGATAACAACATTAAAATAGTAAAGGGCAGGAGGGGTTTCCGCTAGATAACGCATGTATTAATATCTTGTTAATATCGAAAACTCAAGATACATGAGCACTGAAAATTAATTCATTTTCTACTACATTCAGGCAATCCCCTACGTTTCGAGGTAGAGATAGATCTACTCTAAAGTAAAAATATGTGCCATAATAGGTATTGTTTGTCCTTGGACATGTTTTAGTTGTAAGTTCCTTTGAGTATTTCCAATTCTTGCCTAAAAAAATACACGTGTTGTTGTTTAGACAATATATTTAATGGGTTCATGCTTAATTTTTTGATTCCTTAAACATATTTATGCTATAACCTATTAGACAGATTCCTTCTGCCATAAAGACATTGTGTTAACTTCAAGTCCTCTAAAATCATTAAACTTATCTGATTTTAACTCACAAGATTTCTTTCATTTCCAAGACTTGTACGGCGAAACAACAATTTCCATTCTCTTATCAAATTTCTAGGTCAACAAACTTCCACATCTGTCTGAAACTGGGGCTTTTCCAGCTAATTCACAAAACCTTTGTTGTCATGTTACTGCGTTGCCTGCGTGCTGTATTTGTCTTTATATTAAACGTTAAACAAAAAGGCACTAAGTTTAACCGTTAAGTTTTACTGCAACTAGACGTATATACGTTGATTGCGGATTCTGTTTCTCGATTATAATAGTGTAATAGTGAAAACAAATTTGTACACATTTTAATTCTCAACAATTTTTGTTCAATAAATATTCTTGGAAAAAAAATATTGCTATTAATATGCAAACATTGTAAAAAATAAGAACACTAACGCAATTTTTTAAACTTTTGAACATTGAAAGCTATGGAGCAACACATTTTTTTACGACGCATAAAACATGGAACGGAAAGCCGAGCAGTGTGTTATGTATGTGGCCAAACTTCAAAGACAGCTTTCTTTGGTAATTTTAGGAAGAAAAGTTTTTTAAAAGTTCCGCTAGTGCACAGTTTTTTCAAATGCCGTAAAACGAGGTTACTTTACCCCACTTCTTTGAGAAAATTCGAAAAATTCAAAGAAATTACCAAATTATACCATAAAAAATGCTTTTTTGGTTTTAATGAAAAACAGGTAATTAACAAAGGACATTTTTATTACAAAATACTTAGTATCATAAATATTTTTAAATAAGTTTCCCATAGTCCGAGGTTACATTGCCCCACTCTATAAAATATGAAAAAAAACATTGGTGTTTTATATGTTGGTGCAAACTAAACCAAATGTTTAGTTAGCTTTTTCCCAAACATTCAAAATGGTGAATAAAAAATTTAAAAATATTAGTTTTTTAAGTTTTTATTGCATAGAAATCGATAACTGCACTAGACACCAAATTTTCCGAGGTCAAATTTTAAAGGAATTTCAAGCTGCACTTCCCTCTGATATTAACTCGAGAAGACTAAGCGGAAAACAGCGGCTACCGTTTCTTTGAAAAGTCAAATTCGCAACGCAATTCACGCGTGGTGGCGTTGTGGTGCATGCGCAGATTTTTAATGTGGAATATCTAAGAACTTTTTTTCGCAATGGAGCAAAGTAGGACCAGGGGGCGCAAAGTAACCTCGTTTTATGTTCCTAATACCTACTGTTTCAGTATTTTTTTTTTTAATTTGGCAATTTTGTTATGTAGTAGAAAGAGGCCAGCTTAGCCTTAATGTTAAAATTACTGGATCTGGTTTATATACTATGAATAATATTAATGACTCCTTGATCCCTGAATCATTTACTTTGTTTATACAGGCCTAATAAAGCATTTTATGTAAGGACAATTTGAAAATTTTGTCCTATAAACACTATAAAAACCGTTTTAAGTACTAAAACCGATTTGTCATATAAATACCATTAAAACCGTTTTAAGCACTAAAACCGATTATTTTAAACGAGTTTTAGGCGTGCATAAACGTAGTAACTGATCTCTCTCGCAGTTGTATCTTAAAACTCGCAGAAGTTTATTTTAATCGTTTGAGTTGACTTTGAACATTTTTATCTAAGTGTCAGTTTATAAAATGGCCGAAGGTTAGATATACCGCGTTTTGTAACTCTGTTAAATTTGTAATAAAAACCGGTAATAAAATGTTCGTGGTTTCATTAAAACTATAAAAAACATGACTAGATTAAAAGTATTAGGTCCAGTGGCCCATCGGAAGACTAAGCAACTATAACTCTAACTTATTTGTCCATTAAGTTGTTTTCGTAACCTGCTTTATTTTTGTGATAAAAAATAAAATTCACTTTATTGAACGTTGATGGAGAATTCCGAAAACATCTTAATAATTATTACTAAAACAAACGGTATTTGTGACCGTAATCTACGTATGAAAAACTTTTTAAAACAAAAATTGTTGTATATCAAATCCTCAACAACTTTGTCATTTGAACATGCCATTTATTTTTTCTGAAAATGGTTTACAAGTTTAGAACACTCATAAGTATTTTTATTTTTTGCATGTGTTGCGTATTAACTGGTAGCAAATAATTCAGAAAGTAATTTTAAATGTAAAAATTGGTAAAAACGGAGAATCCCAGATGACGCCCACTTCCCTCATTAAATTTGTGACCAAAAAGTAGTTTTATTATTCACACCTACCTACAAGGACGGGAATGAGAAAATTCTTCCCTGCCATTTCGCCGAGGTCACAATTCGCCGCCGGCTGATTGGCCGAAGGTATAATTCGCTGCGACAATTTTTTTTTAATTTTTATTTAATGTTTTGAGTGTAGTAAACATATTTTTGAAAAAATAAGTATTTTTTTTTATAATTTAGTTTTTGAAAAAACTATTTTTTAAAAAAGTATTATTAAATAAAAAATTTATTTTGGAAAAACATTTTTTTTTCGAAAAACATTTTCTTTTGCAAAATATTGGTAGTCCACACACCGGTTCAGATTTGTTTACGATCAATAGATCACGGTTAGGTTTAACACAGATTTTGATTTTCTAACATGAGGGAGATATGATTTAAGGAAAAATTAGTTATACATAAATAAAAATTAACTAAAAAATTGTCCCTGCGGCAAATCGGCCCGCGGCAAATTGTCTCCTACCCACGTAGACACTTACTTAAGCTGCCGACTCACCTAGCACTTTAAAGGGTCCGTTTAGAGAAAGTTACATATATGGACACCAAATTGACTCTGCAAGTTAGATAGGTAAGTTGGCAGGTTAAAGCTGCCTACTCACCAGACAACTTACAGGGTTATTTAGCGTCCCTGTAAGCATCAGCGCCGATCTCCTTAAAATGCAGGGACGCCAAATTGCCCCAGCAAATTGGTTGAGTCGCTTGCTTAACATACGTCAGATTATTTCTACCGGCTTTTTCTTTTTTGAAAATATTTAAAATAATTAAACTAAAAAGTCGCGTTTCAAAGCTTATAGAGAATTTGTTGTTTTTTAATAAATTTTAAATTGTATACCTATGTAGCTTGCTTAATTGTATGGTACTTGATTTATTTTCTGATTTAAAAAGACCGTAAAACAAAGAGAAATATCATGAAACTTTGGTGAAATCTTTGCAGAGTCGAGCAGCGAAAGGAAAACATTGAAGGGCAAACCTTGACCTGGTCTTTATTCCACTGATGTAACCCCAGAATAAATTGAATTCTCAGATTACCTATGATAAAATCGAGAAGAGCTAAAGATTGGATTAGTAAAAAAGCCTTATTTTTTAACTGATACCTAGAAAAAACAGGATGTGAAATTCACCTTATTCTCCAGACCTGACTGAGTGTAACTTCATTTTATTTCCGACCCTTATGCCGGCATTATACTCTTGACGAGGGAGATCGGACAATTCGCCGTGACTGACTTACCGCCAAACGATTTTTTGCAGTCCGGTTCGCCGCAGGCACAATTCGCCCCGGAGAAAATTTGCTGCAAGAACTTTAGATTATTGCTATTATCATTGGCAATTGTATGAAAGGTTTTATTTAGCTTTACTCCGTATATGTTGGTTGGCTTGGTTAGGTTGGTGGATAAATAATAAACTCCACCATTTTAGATATGCCATTTTTTTTTAAATTAAAATAATTATAATATGTATTGGCACTACCAGAACACTATATCTCTACGCAGTACTTAATTGGAAAAATTTTAAATAAAAGTTATTACCAAACAAATAAGCAAAAAAATAAACCAACATACCAAGTCAAGTTAAATAAAACTGTTTAAACAACTGCCCGAGCCAATATCATTAAACAACATTAATTGTGCGGCAACTTTTCTCCACGGCAAATCGGACCTCGGCGAATCGGTGGCAGCGATTCGGCCGCGGCGAATTATCCTCTAACCCTATATTTTGACTCGTCTGGTTACTGGTGTGCCTCGCTGTCTTGTCGGTATCTGTACACTAGTCAAGGGCACTCATACAGGCGCAGCGCAACTTGATCCCTTTGAACCACGTCTTTGAGCCGGCTACTGTTTACTCATTACTACTTGCCAAGTACTTGCAAGGCAAGTAACGAATGGTGTATACGATGACTCACACTGACTAAACTAGCTGCATAAATTTTTCATCGTTTGTCGGAGAACGGGTGCAAGTCAAAGGCTGCAAGTTTCGAATAAAAAGACACTAAGTAGGCATAGTAGTTGTAGTAAATTTTAATTAATTTACTTAAACAAGGCTTGGTACCATGACAAGTACTTGCCAAAGTCCCGCGTAGTGATTGAGTGCTTTTTAAAAGTTTTTAATAAGTTGTTTTATTGAATGAAAAAGTGTAAAAAGTTTAGTACAGAACATTTTATTAAAATTTAAAAAAAAATCTTTTAATTAAGAATTAGGTATTTACGTTACTAGACCGGAGTAGTCCTATAGTATGCTTCAGCGGCCACCTATCTCCTACCAATCTAAGCCCCGCCCCTATCACTTTAAGACCCGCTCATGTCAATAAACCCGCCCCTGTCACTACGCCCCACCCCATGTCACCTGTTACCAATAACTTGTCACCTGTCAAATGTCAACTGCGAAATGTAATCTGTCATTTGTGACATTTGACAGGTGAAAAACGGAACTTAGTGACAGGGGGCGGGGCTTAAAGTGACCGGGATGCGGGGATTAGAGTGGTAGGAGAGAGGGTGCCGCTGTAGCATATTATAGGACTACTGACCGGAAACATGAACTTTACAGGCCGATCCAGGAAATTTACACGGTGAGCCGCAGAGGAGACTGGGGAGACCTGTAAAGTTGCTTTCCGGTCTTGCATCGTACGTATGTTTTTTAAACCGATATTAGTCCCCAATAATTATTAAAATAATTGCAAAGATAAAATGCCGGTTCCTGTTGAGACCGGAACGTTTTTGAAAAGGGAAAGCCTGTAAAATGACACTTTCCATATAAAAAATTATACAAAGAGTACTTGTTTTCCGGTCGGATTTAAAAAAAGTTTATTTAAAGTCTGTTTAATGCAGCATATAATTCTCTAAAACTTTATTCGGCTAATTAACCCACTTCATAAACACCGTTTTTCCAAAACGCCTAACTTTGCGCATATCATTAAAAGTTGTTTATGAGCGAATACAACTAGTCGCGTAACTTCTCAAGTTTAAACTAGGTGTAATGCATCTAGCTTTCTTAATAGTTAGTTTCACGTTACCGAGATATGTTGATACTTTAACTAGCTCTAAAGCATTAATTAAATTAAAAATCTAATCTGCATGAGTAAAGCTAAACTAACAAGAAACCTAGGATGATTTAAGAAAACTTCGTAAGGCTAGACCCTCATACCACAACACGTGCAAAACTATGTGACTTTAACGCATAATGTTGTTTATAAAAATCTCGAAAACTAAAGCACTGTTTAAGTAAATCCCAAACTTTGTTAAAAAATATTAAAAGTAAACCGCATTTCGATACCCTTTGTGATTAAAGAATTATAATTTCTTAATTAAAGCTTGGGGGGAATTCATAACAATCGTGAACTTGCTGCCAAGTTTGTGAAATTTGGTAGAGTTTTAGGTATAGTCTAAATGTTTTAGGAAACCACCGCAAAGAGCTTGTGCCCGCCTCTGGTGGAGTGTTTTTGAGTGAATTTGATTAAGTTTGTCGCAATTTACTCGAAATTTTAAGGGTCTACGGGCAAAACAAAACCTGTATTTGTGTAAATTTTTATTTTGTGTGCCGTTTTCCGTCTGTATAATTTTTTCTTAAAGCGATATTTTTCCATGTGTGTTTTTTTCCTGTATGCGATTTTTTCCAGTGTGTTTTTTTCCTGTATGCGATTTTTTCCAGTGCGTTTATTTCCGGGATTCTGATAAAGAAAGTCTACAAAAATATCATTATTGTCAGCTTTTAGCTTAGCTGTAGCTATCTACCAGCCTTTATAAGTTATATATTTTTCCTCTTTACCCCCTCTAAAACCGCCGGCGCCGGTGGCTACATAGCTATATGGATATAGTTCCGAGGAACGACTAAATGTAAAACAACTTTAAAAATTATGTTACAAAAAATCTTTATTTAGCTGTGTTTTCTGCTGAAAGTCAAAAACTTGAAGGAAAATAGGTAGGCGCGTTTCGCAGCATAGGTAATATCTGCTTTCGAATGGTCTGCGCTGTAGCTACCTAGCTACTATACTCAGTGAGTTAAGAAGTATATTATAAAGTCTGTCATCGATAAATTCATGCATTGCGCTGCTCTGTGGTTTACTTGTCAGTGTTTCTTGTTAACCTTATTTTAAGGGACCGCAATTTGCAAACCGCTTACATGTAAAAACCGTCAAACTTGATATGTCAAATATTACATAATTGGGGGTATTCCATTAATTTATTTATTATTTATTTATAACAAAGGTACCCTAATATGACGAGTTAACATTAAAATTTACAAGGGTACTCTAAAGATATGTTACATTTATATTAATTCAGAAAAGTAAAACTAGAACTAAAACTCAAACTAAAACTAAATGTAAAGTTGTCTGACCCAAACTGAAAAAAAAAACTAATTATTACAAACGAGTAACTTTAAATAGAAACTTACCTTAGTTACTGAAAAAACCCTAATAACTTGATTCCTAAATAAATTGAGTGATAAGGCAAAAATATCAAGGTGCATAAAGTAACAACTATATTATCTCTGCCTAAGAGATATAAGTGAGTTGTTTCCTAAGTTTGTATTAATCTTGCTAGATTTTTTATTTAAGTATATCTCCATTCAACATCATGTTTAAATATGGCGACCAAAAGACTCAAAAATTATTTTTAAATATATCAGCCAAACAACCACAATTTGGACCACGTGACCAAAAATTTTTTATACTTTATTTTCCGACGATTACGGGTTATAAATCTAAGTATTGTCCATCCAGCATCTTTAATAAAACACCTATAAAAAATATCGGGTGGTTATTATAACTTTTGAATTCTACCATCGATTTTAATGGGACAATCTGCACTTGAAATTAATTAGAGTTTTGACTAAATATATTTTTTTGTCCGCCACCTGAAAATCCAAGATGGTGGACAAAATTAAATTGTACCCTTAAAAGATGTTCGTTTATTCTTGTGTTGCGAACATGTTTTAATGATTTATTTAAATCAGTAAAAAAGCTGCATTCTTGCTGCGCACAACAAGGTACGAATTAGTAAAATCGGTTTGATGGTTTTAAAAAAATATATTTTTGTTTCAACCATTGTTTAGTGTTTCTAAAAAAATATTTTTGTTTCAACCATTGTTTTGCATATTATACGATTGCCTTGCCATTCATGTCTGCACTTATTTCCTTATAAATTCATTACTCCTGGACCGATTTTGATGAAATTAAAAACGTCCTGGTGAGAATTGATTGCTTTTTAAACACTATGATCAAAATTAATCGTTTTCTTAAAATTTAGGCTGAGGGACAGAACCATACTTGATTCTTCAAAATGGCGTATTCATTCTTATCTTCCAAAAATGTTTTAGTTTTTTTTTAATCTATAGAAAAGCACTATTTTTCTCTTGCTTAACAAGATACAATATAACTTAATTGGTTCTTACAAAAATGATTTTGTTTTAACCATTGTTTTACAAATTATACGATTACATTGCCAATCCTGTCTGCATTCAGTTCTTTATAAGTTCACTATTACTGTGCCGATTTTAGTGAAAAAAAATATCATAGCGCAAACTGATTGATCTTGAAAGTTTGCGCCATGGCGTTTTTTATTTCGCTGAAATCGGTTCAGCAATAATGAATTTATAAAGAAATGAATGCACAGGATTGGATTTAAATCCGTTTTTGTGAGAACCACTACACCAGTTTATTAATTTGTACCTCTTTATACGGGATAAAGGTAATGTTTTTCTATAAATAAAAAAAACATTTTTGCAAAATAAGAATAAACACGCCATTTTTAAGAATCCAGTGTGATTCTGTCCGACATCTTAAATTTTAAGATGGCGGAAAATGTTAATAACAATCTTTAAAGAGCAATTAATTCCTGCTACGATTTTTTTTTACTAAAAAATTTATAAGCAAATTAATGCAGACATAATTGGCAATGCAATCGTAGAATCTATAAAATAATGGTTGAAACAAAAATAGATTTTTTGAGAACAACCACACCGATTTTACTAATTTGTACGTCGCGGTGTGAAGGAAAAGTAGTGATTTTCTATAAATTAAAAAAAACTAAAACATGTTCGGAAAATAAGAATAAACACATAATTTTAAAAATCAAGTATGATTTTGTCCGTCATCTTAAATTTTAAGATGGCGATAAATTTTGATCATGATCTTTAAAAAGCAATCAGTTCTCACCAGGATGTTTTTTATTTCATCAAAATCGGGTTAGTAGTAAGGAATTTATAAGTAAATAAATGCAGGCATGATTGGCAAGACAATTGTATAATATGCAAAACAATGGTTGAAACAAAAGTATTTTTTTTAGAACCACTAAACCGATTTTGCTGATTCATACCTCGTTGTGTGTGGCAGGGGTTCAGCTTTTTCACCAATAAAAAAAATAATAAATATGTGTTTGAAATATAAGAATAAACGAGCGACTTTGAAGGGTACATTTTAATTTGGTCCGCCATCTTGGATTTTAAGATAACGGACAAACAATATATTTAGTCAAAACCCCGATTAATTATTTGTCAAGTGTGGTTTTTCCTATTAAAATCAATTGTATAGTTCAAAAGTTATAATGAAAAAAATTGTCCGGTTTTTTTTGGCCCTTCGATGGAACCTTTACTATATTAATTATAAAAATTTCTGTCACTAGAGGTTTCAGAAAATTTGCATGCGGCTATGCAACACAACCTACGTTAGTTTGGAAGTGTTATTAAACTAATCTGAAAGACATCTGATTGTTGCCATTGATACCATCAGTCGATGGAACATATGACTATAACAGCCATTAGCGATGAGGCCAACAAAAATTAAAAGAACCCGATGCGTTTAACCTAATTTTATGACTTACCCCAACTCGTCTTGGGTCATTGGAAAGTTGGATTTAGTCACTTAAGCTATATTTCCACCATTTTCTCGACATAATCCAGGATTTTTGCATGAGGTTTTTGTGCACTTAAAAGAAGTTTCCACGTTCGAATCTGATGAACTGAATGAATCATCATCATTATTATCCTTCAATAAATTGATTGCCAATTGCGCCGCAAAGCAGTTTATAAGCAACATTTCTCAAAAAGATTTATGAAATTTTAAAATTTGAAATTTGGGCTATTTTTTGTTTGTTTGACATTTGAGGTTATGATATAAATCCATCCATCAAGAGGCATCGACTCCAAGGGCCGATGGCTATTGTTGCCAACAATCGATTACATCGAATATGTAGAAGAACTTGTTTTCTGGCATGTGGATCGCATCAGAAATTTTCAAGAAACGGTTTGATTGCATCGATTAGCTCATCAATGAGATTTAGAACTCGCCCTATTAGGAATAAATTTTAGTTTATTTCTATGGAGAATAAAGTTCCGTTTTATATTTACTTGTATCGTATACATACTTAATACTATCTGTGTATAGTCTAATGAGATTTTAGTTACGCTAATTATTTCAAAATTTATTATTATAGCTCGCATGATAACCAGGTTTTCTGAAATTAATAAGAGGTTCGTTTTCAAAAGCTCACTAAGAAACTTTCTTGGAAAGTATAATAAAGTGGAAAATGTATTTATAACTTTTTCTAAGAAAGTCGCTATAAGAACCTACAGACAAGAACTCGAAACGAAATAAAAGCTTTTAGGTTTATAGGTACCTTATTATTATTATTATTATTATTATTATTATTATTTAATTTTGATAAAATTCAATCATGTTTTTTTCTTTACCTTACCTAATAAACGTTATAACATATACAACATTTAAAACTTTTATTTCTTAAGATGTAAAATGTGCATTGAATCATTTATCTCGAATATATCAACAATTTTAACATTTCTAAAGACAAGTTAAGTAGTCAATTATAAAAACTCAGCTGTGCTGAAACACTATTCAAACGACAAGTTTTAAAAGACTAGACACTTATTGGAATAAAACCTGACCTTATTTTAAAATCGACCCTATGGTGACAGATTTACATATAAAAAGCAGCTACTTTCTTTGAAAATTCGGCCTTTGTGTATTTAAAAATCGGATTTATTAGTGTCGGTATTTATTAAATGAAAATTAGCGTCGGTATTATTAAATTTGGCTTTGGTATGTCAATTTTAAGAGGTCAGCTGTTAGTTTTCTGTGTAAATGTGTCAAAATAAAGTCGACTCTAAAATAAAGTCAGGTGTTATTCCAATAAGTCCCTACTGTTTGTTAGACCGAGCAGTAGGCGAGATTCACAAGTGGAGAGAATTGTGAAAAAAGGTTTTTAAATGAGTTTTTTAAAATTGTTTTTTTACAACTGCAAAATGAAGCAACTAAGTACGTTATTTTAAGTTTTTGAAAACCTAAACAAACATGTTTTTATGTCTGGATGACAAGATCCAATTATTAATAACTAATAAGTAGGGTGAGAAAAACTTTTGCACACTGTGTGCAAAAAGCCATTTTCAGAGGTTTTCTAGCAAATGAACCAAGGACGCACTGTCAAATTCCTGGAAAACAGGAACGGGTTGCAGACAGACCAGAGAATTCGTAGACCGACCAAAAGCGACCAGACTTAGATGGTTGCTGGGAAGGACAAAAAAAGACCTCGGAGTACTGATAGGTATTGTAACTAAGGTCACTCATCGTAAAGCAAGCTTTACAGGTAGCGAACAGGATAGGTTATTACACAATTTTGCCACAAAAAAGACGAAAGTATTTATATTAAAACTTTCATAAAATTAAGAAATTTGAATTTTTTTTTACATATTTGTGTTTTGAAAAAGTTAAAATTTCAAAAATCTATGAGAGCTTAGCTTACACCGGCACACGAAATAAAAAAGTGGTCTATACCTTTGATCAGACTTACCTATCGATTATATAAGTTCTTCGGTGCGCTGAATTCGATTGCGGGGTTCATCTTAACTGTACACCATAAAAAAAGTTGCAATTTTTCGCGCAACAAAATAAGTTGTGCAAAACTCAGAAAATTGCAAAAACTTGCAAAAAAAAATGATGAATGATGTTAACGTGGATTTATAAAGTAGTTCTGCGCAGTGGTCAAATAGCCTCTGAGTTTTTTTAATTGAGGCTTGTCATATCTAGAGATATTTTATCTACGTATTTTCTCTAGTCTTATCTAGTATAATGTCAAATTTTTATTTGTACCTATATAGGTCTCGTCAAATGTACAGACAGACCCCTTCTTGGTTTTGTGTACCTACCGGTGTAATTATTGTAAGTTTTTCCTTCGTGCGATTTTTTTCGCATGCAATTTTTTTCGTATGAGCTTTTTTCCTTTGCGCATATTTATCCTACGTTTTTTCCTATGCGCTTATTATCGGGAATCTAATAAAGCTAACAAAAATATGTCGTTGAGCTTTTAGCTAATCTGTAGCAGCTACCAGCCTTTATACCTAATATATTTCTTTCGGCACAGGGGGGGGGGGGTAATTCCCCCAGTACCCCCCCCCCTCCGTAGAACCGCACTCGAGGCACCAATCCTGAGCTAAAAAGAACTGCATCTGTTCAAATAGGCCGACATACTAAACTTTCTAAAGGAAATAGGAAAGCTCAATGAGCTACCTAGACATTGAATGGAAGGGACAGATTCTAGGCATGTCGAAAAGGCCAAACAAAATATTGTAGTTTTTTTGCTGCCTCTTTGGTCCCACGTTAACAGAAATCCAGGCTCCGTCACTGTGTATATTGCATTTTACGAAATTTTGCATTTGCAAAAACTTTTTTAATTTATAATAACTGGTGGTCCAGAAATAATTTGGTATAAGGTAAAACTGTAGATCCCTTGTGCAAAAGTATTGAGTCTTAATTAACTTACACTTATTTACAAACCTATATATTTGCATAAAATATTGTGCTCAAGAATTTTGGTGGAACAAAAATTTAAATCTGATTTTTAGTAAAGAAAATTTGCCGCACTAGTGTAAAAAAAAATCCGCAGAAAAATATCAGATTAAAAAAAAAAACCTGTATAGTTTCTATTGATAATATTGTCTATGAAATGCCTTGGTTGCTATGGTGTAAAGGTAAGATGTTAGATTTCGATAAAACACTTGTTTGTTAGAAGAAGTAGCGTAATATGGTGTAGATGGGTTTTTGTTTATTTTTCTTATACTTTTATTTGGCATTGGCGTACGGAAAAAGATTTCCTTAACTTGTTAGGTAAAATAGCTATTTCACACTTTGAGTGTGAAACATTTACTTTTTATTTCGCATTTTAGAAATAAAAACGTCACTTGTTATCCGCAGGATGTTTTGGCTGGGACACCCTGTAACTTATATTAAAACTTATATATTATATAACAAGAAGCAGTTTTTGTTCCTTCGTCGGGGTAAAATATAAAAAAAATGTCAATGGAGCCCTTGTTTGATGGAGATTATATCAAACAACAATAATAGCCATAAGGAAGGAACAAACAATACTTCCGAAAGCCTGGTTGTTATGTTTTCGCTTTTGTCACTTGGTATATAATATATTAATTTATCTTTTATCTTTTATCAAAAAATTTATTTTAATTATGACATTATATTCTAAAGTTAAAATGAAAATATTTAAAAATTAAAATCGTTAATGCATAAAAGATGAAATTATTGGCTTAGAACCATGTTAACAAAATGTATCTTGCTTATTTAAAAATGAAGAAAATTCTGATTTGATAATAAAAGCATCTAAGTACACTTGTTTGGTGCTCTGAGAATGGCATAAAAGCATCAAAATTAAATTATTCGTCCCGAAAAGGCCCCAATGATAATATTTTGTACCAGAATATCGGTTCGTAAAAGGGTTATTTATATACACACCCAGTTATTAAGAAAATCAAAACTAAAAAATTGGCTTGTAGTTTAGTTAACCACTTTTTAAACTAAAGGCACATGCCATTTGAGATAAGTACTTTCGAAAACTGCTCTTAAAGCAATTCTCCCAAATAAAAACCTTCTAGAGAGTAGATCGCAGACAACGCTGCTATTTGCTGTCAAACAGCGCACGAGTAGTAAGCTGATTGCTTGTGGTCAGTTTGAACTTGATGTCTGAAAGAAATTGCGACAATGCTATAGCAAAAGTCACGAAGCACAGAAAAAGAAACAGGGGTAATGTCATGCAAGTTTAATTTTAGTAACTCTCAGGGGTACACAAATTTACGATTTCTTCAAAATTGTTAGAATAGTAGTATAAACTTACTATCAAGAGAAATTTTTTTCTTAATCTTATGTGAAGACACACCCTAATAAGGCTGGTCAAATCTCAAGGTCTTGACTTAAGAAAGTTTAACTCTAATGGTACTATAATGTGTCTTCTTGCGTACTCCAAGGGTCCCTAGGATCTTTGTTATTTAATATCTTAATTGATGACTTCAGTGAGTCCTTGACGACTTTCAATTCCAATTACGTCGAAGATCAGGAATCTCTCAAATGCCATTCACCTGGAAGATCAACTAAATAAACTGTCTTTTTGGTGTAAACAGAATTTGTTTTAAATATGAATAAATGTCAGGTAATGTGGTTCTACATATTTAAAACACCAATCATATATGACTATCACATAGATGGCACACCACTTTCCAATGCAAATAATTCGGGTTTTTGGAGACCTAGTAGATTCTACCTTGACTTATGTACCTCATATTGACAACATTCGAAATAAAGCTTTAGAAACGCTAGGTTTTATCAAAAGAACCACAAACGAATTTAATAACATCAATCTTGTGCGTGCGGACCACATTATATTATTGTCAAGAATAGAGTCAGTAGAACACAAAATCTTTAGGTACATTGCATATAAGCTCTAAATCTCGGAAGCAACCTTTAGCCTTTTAAAAAAAGAAAACAAAAAGATCTTAAAGTTCTGTTTAATCTAATAAATCACCGTTCAAATAGTTCAAATATCTTAGATAAGATTCTTTTCCATATTCCGGCACGAAATACTCAGGCACCCTTGTTATTTTCTATGCCATTCCACAGAACCAACTATGGTGCGAACTCCAGCCTTGCCCGAATTCTTAAACTTGGCAATCAGCACTTATTTTGACTATTTTGATGTAACATACATTATTTTGTTAAACAACTAAGATATTGTCAGGAATGTAAATTACTCTTGACTGTACCACTGTACGAAACCAGCTTAGAAAAAGGAAAACTGTAACACATGGTTTTGCAGTGATATGAAAGTGGTTCCACCTCCCTCCAAAATGCTAAAGGTGCTAGGTGCCGCCCACCAAACAGCTGGTGGTTGATGTGTTAAAAACTACTGAAAATTAAAGGGTGGGTTCGGTTCGGTTCGGTTATGGTTTAGCGTAGAGATACATTAAGTAGAGAAAGTGTTTTCCCTTTAAAGTGATTGGCTATGGAAAAACTGTGAGATAAGAAAGTCTATAAAATGTCAATTTATTTCTATTATTGTTTACGTCTCCTTGTTTAGCTTGTTAGCTAGAATGTAAGGTTAACTTTAGGATTATCAGCAACGCCACTGACTTAGTTTCTCCAAGCTCTTCAAAGAGGGGATAATGGGTTACTTTAGTCCAACCTATCATTAATAAAAACCAAACCTTTGAGGAAACAATTCGGTTGTCACATTCTAAGTTTTCTTGAACTTAAACTAAAACCTCTAAACTAAAAAGTTAGTAAAGAAACTTAAGATTTGTCTATTTGAAGAACATTTTGCAGTTTTTATTTTAATATTTCGGGTCTTGTTTGTTTTATAAGTCATAACAAAAGTCTTGTAACAATTTGTAAATTGCAACAGTTTTATTTTGTATTCATTAAAGTTTATAACGTTTTTAAAACTGTTTTATATTTATTTTATATACATAATAGATCTACTACGATACCCTCGTTTAAGGGTTCGATTTAAAACAAAATTGTACCCGACAATATTTTGTTACTTAACCATAACATTTAGACTAATTTAGATTAATAAGTACTAATTGTGAAAATGGTTTTCATTCATAAAATAAAATCAAATAAATAATTTCTAAAACATGCAGCATATTAATGTTTCTTACCTGAAATACATAAGACACACAATCAAATGCAGGACCATATTTACAAAATGATAACCCATCGGCTCCAGCTTTCCGTAGAGATAGTTAAGACGAAATGTCAAAACACATAATGGTCGATATGACTTGTGACTTTGCTCCTAAAACAAAATTTATAATATTTAATGGGAGGCACAATTTACATGGGATTCTTGTGTGGATATCAAGGTCGCCTTCCTGGAGAAATTAGAAATTTTTTTAGGGCACATTTTATACATTCGGGATATTATGGGGAAAGGATTTTGGCATTCTCCCAAAAATTTTTAAACGGCACTAAGTATGAGTTTTTATGAAGTTTAAGTAAAATAATCTCAGACACTCCAAGGCTCCTTTTTAAGGGATAAAAGGTTATCTATTACGAGGTAAAAATAGAATATTTATTTGCTAACATCTTTAGTTGCAGAATATCTTTGCCCTGAAAGTGTAAGCAACATTTTTTCTTAGGTGCATGCGACAGTACAAACGGTTCCAGTCAATTGGCGTTTTTCTACAATTTTAAATTGGCACATTTTTTTGCAACTCGAGATATACTAGCGTGGCATAACGGAAGCGATATAAAACCTTTAAACTTTTTTCTCGTCTTAGTTTAAGCAAAAATAGTAGTCGAATTTTATCTTATTGTTTTACCAAATTTATTGCGCATGTAACCAATGGCCGAAATTTATTTTCCTTATCAATTAGAAATATCAACTAAAACTTAAATTGTAAAAATCTGGTTATTTATATTTTCAAAGCCAAATTTAAATGCAAAATGTAAAAGGAAAGTGTAAGGGAAGTTTTCACAAAAAATGTTTCTTGTGTTTTAAATTTTACCAAAGGCAGTTGATATTTTAAATTTCTAAATATGGCTTAAAATAATACAAAAAATTGAGGCTATCAGCGCAATAGTGGCCTAACCCACAAAATGGATATTTTGCGTTTGATGCACATACATATTCCAAATAACATATTTTTTTAGGCAACAATGGCCCATGCCACCTTTTAGTCCCCGTTACTTGATGGCAGAACTATAGTTAGTTTTTGAATTCACTATAATGCATTCAGTGTAAGTGACTGGAACACTGGCCTATCCCGGCTTAGGCCAGTGTGGCTTAGGCCACTGTTGCGCTGAGAGCCTCAGTTCAAAAGTAATCAACTTAAAAAATATTTATTTTCTTGATGAAAGGTCCATGGAATTAACAATTTGATCTATATTCCCGTTTCTGACGATTTGAAGGTTTCGACGCACGAACATTTACTATAACGTTAAATTATTGAAATACCGCATGTTTTAATTACCCTGGTAAAATCAAGTTGTTTTACTTACGACGGCAACTAGTGGCTTTCAAAAGTCCCGTCGTTTGCTTTCTATTACATATTACATAAGTATATTTAAAAAAATCGTTTTTCTGACTTTTTAGCGTTATGAGTAGGGTAGTCAAACTTCATTTATTTTTTATTTATTTAATTGATTTGTTTATTTGTAATGAGCGCAATTTCTTTCCCTAAAAAATAATAAATACCAACTATAACTTAAATTATTAATATCTAGTTATTTATATTTACAAAGCCAAAATTAAATGTAAAATGTAGTTGCATAATATTTAAAAAGAAACAAAAGTATAAAGCGAGCCGATTCCGTTGCCCTTTAAAGATTGTTTAAAATTTTAATTTTTAAAAAAATTATAAGCAATTGCAATGTTTTCAACTTAAAGAACGTTTATTTTCTACATGATAGGACAAGCGATATAACAATTTGGTTTATTTGAAAGGGTCAACGCACGAACACTTACTTTAACATTAATTATTCAAATAACGCATAACATTTTGATGCAAGGCCCTCCCAAAATCAATTTACTGCAAGCCGGATATTAAGATGTGATTACAATAATTTCCTGATTCCAATTACGAAGTCAAATCGTATTTCTCATGATGGGAACTAATGGCTTTGAAACGTCGCATCAGCATCGCTTGGAAATGGAATTCTGATATAATAAAGTTATATTCGAATTAAGAGCCAATTTACCTAATTCTGACTAACCTAACTTCTGTATCAAAAAAGTCAAAATCTATTAAAACATTCTTATAGAAATATTTATAAGAATGTAATTAATTAACTAATGTTGTAGCACCCACATAATACGCAATTTAAAAGAGTGCATACTAGCCGTAAATAGGTATATACGTTGACCGGAAAATAATTTTACAAGTCGATTTAAGAAATTTACAGGGTGAGCCGCAGGCAATTTTTGGTAGTGTATCTTACGTATTTTTTTTTAAAACCGACACACAATAAAGCACAAGTAAAATATTCAACATGTAACTAATACTTTGTTTGAATTTTAAATACGACGTTTCCGTCAGTATCTCTAACCGTTTACAAGTTTAAACTAAACAATCCAATCTACAGGGTACTACTTATTATACTTGGTGCGCAGTCAGATGTGACGGCCCGCTCCCTTTTTAACTTTTTCTTGTTCTCCTTAAGGAGTGGTTTCCATATGTTCATATGAAATATCTGTGCTTGGTTGACGGAAAACTTTCGTTTTCGCCAATGCGAATTGCAAACCTTTAGCATTAGACCATGCATGATCCGCTAAACTGGATTTTTCAATATCTCCTAATTGACTACTTTTCAGATGTTTATTTACACTTGCCTCAATCTTTTCGTTTCACCTACATATTTTTTTACCCCACGAGGGTTTTGGTAAATACAATCCTTATTATTTAAGGGATTTTCTGTTTACTGTTTTTATATTATAGTGTTTGGCTATTCGTTTTATGTTTTCTGAAATCGCTTGAACATATGGAATATTAATAACCCACAACGGATTATTGTTTTGAGAATTTGCTACATTTGCTTTTTTTTAATTTTCAAGATCGTTGAGTTTATTAATTTCTCGGAATAACCGTTCTGTTCTAAGTCCGTTTTAATGTTGTGGATTTTGGTGGTTAATTCTTTATTATTACTACAAATATTTACGGCTCTTACATACAAATTTCTTATACCTGCCTCCTTGTTTTGTAGCAACATAATCATTATACAGTGGTTTGAATGTTTTTGTCTATTTTAAGTCCGAATCTTTTTCAATTTTTATAGTGCATCTGATTGTTGGTCGAATACCGTTAAGATGGTGTCGAAAATTCTGCAGTTCGTCATCATTTTCTTGCCACATAATAAATGTGTCATTCATGTATCGTAGCAGTTGTTTTCGCTTGACTCTTGCTGTGTTGATCGTATGGTCCTCGAGCCATTCCATTTTGCACGTAAACTTGTTTTTTACTTGATACTAAGAGTTACGGAGAGAGAGCTCCAGCAGATACACCGATTGCGTTGTTCTCTCGCGAAGTATATCATCAATTTGTAATTTGCTTTTGATGATACTGAGTGACTCATTTAATGGCACGTTGGTACAAAGACCCTCTGTATCAAAACTTACCAATCTTTAGTCGGGATCTAAATCGATCCTTTTTAAAATTTTGACAAATTGTTCCGAGTTTTTAACAAAAGATTCGGATTTGCCCTGTAATGATTGAATAGGTTTTTGTTGGATAATAGTAAAGGTACTACGCTTGTTTTTCACAAGGAGAGGTTTCCATATATTTGGTATATTAGTGCTTAATTGACTGAAAACTTCTTTGTTCTGCATTATAATGCAGCTTCAATAAACTTTCTTTGCCATTGCAAAATTTTAGCTTCCGACCATTGAAGCCTGTGATCATTTGACCAGGTATGATCCACTAAACCAAATTTTTTGTTTGACCTTTTTTGATGTTCCATTTTTCTAATTTAAAAAGGGCGTTTCATTTCTTTACACTGGATTTGGTAAATGCATTTTTTATTATTTAGGGTTTTTGTTCACAGATTCATTGCCATCAAGTTTTTTGTTCGCTCTGAAAATATAAATTATGATGACATCTTAAAACTATTAAATCTACCAAAACTAGAATATCGTCGTAATAATGCTTTGTAACAGCTAATTTACTGTAGGCAAAAATAAGTAAAATTTGTTTTTTATTTTAAGTAGTAATAACAATAATCTTATAAAGTGAAAAAGATATTGTAATAATTTTAGAATGATAAATATTTTATATTTATATTTATATTTATATATAAAGTGAATTTAAAATTTTATTTATTTATTTATTTTCTGGTTTTGTTTTAGTTACAAAACTCCTTATCGGATTTTCTGGTGAGAACAATGTTTTAATATTGTAGTGTTTGGCTATTCATTTTATGTTTTCTGAAACCCCTTGAAGATATAGAAAGTTAATGCCACATAACGGATTATTATTCTGAGAGAAGACACGTTTGGTTTGTTTTTAATTTCAGAGCTTGTTGAGTTGAATAGTTTCTCGGAATAACCATTCGTTTGTAAGTCCTTTTAAATGTTGTAGATTTCTGTGGGCAGTTCATTGTTATTGCTACAAATCTCTACAGCTCTTAAGTACAAGCCTCTTATAACACCTTGTTTCGCACCAACAAAATGTGTGTGCAAGTTTTCTATATACAGTGGTTTGAATGTTTTTGTCTATTGGTTTTTAAATTAAAAACAATACCAGAAAATTCCTTAAATAAGGAATGTGTTTACCAAATCCGGTGCAAAATTGTTAATTATATGTAGGAGAAACGAAACACCCTCCTCAGGTTAAAATAAAGGAACATAAAAAGAAACCAATTAGGGGATACTGAGTGCCGCACAGTGTATCGATATGGGAAAAAAAGTGGACATCCAGGTATAAAGTCAACATTGAAAAGTACTATTTTTGTTCATCATCACAAATTGGCAATACCCTAGGCTATGTTGGTTCGCATTATTTTTTTTTTAACTTTTAGTTTTCAAATAAATTTAATTAAAACTTGCCCGTCCGTAAGTCACAAAAATTTATGCAAAAAAGTTGCTCATTAAAAAAAAAATACTACAAAAGTATTAGTTATTTCAAAATAACTTTTGTATGCATAATCTTTACACCTTTAGTAAAGTATTTCCGTAATTTTTTTGAAAAATTATGCAGTAAGTCCTACACTAATAACGTTTTTCTTTCTTTACAATTTTTTTTTCAAAGTTAAAGTTTCCGTGGATTTAAAAAAAAATGTTTAAATTTGTATAAGTTGGCAAATATCTTGTTTGACAGAGCCACCTTTAGAGAAGAAAAGCGGAAATTTTGTATTTGCTAATATTTGCTATTCTTAGAAAAAAAATGGTTTCATTTTACATGATCCAGCGGTATTTATTTTGTATTAGTCGATAGGGATTCAAAACAAGGTAAATAAACAATTATTATTTTTATACACATTTCACTATCTTGGCTTGAATCAAGATCAGAATTTATTCATAGCATTGTGATTAGTGGCCGGATACTATCGATAGTCAGCCCTTTCGATAGTTTTCGATAGTCTCAAGAGATACTATCGATAGTATTGATAGTACTATCGAAAAAAAAAACAGAGTTTCTATTGTTTCGAAATTAGTGGCCTTACCAGAAGCGACCTACTAGCACAGAAGAGCCACAAGCTACATCTCAGGGGTGTGACAATTGAATAGGGAATTTTGGGACATGCAAATAGTGTACGCGGCTTAACCTACGTGGCCCCGCGCCTCTTTGGTGGCAGGAAATAAATCAAAAGCACACTAAATAATTGAATCCTGTGATTCTCCGTAATTGCATCGGGTGATTTTTCTCTAGTTTTGTTCATGAAGCAATAGATGGTAGCACAAGCAGACATGATAAAACTGATGAAGAAGGCAGTTAAGCAATAACTAATACCTTTAGATTTATGATCTACTGATCTAGTGCGATAAAACAAATATTTTCGCACAATTTTATCAATATTCATGATTATTATATCAATACAAACATTGAATAATTGATGTCCATTTTTTTTCAATTTCGTCACACTGTGGGCCGTCACACCTGACTACACACCAAGTAGTATAAGTAGTAGACTGTAAACTGAATTTTTTACATTACACTTATTAACCGAAATGTGTTTTAAAATAAATAAAAACAAAGGACCAAAAACTTTATTCCAGGTATCAATATTAAGGTATTTACTCAAACGCCAGTAATTTACAAACTACAAGAAGGCCAATATTTTATGTTACAATTAACTATTTTAAAAGTTTGTGTCAATTTTCAATAATTTTATATATTAGATTATTTCGATAGAAATGTCAAACCCATCAAATAAACATACTTTAAATTTTACCAACTAAATGACATAAGCTTGACTAAATAAGGGACCGGAAAATAAATTTTCCGATCTCTTAGTTCTTTACCGGTTCTTGTTAAGAGCGGACAGTTTTCAATTGAACCAGCTTGTAGAGTAACACCGAACCGAATAAACGGTGCAAAAAATAGGGTATTTGACAAATTTTAGAAAATAATTTAAAATGATACATAGATCCCTAATTTGCTACGCAAAATTATTAAAATACTATATTTTATCATGACTACATTTAAAATCAAGTTTTCTAATATCCGATTTGAATTTGCCGCTAAAACGCTCATTTCTAGCATGGCGTTACAATGACGTCACAGCGCAGTAAACTCGCGGACAGATACACGGCATTCAAGTGTTTATTTGTTTTTGGTCTGTGTTTTTACTCTTTTTTATGTAAGAAAATGTCTTATAAGTGTTGTGTAGTGCCTCAGTGTTCGAATACTAGCAGTAAAAGACCTGAAAGAGGTGCTACAACTTGCTCTAAGAGAACCAAGAGCCTTATCTAATACATATTCACTTTACATTTGTCAAGATCACTTTGATGTGAGTATAACTAAATTGTTTCTATTAATTTTTCTCACATTGTCTATCATATATATAACTATTTCGTAAATGACGATGAAATTTTTGAGGTTATGTTTATTACAAGGGGTGAACAACTATAACAGGCAGAAAGGTGTACAAATTTTTAGGCGGTGCTAGGCAGTTTTTAGGCAGAACTAGCGAGTACCTCTAAATGCAGGATTAGGCAGTGCAGATGCAGGCTAAATGTAGGACTGAGCAGTGCAAATGCAAGACTAGGCAGTGCATAGGAAGGACTAGGCAGTACCTACGCAGGACTATGCGGTGTAACTTATGCAGTACTTCAAGTATTGCTGGTCCTTGTATAAATTTTGTTTTAAAAAAGCAATTTCTTATTGTTTCTTAATTCTTAAAATAACAATGATTGGGTATTTAATTTAATCTATTGTAACAGGCATATCAAACAAAAAAACAAAACATATAACCTAACCTCAAAATCTAAATGAGTAAAAGTAGGCGAAGAATATCGTAAAAAAACTATAAAAAATATATATATCAACATTTTAACGTTTCTAAATTTCGCAGAACAAAAATCACACTTGTTGGCAAAGAAGCCTGCCATCATAAAGGAATTCAGAATTGGCAAGTTGGCCAATCAGCTTTGGAGAATCCGTTTTCCATTGAAAATGTTTTTTACAAGCAAAACACATAATAAAATCTAATTTAGGACGATAATTCGCACTTTATAAACAAAGCAAACATTACCATCCATAAGAAAATAACACAGAAAATAGGTTCGTTCGATGCGTTTACTGTTTTGTGACGTCACTCGCAGCTGATTGGTAGACCGCCTGTTTTGAATCACGTGGCTAATTGTTTTAATTCAATGAATTTATTTAAATTTTTATTTAAAAGAACTATGAATTTGAGAAAAAATTAAACAAAAAAGTTTGTTTTTAGCATTTCCAAGACCTAAAGCGATATCTAAAAATAAATATATATTTATTTTTTACTACTGTCAAACACCCTATTGTACGGAAGTGCTTGTTTTTCGATCAATTAAAAAAAACATAAAAAGTTGACCTATTTAGTATTTCTAACAAACAAAAATTAGAAAGCTACAACTATTACCTGTTAGAGCCTTTTAAGAAAATATCAAAAACCAAAATTAAGTTTAATATCAGTGTCAAAAGAGATGAATATTTTAAGTGAAGCAACAAAAAGATGATTATACATATAATAATTTTGTAAAAAAAATTAAATACCCATAAATCATAAAAAAACAATTACCCTGAAAACTACACTCAAAAAAAAGTAAAATTCGAGTAATCTACTTGGGACTTCTTATGAGTTTTGAAATATATGAGATTTCAAGGAATTTTAACTTTACGGGTAATGATCGTCATTTAAATACGCCAGTAAAATCAAAATATAAATTTTTTATTTAAATAAAGCTAATTTTGCAACCTTAGTCGCTCTAACATTTAATGTGTTTAGTTTTCGAAACGAGTCTATAGACTTAGTACGTAAACCCTGCTCCAAATTCTAATTCTTAACATCTTTGCAAATACTGGTGTAGGGTCAGACAGTCTTGCCCTCTTCACTTTATCCAAAAAGGAACAACTTTAACCATACATTTTTACAGGTTAACTCGTAAGTCTAGAGTCCACTTTTCTGCAAAAATAAATAAAACTAATATTTTGGCAATAATTAAATTTTACCGTATGACTTTACGAAACACACTTCAAAATGTATTTCTAATTGCTACAAGTAATCATACTTGAATATATGAAATAATAAAATGCAAAATAGCGAAAAACGTGACAATTTTTTTTTTAAAACCTACACAAAAAAAATTTAAAAAAATATTATTTCAACTAAAGTTTATCAAGCAATGACTCACAATAAAATGTTGCGGTATGATACTTATCACTTTCATTATTACTTGGTTTTTCACCCAAAATATTCTCTCGCGAATGGAAACATTGAAATTATATCATAAAATCTAAAGGCACGGCCGTGCCTCGCCAAGTTAGCGCGCCGTAACCATCTTTTCTTGAAACATTTCAGCCGATATTTGAGCTACCTAAAACTCTACTTCGGAATGAGCTACGAATCTCAAACTATGAACAGTCGTAGATCTCCATGGAGTTAACAACCCCTCCAAGTTTCATGGAACTCCAAAAAGTAGTAAAGTAGTTACGAAATTTCAAAAAACGTCGAAATTGCCACTCACTCACTGACTCACTCACTCATGTATAGACCATCAATATTCTACTGAACTTCCTGACATGCTACAAAGCTGAAATTTGGCAGACTGATAGAAATTATGACCAAACCCCTGGAAAAAATCAAAAAACCCCAAAATTTTAATTTACTTCCCTCCTCTATACATTTAAAGTTATGTAAAAGTAGCATTGCCCACTTCCAGAAATGCTAGAGTGTTGAGCTTTGGCAGACTGAGAGGAACTATAGGAAAAAATTTAAACACCCCAAAATTCTAATTTACTTCCCTCTCCTATAAATGTAAAGTTAAGTAAAAGTAACACTGCCCACTTCTAGAAACGCTAGAGAGCTGAACCTTTTAAGATTGAAAGACAATATGATAAAACTATATGAAAAAATTTAAAAACACCAACATTATAATTTACTTCCCTCTCCTATAAATGTAAATTTATATAAAACTAAAATTGCCCACTTCCAGAATCGTTAGAGAGCTGAGCATTGGAATGCTGATAGAAATTATGATAAAACCATGGGAAAAAATTTAAAAAGTCAAATATTTTCATTTACTCTACTCCCCTATAAATGTTAAGTTATGTAAAAGTAACATTACCCACTTCCAGACATGCTAGAGAGCTGAGCTTTGGAAGACCGATAGTAACTATGATAAAGTTATAGAAAAAAATTAAAACACTCCAAAATTCTAATTTACTTCCTTCCCCTATAAATGTAAAGGTACGTAAAAGTAATACTGCCCACTTCTAGATACGCTAGAGAGCTGAACCTTTTAAGATTGAAAGACAATATGATAAAACTATATGAAAAAATTTAAAAACAACAACATTATAATTTACTTCCCTCTCCTATAAATGTAAATTTATATAAAACTAAAATTGCCCACTTCCAGAATCGTTAGAGAGCTGAGCATTGGAATGCTGATAGAAATTATGATAAAACCATGGGAAAAAATTTAAAAAGTCAAATATTTTTATTTACTCTACTCCGCTATAAATGTTAAGTTATGTAAAAGTAACATTACCCACTTCCAGAAACGCTAGAGAGCTGAGCATTGGAAGTCTGATAGGAACTATGATAAAACTATAGGAAAAACATTTAAAAACACGACAATTTTCATTTATTTTCCTCCCCTATACGTGTAAAGTTATGTAAAAGTAACATTGTGCACTTTCAGAAACGCTAGAGAGCTCAGCTTTTTAAGGCTGACAGGAACTACGATGAAACCATGGAAAAAAATTTAAAAAACTCAAAAATTTAGGTAAGGCATTGCAAAAGTTTTGAACAATATTCCGCATATTTGACTACTTTAAAAATTAAGTAATATCCAATTCCTTTAAAAAAGAAGTGAAATCATAACAAAAACATTTCATGTAAAAAAAAGCCAAGTAAGCGAAAATGGCATTCCGTAAAAAGAATTGAGATAAAAGTAAAGCCAAGTTCTACAATACAAATTTCAAAATGAAAGGTTCTTACTAGTTTGGAAATATTTTTCTAAACTTGGCTATTACGGCTGTAAATGACTCTTAGGCATTGTGCCAAATTGAACATAAAGAAGTTTGGCTGTAATAGCAAAGTTTAAAAAAACATTTCCAAACTAGTAAGAACCTTTCATTTTGAAATTTGTATTGTAGAACTTGGCTTTACTTTTATCTCAATTCTTTTTACGGAATGCCATTTTCGCTTACTTGGCTTTTTTTTACATGAAATGTTTTTGTTATGATACCTATTGCATATACTGCATTATCGCGCAATGCTCACCTTATCTTTGCCTAATAGGTGCGGTGTGAAGGCAACGTGATTTATTTCTATTAGCGCTAATGGGATATTAAAGGCTGCGCCATTTTCGATTTATAAAAGACGTTGTATTTAGCAGACGGCTGGCGCTGTATGAATAAGAGAGAGACAACAAGGATGCATCGCGTGGTTCTTTTGCGTCCCTTGCACACGAATATTCGTGTATCCCATTCATATGTGTGCGTTGCTTGTATTTTTTAGGTTCAATTTGGGCGCAAAATATAAAATAATTTCAGATTAACTGGCACTTACCTACCAAAAAAATGCATTTTGTTTTTTTTGCTAATGACTGTCTTTCGGCATATTTGGGCAGAATTATCTCGATTTTGTAACAGCTAGAATAAATTTAGTTGACTTTTTAATTGATTTTTTAACCTGTAGCCTAGTACCTATGTGTGTGCAGTAAGCGTGTAAGTGGCAAAACAATGCCCTGCTTCGATTAGCACTGCACGCAACTGTTTTGAACGGCTATAGAAACACCATTTTATTCTTGCCATTTAATTAAAAAAAACTTAAAGTTCTTTCATTTTGAAATTTCTTTTAGCTGATTATAACGAATTTGAATCGATGGGTTAACATTCAAAGATTGCTAAATTATTGCAAGAAATTAAAATCAAGATAATTCTTTTTTACAAGCCTTTATTTAACTTCACTTGTATGTATGTGGGTATAGTTTTTAGCTCCTAATACGGGGTTCTATCGATTTCATGAAATTTTGCTTCAATCTGCCCTTCAAAAGTTATCCAAATTCATATAAAATCTTCCTGGTATAATTTTAACCCTACCGACAGAGAAAAGGCGCGGCTCTTTGCGGTCCGAGCACAAAGTATTTGTTTTCTGACCGACCCAGCACAGGTGGATAGACGGCATCTGATTGGCAGATTTTTTTTGAGAGAGAGCTTTTAATTGCTTTTGGGTATGCTTTTCGAGACCACTTTAGTCGGCAGTATGCAGAGTTAGAAAATAAATCAGTGTCGTTTCTGTAGGTGTAGGAATAGAAAGTTTTATTATCTATTTTTATTTCTTTAGTTTGCGCCATAATTAAATGAAATAATTTTCATGAGTATATTTACCGCCGCCCATGTCATTTTCTTTAAAGAATATGCCGATGGTCGGTTTTAACCTTTGTTCAACTGACTTTGCAAAAACTATATGTAAGTATGTAATCAAATCTTGCAACTCATTTTTGAAGAACTTCCAAACATCCGATTGACTTCAAATTTCGCATAGCGTCTTAGTTCCGATGACTTAGTTCCGATGACAATACAATAATATGGTTCATCGGGTACCTACCTCCCCCCTAACGTGGGCGGTGGAGAGGGGATAAAACTTTAGTTTGTCCGATTTCAACTAAAATTGGTAACTGGGGGTTTTTGAGGATGAGAATTACGAATTTTTGATCAGATTACAAAAATTCAATATGGCGAATTCAAAATGGACGATTTAATGTCAAGTTTTCTGATTACATTCAACTGACTTCCACGTATCCGATTGACTTCAAATTTTGCATACCGTTATAGTTCCGATGACAATCCAATAATGTAGTATCACTGACTGCCTACCTCACCCCTAACCTGGAGGGCGGAGAGGGGGTAAAATTTTAGTTTGTTGGATTTCCACCAAAATTGGTATCTGGGGGTTTTTGAGGATGAGGATTACGAATTTTTGATCAGATTACAAAAATTCAATATGGCGGATTCAAAATGGACGATCTAATGTCAAGTTTTTCTGATTACTTTCAACTGACTTCCACATATCCGATTACAGTTCCGATGACAATCCAATAATGTGGTATCACTCCCCCCTAACGTGGACGGCGGAGAGAGGGGTAAAATTTTAGTTTGTCGGATTTCCACCAAAATTGGTATCTGGGGGTTTTTGAGGATGAGGATTACGAATTTTTAAATATTAAAAATTAAATATGGCGGATGCAAAATGGACGATTTAATGACGAGTTTTTCTGATTACTTTCAACTGACTTCCACGTAGGTATCTGATTGATTTTAAAATTCACATGCTCTCCCACTAAAAAGGGGGGGCGTAGAAGAGGTTAGGCTTTAGTTTGTTCGATCTCGACCAAAATTAATTATTCATTGCGTATAATGATCATAATAATAACGAACCCTCCAATATCGATGCGCTAGCTAAAATGCATAGACTTCGACAAATCTAAAAACTAAAAAATAAATTTAGAAAAAAAAACTTTTTGAAAACAAGCTTTTATAAAATGGACTAAAAAGCATAAAATAATGTTTTGAGTATTCTGATATCATAATAATAAAAGCGATGGGAGTATTTAATATTAGGTAAATGCCCGAATGAACCGAACCGAACCATGCGCATTTGGTGGATCGTCCACAATAGATGATGGGCCGACTCTTCTTTTTGAATGTGACAAAATAAATCGACACACTGCCGGTCGCGAATGATCTGCCTGATATGAAGCAGGCGTAATAATGTCCATCGATATCAGAAAAATGTAAGGGTAGCTTGAGTAAGGTTGGGTTGGGTTGGGTTAAATTGTCTAGTCTACCCTTACATTTCTCTGCTATAATATAATGAATTTGGATTTTCACGACACTTCGAGTTAACAAGGCTAAAACAAAAACGGGTACATTTCCTTTAATACGCCCATCGCTTTTATTATTATGATATCAGAACACTCAAAAAATTATTTTATGCTTTTTAGTCCATTTTATAAAAGCTTGTTTTCAAAAAGTTTTTTTTTCTAAATTTATTTAATGGGAAGGACAATACGTGACATAACACAACCCTAATAAGTCTGAATCGCGACGAAACCTTAGGTAACAAATATAAATCACGTAAACCCTAGAGTGTATTACGTGAAAATTAATTCATGAAGGACATTAAACTGATATCAAATGCGGTTTGTGTGGCTGGTGCTTTGTTAAATGTTTAATAAATTGGCCGGTCTACACTAGAGAATCTAGTGGAACATATCGGTGGCCCATGTTGTGGAACTAATCAAACTGATAAGGATATTGAGTCAATTTGGGTGCTTTGTTTCGTGCACATACCTAGTTACTTAACTATAATATTTTTAAACGATTTTTCATGGCTAAGCGGGCATAGAAAGATTCTGTTTCTCTTGTATTTTTCCGTGGGAACCTGGAAAGCTAAACACCCACGGGGGTCCAAAATCTAATGGACAGCTATTATGTGTTGACAGTTAACTGTTTCGTCCTTAAGGGACTCGTCACAACAATGCATGATCAATGTGACACTTTTATACAGCTATAGAGACGGTATATGAATCTCATCTTACGATATTGTTAGGTAGTGTTGTTAAATTTCCAGAAATATATTGTCGGAAATATTTCCGGAAATATTTCCGGAAATATTTCCTGAAACATTGGAAATATATAGAAATATTAGAAATATACAAAATATTAAAAAAATAAGAAAAAAGGGAATATTTATTTATAAAATCATAACAAAACACCGGAAAACGCGGAAGGCTTATAAAGGAATACAAATCAGGAGTCATTATTTAAACAAATATACAGAAATAAGGTCAAATTTGTACAACACAAATCTCATTCTTGACACTACACTATTCACTAGTCAAGCAAGAGGCATATCTTCATCGTTGTCATTAGCATCACACTCAATAACATCGTCTAGCCTGTCTACTTCCCCAATATCTTCAATAGTATCGGAAATAAAAATTGTTCTATAGTAAGCTTAATGCTTATAAGGGCCTATTCTTAAATTACGTAACGCTCAAGGGGGGAGGGGGGTTTTGGCCTTGCGTTACACTCAAAGTTATTTTAATGTGTTTTTCTTGAATCTGCGTTACGAGGGGAGGTAAAGGATCAACAATCCTGAACTTTTGCGTTGAGTAATTTAAGAACGCTCCTAAGGTTACAAAATATGATAGATAATATTTTTTAACTATTTCCAAAATTCCGAATATTTCCAATATATTCGAGACACCTTCGGAAATTTCCAATATTTCCATTTCCATGGAAATTTTGCATCACTATTGGTAAGGGAAATTAATAAATACCGATGCCTCCATATAAGTGGCGACATCTACAAATACAAAGTAAACTACCAGAGTAAAAATAAAAGGCAGGCAGATGAAACAGTACTCATGACCATGACAGAATTTGTCGAGTTAATGCATATTGCATTTTTTCCGCCTTCGCAACGTTTTATGTCAAAGTAGTGTGAAAGGTTTTTTTTTTCACGGGTACTAAACTTCACGTTAATAATATTTTTAAACGATTTTATTTAACTTGAAAGAGCCTGGCTGTCTGTCTATCAAAACTTGCGATTCATTTTTGAAACCGTAGGTCCGATGACAATACAATATTCTGAGAAATTAATTCGGGGGCACGGGGTGGTTGAGGGGTGTAAAGTGAGAAAATTCAGAACTTTGGAACGAAAACAGATACGAAAATTCGATTTTTGGATTTATGATTGAATAAGATGACAGCACAATTTTGTAATAAAAAGCAGTGATAGGAGTGTGTGGAGATATGTGGCGTAAACGGGGTAAATCCAGAACTTTGTAATGAAAACAGATACAAACATGCGGTTTTCAGAATTATGATTTGCCCTTGCGACAATATCATTTTATTTAAAAAAAAATAGTACGGGGTGGGTAAGGTGTTTAAAATGGGTAAGAAATACGAAGGTGGGTGTGAAAATGGGAGAAATTTAGAACTTTGGAATAAAAACAGATACAAACATGCTGTTTTCAGATTTATGATTTGATCAAATGACAATAAAATTTTGTGAAAAAACTTCGGGCGAAGGGGGAAATTAAGAACTTTGGATCGAAGACAGTTAAAAAAAAGATCATGATAAAACGACCATTCGGTAAAACTTTATGTACTCATGTTTATAATTTTAAACCCTTAAAAAACCACCCTTAGGTTACATTTATTTTATTTAAACCCCATTAAAGTTTAGTGAAAGACTATTTTTGCTATCTATAGCAGTTGTCTGATTTCAAATATAACAAAAGTGTGCATATTTGCGCATATTTTAAAGCAGTTTCTATCCAGAAGTAGAAGTTTTTTGTACGCTTTTTTTTCTCATACAGTACAAAAATATTTTTTTACATGGCCCATTCGCAGTCAAGATATTATTGACCATTGGCCTTACTTAAGGTTGTTTAAGTTTTAAGAAACAAAAAGTTAATTTAAGTGCATGATGTTTTGTACAAGTGGGGATCAAACTTAATGTTATAAAGTATTAAAATTTTAAAACAAATTAACTACAGGGTAAAAAAAAATAAAATTAAAAAACTTTTTTTTCTTAATTTTACATTGTAGACCGAATAATTTTGTGTATTTTTTCTTTCTTCACTGTTTTTAAAAAGTTATTAGTTTTCGAGAAAATCGCAAAACACTGATTTTTAGGACCTTTTGGGCCTTATATCTAGCGAAGCTCAAGGGTGATTATGGCAGAGAATATGTGGGGATGTCTCAGATGCTAAAGAATAACTGTAGAAAAATCCAGCTTGCACCTATATTTTTTCCAAGTTTTAGGGTTTTTTCACCCAATTTGACTGGGCTATAATGGCATATTTTATATTTTTAAGGCCGATATAAAAACATGGCGCGTTTAATAAAGATGCCTATCGATTTGAAGTTCGATATAAAATCGTGGTATCTATAATAATCGCGCCACGATTTTATATCAAGTTTTAAAAAAATCGCTATTGTTAATTCTAGACTGTTGTAATCAAAAATCTGCCAAATTATTTTTTACTTTTTAGTTTAGTTTTTTAATAAAATCGTTTAACTTAAACAAAATATTTATTTTATGACTTCTATCGCTCATAAGGAAAATATTCGGCTACCGCCTTGCGCGAAACTTTTACAGTCGTGTGAAATATGTAACTTCCTTTACTCGATATGTAATATACTAATTCGTGCTAGTTGCCGTAGAGCATGTTGTGTGACAGTAAAGTCAGTCAGTGGTTTCTTAGTGTGTTTTGTTAGGCTATTATATTTGACGCTATGCAGCATGTAAAAATAAAATCTATAGGTTAAAAAATACAAGATCCTTTACTGCCTCTTTTCGGTTAACAGTTTTGATTATTATCAAAGATTATAGAATATTTGGTAAACTTATCACGTCCTTGCAATTCAACTACACGTAAATTTAGTGGGAATAAGGACACTGTTGACACCGTGTGACATCTAGTCTGAAGGTCTGATGAAGACAAAAACCATTGTCGAAACGTTACCGATGGATTAAAACGTATATTTACCAGAACAACAGTGTCCTTATTCCCACTAAATTTACGTGTATTATAGAATATAATTATTATATAGCCAACGCAAAATAACAAAACCATTTATTCAATCCATAGAATAATAGAGATAAGATTTCTCTACCGAAAACTCTAATCTTTCCTCACTTTTCAAGTATGTTGAAGACTTTCCACTTTTGTATATGGAAATCCCTGGAAAATAAGAAAATATTTCAATACAGCTATCAAGAATAGTCTACTTTTAGGTAGGTAAATATTGGAATAAACCATCCTAAACTTTAAAGTTAAAACTTTGATGGAATGTTTTAATCTTTAAAAACCACACGAAAATTTGCACAAAGGAGTCACAAATTTGCGAAGTTACGCGGCCTGGCATATATTTACCGTTTATCGAAGGAATAAATTTTGAATTCGTGTGCACCTTTAATATAGTTTTGACAGAGAAAAGTACTTTCGTAAAAGTTTATGATTATCTTAACTTAAACTTTTTTCGAGTACTTTATTTAAAATGCTAAAACTTAAATTCGAAATTTAATTTGACTTCCTACGGATGAAGCCATTGAGATTTTAGGTATATTATAAAACATTGAATTTATATAATACAAGTGGAAGGTACACGCCAATAAATAAGCTAATAAGAACCAACTGAGGGTTTTTTTGTGTCAGTGAGAAGTGAGAACTTACAGTTTCTACCGGTTCTTCGGTTGTTGCTTAACAGTAAAAGTGTGCTTGTCAGTGTGTTTTTGTCATCGTAATGTTTGACTAAAATAAGAAAGTGGGTGTCAATTTTAAGCAGCTTTATTTATTTTACAAATTTTTGTTATTACCCACCTATATTTACAAAAAGTCTAACTTTCGCAAGTAATTATATCCACAAAAACTAAGTTTTTTCTGATAGTACATCATTAAAGCCAACATTTCAAAAATACGATTGTTGCTCACCTACAGCCTAAAACAAGCCAGAATAATTTCAAATAAATCTTCTGCCATGACCTTCAAGTACTACGGCGTTTCTTCCCAATGAAATATAATTAAAATCAAAACAACCATATAACATTAGTCATGAAAAAGCCATAGCCTTGGAAAAGCTACCCCGAGGATTTGCTCGGTATTTCCTTTTGGTGTACAGACAGGCTAGGGAAAATACAGGAAATACGTGGAAGTACCTGGAAAATACTAGGAAATACCTTGGAAATTTGGGCAAATATTGGGAAATATACCGGGAATTATTGTAGGTATTTCCTCAGAGCTACATGAAATAAGCAAAGCGAAAATAAAGAGGGCAACACAATTTGACGGTTATCAATAAAAAAAAACCAACATGCTTCAAAAAAGGTTTTAGTAAAGTTGACCACCTATTAACCATGCAAATCCTAATAGCATGAGCCAACGAATACAACATTCCACTATATATTGCCTTTATAGACTTTAAAAAAGCTTTCGATAGCATTGAGCACTGGAAAATGCAAGGATCTTTAATTAATAGGCGAATAGATCAAATATACATAGATATAATAGCCAATATACAGGGCGTTCGGCACATGAACCGTCAAAATTTTTTGGGATATTGTTGGGTTTATTTGCTACCTTTTCAACCTTGGAACTTGGGTCCTTAGTGTCACGGCTAAACAAATATGAATTTTTTAATTTTTTTCTCAAATTACTTAAAATCCCAAATTTAAACCCTCGTAAGCTTTTTATTAATGTCTGTATCTTATGCTACTTCAACCAATTAATAGATTTGTTAAAATTTATGTACCCAAGGGACATACGAGGTTTTTTATTAAAGAACATTAGTGATTTTGTGAAAGAAAATCAATTTCAAAATTAAAAATTAAAAAAAGTATCGACACTTGAGAACTTCATTTTCTTTTAAAAACTTCTCTAGTTGATTACCTTTCTAACGGTATGCTACACTTTGATTTAAAAAAACAATTCTGCTTTAAAATTCGGATATTCCGTGAGACGGGCAATAATCGTTCGGACTTCGGATAAGAAAAACAATTTGTTGTTTATGATCGTTTCGAACAAAATTTATAAATAAAGAACACAATACATTATTGCTAAAAGTTTAACTTTTGTTTAAGTAGGTAAACGATCATAAATATCAAATTGTTTTTCTTACCAATTCCGAACGAGTCTCGCCCTTCTGACGGAATATCCGTATTTTAAAGCAGAAATGTTTTTTTTTATCAATGTGTAGTATACCGTTAGAAAGGTAACTAAAAAAGTTTTTAAAAGAAAATGATGTTCTCAATTGTCAATACTTTTTTTGGTTTTTAATTTTGAAATTGATTTTCTTTCACCAAACCACTAACGTTCTTCAATAAAAAACATCTTTTGTCTCTTTGGTACATCAATTTTAACAAATCTATTAATTAGTTGAAGAAGCATAAGATTACAGAATTATAAGAAAAAAATTTGCTTTTCCAGATATTAATAAAAAGGTTACGAGGGTTTAAATGTGGGAATTTGGATAATTTTTTAAAAAATCCATATCTCTTTTGCCGTGACTCTTAGGACCCAAGTTCTCAGGATAAAAAGGTAGTAAATGACCTCAACAATATCCCAAAAAATTTTGATGGTTCATGTGCCGAACACCCTGTATATAGCGAAGGACCAACATCAATCAAAATCCACGAAGGAACCAAGCTAATCCGCACAAAAAGAGGTATCAGACAGGGTGGCACGATGACCCCTAAACCCTTTAGCCAGGCCCTAGAAAATGTTTTTAAAAACTAAGATTGGGAAGAAATAGGCATTAAAGTAAACGGACAATACTTGAACCACCTATGCTGATGATATCGCCTTAAAAACAGATAACAAAAAAGAACTGATAGTAATTCTGGAAGAACTGGATACAGCAGCTAAAAATATAGGCTTGAGTATAAACTGCCCTAAAACTAAAGTCATACCAAACACAGATGAAGATCTCATGATCAGAATAAACCACGAGAAAATAGAACAAGTAGAGGAATATATATATATATATATATATATATATATATATATATATATATATATATATATTATTATATATTCGGTATTAATTAATCTGCATAATAAAAAATATCCTCAGTACTTCAAAATGAAATCCCAGACCTGGACTCTTACAAAATCAAACATGGATAGGGTAACAAAAGCCCAACAATAAATGAAAAGACAAATGTTACATTTAAAGCTAGAAAAAGGGATGAATGGATGAGAAATAAACCAAAAATAACGGTTGTCAGTAAAGAAGTTGCAAAATTAAAATGAAAATTTGCCGGTCATAACATCGGACAGACGATCAATGGAACAAATGTATTGTAAACTGGAGACCCTGGGAAAATAAAAGAGGTGAAGAAAGACCCCCAAATGAGAAGGATGAATACGGCAAAAGGCAAAGAGGGGTGGAAGATATTGGGGGAGGCTTATATTCAAAGATAGATCGAAGAAAGATAAATAGACTAGATAAAGATTTTCTTTTAGTGTACAAAAATTGACGATCAAGCCACCCCTCGAGCTACCCTTTTCGATTATATAATTTTTTTTATAATTTTAGCTCACACATATACTATACTATAGTAGTGTGAGCTATGGTGATCCTAATTTTTTCGAGAAAAAAAAAGTTGCTCCGATTTCAAAATTTTTTATATATCTTTGCGTTTCAGATGATTTTGAAACTTTTTTGTTGCGCCGTCTGTCTGTCTGTATGTCTGTCTGTCTGTCTGTAATGACCAACGCGTATAACTCAAAAACGGCTTGGCCGATTTCAATGAAATTTGGTACCTAGGCTGAGTCTTGGGTCGAGATGGTCCCATTTAAAAATGAACAAAATCCACCGAACATAAACCAAAAAAAGGGTGGGGATAGATTTCAAAAATTAGAGTTTATGTGAAAATATAGCGTGTGTGATATCAAACGAAAGGTAATTGAGTCTGGAGTTAAACAAAATACATTTTAATTTATTTTAAAAAAAGGGTGGGGGTATATTTCAAAAATTAGAGAAGTGAAAATATGGCGTGTGTGATATCAAGCGAAAGGTAATTGAGTCCGGAGTTTAACAAAATACATTTTAGTTTTTGTTTTTTTAAGGGTGGGGGTGGATTTCAAAAATTTGAGTTTAAGTCAAAACATGGCTTGTGTGGTATCAAACAAAAGGTAATTTAGTGTGGAGTTGAATAAAATATATTTCAGTTTTTATTTATATTAGCTCACACGTACACTATAACTATAGTACCAAGTGTGAGCTTAGGGGCCCATATATTGGCAGAGTATATTTAATGGTCGTAATTTATGAAAGAGCGGAATTAATTATAAATTTTATCTTAATTTGCAAGTTTAAATATAATTCCTACCGAACGTATGTATAATACACTCAGTGATCCGCCATCTACCTTGCCATGTAAGCAAGGAAGTATGGCTTTTAGAGCAATTCCACGCCAAGTCATCCAATTTACAAAAAAAGTGTTGCCGTGACATTTAATTTTTTTCTTTAATCATGCTTACTAAATGAAACAGCTTATGCTTAACCACTTTTGCACAATTTTAGATTTTTTAATCCAATTAATCTGTTGTACACGCATTTGAAAAGTCTAAAAACGGGCAAAATGGGACTTTAACGAAAAAAATTAGGCTCATAGTAAACCTATAATTTTAAAAACATGCATAAAAGTAGTTTTCAAAAAAATGTGATGTTTAGCAAAATCTTTTATACTGGCTTAATTAGAGCAATTTAGAGAATATCCAAAAAACGCAGAAATTTTCGAAGATTTCATATTTTTTTGGGTTATAAATGTAATGTTTTCTTAAATTTTTGATACAGTGTTGGAAAGCTATACTCAAGGACTATATTTTCCTTGTATAAAACATATTTAAAAAGTAGACGTTACCTTGGAGTTCCACGAAGAAGTTAAGAATGTCTGGGAAATCCCTCAACTTCAGCATCAAAAATGACCCTGTCTATCGGGGTGCTGGTGGTAATCAAGTAGGGTAAATTTTTCACTTCATCATATACTTTTAAAAACAAGAATAAAAAATCTGGGTCTGTAATCCTTAAGGTCACTACACATTTTTTTGTTATTTTAATATTTTTAGTGATGTTAAACTGCATCACAAATTACAGGCCTGGATCTATGGGGGGGGGGGATGCCCCCCAAAATCTGAAACTTTACTCAGTTTTGACACATAGAATACACCTCCTGGTCACTATGCAAAATAGTTTTGTGAAATATTTATTATGATATTTTCCCCCAAAATAAAGTTTCTAGATCCGCCCCTGCAAATTAAGGTTTATCAGAAGGTAAAGTTTAGTTATATGAGCACTGTTCAATAAATTATGATCTAAACTCTCTTCATAAGGTCACTACACAAATTTTTTATTTACTTTTTTAGTAGTTACCTACTATCATATTAAAAAAATCGGAAAAGAAGTTGAGTTCTATAATTTCAGAAACCGAACAAATTTTTTTTCTGAGCTTGAAGCAAATTTAGGATCATCCAGAGGAGTGAAAGAATGGTGTCCAGTTGTTGTTTGTTTGAGATTTTATTGTAAAACAAATCGTTTCACAGTACCTCCAAACGCATCATATGGGCTTTTACCATGCGTTAGTTTTGTACTTAGTTTTTTTAATGCCCAGTGGCGTATGCAGAAATTTTCGAAGGGAGTTGGGAGAGGGGGCTTGAGTAAAAGCAAAGTCCTGGAAAACCATTTATTTCTCCTTTCAAAAAAATTCAATCTTTAGGAGAAGTTATTTAATGGTTTTGGATAGATTAGGCCTCCAACCCCCGCTTCCTCCTGCGTACGCCACTGTTAAAGCTGAACCATTTCATTTACCAAAGAAACAAACTAATTAATGTCCGTGTCTCACCAAAAATGTATTCTTAAAACTAAAAAAAAAATTCCGACAGTGTACGTAGATGGGACTTGAACCCACAAACTAGGATCTCATGCAAACAGTATGTGGCTATAAATAAGAGCCCCTAACGATGATTTTTATACATAATTTTTTCTTTTGCGACTCAATAAAAAAATATGATTTTTTACATGCTTTAACCAAATAGCTTAAAAGTTGATGTTAAAATGACAGACCCAGATTTTTTATTTTACTTTTATTTAGACGATACATTATCAAGTAAAACAACGCACAAGCGAAGTTTTAATAGACAGATAGACATGACAATTTTTTTAGTCAAAAGTTGCCAATTCTCAGGTTTTTGCGGTTTTTCCAATTTTAAAAAATGTAGTTTTCTGAAAGCAATATACCTAGAAATTTTTCTTTTGCTTTGTATGATAGTCAAGCCACTGAGCTTTAATGTGCGTATAGACGTTTTTTTGATGGACCATATTCCGCACCGGTGTAAATAATTAAAAATCGAGAAAAATCATAAAATTTACTATTTTTTTAAAACTATTTTTGCCATGTCAAAAAAAATTTTTTTTTCTGTATAGGGTTATCCAACCAATATTAAAGATTTCTTCCGTCAAATTTGTTTTTACATAAGATTTAATACAATAGAAATGAAAAAAATAAGGCCACAGCTGATTTTCTTCTTTTTTTTACTTTTAAAGTGGCCTGTAAAATACGGAAGGCGACATTAAGAATTAAAATTTGTTAATTTGGTATTCCTAAGGACACTAATACATGTTATCAAAATTTGGATTTTTCTCGTGACATGGCAGCTACCCCCATTGGATGATTTGGCGTGGAATTACTCTTTATCTAACAAATCACAAAATAAATATTAAATATTTATCTATAAATCTAAACACAAATTAGCTGTGGAAGAGACCATTTAAATATAAATATATGATACGTAAGACAACAATGTATAAAATTGTCTTTATCTTATGTGTAGAAAATAATATGCCTTAAGAATGCATAGACCGCTTATATCTTTGTTTAGCGGAAGCAACCTACACATAAAAAAGCTTGAGTCAAGTGGATAATTGCAAAGGTTAAGTTGTGGTGTCTACCCTCTAAATAAGTACATGATTATACAGGTTCGATCTGCGCTTCGCTCTGTTTGATTGTAGCTTTCACCGAAGCGGTCTATGCGTCAGTAGTTCGTTGAAAGAATTCCAAAATATATGGAGCCTCGAGTATTTTCAGAAACTGAAAATTATTGCCACGAAAGTCTATGTTATTTATTAAGTGTTCGATTATCTGACACAAAGCATGTCAAACTATTTATTTTGAATGGAGTTGAAAACTATTAATCCTGCTGGAAATTTTGGGAAGAAACAAGGCATCATTTTAGCATGTCGCCAGTGGATTAATCCGTGATTATGGATATTGTTTCAAAATGTCACCACCAGCCTACGCGACGACTCGATAATAATTAATGACATCACAGACCAAATAGCTTTGAAAGATAAAAATATTTAGCTACTTTATTATAAACAATTGAGTTATGAATATTTCAGAGGAGAAAATTATTTTCAATTTTTTTTTTAATTACTTAATACCACCTAAAATTTAACTTGATTAATTTGATTCTAGCGCATCAAGAGGACATTTATTTTTCGCAATAAACATTTTTAAAACCTTTGGTGACGGAGATTTTTATAATTGGTATACTGTTTATATTATTTAAAAATTTTGTGAGGGATATTGATTTTTAGCTTACACGTATATCTACTATAACTATAGTAGTTTTAGCTGTGGTGATCGTATCAAAAATATTTTTTAAAAAGTTACTCTTTTTTATAAAATTTTTATATTTCTTTGCATTTCAGATGAATTTGAAACTTTTTTGTCGCGCCGTCTGTCTGTGTGTCTGTCTGTATGTCTGTCTTTATGTCTCTCTGTCTGTAACGAGCAACGCGCATAACTCAAAAACTGCTGTCCGATTTAAATGAAATTTAGTACGGTTGGGTTTTGGCCGTAGATAATCTTATTTAAAAATTAATAAATAGTATATTTTAAAAATTAGAGTTTTGATTAAAATATTACTTGATTTAGATGAAATTAAGTATTGAGGTTGGGATTTGGTTCTAGATGGTCTCGCTTAAAACTAAATAAAATCCACCGCACATAAGCTTAAAGAAGAAGGGGTTTATTTAAAAAATTATATTTTTAGAGATGAAAAAAAAAATCATTAAAGTTATTTTGTTCAGTGGTGTTACACTGGGGGGATAATCTTCAATAGGAGGCGTCCCCGGGTGTCGGATAGGGGGATATTTTCGGGGCCAAAATGTGTAAAAATTACATTATAAATACATTATACAGTCGTGTGAGCTTAGACTTGGGTTTGATAAAGTCTTCTTTGTAATTTTTTTCATAAAATAAATTAACAGGGAGCATGGATACGCAAAACGCATCATTAAAGTTATCCCTGTCAAAGAAATTAATTACTTGTTAATTATAAAAAGAATATTTTATCTTGAAGGTCTAGAGAATTGGTTCCAGTTAAATTCCCCACCCTGTCTATTTATTTAAGATAAGGAATACTATTAAGTAATATTCTTAATATTAAAAAAAATATCTTACTGTAAGGTATTATTTCAATTTACAAAATACCGTTGCAAACCACAGAGAGAGGGGGAGATTTATCATTGTTTTTTTTATTGGTCCTTGAAAAAGTTCCTAACACAAGCAAATAATAATAGTCGCCTTTATACGCCATGTATGTAATATACTACTACTACTATGTCGGTTTAGAACGTTTTTCTACGATGTCCTACGCCTATGCTCCACCTCCTTCGATCCTGACAATCATCCTCTGTCAGATTTTTTTGACTTATTGATCTCTGGATTGACTGTTGCCATTCTAGTTTAGGACGCCCTCTTTTTCTGCGCCCTATTGGTTGCCATTCTAGGACCTGCTTTGGTAATCTTTCGTCTTTTATCCGTTGTACATGGCCGTACCATATCAGTTGCCGTTTAGTGATGTCATCCGTTATGCTTCCCTCGATTCCCATTCTTTCTTTTATGATCTCATTTCTTATGTGATCTATTCTAGATATTCTCATTGATCTTCTTATTGCATCCATTTCGACACTTTCCATTTTTGTTTTGTATTTTTCTGTTACGCGACAAGTCTCTATTCCATACAACAGCGTGCTTTTGACCATTGTTTCATATATGTTAAATTTTACATTCTTTTTTATCTCTCTGCTCCATAAAATACTATTAAGACATCCAATAACTTTTTTTGCTTTTACTATTCTTTTTTTGCAATTCTTTACAGTCTGTTCCTGTCTTATCAAATGTGACACCCAAGTATACATACTCATTGCATGGAGATATTGTTTGTCCATTTTCTACTCACTGGATTCGTTTCCAATACACAAGTACTGTGTCTTGTCCAAGTTCACTGTTAATCCCCACTTTTGGTATTCTTCTGTTAACTTTCTCATCATATACTCTGTAGCACTCCGATGGATCAGATTGGGTTTTGGTAGATACAGTGGACTATAATTAACATTGGCGCAAAAAATTCATTTAACTAGAGAAACTAACTAATTTAAAAATTGTAGGTTAAATTTGAAAGAGAAATAAAATTGTGATATAGCCTCATGGAGAGGGACTTACCACTGTTTTGAAGTTCCAAAGTGCAAGGTGTACACCTTTCCATAAGAGCTATGTGACTTGAAGTTCCAACAGGATGATGGCACGATAATTTTAATTATTTGCGGTATTTTAAAGAGAATTTTCACTATTTTTTAAATTTAAATTTTAAGGTTGTCGTTTCGACATGGCGACGCGCAGCACACTTTTTCTGTCACTCTATCCTGCGCTTGCAGTTTTTTCGCACATGCGCACAGCACTTCACCCTCTATAGGAAACCATATCACTATATTTAAAATTTTATGGATATGTGAAAAACACGATAGAGGACGCTTGTAGTGCCAAAGTATATAAAAATAAAGAAATAAGGAATAAAATGATAATTCTTAAATTTAGAATAGAAATTACATTTTTTGCGTTTAATTCTCGCATTTTAATGCAATTTTGCTTTAGGTAAATTTTATAATAACTAATAGTTGACCCATTTACTTAGGATTAATATAAATTTAAGACTAATAATTTTATGTTCAAGACAAAATTTTAGTCCATAAAAAATAGGAAAATTAAAAGTAAAATTCAAAAATAAAAGAAAAATAAAGAGGTTTTTTATGGAAACCGAACATATTGCCGGCCGAAAATGCTATGCATTTTCTAAAGTATCAAGTGGCAAAGGACATAGCTTTGAGATTGGTCTCTTTAACACCGAGTCCCTTGTCTTGACATTAGCAACTCGATTTACACCGTCTTTACCCGGAAAAATTTCAATTATTCTACCGAGCTGCCATTGTAGCGGGGGTATAAAATCATTCTTGATTATTACCAAACGACCAACTTCTGGAGTACAAGTGGGGTCCAGCCACTTGCTCCTTTGTTGCAGTGTATGCAAATATTCTTGCTGCCAGCGTCTCCAGAAATCCTGATGGATTCTTTGAAGTAGCTGCCAACGAGTTAATCTATTAATTTTGACATCTGTTAAGTCAACGTCAGGAAGAGCTGTCAACGGTTCCAATGATAAAAAATGACCTGGTGTCAAAACAGAAATGTCATTTGGATCCGAGGAAATTTCAGTTAGCGGGCGAGAGTTCATAATAGCTTCAATCTGACAGGTGACTGTATATAACTCTTCATATGTTAAAATTTGTGAACCAATGGTTCGAAATAAATGTTTTTTGACAGTTTTAATCCCAGACTCCCAAAGACCTCCAAAATTGGGACAGTGACTTGGAATAAAATGCCATTTAATTGGACGAGAAGAATCAATCTGTAACAACTGTCTATTTGCCGAAACTAGGTTAGTTCCATTATCAGAATACATATCAGTTACGTAATTTCTACGAGCCACAAACCTACGCATTGCTGCGACAAAAGCATCGGCTGTCAAATCACTGACTATTTCGATATGTACCGCTTTCGTACTCATACAAACGAATAAGCAAATATATGATTTTAAAGTACGTGGGGCACCACGGGTTCGGTTCATTAAAATAGGAATGGGGCCACCTAAATCTACTCCCGTATGCAAAAATGCTCTAAGTTGAGAAACTCGTGGAAAAGGAAGTGAACCCATAAAACTTGACGAATTTTGCGTTTTGCCGCAATTATCCAATAATTTTGGCTTAGTAAAAAATGTACTGTTCTTAATCCAGCATGTAAAAATTTTAAATGAAAATGTTCGATAATTAAATAAGTAATTCTACTTTCGCGGGGTAATAAAATTGGAAATTTTTTGTCATAAGAGAGAGAAGAATTGTGCAATCTTCCACCGACGCGTAATAAATTTTGGTCATCTAAAAATGGATTTAATTTTTGCATCGGTTTAGATAATTTTATATTATTTTTAAGAGAATTTATTTCTTCCGAAAAATAGATCGATTGTTCGTTTTTTATTAATAAATAAAGTGCGGTTCGAATTTCTTGAAACGTTAAAAAAGTTTCAAAAATTATACTTTTATTTAGAAATTTTTTATTTATAAAACGTAAAATATACGCTAAAATTCTACAAAGTTTAGTAAAAGATGAGTTTTTATTAATAAGCAAAGTTAAAAAATTTAAGTTTGGGGTTTGCGTAGCAATTAAAGTTAAGTTTTTATTAGCTTTTTCTTCATTTAAAGTTTCAGAAGTGTCTTTTATTTCCAAGGGTATAGGCCAGTAGTCATAATGTAATTTTAAAAATTGGGGACCTTGAAAAAATAAACTATGATTTATAAGTTCACTAGGATAGAGACCTCTTGAAGCTACATCAGCGGGATTCTGAGAAGTAGAAATATAATGCCAATTTTTAGGAGATACTTTTTCATGAATTTGCGTGACTCTATTTTGTACATAGGTTTTCCACCTAGACGGATGTCCATTTTTGATCCACGATAAAGCTACTTGAGAATCACTCCATGCGAATATTTGGTGAATTTTAAGTCTGTTTTCAAAACTATGAAGAATAAATTGAATTAAATCAGCTAATATATTACAAGCGGCTAACTCGAGTCGTGCAATACTTGTAAATTTTATAGGGGCGACTTTAGTTTTTGAGCATAAAAAATAAATAAAAATTTTATTTTTATAAATTACGCGTAAATAAACAACGCTTTATTTGAAGCGTCTGAAAAACCGATTAATTCGTATTGAGCGTTTCCAGAAAAAATATTGATAAAGCGGGATAAGCGAAATTCTTTTAAAAGTGGTAATTCTAACCTATAGCGTTCCCAGAGGCTACTTATCGCTATGGGAGCATCTTCGTCCCAGTCCAATCCAGATTTCCAAAATTCCTGGATTAGGCATTTAATTAAAATAGTAACTGGCGACAACCAACCAAGGGGATCATAAATTTTAAAAATTTCTGAAAGGATATTGCGTTTCGTGCAACTACGATTTAGAGGCTCTAATGAGTAGGAAAAATAGTCTGAACAGGGTTGCCATCTAAGTCGTAAAATTTTTGTAGTTTCTTCTATATCAAGAGAAAGAGCTTTAGGGTTAATATCGGATTCTGGCAAGTGCTCTAAAACAGTTTTATTGTTGCTAGCCCATTTATGTAATTTAAATCCTGCGGATTTTAATAAAAGTGATAACTCCTTTTGGAGGGATATTGCTTCTTCAACGGAGCTACAACCTGTGACAAAATCGTCAACAAAATTATCTGTTATAATAACTTTAGCGGCGCGGGAAAAATTATGCTTTTCGTCCTCAGCTAGCTGCTGTAAGACTCTTAAAGCTAAAAAAGGAGCGGGGGTAGTACCATATGTAACGGTTTTTAAATTATATTCTTTTATAGGTTCGGTAGGACTAAACCTCCATAAGATTTTTTGATAATTTTGATGATGCGGGGCTATTAAAATGCCGCGAAACATTTTAGAAATATCGCAACAAAGAGCGACTTCATTTAATCTAAAATTTAATAAAATAGAACAAATGTCCTTTTGTAATTTGGGACCGGCGTAAAGGGTGTCATTTAAGGAAATTCTTCCAGTATCTGTTTGGGACACTGCGCTTGCGTTAAAAACTACTCTGAGTTTTGTGGTTAAACTTTCAGGTCTTTCAATATGGTGGTGGGGGATATAGTAACTTTTTTCCGTAAACTGTTCCTCCGGGTTAGAAATTAATTCCATGTGACCTAAGTCTAAGTATTCTTGCATAAAGTCCGAATATTTTTGATAGGTTTTCGTTGTTTTAATTAAGCGGTTTTCGAGAGATAAAAATCTTTTTAATGCAAGTTGGCGACTATTTGGAAAACTTGGTTCACTATTTTCGCAAAAGGGTAAAGTCACGACGTAACGCCCTGTATTATCACGAAAAGTAGTATTTTTAAATATTTTTTCACATGCTTCGTCAGCCGGGGAAAGAATAGGTTTAATTTCCGGTATATTTTCAGTTTCCCAAAATTTCGATAGTGAATCATTAAGTTGATTATTTGAAATTTGGCATAAAAGGGATACCGAAGCGAGGGGCGAGTTTGTGTTACCAATTTGTCCCATTAAAATGTACCCAAAAATTGAGTTTAATGCGATAGGCTCATTTATATTACCTACAATACGACCATCTCTAAGAATATAAGGAAAAATATCGGCTCCAAGTAAAACGTCGATTGCTCCCGGTCTATAGAAATAAGGGTCCGCGAGATTTATATTTTTTATAATTCCCATTTGACTAATATTTATGTCATTTAAGGGAAGCGAAGAACAAATTTGAGGTAAAATAACTGCACTCTGTACTGATAAGGTCAGTTCAGATTGATTGCAAGGGCGAATGATCATATCAATAGATCCTAATTTTGATTGCATACTGGTCTCACCAATTCCAAAGACTTCATTTTCAATATTAAAGCGGGGTAGGCCTAGTTTGTTGGCACATTTTAAAGATACAAAAGACAGATGCGATGCGGAATCTAAACTCCACGAAAAGTTTGATAATTACCTCTTATATCTTTTATTTGAAAAAGAGCGGTAGAAAGCAAAGTACTTACTGTAACTTTGTGTAGAGTAGCAAGCACCTTGATTTTGAGTTTGCGAAGAGGATGAGTTACTAATTTCATTTCTTTCCTGCCGAAACGCGTTAATTTGTTGGCTATTTACCGGCAAATCTGCATTATTATTTTCTTGCCGTTGAGATGAGGATTCGTTTACATGGCGCAAGTCAAAACAAACTGAACTATGATGCCTTTTTTTGCAAAATCGACAATTAAAAGTGCTTTTGCATTGGAAGGTTTTATGACAATTAGAGGTACAGTTTACGCACCATCGTTTTGCTTTTAATAAATTAAATCTTTGTTGAGGCGTTTTATTTAAATAATCAGGACAAAAAGTCAAATTATGAGTATTCGAATTGCATAAGGAACAATTATTTTGAGAATTCTGCTGCGCGGTAAAAAATGCACGAGGCGTTTGGCGGGTATTATAGTTATTTTGCGGTTTTTGAGTTATATGGGGCGGTTTTGTAAATTTGGGCTTCATAGAAAATTGCGTACTGGATGTACTGGCGGCGTTAACTACAAAAAGCGAGCTACAATGTTGATCCAAAAAATTATATATTGATTTATATGAAGGTATTTCGGTAGGCTTACCATGAAAAACTTCAAATCGCGTTTGAATCGAACTATCAATAGATTTCAACAACTTTTGGGCTAAGACAAAGTCCCAAAAATCTGGTTGCAAACCAACAGTTTTTAAAGCTTCAATATTTTTTGTGAATATATCAAGCAAGTTTCTTAGAGCTACAGAGTCATCAGAGTTTACTTTAGGGCAATTTTCGATAGCATTCCAATAATTTTGGGCTAAAATGCGATCATTTTTATACCTTTTTACAAGATTATTGAAAACAATAGGATAGTTTGCATCCGAAACTGGTAATTGCGTAACTAATTCCTTTGGAGGACCATCTAAATAAGTAACTAAAAGCGAGTATTTTTGTATATTTGGAATTTGCGGATTATCATGAATCATTGTTTTAAAAAGATCATAAAAGGTAGGGAAATCATTGACATTGCCAGTGAATTTTTCAATGTCAATTTTCGGTAAACTTGGAAAATAATCAGGGGTTTGTGAACCTCCTGGAGAGTAGGGGTTAAAAGTAAGTCGGCGACTTCCACCTTGCGAAGGCGGCGCAGTATTTTCTGCTTGAAACAACTTATCATAAATTTCTTTGACTTGAGCAACATTTGTTTGAAATGAATGAAGATGCTCGATACAAGTCTTAACTTGACCCTGATCCTGGTAAATTTCATTTAATAAAGCGGTGTGCTTTTTAAGGTATTCCTCTTGGACGTTGTCAAGCTCTTCGTAACGAATCTTAAAGTTAAGATGTTTGGTTGCATCAGTTTAGCTACCGTTAAAATTTCATTTAAATTTGAATCTTCGATGTCACGAAAGACTTTAATTTTCTTTACCTTTTCAGACATTATTTTGTAATAAATTAGGCAAAGTAAACAAAATCAAAATTTGTAGATTAAATATTTTAAAAAAATTTAAATCGATTTAAAATAACCGTATGTAACCGTAGCCTCTTACATATAGGCATGCAAACTACAGCGAAAAGAAAAAACAAATAAACATGTAGGTATTTATTTGCGCGTTATAAATTAGGAAATAAAAAACTTATATTCCGAAATTACCTACACACAGATATATCTTTCAAAAATACAAAGATAACTTTTTTCATTTAAATACACATAGCGACCCAAGACTCCAATCTCGAATATATGTCCTTGCGTTTTTTATAAAATTTGCGAGATGTAGGTATAGGTCTCCTAATACAAATTCATAGGTACCTATTTTATTTACCTATATTATAATTTTAATTTATTAATGTCGTCTCTTTCATACTTTCACACTACTAGCGTTTGCTCTCACTCTAGCGAAAATGAATTTTTTGAAATTTCAAAAAGAAAATCAAATTGGAAATCAAAATCCGGCAATCGAAGTGATCAAAATATGTAGCACTCCGATGGCTCAGATTGGGTTTTGGTAGATACAGTGGACTATAATTAACATTGGCGAAAAAAATTCATTTAACTAGAGAAAGTAACTAATTTAAAAATTGTAGGTTAAATTTGAAAGAGAAATAAAATTGTGATATAGCCTCATGGAGAGGGACTTACCGCTGTTTTGAAGTTCCAAAGTGCAAGGTGTACACCTTTCCATAAGAGCTATGTGACTTGAAGTTCCAACAGGATGATGGCACGATAATTTTAATTATTTGCGGTATTCTAAAGTGAATTTTCACTATTTTTTAAATTTAAATTTTAAGGTTGTCGTTTCGACATGGCGACGCGCAGCACACTTTTTCTGTCACTCTATCCTGCGCCGGCAGTTTTTTCGCACATGCGCACAGCACTTCACCCTCTATAGGAAACCATATCACTATATTTAAAATTTTATGGATATGTGAAAAACACGATAGAGGACGCTTGTAGTGCCAAAGTATATAAAAATAAAGAAATAAGAAATAAAATGATAATTCTTAAATTTAGAATAGAAATTACATTTTTTGCGTTTAATTCTCGCATTTTAATGCAATTTTGCTTTAGGTAAATTTTATAATAACTAATAGTTGACCCATTTACTTAGGATTAATATAAATTTAAGACTAATAATTTTATGTTCAAGACAAAATTTTAGTCCATAAAAAATAGGAAAATTAAAAGTAAAATTCAAAAATAAAAGAAAAATAAAGAGGTTTTTTATGGAAACCGAACATACTCCATGTCTTCTTTATCATTAGCCACAATTACTTGGTCGTCAGCAAACTGTAGTGTGTATATGGTAAATCGGTCGTTAAGTTGTATTCCCATGCCGTGCACTTGACGTTTCCAGTTTTTTAGAGCTACTGCGATATATATTTTAAAAATAGTTGGAGAGATACAACATCCCTGTCTTAAGCCTTTTGTTACCAGGAATTCTTTTGCAAGTCGATTTCCAATTTTAATTTTAGATTTTGACCCTTTGTATAGTTCTTTTATCGCTTTTATGTATGTATGATTGATATTAGTTTGCTCTAAACACTGTCCATAATTTTTCTACTGGAACGGTATCATATGCTTTTTGTAGGTCCACCAAGGTAACATGAGTCTCTATATTTCTGGCGCTCCTTTTCTCAATTACTTGTTTAAGACAAAAAACATTATCACTAGAAGATCTGCCTGCACGAAACCCACTTTGCTCTTCTTCTTCTTGTTCATGAAAATCATTCTCTATTAGATCTCTACGAATCCTACCGTACAATCTACTTAGAGTACTGGTTACTGAAATTCCTCTGTAATTGTTGAAATCCAGCTTGTTTCCTTTTTTATGTATTGAGGATATGAATGCAATTTTCCAATCATTAGGTACTGGATGTCCGTTTATGCATTGATTAATAATATATGTGAGATTTTCGAGTAGTTTCTCTGATCCATATCATTTCTTTTTCGATGATCACTTCCTCTCCATGTATTTATATGTCTCTTCTCGGAGAGGCTGCCAGATATTCGGGTCTCGTCTCCTGCAGCAGTCCCTTGTAGTGTTCTGTCCATTGTTCTGGTTTGATTATCTGGATGTTTACTTTTTCTTTTGTTGGGTTTTTTACTGTAGAGATGAATTTCCATACTTCAGAACTCTGCCTACCTCCTACGTGTGTATTTATAGCGTGGCACTTGCGCTCGAACATTTAAATTTTTTCTGTGCGTATCAAATTTCTTAGCTGTCTTAAGGTTTCCCTGTAGATTTCTAGGTCTCTTTGCTCTTTAGTACTGAGCCATTTCAAGTATGTGCGTTTTTTCGCTTTGACCATTTCCTGTATTTTGTCCGTCCACCACATCTTCCTGTTATTTCTATTATCTTGGTATCCAACAGCTTCGTTCCTTGCTTCCTTCAGGCTTTTTATTAAGTACGGACCTGTGTCCAGTTTTCATTCGAATATTCGATAACATTAAAATTACCAAACTGTCACAAAGCAAATTTCCGTTGACACCTAATAAATAAGTGTCAGTTGTACACTGGAATTTTTGAATTTAGTATAGAATCAATGAGAGTTGATTTTAAAAAAATTGTGTGTGCTTAAGACCACACGGCAAAAGTGAAATTAATAATACTGGCCTTCATCTGCATCATCATATCGCTCGCTGAATGTTCCTCTTACAGTTAGTCGACTCCAGCCGACTTCACCCAAATGAGCGTTACATAGCCGAGCCTGACGGCTTAGTTCAATTCAATACCGACAAAAACTGCTAAACGCGCCTAAAGAAGTTTACACTTCAAAAACTTTAGTTTTAGTTCGGGGCCTAAGCCGGAAATTTAGGGGTTTTTCTGCATTTTCGCGTACCGTGACGAAATTTGGCACAGAGGTAGCAGACATCTTGGAATGTCATTCTAAAAGTGGTGCTCCGTTGGAACCCAGTGCAGGTCCAAGCTACAGGGGCGTACTTGAGGTGGGAAAGGAAAAATTGATAAATTAAATATAAAACTAGTTTCGCGTACAATTTTTGTTTCTTTAAGCTTATAGCTATGTAGCTTATAAATTGAAAAAAATCTATAAAAATTAAAGGTTGGAAATAAGCTTGTTTTTTTGAGGGGAGAGGGAGCAAAAGGTAGGAGGATAAATTGTTAAAATCTTATTTCGTCTAAAGTGGTCGTGTGGGGTATCGATTTCTAGGTAATGTAGTATTCTTAACCATTTAATTGAGTCAATACATCAAACTGTTCACATGATACAGTAGAACCCCCAACTTTAATTTAAATACTTACAATTACAAAGCTATAAACAAAATACACCATGTGAGATAAGAGTGAGATAAATAATGTAAAAAACAGTAAAAATGACAGCAAAGTGGATGTCGCCCAGTATATACGTTCGGAAAAAGGTAGCGCTTATTATAAAAATCGAGTTTGAGAAATGGTTTATAAAGGAAAATAAATTGAATGCAATCAGATGTTTATTTGACATATCTAGAGTTATTTGAATTTTGAGCACTAAAATAAAAAATTACGTAAAAACGTTATTGTCTAGTTACTTTTTAACACTTTGTACATAAATTTCTATTTAAGAAAATTAAAGCTGTACTAGTATTGTTGTAGCATGCTGACTTTGAGTTTTCTATAGTGATTTGTAACGTCGTCATAAAAAAACTACTTAAACACCCTGTATTTTTAACAGTTCAGCAGAATTTTCATCTTATTTTTGTAAAATATAAATAAAAGCTAAGTATCTTTTATTTCGTATATATTTTTTGAAAATATCGTTACGTCTAAGAAATCCATTTCTTTAGATTGTTTTAATTTACAATTATTAATTAGAACCCCCTTGTACTCCGACCCTGTATATGTCACACCAGTTCAGCAATACAATTTGTCAATGCTCACAGTAAATTTTAGCAGTTATCTTGCATAACTAACCGCCTGAATTTTTTTTTCTACTCAACACCTACACCAAAAATTTAAAAAAAAATAATTATTTTTTATTTTTTGGAAGAAAATTAAACAGTATAATTTTTTACCGCTTAAAATAAAAGCGTATATGTCCTTATAATCGGTGCTAAGTTTCATTGCTCTAGCTTTACATTTAAATTTTATACAGAATTTTAATGAGATAGATGCAATTAAAATTAAATAATGCACTGGGTTTGGGATGAGCACCACTTCGTAAAATAATACCATAGTATTGTATTATAATCGTGCCAGGTTTCAATACGGTACTCAAAAATTCAGACAAAAGTGACATAGGCTTTTTTCATTATCGGTTAACTATTAGTTCGGCGATCAACAAACCGTTGCGCCATTTGCCATGGCGTAAAGGGCAAAAATATCATTATTTAACATTTTGCTGATTATTTTTTTAATTGAAATTACGTTTAAGTACTTTTGAGTGAAGTCAACAACTATTATATAAATTGCTCAAAAATTGAAGTGAGCCACCCCATTTTTTTTGACATTTTTAAAGTAAATTTATGGTTTATGGCAACAGCAAAATCATTTGTAGTGGAGTGAGAAAATTCGTTTGAATCCATGGACTTTGCGAAATAACTGGCATTTTTACAAAAAATCATCCTGACGCCAATGGTGACATTTTACGTAAAATGAAAAAACCGTCTCGGCATAAATATTCAAACTTCACTAAAACTTGTTTTGCACTTATCTAGAGTTGATATTAGATAACCTACAGAAGGTAAAACTCAATTTACAAAAAATTCTTTTTGCACGCCACTGATTGTGCTTAGTGGTCATCTAGGGTACAATGGCGTACAAGGTTTGAAAAGGCCAGTACCTGGGGTACCTCGTAGCAAATTTGGGGGCTATACGTCAAACCGGGTAGAAACGTCAAACTAAAAATCAGAAGAAGTACAATTTTATGGAAACAAATTATATCTCGTAAACTGAAGAGAAATTTAAAAAACTGAGAAATAAGTTTTTTTGGCTTTAGCTGACTGTCATTTTATCATAATAAAATTTAAAAAAAAAATCGTACGGGAAATGGGAACCGTGCAAACTTTCGCACTTTTGTTACACTTGCGTTGTAGCCACCCTGTTAAACTATCTGTCAAGCGCAGGACAACAAGGAAACCAAACATTAAAAGAGGATAATCGCAGCTATATCACAAAGAAAATTGTTTGGGAATTGACCGTTTCGTTTAGGAATAAATTTACTTTAAATATGTCCAAAAAAATGGGGTGGCTCACTTCAATTTTTGAGCAGTTTATATATATTAGATCAAAATATTGAACGTCTTAAAAATAATATTTAACCCCTTGCCTTAAAATTTATATAACCCTGTAAGAAAAACATATATAAAATTGGATGAAAGACATGGATGAATTTAGAGGGGTTAAGTTTAGAAAGTACATTAAGTATGTATTTTTGTTATATAGGCATTGTTATAAAACTGCAATTTTTATAACAGTAAGTTTTTACAGCTTTTTTAACGCATTTAGTGCGCTTATAGGGCTTTTAAAGTTGTAACCAACATCAAATGGTAAAATTTTAGGTTGTTTCAAAACGTACAAATTGTGAAAGGCTTTCGCGGCCATCGTCCAATGGTGGGTGTGCTTTCGGGCTGTTCGGCCGTCGTCGTTGGAAATTCGTTCTCGACGTTTCGCCATCTCGAGTGGATGGCATCTTCAGGAGATGTTGACTGTTTGTCGGCTTCTCGAAGACTGGTCTTCAAAGCCGACAAACAGTCAACATCTCCTGAAGATGCTATCCACTCGAGATGGCGAAACGTCGAGAACGAATTTCCAACGACGACGGCCGAACAGCCCGAAAGCACACCCACCATCGTTTCAAAACGTATTGTTAGAATCCATTATAAAGACAAAAATGCTTATTGAGAGAGAGCCCACAAAGACTCTGCGACTAGAGCTCTTCATTCACATTAAAGGAAACAAAGTAACTTAATGTAAAAAACTGTAGTTTATAATATAATAATTGGGATATAAATATTTCGGCGGTCAACTATATATATATATATATATATATATATATATATATATATATATATATATATATCTATATATATATATATATATAAAATACATTATGAGCTAAAAATATAAAAAGCTATTTTTTATGTGGGTGGTTTTCAGAAAATAAACCTAAAGTAACCTGCAGCTTTTTTGCATGTAAAGCTCTCAAAAGGTAATTCAAACCAAAATTGGCCTTTGTTTTAAAGAGAAGCTTAATTAGGTTGCTTGCCTTCCTTCTTTTTGTAAATTTTCAGTCTATGAATGACATTGTCTGGAAAGGAAAGCAGTCGGGAATAAAAGCATAATTAATCTAAATAGGCATTCTGTTCAGCCTGTTGTATAAACCTTAACAACTCAGAGTGTTTATTTTCAAGATGACGGCGACTTAATTGCTTTACAAGACAAGCCGTAGGAACGTTAAAACCATTAGTGCGGGCCAAACATGTCAGTAGCGAGATGACAAAACCAAAATCAGCATTGCCGGACTATTATGAGAATAACGCCAGATACACATAAAGCAGAGCAAGGCCAACAATAAAATAAATATATTTTTTAAAGTTAAACGATTTTATTAAAGAATTGCACCAAAAAGTAAAATACTCTGCCAATATATGGGCCCCTAAGCTCACACTAGGTACTATAGTTATAGTGTACGTGTGAGCTAATATAACTAAAAACTGAAATATATTTTATTTAACTCCAGACTAAATTACCTTTTGTTTGATACCACACAAGCCATGTTTTGACTTAAACTCAAATTTTTGAAATCTACCCCCTCCCTTAAGAAAACCAAAAAACTAAAATGTATTTTGTTAAACTCCGGACTCAATTACCTTTCGTTTGATATCACACACGCCATAGTTTCACTTAAATTCTAATTTTTAAAATATACCCCCACCCTTTTTTTTTAAATAAATTAAAATGTATTTTGTTTAATTGCAGACTCAATTACCTTTCGTTTGATATCACACACGCCATATTTTCACATAAACTCTAATTTTTGAAATCTACCCCCACCCTTTTATTTGGTTTCTGTTAGGTGGATTTTGTTCATTTTTAAATGGGACCATCTCGACCCAAGACCCAGCCTAGGTACCAAATTTCATTAAAATCGGCCATGCGGTTTTTGAGTTATGCGCGTTGGTCGTTACAGACATACAGACAGACAGACAGACAGACAGACAGACATACAGACAGACCGACAGACAGACAGACAGACGGCGCAACAAAAAAGTTTCAAAATCATCTGAAACGCAAAGATATATAAAAATTTTTGAAATCGGAGCAACTTTTTTTTTCTCGAAAAAATTAGGATCACCATAGCTCACACTACTATAGTATAGTATATGTGTGAGCTAAAATAATTTAACATATTTCTTTTTACTACAATTAATCGTACATGATGTAAAATTGTGGCGCGATTATTAAAGATACTCATCAAATGGAGATGTATTATATATACGCCACTATCTTATATCAAACCAATGAGTATTTGACCCATTTAGAGTGGCAACCGGCTAGCCTTGCAACATTGAGGGGCAGATGGCGCTGAAATAAATTCGTCTGGTACGCAATATTCAAAGACAACTACTATGATCTAATGGCATTTGCATGATAGGCATGATCCTCGGAAAAACATGCAACTAAATCGTACTACTAACTAGTACAGACTATTTTATTTTAGCGCCGTCTGCCACTCAATGTTGCAAGGCTCGCCGGTTGCCACTCTATGTGGGTTATATACTCATGATCAAACCTGAAAATATATCGTCCTCTGAGTGCAACAACTAGATAACTAGAAATTGATAGTTTTGATAGCTACAACTTAATATCTCAAGATGTCTTATTATAAAATTTGAATTTTCGGAGTTATCCATTTCTTGACACTCTTTAATCAAGGTTGGTTGCTCGTACAAGATATCTAGATGTTGCATTAAAAAGAGAATGAAAAATAGGTCAGCTTTAACTGGATAACTCAAAATGCATAAATTTCGAGTTATCTAGTTGTTGCACTAAGGGCGCGATGTCGATATAACCCAACCCATCCCAAGTTCATGTATACCATATTTTCTCGAAACATTTCATCCCATATTTGACCTATCTCCCTCAGTGGCGGATCCAGGGGGGGGGGGCACTAGGGGCACTTGCCCCCCCCGAGAATTTTTTAAATATACAAAAAATGAGTAAAAAGTAAGGTTTTTGCTAATAAAAATTCAAAATTTTTGCTTGCGGCGCATGAAAGTGTCTATTGTTACTATCATCGAAATTACAACCACTTTTATTAATAAATTATCCTGAATTTGTAGCCTAAACTTGCAAAATATTTTGTAAAGATATATGTAAGATATTGTACTTTTTATTTATGACTAATTTAATAAAATGCTGCTTAAAAAATATATACCGTTTTTTACCAACAGAGAATGTCACCTAAAGTGCTGGATCCGCCCTTGTATCTACTTTGAAATAAGCTACGAAACTGAAACTTTGCACAGTCGTAGAGCTAACAAATCCAAGTTTCATGCACTTCCATAAAGCAGTAAAGAAGTTACGAAATTTCAAAAAACGTCGAAATTGGCACTCACTCATGTATAGATCATCAAAATTCTACTGTACTTTCAGATATGCTACAAAGCTGAAATTAGGTAGACTGATAGAAATTATGACCAAACCCTTGGAAAAAATAAAAAAACCTTAAAATTCTTATTTATTCCCGTTCCCTGTACATGTAAAATTATGTAAAAGTAAAATTGCCCACTTCCAGAAGCGCTAGAGAACTGAGCTTTGGAAGGCTGATAGGAACTATGATAAAATTATAGTAAAACTTAAAAAAACCCAAAATTTTATTAAAATTCCCTCCCCTATAAATGTAAAGTCATAAAAGCTAAGCTTTGGAAAACTGGTAGGAACTATAATAAAACTATGGGAAAATTTTTTAAAATAAAAGTAGCATTGCCCACTTCCAGAAACACTAGAGAGCTCAAATTTGAATAACTGATAAAACTATAGGAAAAAATTTAAAAACACCAAAATTTTAATTTACTTTTGTTCCCTATAAATTTAATGTAAAGTTATGTTAAAGTAACATTGCCCAGTTTCGGGAACGATATAGCTTCAGAAGGCTGATAGGAACCAGGGCCGTATCTGGACCAAAATTTTAGGGGGGGTTAGGCCGGTGGAATTTGAAAAATTGTGGTTTAAAAAAGAACTACAATTTTTTAATGGGTTTTAATGATAAAAAGTTAAACTTAAAAAACACATTCCTATCTATTTTTCGGAGGGGGTTTGAACCCCCAAAACCCCACTTCAGATACGGCCCTAATAGGAACTATGATAAAACCGTTGGAAAAAATTAAAAAACCTCAACATTTTTAATAAGGCATTGCAAAAGTTTTGACAATATTCTGCATATTTTACTACTTTAAAACTTAAATATTATCCAAATTCTTTAAAAAAGAAGTGAAATCATAACAAAACCGTTTCATGTAAAAAAAAAGTACGCGAAAATGGTATTACGTAAAAAGAATTGAGATAAAAGTAAGGCGAAGTTCTCCAATACAAATTACAAAATGAAAGGTTCTTAATAGTTTGGAAATGTTCTTCTAAACTTGGCTATTACAACTGCAAATGACTTTTAGGCACTGTGCTAAACTGAACATAAAGAAGTTGGGCTGTAATAGCAAAGCTTAAAAAAACATTTCGAAACTAGTAAAAACCTTTCATTTTGAAATTTGTATTGGAAAACTTTACTGTTATCGCAATTCTTTTTACAAAATAACATTCTTGCCTACTTCGCTTTTTTTACATGAAATGGGTTTGTTATGATTTTACTTCTTTTTTAATTTTTTAAAGGATATAAGCCAAGTTCACCAATACAAATTTCAAAATGAAAGGTGCTTAATAGTTTGGAAATGTTCTTCTAAACTTGGCTATTACGACTGCAAATGACTCTTACGCACAGTGCTAAATTGAACATATAGAAGTTTCGCTGTAATCTAAAATTTGGAGGAAAATTTGAATCCTATATCTAAAACGTTTCAGCCTTTTAATCATCTTTCATCCTTATTTTCTTTACAGGGTGGTGGGACTTTTGGTCGGTCCTTATCGCAGCCAACGATAAAGACCGGCCATGGCGCGTTATAAGCAAGTCGGCGGTCACGTGATCTTAGAAGTCCCAGGATTCTTATTGTATTGCTTAATATATTATATGTTTTTACACAATTTAAATAACTTAAGAAAAAAAAAATTTTTGTTCTTTTATAGGCAAAAATTGAAAAAAATATTTTTCTGATATATGTGTTTATTATGGATAAAAGAACTGAATCTATAAAATAAAAAATATACAAAATTTGCACTCTAATATCTTCAGGTACATATATTAGGTACATAATATCGTTAGTAACTTCAAATCTATACAATTCTTTTAAAATTGGACATATCAAACCTAAGCTTTTAGCTTTTTAATTTTTCTTTGAGTGTCATCATCTTTGTCTGAGTTCTTATTCAAAGATTTATTGGCAGACACTAAATCATTGTGCTTTTTAATAAAATTATTTAAAAAACTTTACATGCCCTTAAACTAATTTTTTCAAGCTTTGACAATAGTTTTTCTCCACAAAAACACACGCTAGAGTTATCTGCAGAAAAATTTTCAATATAAAACATTTCACAATAATTTATTAAAAAGAAACAAGTGATTTTATGAATAAGTGAGATGGTTTTTACATTCAATGAATTGAATGTAGTGGTCGTCAATAATTTTTTGAAAAATTACCCAGCACAAAGTTTAATATATATTTCATTAATGTGTAAGTTAACTACCAACTCATGTTCTTTTAAAAGCTGTATCTTACTTTTTAAATATTTCACACTACAAGAGAGATTACTATCTGTTAACAATATTTTACAAATCAGTTTTTTAATATTGCGAGGGTGCGGAAGACATATTCCTTAGAATTGTAAATTGACGTGTATGCACTGGATGACTGGATAAACAAAGATGAAGCCAACATTAAAGTGTATCCACCATATCTTCGATTCTCAGGTTAACTTTTCAAGAGACCTAATTGTTCAATAAGAAATGACAACTGAATACATTTTTCACTCTCACTATCGACAATGTCACTAAGGATGTCTATTACTTGATTAATCTTATCCAAGATCTTATCTTTTACCACTTCTTTCCCGTTTGCAACATATTAGGTTTCAGTTTTATAGTTGGACCGACAAGGAACAATACTAATTACACGTTCGCGGCATTGTTTATCTTATAGGTATTTTCTTTATAATTTACTCATCAGCCATTCATTATTTTAACGCAGCCCACTACAGTCTTTTTCGTGGGCTGCGTTATTTTAATAACTTTGATAAAATTCACATAAAATTCGTGCCCGAATTAAAAAAAAATCGACGTAAACAAACATACCAAAACTAAACACACATGTTTTATAATGACAGCGGGTCGTCAGGCGTTTTTTTGTGAGCCTCCTACGGTCACGTGATATTTCCGCGCCCGGGCCGGTCTTTCTCGTGGGCTGCGGTCCTTATAAAGCTTATATTAAAGAGTTTAGTAAAGATATTTAAAAAAATAAGTAAATGTGAGACGCAGATATATACACACCGGATTTCGAAGAATACTTGATCGTGATAAGATGTTTCTTCAAAATTATCATAGGTGTTGTTTAGAATTGTTACTTCACGTTTAAGTGTATATATCTAGGCATGACTTGGTTATTTCTGAACTCCCAAAAAATATTTTAATTTCACAAAATTTCTTGTAGAGGGAGTAAGTATTACTAGCAAAATTTATTAGTTTTTTTAAGAGTTGAGCCAACGTTCTTATTCCATTTATATGACTTAGTGAGTTTGCTTTGAGGTATTTAAGGGTTATATAAGGATTACCGCCACCATAACGCAAACATTTAAGGTTTTATTAGAGGTTTATAAATAGGTTTCCGCCACCCTTATATGATTCTTTATTTAAGCCCTATAAGAGTGGTTGAAGGACTCCTAGAAAGTTCCTCGCTATAAATTCTAGGGTTTGTAATTTGGTAGCCGCAAACTTCTAGCAACCGTTATAAAACAAGAAATGTTACTAGGGACGTAACCATCCAAAAAAATTTAACCTACATCTGTGACGTCAACAAAGTAATAGATCGCGGTACGTCTGTTTAGGCATAGTAGCACTTTTGGGCTGCGCATGGGCCAATTTCTCTTTTCGTATCATCAAGTTCTCTTTTGTTCTCTCCCTCAAGTTAATCCCTGTCGGGTTAAGAGAAATAATTTATATAAAAAGGAGAGGGAGAGAAAGCGGTACATGCCCAGTTGATCCGTGCGCATCGCTTTGGTTACGCGGTAGTCTCTAATCAAATAGCTTAGTTTAACCTCAAAAATTGAAGCGTTTTTTCCAAAAACAGTGCATGTTATAAATTAAGATTTTCGTTAAAAATGCCTTTGCGGGATGTCACCACATCTAGTGCATCTATTTTTAACGAAAATCAAAATTTATGACATGTTTTTGGAAAAAACGCTTTAATTGCGAACATATATTCAAGGGTTTTAATGTGTATCTACTATATAACTAAATCAAGATGAAACAAAAAAATATTTGTGTATAAGCTTCAGCGAACATGCCGAACTAAATTTTTTAATCAATCATTTTTCCGAATAACGATTTATTGGTGGTCAAATAATATTGTTTTTTTTTACTTGGTTTACCGAAATGCTCGAAAGGGGTCTTTTACTGCGGCGACTTTTAGAGCCGAGCAGTGGTCAATATTTTCCAGTCTAAATTTCCACTGCCTAAAAGGTTTTCCCAAAGCGAAAGATTATTACTTAAAAGGCGAAAAGCCACTTTCGGTCTCAAGTTGCCGCAATACACATGTACTACATAAAATATATTTCTACTGCTCGATGCATTATAATAAAGCTGGGTCTGGTCAGGTCAAGTAGTTGAAAACTAGTCAATTAAATTTTTACCTTCCTAGCCCGCGTAGCAATGGCTAGAGAAGGTATTATTTCGTCGAAATATATATTTTTTTAAGATAACGCCAAAAATGTGTTATTTTGATGTAGTTTGACATATCCTAGCAATATCGTCGTGATGTCTGTCTGGGTGTGTGTATATTATTTCTGTCCATAACACGATGGCTCCTAAATCGCTGAACCGATTTTCATAAAATTTTTAGGTAAAATAGTGTTCGACACTTACAAGCTGATTAGATTTTGGTCAAAAGCCATTAAAGATAATGACAGTTTTTGACAATTAAAAACTTTAAAAAATGCTAACTTTTTAACGGAGCATCGTATCAATACACTGTTTTCGGAATATAGCAGACTATGTTTTGCTCTATAGGTCCTGTTATCACCAAAAACTTCATAGGAGCTTTAGTTTCTGAGATATCTAGAAAAACTGTTTTCAAGGCTAATATATTATCATGGCTTCACTTGAGGTTTGATAATAGGCTAGCTAGGAAGGTGTCAGATCCGTCATGGATCCATTTATTTTTGAGTACAACGCAATTTTTATTTAACATACTTTTTGTACTGGAAGCAAATACCTGGTTCAATCTACCATAATCAGTTAAATAATGTTAGGAAAATTTCAATATTTCAGATCACAATAAGGCGCTGATGCCCCGTGACTCAGGTTTAAATTTGCGCCCCGGCATAAATTGTGATTTTAGAACATACTCATTTGCATCTCCTTTTAATGCAGAACTAAGTTCTTGTTGCCGTCCAACTCATAGCGCTGCACAGTGGGCTCTGGGACCTGATTTTTTACCAAAACTAGAAAAATAGGTTTTGTAACAATATTTTGTTTTAAAATGAGAAAAAAGTAATTATGAATTGAAATAGGCCGTTTTTAGCTCCAGCTTGCCTATTTGTGTCGAAATTGAAACTGCCTACAAAAATATATGTCTTAGCTTCCTAGTTTGAAATCGTAGCTGTTCAGGACAGCTTCAATTTGTGACTATATGTTTTTGTTATATAAAACACAGATTTCTGAAAAGCCAATATTAGATACGTCCAAATTGGTTATAACATTTTTTATGGCCCACAAAATTTACAATCGACTGATGTTTGACACAGCTACATAGCTATATTAACACGACTGAGAAAAACATTTTTGTTTGCAGCGGATTTTTTTCATGACCGACGAGGCCTAAACGAATTGACTTCAAATTCACCCATAATATTGTATTCCAAAATAGGCAATCATTTCAGAACTGAATATATGGCTTTTTTAGACAGTATCTCTGTATCAAAAAGCTAAGACTTGTTTCTTAAGTATATATTTTGTCAAATTAATATTTATTTTTACCTTCCTAGCCCGCATAGCACTGGCTAGAGAAGGTATTATTTTCGTAAAAAAAAATTTGATATAACGCCGAAAATGTGTTATTTGGGTGTATTTTGACGTATCATAGCAATATCGTCGTGATGTCTGTCTGTGTGTGTGTGTGTATATATTATTTCTGTCCGTAACACGCTGCGCCTAAACCGCTGAACCGATTTTCATAAAATTTTGAACTAAAATAGTATTCGATACTCTTACGAGTTGATTCGATTTTGGTTAAAATTCATTAATCCTAATGACAGTTTTTTGACAATTAAAAAATCTAAAAAATGCTAACTTTGTAAAGACTGCATTTTGCTCGATAATTTGTATTCGTTGGAGCTTTAGTTTCTAAGATATTTACAAAAACTGCTTTCAAGGCTGATATATCATGACTTCACTTGTGCTAGCTAGGAAGGTATCAGATCCGTCATGGATCCATAAAAAATTTTCTGTGCATGTTCAAAACCGATTGAGTCAAATATTTTTTTTATCAATATAGAAACTTCTGAAACATCCAGAGTGCATATTCTCCCGGGAGAAACTTTACAGAATAAATACCCAACGAGCTTTCACTGATCATAATGGAAAGTTAATGTGAAGTAAAAGCGGGGACGGCTTCACTCTAAGGCTGCAGGCCGCGCGCCCCCCACTCAGACAACACACAAAAAGCTTATTTAAAATAATATTTATAAAATTTTTGTTTATTCTATAATTTTTCCTTTCGCCTAAGTACAAATCGATAATTGCTAGCCGCTCAGGTTTATCCTGATGAAAGCCAGATTGCGCCAGCGTTACCATGAAAACGAGTGGTACGCTTTCCCGCCAAAACAGTATTTTACTTTTGGGGTCTGCCGGAGTGGTGCGCTGGGTGTCATAATTATTTTTCAACGACAGGAATATTAGCCTATACTGTACATCTGAGAAGATTTCATGACATGTTTAACTATTTTAAAAGTAAGAGAATTTGACAAATCAGTAGCGATCAGTCTTTCGATTTTCTGAAATAAACCATTCAAAAGCAAAAAATTCAAATTTCCCGCCTTCAAAAACTTTTAAATCTCCCGCCATGGAACTAAAATGTGAAGTCGGTTTCGGTTTCGGATCTAAAAATCCCTGGGTTTCTTGGCAATCTGTGGGCCAGTTTCATTTACAAAATATTGCGGTTCCTTTCGGTTTGGAGTAATATGTTATGGTCCGATGTGATTTCTGATGTTTTGGAGTAATTTTTTTACGGTAAGAAATATATCTCACTTTTTTCAACACATACATATCATTTTCTATGTCATAAAAACAAATACTCTCTAATATATGAGCACCTAAGTTCACACTAGGTACTATAGTTAAAGTGTGAGCTAATATAACTAAAACATAAATATAATTTATTCAACTCCATTACCTTTCGTTTGATACCACACAAGCCATGTTTTGACTTAAACTCTAATTTTTGAAATTTACCCTTTTTAAAAAAACCTAAAATGTATTTTGTTTAACTGCAGAATTAATTACCTTTCGTTTGATATCACACACGCCATGTTTTCACATAAACGTTAATTTTTGAAATCTACTCCCTCCCTTTTATTTGGCTTGCGTTCTGTGGATTTTGTTCATTTTTAAATGGAACCATCTCGACCCAAACCCAGTGACAAAAAAGTTTTAAAATAATCTAAAACGCAAAGATATATATTTTTTTTGAAATCGGAGCAACTTTTGTTTCTCTAAAAAATAGTATAGTTACAGCTCACGGGTTGCCACTGAGTAAAAGACAAATCCCATTGTTAAGTCATGCGTGGTTTTATAACATATTTCATTTACAGGCCACCCTCTTGGACGGCATTTCCTCTAGGATGGCATTTTACCAACAACTCTGAACTTGACCTCCCGTGAATTACTGGCTGTGCGCCAATATCGGAATTATTATGTTTGAGCACTTATCTTTGTTGTAGCGTCATAGCTTGTTTTTACTGGCGGATTTCTCTGGATTCTCATAATTTTTTGCTCCTAAAAAGTTAAGTTTACCTAAATCAAAAATTTTTTAAAAAATTTCTTCATTTGGCCCAAAGTTGATATTTCCAAATAACTGCTCTGTATTTAATTAAGCTAACTCAAAATCAGGTGCTTCTGCTTTTTATCAAAAGAATTTGCTACCGCGATATTGAAAAAATTGCAATTTACTCTATACTCGAAGTCCTAAAAATATGAATCGTTTTTATAAATTATTATAAAACTAAATTATCGTTCGGACTTAGCCCTTACAGTAATAGTTTTAATTTACTATTCCATTTACCAAACTCAAACTGTCCATTTTAATGTAGTACTACAGCGTTTAAAATAAACTACAAAATTAATGGTATCAACCTTCACTTTAAACAAAACAAGTTAAACAGCTCTTGAAACTTGAATAGTCTGTCGAAAATAATCAACAGTCTAGACCATGACGATAACGTAAAGTTTAGTCGTCATAAGATACACATAACAATAGTTATTTACCTAACTAGTGCGGAAAGTGATACTGTTACGCACGCGACGGCAGTTGCCTGAACGACGCTTTGCGGAGTTCGGGCACGCCGTCAAGGGCGGAAAAGGCACTTTCCGCAAGAGTTAGGTACAAAATTTTTCCTAATTGCATAAAAAGCTTGGTTTTACATTTTAATATATTTGGTATTTTTTACAATAAAACAGCAAAAAACAAATTTTGTTTTCATTTTTAATTTAATCGAGTTTATAAATGCGGGTCAATAAGTCTGATTAGGCCTAAAACTCAATTTGAAATTTAGCGTGCGTAAAAATATTTTTTATACGACTGTCTTGTAAAAGGGGGTTTTGCGCACGGAAAACACGATCTAAAAATGGCATTTTGCGCACGCTGTGTGCAAAACGTTTTGCACACGCTTATGTCATTTTTGCGCACGCCTATGTCATTTCTGCATACGGGTCTCCTGTCATTGTGATTTTTGTTGTTGTCACCCATCAATATAAGTTGGCTTAGTTCCGTAGCAACCGTCACTGCTCGTATGTTTTGTTGATTAGATACGTCAACCAATTGTTGAATTTTTTAAGTTTTGTTGTAAAAATGTCGGAAATAAAAACAAGTTAAATTAAAATTTGATTTTTCTTTCTTTATTAGCAGTCGTATAAAAAATATTGTAAAAAACTCGTTTGAAAACCTCTTTGCACACTCCCTCGACTTGTAGACCTCGCTTTCGGCTCGGTCTACCAAACTGTCTCGATCGTGTGCAAAGAGTCGTTTTCAAACCTTGTTTTAAATAACTATTTCACGCACGGCGTGCGTAAAAGTAATTACTTTTACGCACGCTAATTTTAAATTAAAGTTTTACATATATTGCAGTCACTATATATATTTTTTTTGTGTCGCTTGATATAATAGGTGACAGTGACAAGTTTATTTAATATTTATCGTCAGGCGTCATATTTTGAAGATTTGAAACTGCCAAGTAGCATTTTGGACGCTGCCGAGTGTGCAAAAAATCAACTCGTTCCGGAAAAATCAAGAGCAAGATATGAACAGGAGTATGAGGCCTTTTTTTATGGTGCAAAAAGGGTAATACTACGTCGCTAAAGGAAGAGGTATTTCTTGCTTACTTTGTTAATTTGGCTTAAATTTATACCATACCATCTTAGAAATTAAATTTTTGATAGTTTTAATAATTTCTAATTGGCCCAAATAGTACAATTTTTTACAAAAAAACAGCGTGCGTAAAAAAAATTTTCACGCACGGCGTGCGTAAAAGTAATTACTTTTACGCACGCTAATTTATAATTAAAGTTTTATATAAATTGCAGTCACTCTATATATTGCTTTTATGTCACTTGATATACTAGATGACACTGACAAGTTTATTTGATATTTACCGTCAGGGGGGTTTTTAGTTTGATTTGTCTTGGCGGCGTCAAAATGGATATTGGAATTTGTGCTGGAAATGAAGATTTTGAACTGCCAACGTTAATATTTGTTATTTTTACTAAATAAAATTATAATTATATATTGTTATAAAACCAAAAAATTTGGCTCGAATTTATATCGATTATAAAAATGTAATTTTTTATTGTTATTATAATTTCTAGTTTTCTATTTGGTTCAAATAGTATCATTTTTTACAAAAAAACAGCGTGCGTAAAAAAAAATTTCACGCACGCCAAACCAGTTTTTTACCCACGGCATGCGGGAAGTTGAACTTTCCACATTAAAATTGGTGCGGAAAAACGCGTTTTACGCTCGCAAGTAGGAAAACTATTTTTCAGATTTAACTTCAAAGTGCAAGGACAAACTCACTCAAACGACGGCTCACGCCGAAGTTATAAAGCTTTGTGCAGCCCTTTCTAAACCTATAAATTATGTATATTTGTCACACAGAACTCGTCGGCTTTTGAGTATTTGCTTTAAAGTCTGAATGGCCACAACACAGATGTTTGTTGGTGTCCTATTTTTGGTTTGCAATGTATAAAACGCTCAGGCAAGAGACGCGATGTGGCAAAAAATTTTAATCAACTTTAAATCATTGCTCCCTAGTCAAATATTACGAGGGTTGTCTCTTAAGTTTTGCGTATACAGCAGGAATAAAACAGTAGGTAACTTTTAAAGACATTATTGTCTCTCGAAGTATTCTCCACGAAAATTAATGCACATTTGCATGCGCTCAAACCAGTTGTCAAAGCTGTAATTCCACTTGTTTTTTAGTACTGTCATAATTGCATTCTTGAAGGCGTCGCCGTCGACTGCTTCTTCTGGCGACTGAAATCTTCGACCAAGCAATCCATTCTTTCCAGCTTTGTGCGAACTTGCGTTATCTTGGTGGAGGATGATTCGTCGTTCGGTGTTCGTTTTTCGAAGTTCAGCGATGACTTTCGGCAAACAAATGGTGATGTACCAACAAAGTGTACCAATCCAAAAATTTGAAATCCTCAATACAGATTCAATCTCGTGAATGCGCACGGCAACGATCTTTTCCTGGGTGACATTTTTGGTGCACCTGACTTTGGATCGTCGCTAAGGCTAATCCGTCTACGCTTAAATTTTCAATACTACAAGAAACTGTCAACTGATGGTGGTGCCTTAATGTTGACATATTTGGATATCCAAATATGTCAATAACATACAGGGACTCTAGGTTTTCCAGTTTATAAGATACATCAATTGACAAATTATTTACTTCTGTGTATCAATTTATTTGCATTTATATTTTGTCAAAAGTTATTTTATTATTTTCATTCAGTTTTCTTGTAAATAAACTTAAACCAAAGCTTCAAACAAGAAAATCTAAGTAAAACAACAATTTTTCAGCGCTGTATTTATTCTGATACTAACCCTATTAAGTAAACTTAATAGCATTAAAAAGTAACGAGATTATTCTATGACATCCAATTTGATGAACTTTGGTTGTTTTTTAAAGCAACAAATTACCCATTATTTTTCTCTTAAAGCATGGCGATGTGAACTAATATTGACTATAACTAGGAAGCATCCTATTTGAAAATTCCAATAGTTAGTAACCGAAATTTGGCCCAATAGCGTACATAGGACGCCCCCCCCCCCCCCCAAAGCTTAGATTTTTTTAGATCTTTTCCACTTATTTCATAATTACAAACATAAAATAGCATAAAATACGGCCTCATGGGATCTAGACCCCACCCCAAAACTGCCTCGGGCCCACTTCAAAATACACCACTGATTTGGTCTATTACGCGGATTAATATTTGAGAGGCTTATGGTCAGAAACTAGCTTTTTGGTTCTCACCTCCAACCTTCCCTTAAAAATTAAAGCTTTTGGGGTCAGTTTCTTCTATCTTCCCTAGAAATATCCGGCACTGCCTACAGACATCGAATTAGACACCAAAATAGCGCTGCGACAAAATAGCGCTGCGACTAAACAGCGCTGGACAAAATGGCGCGGAAAATAATAGCGTAAGACAAAATGGCTGGTTATTACAAACCAATCCAAACCCAACCGAACCGAACTGAAATGCGCTAAAATGGTATTTTGACTATGCACTATTTTAGCTCTATAAGCATATTTTTTCAAAAAAAAACTTCCTTGACTTCTTTACCGAGATCCTAGAGGGTGTGAATTCGAACAGAACCGAACCTAACTAAACCGAACCGAACTGGTTCAGTTTGGTTCAGTTCAGTTCGGATAGGTCCGGTTTGGATTCACACCCTCTAGGATCCCGAAAAAGATGTCAGGGAAGTTTTTTTTTTTAAATAGACCCCTCTAGGATCCCGGGAAAGAAGTCAGGAAAGTTTTTTTTTAAATATGTTACAATAAAACCCTTTAGCCGAACTATATGTCAAAACCGAATCAAACCAAATATTCGATAAAACGGCATTTGGTATATTTTGTACTACCGCTTTTTTGAACCGGCGCTATTTTATTCCACGCTATTTTGTACCAGCGCTATTTTGTACCAGCGCTATTTTGTACCAACGCTATTTTGTACCGACGCTATTTTATTCCGCGCTATTTTGTTCCGCACTAATTTGTCGCTTTGTCGCAGCGCTGTTTTGTCGCAGCGCTGTCTTGTGGCAGCCAGCGGCGTAGCGTGCCCGAAAGGGCGGGGGGGGGGCGACAGCTAAAAAGGGCGCCTCTGAAAACTGATGAAAAATCTTGTGACAAAAAAAACAAAAAGGTCAAAAGGGCGCCTCTCACAAATCTTGCGACCAAAAAAAAAAAAGTCATCATGGTATGAGGGGGCGGCCGATAAGTCACAAGGGCGCCTCTCACGAATCTTGCGACCAAAAAAAAAAAAAAAAAAAGGTCTTCATGTCGTTAGTTTCCTTTGGCACCCACTCAATTGGCCGTTAGCGGCCGACTTAGTAAAGCTGAGGGCGCTTCTGCCACCTATGGGGCGCCACTACCCTCGGGGCGGGGGGGGGGCGACGAATAGAGCTTCAATTTCGCTCCGTCGGAAAAAGTCAACATTCAGTATTTATTTAATAAAAAAATAAATTAAACTGATTTAAAGCACAAACATTTTTAGATAGTCAAGCAACTTAAGCCAGTAGTGTGTAAATGAAATTGATACAGCTGAACAATTCCCCGTGAGTCTGGCACACAGTTAAAATATTTTATGTATGTAAATTTAAAGGACCTACTAATCGCATTTCTAAAACAGATGCACTTCGGGTAAACAAATATCTCGAGCATTTTTAGCGGAATAAATACAGTGGGATCGTTCCATCATCGCGTGCGACAGTCATAAAACGGTACCAAAAATCCTTTTTGCGTTCCAGGTCGACGTTGTACTGTTATCGGACAGTCAGTTTTGCGTTTCATCAAACCACTTAAACTGGTTTCGGACTCCTCTGAAATACAAGGATTGAAGACAGGCGCATTAGAAGTGTTTGCTCTCTCTCTTTCCTTTGTCTGTGTTTATCGTATGTTGCACTGGAAAAATTGTATGTAAAACACATACATTTCTAGTTTACATCACCAGATATAAAAATATACCATAAAATTACATTAAATTTACATTTGTCTGAAAAAATTCAAAAACAGTAAATAACCCAAAAAATTAAAATTTTAAATATACCTATAAATATTTTTTAAATTTCACGGGACTGCGGAATGTTGTAGGTATACCACATGGAAAAAAGCTATATTGACCATAGGGTAGCCTGCTTACTATCGTTACTTTCATTACTGTAGTGGTATTCAATTCAATCAGACAATTAGTGCAAAATTTTCGGACTGTCGTTAATTCGAAGATCATTTATTTGTAGGTATATTTTTGTTGTTGATATTATGGAAATATTGAATAGAAATTTTTAAAATGCCGGCTAAAATTAAAAAAATTAAGTTAGGAATTACCTAGGAACTGTCCTGTGTACACCTTTGTTTAAAAAATTTAATGCCTTACATACAAAGAAATTCATACTTAAAATCTAAAAATAAATATAAATAGAGACAAATACTAAAATAATCGAAGGAATCAAAATAATCAAAGTAACGAAAGTAACTATTTAATTTTCGGATCGGTATTCGTTACTCCGTTATTTGTCGAGTAACGAGTACCCGAGTAACGAATAGTTACTTTTTTAACACTCTAGGAGGTGATTGGATAGAAATAGAAACGTAAGGGTTTACCCTGATCGCAGCAAATCCCGGTGACCTGTGAACTAAAAGTTAAAAGAAGAGGGGTAACACACGGATGTAAAATTTTACACCAGATTTGGCGGAAGAACAAACGACTTCGCTTTAAGGCATCGACATAAAGATCATTAACTATATATACCTACGAAAGTACAAGCTATAAAATGTGATTTTCCTAACTTCTTAGAAGTATTACGATCTCTATTTCCTAAAAATGAATAAAATTCCAAAACTTTGTAAACATTATAAGGCTTTTTGTAATATGTAGATAATTTCACAAATATTTGTAAAAATCAAATTACAAAATACAAATAAATAAATATATAAATTTCACATAAAACTTGTGATGTTAGAAAAAATAAATATTTTTCACAAGTATCGCCCAAAAATATGTGCTAATGCAAGTTCGTTTAAATTTTTGTTATATTTAGTATATTAGGCAGCCTGTAGTGGTTTATAGTTTGTGAATCTAAATTACATTAATGTAATTTTATCTGCATTTTAAAGAACTCAAATTAAAAATGTATTATGATAATCCTATGTAATTGTGTATGCAACTTTAATTTCGTGCTCTCGAATTCATACGTTGCATTCGATCTATACCCTTTCTTTGAGTCACGTGCCTTTGAATTTAACTCTCTCGCATATGATCACATGCCTGAAGTAAATCGATCACTACAAGAACAGCATTTGTTTTTCGGACAGTTATTTGGTCGTTCCAGCTAACCAAAACCGTTTTAAAACAGTCCTCGTACTGCTTTGCGCGCGCTTTGGGATATTTCGGACCGTTTTATGCCTGTCGAACGGCCTGATGGAACACTGCTATTGTCAAGAATATATTTTCAAATGATTTATTTAATACAAAACGAATGCTTACAATAATTCTCTTTGGTTCCCATATGCAGGCTATAAGTCTTAAAGTAAGGCATATGTTTGCACTTTTCCCCATTTTCGTTAAAACCGCCAGCGCCATCGAGAAAATCTATTATTGAAATTTATTATTAAAAAAAGATCCGTGTTTCATACTTTCCATTTACAGGTAAATACCATTTATCAATAAAGTTATGTAATTTTGAAAAGCGTTTAGGTAAGCACTTGTAATTCTAGTTTAGAAATATATATCAACCTACGGATCGCGAGTAAATACACATAGCTTGTGTCTATGGATTAGTAAGTTATTTGTTAAGGGTAAACTTTCACAGATTGGATTATTCTAACCGTACGTGCAGTTGCGAGTTACTAAAATTTATAATTCTGCCGTGCAAAGCAAAAACCTAGTAACTCGACTTACTCGAAAATGAGATTTTCCTATCATTGAAATCCCCGTAAAAAACGACGCCAGCCAGTTTTTCTAGAATGTGGCTATCTTGAAAAACAAGGAAGTTATGTAGTTAGTATGTAGCAAGGCCAACACAAAAATAGAGGCCACGACCCTGAAAAAATCAGCTGTTCTCCCGGGGCTGAATTTTACATTGGGTCTTATGGGAGGTCAGACGTTTTTTTATGATATTTTCAAAATGGCACTACAGATTTCCGCAAAATTTCAGTGAAATATTCCCAGACACCATCCCGATATTCCCCCAAAGGTTTGTAAGGAAGCAACATGATTAAAAGGTTAAAATCTTCAAGATTTAGCATTTCTTATTTTGAATTCAAATTACCCGCCATGTACCACATGCCAACTGTTATATTTGACATGTATTTGACATTGTCATCTGTGATTGTCAAATTCGCTTCTGCTTTAAACTTAATTTTTGTGTGAGCCAATGGACGGCTATGAAAAATTAAGGATTACTATACATTTAAAAAAAATTGTTCTGCCAGAATAAAGTAAAAACAATCTCAAAAACGGCGTTATTTAAAAAAAAAAAAATATTCATGAACCGTCATTCCAATTTCAATATTTTAAAAACAATCAGCTGTGTCGTAACGTGACCATCAAAAAAAAAAATCAGCCCCGGATGTGACGTCAACAAAGTGGAGGATCGTGGCCCGTCCGGTTTGATAGCCCTGTATGTAGTTAAATTAACTATATTTAGTATGTAGTTAAATAAACTTTAAACTCTATTTCCCAAAACACTAGTTTTTGACTTACTAGGTTTCTGCTTTGCACGGCAGAATTGTACTAGTGCTTATTGACTTAAACATTAAATTAAAAAAATTCAAACAATTAAAGTTTAATTTATTCTACGACAATATCATCTACAAAATAACATAAAAAATTGGATATTTAGGAAGGATAAGTCATTATTTATCATTTTTCTCAAAAAAATGTCTATACAACACAATAATTTTGCCATATTTTTTATATTGCTCACCTATTTTATGCTCAGCTAATACAGACATTCTGGAAAAATTACAAGTTTTACGAAATCGAGCAATGAGAATAATTTTAAATGAAGATAGATATATCAAAATAAAAACAGTTTTAAATAAATTAAACTGTCTAAATATAAAAAAAATAATATTTTATAATGTTTGTATTTTTATTTATAAAATTAATAATAATTTCCTACCAGAATCATAAAACAATTTATAAATCAAAATTCTAAATATCACACTACTTACAATACCCGGACTAAAGAAGATTTTTACTTAAGCATTACATCAAAATTAGTTGTTCAAAAATCAATATTTTCGAAAGGCTTGAGTGAATATAATAAATTAAAAGTGTCAATTAAAACGAACCAAATTTAATTTAAAAAAAAAAAGTTTAAAAAAATATTTATTTTCAATACAATTTATATAAAGTTAATATAATCCCAGATAGCACAAAAATCACATCAACGTTAAATTCACGTGCACAAAAATAACAAAGTTTTTTTTACTTCAAAACCACCTCATACCATGTAATATTTATTTTGTTAAATCTACATGCTTAAAGATCAAGAGAAATCAAGCTATAAAAATGTACTTTTTGTTGAAGTTTCTGGTGCTGTGTAATTAACCTGTTTTTGACCCTCGTTATTTTCATGTACCAAATTCACACTTAAAAAGTCCTCCACAACATGTTCTAAAACGCCACTAGATTAAGACTTCTCAAACCTACTGACTTTCTGCATCTTTTTTGGTCACGTTTTTTTAATAACATTTTTTTAACCTAAAAGAGACGCGAAAGGAAGTTATAAAAGTTCACTAGTTTCAGACTACAACACTTCAAGACAATTTTAAAGATGGCGCTCAAGGCAAGACAAAATATCTATGTATGTATCTATATACATTGTGTTTTTTTAAAAGCTAAACAAGATTTTTGAACAGTAAACACTTTCACAGAAGATTAATGTGTCTTTATCAGGGTAACAACAGATGCGTCGTGATCGTGGATCAGGTATCAGTCCCTTAACCAAAGCACTGCCTGATAGATTTCGTCAAAGTGAAAAATCCCAACTATAGGTGGCGATGCTGCTAGTAAAATCTCAAGCATATTCAGTAGAAAAGCCATGCAATTCGCGTTTTAAAATTCGTGTAGAAAAGGCGTGAATTTTTCTCTCACGCCTTTTTTACGTGTTAAACACATGATTGTGCTATGTGGGATATAGTGTTAAAAAAAATATGAGATCTTTAAAACCATAAGCCAGATTTTGACGGAAGTTATACCATTCGGTTACTGGAGCTTTAAAAATTAAACCAGGTATAGTTTCATTTAAAAGAGGGAAGAAAATTTGTAGAATAACCTTAAAATAACAGGTGTGTCATTTTTAAGTCCAATTTAAAATTCCTAGGTTAGTGTTTTGGTTGTAAAATACTATTTGGCATAAACAAATATTTTATTATTATATACGCCGAATCCAATAGATAAAAGTGACATTAATGTTTTTTCTGATGCAAAAAGTTCTTAACATGTTTGAGAGGTTAAAAGGCACTTTTAATCAACGGTTTTAACATATCTATCCAAATAATGAGTTATTATATGAATTTTATTTAATTTAGTATTTTATAAGGTGGCACATTTTATTTTTAAATCATCCTGCTTAGCAAATTTTTCCCTTCCTAGCACGCGAAGCAATGGCTAGCAAAGCAGGGGCGGCTAGTGCATAAGGGCTGCAGAGCTGCAGAACCCCCAAAATTTTCACATTATTTGACTATTTTTCACTCGCTGCTATTTTTCTAATATAATTATTTTATTTCTAAAATTATTGGAATAGCAGTATATTTTCGGCCCGGTGTTGGTATAGTAGGCCTTCAAATCGCGTAGGTGTGGAGATGAGACCGCGCGCCGTCGCCGAAGGCCGCATTTCACAGTCGGTCAAATGAAGTTATTGGCATTGTTGCGCTGCTAAATTGCAACACAACGTAGCTGGGTGGCTAACGAGATCTGTGCTCGGCTAGGAACCCCTTTCTTCGCCCCGCACCGCACTTGCTCCTGGGTTTAGATAGCGAAATCTAGGCAAAAATAGAGCTGCAAAATTTGCAGTTCCAGTACAATTCCGGGCGGGCGGGCTCAGCGTTGCGTGTTTGAGGGCGCATTTACTTATTTAGAAGACGCCAAAAGCATGAGCGGGAGGTTATGGTATATTAGTACATATTATGCTAAAGTACTGAATGTGAATTAAATCTTTTGTAAAAACGCTATTTTTCCTAGGCATTGTAATTTTTTCCAAACCAAACTTGACGATTTTTTACTTTTTATAATAGACACGTGATCTGGAGACTGTAAAAAAATAGCATTTTTTTTACCCTATCGGCAGAACTCACAAACTTTACTGTCACGAGCCGCCACTGTAGAAAAGGTATTATTTTCGACTAAAAAAAAAATTGAGATAACGCCGAAAATGTGTTAGTTGGGTGTATTTTGACCTATTTTAGCAATATCGTCGTGATCTCTGTCTGTGTGTGTGTGTTTGTGTGTCTATGTGTGTATATTATTTCTGTCCGTAACATGTTAGCTCCCAAACCGCTGAACCGATTTTTATATAATTTTCGAGTAAAATAGTGTTCGCTACTCTAAAGAGCTGATTAGAGATTATTTTTGGTCAAAATCCATTAATGCTAATAACAATTTTTTGATAATTAAAGAATTTAAAAAATTCTAACTTTTTAATGGAGCGCCGTATCAATATGCGGTTTTCGGAATATAGGCTACATTTTGCTTAATAATTTCTGTAATAACCAAAAAGTTTATGGGAGCTTTAGTTTCGGAGTTATTTACAAAAAACTGTTTTCAAGGCTGATATATCATGGCTTCACTTAAAGTGTGCTAATAGGCTAGCTAGGAAGGTATCAGATCCGTCATGGATCCATTTATTTTACCACAAATTTGCAAAGCTAATTTGTAAACCGGATGTTTTTTTCAACCCAATTTTTTATATGAATCAGCCACGTTGTGCTGCAGACGACTAGAATTTGCATGAATGTGCTGAGCAAGATTATATTTTACAATGACGTAGCTGAAGGCGTGTCTTGTGCTGTAATAGATTATATTTAGTAAAATCGCTTCCGGGACACTAATGAAACGGCCGTAATCTCTTGATCGACGAGAATAAAATCCGGTGCAGCGGGATGCAGAGAAGCATTTCAAAACAAATGTGACCTGTCACGACCTGTTGTTAAACTTAGGATACTGAATTTTCGGTAGGTTAACTTAGGGTGACCATACGTCCGGATAAAGCAGGGCAAGTCCGGTGTTAACTCGCGGATAGAAAAACGTTAAAAGCAATGAATGGACTGTAAATATTTTTAATGATATCGCGAGCAAACATAAAGATTGATATGAAATTACGAAATAATCAAAATGTCCATAGGTAAAATATTGATATCACACAACGGTAATCATAGACAAGCACTCACCTCCTTTGCATTCAAGTTCTCCTCGTTCCCAGGGGCCCCCGATTGGATCTAATGATGTCACCACGTAGCTGAAGGGTTGAAGTTTCCAGTTCTATGCTTCAGTACACAAAAATCGAGCACTTTCAGGTGTAGATATTTAAAATAGTTGGAGAACGAAATTAACACGCCTTTTTCTCTTGGCGATTGACAATGATCTCACCGGTTGTTGGTGCGCATGTCCAAATACGCTGAATGCGCTTTGCCTTTCATACAGTTGTGTGTTTTTAAAAATATATATAAACAACCGCGAAATTTAGCGGGAGCTAACATAACTGCCCTCCAAAACACACAAATTTAGAATCTCAACCGGACAGATATAGATATAAGAAAAAGAATCGACCGATAAATATAAATGAATGAAAATAGATAAGTATCGTAAGTTTATTTAGAGATAACGAAATCCCGAAAAAAGGCAAAACAAACAAACAAAAAATTCAAAAAAAAATTAAAAATAAAAAACCTATTGTAATACCCGGTAAAAGGTAGAAAATTAAAATTACTTTTAATTTGGCAAGAGGCACAGTTTTACAACTGGCCGCTTATAAACACCGGTAACCGTTTTTACCGTCGCAACACGCACCTGACCGTCCCCGCCGGGATGCAGTTCGATGACCCGACCGACCGGCCATTTCAAAGGCGTTTGAATGTGATCACTTGTTATGATAACCAAATCATTTAATTTGATATTTGGGGACAAATCAGCCCACTTGTGTCGCTGTTGTAGCGTATGCAAATACTCTATAGAATACCGTTTCCAAAAATCATTATGTAGTTTTTGGATTAGTTGCCATCTCGAGAGCCGATTTAGGGGAACCTCGGACAAATCTGACTCCGGAATTTCAGAGTTAAGGGGTTCAAGTGTCAAAAAATGCCCAGGGGTAAGAGGTTGAAGATCGTGTGGGTCTGAAGAGGCAGGAGATAAAGGGCGACTATTAAGTACGGCTTCTATGCGACAGGTAAGGGTGGACATCTCCATGATAGACAACTTCTGGTCGCCGACAACTCGAACAAAGTGAGTTTTAAAACTTTTGACGCCAGCTTCTGCCAGGCCATTGAAATGTGGACTGAGAGGAGGTCCCAGATGCCAACGAATAGAAAGTCTGGTGGCAGCACTTCTTGCGTAATCCAGTAATTGGTTACGAAACCCTATAAAATTACTGCCTTGATCTGACCAGCATTGCGTCACGCTTCCGCGTCTAGAAATGAATCGATGGAATGCACCTACGAACCCTTCGGTGGACAGTTCCATGGTTAATTCCAAATGCACGCAATGTGTGGCCGTACAGACAAACACACAGACATACGATTTGAAAGCTCTACAACCACGGTAACGATGAGGAATCACAAAGAAAGGTCCACAAAAGTCGATAGCTACACTCGAAAAAGGTTTAAGCTGATTGATTCGATGAGCGGGAAGTGAACTCATTATGGGCGGTCTATAGGGTTTAGGGTTGATTCTAAAACATTGCAAGCACTTGGATATGGTTCTTTGAATTGCCCGTCTGGCAGATAATATCCAAAATTGCTGTAAAAGCAGATTATGTAATGTTTTAAACCCAGGATGAAGATATTGTCGATGAGCGGACTCGATAAGAAGTGTAGTTAAACGATGGTCACTCGAAAGTAAGACGGGGTGTTTTGCAGAATAAGACAAAAGGTCAGATTTTTGTAATCTGCCACCGACTCTAATGATATTATTCTCATCAAGAAAAGGTGAAAGTTTTCGCAAAGGTTTCGGTATTGGTTTATCCTTAGATAACGCAGAAAAAAGCTCAGAAAAACAAGAACCTTGAACGCGTTTGATAAGAAGGTGTAACGCACTTTGCATCTCACCGGTGGTAGGAAAAACAATATTCTCAAAAATAACTTTTTGGTCCGGCGGCTTAGTGGGTTTTTGATAGGAATGGTTTTGAAAAAGGTTAACTATTCGAAGGACATAACAAATGATACGTTGAATTTTGGATATAGATGAATATTTGATAAGAAGCTGATCTAAGAAGTTGACATCAATTATCGCATTGCAACAGACTTTTGGCTTTTCCTCCAGATTAATATCTCCGAAATCAATCGGCATTTTTGGTTTATGAAAATCGGGCCATTCGTTTTCGGGAGACCACAAAAACGACGGTGCGTTCCACCACATGTCATGTGACATGAGCTGTGAAGGGGTGGCCCCTCGTGACGCAATATCGGCTGCATTCAAAGCAGAAGGAATGTAGCGCCACGAGTTTGAGGGAATGATTTCTTGGATTCTACTGACGCGATTTCCAACAAAGGTTTGCCAGCGATTAGGAGGGGATGAAAGCCAGTGCAATACGACTTGCGAATCGCAGAAAGTAACGATATTTGTAAAAGTTATTTTTCCTTCATAGCTAGATAAAACGAAGTCAATTAATTCGCTTAAAAGAAATGCGCCTAGGAGTTCTAGCCTAGCCAAAGTTTGTGACTTTATAGGCGCGACCCTAGATTTTGCAGATATGAGAGAAACAGATATATTGTTTTCCTCTTCTACACGAAAATATACGACGCCTGCGTAGCCTCGAATTGAAGCGTCACAGAAGCCGATGATTTGACAGGTATTGGTTTTTGACAGTTTGATTTGTCGGGGTAATTGAAAATTGGAAAGAAGCGGGAATTCAGAACGAAGTTTGTTCCAAGAGTCGATGATAGAAGAATCTGGTTCTTCGTCCCAGCCTACTTTCGATATCCACAACTGTTGCAAAATAAATTTTGCTTGTAGCAACAAGGGACAAAGAAAACCTAAAGGGTCGAAGATTGTTCCTATGATAGATAAAATAGAACGTTTGGTTGGGGGTTTGTCCTTCATTCGGCATTGATAAGAAAAAATGTCGTTTTTTGGATGCCATTGAAGTCCTAAAACTTTGATAAAGTGGGGTTCCTCCTTGTCGAAAGAGAGAGGCATTTGACGATCGGACTCTGGCAATGTTGCCAATAACTCCGGACAATTGCTTGCCCATTTTTTAAGTTCAAATCCTCCCGACTTCAACAAATCATTGAGTTCTGTTTGAAGGGAGAGAGCTTCGGAAAGCGAAGGGCTAGTTCCCAAGATATCGTCGATATAGATTGACGTTTTTAGAACAGTACTAGCCATAGGAAAACGTTCCTTTTCTCTCTCTGCCAGCTCATTTAAGGTACGCATGGCTAGAAAAGGTGAGCATGTCATGCCAAAAGTGACAGTAGAAAGTTCCCACACTGAAAGTGGGTCCTGTGGAGAAAACCTCCACAATATCCTTTGATAAGGACGGTGATAAGGACTGATAAGGACTTGACGGAACATCTGTTTGATATCAGCAATGTAGGCAATAGGATTAAGACGAAATGTAAGGAGTAAAGAAGCAATATCTTTTTGAAGTTTCGGTCCAGATAACAATGTGTCATTGAGACTAATATTTTTTGGGGTGACTGCTGAACAATCCCAGACCACCCTTAATTTTGTACTCAAGCTTTCCGGCTTTAAAACGCAATGATGTGCTAAAAAACACGATACGTCGACCTTTGGTTGACTAGATAAAACCAAACTCATATGATTAGAATCGATATAGTCTTGCATGAAATTTGAATAGGCAGTGTACAGATCAGGATTTTTGATTAATCTATTTTCTAGAAGTAAAAATCTACGATAAGCTTGCGGATAAGTATTTCCTAGGTCAGGGTTTATTTTATCTTTAAACGGAAGATCTACCATGAATCTACCGCTCGGTTGCCGTAATACACTAGCAGTAAAAATTGATTCTGCTTGTTTTTCTTCCTTTGATAAGATTTGTTTTTTAGGCAAATGTTCGATTTCCCAAAACCTAGGGAGAATGACCTCTAAAGGAGGTGAATGACTCGTTAAAAAACAACTGGTTCGTTCCGTAAGACTACCTACTTCGTCAACCTTTCCCATGACGACCCAGCCAAAGATAGTTTCAAGGGCTGAAGGCTGCCCTACCTGTCCAAGAACCCTGCCCTCCTTGAAAATCTGTGCGAATAGCTCGCAACCAATAACCAGGTCCACAGGTCTAGATTTGAAATAAGATGGGTCGGCAAGTTTAAGGTTTCCCAAGTGTTTCCACTGATTATCGTTCAAGGAGAATGTAGGCATATTGGAACATAGTTGTGGAACAACAATTGCTTCGAAATTAAGTAAAGGAGTGACTTGTCCTTGTGGCTTAATGTGACATTGAACGAGCCCTTTGGAAGTAAAAGAAGACATCTGATTTAATCCGAATATTTCAGTGGTGTAACTTCGCCTAGGAAGATTAAGACGCTGAATACACTTTTCACTGATGAATCCAGTCTGTGATCCAGAATCAAGCAGTGCCCTTACAGGTTGAAAATTTCCGCAACCGTCCATAACATCTATTATGGCGGTGCATAAAAGAAAGGTACCTGAAGGTCCTGAGGCATTCAATGACACATGAAGATTATTGACAGGTGGTGTGTGAATGACAGGACTAGTATCTTGGCTTCCAGACTCTTGATTAGTTTCTAAGATATGAGTTAAAGTGTGGTGCCTTTTACTATTGCAAGTCCTGCATGAATATTTTGATTTGCACGTATCTACATTATGCAAGGGATGAAAACACGCTAAACATAATTTTTTCGACGAAAGATAGGCGATCGATAGGTGAGAGATCAAGAAATGTTTGACATTTCGAAAGCACGTGACCTTGATTACATCGGAAACATTTTATTCCCGTACTCGAATTAGTTGAGGTGCCAGCCAGTCCTATAAAAGGCGAGTTGGATGATTTATAGGTAGGCTTTTGCCCAAACTGATTTCGCATAGAATTTGAATTTTGATAGGTAGGCTTTTGCCCAGACTGATTTTGCATAGAATTTGATTTTTGATAGATAGGCACCTTTTTGGGTGCTGTTGATTGAGGAAGTGATTCCAAAACTTTACATCTTTTTTCTAGAAATTGAAAAAGTGACTGAAAAGTGGGAATTTCGGTATTAGTATTGGCGTGACTCATTTCGAAATTTGAACGCGTTGGAATATCCAATTTTTCTAATAAAATGAAAAAAATAATAAAGTCCCAACTGTCAACGTCAAAGCTAAGTGATTTTAAAATTTCTAGGGATTCAGAAAAGGTGTCAATTAAATTACGCAATTCTTTAGCTGACTCGTTTTTTAAGGTGGAGTTCATAATTGAGCTCAAAGCATCATTTGCGAGGTCTCGCTTGTTTTGATATCTATTGACTAATTTGTCGTAAGCAATTTTATAATTTTGATCAGATAAGCTAATCCCTGATATCAATTTTAAAGGCTCATCCTCGAGATATGAAAATAAATATTGAAGTTTTCGAACGTTACTTAGACTTTGATTTTGATCTATAATGTTATTAAAAAGATCGAAAAAGCTTGGCCATAATTTTTTATCACCTCGAAATATGGGAATACCTAACTCTTTGAGTTTTGGAGTTTCGTATTCGTTTTGTCGAACATATGATCCCGAAAAGGATGGGGCCTCAACCGGAAATATTTTAGAGTAAACCCCCTTACACGCATAAAAATATTTACGAGCTTCTGAAAGGATCGCATCCTGCGTTTTAAATTCCTCATCGTCCGAGTCGTCTAGCAACATAATGACGTCATTATGTGCCAGCATGCATTTATCGAAGGTTTCATCCAAATCGGCATACCTCACTTGAAACTCGTTTCTCGCTCTTTCATCTTTTTCCGCAGTCTTTGACAACACATAACACTCGGTGATCGCAGATAAAAAACCCTTGCGTTTTTGTACGGCTTTTTTGACAGACATGATTTTACCTTTGAAATGACGAAATTGTCGGTAAATATACAATTAACGCTAAATTAATGCTTCTGAAATAGAAAAATGACGAATTGTCGAAAATATGCACTAATTTATCGCAATTGATGAAAATTGTTTTAAATATTGAAATGATATGATACACCACTGAACTTTTGTTTTGTTTTGTTTTGATCCTACTCGTTTTGTTTACACCACGCGGAGTAGACCCGTTACTATGGCAGCGGACCAAAAACACGTACTGCGCCGGCCGACTTTCTCTACTCGGCGTTTCAACGACGATGCTGCTGAAAATTCAAGGCCGTTGTCTGGCTTGGCCACAGATTGTTAAATAATTATTAATACCGTCGTATGGATTTATTATTTAAAATAATTCGGTTCGGAGGAACACTTATGTTAACTCGCGGATAGAAAAACGTTAAAAGCAATGAATGGACTGTAAATATTTTTAATGATATCGCGAGCAAACATAAAGATTGATATGAAATTACGAAATAATCAAAATGTCCATAGGTAAAATATTGATATCACACAACGGTAATCATAGACAAGCACTCACCTCCTTTGCATTCAAGTTCTCCTCGTTCCCAGGGGCCCCCGATTGGATCTAATGATGTCACCACGTAGCTGAAGGGTTGAAGTTTCCAGTTCTATGCTTCAGTACACAAAAATCGAGCACTTTCAGGTGTAGATATTTAAAATAGTTGGAGAACGAAATTAACACGCCTTTTTCTCTTGGCGATTGACAATGATCTCACCGGTTGTTGGTGCGCATGTCCAAATACGCTGAATGCGCTTTGCCTTTCATACAGTTGTGTGTTTTTAAAAATATATATAAACAACCGCGAAATTTAGCGGGAGCTAACAGTCCGGCTTTCTGGGCAAAATTAAAATATCTGGTCTGCTTTCTTTCTTGTCCGGCTTTTTGCGCCATGCCATGGGGAGAGGGGTCAGAGCTCCAAGCTTAAAATTAGTTCCCTCAAACGAAATAAGCACAAGTCACTTAAAATTTTCCGGTGCGGCGCCTATAATTTTGGCACCATTTATTTTTTAAATTATTTAATTTTTTTAAATTTGCGCTTGCTGCGTCATTTTTTTTTGTTTTAACTAAATTTTTTTTTGTGCCGCGGCAATTTTTGCGAAAGGTTCTTCATTTTTCTTCGTTGTTTTCGAAAAGTAGGTACCAAATTTTTCAAAAATTTTCGCCCGGGCGCATTTATTAAAAATTTTCTAGTAGTCTTTTTAGATTTCAATTTTGTTTTATTTTTTTTTTCTACGGCGCTATTTTTTCAATTTTTTAGTAGTGTTTTTAGAGCAATTTTTTTATTACAAATTGTTTTTTAGCCCGATTTCATCATATACATGGTGTAGAAATTTTCCGATATTTTTGCCTGCTTTTTTTTAATATTGCAGCAATTGTCTTCTACAGCGCCGCTTAGTGCTTTTAGCTTAACTTTTTTAATTTTCGCTTCGCTTTTTTTCTAATAACCTTTTTTTTAGCGCAATTTTTCCCATAAGGTACAGTCGGGGACTTTTTAAATTGCCGTTTTATTTCTTTTTCCGTCAAAATTAATCAATTAAAGAAATCAAAAAAAATATATTTTTAAATATGTATGTATACAGACAGGTAAGGTTCACAATTTTTTTGTTTTGGTTCAAACTTCTTTTCCGAATTTCAAATAGGATTTTTTTTATATTCCAGGGCGGCAATTTAAAAAGTCCCCGACTGTACCTACATAGTTAGATTTTTTTCTAGATTGCAACTTTTTATTTATCTTGTGTGCTAATAGCCATTTTTTCAGGCTCTTTTATCGAAAATCCGCTTTTTTGTCTCTGACGTCCTTCTTTTACGCGAAACCCATATGGTCACCCTACTTAACTGGGCCCATAATGCAGTTTTGCAACAAAATCCTGGGAAACAGGAACAGGTTTAATACGGACAAGAGGATTTAGACCAACCGAAAGCAATCCGACTTAAAAAATTTTTGGAACAAAACCAAAAGTTCTTGCGTCACCAAAAATTGTTGTAAACTGAACGGGTCAGACTTTAAACAATTATGTGTCTCCAAAAGCTAGCAAGATATATGTGAGTTGCGTTTTTACAAGCTTTTATTTAGCTTAAGATGTTCTGTCTAACTATCTAACTATCTAACTATCTAACTATCTAACTATCTAACTATCTAACTATCTAACTATCTAACTATCTAACTATCTAACTATCTAACTATCTAACTATCTAACTATCTAACTATCTAACTATCTAATTTTCTAACTATCTAACTGTCTAACTATCTAACTATCTAACTATCTAACTATCTAACTATCTAACTATCGAACTATCTAACTATCTAACTATCTAACTATCTATCAAATCTTGTGAAGCGTTTTTGACACACTTCCCATTATCCGATTTGGATGAAATTTGGTATATATATAGTGGTCCGATGACAATACAACAATAATGAAAAATGTCCTCCCACCCCTACCCCCCACCCCCTTCCATAAAAAATGCGTTTTTGACACACTTCACTTCAAATGACTTTTATAAAATTTGGTATATGCATAAAGGTTCGATGGCAATACAGCCCTAACAAAAAAAATATTTCTACCTCTACCCCCACCCTGTCCTTCTCCCAATAGAAACATGAGTTTCCAAACAACTCACGATCAGCGATTTCATTATAGTCTAGAATAAACACTTCTGTTCTGTTATTGAAGAAATATTTTCATTTAATAGAGTAGATAGCTGAGAATAAAAAGTAGAAAATAAATTGGTAAAAAAAATGTTTAAGTCACAAGCTTTTATAAAATGCACTAAAAATTAAAAAATAATTTTCTAAAATTCTAATATTATCATAATAATAAAAGCGATGGCCGCAAATCAAAGCATAAGTTAATCTAAATTTGTGATCTAAACACTTAAAGAATATTCAACATAGCAGGTCATCAAAGATATGTTTACCTACCATACCTATGTGAGAGAAATGCTGGGGTATCTTGGGTCGGGTTGGGTGGGTTTGGTACCTCTGCATTTTTCTGCTAGACTAATTCTTGCAAATAGTGATATTTAATTGATACGGATATCTTATCGTGCTAACATCGTCAAAATTTCCATCAGTCGGCCATCGCTTTTATTATTATGATAATATTAGAATTTTAGAAAATTATTTTTTAATTTTTAGTGCATTTTATAAAAGCTTGTGACTTAAAAAAATTTTTTTACCAATTTATTTATAAGGAGTTATTGTTGGAATATCATATTTTTGTACCTTCGGTAACGGGTAGTTTTTGCCATATTACTTATCCAAAATCTATCAAATGTGTTAAAATATGCCTGAAATAAGATAGCTATTGAGAAACTGAGTAAAAAACACACAGCGCAGTAATTTTATTATAATAACTAACAAAATATTATACAATTTTAAAAATACTTTTTTTCAAAAACAACACAAATTTAGCAGGTATTTTAGGTGCTACAGAAGGAACAACATTAATGAAGAGACAAAAATTAAAAAGCACACAGTTTATGGCACAAAACAAAACACAGGACAATTTTGGTAACATCGAAAAATAGCTCTAACGAATGGGACAAATCGTGTCACCAATGGGACAATTTCTTTACATTTTAGCATTTTCCGGCCAAGCCAAATTTATGACACAACTTTTTTTGAGTTTTGTTCAAGATTTTAAAGGTTTTGTTAGGGAAAATGTTGATTTTGTTACTTTAATCCACTTATACGTCAGATAATCCTAGTTGCCGAAAGGACAACATCATTTGCCTCAAATCTATAAATTTTAATTTTTCAAAGACATAACGATTTAAAATTAATAATCCAAAAACTTACGGAAATATATCGCCGCCGCGCTGTCCTCTATCATTTACCACCACTGCTAATACCAAAACCTTACGCTGCCACGAGGAATGAATTTTCCTTAGGTAAAAATAGGCTGTTACCGCTGTGAGACAGATTTTTTGTGACCAGTTGTTTTATTTTTTTATTTTATTTTCTATGGATACAATATATCAAAACCTATATGTTTAGTAATCTATAAACATCAAATTTTTATAAAAGGTAACTTAAGTTATTAGCGCCATCACTAAATCACAGGCAATATTTATATTTTAAAACTTGATAAACCTCTGTAACAAGTTACCGAAGGGACATTTTCATAGTTTAAAATAATTTTTGTTGGTTTCTTCTAAATAATTGGCGACTTTAATAATAATAATAAATTAAATAATAAAACTTTAAGTGGTGTCATAACTATTCTTTATAAAAAAAAATTTAAAAGATTAGTAAGCATCCAATAAATAATAAAATCAATTAATATTTTTTGGCCTGTGACAGCCAATTATTTGAAAACTCCAGAAGGTTCATTGTCTTTAGATATGTGTTAAAGAAAAAACTAAGTTGAGTTCTAAGCTTTTTTATTTTTTTATAAGTCTACCGACGCGTTTCGAGTTATTTATTACTTTATTATCAAGGCTGATTTCTTAAACGCCCACACAAAAAGAAAAATACATTGTAAGAAAAAAAATCTTTTAACATAATTGATTAATAAAATCTTTTTTTAAAATTACGTCAAGTCAAAAAAAACATTAAAACCAACAATTCCTAACAAACACATTACATTAAAGTAGGACTTACTCGAGGACTCTGGATTTTTCAATCCTTTAAGAAGAAACTAGATTTTATGTTTCTGCTGAATCCAGAAACAAAACCCGAAAATTGATAAATATTTATAAAAATCTCGGAAAAGACATCCTGCAAACAGAGAAAATTTGAGGGTTTGAATAGTAAGGTTAAAACACTACAACCATCTAAATTAAAAGTCCGATGTCAACATTTTAGTGAAAGTCCAAAGAATTTGCTTCTTTGAAAAACGCTTTTAAAAGTTGAAAGGGAATGTTCAAAAAATGTTCGTGAAAAATAAGTTAATTGCAGTTAATAAAAATTATTTATTTAGTGATTTATAAAAAATTGTATGTCACCAGTATTAATTTTAAAATAAATATAGCACTTTCACTGATTCAATAAGGCCAATGTTTTCAATGGGTTTGTTCAAATTATTAGGCTGTTGGTGATAAGAACAGATGAGAACAAAAGTGAGAGGTGTTATTATTAGGTGTTCTGAAAGCTCTCAGGTGCTCGTTAACTCTAACTTAGAGTTTTCTACCTGTTTGTCCTACATATTCAGATTCACATGAGTTACATTTTAATTTATATACCCCATTTTTATCCAAACGTTTAATTTTATCCTTTTGGTGTAAAAACATGGATCAAAGGTTAGATGAGGATTTTTAAGTCAAGAATATATTTTTGTCATAAGAGATTGCCTATATTAGTAGATAGTTGACCCATATATGGCAAAGAAATGAATTTCTTTAATTGTAAGTTTTCTCTTTTTATAAAAAAAATAAAGTGCCCTAATAGGGATTCTAACTGGACACAGCCGATTGAGGGGCACATAATACATATAAGAGTCAAGAATGACCCTAGCTGTGGACAGGAGAAGGAATCACAAAAACATCTTATGACAGAATGATACCTAGTCAAGGATAACAGGCACTCGAAACAACAACCACGAGCGAGAAAGAATCGCACTTGCTGAAACGGGCTGACATACTAAACTTTGTAAAAAAACATGAAGGCTCAATGAATTACCTGGAGAGTTGAAGTCGAATGGAAGTGGAGCTTACCGGTCACATCTCCACTTGTACTGTTTAAGTTTTGTTGTAGCAATAAGCAACAGTGGCGGCTCGTGACTTGTAAAACTGATGAGGCACCAAGGCCAAAAACGTACAAAAAATCCATCCTGAACTGGGAATAATGGTCAAATGCAATGTGTATTTTTTTTCTAATTTTCCCTTCCCATGATTGTCAAAAAAATTTACTGGAACAAATTTTTTATTAAGTATTTGTTTTCTACGAAGATAATATACTCACTCTAAATCTAAAAACAAATTTTTGTAAACAAGCGGTATCCTTCTTTCCTTTAATAGTACAAACTTATCAATTATAACGTCGTAATATAATTTGTCATTTTCATACAAAGTCTGTAAAAGTTCTTTTTCTATGGAAAAAATTGCAAAGTCTATCCTGTTTCATTTTTGATCTTAAATAAGATCTTATTCTTTTTAAACATGACCTCTCAGCACTGACGCTTGTAACTGGAATAGTTAAAACAAGATTACAAATTTTTTTAGTTTCACTAAATATTTCACATAGACCCATATCTATTATTAATTTTAAAATTCCATGGCAGTCTTTTAGGCATTTAAAATGTTCGTCTTTATAAATTACTGATAATTAATTTTTTAATTTTTCTACACTGTTTAATTACAAAATTAAACAGCACAGCTTGCACATATACAAACTTTTTTATATATGCATTTTCTAAACTATCAATACATTTTTTGGAATATTCATCGAACTTGGAGGTGTGTAATACTGCAACAAATTTTAATTTTTCCAAATCTTTGAATCTTTTTGTAACTGAAAAGTTATATTATCCAAAATTTCGTAATATAATAAATTATATTCCTTAAAAATAGTTTTCTCAGATTTTTTACGGATAATTGGAGCTCCTGTTATATTTTTAGATTTCTCGAATATATTTTCTTGTAATCTTGAACAGCATATTTTAATTTGAGTGATGCACATAATTACATCTAGGTTAATTTGTTGCAAAAATTGATACATGATATCAGTAGTGGTAAATATATCTTTAAAAATTAAATGCAAAAAAACGAATTCAAAACTTTCAAAGCTTTTCAGAAAACCTTGAGTAACCATAAGAGTAGACTCTGCATTTGAAGAATGATTTTCAATAATATCCTGAAAAACACTAATTAAGTTTTCATAATTACTTGCAACAAACAAGAGAATTTTTGATCTACTATACTATCTGGTTTCACATGCTTGAGGGATTCTTTTGCCAATAATCCTATCAAGAACAGAAGTTCTCTTGGAGGATTTATGCTTGGAGGATTTATGAAAAAACCACGCCAGTTCTCCTAACGTATTAAAAAATATTCTGGTACTACGAATATTGTTGGTAGACTTTTGCAGAATTAAATTCATCCGATGAGCAGCACAATGAGTAAACAAAGCGTTTGGTACCACTGCTTTGATTTTCGCCTGTACGCCATTTAATTCACCAGACATAATTGCCGCCCCATCATAGCATTGTGCGACCAGTTTGCTTTTAAACGAGAAGGGCTCAAGGACCTCAGTTAGTAATAGAAATAAAGCTTCTGCTTTGGTGTCACCACTAACGTCAAAAAATCGTAAAAATCTTTCAGTGATTTCACCAAATGTATTTACAAATCGCAGAGTTATGCTGCATTGAGATTTTTCCGTGATGCCGGTAGTGTCATCAATAATGACTGATATATTTATCTGATTCAGCAATTTCCCGTAGAATGTAATCTTTTATGTAATCTTCAATTATGGATATTAGCTTATTTTGAATTGTCTTTGATTGGCCCGTAAATACTGATTCTATGTCTTTCATATGTTCTTTAATATCTGGATATCGCCGAAACCAAGCATTGAAAAACTTCTTTAAAGTTTCCATGATTTATTGCAGATTCTGATTCATTATGGCCTCGAAACGCCAGTTCCTGTTTTCCTAACAAAACAGTGGTATCAATTAAGTAAGTTAATATTAACCTATTTTTTCTCACTTTTTCAATATGGATCATTTTTGAATAGCTGGTATTTTCTTGAAAGGCGTCTTCAATTGTATTTATGGTTTTTAAAATTTTTAAGAGAAAAGCAATTTTTAATGTGCTCTTTTGATCCAGAGTGAAGTTTTGCCGATCTGGATAATTTTTTTAGATCGGAGTAGCCATCAAGTGTACAAACATTTTCAGAAGTGCCTACCAACAAACAAGGCCAACAAAACAGTCCTTTTTTGTAAACACTGCCACTCATCCAATCATACATATCATACCAGCTTCTCTGAAAGCTTCGAGAAAACTCCTTGCCACTTTTTTGTCTAGACTTAAAATATTTAAGCAAACTTACTGCGGCGTTCAAATGGTATATTTATCAATGACACAACACTGTCATGTAGTGGAAAACTAATTTTTTAAAATAAAAAAACAGCATAAACAAAGTTTTAATAAAAGCTCAAAACAGTGACTAATTAGTTAAATAAGTTGGCGAATGACTCAAAACAGGTGGCGGGTGTTACATAATTTGCATGGAAGCGACAAAATCTTAACAGCGATTTATTTAATTGATAGATTCGCATTATAGAGTTTTTAGTCTTCGAACGACCTCAATAATTTTCCGCCACGTGCTGTGGACCGGAGGCGATGACCACCCGCAGCGTGAGTGAACCGGAGATTCCCGCCGCCTCACGGAAACCCAACATTTAGCAAATTTTAAAAATGCAGTGAAAAATATTTTTTTGAATTTTTTTATTATTTCATATTATATTGTTAAAAGCATTTCAGTAAAACAAAAAGCTAAGGGTTTTGTTCTTTAAATTATGTAAGGCCAGCGTGGCATGCTGGTGCATACAAATTTACGACTTTTACAATCGCCTCACCGACCAATGCAAGCAGTCAAGCCCGCGAGTTGCAAATGATTGCTGAAGGCGCTAGGCGACCGAAATGAGACGATTCAGTTTATTTGTTCATTTCATGTTGTAGATTCCTTTTTATCCGGGTGTTTAATGAAACAACACAATGTTTAAGTAGCAAATGGGGCGAAAAAGATAGATAAATAATTTTTAATTTACTTTAGTTTTTTTAAGTTGGTGAGGCACCGCCTCACTTGCTTCATCTAACGAGCCGCCACTGATAGGCAATCGTTCATACTATTTGTTTTTTAAAGAATTTAAAAGCCATCACAATAAAGCAGTAGTTAATTATTTGGAAAGCAGTTAGTAAAATAACATAAAAATCAAGGCAAGAGATGTTCTCTTTGGGCTACACAGCTACGACTGATGAATTTGTGATTGGTTCTGATATTAAAGTATTTACTTTAAAAACCTGTTTTCGTCCATTTATTGAACTTTGACAACAAGATAAAAGTAAGCCATGAAATTCAACTGCAAAAACCTTTTCTGCAAGAAAGTTGATGTCGAACGAATAAAGCGCCTAAATAAAGATGTGGTTTGTCACTGTTGACCTACCATTAATAATATTTTGTTCAATAACAGTTGTCCTTACAATTGTATACTTTGGTGCTTGGATCAAGGATTTACATAATTTACCTTCGATTGATCAGGAAAAATACCTGTTTCCAGTAACAGCATAAAAGTTTTTGTAAATATTTGCTAAATTGAAAATAAAATACGTTATATATTGTCAGGATTACAACGCCAGTCAAGCTTTGTTAAAATATAATAAAGTTGGTTTGAAAGGTTTATCAGCTAATTAAATAGCATAAGCTAAAATTATGTTACATTACAATAATATATATATTACCACTAATAAATAAAACTAATAAATTACAAAATATAAAGAACAATATATATATATATATATATATATATATATATATATATCTACAGGTAAACGTAAACTTACCTCTAACTAGTAAAAGTTGATCAAGGCTAAGAAAAAACCATGCTGTGCAAACTTAAAAACAAGGATAAAACTTTTAGCAAACTTAATGCGGTGCAAACTTAAAAACTAGGATAAAACTTTTATTAAACCTAATGTTTAGGCAATTTTTAAAGCAGTTGCTTTCTTGTTACATTATGAATACTAATGAAAAAATTTTAAAGGTTTGAAATTAAAATTCCTACCATCAGAACTTTTTTGTTTTAAAAGGCTCGCCCCCAAGTGTAATTTTCAAGAAGAAATAATGTTATTATTAAAAATAAATAAAATTTAACTGACCGTCATGCCACCTCCGTTAATGGGAACTTATTGGAATAAAATCTGACCTTATTTTAAAACCGGCCGTATTGTGACAGATTTAAATTTAAAAAGCACCTGTTTTCTTTCGAAACTCGACCTGTGTGTATTTAAGACCCGGATTTATTAGCATCTGTTTTTAGTAAATGAAACTTAGCGACTTTATTTTTAGATTTGACAGGTATGTCAATTTTGAGAGGTTAGCTGTCAGTTTTCTACAATCTGTCAGAATAAAGCCGACTCTAAAATAAAGTCAGCTTTTATTTCATTAAGTCTCTATTATTTTAAGCTTCGCATCTTTGCCTGTGGCACCCTTTGGACTGCCTTTGCCGGCGTAATTTTTGACGTTTTCGGAACTAAAACAGGATATAACGAGGTTGGCTAACAATAGGTGTATTGACATCCAATGCCCATTTTGATATCATATCTGTGAAGATTACCAAATAGGCCAGTAATTAAAGCGAAAAAAAGACCCCCAGCTTGCAAAAGGTGATGTAGTTGCCATTATTAATCCCCCCACCATCTTGGATTTAGTGTGCATAAAAACGTTTTTTTTTTAATTACTTGGTCCCAGTACATTTTATAAAAAAAAGATTTTAGACATAAAGACAATAAAATTTCCTACAGAAACGCCATTGCATGTTTATTTGTCCGACGAATGGTTTTCTCGTTATGACGCTAAACATTTCGCCGCCATTTTTGATTTTGACCAATTTTTACCTTCCTAGCCCGCTTAGCAATGGCTAAAGAAGGTATTATTTTCTATTATTTTCGACGAATTTTTTTTTTTACAGATAACGCCAAAAATGTGTTATTTGGATGTACTTTGACCTATCCTAGCAATATCGTCATGATGTCTGTCTGTTTGTATGTGTGTATATTACTTCTGTCCGTAACACGATAGCTCCTAAACCGCTGAACCGATTTTCATAAATTTTGCAGGTAAAATAGTGTTCGACACTCTTACGAGCTGATTAGATTTTGAATGCTAATGACAGATTTTCGACAATTAAAAACTTAAAAAAACGCTAACTTTTTAACGGAGCATCGTATCAATACAGTTTTCGGAATATAGTAGACTATATTTTGCTCAATAATTCGTGTTATAACCAGAAACTTCGTAGAAGCTTTAGTTTCTTAGATATATACAAGAAACTGTTTTCAAGGCTAATATATTATCATGGCTTCACTTGAAGTGTAATAATAGGCTAGCTGGAAAAGTGTCAGATTCGTCATGGATCAATTTATTTTTAGTGGCCTTTAACTTCGAAACTGCTTATTTTTGAGGAAATCTTTAATAACATAAAATAAAGACGACGAACTAGTAGCCTATAAAATAAGATACCACTGAGTACCCTGCGAAGTACCGTTGCTAAGATACAAGCTTTGAAGTGTTAGCAGTACACCCGTTTCCATAGTATATGCAAAATAAACCGAAATTATTCAGTTTTATGTAATTTTTTTAAACGGTAAGCATTTTTGTAGAAAGCGATTAAACGATGTTTTATTAAAGTGGGCCAAGTCCACGGTTAGCACTTAATTCGCATCCATAAATTGGGGTTATTTTTTAAGATGACGAAGTTAAATAAAAATAAAAAAACTAAGCTATTTAGGGAAAAATTATTGACACTCCAGCGGCGTTCGCATATTGAAGTTACTCTTTTTTTAATTAATCTTTTTTAAAACTTTTTTGTTTTGTTCAATTTTCTTAGAAACCAAGCTTTCTAAAAAATATTGTTAACTCTTTATTAATTGAAAATAAAATTATCTTAAAAACGATATATAATATCCAGTGGGTTTTGTTAACGGGGAACACTCAAAGAATTTGTGGTGATTTATTTTATCACAAAAAAAAGTATTGTTATCATGTATTTTACCAATTTTTAGCTCACACATATACTATACTATAGTAGTGTGAGCTATGGTGATCCTAATTTTTTCGAGAAAAAAAAAGTTGCTCTGATTTCAAAAATTTTTATATATCTTTGCGTTTCAGATGATTTTGAAACTTTTTTGTTGCGCCGTCTGTCTGTCTGTCTGTCTGTCTGTCTGTCTGTCTGTCTGTCTGTCTGTCTGTCTGTCTGTCTGTCTGTCTGTCTGTCTGTCTGTCTGTCTGTCTGTCTGTCTATCTGTCTGTCTGTATGTCTGTATGTCTGTCTGTAACGACCAACGCGCATAACTCAAAAACCGCTTGGGCGATTTTAATGAAATTTGGTACCTAGGCTGGGTCTTGGGTCGAGATGATCCCATTTAAAAATGAACAAATTCCACCGAACACAAACCAAATAAAAGGGTGGGGGTAGATTTCAAAAATTATAGTTTATGTGAAAATATGGCGCGTGTGATATCCAACGAAAGGTAATTGAGTCTGGAGTTAAACAAAATACATTTTAATTTATTTTAAAAAAAGGGTGGGGGTATATTTCAAAAATTAGAGTTTAAGTGAAAATATGGCGAAAGGTAATTGAGTCCGGAGTTTAACAAAATACATTATAGTTTTTGTTTTCTTTAAGGGTGGGGGTAGATTTCAAAAATTTGAGTTTAAGTCAAAACATGGCTTGTGTGGTATCAAACAAAAGGTAATTTGGAGTTGAATAAAGTATATTTCAGTTTTTAGTTATATTAGCTCACACGTACACTATAACTATAGTACCTAGTGTGAGCTTAGGGGCCCATATATTGGCAGAGTATTTTTTAAAACCAAGCTTTACCGGGCAAAACGTTTTACTCTGTGTTAATTAAATTTTCTTTTGAACGATGTGTATAGTTGTAATATTTAAGGAACCGTTAATAAACCAGGGGAGTGTTCCTGGTTAAGAAAAACCCACTAGATAAATAACGTTTTAAAGATAATTTTATTTTCAACAAAATAGAGTAAAACAAGATTTTTTCAGAAAGCTTAGTTTTTAAGAAAATGAAATAAAACAACTTAAAAATTAAAAAAAAATAATTAGAAAAAAATAACTTATGCGGACACCCGTGAAATGTCAATAATAGCTCTAACACAACTTTTTAGTATGCCGTTTAAAATAATATTTTATTTTCTCTAAAAAAGGTATGTTAAAATTTTTCCCTAAAATGCTTAGTGTTTTTAAAAACTGAATAAAATCTAGAAAAACATGATTTTTTTCGCGATCCTAAAAAATGGCCCCAATATAAGGATGCCAAAACGGTGGACTTGGCCCACTTATATATACGAGTACATATACTATGGTAATACATAGGAAACGGGTATACTGTTAACAACTAACACTTCAGGGTTTGTATCTCAGCAAAAGTACTACCCAGAGATTTCAGTGATATCTCATTTTATAGGCTAGTTATTAGTCGGTCTTTATTTTATGTTATAACAGATTTCTCAAAAATCAGCATTTTCGAAGTTAAAGGACTCATAACTCAAAAACCCTTTGTCTGACAAAGAAACGTGCAAAAGCGTTTTTGTAGGAAATTTTATTGTCTTCAACTCTTTTTTAAACGTGCAGTAATACTACTACTATGTCGGTTTAGAACGTTTTTCTACCTTGTCCGACGCCTATTCTCACAGTAATCAATTAATTTAAAAAAAAACCTTTTTGTGCACACTTAATCCAAGATGGCGGGGGGAGCCGGCCCCCTCAAAGGTCGAAAAATCAAATTTGTATTTTGTAAGTGCACCACCTTTTGCAAGCTAAAATTCTATAATGACTAGACTAAAAAAAGTGCATGCATATGCCTGTATGTTGTGCCTATAAATAAAGGTAAATTTTTTACTAATTTTAGGACTAAAAGCGGTTTTACATTGGTAAGCAAGCAAGCAAGCAAGTAAGCACGGTATGACAGAAAATCCTTTATGACAATTTTTTCATAGTTGCAGTTTTTAGATATTTAGCTGAAAGTTACAATTTAGATAAGAGATAAGCCACAATACAATAATAATTAGAATATACGGCAAGTTTTTTAGGTAGACATACGCGTTCGTTGCCCTAAATTTTATTGGTGTCCGCCAGTAATAGATTTTTAAATTCGTTTCTTGCAGTTTTTTGTGTCTGAGACCACATCTTATTTTGCAAAATTTAACAAACAATAACAAAATTATTTTTCTTGTTTTTCTTTATAAAGGTATCCGTACAAAAACATACGAGTAATCAAAAATTTTTTAAAAAAATAAGTTTTTTTTTTTAAATTTTAGAATCGAACAGCGGCGAACGGCCAAAACGTTTGGGATAGAATGGACCCATATTTATGAATTATTGGGTAATACCATAGTCTAAATAACTGCACTTTGTATAAAAATAATTCATCGAATGAAGATCAATGCCACTGGGGCACTAAACCAGCAAGTTAGTTGTTCATGTAATGGTCTAATATCAAGACGTAGTTTGATATGGACCTCTATAAGAAATTACGCAAATAAAACTTGCTCTAAATATAGTAGATCCTAATTGAAAAATATTGTATAAAGGAAAACATGTTTTGTTAAACTTTTTACGTTCATTTACCAATAATAATGTAATGTAAACGTGCTCATATTAAATTTAAACTTCGTCTAAATTAAAAAAACAGCTAGTTTCCTCTTGGGAGAGATATTTCCAACATTTCGTTGTATATTTATTTACCCATCGTCTAGCAGATACATATATATGTATAACATACCACTTTCAGGCAATATCCTTTAGAGTAAATAATATTCTGAACTTTAAACCCCTCGATAAACACATTTACTTGCCTAAAATTTTGCAAACATTTTGGGGTAAAAAATACGAACATAGGTAAAGAGAATACGTAAACGTACGGCCGAAGAAAACAAAGACATGGGCTCGTGAAAGAAGGGCGGAAATTATATTACTTTCAATAGTGGCTGAAGAAACAAAATAAAATCGTGACTAAAATTTTTTTGGGGTATGGTTTATTCAGTTTACCGAAATAAACAATTCAATAAATATTTACCTAAAAACTGCGAAAAAGATAATTACCGCATAAGTTACAATATAATACAGTCTTGTAAACTTTGGATATTGTTTCTTTAAGAAACTAGCGTCAATAACAATTTTCTTGTTGGTTGGATTTGGTTTAGTAACTCCCTTGTTCTCAGAAGGGAGTCCCGGGAGTAAGTGTATTGACGTCGTCCAAATCTACTGTCATAGGGCAAAGTAGTCTTTAGTTGAAACACGCAATCTGATGTACTAGTGATGTTATCTCTTCATAGTTCAACGTTGTTTCACCAAGGAATCATTTATGGTAATTTTTCATGGATTTCACTCCCGCTTCTCAAATACCTCCAAGTGTAGGGCAGTGGGTGAATTAAATACCATTTTGTTCTTTGGCTTACAATAGCGTTCTGCAATGTTAGTTTTTGCATTGTTTTTGTAACCTCATTTTCAAATTGCTTAACGGTGGTTCCATTGTCACTGCGAAAGAGGCCTCTGTGGTCATATCACTTTTAAGTGGTATTTTTAGTAGCTACAGACAGACAGACAGTATCATTTGTTGATATGTATGTCACAGCCTTATCTACTCCTGAACGGTAGTGCTAGATTTGCTCTTGATTTTGTAAGTTGTCTCATTAGTTGTTCGCCGGTGTTGGCAAAGTGTTGGATACAAAATAATGCAACTTTTTAAAAAGGTCTTGACGTAAAAGTAAGCTTTTGGTATTTTTCTTCGAATAATGGGCTTGAGTTTTCTGGTTTTGTTTCAACTTAATAATGCCTTGTTTATCTAGTTATGGGTTTAGATTTTTCCGCTTCATTGTTTTTTCAAACGTATTGTTTTTCTGCAAGAAATTGTAATCTTCGGCAAATTCTTGGTTTTGAACAATTTCGACGATTTTAAAGAAGTCTCCTGAATTTCTTTGATGGAGAGGATGATACTTTCTTATCATTTAATAAGTTTCTTGCAAAATGATAGTACTCAAAGCATTTGTGTAGGCTCAGAAGCGTTCCCATATATTATTTTTTGTTGTCGCCGAAATAACACACAATTTTGTTTTCTTATCGGATTTTAGAAACATTTTTCGTGATAGGGAGTTGAGGAGAGTTGAGCTGAAGGGGCCTTTTAACCAAAGGTCAGTTGAATTAAATTTGTCCTAATCTACTCCTCTAGATGGATGGGATCTAAAGTGGTTCCAAGAGAGTTCAGGCGTAAACGAGTATCTGTGTATTTCGCAAATTCTGTTAGCTACGAATGTTCGCCATCGTAAAGGATCCTCTCGCATCCAGCCCAGAGTGATCATGGAATTGATCGAGGCAAATGGTTGCGATTTGTCTAGGTGAAGGGAAAGGTGACCTAGTTTTCCGTATTAGCTTGGCTAGCAGAACGGCAGCACATATTTCTAAGCGAGGCAATGTGGTTCAGTGTCTTGCTGGCCCAACCTTTGTCTTGGATTGTAGGAGCGTCATGATTTGTGTTTCAATCTATTATACGACTATAAATTACTGCGCCGCGCCGTACGCTTTTTTGAGGCGTCAATAAAACCATGTAGCTCTTTCAATTTCAGTTTCAATTGGTCCTACATCAACTAAAATAAAAAATAAGCTACGATGAGCCGTAGCTTATTTTCCGTAGCCATAAGTCTTGGATTATGAGTTTAGCTTAAACGACGACTGGACCTAGCTATCCGAGCGGGTCGAATAACCTAGATATTTCTAAAAAGATGTTCTTTTGAAAGCTTGTTGATTTTGGAAACCCCTACTTGGAATTTAAATGTACCATGGTGACCATGGTACATCTAGGGATCTAGGGACTTTTTTGAGACAATTCTTGTAGTTTCTGGTCAGGAATGAATTGAAGCAATGCCGCCGTGCTTATGAACCGTTTTCTTAGATTGAATCCGGCAAAGCTAAGCATTTGTAGTGGTTGGTTTTGCGTTTCGAAGGCTGCGGCTGCTTCGAAATTATTTTTTTTTCTGATAAAATATCGTCAACGTAGGAATCAAGCAGTTGCTTGGCTCTTCGTTACTATCTTTGGCAGGATTGATTATCTTGATGAAATTTTGTTTTTCTTTACATTTTTTCTGTTTGCACAAAATGCGACTTCGTGCGTTCTCTGGCCGACCAGTATTTCTGCAATGTTTTAGGGTAAGACAAGATGGTACCGAACGGCGGGTTTCCGAAGAAAAATAGTACATTTTAGGTATTTTTTCCTCGAGAATTTAATTTCTTAAACATTTATAAAAAATGGTATAAATTTAATTAAGGAATATTTAAAAAACTCAAATCTAAAGCAAAATATTAGAAAATGTATTAAAGGCTCTGGCAAATATCGTGATGGTTGCAAAATTGTAAGGATAAAAACGGAGACAAAGAAGAGCCAGAAACAAATTGGATTATTTTGTGAAAATGGGATTTTGGGGTGTTCTGATTTAAATAAATTGTTGGGTAACGAGCTAGCTCTGAAAATATACATATCATTTCATCCTTGTTCTGCTTCAACTCGAGATGTTTCTCCTCTTTACTTAAGAAATTAATAAATAGGGGGAAAATGTTGTTTGCTAATGATACTGTTAAATAAGGTTGGCTCAAGATTTACCAATCAGATTATTTTTAACACTTATTCTAATTTGATTAATTCAAATAATTAGACAATTCAGACGACTTTTAACCCGTTTTGACGCTTCTTAACTCTATTTTTAGCTTGTTTAAGTTTGTAACCCAGGTGACAAAGCTTATGAAATTATTAAAAAATTATTTAGTTGAATAATTATTGTTTTTTTCTTGGTTTCGAATTTAGTTTTAAAGGAAGAATATCAATTTCAAATATCTAGTTTTTATTGTCAATACTATTTTTTCTCTAATCAAAATTAGACTAATCAAATTCAAAATAAATAACAACATACAGTACAAAAATAAATTACAACATTCTCCACCCTGCTAGAGATTTCTAGTACAATAATTTGTTAATCCTTTACTTCTAGTCTACAGAGTTTAGCTACTGGTCGTTTATATTCATTGCCGTTTGCTGTTTTAACATCCACTACTCTTATTCTTTGATCAGGTCCTGGATAAACTGATTTTATTATCCCCAATTTCCATGAATATCTCGGAGCATTTTCATCAATGAGCACAACTACATCATCAACTGCAATAGGTTTTTGATCTACATTCCACTTTCCTCGTCTATTAAGTGTTGGAAGGTATTCTTTAACCCATCGTTTCCAAAAAAAATCAACGAGCAATTGACACTTTTTCCATTCTTTTCGTAAACACTCTGCCTTCATAAAATTTGGTACATAATATTGCTCCCCATTTGAAGATCCTATTAGGAAATGATTCGGAGTTAAACTCTCAAAATCATCTGGGTCAGATGAAACTCTGGTCAATGGTCTTGAATTAATTAAAGTCTCAGCTTCCGTAAATACTGTTTCTAGAATTTCATCTTTTAATGATTGCCCATGTAGAGTTTTGCCAAGAACTTTTTTCGTAAGGCCAATTAACCTTTCCCAAACGCCTCCCATATGAGGAGCAGCTGGTGGGTTAAATTTCATTTGAATGTTCTTAATAGCCAAAGTAGTTCTTATTGTTTTATAATCAAGTGTTGCTAAGCATTTTCTTAGTTCGGAGTCTGCACCTTTAAAATTTGTACCATTGTCGCATGTTATGCTTTCTGGTTGTCCTCTTCTAGCAATTAATCTTCGAATTGCTAAAATAGTTGAGTCTGCATTCATACTGTGAAGAACTTCTAAGTGGATAGCTCGAACCGCAAAGCAAGTAAATATTAGTCCCCATCTTTTTTCTTTCCTTCGTCCAACTATAACTTCAATCGGACCAAAAGCATCCATTCCTATGTTAACAAATGCTCTAACGGTTGGGGCTAGTCGAGAAAAAGGCAATTGTCCCATTATGGGAATCATCGGTTTTGATTTAAGATTTTTACAGAACTGACAATTAGCACTGGCATACTTTACAGCAGCTCGACCATTAATTATCCAATATTTTTGCCTTATTTCATTTAAGACTAGTTCAGTTCCATGGTGCTTATATTTTTCATGATAATGTTTTACTAACAACTTTGTATATTGATGCTTTGGACTTAAAATGACTGGACGACGTGCGTTGGAATTCATACAGAAAGCTGCATCTGTTCGACCTCCCAGCACCATAACCCCATTATGTAATACTGGACAAAGCGATATTATTTTACTATTTTTGGAAATAATTAGATTTTTTTGCAATTTGTTAAGTTCATCTGGAAAAGTTTCTTGTTGTGAAATTTTATTCCATATTAGTTCAGCTTGATTTATTTCTTCTACTGTGAGTTCTGTTTTTACTTCTGGCAATTTCTTTATTTTGTTTTTAAAGTTCGTGAGAAATCTTAGAACTATGGCCGTGGATCTAACTAAACTAATCAATTTCGAAAATTTATTAATATCTGGAACTACCACTGTATCTTGTTTTATAAAAAGGAGTACGTCATTGGACTTGTATTCTTTGGAAATGTCTTGTGCATAATTTAAACATTCATCAGTTTCTGTTGGCCAATATTTCTGTTCTTTTCCCAAAAATTCAGGACCGTTGATCCAGCTGGTCGATATAACATTGTCTGTATCCGTTCTGCGTTTTGTAGCTTCATCGGCAACATTTAAATTACTAGGTACCCAATTCCAATCACGACTATCAGTTGTTTCTTGAATTTCTCCTACCCTGTGTGCTACAAATTGTTTGAAACGTCTTCCATCACCCCTGATCCAGCTTAGAATACATTGGGAATCACTCCAGAAAAAAAATTGATGAATTTTTAAGGCAAGCTCTCTTTTAAGAGAATTTACCAATCTGCTGGACATTACTGCGGCTTGTAGTTCTAATCGTGGTATGGATAATGGCTTTAAAGGAGCAACTTTACTTTTAGCACCTACTAATGCGACATGAATATTCGTTGTTGTTTGAAATCTTAGATAGATCACAGCAGCAAAAGCTTTTTCACTGCTATCACTAAAGGCGTGAAGCTGGATATTGGTGTTCTGATTTATTTCTGCAAAATAACATCTAGGAATTTTAAAATTCGTCACTTTTTGGAGATCGTCCAACAGAATCTTCCATTTCATTTGAATTTCAATTGGTAGTTGCTCATCCCATTCACACTTTAACCTCCATATATCTTGCATTAGAATTCTCCCTTGAATTGTTAAGTTTGAAATAAGACCAAGTGGATCAAACAATGACATAACGGTCTTGAGAACGTTTCTTTTCGTAGGTATGTTTAAAGCCTTTTTATCAAAATTAATCTTGAATAAAAATTCATCAGTTTCGGGATCCCACCATAGGCCTAAAACTCTATGAAGAGATGTACTGTCAATTATTTTCATGCTTGCCATTAAATCACTTGACTTTAATCTCATCTGTGCTATTTTAGAATTTGTCATAAAATTTACTAATTCAAACCCTCCCTTGCTAAGAGTTTGTCTTATATTTAATATGGTATCTATTACTTCATCTTCAGTATCTTTGCAATCTAAATAATCATCAACATAAAATTTTGTGGTTATGGCTTTTTGAATTGTTTCATTTGGGGAAAATTGGTCTGCTGTAAAATTTTTAACATATTGAGCACATACTGGTGAACAAGTTGCTCCGAATGTCATGACGCACATTTCATATACGTCAGGTTCTCTGTCACAATCCAAATTTCGCCATAACAGTCTCTGTGCACATCTATCTTCATTTTTAATTAGAACTTGGTGAAACATCTCTCTAATGTCACCACAAAAGGCAAATTTGCGCTGTCTGAAATTCCATAATATTGTGACTAAAGATTTTAACAAATCTGGACCAGGTAATAAGGCATCATTAAGACTCATTCCATTTGATTTTGCTGCTGCATCAAATACCAATCTTAGCTTTCCTGGTTTGTTCGGATTTTCTACAGAAAAATGTGGTAGATACCATGTACGTGAGTTCTCCATACAAGATTCTTGTTGGCTTAGTTTTCTGATATATCCTTTGGTTAAATAACTTTCAATTTTTTGACAGTATTCCTGACCAATCCAGGGATTTTTCTTACACTTTTTCTCTACACATTGAAGCCTTCTAATGGCATTACTTTTGCTTTCAGGTAGTTTCGTATCATCTTTTTTCCACAAAAGTCCTATTTCATATCGATCATCTTTTCTCTGAATTGTCTTTTCCATTATATTAAATGCCCGCTGTTCTTCCTCGCTAAATTTGTCAGGTAATATGGTGATTCCAACTGATTCTATACTAAAAGATTTTTTTACTAATTCATGAAGATTGTCGTCACTTTCGCAGATATGTAAGGTACATTCTGTTGATTCTACGTGTCTGGACTCGATTGGACCATGCACAGACCATCCCAAAAGGCATTTGGATGCTACAGGCTCTAAGCTATTTGGATCTTTTGGTAATTTTATTTGATGAGGGATTATTAAATTAATGTTGTCCTGTCCAATAAGTAAACAGGGTTTTTCTCTAGATATTTTTTGAATTGGAACGCCTTGCAGATGATCAAATTTTGTCCAAATTTCTTCGTTGATTTCGTGAGTTGGTAACGATAAATCTGGAATTGTTTTAACATTTCGAAGGCTAAAAGTTTTTGAAGTGTCATTTGCCTTTGAAATTTTAATATCCATGCGTAAGGATTTCTCTCGAATTTTAACATTTTCATTAGTCCATTGTAAACATAAAGTTAATGGTGTTCCATTTAAATTAAGTTCTTCGGCAATGGATGAATCAAGTAATGTTACTGTAGAAGCCTCATCACAAAGTGCTAAAACTTTTTTTGATCCATGAGGTCCATGGAGCCTCACGTGGACCATTCTGAGAAGAACATTTGGGTTAGTGTCCTTAATAGCACAAACGTGATCTGTATCTACATCTAATTTCTGTTGTGTAAATAATTGCTCTTTAGTTTCAGACTCTTTGGTTTCAGATTGTTCTGCATATTCCAAGGTATTTAAAACAGTGTTAGTGGTATAAGTTTTTACTTTATGCAAAAGTTTGTGATGGAAAAACTTACATCCATTTTCACCACACTCAACTTGTTTTCTACATTTCTCGACTCGATGGAATTTCCCGAGGCAACCAAAACATAACTTTTTTGTTGAAACGACTACCCATCTTCTGTCAATATTATCTGACATCATGTGTGGACATAATTTATTTTCAGGATGTGATTTGTCGCAGTAATTACATAATAGCTCTTTTTGAAATGCCGTATAAACTCGCTCATATCTTTGTCTAGGTTTATCTGTGGAAGTTGTTGGTAAACTTACTTTACAGTAGGCTTTGGCAATTATTGACAGCCACTGAGAAAAATCTTCTAAATCTAGATCTTCTGTCGGAGTTGAAAACTCTAAAATTTGTTTTCCCCATTCCAGTTTTAGATTATCGGGCAATTTATTTACTAGATCATCCAGTAGTTGTGGGTTTGACAAATGGGCCAAGGATTTTAGAGTTTTTATAGTGCAAACCATATTATTTACTTGGGAAGAAAATTCCACAGTTTTTTCTATAGTAGTTATGGTCGGTATATGTCTCACCTTATTTATCAGAGTATTTATAATACATTTGGGCTGTCCAAACCTTAACTCTAGTGTTTCTAAAATTAATTCAACATTTTCTGGTGCTTAATGATGCCTTATTACCTGGTCCAGATTTGTTAAAATCTTTAGTCACAATATTATGGAATTTCAGACAGCGCAAATTTGCCTTTTGTGGTGACATTAGAGAGATGTTTCACCAAGTTCTAATTAAAAATGAAGATAGATGTGCACAGAGACTGTTATGGCGAAATTTGGATTGTGACAGAGAACCTGACGTATATGAAATGTGCGTCATGACATTCGGAGCAACTTGTTCACCAGTATGTGCTCAATATGTTAAAAATTTTACAGCAGACCAATTTTCCCCAAATGAAACAATTCAAAAAGCCATAACCACAAAATTTTATGTTGATGATTATTTAGATTGCAAAGATACTGAAGATGAAGTAATAGATACCATATTAAATATAAGACAAACTCTTAGCAAGGGAGGGTTTGAATTAGTAAATTTTATGACAAATTCTAAAATAGCACAGATGAGATTAAAGTCAAGTGATTTAATGGCAAGCATGAAAATAATTGACAGTACATCTCTTCATAGAGTTTTAGGCCTATGGTGGGATCCCGAAACTGATGAATTTTTATTCAAGATTAATTTTGATAAAAAGGCTTTAAACATACCTACGAAAAGAAACGTTCTCAAGACCGTTATGTCATTGTTTGATCCACTTGGTCTTATTTCAAACTTAACAATTCAAGGGAGAATTCTAATGCAAGATATATGGAGGTTAAAGTGTGAATGGGATGAGCAACTACCAATTGAAATTCAAATGAAATGGAAGATTCTGTTGGACGATCTCCAAAAAGTGACGAATTTTAAAATTCCTAGATGTTATTTTGCAGAAATAAATCAGAACACCAATATCCAGCTTCACGCCTTTAGTGATAGCAGTGAAAAAGCTTTTGCTGCTGTGATCTATCTAAGATTTCAAACAACAACGAATATTCATGTCGCATTAGTAGGTGCTAAAAGTAAAGTTGCTCCTTTAAAGCCATTATCCATACCACGATTAGAACTACAAGCCGCAGTAATGTCCAGCAGATTGGTAAATTCTCTTAAAAGAGAGCTTGCCTTAAAAATTCATCAATTTTTTTTCTGGAGTGATTCCCAATGTATTCTAAGCTGGATCAGGGGTGATGGAAGACGTTTCAAACAATTTGTAGCACACAGGGTAGGAGAAATTCAAGAAACAACTGATAGTCGTGATTGGAATTGGGTACCTAGTAATTTAAATGTTGCCGATGAAGCTACAAAACGCAGAACGGATACAGACAATGTTATATCGACCAGCTGGATCAACGGTCCTGAATTTTTGGGAAAAGAACAGAAATATTGGCCAACAGAAACTGATGAATGTTTAAATTATGCACAAGACATTTCCAAAGAATACAAGTCCAATGACGTACTCCTTTTTATAAAACAAGATACAGTGGTAGTTCCAGATATTAATAAATTTTCGAAATTGATTAGTTTAGTTAGATCCACGGCCATAGTTCTAAGATTTCTCACGAACTTTAAAAACAAAATAAAGAAATTGCCAGAAGTAAAAACAGAACTCACAGTAGAAGAAATAAATCAAGCTGAACTAATATGGAATAAAATTTCACAACAAGAAACTTTTCCAGATGAACTTAACGAATTGCAAAAAAATCTAATTATTTCCAAAAATAGTAAAATAATATCGCTTTGTCCAGTATTACATAATGGGGTTATGGTGCTGGGAGGTCGAACAGATGCAGCTTTCTGTATGAATTCCAACGCACGTCGTCCAGTCATTTTAAGTCCAAAGCATCAATATACAAAGTTGTTAGTAAAACATTATCATGAAAAATATAAGCACCATGGAACTGAACTAGTCTTAAATGAAATAAGGCAAAAATATTGGATAATTAATGGTCGAGCTGCTGTAAAGTATGCCAGTGCTAATTGTCAGTTCTGTAAAAATCTTAAATCAAAACCGATGATTCCCATAATGGGACAATTGCCTTTTTCTCGACTAGCCCCAACCGTTAGAGCATTTGTTAACATAGGAATGGATGCTTTTGGTCCGATTGAAGTTATAGTTGGACGAAGGAAAGAAAAAAGATGGGGACTAATATTTACTTGCTTTGCGGTTCGAGCTATCCACTTAGAAGTTCTTCACAGTATGAATGCAGACTCAACTATTTTAGCAATTCGAAGATTAATTGCTAGAAGAGGACAACCAGAAAGCATAACATGCGACAATGGTACAAATTTTAAAGGTGCAGACTCCGAACTAAGAAAATGCTTAGCAACACTTGATTATAAAACAATAAGAACTACTTTGGCTATTAAGAACATTCAAATGAAATTTAACCCACCAGCTGCTCCTCATATGGGAGGCGTTTGGGAAAGGTCAATTGGCCTTACGAAAAAAGTTCTTGGCAAAACTCTACATGGGCAATCATTAAAAGATGAAATTCTAGAAACAGTATTTACGGAAGCTGAGACTTTAATTAATTCAAGACCATTGACCAGAGTTTCATCTGACCCAGATGATTTTGAGAGTTTAACTCCGAATCATTTCCTAATAGGATCTTCAAATGGGGAGCAATATTATGTACCAAATTTTATGAAGGCAGAGTGTTTACGAAAAGAATGGAAAAAGTGTCAATTGCTCGTTGATTTTTTTTGGAAACGATGGGTTAAAGAATACCTTCCAACACTTAATAGACGAGGAAAGTGGAATGTAGATCAAAAACCTATTGCAGTTGATGATGTAGTTGTGCTCATTGATGAAAATGCTCCGAGATATTCATGGAAATTGGGGATAATAAAATCAGTTTATCCAGGACCTGATCAAAGAATAAGAGTAGTGGATGTTAAAACAGCAAACGGCAATGAATATAAACGACCAGTAGCTAAACTCTGTAGACTAGAAGTAAAGGATTAACAAATTATTGTACTAGAAATCTCTAGCAGGGTGGAGAATGTTGTAATTTATTTTTGTACTGTATGTTGTTATTTATTTTGAATTTGATTAGTCTAATTTTGATTAGAGAAAAAATAGTATTGACAATAAAAACTAGATATTTGAAATTGATATTCTTCCTTTAAAACTAAATTCGAAACCAAGAAAAAAACATTGGAGACTTTGGCAGATCTCGACAAAAAAATCCAATCAATACGACTGCTTCACTTGTAGCCCGGAAAAAACCTGTAATCACTGAAAATTTAGGAAAAGCTAAATCTTTAATGAATATTGCGGAAGCAAGATATGATATACAAGAAACATTTGATAACATAGTACATCCTTCAGACTCTGTTTCGATAATATCTCATAAACCGTCCGAATTATCCAAAGCATCCTCAAAAAATTCTTTATTGATTGAACTTGAAAGAAAAAAGTTAGCTTTCGAAGTTGAACGGAAAATTCAAAAACAAAAACAAAAACTTGCTGTTGCTCAAGAAGAAATTAGATTACTTGAACTAGAAAAAGAAGTAAGAAATGCAGAATTAGACCTAGAAGCCGTTCAAAGTTCAAGAGGATCTTTTGTATCAATCGAAGATAGAAATATTACATTACAAAAACACCATAATAATAACGCAAAAATAAATTACAACAATTATCATTACCTAAGTTTGATTTAGGAAGCTTCACCACACGTACCTATTGTTGTATACATTGGCGTAGCGGACAGATCTGCCAGCCCTTCGCAGCAAGGAGCTGTGTTTTTGAGGGGGCCCAGGGCCCAAATAAACAGAAATATGAATAGCTCGATAAATTACCATGAAATAAAAATACAATTGTTTGCGAAGAACGATATGCAAAGAAAAGCTTTCGTTCTTTGTACCCTGCTAAACAACCTTTTAAAAAAATTGACAGGATTTAAAAAAAATTATAGTTTATAGAAACAAAAAACTTTTAAGGTCTGAAGCCATTCTTATAAAATTTTACAAGAATTAGGAATATTTGGCAAGCAATTAATTCTAATGAGTAGAACGATTTTTTAAGTGTGGGAAATTCCTTACGAAAATTGAAAAGATTTGTTGGGTCACACTCAACGAATATGACAAATTTTAAAGAGTTCCTATTACTGAGTGCATTGTTACCAATTTGTACGATATTTAACAAGATTTGACAAGGCAAGCTCAACGACTTTCATAAGTTTGTAAAAATTCCCAAGAGCATTCTTAGCAATTTTTACGAAAACTTGAACATGATTTAAGGAGGCAAACTTAACGGATTTAATTAGTTTTTAAGAGATCCTATAAGCATTAACGCGAACTTTTCCAAAATTGACAAGATTTGATAAAACAATTAAATGGATTTCACAAGTTTTGGGGAGTTCCTATAAGCACGTTGACCAACTTTTACAAGAGTTCACATCATTTGACGAGGTCCACTCAACATGTTTGATAAGTTCATAAATTGGGGGATTTGACTAGAATTAATTCATGGATTTTATATTTTTAAAGATAAGAAATAGTAGATTTTCCTATAGTAAAATTTAACAAATTCTCCTATTTCAAGATAACAACGCATTGAAAACTATTAAACTGTGGCAACTTTTGTTATATGAGAAATCACATAAAAATTTTAATACGTATTTACATATTATGATTAAAACCTTGTCATTTCATATTAAAATACCAATGTATTGAAAACTAATCAAACTCAGTAAATTTTGTTATATGCAAAATCACATTAAGTTTTATAAAAAAATAATATGTATTTACATACAGGGTGTATCGGGCCAATGCACAAAACTTTAAAGGGTGTTAGAAATGGTCTGTATTAAAACTATTTGTTTTTTAGATACAGGGTGACAAAATTAAAAAATAATAATTTTTTTTTGTTATAATTTTTTTACAAATTACAGGTAGTTACAACAGACACTTTTGTGAAATTACGCATGACAATAAATTAGTCTTAAATATATATATTTTTTAAATATCTACCTACCTGTTCAAAATTTTTACCAAAAATCACCACTTTTCTCACACCTATATTAAAATAGCAACCTATTAAAACATATTAAAACTTGGCGGATCTTGTTATGGAAAATAAAGTTTTTTTGCCAAGGAGAACTCCTTACACATATAAAAACTCGTAAACAAGTTTAGTATTCTATAAAACATTATATGCTTTTTCATGCTTCAAACATATATAAAATTTGGCAAAAACTTGAAATCTCATCAAAGTTCACTCTAATCTAATAAAAACTTAGCATATAAGGTCACCAGTGGAGTGTCGTATAGGGGGCAAGTGGGGGCGAACGCCCCCCTCCCCGCCCCTCTGCGCTTGGCGCCCCTGGCGTCGTTTGAGAAAAAATAGAATTAATAGTGTTATTATTTCAAAAAAGGTTTGTAATTTATTTGACTCCCATACATATATTTGCGCCCCTTAAGGTCGTCGCCCCCCCCCCCCCCCGCCCTTTATCCACGACACGCTACTGAAGGTCACGTTATTTTTTTTAGTTTTGGTCAAATATCACAAGATATATTTTTTAGCTTGTGAATTCCCTTCAAAGGATCAGGCACACCTCTTATGGGATTTCTGTAATCCGTCAAACTTCATGTAATTTTGTTATGTTGTAGACAAAACCTTTCTTATCAAAAGTTCTTATGGGCCCAACTCAAATTAATGACCACTTTTTGAAATACAGGGTTTTTTTTTTTACGGGTATGCGCACTCGCAAGGAGATCCCTATCATGCTCGAGAAGCGGCAAGTGCGCGGAAATGTCGGTGCGTGTTGGTTTTGAAACGGTTCAGGTTGTAACCTGCAGGGAAAACTGTCGCAGGGAGTTTATTCCACAGCGATGCTGTTCTCCAGAGATATGAATTCTGATATAATGAGGTTCTTGGTGCCTCTATTTTGACAATAAATTGATGGTTGCCGTCTGTTTGACGTGTTCGCCTAGTAGGTGCTACTCCCGGGGGGATCATACGTGCCAACTCTTCAGAGCATTTTCCGTGATAATACCTGTAGAAGAGAGATAGATCGCCCACAGTTCTTCGATGTTCGAGACTATCCAAGCTACGGGTAATTGCGGGGTCATTGATCAGCTTGATAGCTCGTTTTTGCACGGTGTTCAAAAGCATTAAGGTATGTTTGGGTGCCGCACTCCATATATGTGAGCAGTACTCCATAGTTGGTCGAATCTGGGCTTTGTAGAGTATCAGCAGTTCGCTTGGTGTATACAGATGTCTTGTACGGAATAGCACCCCAAGCTTTTGGGACGCCCTTTTAGCTATATCTGCCACGTGACTGTGCCAAGACATGTTGGTCTCTGCAGTGACTCCTAAGATGTTCAACTGGCTCTGCAATGCGACAGCACTTCCAGATAGCATGATATTTGGCTCACCGGCGCTGGTCTTTTTCGAAAACAGGGCTGCTTGGGTTTTCTGCGCGTTGAACTGTACAAGGTTTTTGTTGCCCCAGTCCTCTATTATCTCCAAGTCGTTATTTATCTGTGATATTTCAGTTAGTCTAAGGTAATGGAATTCACGTGCGGAGAGACATGTGGGTGGTATGACTGAGGAGACTACATTGCCATCATCTGCAAAGCAATAAAGTGGATTTACTGTTTTATCTATGAGGTCATTTATGTAAATCAGAAAAAGTGTTGGCGAAAGGATTGCTCCCTGTGGCACACCAGCATTTATTTGGCAAGAGTTGGAGTTCCGGCCATCCAGTGCAACATAAATGGATCTATCCTTAAGGTAACTTTCAAACCAAGTGCAAAGTCTCGGCGACAATCCCGTTGCTTTGAGCTTGTTGAGCAGATTTTCATGCCAGACTTTATCGAATGCTTTAGATATATCTAAGGCAATTGTTCTTGTTTCACCTCGCAACTCAATCGCTTTTTGCCATAAGTGAGTGACGTATGTAAGTAAATCGCCAGTTGACCTATATTTTCGAAATCCGTATTGCTTGTCGTTGATAATTTTGTACTTTTCCAAGTACTTGGTTAGGTGATTGTTCACAACTCTTTCCATTACTTTTGATATCACCGGAAGTAGAGCAATTGGTCTATAGTTTAACGGATCTGTCTTTTTTCCTTTCTTTGGAATGGGTTGTACTGCGGCAGACTTCCATGATGATGGATATACTCCTTGCCTATAAGATAAATTGAATAATTTGGCGAAAGTTGGGGTGAGTTCGCTAGCACAATTTTTGAGTACTATCGCGGGAATGCCATCTGGACCCATTGCTTTGTTTGTATCCAACTTTTTAAGGGATTTTCGTATTTCTCTGTGACAAAAGGGTACCTCTGGCATACTGTGGGAAACCCTTTCAATGAACGGTGGAGTTTTTCCATTTGGCACTGTTAGGTTTGAGTTGGAGGAAAAGATTTTGGCCAGCATATTGGCTTTTTCCTCTGATGTTGTGGCTAAGTGAGTATTTTTATCTGTAAGTGGTGGTATGGATGACTTGGTGAAGTTTGATCCAACGGCTTTTGCAAGAGACCAAAAGGACCTAGAACTACTTGGACAATTCAGCAACCTGTTTTTTATTCTTTGATTGTATGTTTCTTTGGCGGCGCCAATAGTAATTTTGCAACTATTTCTGGCTTCTATAAATTCTGTGTGGTTTTGAGCGGTTTGTAGTCGTTTCCAAAGGTTATATGCTCTGTGTTTTTTCTGTACAGCCGTTTGACACTGGCTGTTGAACCAAGGTTTTGCATTAGCTCTGCGTTTTATTGTATGTGGGATATATGCATCCATTCCAGATAAGATTACTTTTGTTATTTCATTACAGCAAATAGTGGGATCAGCTGTTTTAAAGCAAACCTCTTGCCATGGAAAATCTAGGTAAAACTGTTTAAGGTCATTCCATTTTGCCGATTTATAGTGCCACATTTTACGAGGAAGTGATTGTTGGCTTGGCGGTATGAACATTTCGCACTTTGTTCTTATAAGTTTATGATCGGATGAACCAAGTGGGGGATCTACTTGAATTGTGTACAAGTCAGGATTTGTAGTTAGGAACAAGTCTAAAAGCGCTGCAAATTCACCCCTTTCTGAGATACGGGTAGGTTCATCGACAAGCTGCGTTAGACCACAACTTATGGCAAAAGCTTCTGCTTCCCTGCCTTCATTATCTGTTTTGTTGTGGTGTTTTAGCCAGGCTATATTGTGGACGTTGAAATCGCCTAAAAAAACAATTTCCGCATGTGGATAGTTAGACTGTATACTATCACAGTTTTCGGATAATGTCGCAAAAAAGTTTTGATACTCGGTGTTACTTGGCGGTCGGTAGAGGCAGCAAATGAACTTAGTCGATGACTTTGAGGTGAATTTCAGCCATATGATATCGAGGTTCGCTGGTTCTAGCTTCTCCTCTCGATGACATGAAAGGTCATTTTTAATGTACACACAGATCCCAAAATTATGTCGAAATCGGTGGTGTAGGTCATAGCCGGGATAAAGATAGTTCACAGTAGGTGTTGCAGAACTGATTTTAGTTTCAGTGAGAACAAGGATGTCAGGTCTTTGTTCTTCCAGATGTTGGTGAACTGAATTCATGTTGGTACTTAATCCTCTTATATTGCTAAAATCAATTCTGAGTTGAGTTTTTGGTCTTCTTTTAATATCTTTGCATGAAGGACCCCCAGGATCACCCGACGCCCGGAGATCCGAGTGGTCGGGTATTTTACCTCCGGAATATTTTGATCCTGGAGGCGCCATCATGCTATTTGTTACTCATTGTTGGAACCGGACTGCCAGCGCAGTAGCGGAACGTGGTGATACCACTTAGCGCTACTCACTTCTGGCATGGTGGTATCTCACCGGTCGACGCCCAATGAGTAAAAAGCGTCTACCACCTACAAGGGTGTTGAAAGTGATGATGTCCAAGACGCATAAAAGCTTTTTAGACGGGTTTTCCAAACATATACGCAATGTTAGTATTATATATATTTACCATTTATTTATTATTTTCAATCTGTACCTTTAAAACATTATCTACAGGGTGTTTAAATAAATACTTATCAAATGTGTTAATGAGAAACAAGCTTTAGTATGATGTAGATTAAACCTTGCTCATCAAAAATCCTCATGGGCCCAACTTACATTAATGACCAGTTTTTGAAATACATGGTGTTGAAAGTAATAATGTCCAAGAAGCATAATGGCTCTTGACGGGTTTTCCAAACATAAACGCAATTTTACTATTACATATATTTACGATTTATTTATTATTTTTAATCTGTGCCTTTAAAATATGGTCTTCAGGGTGTTTAAGTAAATAGTAGTCGAATGTTTTAATAAGAAACAAGCTTTAGTATGTTGTAGATTAAACTTTGCTCATCAGAAGTTCTCATGGGCCAAATATAAAATAATTTTTAGTTTTTGAAATACAGATTGTTAAAAGTGATAATGTTCAAGAAGCATAATAGTTCTTTAAACCGGTTTATACATATACGCAATGTTACTATTATATATAGAGTATTAATTATTTTTGATAATTCTTGTTAGGTATTTAATACAGGGTGTTTCGGCAAATATAATTTTTTAAATGCTATTAAAAAATTTACCACCCTGTAGACAATGTTTTAAAGGTACAGACTGAAAATAATAATTAAATAGTAATATATGTAATAATAACATTGCGTTTATGTATGGAAAATTCGTCTAAAGAGCCATTATGCGTCTTGGACACTATTTCTTTCAACACCCTGTATTTCACAAAAACTGGTCATTAATTTAAATTGGGCCCATGAGAACTTGATAAGCGAGATTTAATCTACAACATACTAAAGCTTGTTTCTCATTAAAACATTCGATTAATATTTACTTAAACACCCTGTAGATAATGTTTTACAGGTACAGATTAAAAATAATAAATAAATCGTAAAGATATGTAATACTAACTTTGAGTATGTTTGGAAAACCAGTCTAAAAACCTAATATGCTTCTTGGACATTATCACTTTCAACACTCTGTATTTCAAAAACTGGTCATTAATTTGAGTTGGGCCCATGAGAACTTTTGATAAGAAAGGTTCAGTCTACAACATACCAAAATTTCATGAAGTTTGACGGATTACAGAAATCCCATAAGAGGTGTGCCTGATCCTTTCCATTTTCTTTTATATGGATTTAGGAGGAACACTTAAAAAAACTTGTCAAACAGTGGCGGGTTCTGACCTTCGCAATAGGTGACGCAGGATTTCATTACCCCCATTTTTTATTAACACTTATAAAAAGTCAAAAAATTAAAATATAATAATATGCTAAATACCTATTCTCGAATAAGGAATAAAAATTAGTAACCTTAGAAATAAGAAGAACTTACCTAAATTCAGTGAAATTAGCGAAATCGGGTAGGTAGTAGGTTGACGATGATCCTATTGCATTTTAATTTAAATTTTACTACTTGTAATGTGAGGCAATTCGTCTATCCTTCTTTAAAATGTACACTTTCTCTTTAATCTTAGCCGGTTTATCTATGTTCTGTATAGATGATGGCTTTTCAGAGTTCAAAAAGTTTTTTTGTCATCGTGTTTCCACCTCGAAAACGGTTTTTTCAGTAAAACATACATCGCATGATACAAAGAGAACAATATGCAAAATATTTAAAATAAAAATCGAAAGTAAACAATATGTCACATAGATTACCAAGAATCCCAGGCGACCTAATGGTGTCTTTTGCTGTGAACTGACACTATTTCAATAATGGACGCAAGTTCAACACGTGAGCCTTTGCCCTGCGAAAGCAAGCGACGTTGTCATGACAACCAACGGACGCCTTCACCCCTTGGCATATCGAGTAGACATAGGCGCACAAAAAACAAAAATCGCTTCAACATGCTTGTCTGTACGCTGGGCCCGCATTATCTCGATATGTTTTGTTGCTAGTTGCAAAATATTGAAACAGAGTACAAAATCCGCGGCGGGGAACCCTCGAGGGTTTTTATCGGTTCATAGCTAATAAGGTGACCAACCGCTCGTTCGGTTTTGCTGTCGCGAACCGGTGCCGGCACGGCGCTGCTCCTATTTTTAATTTTATGTCCTGTTTTAGATTCTTAGATTATTATATTAGGTCTGGAAATAAGAGGTGAAGCAGTGCTTTACCTGCGTCTTTGAGCGACCCGCCACTGTTGTCAGATACGTTGAGTGTGCTTCATTAAATTTTAAGAATTATCGTAAACGATTGATGAGGATCAAGCGCGGATTTAAGAGGGGGTAATTACCACCCCCTAGAAAAATACTATATGCTGTTTAGTTAATAAATAAAGGGCTTAACGAATAATTCCCCTCCCGAGGAAAAAAAATAATGCACAAATATTTTTTCCGTCGACCATTACTTAGATTTAGGCCCAGATCTGCGCTTGGGAGGATGCGGTTATGGGAACCCCAAAAAACTTATAGAAATGTTGCTGAAATATTTTCAGGTCAAAACTGGACAAATATTTTAAAAATGTAAGGATTTTTTTTGGCAGGGAAAACATAAAAACTCGTAAACAAGTTTAGTATTCTATAAGATTTTTATAACCGGTTTTAAATGCAGCATCACCTGATGCGTCTTTTGAATCAGGGTGAGCATACATAGGTCGAAACCGGCTGTTAAGCTTTTCAAATTATGGTGAAAACTTGTCAAATTTCACAAGATGTCTTTAAGCTGGCGAATTCTCTTTAAGTAAGTAAGATTTTAAGCAGTCGTTAAGCAGGACCCCTAAACGATTTGTAAGGATGCTGTTATAAAAATATTTACTGGTCAAAGATTTAAGGCTTTTAAATTTTCTTACAAACTTTTAAGCTCTCATAAAGTAGGTATTTTTTGGCTTTTAGGTTGTTTTGGACCCTGGTGAATTTTGAAATTACAGTAAATTATTCTTATAAAATATTTTTAAGTTTGACTGACTGTTTTTGACAGGCTAATAGGTATTAAACATTATGCAGTGATTTTTTTAGAAGTTGTGACCCTCTAAGAAGGTGGTTAACCTAAGAGACCTCCTCATTCATTTCGGTAATATATCTAGCAGGAAGGTAAAAATATCTAATTTACATACATATAGCTACTCATAGCTAATAAGGTGACCAACCGCTCGTTCGGTTTTCCTGTTGCGAACCGGTGCCGGCACGGCGCTGCTCCTATTTTTAATTTTATGTCCTGTTTTAGATTCTTAGATTATTATATTAGGTCTGGAAATAAGAGGTGAAGCAGTGCTTTACCTGCGTCTTTGAGCGACCCGCCACTGTTGTCTGATACGTGGAGTGTGCTTCATTAAATTTTAAGAATTATCGTAAACGATTAAAGAGGATCAAGCGCGGATTTAAGAGGGGGTAATTACCACTCCCTAGAAAAATACTATATGCTGTTTAGTTAATAAATAAAGGGCTTAACGAATAATTCCTCTCCCGAGAAAAAAAAAATATTGCGCAAATACTTTTTCCGTCGACCATTACTTAGATTTAGGCCCAGATCCGCGCTTGGGAGGATGCGGTTATGGGAACCCCAAAAAACTTATAGAAATGTTGCTGAAATATTTTCAGGTCAAAACTGGACAAATATTTTAAAAATGTAAGGATTTTTTTTTGGCAGGGAAAACATAAAAACTCGTAAACAAGTTTAGTATTCTATAAGATTTTTATAACCGGTTTTAAATGCAGCATCACCTGATGCGTCTTTTGAAGCATACATAGGTCGAAACCGGCTGTTAAGCTTTTCAAATTATGGTGAAAACTTGTCAAATTTCACAAGATGTCTTTAAGCTGGCGAATTCTCTTTAAGTAAGTAAGTAAGATTTTAAGCAGTCGTTAACCAGGACCCCTAAACGATTTGTAAGGATGCTGTTATAAAACTATTTGCTGGTCAAAACTGGACAAATATTTTAAAAATGTAAGGATTTTTTTTTGGAAGGGAAAACATAAAAACTCGTAAACAAGTTTAGTATTCTATAAGATTTTTATAACCGGTTTTAAATGCAGCATCACCTGATGCGTCTTTTGAATCAGGGTGAGCATACATAGGTCGAAACCGGCTGTTAAGCTTTTCAAATTATGGTGAAAACTTGTCAAATTTCACAAGATGTCTTTAAGCTGGCGAATTCCCTTTAAGTAAGTAAGTAAGATTTTAAGCAGTCGTTAAGCAGGACCCCTAAACGATTTGTAAGGATGCTGTTATAAAAATATTTTCTGGTCAAAACTGGTCAAAGATTTAAGGCTTTTAAATTTTCTTACAAACTTTTAAGCTCTCATAAAGTAGGTATTTTTTGGCTTTTAGGTTGTTTTGGACCCTGGTGAATTTTGAAATTACAGTAAATTATTCTTATAAAACATTTTTAAGTTTGACTGACTGTTTTTGACAGGCTAATAGGTATTAAACATTATGCAGTCATTTTTTTAGAAGTTGTGACCCTCTAAGAAGGTGGTTAACCTAAGAGACCTCCTCATTCATTTCGGTAATATATCTAGCAAGAAGGTAAAAATATCTAATAACATACATATAGGTACAAAAAAAATTTCGGGCAATTAAGAAAAACACCGAAACACATCTCTAAAAGAGTAAGATATTTACATCTTTTATTACTTTATTTTTATTAATTTACAATACAATGTTGTAAACTAAATCATGAAGGCATGCAAACAGCCAAGAGGCAAGAACACACATCACCTATTTTACCATTTTACAACTGTGCAAAATAAATGCTAAAATAAATATCACGCTTCAAAACTAAAAAGGTCATCACGTATACATCACATTCTTTACCTTATGCATCGGCGTACCCCAGAAATCATTGACAAATAAATTTGTCCAGGGTGTATTTGGCCTAAGATCTTTATTGTCTTTGATAGCACTGATATCGTCAAATACGAAATCACAGTAACAACAGTTATAATAACAAATCAAACACGTGATTGCGATTACCAAACTAAACACGTGCTTTAACGACATTTTTTAAGTTAATATTTTAGTTTAATATGACACTTATCATATAAAATAACAATGTTCTAATATAGTGAAGATTAACTAATATTTTTATTTGAAATTCTTCATAACGTCTTCATTGTTTTGCGCGGGTATAAAACTGAAATCTTCGCTCCTTTCGTTTCGCTTTTATGTAGCCTGGTACTATGGTTAAAGTTCGGTGTCAACGAACTGATCGTGAATAAAACACGGTCGCAGTAAGCATTGATTCAATCCCACACTTCTTTCGCGGCGTATATTTTGATTAATCCGTTCGCGCTTTTGACAAGTTTACACAGCCTACTTTGTCGTCCTGCTAATAAGGGTAGAACCAAACTTTCAGGCGCGTTTCTCAATACTGAATCGAGGGTGAAACCGGCGTGTTTGGCGCTCCCGTTGTATCGCTAGCGATGAAACGGCTCCGATCTGCGACTGTGCCGCATCATGTCACGTGACCTTTGGGATCGAGGTTTAGAGTAACAAAACAAAAGAACTACCTAAATTGTTCAGAAATCCAAAAGGGTTATTATTCGTATAGTTAATTTGTAAAAAAAACTGCAAAAGGAATATATTTGTTATATTTGGCGTAGTGGTACCTATGACCCAATTTATTGGCTTCGGAATCCAAGATGGCGGCTGCCAAAGAAGAAATTAACTGAATTTTGATGGCTTTATTTTAAGAGGGGCCCAGTTAACTTAAAGTATTTTAAAAATTTGACGGCTGAATAAAATGGCCCCACTAAGCAAAAAAACATCCTCAGCTTCGTAACATTTATTGTCTTAGCGTCGTTATATGTCATGCAACGTTTCGTTGTTTGGAAACCATTTCTGTTCAATTTAGCACTGTGCCTAAGAGTCATTTACAGCCGTAATAGTCAAGTTTAGAAAAATATTTCCAAACTAGTAAGAACCTTTCATTATGAAATTTGTATTGGAGAACTTGGCTTTACTTTTATCTCAATTCTTTTTACGGAATGCTATTTTCGCGTACTTGGATTTTTTTACATGAAATGTTTTTGTTATGATTTCACTTCTTTTTTAAAGAAATTGGATAAAACTTAATTTTTAAGGTAGTAAAATATTCGGAATATTGTTCAAAACTTTTGCAATGCCTTACTTAAATTTTTGAGGTTTTTTAATTTTTTTTCCATGGTTTTATCGTAGTTCCTATCAGCCTTCCAAAGCTCAGCTCTCTAGCGTTTCTGAAAGGGCACAATGTTACTTTTACATAACTTTACATGTATAGGGGAGGGAAATAAATTAAAATGGTCGTGTTTTTAAATGTTGTCCTATAGTTTTATCATAGTTCCTATCAGTCTTCCAATGCTTAGCTCTCTAGCGTTTCTGGAAGTGGGTAATGTTACTTTTACATAACTTTACATTTATAGGGGAGGAGAGTAAATGAAAATATTGGACTTTTTAATTTTTTTCCCATGGTTTTATCATAATTTCTATCAGCATTCCAATGTTCAATAAACTAAAGTGACCTAATTGATGTACCTAACCTCTAAATAGTGAAATACCAGAAAACACTGTTGCAGCACTTGAAGTGCCCAGAATTTGAAAAATCCACCAGTTTTTGTGCGAAATCCCAATAATAAACGTGTAACAGTAATATTTTGGTTATAAAAAATCACCCTGTACAAAATCAGACATTTTTAAAACTCTTTTATAAAATATTTGATAGTGTGGTAGCCCATTTTTTTATTAAAAAATTTTGATAGTGTTACTCTGGCCTATAGCTACATTTTTGCAATTTAAATGAATCCTTGTAAGTTACAAGGTAGTTTACAAGGTATTATTCACAACTTGTTTATTGTTTAATTTGACAAAAATTTTTACACAAGAATTTTGTGCCGATCAATGGGTGAAGATTGGTTTTTATTTCTTATGTGATAGTCCCATATCTACTCAAAGTGCTATCATCATTGAACTGATATAAGAGTTACTGACGTTTTTAGAAAACTTTGTCAGACACGAAGTTTCTATGTATATTTTTTTGGATTTAAAACTTTTCTAAACTAACTTGCAAGCCTCGACTTTAAAGAGAACTTTATTAACCTAACCAAATCTTAATTGAGAAGTAATTTGATGTTTACTAAATAAAGATATTATTATTAGGTATAAAAAATTTCAATTTTATAAGCCACCACATTAAAATAAATTGCTTGAGGAGTACTGGATGTACGGACCTTTTCTAAGATTTACTTTTGTAAGTTTATTATTCAATATAGAGAAAAAGAGTTAATATATTATTTGAAAGAAAAAACAGTGCTTATTTTCATCTGATAATATTATACAGGCGTGCCGGTGTTCGAAAAACATTTTGTACAAACATTTTAAAATCGCCGAGATAAATGTACAATGATTTGTTCCCTACAAATATTTTTTTACACTAATGCCTTATCACGAATATAACCCTTGAGGCACAGAGAAGGCTGGGATATTCACATGTATACTTTGTTATTTTTGACTTGAAACCTTAGGTGGCATTTAAGTACTTTTTGAAAAAAAAAACACTTTTTAAGTATAGTCCTTGCCATAGGCTGTTACACTTTTGTGCCATTTCCAACCTCTGTTTATCATGAGCATAAGGACAGCAACAAGACAAATTCTAAAAAACGGCATGTCCTTCAGTTGCTTTTATCTGTGCATTTTGTTTTCGTCAAAATACAGTCAGCCTTTTATTTAAGACAACGACAGTTTTGCCTTTAATTTTATACCAACATGATATATATTTAATTTTTCAAATATTACATGATGTCAAAATCACAAAAGTGTAAATGCTAAAGGCAAGGACTATAGAGCACTCTTTTTGTTTTCTTTAGAAAAAATAAAACAATTATTTGTACTGACCAAAAGGAATAAAGGTTTATTATTTCTCACCTCATGTGTGGAACGGTTTATCCTTGGGTTTATCAATATTTTGAATAATCTGATGCCATTTATAAGTACGTTCTTGCACTAGGAGTAAATATTGAGCCCAGGTGTTCGAATCAGTAAAGCTCAGTAGTAACACACATCATCCAGAAGCTGAAAGAAAAAAAAAACTAGGTACTTACCAGCTTTTTTATTTAATTGGGTTATGCCTGATTTATTCAAAAACATAAAAACTGGCTTCTTGAAGTCCAGGGTATACGATATCTTGGGAGGGCCTAATAAAATGATACCCATGGACCTTGTGGGCAGCCCGGGGTGCAAAATTTTATTTTATACATAACGTTTCATAAAGAAACAACCCTAAGATGAGTTATCGAGGTTTGTAAAAAGGGAACAGCTTATCAATATAAAACGAAACTTGACTCGTTCTTAAAACGGAAATGATAAGTTACCCTTCTGAATGTGGCAAAGTATTACAATTTAGCGGAACAAGTATATAGCAAAAAGACGATAAAAAACTTCGTTTTTGTTCCATGATTGAAATATTATTTATATTTAAATTATTTGATTTAATTTTATGTGTGATAGTATGATATTTATTTTTGAAACATAATATTAAGGCTATTGAACAGTTTCTTAAATAAAGTAAAATGAAAGACTATGTTTCCCAGCCGACGCAAAGATGGCGCTTAATATGTCAAAAATAACTTATAGACTTAATTTAATTTTCACAAAAAAAACTCTTAATTTTATCAATAGTAACCTAATTTTTGTAAGTATTTATAAAAAGTTACAATTTGACATTTACCATTCAAGATGGCGGCCGAAGTTTACATAAAAATGTAATTTTTTCATTATTGTTTGACAAAACTAGTGTTGCCATGTATACACTGTTCCATTTAAAACCTTCCACCCGGGATTTCTCGAGAACTGCCGAAAATTTTTAAAAATGCTGAGACACGTCGATTTTGTTATGCGAGGGGGACACTTTTTGGATATCTTGAAATTTTTGTAGCACGCACAACCTTCGAGGGGTATACTTTACCCCTATATTTTGAAAAAGGAAAGTGGATCTAGTGATACTTTGTTTTGAAGGCCTTTTGAATGTCCTTACACCCGTGTAAAAATTTTAAAAATTTATCCATTAGTTTTTGAGATAATTGCCTTCAAACTTTCAAATTTAATCTGTACTGATAAAATAAAAATTTAATTAGAATTTTATATTTTTCGGATTTAATTTTTATTTTATCATTCCATGTTAAATTTGAAAATTTAAAAGCAAATATCTCAAAAACTAATTAATGGATTTTCGAAGTTTTTACACGGTTGTAAATACATTTACGAGAGCTTCAAAACAAGGTATCACTAGACCCACTTTCCCTATTCAAAATATAGGGGTAAAGTATAACTCTCGAAGGGAGTTCGACCTACAAAAATTTCAACATAGCCAAAAAGTCTCACCCTTGCAAACAAAATCGACGTGTCTCGGCATTTTTAAACATTTTTAGTAGTTCTCAAGAACTAGATTTCTAAAATGCAAATTAAACAAAACTTGTTTTGAAGAAATTCGGCATTCTTAAACAAAGATTTTCCACAGGTTTCCCAAACAGGTATAAGATATCTAAAGATGGATAAGAAATAGGGATTATATATTTTGTGGAAAGAGGTTTTATTTAAATAATGACGAGACCTAAATAATGCTCCTATCATGGGGACAATTTTAGTTTTTATATGTTCAAAATGCAAAGTCCAGGTCAATTTATCGTCAACAAGTAGTCCTAGGTATCTAATACTGTCACCTCTGCCGATCTTTACATTGCCAAATTGAATATTGATTGATTCAACTTTTGTGTTTTTTTGAGAAAAAAGTATGTATTTAGTTTTTTTTAGATTAATTTGTAGTTGCTACAAGGGTACTGCTGTTTTCCTGAAAACCGTATTGATAGGGGTCAAAACCTACTTCCTGTTTGAGAAAACTGTTTATTCTTTTTTTCATTAAAACCTCCAATAATTTGGACAACGTGGAAACTATTGAAATAGGCTTGTAATTTCCAATGTGATTTGTTGGTCATGTTTTATGTAAAGTTGTTACTCGGCTGAGTTTAAGACAGGACGGAAAAATACCTTTCTTAAAAGTTTTATTTATTAAATCTACTAGAATTGGTGCTAGAACTGTTTTCAAAGTCAGTAAATCTTTAGCATTTATTTTATCTATATTAGAGCAGAATTTGAATTCTACCTACTCTATGGAGCATTTTTTATCTTAGGCTTCGGCTGGCGACCTACCGTCTCACACTTGAATAAAAGTAGATGAAATGCAAAGGATTCAGTGTGGACTGACTGAAGTAAAAAGCAACATTAATAAAAGTTGTCTCATTGATGTTATGCCTTAGTTAAATATTTGCATATTCTGCCTCCCATGCAAATTGAAAATGGGGGCTCAATCCTAAATGGCGTAACTTTAAGAAATTGTTGTTTTAATTTTTCTGTGCCAGACTGCCAAAGGCTTTTTTATGTAAACTACTAATTATTGTAAGGGGTGCCAATTTTTGTATGGTATAAAGCTCAAATTTAGATATATTTTCTTTTGTTTATAACTTCGGAAATCATACTTATTTAATAATCTGACCCCACTCAAATAACTTTACCAAAGTTTTGAAAATATTTGCTATATAATTAGGTTATTTTTATTTTTTTCTTTTACAGCAAACTGGGCATATTAACATCCAGGTCGTTAATATGCCCAGGCATATCTTGACACATTTAAAAGATTTTGGGTAAGAAATATGGCAAAAACTATCGCGTTACAGAAGGGACAAAAAAATTACCATTCGAACAAAAAGGCCTTATAAAAAACGCTCGCTCTTACTGTTCGGTTTACAAAAAATTTTGCTAATATAAAAACTTTTTTTTTGTTCATTAAAGAATGTGCCTTAAATACCTTTTTGTGTAAACGATTGTCGATTTCTGCGTATACCAAAAGTATTTACCTGTCGTAATTTCTAAAGTTGCTCGGTATGTATTCCCCCAAAATGCCAAGGTACTTTCTAGTAAGTACTTTCCAGTCTTTTCAAAAAATATTTGTACTTCTTAGTAATTAAGGCTACTTGGTGGTAATTTCTCTATACCATGGGATGTAAGTGTGCCTGATTACGCCCTTATATCACTTAAACCATTAAATGGATCCTAATGCAGTTTTTTTTTTGGTTTTAAGGGGCAGTCTTTATATCTAAACTTTACCGTGGCTTTTACGGCTGCAAACTGACTCTTTGGCACAGTGCTAAATTGAACATAAACAAGTTTGGATGTAATAACAATGTTTAACAAACATTTCTATACTAGGAAGAACCTTTTATTTTGAATTTTTTATTGAAGAACTTGGTTTTTCTTTTATCTCAATTAGTGTTGCCGCGAGACGAGACGAGACGAGAGAAGGCCTTCTCTCGTATCGTCTCGTTATGCGAGATAAAATGGGTCTCTCGTCTCGACGATAGGACTCTTTTATCACTCGAAAGAGCCTTTCTCTCGTCTCGTCTCGTCTCGTCTCTCGTGATTTATATAATAAGGTTTTGAGACAACCTGTGTAAAAGTGTTTTTTAAGGTGAATCTTCCCTAACTTAATATATCGCACACCCGCTGAAAAAGAGTCACAACTCAAAAATCGCCGTTATTGAGATAAACCTGCCGCCATCATCGAAATAACTTGTACTTTCTTCCATAAAAGAGTCACATTTATGTTTCGACAGTTCACCGCGAGATGGCGATGTGACTCTTTTATTTTGTCTAGTTTAGCTTAGGATGCGTTCCTTTACAGTGTCCCTTCTGACTTTATAACAGCGTGAACGTGGAGTTTCATCCTGAAAATAGTCACATTTCGAGTTGTGAAGGTTTTCGTGTGAACTATTGGTTAAATCTGACCCATATAACAAGTAAAATACTGTTCTTTTTTGTGTTGTGACAATTTTTTCGAATTCTTCAGTGTACTTAGAATTAAGGAGAATAAGAAAAAAAATTTTTGAATTTATTAGAGAATAATCACATTCCCAGTTGTTGTTCAGCATTTTATAACTCGTTGTAAAAATAAATACAAAGTTTCTTCTTTATTTGTTTTCTTCTTTTATATTATTTACCATCCTGCGTGACATCCTGATTTACAACGTCATGATGCCTTGTTCTAAAAAAGTGTCACAATATCGGGTTTTTGCCGTTTTTTACTAAAAACGACTAAAATAATTTTTTCTGAGAAACGTACTGAACCAATTACATTGAGTTAATAGGTTCCTGTTGATATAAAATAACATGTTAACTCAGTAATTTGTCATGTAAGTGAAAAATGAATCTCTCTAATGAACTAAATTCTTTAACAGCGTTTTCTTAAAACAATGTTTTATGAGTTGTGACTATTTTTTAGCGGGGGTGCGATATTTACATCTTAAAAATAAAAGTGAGTAAAGGTCAATTTTTGTAACGTAAGAATATAAATGAATTCATTTGTTGTAGTTTTAGTTTTGAGTAAGATCACAGAATAGGTACCTAAATAGGATGCCTGAGATGCTCTGCAGTATTGCCACTTGCAAAAGTAATTATCTAAAGGCAAAGCGAGCTGGAGAAATCATTGGATTTTTAAAATTTTTAAAAAACCTCATGTTAAGGAAAAAATGGGTACAACTTTGCTCTAGGAAAGACTTCTTTAATCCTGATAACAAAACAATTTGCGAAAAACATTTTGTTTCAAGTCCGCTTGAGCATAGTTTTAACTAATACCTTACCTACAAAACTAAAAGAAACTGGTGTTTTTAAATATATTTTAAACACAAATTTTCCTGTGTCGGTTGTTTTCTACCCATACAATGTGGGTCATACAAGGTTACAGAGCATCTTTTAGTAATTTTTTACTGCGTATCCAAATTTCTGAAAAGGCCCGCCGCCGTTTAGTGTGCCCCGCCCGATTTAACCCAAAACTAGTTAAAAATTAGTATTGAAAAAATTTTTGGAGTATTATAGGGTGTTTGTATAACTAATCAAAATGAAAATAAACTGTAATTAAACCCGGTACTTATATTATCTACCGGGTAAAAAACACGGACAAAAAGTTTTTTGTTATAACTTTAGATTAGGCTTTTGAGCCAAAAGATTTTTTTAAATTATAAAATCTAAGGTGGTTGACACAATCAATCTTGCCCTTTTCAAAGAGACTTATATTTATTATTGCATTCCGTAATTTTTTTGGAATTCTTAAAAACGCGCTGTTTTCGTCACCTTCATGCAACTAGTTACGAGTCATTAAAATCTGTTTAGTGGATTTCGAAACATTAATTTTAACTAGTTCCGAATCATTAAAATCGGTTTAGTGGTTCCCGAAAAATTAATCCTGTTCAATTATGTATACATTCATTACCTCATAAATTAATTAATACTGAATGTCTTCTAAAAAATCTATAAAATCGGTTTAGTGGTTCTTTAAATAATAATTGTTAAAGCAACTGTTATTTTAATATCTCTCTGCAATAATTTCCTTGTAAATTCACTAAACCGATTTCAATGAAGAAAAAAGAGGAATTATGGTGATACTCGATTGCTCTTTTAACAAAACTATTGAAATTTTCCGACATTTTTAAATTCAAAACGTTGGAATAAAGTCAAATTTGTCCTTCTATGAAGGATCGATTCTTTTTATGATTAGTACTTTGCAGTGGCGGATCCAGGATTTTCAGGGGGAAAGGCCAAAGTGGCATAAAACATTAAAATATTTTTATTAGCGGTTTTTCATAGATCTGAGGTGTGTAATTTAGTATCTAAAGAAGATTTATGGCGGAAATTTTTTAAAAATTGAGTAAAATTTGTGACAAATTTTAAATAAATTCAAAAAAAGGAAAAATAAACGACCGTTTTTAAAAAGTGAAGTTTTTTATGTGATCTTTTAAAAGCAATCAATCTTTTTTATGCCGCTTTATATTTTATTAAAATCGGTTCAGCAAAAATTTCTTTATGAGGATATTAATGCAGACAGGATTTAGAAGGCAATCGTTAACCTGTAAAACAATATAGCTGAAGCAAAATTAATTTTTAGGGCCCTAAACGGATTTAAACGATTCATATCTCGTTGTACGTAGCAAAGATAGAGCTTTTCTACAAACAAAAGATATCGAAAATTTCCGTAAAACAAGAATAAATGAGCATCTTTCCAGAATCAAGTTTGATTCTGGCTGCAACCTTGGATTTTAAGATGGTGGACAAAAATATACTTTTACACAAATGTCGATCATTTCCCTGCAAACTACTGTTAGCTTTGGTAAAATCGGTTCTATAGTTGGAAAGTTATAACAAAAAACATTTGTTCCGGTTTTTTTGCCCACCCGGTATATTCAAAAAGCGCTCATTTTTATAATTTTTTTTTCAGGCCAATTTGATACTTTCAAATATCTAGAAATTCTTACCATAAAATACAAACTTTAACATAAAGTTACTTACTTTACATAATTAGTATTTTTTGACACAATAAATATATATTGTATATTGTTTTTTTTTCTTTTGCCCCAACATCATGGTATAATAACAGCAAACTTTAATAAGTGGTAGAAAAATAAGGATTTTTTTCTTATTACATTTTGCATGAAACTCTTTGTTTTTTAGATAAAGGGTGCCAAACTTAACAGTTTTTATGTTAATTTTTGTTAATAACTTCCTTTACCTTTAACTTTACTTTAACTTCGTTAAAAATTACAACAGAAATTCGAGATTTTTTTGAAATATGATAATAGGGGTAATAATTAAATGGCCAAATTATTTAAAAAAAAAATAGAAATACCCAAAATTATTATTAAAAATCTGTTTTTCTAACAAACTTTCAAAAATCTGTAAAATGTAGTGCTAATATTAGAATTTTATCTTTTTATTAAGGGGCCTTTAGGTATATACAAAAATCTGTATTTTTTTTTGTGTAAATTCAATTAAATTAAATTTAATAGCTCATAAAAATATTAATTTTTAAAATAATTGATAAATTTATACCTATTCCAAAAATTATTTCACCACACTGTATCCTTAACCTATTTATATTTTCTTGGAAAAAAAGCAATTCAATATTTTTAAATATTATTAAATTTATTTAACGTTGTTCAAATAGTCATTTTAAAAAGTCATCGTTTTTCCCTACTCTCCAAACTTAACAAATGCTATAACTTGGCCAAAAGTTATTTTAACTTTTTGTCAACTTTGGACCTTCCGCACCATTTATTAACGATTGGTTACTCATTTAAATTACACCCTGTATTTTAAGTATCAAATTCTAATTATTTTTTAAAAGGCCAAGGCCCAAAAGTGGGTATCCATTTCCTGTTTACTGGGTATCCAATCTGAAGGCCTGCATATCCAAATGGATACAAGATATAGTCTAAAAGATGCCTTGCAAGGTTACGAGGGGAGCTGGGACATAGACCTTGCGGGGGTAAGGGTTTTCTCTCTATACTGCATCTGATATCTGCAAACCAACACATAGTTTTGATAGATATCATCACAATCAGTATAGGCCAGGACAAAAATTATGAAATGAACTTTAACATAGACATAGAAAATTACTAATAGTTTAAAAAATATATATGTTGTTGGCTGTTTTTAAGACGCCTGCTAAAAATAGTTCTTAAATGATTACACAGCAAACCTACATTTTCTTGAAAAAAAATTAAACTTTAAAAAAAAATAATTTAAAAATTTCGTAAAAATTAAGCAAAAAATAATATTGCTGTTAATTTATTTTAAATATTTGATTTATTTTCCTAAAGTTAAAAATAACGAAAATATTCCAAATTCAAAATTACGCTTAGACTACTTTCTACCAACTAAAATTAAATTACTTACGTAATTTTGAATTTAAAATGTCTTTGTTATTATCTTAAACTTTATGCAAAAAAATGTTTTTAAAAATTTGTTAAGAATTAAAAGGCCTATCAGAAAAAAAGATAAAATACAGGATATTCAATAATTTTTTTTTAAAATTTTTTTAAAAAACTCAAAAAGCGATACTCAATTTTTTTAAAATTTAAGTATCTTAAACAGCAAAAAAAATTCTACCAGTTTGCCAATTTAAACTTTTTTCTATCTTTAATAATAAAAAGTTAGCAATGGTGGACACTTAACTTGGAACTATAACGTTTAAGCAAAAGGTAAGGAATATTAGCCTTGCGTTACAGTCGATGTATTTTTTTATGATATTTCTTGAAAATGCGTTATGTAATTTATGAATGTTCCCTTACTGCCATTCTATAGCTAAAACAATTTCTAAACCACAGCTAGCTGTTTTACAGCAAAAACTAAGCTATGACAACACTTTCACAGCAGAGTTTTTGCTTTTAAACTTGTCCAGTTTATGTTACTTGGGAACTCATGTTGTTGACAATAAAATTTTGTTTCAAATTATTTAAATGTTTTGCCCCAAAGCCAATGGGTAACCAATTATTGTACACGAGCTTTTTAAAACGTAAAAATCTATGTCGGTACCTTTAGAAGGAACTTCGTTATATAGTGACCTTAAGTTCTAGTCGTGGTACCTAATTTGTAATAAGTACAACATTTTGTCTACGTTATAGATTGTCGGTTTTTTTATGTAGGGGAAATTGGTATAATATGGCACCCTTTTTGCTAAAACGCTCATATTTTTTTAAAAATGGAGTTTAAAGTAACAAAAATACATAACTTTTACTTAAATATTAGTTAAACGAATAATTTATAAATATGTTATAAAACACCAAAATAAACGCAAAAAATTCTGGTAGTGTACATCTTGGAAACTATATCGTGTTGTTCTTCGTTGCAAGTGCCCGAAGAATACTTAAAACACAATCCTCGTATAATTATTCTTAAAATGAACATGGACGTAAATATTATACAGCTGGAATAAAACAGTAGATAACTTTTATAGACTTTATTGTTTCTTAAAGTATTCTCAACGAAAATTAATGCACTTTTGCATGCGTTCAAACCAATTGTCAAAGCTGTAACTTCACTCGATTGTTGGTACTGTCAAAATTGCATTCTTGAAGGCGTCGACTCCTTCCTCTGGCGACTAAAATTTTTCACCACGCAGTCCATTCTTGATTTTCTAAAAAGTATAGAGATCGTTGGGATTTAGGTTGGGACCGTATGAAGGATGGTTCAACAATACGACGTTTTCAGTAGTTTCATGTTTAGAATGTTTGCGTACAGAGCAAGAGGTTCCGGGTTCGAGTCCCGGCCGAAGACCGAAAAACTTTTTTCTTATTTTTCTTTCTTTAATTTTGCTTGTTGTTTATAGTTTTAGGTCCTTGCATTCATTGTTTGCAATTAGGTATTTGATAATTATATTGGCAATCGCCCATTTGCGATCAGAAATTTGAACACACGAAAAGGTGATCTCATGCATCCAGACGTTGATTCTTTACGTCTTATTTGACTTATCATACATTTTACCGTGTGAAAGAAAAATCATATAGATCAGTTGGATGACTTGGTCGAGTTAATACCCTGAGAATTTATCATTCTTGTATTGAGACACCTCGCACCTGCATAAATGAATGTTTTTCGAAAATTAATGTGTGGTCTTCGGTAGTTCAATGTTTAGAATGTTTGCGTACAGAGCAAGAGGTTCTGGGTTCGAGTCCCGGGCGAAGACAGAAAAACTTTTTTCTTATTATTCTTTCTTTAATTTCTCTTGGTGTTTATAGTTTTAGGTCCTTGCATTATTTGCAATTTGGTATTTAATACGACGTTTTGTTGGGTTAAAAATTGAATGGTTTTTGTTCTTTGTGCGAACTTGCCTTGTTTTAGTGGAGGATGACTCGTAGTTCGTGGTTCATTTTTCGATGACTTTCGGCAAATAAATGGTGATGTACCAATCGGCAGTAACAGTGCTTTGATCTTCCAAAGAAATTATTGCTACATGATCTGCCTTTGAGACAAATTTCGCGACCATCTTTTTGGATACACTTCGAGAACAAATGACTTTTGTTAGCTTTTTTTCGGGAATATATGAGGAAATCCAGGTTTTATCAACACTGACAATGCTGTACACGTTTTTCGAGTTTCCATTACAAATGCGTCATTACAAATGCGTATAATTTAGACTATAGAATCTCACTATTGAAAAGCACAATAGGGACTACCCAACATTTATGGTAAAAAATAAAAACAAACCGGGCGCTTTTCTTTCCCGGGTAGTTTTACAGGTCCCCATCCACCCCTACTTTGTTTCTTAAGCGGCCCTCACACGATCAGTATTACTGACAGTACTTTTATATATGTCTTGGTTTATAACTTTTGACAACAAAGACATATATAAAAATACTGTCAGTAATACTGATCGTGTGAGGGCCGCTTTAGCGTGGCTACAATCCACCACCCTCCCCAACTACCAAAATTTTCTCAAATACGTCGATTTAAAGATTTATGGCTCCGAATATGAGTTGGTAATATTCTGCCATCCTTAGGGAGAGACGAATTATGACTACCCTTGCAAAAATACCCTAGAATATTATCAAAAAAGAAATAAAAAAGTGGAGAGATGGAAGATTATTGGATTTGCGGCAATATCCCTAGGATATGAGATTTTAGGGAACTATTTGCAGTGACTTCTAAAAAATGTATTATTAAAAATCTGTCATGAAATGGAGAGAACTAGAGACCCTGTATCTATGGCATATTTTAAAGAAATGGTGACGCGACAGACCTATTAAAGTCATTAACCTCACGTTTTTTGTTATGTTATTTTCTTGCCAAATTCATTGGCGTTTCACTAAAATAATTTATGTTGTCAGCGGTGAGTGACATCAATCATCATGCAACATATAAACAAACACGTTTGTCTGTCACTTTCTGTAAATGTGTGACGGTTATGAATTAACAATAGTTCGGAGCCTAAGCCACTTTTGTCTGCATTTTTGCGTACCGTAATGATGCTTGGCACGAATATAGTACAACACTATAGTATTATTTTACGAAGTGGTGCTCATCCCGAACCCAGTGCAGAGCAAAGATACAGGGTATTTTATTTTTAATTGCATCTATCTAATTGAAATTCTGTATAAAATTCAAATGTAAAGCTAGAGCAATGAAACTTGGCACCGATTATAAGGACATGTACACTTTTATTTTAAGCAATAAAAAAAATATATTAATTTATTTTCTTTCAAGAAATAAAAAATAAATATTTTTCTTTTGAGAAATTTATGGTGTGGGTGTTGAATAGAAAAAAAATACATAAGCTTAGTTATGCAGGATACGGCAATAAAATTTAATGTAAAGTAAGTCAATTTGTTTCTCTTTAAAATAAAAATTGCTGGACGGGTGTGACATATACACGGTCGGAGTACAGGGTGGTTTTATTTACTAATTCTAAATTTTAAAAATCTAAAAAGATGGAAACGTATGTGGATTTGTTAGACGTAACGATATTGTAAAAAAAATATATACAGAATAAAACATACTCAGCTTTTATGTATATTTTATAGAAAGAGAAAAGAGCTAGGTTAAACTGTTAAAAATACAGGGTGATTTTTAAAAATAAATAAAATTTTTATGATCATTTTAATTAGTTTTTTTTACGACGACGTTACAAATCACTATAGAAAACTCAAAGTCAGCACACTACAACAACACTAGTACAGCTTTAATTTTCTTACATAAAATTTTTGGTACAAAGTGTTAAAAAGTAACTACACAATAAAGTTTTTTCGCAATTTTTTATATTCTCCTTTATAAACCATTTATCGGACTCTATGTTTGTAATAAGCGCTACATCATATCCAATTTCTGAACGTATATACTAAACCACAACTATTGTGCTGTCCTTTTTATTGTTTTTTTACATTATCTACTGTAGCTATTGCGTTAATAGGAATTTTGCAATGAAAATTTGCACAATTTATCGACTTACTATAGGCTACAACACAAAAATTTAGGTTTGAGTAATTTCGTAATATGTTATAAGATACAGGCTGATATTAAAAAATCCTGTAAAAAGTAGTAGTCTCAAATTTTTGTTCATACCGGTAATGCAGTTCAAGATACCTTCTTAATTTTACTACCTGTTATAACTAGAGGCACGTCTTTTTAGCGCGGTGTGCACTGTGTTACTTAGTTTTGTAATGTTAAGAAAATACAGGTTGTTTCTTTTGTCAATATATAAAAACTTTTAAACACGTAAAATTTATAATTCTTTTTCTTTGGCACCAATTAAGTGCACTTAGACATGAAAAAATTTTAATTGAACTAAGACATAGATAGACTAAGAATTTTGGAAATAAAAGAAAAGTCGAAAAACGCGTACATGAGTTACAGTAAAAAGTACAATTAAAAAAAAAATCGCTTTAACACCCGTTACATAGTACCTTCGATCAATAGAAAATTTAATTTTAAACAAAATTTGTCCCTGAACTTTTTTTCCTAAATATTAACGATTTTCTAAACCAAGACAGCTTTCGATATCCCCTATGATTAGGAACGTTGTTAATAACTTCGTTATTTTTTACTTTAAGAGAAAAAGTCATAAAATAATTTTTGTTTAAAGCCAAATATTCTTCCTATTGGCTTAACTGTATACCGGGTGTTCCATTTAAAAAATGTGTTTTTTTTATTATAACTCACCTACTCGTTATTTGATTTTCTTTTCGTTCATCGCCATCATAATCAGAGGAAAAAATACCACAACTTTGTCTATTTAACCGACCCTGTAGCTCTAATATTAACGAAGTAAGTACTAGTGCCGACTTAAGTTTAAACGCCCTGTATATTAAACTTGAAAACTTTTAGAAACTCCACTTTTACTTCTTTAATCAAATTTTATTAAGTTAGGATTGGTTAGGTGTTTTTAATATTCTCTGGCGTAGATCTCAGAACAGGTACATTTAAGGTGTCAGTTTTTGACATATCATGTGAACAGTTTGACGTATTGACTTAATTTATATCTATTTTCGGTTAGAGTATGATATTACCTAGAAATCGATACCCAACACGACCACTTTAGATGAAATAAGATTTTAACAATGTCTGTCCTCCTTCCTTTTGTCCCCCTTCCCCCTTTAAAAAACCGTTTTCTCAACTTTATTTTTTGTACACTTTTTGAATTAACATGATGTAAGGTAAAACAAATAAAAAACTGTACGCGAAATGAATTTCATATTTATTTTTATACATTTTTTCTGTCCCACCTCAAGTATGCCCCTGTATCTGGGCCCTGCACTGGGGTCCATCAGAGCACCACTTCTAAAATGGCATCTCTAGGTGTCTACTACCTCTGTGCCAAATTTCATTACGGTACGCGAAAATGCAGACAAACCCCAAAATTCCCCTCTTAGGCCCCGAACTACAAGGCCGGAAGGTGCTCTTCTCTCTAAACAAGGCTAAAGTATAAAGGACCGATATTTCTCTCCTTTCCTATTTTATTTAAATGTCATACATACAGGGATTCTATAAAGAATTTATATACCCAATTTTCAAATGTACCTAACCCAATAATCTCTATAATCCTAAACCCTACATAAACAACTTTTTTAAAATATTTGAACCCTTTTGGTTACCTAATACTTTTAATGTAACATATAGGCAGGTTTGTAGCAAAGCTAAGAGAAATTTATGTGTTGCTTAAATTAGTCCCCAAACCCAACTGGAAAATTAAATACTAAAAAATTAAATCTGGAGTGGATTAAAAAAGAAAACTTTGACTTGGCGTGCTTTTACTAAAGTGCATTATAATCCTCTTTCACTGCCCAAAAAGTTTTACAGCACGTTATGAGGGTTTAGCAACTTAGTCCTGCATTATACCTACCTACATCGACTATTCATATTTAACCCCGCAGTTTAGGAGAGAAGAACGACGCAAGCCGGTGAAGGTTTAATTAAATTTTCAGAAAACATAAAATCAAAATTTTAAAAATAAACGTTAACATCGTTCCTTGCTATACATGTTTTGGTGTTCATATATTTTCATTTAAAAAAATAGGTAAAATTTTTTAATTTTTTTAATTTTATTTCTAAAACTATTGGAGCTAGAAAAAAAAAGTTTGTATTAAAAAAGATCGAAAAAAGATAGCTATTTTGATTCTTTATTCAAATCTGGTTCAAGTGTTCCAATGCGTTAATTAGTTTTTAAGTTATTTCTAAATAACTGGAAAAAAATAGGGGTCTTTGGGGTATATTTAAAAATTATGCTTTTAATGAAAACCATAAGAACCTTTTGAAAGTAACTTAAATTTGTTTAACATACCTAGCAAATTAGCTTTTGACTTATTGTCATTGTGATAATCGCGCCTTATGGCGGAAAAGCATATTTAAAAACAAATTGTATCTTTTTTATTTTTTATCCGATTTTAATACAACAAAGGTTAAATTACTTGATTTAAAATATATTAAAAAATACTTTTTAAAAAATGTATTTTTTTTAATATTCGAAAAAAAAATCGTATGAAACATGTGACAAAAATTATTTTATTTATTTTACCCCATATACGGACGACGCTGAAGGGTTTGTCATTAATTAAACCCCACTGACTTACACATTGTTAAAAATAAAATTTTATTTCTTTCCTACAATAAGTTTGTGAGAAAATTGGAAAAAAACTTGTAACAGAATTAATTTGTTTGGTGATTTGTAAAAATTGATTTTAGTTGCACAGACCTGTGAAGTTTTAATCTGAAGATAAATCCTACACTATTATACACATTTAAAAGGAAATTTTATTGTCTACAATCGACTATAGTGTGACAATTTTTGATAGAGAGCTTGGTTTTTAAGATAATCGGGTAAAACCTATGTGGTTTCTTTAATTTTTTTATATTTTCTTAATAAACGGACGCCGCTGGAGAGTTTGTCATTAGCCTGACCCACCGACTAATACATTGTTAAAAAGGAAATTTTATTTTCTACAATAAACGGTAAAATAATTTTTTTTCTAAAAAGCTTAATTTTTGATAAATTTAGTGATTTTTCAAAATTGATTTTATTTACACAATTTTATTATCTATAACAAAGTGTGTATTTAATTTTTTGATATAAAGTTTTTAAGAAAATCGGGTAACACCTGTAATAAACATAATTCTTTTTTAAATTTATTTACACTACCTCAATAAACGGACGCCGCTGGAGAGTTTGTCATTAGTTGTACCCACTGTAAGCTTAGTTTTTAAGAAAATTTGAAAAAATCTAAAAATTTCAGGATTTGGGGAGTCTGGGGGTTTTTGGGGAATTTTCCAGCTAAAATTAAAAAAACTAATATAATTTTATTTTTATATTAGATTTTACACATTTTTGATACATTTCTATGTCATGGTGTCTTAGGGCGTCAACTTAGTTACATTTTTAGAAATTCGAAGACGACTATATAAGGAGGGGGGATAAAAAATATTGGACCAAAAGCGTTAGTCTGTGACCTATTCTCAGCTAGGATCCATTGTCAAATTGCGGTCCTAATATTTTGCATACTCAACTACCTCTAGCACCTGCACTATATTGTAAAAACTTTTGTCTATTGATAGTCACTTTCAAAAATAACAATAACAACGTTGTTTGATAATGTCCATCAAACAACGATAACAATAATAATAGAAATCACCTGTTTTACTAGACGCCTTATAGGCGTCCGCGTACGGTAATACACCTTCGGTAGTCGTTTTGGTGACAACAAATGTTTTTTTATTGAAATAAATATAAAATATACATCTATATAAGACTTATATACACCGAATTAAAGAAAAATGTTCATTCTATAACATTTATTTAAACTTTTTTTAAAATTTTGCTTTGGTGTTATTAAGAATGTAGGTTAAACTTTACTAGCTATACAAAAAAAAAGTAAAAATTCAGTTATTTTATTTTTTCTAAAAAAACAAAGCAAAATTTTTAAAAATATAAAAGAAAGTTATTTTATTGCGGGTGTTTACTGATTCATTTGCCATTTTTTGCAACCCTCTACGACTATTTCTAAGAAAGATACATCGTTTGAAAAAGTATCGTGCAAAAAAAAGTGGTGGGGGCCATATCTTTAAAAAACCGCATTTACCAGAATGACAACAAGTCAAAACCTGATCTATGGAGTGCCCTTAACAAACTTGGCTTATCGGCAATAAGTTGGCACGACTTGCACACGAAACCCCCTTTTAGGCCGATTTGTCCATAGACTATTAGTTATATTTTTACCTTTCCAACCCGCGTAGCAATGGCTAGAGAAGTAAGTATTATTTTGGCCGAAACAATTTTTTTTGAGGTAACACCGAAAATGAGTTATTTGGGTGTATTTAAAATCGTAAAAAACGTTAAATAAATGTAAAAAAAAAAAAAATTTCTAACACAAATTTGTGTTAAAATTAAGTCAACTTTGACATTAAAAAAACATGTAGAAAATCCTAACGAAAATTTCATGTAAAAGCATTACCAAAAATATATTTCTTAATAACGTTAAGAAACCAGCAATAAAAAAACCATAATTTTACTAACATTAAAAATAATACCATCAATATATGGTTATTTTTATAATGTTTTATCTAGATCTCACTACTTCTAACGTTGAATTTAAGAGATATGAAGCTAATTAATGTTTTGTTTTTTAAACATTAAAAAAATATATACTACAGAGGGCGCTGCCATAGTTCCACTACCAGAATTGTCATAGTTTTTCAAAAAAATTGCCGACATTTGATTGGCTGTATTTCAATAACGAATTGGCCTAGAAGATTCGGGTTGGGCAGTGTAGGAAATTTAGTTGACTTTATAAAGGTATAAAATAATTAATTCCGAAAAATACTGTCTTAACATAGTTTTTTAAAAACAACTGAAATAAGTATCAAACTTTTTAGGTTTTTTGAGTATCACAGGATTAGCACAGGGTTTTGAAGGTTGCAAAATTGGGCATAACTTTGAAATATGGTATAGTTAAAGAACAACAAATGTGTATGCAGTGGTCTAAATGAAGCACCACAACATAAGGTAAGAAAGTAAATAAAAGAAAAAAAATGGTTTTGTATGAAATATCGCATACCTAACGTTATAGGTAATCAGACAGGGAATGCGACAATTCACCGCGGACGATTAGCCGCCGGACCTTAAGCCGCATATTCATTTGAGGCAGCCGCATTTGCAAGCCTCGCAGCGGGACCAAACGAATGCTTTGTTTGCATTCATGCTAAAGTAAATACGCGCCTTGAAATTGTTTGCCTTGTATTCACTTAAGCATGAATTGTTTGGCCTCGTAGCGAGGCCAAACAATTCATGGAACTAAAAAATTATTGTTTAGCTAGAATTTTAAATTTTATTTTCAGAAGCTACGGATCCGAATTTCCTTTACTGAGTGTCGAGTTCACGAAAACCTCAACAGACTGCTGCTGCCCTGCGTTTCCAAAATAAAAGAATTTTATTTACGTTACCTTATTTTAGAGATATTTGAAAAAAAAATACGTTTTCATGGTTAAAAAAAAACATTTATTTTTCAATGTTAGAAAAACATTTCTTTTTCACTGTTAAAAATCAATATTTTTTTAACGTTCAAAAAACACTTTATAAAACGTTATAAACACATAAGATTATTTTTCTAACGTCAGAAAACGGGTTATTAAGCTTCTTTTTCACTATGAATATGACGTTAGAACTAACATCCAACCTAACGCTATGTTTTTATATTAAACATTATTTTGACGTTATTAAAATATTTTTGTGTTTAGTGCGTGTGTGTGTATATATTATTTCTGTCCATAACACGATAGCTCCAAACCGATTTTCATAAAATTTTAAGGTAAAATTGTGTTCGACACTCTTACGAGCTGATTGGATTTTGGTCAAAATCCCTTAATGCTTTTAACAGTTTATGGACAGTTAAATTTTTTTTAAAAACCTAATTTTTTAACGGAGGATCGTATCAATATGCGGTTTTCGGAATATAGTAAACTTAATTTTGCCCAATAATTTGTATTATAACCAAAAACTTAATAAGAGCTTTAGTCTGAGATATGTACAAAAAACTGTTTTGAAGGCTGATATATTATGGCTTCACTTGAAGGTATCAGATCCGTCATGGATTCACTTATTTACTCTAGTTTTTAGGGATTTTATTAAACTTAAGAAAAATTCGATGGAACTTTGAAATAATTATTGTATATATGAAAGGAAAAACAGGTTTAAATAATAAACAAGTATTCCGTCAGAAAACAGAAAAAAGAGATAAGGCTATAGGCAAAAATCCAAGATATTAGCACTGTCTAGACATAAGAATAGCTTCCCACCCGCAAGCAATCTTCTCTGTAAGTGTTTCATTAGACGTTCTTTCTTGTTCTTGCAAGGCCAACAAAAACAAATAGGCCACGACCTTGAATTAATTAGCTATCATGTTTAGCTTATTTTAAGATGAATAATCAAGCATTAAAATATTAAAACAGTATTATTATCGGGAAATGCGATAAAGAGTTTTATAACTAAAACAAAACAAGAAAATTAATTAAATAATGAATAATTCATTTACCAAATCCAGTATAAGTGTTGTTAACCACATGTAGGAGAAACAAAACGCCCTGTTCAGGTTAGAGACATCAAATAAGTACTCAATTTGAGAATATTAAAAAATCATGTTTAGCAGATTATGCTTGATCAAATGATCACGGGATTCAACAGTCTGCAGTTAAAGTTTTGCATAAGGAGTCGCATTGGTGAAAACGAAAGTTTATTGAAGCTGAATTTATAATGCAAAACAAAGAATTTCCCGTAATTCAAGCACGAATATACTAAACATATCCTTATGCCCAGTAAACATAAAACTATTTTAGTAACGTCAAAATTATATATAATTAAAAACATAACGTTAAGTTGGATGAGTTGGAGAAAATAATCTTATGCTTTTCTAACATTGAAAATAAAATGTTTTTCCAACATTAAAAAAATACTGAATTTTCAATAGTGAAAAAGAAATGTTTTTCTAACATTAAAAATTAAATGTTTTTTAACACTAATAAAAAAATATTTTTTTAAATATCTCCAAAGATAAGGTAACTTCCGCTGAGATTTTCGTGAACTCAACACTCAGGAACTCGGCTCTCGCAACTTCTAAAAATTAAACATAAAATTCTATGTAAATATTCGCATTTTGTTTTAAGTGCCCCACCTCGCCGCCGCGATGTTTACCAACTATATGAAATAAACTAAAACCACGGCAACATCGAGATGCGAATTGTCTCGGCGTGGCTAAGAGTTGGCCCTGCTCGGCGGCATAAATTGGTAGCAAATTAAGCCACGTATTCAATTCAGCGCCATAACGCATGCCTCTTTAGGAGGCCAAACGAATGGCCCAAAATAAATACGCCTTTAAAGCACGTACATAAAAACATGTGCGTTCGGTCTCGCAGCGAGGCATGCGAATTCTGCCTCATGAATACGCGCCTTTAAGGACTGTCGCATTCCCTGTCTGATTATTACCTATAACGTCGGTATGCGATATTTCATACAAAGCATTTTCTTTTCTTTTACTTTAGTTTACTTTACTTACCTTATTTTGTTGTTGTTCAACTATACCATTTTTCCCACACAACTGGAATATATTCCGACCCAAATATGTATTCCCTTTCATTATTAATATTTGTGCTTTTAATTTGCCACGTTTGTTTTTACAAAAGGCAAACATTTGAACCAAAATAACAAGCGTTTCTATTACCGACTCCTATCAACTCGCAGCGAAACGCAACTAAAAATGACGATGGTCGGTTCTGGCTGTGGAACTAAGGCAGCGCCCTCTATAGTTTTATTTTCTTTAATGTAAAAAAAACATTACTTAGCTTCACATATCTTAAAATCAACGTTAGAAATGAGATCTTGGAAAAACATTATAAAAATAACCATATATTGATGGTACTATTTTTAATGTTAAAAAAAATTATGGTTCTTTAAATGTTGGTTTCTTAACGTTGTTATTAAATATATTTTTGGTAATGCTTTTACATGAGATTTTATTTAGAATTTTCTACAAGTGTTATTAATTTCAATTTTTTTTTTATTTTAACACATATTTGTGTTTACGGAAAGACTTTTTTTCTTTTCAGCATTTATTTTACGTTTTCTTACGATTTTGTGTCACTGTCACACCTGACTGCACACCACGTAGTATAACTAGTATCCCAAGCGGGGATTAAAGGGGGTGACGTGTTACTTACCCCCCCACTAGAAAAAATAAGCATTTTCTCCTAGTTATTATAGAGAATATCGGAGAATTACCCCCTTCCCTAGAAAAAATATTTATTACAAATCATTTTTTCATCGACTACTACCCCTTTGCTTAGATTTTGACTCAGATCCGCGCTTGTAGTAATCTGTAGACTGGATTGTTTAGTTTCTCTTAAAAATGATTAGAGATACTTACTAACCGAAACGTTATCTTTAAAATAAATAAAGAGATTGTATTTATTTTCATAGCTGGATGCAGTGCTAACATTTATTTAAAAGGCATTTTTTAGGACAAACAATCCGCATTCATGACTATACAGGGTGTCCCATAACTTAGGGGCCATAGTGCAGCAGGTGATAGTGGAGGTCAACACACATCTGTTTTTAAGATATAGGATTTTTAAAGTTACAGGAGTGGGGGAAAATGGTTTTACAAAAAAAAGAAAATCTGTCACAGCCAGCTAACTACTCAGCTATTTGTGATTCAAAAATGTAGTACTCCTTTTTTTGATAAAATTACAAATTGACGAGATACAGGCTGTCAAAGTAACCTCAAAAAATGCATAAAAAATAATAATTAAAAAAAAAAAATAATTTTTGCTTACTTATTCTTTAAAAAAATGTCAATTATATTTTATTATTATGTCTCGCTAGAGACTTGTTTTTATTATCAAAAAATTAAAACAAAACATTGCGTTTAATATGGCATTCATAAAAGTTAATACGAAAAAAATAGTTTTTTCTAAAAAAAAATTACCGACTAATTTTATTTTTATTTTTTTTTTAATTATTTTTATTTCATTTTATTGCTCCTATTCTAATATACGAATTTACCTAATTTCATATTTTTACTGCGATTTTTTAAAAAGTTATTATCAAAAAAGATTAAAAAATTCCCAAATTTGATGCTCTGTATCTCGAAAAAGAAAGAGTTTTGACCCATGAATTATAGGAACTTTTTTATCAGATATGAACTCCACTATGGCCCCTAAGTTATGGGACACCCTGTATATCCTTTTTATTTATTATTATGTTATTTAAAGCAATAGTGACCTGAACTTTTAAATTCACTCGTAAAAAAATATCCGATTCCTTTGGAAAACAGATGATATAAGTGATAGTCACTAAGATAATAGGCGAATTCGGGCATTATCTAACTTTTCAGTTGCTGATTTTGGTTGTCGAAGGGTCCCAATTAAACGGTTGATGCCACTAATCAGAATGAAGATCAGCGTAGGGTATACCTTCTCCCCTACATTTATTTTTAATTGTTGCTGTTGGAGGACCACCCAGGTAAAAGTGGCCAATGTAAAAAGCTTATTAGGTACAGAATTTTATAAAAAACCACTTTTTTATTAAAAAAATTAAATCTTTATTAGTTAATTTAAATGACAAGAGGTCAACGAAAATATTTAAGTTAAGGACGAAGGTTGTCTTTTAAGTTTTTCATATAAAGCTGGAATAAAACAAAGATTGTTTTATTGTTTTTCGATGTATTTTCTACGAAAATTAATGACATTTGCTTGCGCTTAAACCAGTTGTCAAAGCTGCAATTCCACTTCTATTTTCATAGTGTGAAAATTGCATTATTGAAGGCGTCGACTGTTTCCTCTGGCGACTAAAATCTTTGACCACGAAGCCCATTTTTGATTTTCGAAAAAGTATACAAATCGATGGGGTTTAGGTCGGGACTGTATGGAGAACGGTCCAACAATTCGACATTTTGTTGGGTTAAAAATTGAATGGTTTTGTGCTTTGTGCGAACTTGAATTGTCTTGATGGAGGACGATTCGTCGTTCAAGGTTTGTTTGCCGAAGCTCAGCAATGACTTTCGGCAAACAAATGATGATGTACCAATCATCAGTAACAGTCCTTTGATCTTCGAGAGGAATTGTTGCTATATGACTTGCTTTGAGACAAATGTCGCGACCATTTTTTGGATACACTTCGAGAACTGATGACTTTTGTTGGCTTTTCTTCATCTTGGAACACCCAAACAGACGACTGACGTCTATTTTCGGGTTCATATGAACTCATCTATGATTTATTACCGCTGACAATTCTGTACGCGTTTTTCGAGTTTGCTACCTCAAAGCGGTTTCAAGTTTTCTGACACCAATTGATCCTAGCTTCTTTCTGTTTTTCGGTGTACAGATGCGGTATCCAGCGGCAAACTAAGTTTCTTACTCCTAATTCTTTATGCAAAATTTGTCGAATTAAGTTTTTGAAGACCCCAATGAAGCCTCAAACGCACACCTCATTTTTGGTGCACCTGGCCTTATATCGTCGCTAAGGCTCATCCGTCCACGCTTGAAATCTCCATACCAACGAGAAACTGTCGACTGATGTGGTGCTTCAGTACCAAAAACAGAAATCAATTCGGCAGGGCCTTTTTGTCGAGAAAATTTCCTTCGAAATTTGTAAAAAATTATAACCCGAAAATACTCTCGGCCTATTCCGTTTTTTGACTGATTTGTTAATTTAAAAAATTCACTGTAGCTATAATACTATATGTATTGCACTGACATTTTGAATTTAGGTGAGGTAAAGATTAATGTTAAATTTTAGTAATGACATTCGATCAGTGTCGCCCTCTATATTCCTATATGCAAAATGTAAAAGACATCCCTCGTATAATTTATTTACAGTAACAAATTAACTGCGTAAATCAACTAAATAAGGACTTATTGCAATAAGACCAGGCACTGATTGTGCCGGGCACTATATTGACAGTTTCGCATTATAAGAACAGCTGTCTTCTTTCAAAATTAGGCCTTTGTGTATTATAAAAGCCGGAATTAATAGTGACGCCATTATTAATGGAAAATAAACGACTGGATTTATAAATTCGACTTTGGTATGTCAATTTTGAAAAATCAACTGTTAGCTTTCAATGGAAAACTGTCAATATAGTGCCCGGCACAATTATTGCCTGGTCTTATTGCAATAAGTTCCTAATGACTTAACATTGAGGTAAATAAAATTTATTTAATATATGTCAACCACACCATTTCTTTGACTTTAAACGAAGTATACCTAGGTATGTCAGTAGCCTCCTTAATACTTAAGTAGGTACCTAAACAATTTTTCTTTTCAATTAAAAAAAAATGGTTTATTTCTCTTTTCCTTCCTTTCCTGCAAGGTTCAATACTGTGACTTAACTGTGAGTTGGCCAAACTTTCCCGTGTACTAACTACAAGGTGCAATTAAAGCGTGTCGTAACAGTTGCGTTTCTTGTAGGAAGCTAAGTACATCCTCCTTCTAATACAACAACTCCCATTATTAAAGTTGCACAGAAGTTGGTTTAGTGAAGATATTTAGTAGCCTAACGTAGTTATACTATAGAAGAAGGATATTAGAAACTCAAAGTAGCCTACGGTACCTACGGTTTCTACCTATGCGTGCTCAACCTGATTCAACAAACGCATCAGATGACGCTGCATTTAAAACAGGTACAAATCGTCGCTGATCTGACAAAGAGGCGTTAGGGTCATTATTAGCTCACACATATACTATACTATAGTAGTGTGAGCTATGGTGATCCTAATTTTTTCGAGAAAAAAAAAGTTGCTCCGATTTCAAAATTTTTTAGATATCTTTGCGTTTCAGATGATTTTGAAACTTTTTTGTTGCGCCGTCTGTCTGTCTGTCTGTCTGTATGTCTGTCTGTCTGTCTGTATGTCTATATGTCTGTCTGTAACGACTAACGCGCATAACTCTAGGCTGGGTCTTCGGTCGAGATGGTCCCATTTAATAATCAATAAAATCCACCGAACACAAACCAAATAAAAGGGTGGGGATAGATTTCAAAAATTAGAGTTTATGTGAAAATATGGCGTGTGTGATATCAAACGAAAGGTAATTGAGTCTGGAGTTAAACAAAATACATTTTAATTTATTTTAAAGAAAGGGTGGGGGTATAATTCAAAAATTAGAGTTTAAGTGAAAATATGGCGTGTGTAATATCAAACGAAAGGTAATTAAGTCCGAAGTTCAACAAAATACATTTTAGTTTTTGTTTTTTTTAAGGGTGGGGGTGGATTTCAAAAATTTGAGTTTAAGTCAAAACATGGCTTGTGTGGTATCAAACAAGAGGTAATTTAGTGTGGAGTTGAATAAAATATATTTCAGTTTTTAGTTATATTAGCTCACACGTTCACTATAACTATAGTACCTAGTGTGAGCTTAGGGGCCCATATATTGGCAGAGTATTTTATATGTACTTTACGCCCCTTTGTCAGATCAGCGACGAAATACATGCGTGATGCGTTTTTTTATTCAGGGTGGGCACGCATAGGTGAAAACTAGGCTTCAATATTATAAAAAATCAGTTAATATGTTGGTTCTTTAACAAAGTTTAAATTGCTTAAAATTCACGTGCCATAGAACGGTCACATTTTGGTTAGGTCGGCACGGTTCTTTCGGTTTCCCAGCGATATCGCACATTAGTTTGTAATCATTCACATCAAATAGTCACGCGCTATACATAGATAGTGAATTGGAGGGATTTGTTTCTCCGCTCCACTCTGGTGAACATAGGTGCGCCGGTTCGGGGTGAAATAATTAAGATGATTTGTGGATATTTGGTGTATAATAATGCGCTGTAAATTTTCCATTAAATACATTTAAAACCACTAAAAGTAACATCTTCTGAATACTTAAACTTAATTAAAAAAGAGAGCGGGTTGAAAAACCAATATTTTTCGAACCGATAGAGCGAACAAAGCGAAAGTAAAATGCGGAGCCGAGAGACGTACGGACGCATTGAGAGTTCTCTTCCAACTACTTGGTCGATGCAACGACCTTTTTCGCATTTCTACTCTTCTAACAGGCTACCACCTGAATTACGCAGGTACCCTTTTTTCTAATTATAATATTTGAAATTTTGAAGCCATAGATTTCTTAAAATGTGAAGAGAAATCTGAACATGAATTATGAACCATATTTACGCGTTTGCATGTGAAATTTCTTCTACTACCCTGAATTAGTGAAACTGCTCTCGGGCGGTTCACAAGAGAAGCCTGAATGATAGAGGAATTTTCTCATAACACGAGACAACTTAAAGATGATGCGAAACTTGCTATTTGCCAAAGCCCTTCACCTATTCTTGTACTTGAACGATGTGATGGTTCCCATCACATGCTTTGGCCAATCAAAAGCTTTAAAGCTCCGAACCGTCACATGCTTTGCGAAAAACCTCCATGGCGCGAGCAACACTGAGAAACGTTCTGTCGGTACGGGGCAGGAGATCAGATTTTACTTCAAACGCGTAAAATTCACAAATTGTGAATAACGGACGACTATGCCTTTGGTCGAAACAAGTCATTTTCCATAACACGCGACCTCTCAGAGTTTACTGTTGGTCAAAGCGTGTGATGTGGACGTTTACATCGTTCAAGTACGAGAATAGAGCCGCTGATCAGACGATGTGACTGATCACATCTTCTATGCTCGAGAATAGACGGCCAGTTGAGCCTTGCGGGTCGCTTTAGATCACAGTTTACTAAATAGATAAAGAAATGTATGATAAACAGATGAATTTGATTGTGTCAAGCAAGGACTCGTTGTTTTACGATACGATTGTCGTGCTGTCACTTTTTGAAGTTTAAATTTCATCCATTGACAGTTAGAGACTAAAAAAATAATATTTTTGTTAACTGGCTTTATCAGGATCCAGGAATTAAAGCACAAGAAAAATAGCGCACGCAGAGAAAAAACACTCAAGGAAGAAATTGTCTGTGGAAAACTTAACATAAACAATAATAACGGGCAAATAAAACCAAAAAAAAAGTCTTTACATTGCGTTGTACCGAATCCAAATACAGGTTTTATTTTTCCCGTAGACTCCCAACATTTAGAATAAATTGCAAAAACTATATCAAAATATTGCAATATTACACGGTGAAGTTGCGAAAATAAATTTACTTCGGAGAGCTAATGTATAAAGCAACGTTGACATCATTAAAAAAATCTTCTATTTTTCTCTTTGTTTGTATCTGCGCGAAAAATTGCAATATTTTTATGTTCTAAGGACCCCGAATAAGTAGGTTTGATCAAATATACAAATCACTTTCTTATTTTATGTGCCGGTGTAAATATTACGCGGTCGTAGGCCTAGACCTCCCAATAATACTAGTTTGTGCTCTAAGGATAATTATGAACCTAGACGTGAACTATAAGAGGTAATAAACAAAATTTATTTATAGTTCAGAAAATTTCCAAAAATATTAAAATAATCACAAATCTCGTCACAAATAATAAAAATTCTCCAATTTTTAAATATTTTGATAATTTTTAAAGTTTTAATGACTATCAATAAAAAAATTTCAAATATTCTCAAAATTCTAAAAAATGTTTAAATATTTTAAAAACTCTATAAATAACTTAGGAGCCATAGCGCACCAGGTGATAGAGGAGGTTATTGTTCTGATAAAAAAAAGTTTTAATAACATGAGGGTCGATGAAAAATTTGTCACAGTTAAATCAATACTTAGCTAATTGTGATCCAAAAATGTATTATATATAATAATAATAGAAATAACAAATATTTGCTGTATATTAACCGGTTCTCGAGTTACACTCAAAAAACCACTAAATTGGCCTGGGTACAAAATTTTCATGTTTTCACCAAAGTCATGACAGTTACTAAAAAACTATACAGATCGAAAAAGGATGTCAAGCTAAATAAGAAACGGCTATTAGTTTCAAACAAAAACTGATACTGAGGTAGATCTGGCGGCTTAAACTTAGCCGAAGCGTAATTTGCAATTTTATTTTTGAGGGTAATTTTTTTATGTAAAACGAACCTCTATGGGGTCAAAGTTTACCCCCTAAAAGACAATTTAATTGTCTTTAAAAAAGGATAGTACACTTTTTGTCGTAAAGCTAATAGTTTTCCTGAAAAAAACAAAAAATATGCGATGTTTTCATTCCATAGAATTTATAAATAATTTATGCACAGATGAGCGAACCCGCAGTTACATATTTAAACTCAGCGTCTTACAAGAAACATATTTGATACTTTTCTGTTAAATTGACAGGTGCTCATTTTGACAACTGCTTAACAGTTTGAGCTAAAGACTTGGTTCTTTTTTTGATTTGTAGACAAAATTATCCATTTTTGATGACAATACATTTTTTTATAAATTTTGAATACGGTGCCGCCTGGCGCCCAAAACCAATTTTATGACTAGTCGAATACGCATTTCGATATTTTAACTGCTGATATTTTAACTGCTAATATTACCCTCAAAAATAAAATTGTAAATTACGCTTCGGCTATGTTTAAGCCGCCAGATCTACCTCAGTATCAGTTTCTGTTTGAAACTAATAGCAGTTTCTTATTTAGCTTTACATCCATTTTCGATCTGTATAGTTTTTTAGTAACTTTCATGACTTTGGTGAAAACATAAAAATTTTGTACCTGGGGATAGGTATAGGCCAAATTAGTGGTTTTTTGAGTGTAACTCGAGAACTGGTAATATTAGACCGACCATGAATACATCTTAACAATCTGCATTTTTTTTTGCAAAGTTTTTTTTGTAAAACCAGTAGTTTTCTTTAAAAAATCAAAAAACCTAAAAAAACAGCGTATTTGAGGAACTTACAGAATTTATAGTATAGAGACAAATAAAAAACAAAGTATTGATAGTGTTTTGAAGAGGCCATTATAGTAGAAGCTAACCACAATTTGTTTGAGTAAAATCGATGTCATAATAAAAAAGTTACGTACATTTGATTAAAACTCCCTTTCGCCATCTTTAAACAAATATGGCGGGTTATTTATGCAGGATTTTCGTAGGTATCTCCATTTTTTTGGGATATGGTCTTATCACGAATCGATTAAAATATATGAGTATCGGTTTGCAATTTAAGCCCAAAATCCTACTGGGCTCTTAAACTATGATCAAGTAACCTGTAACAGTAAGTACCATTCTAAATCTAAAGACTTTTATTTCATTATGAGTTTTGCATAATTATGTCAAAACTTTTCTTTGTTTGATTTACTTATGTGCGCTTTTTGCTTTCCTCGCTTTACTTCGCGATCGCTTTTTTCTATGTAGCGTTTTTTCCTGTGCGAATTATTTCTTTTGCTTTTTTCCTGTGCGTTTATTTCGGTAACATTTCACCATCTTGGATTTTAAAATTGACATAAGAATATATTCAGTCAAAACTCTGATTAATTATCTGCCAAGTGCAGTTTCTCCCATTAAAATCGAGTTATAATGAAAAAAAAATTGGCCGGTTTTTTTTGGCCCACCTGGTAAAATAAAAAACAATTATTCCAACTCCGTAAATAGCGTTTAATTTTTTATCAAAATTTCCTTTGATTTATATATACGCCTAAAAGGAAGCTTTACGACCCTATTTTCTCCAGCTAAACCAAGACGTATCATCATCTGGTTAGTGTTAAAGTTAAGCTAAACTAATTTGTTCATGAAAAATGAGCGTCGGCTGCTGGTAAGCTCTTTCCTTGGCCCCAACTTTGTATGAAATTATGACCTAATTAACATCGCTGATGTTATTAGGGTCCCAGCTGTGTTTGGTTTGTTTGGCATGTGTTATTGTTGCTTTTACTAACTAATCACCATATCTAACAGTGGCGTGTATACAATGTAGACAGAAAGGCGTCTCCTGCCATAGATAAAATTCAAAATACTTTTTTTTATATCATCACATCTTAGATAACTTACCTCATAACATACATATACAAAAATATTCAAAATAAGCATTTTTTTTATATTTTTCTAAAGATCGCATTTTGATTAATAAGGCGTTGACTGTGACGTATCACGTTAACACTGGCACCCCGACAAAAAATATGATCCTGGAACTTACAAATTAATAAGTCTGATTGTTTCATTGACTGAACTGAACAATATTATCCGATTAATTACTATCTCTTTTTAAAAGAATGTATTAGTAAGGGCGCATAATAATCTTAAAAATACATAACATAAATCACTAAATATTGGTCTACTCGTTTTATTTACTAAAATCACACATTATCATCCAGCTACTTACTTTCTCTTTTAACTCAATGTAGAGGGTCGAGCGCACACCAATCTAAAAGAGCCATGGGATTATTTGGCGAAGAGTAGTGTTTATAATATGCCATTTTGACTTTCTTCCATCAGGGCACAGTGGGCTCGGGGACATGATTTGTCGCCAAAAAGGGTTGTTAAAAACCTTTATTAAGCAAGAGTAGATGGTCCAGTAGGAATTCAAAAAATATGATTTGATGAAATTATACTTTTAAATCTGCTGCCACGAGTTGCCTATATGAAAGATATTAATAATTTATTAATAATTTTAAGAAAAGTGCTTGTGTATTATTTTTTAAGCCCTTTAGGCTCTAAAATAAAGAAAAATAGAAAAAAATTAATATTATTAATAAATACAAATAATGTAAAGATTATTCAAAAAGCAAAAAGTTAAACCTAAAAAAAATTTAATGTTTAGCGGAACACTTCAATTTAAAGAGAATTTTACAGGAATTTCAAAAATAAAAAAAAGCATCACTTCATAAAAAATATCAACTGTAATATCTTAAAAACAAAAAATTACAGATGAAGTTAACTTTCACATGTGAATTGTTTATGAAGAAAAATAGGTAAATAAACTTGTTAGGTAAACCTTACTTTTAACAAACTAATATAGAAACGCAGGGGCTTTAAAAATATTTCTTTTGGTGGACTCAAAAACACATTTTTCTAGACCCATCATTCTTATTTGATTATGCAGTCGTTAAACTTGCAGGTTCTTATCCGCTACAAGGTACAGCCAAAGAATAATACCGTTTAACTATTTTTAATATTTTTGTTGCTGATTGCTGGTCATTTAAATAAGCTTTTAACAAAATCATGAACGATAATACGAGAGAGGAATTATTTTTTACTATCAAACATGAAATTTAGTACCCGTGAATTTAAAATTCAAACAAGTTTCGTGACTAATCGGGTAAGAAGGAGTTTTTGTTTCTCTCATATTTTTTCCGTGGGTAGCTTGAAAGCCTAACCTCATGGGGGTCCAAGATCTAATGGACACCTAATAAGTGTTGACAGTTAGTGTCCATTAGATCTTGGACCCCCGTAAGTTTAAGCTTTCAAGCTACCCACGAAAAAAATATGAGAGAAACCAAAACTCCTTTTTACCCGATTAGCCAAGAAACTTTTTTGATTTTTCACTATATTATTAAGCGGTAAAAACCCACGACGGCAATAGCAACCGCAATCTTATTTTCCTTTCATGAAAGTAAGTATATTATTTTTGAACAAATATTCGTAACTAACTAATAAAAATTTCATATAAAATATAAATAATTAAATACTAGTGAGGAATCGCTTAAACTAAAAAAAAATTATATAGTTGCGTTTATATGACTTTATTATACTTCTTATTTCGTCAATCATCAAAATAATAAATAAATGGATAACAAAAACTTAAAAAATTTTGTATTTGAATTTGACTTCTACTTCTAAATAAACCAAGTAGTAGTAGAATAAATTTGTAAAAAAAAGCTGCCAAAAGGGCATATTTGGCATAGTAGTACCTATAAGCCAAATCTAAATTTTCATTCCAGGATCCCGGATTTGGAGGGGGTGCTAAAAATAAATATCTGTGACAGGTGTCAAATTTTTTTGCAGTTATAGATTAAGAATGTCCCACGTAAAGTAAATCTATCAAAATAAATAAAATTTCACCTAAAACAGGGAATTAATTATTTTTCTTAAATTTGGCAGCCGCCATGTTGGATTCTGAAGCCAGAAAATCGGGGATCCTCGAATAAAAAATTAGCTTTGGGTGTTAGGTACCACCGTGCCAAACATAAAAAATATACCCTATTTGCATGGCGAAAAGGGTGCTTCATGTGCCTAGACGCCAGGGCTAGAGCCTACCCAACACTACTACTACTACTCTATTTGCAGCTTTTTCTTAAAATATCCTACAAATTTATTCAACTAATAAATATATAGTAAACTCTAAAAAATGTTATAAAACTTAATATTAAACCTAATAATTAAGCTAATTTTTTGGAATCCCATTTTGAAAACATAATTAGGTAAATTTTTTTCCAACTGTTAGCACACAGCAATTTTTTGTATTTGTTAAAATAGCTTAAATTGGTATTCTTAACAAAGATGGAAAAAATTCTAAATTATACAAAAAAAAATTATATTGAATTTTGAGAATGGGCCTCTTGTGTTTTATTTTTCCAAAATTTTTGTCAAAACGGTTTAGCAATTAAACTAAATTTAAAGTTAACTTAACTAAGTTATTTCCTGTATGAATCTGCTTGCTCTTCTTCCTTTCTTAATGCTTGAATCAGAGTTACTGAAAGCACCACATTCACGACCTAAAAAAATAAATAAAACGTCATTATTACCACATAGTTGAGGCCAGATTTCGGAAAATCCACTTTCTAGAAGCATTTTATTTACTTTCTAGCCAATGTTTAATTCCCCCCATCTCGACCTCGCTGAATCCAAATATCTCTGTTGCTAACTCGAAATGTTGATAGGGGTGAGAAATTCAAGATAGCCGCCAACATGGGGCGAAATTTTAACTTGCCGCTGTAAAGCCCAAATTGACACAGGTATACATTTAAAATGTATGTTTATATAACTAAAAAATATTATCATATTAGTTTTTTTATGGCAGCAAAATCTTCCAAAACCCCCCAGACCCCCAAAATCAAATAGTTTTTTTCAAATTTTCGTTAAAAACTAAGCTTCTAGAGCAAAATTTATAAGACACTTTATTGTAGACAATAAAATTCCCCCTTTAACAAGGTATAACTTGATAGAGTTCGACGGATAAGAAACTCTGCAGCGGCGTCCGTTTATTGAAGTATTTTAAAAAAGTTGAAAAAATACCCATGTTTTTCCTAAGATTTATTCGATTTATCTTAAAACTAATGTCTGCAGGCAAAACAGTTGTTATATTTTATTGAGTCAATAAAATTTTCTTTTAAATGGTGTCTAATATAATCGGATTGCTTTTATAGATAAAACCTTAAGGGCATCCGTTAAATTAAATCAATTTTAAAAACACAGAATATAAACCATTTTTGTTACATGTTTTATCTAATTTTATCAGAAACTAAGCTTAACGTGAAAAAATATACACTAAACTTTATTATAGACAGTAAATTTTGCTTTTTAATCATGTAAAACTCAGTAGGGTTTCATTTATTATTATAAAATAAATTGGTAAAAAAAAAATAAGTCACAAGCTTTTATAAAATGCACTAAAAATTAAAAAATAATTTTCTAACATTCTAATATTATCATAATAATAAAAGCGATGGCTGACTGATGGAAATTTTGACGATGTTAGCACGATAAGATATCCGTATCAATTAAATATCACTATTTGCAAGAATCAATCTACCAGAAAAATGCAGAGGTACCAAAGCCACCCAACCCGACCCAAGATACCCCAGCATTTCTTTGACATAGGTATGACAATGGCATAGCATTGCGGCACATCAAACATTTTTTGATGACCTGCTATGTTGAATATGAAGTGTTTAGATCACAAATTTAGATTAACTTATGCTTTGATTTGCGGCCATCGCTTTTATTATTATGATAATATTAGAATGTTTGAAAATTATTTTTTAATTTTTAGTGCATTTTATAAAAGCTTGTGACTTAAAAAAAAAATTTTACCAATTTATTTTCTACTTTTAAGTCTCAGCTATCTACTCTATTAAATGAAAATATTTGTTCAATAACAGAACAGAAGAGTTTATTCTAGATTATAATAAAATCGCTGATCGTGAGTTGTTTGGAAACTCATTTTTCTATTGGGGGAAAGAGAGGGTGGGGGTAGAAGTAGAAATATATTTTTTGTTTGGACTGTATTGCCATCGGACCTTTATGCATATACCAAATTTTATAAAAGTCATTTGAAGTGAAGTGTGTCAAAAACGCATTTTTCTATAGATGGGGGTGGGGGTAGGAGTGGTAGGATTTCTTTTCAATGTTGTATTGTCATCGGACCACTATATGTAAACCAAATTTCATCCAAATTGGATAATGGGAAGGGTGTCAAAAACGCATTTTCTATGGAAGGGGGTGGGGTTAGGGGTGGGAGGATATTTTTTTTAATATTGTATTGTCATCGGACCACTATGTGAATACCAAATTTCATCCAAATCGGATGATGGGAAGTGTGTCAAAAACTCATTTTTCTATAAAAGGGGGTGGGGGTAGGGGGGGAGGATATTTTTTCTTAATATTGTATTGTCATCGGATCACTATATGTATACCAAATTTCATCCAAATCGGATAAAGGGAAGTGTGTCAAAAACAAATTTTTCTATGGAAGGGGGTGGGGGTAGGGGTGGGAGGATATTTTTTTCTTATGGTTGTATTATCATCGGATAACTATGTGTATACCAAATTTTTTTCAAATCGGATAACGGGAAGTGTGTCAAAAACACATTTTTCTATAGAAGGGGTGGGGGTAGGGGTGGGAGGATATTTTTTTCTTAATGTTGTATTGTCATGGGACCGCTATGTGTGTACCAAATTTCATCCAAATCGGATAATGGGAAGTGTGTCGAAAACGCTTCACAAGATTTGATAGATAGTTAGTTAGATAGTTAGATAGTTAGATAGTTAGATAGTTAGATAGTTAGATAGTTAGATAGTTAGATAGTTAGATAGTTACATAGTTAGATAGTTAGATAGTTAGATAGTTAGATAGTTAGATAGTTGATAGTTAGATAGTTAGATAGTTAGATAGTTAGATAGTTAGATAGTTAGATAGTTAGATAGTTAGATAGTTAGATAGTTAGATAGTTAGATAGTTAGATAGTTAGATAGTTAGATAGTTAGATAGTTAGATAGTTAGATAGTTAGATAGTTAGATAGTTAGATAGTTAGATAGTTAGATAGTTAGATAGTTAGATAGTTAGATAGTTAGATAGTTAGATAGTTAGATAGTTAGATAGTTAGATAGTTAGATAGTTAGATAGTTAGATAGTTAGATAGTTAGATAGTTAGATAGTTAGATAGTTAGATAGTTAGATAGTTAGATAGTTAGATAGTTAGATAGTTAGATAGTTAGATAGTTAGATAGTTAGATAGTTAGATAGTTAGATAGTTAGATAGTTAGATAGTTAGATAGTTAGATAGTTAGATAGTTAGATAGTTAGATAGTTAGATAGTTAGATAGTTAGATAGTTAGATAGTTAGATAGTTAGATAGTTAGATAGTTAGATAGTTAGATAGTTAGATAGTTAGATAGTTAGATAGTTAGATAGTTAGATAGTTAGATAGTTAGATAGTTAGATAGTTAGATAGTTAGATAGTTAGATAGTTAGATAGTTAGATAGTTAGATAGTTAGATAGTTAGATCGCTCCGTCCCTGTCGATATTTTAAGTTGTCAACAGGGTTATTCGGAATCAGCGGGGTCGAATAAGGGGAAAATGGTCTGTTGGCAAAAGGTAATGTGATTTCCTTCCAGACCGAAATCGGAGAGCATCTTCAAATTTCAAAAACTAAAATGTTTCCACGCAGTTTTAATTAAAAGTTGGAAATTGAAGGAAATTATAATAAAACTTGTATACGGGAGTAATATTTCTTCTTTATTTATTTAAAAAATTCAGTTCTCTTTGTAGCCTTCAGACGATTTTGGCCATTCCGGCGCCCGCCGCCGCCTGCTTCGTTAGTCTTTCTAGACCAACGCCTGAACGAAATAAAATGGACACGGCAGCAAGAGTCTTAACCCAAGGGCGGGTGCTCAAGCGGTAAACCCACCGCAAATTTTAATTCTTTTTCAGAATACCCTATGCTTTTGGACACTAAAATATTTAATATTCGAATTGTCTACTTCCGTGTTAGAGATGTGCTTAGCAGTTCATTCATTCATTCATTCATTTTGGTCAACTAGTTCACATGAACTAGTTCGTTTGAACTATTAACAGAATGGCTATCCTGTCAGTGTTGCCGAAATCGTATTACGCTAGTAGTTCCTTAATTTTCCGTAATCAAATCAAAATTTCAAATAGTTCAGTTCATTGTAGCTTGAGCGTGCCACTCAATGCAGCGAAACAGGTGATTCGGCTAATCGACTGAACGAGCACTGGATTTAACTTATTAGTTCAACTTAACAGTTCATTTCTATCACATCGTTCGTTTCTCCTAGAAAGCACCGCGGTATCGTTCAGTATTTCACGAGCAGGAGCACAGATAACCGCGTTCCTAATGCACAATATAATGTACAGAAATAATAGGGTTAAGCCTCGCAAGAGTATTGTGTGTTGACTTCTTTATAGTTCATTTTGAACTAGTTCATTTTAGAAATTTCAACTAGATCGTTTTCCCTGTTAAATAAACTAGTTCATTTTTCCAGTTCGTTCGCGAACTACCCATCTCTATTTCATGTCCAGTAACCACACAGTTCTAGGCGACCACAAGTCTGTTAAAATTTATCTTTTATTGCAAGTAGTGCAACTGATGCGCCCTGTCATGTAACTATTTTATTTTATTGGTTTTGTCATTTCCAATTTCATTTAATAAACTTTTAGCTCACACTAATACTATACTATAGTAGTGTGAGCTATGGTGATCCTAATTTTTTCGAGAAAAAAAAAGTTGCTCCGATTTCAAAAATTTTTATATATCTTTGCGTTTCAGATGATTTTGAAACTTTTTTGTCTTGCCGTCTGTCTGTCTGTCTGTCTGTATGTCTGTCTGTCTGTCTGTCTGTCTGTATGTCTGTCTGTAACGACCAACCCGCATAACTCAATAACCGCTTGTCCGATTTAACTGAAATTTGGTACCTAGGCTGTGTCTTGGGCCGTGGTGGTCCCATTTAAAAATAAACGAAATCCACCGCACGCAAGCCAAATAAAAGGGTGGGGGTAGATTTCAAAAATGAGAGTTTATGTGAAAACATGGCTTGTGTGGTATCAAACGAAAGGTAATTGAGTCTGGAGTTAAATAAAATATATTTCAGTTTTTAGTTATATTAGCTCACACGTACACTATAACTATAGTACCTAGTGTGAGCTTAGGTGCCCATAGATTGGCAGAGTATTTTATAACAAAATGCACTATTGTATTTTAATTATTCAATAATAAAACCTTCCATACCCCAACATTTTTATGTTTTACCAATTTCACCTGTTGTTGTGATTTAAAACTGAAAAAATGAAGTGTAAATACCGCGGCGCGCCCGCTCGTGGAAAATTAACTAGCGCGCCCGCCCGTGGGATAAACTGGCGGCGGCGCAACGGAATCATTGCTAGTCGACCGATTCGGGATGTGGAAGCACAGAAGAGGGATAACTCTTCTGTGGTGGAAGATGCGTGGACTTTAAAGACGCATAACTTAAAAATCAAGTAAAAATATATTTTTTCCAAGTATGATCCTACAAAAATGCTTCAAAACATTCCTCTTTAAAGTACGTCCAGATCGAGCAACATTTGCTGCATTACGGAAAAATGGGTCGCGGTTCGTTTGTCGAAAACACGTTTATCGAAAACATCTTTATCGAAGACATTTTGATCGAAAATCTTAATTTCGAATGACATTTTGATCGAAAATCTTAATTTCGAATGACATTTTGATCGAAAATCTTAATTTCGAATGGCACTTTTATCGAATAGCAATTTATTCGAAAATCATATATTTTTTTAAAACATACTCTCCTGACCTCTTTCCCGGGATCCTAGAGAATGTGAAATCTAACCGTTGTCAATCGATCGCCAACGTAACCGAACCGTGTCAATGTAGAATAGGGCTTCATTGACACGGTTACGGCAGCGTTCGGGCTACAACCGAATCGCAATCATGGACGTCGTTTACAAATATGCGGGCCGCATAACGCGGGCCGCCGGCATATTTGGATAACTTTCAGATATTTTAAAAATGTTTTCGATTAAAAAGTCATTCGAAAAAGTTGTATTCGATAAAAAAGTTTTCGATTAAAGCATTATTCGATCAAAATGTCATTCGAAATTAAGATTTTCGATCAAAATGTCTTCGATAAAGATGTTTTCGATAAACGTGTTTTCGACAAACGAACCGCGACCCCGGAAAAATATCCTTTGAAGTTTTGTCGGCCAACGTGTTGTGTGTTGGCATAGACATTGGGCAAGTGTTGTTCAGTGGCATAGACATTGGGCAAGGGCGTTTTACAACATTTTGTTTTTTGGTTTCCACGAAGCTTTAGCTTTTCGCCTCGGGGTAAAAGGTAACATCCCTTGGTATATATTATAGGGAAAGACGGGGGCATTCGAAATTAAGATTTTCGATCAAAATGTCTTCGATAAAGATGTTTTCGATAAACGTGTTTTCGACAAACGAACCGCGACCCCGGAAAAATATCCTTTGAAGTTTTGTCGGCCAACGTGTTGTGTGTTGGCATAGACATTGGGCAAGTGTTGTTCAGTGGCATAGACATTGGGCAAGGGCGTTTTACAACATTTTGTTTTTTGGTTTCCACGAAGCTTTAGCTTTTCGCCTCGGGGTAAAAGGTAACATCCCTTGGTATATATTATAGGGAAAGACGGGGGCATTCCGTCATGGAGGGTAATACTGTAACCCCAGTTATCTATGCAATCAGAAACACCAGAGAGCTGCCACTCACGACAAACAGAGCAGCAGTGGTGCCAAACGCTAAAGCATTCCAGTTACAACGTGTCGCCCCCTTAGTTTGATTTCGGCTGGCGGTATAATTAAGTAGATTTTGCTGTTTTGCTTCTAATTTTTACGTTGTCGTCAAAAGGGCTAACCCCTTTTTTTCGAAATACAACTGATAATCGTTTTTCAAAATTTTATATTAAGGTTTAAAAAATGTTCATTTTTGTATTCGCCAATAAATTTTTAGAAAATATCTAAAAAAATAATAAGATTTTGCAATTAAAATTAATTTTAGATGCTTTAATTTTACTAATTTCCTGCAAATTGATTCTTAGACACAGAGCTATATTGAACATAAACAAGTATCCCAACAAACAATTAAAGTTGTAACGACGAAACCTCAACTAGAAAGAATTTCTTAAAAGTAACCGCAACGTACTCCCGCTACGTCTCAGTATACCATACAGCGACGTTATAATTCCCTAAGTGGGGAACCAATTTCTGGCTATAACTACTTGGCCAAGTGTTTAAAGTCACTGTAGTAACAACTACACTACTACGTCGTAGCCAGGTATCTACTACGTCGTAGAGGCTGTTTTTTTTCCGTAATGGCATAAAAGTTGCGATGTAGTTGCAAATAATATAATCGTTTCTTTTTGGTAGAATTGTTACACAATATGGTGGACACAACAGTAAACAGACTCGCTTAGTTTTTTTGTTTGGTTATGGTTATAATATGAACTATGTTATCCAAAAGTGTGAGAATTTACGAGCAGAGGATCAAAATTCGAGTGCGACGCAAAGTTTTTTGTATAACATGCATTATATATATTGCAAAAAACCGGTGCGCCCGTAAAATTGAGCCGTTTTCTGGTAGCTGATGGAATTTTTGTGTTGTGATTTTGGAGGTTATGTTTTCATAATCGACAGTTAACTCCAACAAATGGTGCTTAAGAAGAGCATTTTTGGTAAGCTTCAACTAATTTGTTTATAAAATAGTATGGCTCTTTAATATGAGCTCATAAAACGACAACAAAAATATTAAATTTTCTTTCTTACATAAAAACATGGCGTCCCAAACTATATTCCCTGATAGTCGAAAAGGTTACTTGAAAGTAGTTGCGGCTTTAAAGTTGATCCAAAAAGTTATTTTGTCTACATTGTTACATCAGATGTTACTATGATGACACAAACTTTTGTGGTAAAAATTAAAGTTATAATGTAGTTGTCGGATACACTTGTTTGGGACTCCAATGAAGCTTAACTTTCTAGTGGTAATTAAGTAGGATATAAAAGTCAGGGCGACTACGAAATAACGACTAAAAAGAAAGTAAAACTTTAGCAACGTCCTATTGTGGTAGAGAAGACTATCAGAATCGACTATCAAGAAACAATCCTATGAAGTAGTTTATAGGGTCGTTTTGACGAAACATCTACTATTTCCTGATACTAAATAGTAGTTAGAACTAAAAAGTAACAAATTTTGGTTGGGATCACCACATTTCTACTATAAGAAAGTAGCAAAGCCTTTAGAACATGTAGCCGCTACTATAAATGTTAGTTGGGATGACTGTAATAGAAAAGTTTTAAAAAATATTTCCAAACGGCCTTAAGAACCTTTCATTTTGAAATTTGTATTGGATAATAATAGGGACTTATTGCAATAAGGCCAGGCACTAATTGTGCCGGGCACTATATTGACAGATTCGCATTATAAGAACAGCTATCTTCTTTCAAAATTAGGCCTTTGTGTTTTATATGAGCCGGAATTAATAGCGCCGCCACTATTAATGGAAAATAAACGACTGAATTTATAAATTGGAATTTCGTATGTCAATTTTCAAAGATCATCTGTCAGTTTTCAATGGAAAAGTGTCAAAATAGTGCCTGGCACTATTATTGCATGGCCTTATTGCAATAAGTCCCTATTAAATGAGCTTTGAAAAAAAATTCATAAAAAATGATAAATGCAACTTTATAATATTTATTTACCTCAAAGCAAAAGGGCATTAGCTAACAAAATATAAAGGGGAGCAAAAACAAATTTGATTTTGTTAAGGAAGTAATAGAGAATTTTTTAAGTTATGTTAATCGAAAGGGAGCAGATTTTTATCTAGGTGATTCAAAAAAATGAGAAAACTAAAATGTTGGACTTAATACGCTTTTGCACTGAGGTACAGATATATTTCCTTTATCTATATTTAAAACTTTAACTTTACCTAAACTGTAATTAAGTTTTCTTGTTTTATTAAAGACAGTAACCCAGTTTTCTTTGTTCGCAAAGAACAAAAGAAAATTATAGTGCACTACCTCTATTTACCGGGTGGACCAAATCCTTTTGCAAAAAAATCTACATTACAGACCGACGGATTAAAAAAAAATGGTTGTTGACTAGCAAATTGGTCGAGTTTTTTATTTAAACTTAAATAATATCCCGCCCTGATGTTTTTTAAGATTGCTAATGAGTTAAAGACACTTATTGGAATAAAACTTGACCTTATTTTAAAATCGACCCTATTGTGACAGATTTACATATAAAAAGCAGCTGCTACCTTCGGCCTTTGTGTTTTTAAGAACCGGATTTATTAGTGTCTGTATTTAGTAAATGAAAGTTAGCACTTTTATTTTTAAATTTAACTTTGGTATGTCAATTGGAGAGGTCAGCTGTCATTTTTCTTTGTAAATCTGTCAGAATAAAATCGACTCTAAAATAAAGTCAGGTTTTATCCCAATAAGTCCCTAATAATAACATTTTTAAACGTAAATTTTAGTATCCGTAAATTAATATTTAAACAAGTTTTTATGGCTAAATGTGTAAAAAAGGTTTTTAATTTTATTGCTTCATGGGTATTTCGTAAACATGTTCTCACGGGGGTCCATTAGATCTTGCACCAACTCTCAGTAAGCAGTTTTGTTTTTATATTAGATTCTAACATTACTACATTAGCTTTTAAAACAACCTTAAGATTTATTATTTGATGGTGGTGATAACTATAACAAACTTCGAGTGAACATGAAGATGCTTGGGCATAATATAAGCATAATAGCAGCCTACGCACCATCAGATGACGAAAGAGTAGCTACAAAACACCTTGACCAACTTGATGAGACCATCACCAAAATCGGTAATACCAGAGAAATAATTATACTTGGCGATTTTAATAGCCGAACTAGTAGACAAATCCAAAGCAAAGTGATAGGACCCTTTGGAGAGGAAGTAACAAATGATAATGGCTTAAGACTGATGCAATTGTGTGAAACCCACAAACTAAAAATAAATAATGGTTTTTTTAAACATAAGGATATTCATCGATATACTTGGATTCAGCCAACAAGAAATCTTAAATGAATAATGTTGATTATGCTATAGGTGGACAACACTCGCAATTAAAGTGGCATGATGTGCGAGCATTTCGTGGTGTTAATTGTGGATCTGACAACCATTTGGTAAAAGCAAAAATATTATTCCCTTTAAGAAAAACAAATAAGGACGAAAGTATTGGAGAAAATGAAAACCTAGAATGCATCAAAGACAATCAAAAATACAACTTTAAAAGTCTGGGAATCGAAAGTACCCAAAGATTGTATCAGAACCGATTAGATGAAAAATTAATAAACACATATCACTCATTTGAGAGATATATACAAACATAACAAAAAGCTTGAAGAAAGTAAGCAACGAAGCTGTTGGATACCAAGATAACAGAAATAACAGGAAGATGTGGTGGACGGAGAAAATAAAGAAAATGGTCTAAGAGAAAAAACGCACATACTTGAAATGGCTCAGTACTAAAGAGCAAAGAGACCTAGAAATCTACAGGGAAACCAGAAGACAGCTAAGAAATTTGATACGCACTGAAAAAAATTAAATGTTCGAGCGCAAATGCCACGATATAAATACACACGTAGAAGGTAGGCAGAGTTCTGAAGTGTGAAGTAAGAACCCAACAAAAGAAAAAGTAAACATCCAGATCATCAATCCAGAACAATGGACAGAACACTACAAGGGACTGCTGCAGGAGACGAGACCCGAATAACTGGCAGCCTCTCCGAGGAGAGACATAGAAGTACATGGAGAGGATGTAATCATCGAAATAGAAATGATAAAGAATAGTATTAAAAAGCTTAAATCCGGAAAAGCTAGCGGACCTGTGGGAATAGGGGAGAGTGGAGCAAAGTGGAACGAGGGGCAAAGCGGAATCGGATATACCGCGCAGAAGCACAAAATTCTAACCCCCCAAAAACTGAAAGTGTACCGATGCTTTCTTTTCATCCAAGCCGCGAACTCGCTCGGACAACCAGTTGAGTGTCAATTACGACAGGTTTAAAAACGGATATTATTCGTTTAAAATACGCGAGATATAAATTGTTATAGCCACTTGCTGTTTTATGATTTAGATGTAGTTGTTAGTTTTTTGCCATGTGTTCGGTCCTCAGTACATTCATTTCGTGTGGATGTTAGAATTTAGTTATTTTAATTTTACTTTTTATTGGATTAGATATTTTTTGGCTCATTGTGTAGAATTGGGATTTGTCCACCTTAGCTGTAGCTTTTAGAAAAATATAATGAAAATTCAGTGTGAATTTGTAGTTACAACGGGATATATCGTTTCAAATCCCTATTCAATCACACGGTGTGCAATCAAGTGAAGCACTTTTAGTTAAATAATTTTAAGTAAATAGATTTACGAATTTTCGCGAGTGTTTTCCCTCGTCCTCCCTTCCTTAAAACCTCTGCAATGGAAACCCCTCAACAGAACTGCTGAAGCCAGGATAAAGGCGGCCGCCCATCGATCCCACAACACAGCAACGAACAGTGAGTAGAACAAAAACCCTTTATACAGTCCATTTTAAATCTCTCCTGAGTAAATTACTCAACACCCCCACATTTTTGGTCCTTTTCGCCAGATCCTTTCTAGCGTTACTCCTACTTTACTACCCTAATCGTCGTTTTTTTTATATAGTAGGTAGACTTTTTGATAAAAATACATAGTGACTTTGATCCGCCTTTCACTAAACTCAAAGTTAGGAGTAAACTAATCGGCATATAGTCATTAATTAACATAAATTTTTAGAGTTCTTGCTGTAAAACATTCACACAAAATTTCCAATTATAGGTCGTGCATTTATTCAAATTGAATAGAAATCAATTTCTTTATCGCCTTTTTTTGCTTTGTTTCGAAGCCGGCAGTTAGCAGCCGGTCTCTGTCGTGTTAGTAATGGGAATGGATTCTCATATAGTATAGAACGTATAGTCGTCTCAGTTAGCGCTTGATTCACCGTTGATTTCACACTCGCAATTAGAATTTAGCCACACTCCATATTAGAATTTACTGTATGCATTGCTTTAGTACTGTGTCCAGCCATTAGTCATACACAGTGACACGTATAAATTGAAAATTGTAGTAGCTTTTTTCTGAAACCATAAAATAATTAATTATAGATGCTAATTAGGTAAATAACTGATAAAATTAATTGCGTATTTAGTAGTAGGAGCATTTTTTCTTAAAATTTCCAATTGATTGCTCAATTTATTAGTTGAGAAAAAATAGTAGAAAAATTTTGTTTTCAACAAATAGTAGCACTCGTTTACCACGTTTAGACAACTTCATTAAATTGGTAGTTAGTAGATTTCTCGCCATTTATTAAGTTTAAAATTTAACTTAGGAAATAAAAAAAAAAAAAATTTTTTTTGTTATTTTTTTAAATTTAAAATATAAAACAGATTTTTTTATAATTTTTAATTTGGTTTAATTATTAAGCTACAATGTCAGATAAAGTTAGAAAAGCAACAAACTTAAGACTGAGTGAAATTAGTCACATGACTGAAATATACGATTTTGCTATAAAAGCTGAGACTGATAGCAAATATCATGCTTCACTCAAGGTTCGCTATCAAGACCTAGAACAAATTAGAGATGATTTCAGTAAACAGCATAACATTTTGATAGGTTTATTAGATGAACAGGATGATTTTCAAGCTGAAGATAAAGTTCGAGCTGATTTTGAAAATAAATTCTGGCATATTAAAAGCATATATTTTAGCTTATTTTCTCATACAACTAGTGAAACGCAATCTTCTGTTTCCTTATCAAGGGCACCTCAGTTTACTAACAATCTTAAACCTTTAGATTTACCTATTTTTAGAGGAGATGTAACTTCATTTCCTAGTTTCAAAGATATGTTTGAAGCCCTGGTTCATAACAATCCTCACTTTTCGGATGTAACTAAATTCGAATATTTACTGAAAGCCCTTGAGGAACAGCCAAAACTCCTAGTTCAGCATTTGCCACTAACTCATGCTAATTATTCCATTGCTTATGACACTTTGTGTAAAAGGTATTATAGAAAACGAATCATAGCAGCTAGTCATTGGTCAGCTATTGAAAATGCTAAAAAAGTATCTTCAGAAAATCCTCAAGATTTACGTACCCTGTTAGATACCTTTAACGATAATTTAGAGGCCTTGCGCAATTTACAGTTACCTATAGACGCCTGGTCATTTCCATTAGTTCAAATGATTAATAGAAAAATAGATATTTCCTTAGCAACAAAATTTGAGTTACAGCTTTCTGATTCCAATAAAATGCCTGATTATAAAGAGTTAATAGCGTATTTGGAAAAACACTGTGAAGCTTTAGATAATGTAGAATTAACCCGAAAAGAAGATAAAAAATTCTTTAAAAAATCTATAAATAATAATAGTAGTAGTTTTAAATCAGGTAGCTCCAGACAAACTTCCAATGTTTTTCTAAGTCAACCCAATCAAAATAATAATAAAAATACTTGTGTAGTTTGCAAACAGGGACCTTATCACACTCTTTTTAAATGTCAGTTTTTTCGCTCAAAAACTCCCAATGAACGTTATAAACTTGCCAAGGCAAATTATTTATGTTTAAATTGCCTTTCTAGATCGCATAGTATAAAGGAGTGCCCCTCTACTAATTCCTGTTTTCGTTGCGGTGTTCGTCACCATAGTTTACTTTGTTTCAGTGGAAATGATAGTTCCAATCAAGTTAGCACCTTATATAGTAGTCAGAATAATAGTAGTCAGAATAATAGTAGTCAAAATAATAGAAATTTTCAAGCCTGCAGTACTGTTACACATCATAATAGTCAGGGTCCTAAGTACAATCCTGTACACAATCATAGTCAGGGTCCTAACCCCCATTTTAGTAGCTTTAGTTCCACTCCAAATTATTATAATCAGAGTGTCAATACTCATTGTAGTCCAGTAGCGCATTCTAGTTCTAGTTTCCCGAATTCCATTGGCCACCCCACTAGTTCGGGTGCCAACCACCATGCCAACCATAGTAGTATAGTTTCCAATAATGCTAACTCTGTAGCTCAATTACCTCATATTGATAGTCAAAATTCACAAAGCAACCCCAATGCTTTTGTCGGATTAACTGTAGACAACCCCTTATGTTTAAGTAGTAGCATCGATTCTTCGGGTGTATTATTATCCACCGCAATAGTAGAAATTTTAGATAGCAAAGGCGATTATCAACCTATTAGAATAATCGTAGATTCAGGTTCAACCTCAAATTTCATAACGAAAGCTTGTGTTAAACGTCTTGGTTTACATAGTTACAAATCAGATATCGATGTGCAAGGCATTGGTGAAGCCCCTATGCTTAAAAGTTGTGAGAGCATTTCTTCTACCATTCGTCCTTCAGGAAAATCTAGTCCCCTTTTAGAATTTAGTGCCGTAGTTATCCCTAAAATATGTGGAAATCTTCCACTTTCAACACTTTCCACTACTAATTGGCCTTTCTTAAAAAATTGTCAGCTAGCCGATCCTTATTTTTACAAATCTAGACCGGTTGATATATTAGTAGGAGCTGATATATTTGCAAGAATACTTAAAGATGGAAAGATTGTTGCTGGTCCTAATGATCCAGTGGCAGTTAATAGTATTTTTGGTTATTTGCTTATGGGTAAAACTTGTTCTTCGTCTAAAGTAATTAGTCAATTCATTTCTCAAACATTTTTGGCAATGGACACCCTCGAAGATACCATTCAAAGATTTTGGCTTGTCGAGGAAGTTCCCAAGGTCAATTCAATGTCACCTGAAGATAGTTTAGCTGAAAAAATATTTTCTGAAACCACTTATAGAACCGAGACAGGCAGATTTGTAGTATCTTTACCTTTTAAATCTAGTGAACCTTCTTTTCCCAACAGTAGAGAGTTAGCACTCAAGCAATTCTTAGCATTAGAACGTAGATTGTTAAAAAATTCTGATCTTTACATGCAATATTCCGATTTTATGAAGGAATACTTATCTTTAGGGCATATGAAAATAGTTTCATCTTTGGCCATTCCAGATAAAAGTTATTATATCCCACATCATTGTGTACTAAAGCCTTCTAGTGTCACAACTAAACTTCGCGTGGTTTATAATGGCTCTGCTAAAAGTTCTAGTGATCCTTATTCATTAAACGATTGCCTGCTTCCTGGTCCCAAACTTCAAGCTGACATATGTCAATTACTTCTGTTATTTAGATTGGAAAAATTCGTATTTACAGCGGATATCTGTAAAATGTTTAGACAAATTCTAGTTACTCCTCCTCATCAGGATTATCAACGCGTTCTTTGGCGTTTTCAGCCTGATGGTCCAATCGAAGACATAGCTCTCTGTACTGTTACTTATGGATTAACATGCAGCCCTTATTTAGCTATCAAATCATTGCTTACTTTAGCTGAGCAGGAGAAAGTTAATTACCCTGAAGCTTCAGAACTAATTATCTCGCACTCATATGTAGATGATATAACTGGCATGCATTGTGACCTTGAAGGTGCCAAAAGGATTCAGAAAGACCTAATTTCTCTTCTTGCCAAAGGTGGGTTTGAATTGCGCAAGTGGTGCAGCAATGACCCAAGACTCTTGGCAGACTTTCCTTCTTCTCATCTGTGTAATGAAAATTTATCCTTTGATGCTGATTCCAATAATACTCTTAAAGTTTTAGGACTTGAGTGGAGTCCATCATCAGATTGCTATCAATTTTCGATAAACTCAATTTTGTCACCGTGTACAAAACGTAATTTACTTAGCAACTTAGCTAAGATTTTTGACCCTCTAGGTATCTTAACCCCTGTTACTTTTTTCCTAAAACATTTAATACAGAAGCTTTGGGACTTAAAGCTCAATTGGGATGATCCACCCTCGATAGAAATTAGTAGAATATGGGAAAAATTTAAAAGTGAAGTTAGTTTGCTATCTTTATGTAAAATAACTCGTAGAGTAGTGCCTGATAGTTACCAATCAATTCAGATTCATGGCTTTTCAGATGCCTCTGAAAAAGGCTATTGTGCTGTTGTTTATTTTAGATTTTCATTAAAAGATAATGAATTTTGTGTCAAATTTGTGACTGCAAAATCCAAAGTAGCCCCTTTAAAAACAATTAGTATACCCCGCCTTGAACTGTGTGGAGCAGTTCTGTTATCAAAATTGTTACATTATGTTCTAGGAATTTATCAGCCCAGGCTAAAAATTAGTGAAATATACGCTTGGTGTGATTCAACTATAGTCCTTTCTTGGATAAAGTCTTCCCCACATAGATTTACCACTTTTGTTAGTAATAGATCAACTTTCATCCAAGAAAAAATCCCTTCCTCGCATTGGCATCATGTCATATCTGAGAACAATCCTGCAGATTTAGGTAGTCGTGGTCTCCTCCCATCTGAGTTGTCAGAAAGCTCAATGTGGTGGTATGGCCCTAGTTTTTTGTCGCAACACACCGACACATGGACAGAAATAAATCTTCCATTGTCTGATGAAGACATTCCTGAACATAGAAAAACATGTCTTCTTGTAGCAGAATTAGAACCCCATTTGTTAGCTCAACTAATAGAAAATATTTCTAGTTTTGATAGATTACGTAGAGTTTTAGCATATATTTTAAGATTTTTGTCGAATTGTAGAAACAAAATCAAAGTAACTGAACCTCTTACTAGTTTAGAGTTACATCAGTCTGTCATGCTCTTAGTAAAGCATGTACAAACTTTAGCTTTTTCTCATGAAATTGATAGAATCCAACAGCATCTTTTACCCTCAAAATTATTTAGAAGACTAAGCCCCTTTTTAGATGATGAAAGCATACTTCGCCTTGGTGGCAGAATAAGAAATTCTACTTCGTTGTCCTATCAACAAAAATTTCCTGCTCTATTGCCCAACAATCATCGATTTACGGAACTTTTGGTTAGTTATGTACACTTGAAATATTTCCATGCAGGAATTCAATCAATTCAATACATAATCACACAACAATTTTGGATAATTTCCTGCAAAAATGTAATTAGAAAGGTAGTTTCTAAGTGTATTACTTGCTATAAGATAAATCCAACCCCTGTTCAAGCTCCCATGGGTGATCTACCCTTACTTCGCGTGAGCCAAGTTAAGCCTTTTCTTCACACAGGTGTTGACTTCGCAGGTCCCTTTAATCTGTTAATGACTCGCTACCGAGGAGCTCGCACGACGAAAGCATACCTTTGTCTTTTCGTTTGTTATGCTACCAAAGCTTTGCATTTAGAGCTAGTTTCAAGCTTGTCTTCCGATGCTTTTCTGGCAGCCTTACGTCGCTTTGTAGGCCGTAGAGGCAGACTTGTTTCACTCCACAGTGACTGTGGAACTAATTTTACTGGAGCTTATAGAACTTTATGTAATCTAATGCGTGATGCTTCGAAAGCAGAAACAATTTCGTGGCATTTTAATCCCCCCTCTGCACCCCATTTTGGCGGTCTTTGGGAATCTTCAGTAAAATCCGTTAAAACTCATTTGTTACGTGTAGTTGGATCTCAAATCTTAACATACGAGGAGATGTACACTCTGCTTGTACAGATAGAAGCCTTTTTAAATAGTAGGCCTTTAACCCCCCTTAGTAGTGATCCGAATGACATTTCGGCAATCACCCCAGGTCATTTTTTGACCTTAGAGTCTCTTAGTGCACTTCCCGAACCCAATTTTAGTGACACCCCCCTTAATAGATTAGATCGTTGGCAATTGCTCCAGAAGTTGCACCAGGATTTTTGGTCTCGGTGGTCTAAAGAGTACTTACATACTCTTCACCAACGTGCTAAATGGCATGATAGTAAAGGTTCACTAAAAATTGGTAACCTTGTGGTTATAAAAGAGGATAACACTCCCTGTATGCAATGGCGACTGGGTCGTATTGAGGCAGTGTATCCAGGTTCGGACGGTGTAGTACGAGTGGCAAGCGTGCGTACCACTAACGGTACTTTAAAGCGACCGGTTGTTAAGCTGTGTCCGCTCCCCATTGAAGACAATGTAGATAGTAGTTAAAATTAAAAGGGGTAAACCCCTTTTGGCCGGCGGTATGTTCGGTCCTCAGTACATTCATTTCGTGTGGATGTTAGAATTTAGTTATTTTAATTTTACTTTTTATTGGATTAGATATTTTTTGGCTCATTGTGTAGAATTGGGATTTGTCCACCTTAGCTGTAGCTTTTAGAAAAATATAATGAAAATTCAGTGTGAATTTGTAGTTACAACGGGATATATCGTTTCAAATCCCTATTCAATCACACGGTGTGCAATCAAGTGAAGCACTTTTAGTTAAATAATTTTAAGTAAATAGATTTACGAATTTTCGCGAGTGTTTTCCCTCGTCCTCCCTTCCTTAAAACCTCTGCAATGGAAACCCCTCAACAGAACTGCTGAAGCCAGGATAAAGGCGGCCGCCCATCGATCCCACAACACAGCAACGAACAGTGAGTAGAACAAAAACCCTTTATACAGTCCATTTTAAATCTCTCCTGAGTAAATTACTCAACACCCCCACACCATGTAAAGGAATATATTTAACTCTTTGATTGTGTAATATTCCTAAAAACAAACAATTTATTTTTTAAATAAATATTTAAAAAAAAATTGTCATATGGGGTAAAGTGGAACGAGTGCCATTCCACTTTACCTCACCAAATTATAATAAATTGCCAAATTTTAATTAATAAACAAACTGTATTATGCCATATTGTGAGGTAGTAATATGGTGTAAAAGTATAAGTTCAAAATAGTATTGTAAAGAAAAATGCAAAATATGTGGTGCATTTCACTTTGCCCCACCCATTTTTTTATTATAGATGGTGAGAAACTACGTACAAACATCAAAGCAACATTCCTGGAATGAAGAAGATATGATGCAGTTTTAGCACTTAGAACAAACCGATGAAGCTATCATGCAGCCTCGACGTTTTAGCACTTAGAACAAACCGATGAAGCTATCATGCAGCCTCGACAACTTCCAACGTACCGCAAAGCACATTATATCGGAGGGCCAAAACTGACTCCGATGCTCAAGAGGCTTTAGGGTTGGGTAGATTTGAAAGGTGTTTTACCATACCACTGAACAGGAATAAAAACTTGTAAATCATTTTATAGTTCATGATATTTTGAATTGAGGATAAAAGATTTGAGATATTTGGCATATGTTCCACTTTACCCCACCTACTGTTCCACTTTGCCCCCAAAGACAGGAACAGACTGTAAAGAACTGGAAAAAAGAATAGTAAAAGCAAAAAAGGTTATTGGATGTCTTAATAGTATTTTATGGAGCAGAGAGATAAAAAAGAGTGTAAAATTTAACATATATGAAACAATGGTGATAAACACGCTATTGTATGGAATAGAGACTTGTCGCGTAACAGAAAAATACAGAACAAAACTGGAAAGTTTCGAAATAGATGCAATAAGAAGATCAATGAGAATATCTAGAATAGATCACATAAGAAATGAGATCATAAAAGAAAGAATCGGAATCGAGGGAAGCATAACGGATGACCACCAAAAGGCAACTGATTTGGTACGGACATGTACAACGGATGAACGACGAAAGATTACAAAAGCAGGTCCTGGAATGGCAACCAATAGGGCGCAGAAAAAGAGGGCGTCCTAAACTAAAATGGCAACAGTCAATCCAAAGATCAATGAGTCAAAAAAATCTGACAGAAGACGATTGTCAGGATCGAAGGAGGTGGAGAATAGGCGTCGGACAACGTAGAAAAACGTTCTAAACCAACATAGTAGTAGTAGTGGTGATATCTTTAAAAAATATATAAACGCCAAAAGTGCGTTAAAAAAATTGTAATAACATGCTGTTAACACCAATTTATAAAAATTTTAGTTTTATAACAATGTATATAAAACATAAACACTTATACAGACTTAATAAACTTTCTTGACATAACCTGACTAAATTCATTATTGTCTCTGTTTACTAATTTTATATGTTTCTTTTTTTTTCAGAACTATTTTATAAAACAAAATATAAAAATAAAATGATATGGAGTCGGATCACGTGGTTGTGAGGTATTACTTTTGAAAATCACCTACACGAGCTTATTTATTAGGGAAATTTTGAGTCTAAAATAACAGAAAATTTGACAGCTCATACCGTTATTTATTACTAAGAATAACGGTAACATTAAGGGCAAAAAATATAGATTTTGGAAAACTAAAGATAAGCATAACATAAACGTTAATTAATAAAGTAGTTTTACTCACCTTCAACTTTTTGTTTATTTATATTGGTTTATTTAATTTTATTAGATTATGGCTTTTTACAAACTAAACTACCGAGGTTTATTAACATATTCGATTGCAATAAAAAAACTACGTAAGAAGTAAAGTTTTTTAAATAATATTTACTCTTATTGATTAAATATCACCAACGCAAACTGACAGACGATGTTCGCTTCAGCCCGGGTAGAGGACTCCACAACCGTACAGTCTTTGCGGGATTGCCCAAATATTAAACAGTGGCGGGAAGATAAAAATGTTTATACCTATGTGACTTATAGCCCATCGCACCGACTTATTTTTTTGTTACTTAGCCTAAAGTATTCTTTATTACGTCATATTATGATTATATTAAGAAACGCTTTAAGCTATGGAACCGAAAAAAAAGTCGGTGAGATGGACCCTTAATCTCCAAAAAAAATCCCTTTACTTTTTTAATGATTTCGTGTCATTCTTTATATATTCTTGCAGTTTTTAGTGGGCTATAGCAGCAAAACTATGTAATAAAAAAAAACGTATTTTTTACAAAATAGTTTAATGAAAAAAAGTGATCTTTTCATAAAAACTAAAAAAAAATATTTAAATTTTAGGCATAATTTTGAACAAAAGTTTTTTTCCTTTCTGGTTTTCCATTCAAGATAAATTTCTTGGCGATTTTTTTGGGATAATGACTAATTTAAAATGACTATATAGCTGTTCTTGGCAAGGTTTGTTAATTTGTTTCAAAAGTGCTGATATACAGCTGATATGTCTATTATTTATAGCTTGAAACAGTGTCTTTTTATTTTATGGGTTAATCGTTAGCATAATTTAGTGTGGGACGACCCCATTATCCAGCACCTTTCCATGTGGGTTCTGCATTATTAAACTTCCACTTGTTCGATTGTCTGCAAGTTTTACAAACAATATAATATTTATTATTGCTTCCTTGTTAAATAAGTGAACAGTTATACGTAGCTGAAACACTTTGTTTATTTAAAGTTAATATTTATGAGACACAACATAACTTATTACTGGATGGTATAGAAAAAACAAGGCTTTAGTATGGCTTTTTTTAGTGAGCGCGTGTCCACTTGTGTAGTGGCACAAACTAATATTACTTTGTGGTAGTGGTAATGCTTCGGTTATATCGCTGCTATCACGGCAGCATATAAAGGGGCCTACAGACACGCGAGCATTTCTTGAGATTAGTACGCGAACTAATCTCTGCATACATGTACGTTTGGTGGAATTGCCTACACACACGAAGACAAAATTAAACGTTCTAAACATAAACACGATATTATCAATGCGTTTTGTCTAGACACCGAGAGATTTGCTAGCGTACATTGTGCGCGCGAACTAATCTTCGAGAGATATTTTAGGCGGATATTGTCTACACACGAAGAGATTAGTATGCGCAAACTTGTACGCGCGTACTAATCTCTGGAAATGTTCGCGTGTCTGTAGGCCCCTTTAATATTTGACCGGACTGCCTTGACCACGACGTTCCGCGAGCTTTTGGGTTCAAGTCCCACTTAACTAGGTTTACCAACTTTTTTTAACATAAATATAGGATTTTTCAATATAAAACAAAAGAAATATAGTACACCTAAAAAATAAATAGTATTTTATGGAAAAAAGAGGCAAGGCATAATTGCTACTTATTTATTCTCGCAAAAACTATATTTAAGTCAACGTATGGATGAAATACTTGCCCTATTTTTTTCCTCCCACTTTAAATTCATAATTGAAAAAATCATTTCTGTAAACGTCCATTTTGCAGGACTAGAGAGCAGGAGAGGAAATTTCGTAAATTATTTTCGGTATTTTTAAAAATATTCTGCCAGTTTTGACCTGTATTAGCTCACACTACTACTATACTATAGTAGTGTGTTAGCTCACACTACTACTATTGTGAGCTATGGCGATCCTAATTTTTTCTCGAAAAAAAAAGTTGCTCCGATTTCAAAATTTTTTATATATCTTTGCGTTTCAGATGATTTTGAAACTTTTTTGTCGCGCCGTCTGTCTGTCTGTATGTCTGTAAGGACCAACGCGCATAACTCAAAAACCGCTTGCCCGATTCGAATGAAATTCGGTACCTAGGCTGGGTCTTGGGTCGAGATGGTCCCATTTAAAAATGAACAAAATCCACCGAACACAAGCTAAATAAAAGGGTGGGGGTAGATTGTAAAAATTGGAGTTTATGTGAAAATATGGCGTGTGCGATGTCAAACGAAAGGTAATTGAGTCTGCAGTTAAACAAAACACATTTTAGTTTATTTTAAAAAAAGGGTGGGGGTAAATGTCAAAAATTAGAGTTTAAATGAAAATATGGCTTGTGTGGTATCAAACGAAAGTAATTGAGTCTGGAGTTAAACAAAATACATTTTATTTATTTTTTTAAGGGTGGGGGTAAATTAAAAAAATTAGGTCAAAACATGGCTTGTGTGGTATCAAACGATAGATATTTGAATCTGGAGTTGAATAAAATATATTACAGTTTTTAGTTATATTAGCTTACACGTACACTATAATTATAGTACCTAGTGTGAGCTTAGGTGCCCATATATTAGCAGTGTATTTTTATTGGTAAATTCACTGCAATCTTTTGTTTTTGCATAGATTTCGTTTAACACTGTTACTTCAGAGTAAAGTTCGACCATATTAATATGCATTCTTTCTCGTAAATTTAGAACTTGTGTAATTGTTTCACTTTTATCAAATGAAAGCTCTTGTTTTAAGTTGAATTTTTGGATTCTAAATAACTACTTACTAAGATATTCCAAACATTTTTAAAAGAACAGTAAAAGAATTCTTCTCAATTTTGTCACTGTCTACGGCTGATTTTGCTTCTAAGGATTGCAACATTTTTTTTGTTTCATATCCAAAGAAACAGTCTTTTTTACGCTGTTCTAGCGCTGATTTTAGGGACTTATTGGAATAAAACCTAACCTTATTTTAAAATCGACCCTATGGTGACAGATATACGTATAAAAAGCAGCTGCTCTCTTTCAAAATTTGATGTTTGTGTATTTAAAAACCGGATTTATTAGTGTCGATATTTATTAAATGAAAGTTAGGCTCTGTATTATTAAATTTGGGTTTGGTATGTCAATTTTGAGAGGTCAGCTGTTAGTTTTCTGTTCAAATGTGTCGACTCTAAAATAAAGTCAGGTTTTATTCCAATAAGTCTCTTTTAAGGTTGACATAAATATGAAACCCATCTTTGTAAACAGGCGCGTTCAGTAATAGGCATATCGGTACGATCAGAAATTAAGGGATTTGTCTAATTTTAGTCTCGGCCTTGCAAAATGTAAGCCAAATCAAGATCCAAGTAAAATATAGTATTTTTGCGTACTATATATTTTTTCAACAATATATAGCACGCAGACCCGAAATATAGTACAATACTATATAATATAATACGGTTGGCAACCCTACACTTAACGCATGGTTGTGTTGTTATATCTAAAAAGCTATTTTGTACGCAAACACTTGGACAAAAACTGGTGATTAATCCTTATAGACGGAAGAGTCCCAGTATTAATTAAAAAAACACCAAACTGCTAAATCTACTTGTATTTACCAGTCGCAGTTGGGTACAAAATTGATAGGTATACCTATAATGTACGACATGTTTCAACTTTTAGTTTTGATGCCCAAAGCGCACTTACGAAATTATACGGTTTTGTATTTTCATGAATCAGGTTATTGGGTAATTTTGTACCCAACTGTGACTAGTGGTTACAAGTAGATTAAGCAGTTGGGTGTTTTGGAAGTGTAAACTTCTTTAGGCGCGTTTAGCAGTTTTTCTGGGTAATGAATTGAACTGAGCCGTTAGGCTCGGCTACGTAACGCTTATTCGAGTGAATCCGGCTCGAGTCGACTAACTGTGAGAAATATTCAGCGAGCGATATGATGATGCATATGAAGGCCAGTACACAGAAGAGTTTGGTTCGGTCCGCTTTGCAGAATATGTTATGGGCCAGTATTATTAATTTCGCCTTGTTGATTTACAAATTTTTTTTATGATTTTTTTTTTTTATTTTCAACTTTTGTGTTTAATTCTTATTCAGCCTTATAAAAAGCACTATGCATTTACCATTCATTTAGCGTTACCCAAAAAGTACGTGTAGATTTTCTACGGCCACGAACAGTGTTACCTTCCTTCCTTCCTTCCTTTCCTTGTGGGGGGGAGAACTAGTAAAATGATATTGATTTTTTGAAATCGCTCTATATTTGTAAAAGTTCTGCAACTATTACTAATAATAATAATAATAATGGGAAGGTGAACGAGAGAGGAATGGGGAAACTAGTAAAACGGTGTTGGAAAAAAGTGTTAAAGCTTGTGCAGAAAGAATTTTTGAAATCGCCATATATTTGATAAAATTATGCAAATATGGTTTTTTAAGAGGGTGGGGGGAATGACAGGATGGAAGAGGGGTAAGAGCAGAAAGGACTACAAAGTAATAACAGTAAATTAGATGATATTTGCAATGGGTTATCAAAGGCATTTTAAAAAAATATAGCCTATAGCTTCGGTGTCGGAATCAGTAGCAGTTCAACGAAACCTTTTTCGTGAAAATTGGTTCAGCCGTTTAGCCCCTAGCGCGACACAAATATACATATCATAACAAAAACATTTCATGTAAAAAAAAGCCAAGTACGCGAAAATGGCATTCCGTAAAAAAGAATTGAGATAAAAGTAAAACGAAGTTCTCCAATACAAATTCCAAAATGAAAGGCTCTTACTAGTTTGGAAATGTTTTTATAAACTTTGCTATTACAGCCATATTCTTTATGTTCAATTTAGCACTGTGCCTAACAGTTATTTACAGCCGTAATAGCCAAGTTTAGAAAAATATTTCCAAACTAGTAAAAACCTTTCATTTTGAAATTTGTATTGGAGAACTTCGCTTTACTTTTATCTCAATTCTTTTTACGGAATGCCATTTTCGCGTACTTGGCTTTAAAATGAAATGTTTTTGTTATGATTTCACCTCTTTTTTAGATTGGATAATACTTGATTTTTAAAGTAGTAAAATATGCGGAATATTGTTCAAAACTTTTGCAATGCCTTACTTAAATTTTTATTTTTTTCCACGGTTTTATCGTAGTTCCTATCAGCCTTCCAAAGCTCAGCTCTCTAGCGTTTCTGAAAGTGCACAATGTTACTTTTACATAACTTTACATGTATAGGGGAGAGAAATAAATTAAAATTGTCGTGTTTTTAAATTTTGTCCTAGAGTTTTATCATAGTTCCTATCAGTCTTCCAATGCTCAGCTCTCTAGCATTTCTGGAAGTGGGTAGTGTTACTTTTACATAACTTTACATTTATAGGGGAGGAGAGTAAATGAATGAAAAAATTAAAATATTGGACTTTTTAAATTTTTTCCCATAGTTTTATCATAATTTCTATCAGCATTCCAATGCTCAGCTCTCTAGCGTTTCTGGAAGTGCGTAATGTTAGTTTTATATAAATTTACATTTATAGAAGAGGGAAGTAAATTAAAATGTTTTTGTTTTTAAATTTTTCATATAGTTTTATCATATTGTCTTTCAGTCTTAAAAAGTTCAGCTCTCTAGCGTTTCTGGAAGTGGGCAGTGTTACTTTTACATAACTTTGCATTTATAGGGGAAGGAAGTAAATTAGAATTTTGGGGTGTTTTAATTTTTTTCTATAACTTTATCATAGTTACTATCGTTCTTCCAAAGCTCAGCTCTCTAGCATGTCTGGAAGTAGGCAATGTTACTTTTACTTAACTTTACATTTATAGGGGAGAGAAGTAAATTGGAATTTTGGGGTGTTTTAATTTTTTCCTACAGTTTTATCATAGTTCCTATCAGTCTCCCAAAGCTCAACTCTCTAGCATTTCTGCAAGTGGGCGATGCTACTTTTACATAACTTTAAATGTATAGGGGTGGGGCGTAAATTAACATTTTGGGGTTTTTTGATTTTTTCCAGGGGTTTGGTCATAATTTCTATCAGTCCGCCAAATTTCAGCTGTGTAGCATGTCTGAAAGGACAGTAGAATATTGATGATCTATACATGAGTGAGTGAGTCAGTGAGTGGCAATTTCGACGTTTTTTAAAATTTCGTAACTACTTTACTACTTTATGGAATTCCATGAAACTTGAAGTGGTTGTTAACTCCATGAAGATCTACGACTGTGCAAAGTTTAAGATTCGTAGCTCATTCCGAAGTAGAGTTTTAGGTAGGTCAATTATCGGCTGAAAGATAAGATAGTGCCGTGCCCTCAGATTTATATACATTACCTACATATCCCAAGCTAAAAATATTACCACGGATCACCTAAAAGGTGATCCGTGATATTACCCTTTCTTTTGCCGTGCTACAGTTGGGTAAAAAAGTTTTTAGAAAAATCCAATTTTTCGCTTTGTTGTTTTTTCTGATTCAAGTTTATTTTTTTAAAATATTTTATAATATTTTTCTTCGATTTGTGTTCAAAATAATCAAAATTTTGAAAATAATTAGTAAAATATCATATAAATAGCAGCCACACACCAATATCTAAAATACACGAATGGCATGCAGACTAAGGCCTGCGCACATTCGTTTTTGAATAAAAATGAAAATTTTTCGAAAAATTGATCGGTATAAATGCGATTATACCTTTCCGTAACTTTTTAATTTAGTAGATATTATTTGTCAGCTGTATAAATTCAGCATAATATTTATAAATGTGTTAGTGTTAATGATGAAGTCGATAATGAATTTGTTATTGAATGGAAACATAAAACAGTGTTTAAAATCAAAGTGCATGGCTAAAGGTCAAAATAATCTTAAAATTATATATTAATTATACTCAAAAATTCAAATCTGATCCTTCCTAGCTAACCTATTAACACACTTTAAGTGAACTCCATGATATATCAGCCTTCGAAACAGTTTTTTGTAAATATCACAGAAACGAAAACTTATACGAGGTTTCTGGTTATAACACAAATTATTGAGAAATAGAAGAACTAACACCAAAGAAATGGAGGAGACAATCCAAGACTTGAAAAAAAAAGCACCAGGATATGATAATTTTAAAGCTGAAACCCTCCAAAAAGTTGCCAAATACATTTCTCATCCACTGTCACACATCATAAACTCATGTTTTAAAACAGGTGTTTTTCCAGATATTTTAAAGTTGGGAGTAGTCATACCACTGCATAAATCTGGAACTACCGATGATGTAAACAATTTTAGACCTGTTTCCCTTATTTCAGCAATTTCAAAAATTATTTAAAAAATTCTAAAAAAACGAATTGTTAGCTTTCTTAACGAATTCAACATATTGTCAAAGAATCAAGTTTGGTTTTCAAAAACAGAAGTCAACGGAAGACGCTATAATCAAATTAGCATCATATCTTTATGACGCGCTAGATGAAAACAAACCGTCTTTATGCATATTTGTCGATCTGTCAAAAGCATTTGACCCAGTTAATCACTCAATCTTAATAAAGAAACTAGAAATGTATGGAATTCGTGGTTCTGCGGGAAAGCTTATTGAAAGCTATCTTTTTGGTAGATCTCAGATGGTAAGAGTAAATGGTACTTATAGTAGATCTGAAAGGGTGACGTGTGGTGTTCCTCAAGGAACGGTTATGGGACCACTTTTATTTATTATATACATGAACAGTCTTTTGAACATGGAAGTAATTGGTAAAATCATCAGTTTTGCAGACGACACCGTAATTGTTTACTCTGGAACTACATGGCAGAGTTTAAAGATGACAGCAGAACGTGATTTTGAAAAAATTGTTAATTAGTTTAAAAATAACAAACTTTCACTTAATGTAGAAAAAACGAAGTATATAAACTTTAGTTCATACTCCAAAAATCTAGCACAAATGGGACCTTTAAATGTTGCAAATACAATTTTAATTCCCTCAACAACTCATGGGTACATTGTTTGACCAGCACCTTAAGTGGGATATGCAGCTTAAAGAAATAACAAAAAAAATAAGAGGTCTAATTTCTAAATTTAAATATTGAAAGAAGTACCTAAACATCAAACATTTAACTACATTATATTACACGCTATTTCAACCTCACTTGACTTATGGAATCGTTGGGTGGGGAGGGGTCCGTGAGTGTCATTTGCGCCAACTCAATGTCGTTTAAAAATGGATAATGAGAATCATATTTGAAAAAATAGATTGTTTTCGTCTAACCAGCTTTTACTACAGCTTAAAAATTTATACAAGTATCCAATAAAGAAAAATCAGTATTAACCCTTTAACTCACTCACGTGAAACCCGAAAAAGGAAAAACCAACATGTAGCAATACCAAAACATAGGAAAAGCATAGGTCAAAGATATTGCAAATTTATAGCACCAAAACTCTACAACATTTTGCCTAGAAATATATTAGAAACAATTACAAAAAATCCTTTAAAACTCGTGTTAGGCATTGGATCCATCAAACTGATAGAAATTTTTTCAGTAATTTAATAAATAACATCGAATTTAAGAAAAAAATGTATTAAAAAAAGTTGATTTATTTTGTTCTTTATTATGATTAATTTTGTATTATTTTGTAGATACTCTAACAGTGACTATTTTCTTAAAGTGACTAAAAAAAAACCTGAATGTGAAAAAGAAAAACCTGAATATGACAAAAAAAACCCGAACAATAGACTTCTAACCCGATTATGACCACTCACAAACAAGCAGCTAATAGTCCAGTCAACGAAGGGGTTGTAGAGTGCATGTAGGGGGGAGATTTTTTCTCTCCGGGAATATGTTAAGGGTAGTTAGGACGTTAACAATACTAAAAGTCCCCACTCCTAGCCCTGCCGCTTCAGTGGCGGAGGGGGGTGAGAAAGTGCATTTTTTCGGTTTTGTGCCCATAACTCGATTATGGTGCGTGTTACAAAAAAAAAATTCTATTAAAAATTAAAGAGGATTAAATTCCCCACAAAACGGTTATACCAACCTTACCTTTAACTGTAACAGATTCTGAGATAGTGCCCACCGAAACCGGTAATTTTTGAAAAAAAACTTATAGGGCAGCTTATGTGAGATTTTCGTTTATTACCCACATATTTATTTATTTATTTATTACTATAGTCCCTTAAAATATGTCATTAGCATGAATGGATGTTGATCAAAATTCAATCAGCAAGTGTCGAACAAGATTTTACCGAAAATTTTTATGAAAATTGGTTCAGCGGTTTAGGAGCTATAGTTTTACGGACAGACATACACAGACACACACAGACATCACGACGATATTGCTAAGATCAAAATACACCCAAATAACATATTTTCGGGGTTATCTCAAAAAATACTCTGCCAATATATGGGCCCCTAAGCTCACACTAGGTACTATAGTTATAGTGTACGTGTGAGCTAATATAACTAAAAACTGAAATATATTTTATTCAACTCCAGACTAAATTACCTTTTGTTTGATACCACACAAGCCATGTTTTGACTTAAACTCAAATTTTTAAAATCTACCCCCACCCTTAAAAAAAAAACAAAAACTAAAATGTATTTTGTTAAACTCCGGACTCAATTACCTTTCGTTTGATATCACACACGCCATATTTTCACTTAAACTCTAATTTTTGAAATATACCCCCACCCTTTTTTTTAAATAAATTAAAATGTATTTTGTTTAACTCCAGACTTAATTACCTTTTATTTGATATCACACACGCCATATTTTCACATAAACTCTAATTTTTGAAATCTACCTCCACCCTTTATTTGGTTTGTGTTCGGTGGATTTCGTTCATTTTTAAATGGGACCATCTCGACCCAAGACCGAGCCTTGGTCGTTACAGACATACAGACAGACAGACATACAGACAGACAGACAGACAGACAGACAGACGGCGCAACAAAAAAGTTTCAAAATTATCTGAAACGCAAAGATATATAAAAATTTTTGAAATCGGAGCAACTTTTTTTTTCTCGAAAAAATTAGGATCACCATAGCTCACACTACTATAGTATAGTATATGTGTGAGCTAAAAAATCGTCGAGAAATAATACCTTTTCTAGCCATTGGTGCACGGTTTAGGAAGGTAAAAATCGTTTCAAATAATCAGCCAGTAAAGTAAGCCAATACTAGCTATTATATTAGCTGTTTTAATGGTTATCTAGTTTCGTTTTTTGGATTTTTTATTAAAGTCTTTATTACACTCAGAAAATAAGATTTTAGCCATAGTTATTTTAGTTTTTTTTTCTGTTCCTGGTTTCTCCTAGTTGCAATAATTTTTTGAATTTTTAGCTCACACATATACTATACTATAGTAGTGTGAGCTATGGTGATCCTAATTCTCCGATTTCAAAAATTTTTATATATCTTTGCGTTTCAGATGATTTTGAAACTTTTTTGTTGCGCCGTCTGTCTGTCTGTCTGTCTGTCTGTCTGTCTGTCTGTCTGTCTGTCTGTCTGTCTGTCTGTCTGTCTGTCTGTCTGTCTGTCTGTCTGTCTGTATGTCTGTAACGACCAACGCGCATAACTCAAAAACCGCTTGGCCGATTTTAATGAAATTTGGTACCTAGGCTGGGTCTTGGGTCGAGATGGTCCCATTTAAAAATAAACAAAATCCACCGAACCGAAACCAAATAAAAGGGTGGGGGTAGATTTCAAAAATTAGAGTTTATGTGAAAATATGGCGTGTGTGATATCAAACGAAAGGTAATTGAGTCTGCAGTTAAACAAAATACATTTTAATTTATTTAAAAAAAAAGGGTGGGGGTATATTTTAAAAATTAGAGTTTAAGTGAAAATATGGCGTGTGTGATATCAAACGAAAGGTAATTGAGTCCGGAGTTTAACAAAATACATTTTAGTTTTTTGTTTTTTTTATGGGTGGGGGTAGATTTCAAAAATTTGAGTTTAAGTCAAAACATGGCTTGTGTGGTATCAAACAAAAGGTAATTTAGTCTGGAGTTAAATAAAATATATTTCAGTTTTTAGTTATATTAGCTCACACGTACACTATAACTATAGTACCTAGTGTGAGCTTAGGGGCCCATATATTGGCAGAGTATTTTTATTACATTTGCATAATGAAGGAATTAGTAGCGCACCCAGGATTAAGCCTTGGGGGGAGAGAAACCATAATGTCCTAATTTATGCATTTTGTGTTTTTATTTATAAAATTTGTGGAAAACTTTTAAAACAAATGGATCCCTGACAGATCTGATACCTTCGTTGCTAGCCTATTAGCACACTTCAAGTGAAGCCATGATATATCAGCCTTTTTTGTAAATATCTCAGAAAACTACAGTACTTACAAAGTTTTTGGTTCAAACACAAATTATTGAGCATAATGTAGTCTACTACATCCCGAAAACCGCATGTTGACACGATGCTCCGGTAAAAAGTTAGCATTTTAAAAAAATTTTAATTGGCAAAAAAAATCTAATCAGCTCATTTTTGCTATTTTTCCTGAAAATTTTATGAAAATTAGTTCAGCGATTTATTGTGTTACGGACAGAAATAATATACACACACGCACGGCGATATTGCTAAGATAGGTCAAACTACACCCAAATAAGACATTTTAGGCGTTATCTTAAACAAAAAAATTTCGTCGAAAATAATAGCTTCTCTAGCCATTGCTACGGGGGCTAGGAAGGCAAAAATCTTAGGCTTGGGAAGGCACGGACCCCGAAGCCCCCCAGTAGGTGCGCCCTTAAAGGAGTTTTTAAAATGGTTTCTTATTGTGGTCAAACTAGTATTAAATATATAAAATTTGAAAATTCGAAATTAAATCCAGTTATGTTAAATAGTGTACCGAAATGTACGATTTGGTTGAGATAGAAAGTTTTAATAACAATATTTTGGACTCTCGTCCTTTTCCACGCGGCTCGGATTTTCAAGTGGACATTATAATAATGAAATGAAAACATGGATAGAATAAAGAGCTAACGTGTTATGTGTGGGAAAATATCAGCTGCTGTGTGGTTTGTCAATAACTAATCTGCTATTCGAGCCTATCAAATCGATATGGAAGGTATTTCGATTGAGGTTGCCTGATGGGAAGGTACACACGAATAAAGCGAGAGCAAATGTTTAATATTAATTTAGCAACTAATTGCATCTTAGTATTATTCGTAGACGTTTTAGTTGAAAAGTAGCTTATAGCGAAAAATTGTGCGTGTGGGATAGCTGTAAAAGATTTTATAAAACTACCCTAGGTCGGTTGGTAATACAGGGTAAAAAAAATTGTCTTATCAAATTGCTTTAAAGTTAAATAATTTGTGCTTTCCTATTCACCAAGAGAATGTTTTCTTGATATTGCACAAAAATGTCTTGCCTCTTTATTTTAATATGAAACAGAAATTGTTTTATTATAAATTGAAACTGAATTAATCTAAGGCACCGTTTTCTCTGGAAGAAGAATATCACTTATATGAAGACAATTTGCTTTGTTACTGCTACAAATTTAAGTTATTTAAATTTTATAGTTAGAATTTATTTAGGTTCGGTTTACGCTGACTTATCTTATGGCTGTATTTTTAGTCTAGGTTTTAGTTGCGTTATCTATGACTCACACACGTGCTCGGACGCAAACCTTCTAGCAGAAACTAGTATACTGGTGAATCGAAAAAGGATAGATAGTTTGCGAAAGTTCGAAGACCCTATATATAGGGCCGGACATCGCGCATCAGAAGTCAGTCAGAGATAACGAACTGTAGTAATCGCGAGATATTAACACGAAGTTAATGGGCCGATTTCAGTAGTGAGTTATTAGCAAGTTATTAGTAAGAAACGTGGAATTTCGTACCCGTGAATTTAAAAATCAAACAAGTTTCGTGGCTAATCGGGCAAAAAGGAGCCATAGGTAGATGGCGCCTCTTGTTATAGTTCGCTCACTAATTACATTTAATTAGAGACAAAACCGTCTGATTAACTTCGCAAGATTTGTCACATCGACCAGCAGTGTTCTGAGGAGTCCCATAAGGACGAAACGGTTAACTGTCAACACTTATTAGGTGTCCATTAGATCTTGGACCCCCGTGAGGTTTAGCTTTCAGGCTACCCACGGAAAAATATAAGGGAAACAAAAAAACTCCTTTTTGCCCGATTAGCCACGAAACTTGTTTGGTTATTAGTAAGTTTAAGTGCGCGTTTGGTACATAATTGACGAAATAAATTGACATATCGTGTTTGACATTTGCGAGTTTTATTTATAATTGTGAACCTGTAACAGTTACAAATGGAGTATACTGAAACAAAACAATTAAAGAAGAAAAATAAAGTCTCATTTTAAGATTAAACCCTGCGATGAACTAAAAAAAATATATTTTAATTCAAAACAAATTGTTTAAAGTTAAAACAATTTATTTAAGAAAAGAACGTGTTTTCATTGTAGACAAAATATTTTACCGTGTATATCACACAATTTTAGGTCAACGGCTTTTTTCATGTTTTTTAACAAATTTTGGTTTATAACTTTCGCTAAATTAGTTTTACAGAAAAACTGCAACTACGTTTTTTGTTGTTTGCAATAGGGCATTAATATAAAGAAGAATTGGCTTTATACCAATAAAAATAACAATTAATTTTTTTTTGTTCAAAAAAAGTTACTATTTTTTTGTTTTTTAAAAATAATTATATCTTTGCTCGTTTTTAAGGTATAAAGCTAGATGTAGAAACTTTGCCCTATAGAATCCAGCCAAAGACTAGACTAGTGCAACAGGCTGGTTGGGACTACCAAAGATGCGTCCAGGACCTAGCATGTAGGCTACTAGATCTGCACCAAGCAAGAGGTCAATAGAACCAGGTTTGTGCAATTTACTGTCGGCCATAGATAAGCCTTTGATATATGACAAACTGGAAATGTCAACAGAAGTTCTGGGTTCACATGCAATTACAGAAGGCAAAATAATAGCTTCAAATGTAAAGGTTGGCTCAGGTTTATCTTTTGGTCTGATGAAACAACGAGTAATCCCTTTGCATAAGAAGTGACACCATTGACTCCCTGTATAGGAACTAAATAATGTCGTTTTAACCCTAGGCGATTGACACAGGGTTCAGAGATTAAGGTGACCATACTCCCAGAATCGAGGAGTACTCGTACTGTACAAAAATTATCATGACCATCCTGAATTTCAACTTCTGCTGTGGGTAACACGCAAGTAAACTTAGAATTGGTCGATGAGCACATATTCACTGAGTCCGGTTCGGTCGAATGAGTGCTGCTTTTTGTTTGTAGCTGAGTAGCTGGAAAATGTAGCTGAGTAGCTGAATGTGTATAATGCTGATTAGCATGTGTAGGTTGCTGCTGTATAGCTGGTTGCATACCTACAGATGATGATTGGTGAATGCCTGATGTAGCTTGTAGCTGAGTACCTGAAAACTGACCGTTAGCGGGAAGCTGTTGCTGCTGATAGTCAGATGTAATTAAATAACTTTGTGGTGATGAAGACACCTGATTAGCTGTGGATACTCGCTGTAGATGAGAAGCTGTAGCTGAGTAGCTAGGTGATGATTGATATGGCTGTGTAGCTGTGGTAATGTTTTGGTGATTAGAAACAGGAACATACTGTCTATTTGACATAAACTGACTGTTATTAGAATGTGTAGCTGAAGATGTAGCTGACCTGTTGATATGAACAGCTGAATGATGAAATTGATTGCAGATCTTGCATCTCATTGAAATTGGACAAGTAGTTTTACTAGGATGTGAACGTAAGCAGTTTATACGTAACTTATTCTGATTGACAATGTTTAGTCGTTCTTGGGGTGACTTTGACAATAATAAATGACATCGGAATAACCCATGTGTCGAGGGACACAAAAGGCATTTTTGTTTATCACTCCTTGAATAACCAAATTGTGCTGTGTCAGAAACCAAGTTGTGGTAGACACCTGCTGCACTCTTTCTTCCGTACCCTGAAGAGGTGGAATTTTGTGAATAACCCCTAGGCTTGTCTTGAGAAAAAGATTGAGAATACTTGGGTACAGAGGGCACTGATTCTGTTTCTGTTTCTGTTTCAAAAGCCTTACATTTATTTGTCAGAAAATTTTTAAGATGCTCATATGAAGGCATGTCAATTTTGACATGTTCTTGCTCAACTCTTGTCGAGTTTTCAGATCACGTTTTTTGTATAAAAAATTAAATGTTAAAAAACTCCAATCCTCAATTTTAAATTTTAGAGCCATGAGAGCTAAAAGATTTTCTGAGAAAGTATCAACGAGCTGACGCATGTCTTTAGAAGTAGGGTTAGATTTTAAACATGGAGCTTCATAAAACGAATTAAAATGAAAGGTAGTTAATTTTCTTTTCTTTTAATAACGCTCTTGTAAGATGTTATAGCAAATATAATAGTTTTCCTCTGAGATAACAGCATTTTTGATGAGATTAAGAGGTTCACCTGTCAAGCGAGTTAATAAATACATATATTTTTTAATGTCTGGTATATCTGTATTGTGACAGAGACTATTATATAACTGAAACAATGTAGAACACGTTTTTAGATCGCCATTCCATTGAGGAACAGCAATATCTAACTTTAGACATGGTCGATCAGGGCTATCAAAATGGACGGGCCACGATCCTCCACTTTGTTGACGTCACATCCGGGGCTGATTTTTTTTTGATGGGCACGTTACTACACAGCTGATTGTCCTTAAAATATTGAAGTTGGAATGACGGTTCATGGATATTTTATTTTTTTTTAAATAAAGCCGTTTTTGAGATTGTTTTTACTTTATTCTGGCAGAACAATTTTTTTTAAATGTATAGTAAGCCCTAATTTTTCATAGCCGCTTTATTAGCTCACACAAAAATTAAGTTTAAAGCAGAAGCGAATGTGACAATCACATATGACAAAGTCAAATACATGTCAAATATAACAGTTGGCATGTGGTACATGGCGGGTAATTTGAATTCAAAATAAGGAATGCTAAATCTGGAAGATTTTAACCTTTTAATCATGTTGCTTCCTTACAAACCTTTGGTGAAATATCGGGATGGTGTCTGAGAATATTTCACTGAAATTTTGCGGAAATCTGTAGTGCCATTTTGAAAATATCATAAAAAAACGTCTGACCTTCCATAAGACTCAATGTAAAATTCAGCCCCGGGAGAACAGCTGATTTTTTCAGGGTCGTGGCCTCTATTTTTATGTTGGCCTTGGGTCGATTAACATTAGAAGAAGATTGTTCTTGACTTACCAAGGGGGATGGCCCTGGAGGTAAGCCCAGACCTGATTTTTTTAGAACGGATTTCCCACAAATAATTATCACATAAGGCCGACCTTATCATGAGTCTCAAAGTCCGCTTCAGTAATAAGGGAAATAATTTCATTGTGGATTCCTTGAAACTCTTCATAGAATGTGTCCACAAATTCGATACGCGCTAATAAATTTTGTTTATACAACGGATCAGCTGTTTTATTGTTAGCGTAGTCGCTGATTTCTTGCAGTCATGCAAGAGATACTTTTCGTCGGAGTACGAGAATTGCGATGTCATCTTTATCTGACATTTTTGTTTACCAAAAAATGCAAAAGAAAATAGATTTATTGAGTAAAATGTACCGAAAAGACGTTTACAACGGGTCCTGTGAAACCGCACTGCAAATGAACCTTTCGTATTGTTTATTTTAACACTGTTTCCCGTGCGCAATACTCGAAATTTTCTTTAATTTTGAAAATTTTATAAAACTAAAAACAAAGGAATCGGCCGTTTTTTGTATGGTTAGAATACTTCAACAACATGTGTTCGATGATGTTGAGTGCAAATTCACCTGAGATTTGTTGGGTGGAATTTGGAACCTGCGTTAGACAAGTACAGAATGTGATCCGATCGGTTCGAATGACTAACCGAATCGCATAAATTCCAGAATGACAAAGAAACCTACAGGATGAGTTTAGGTGACTTGTACTAGCCCAATTGATTACACCCGATCAAGATTAATTATTTACGATTCTGAATTTAATTAATTAATTGTGTTTGCGCTGGCTCTTTGGCGCTACTTTGAAGGACCGTAAAATTATTTATATTTCCCAACAGGCTCTACCTATTGGCTTGCTGGGATGAATAGGAAAAAATAAAATTACCTATGTCGGACGCACAAGATTGTTGGCGGGTCTACTACGTTATACCTCGATGCTTGAAAATGGGTGTTTCTTTTTTTAATGATAACTTGAGGTCGTTTTATGATGTTTTCAAGAAAAAAAAATGCGGATTTTTCGCATTTTTTTTAGAAATTTCAAAATTAAAAAATTAGTAAAAACTCATACAAATTGCTATAGAAATAATTTATTTGACGTTTGTTATTTCGAGAAAGAGCGGGACGGCTCACAATCGACGGAGCTTTAAATAAATGGTAATTTAGCCAAAAATAAGGTGACCAACTGTCTAGCAAGAGGCGATAAAAAGTTTTTAAGAAATGTATTTACGCATAGAAAAATGGTTACACCAAATTTTTGAAATCTAACGTTCGACCTGACATCTTGCTCCAACATTTAAATTTGTCGCGCATTTTTGACTCCGTAAAATCGTCCAAAATCGTCTATTGATAGATAGATAGATAGATAGATAGATAGATCTTTATTGATGTTGTTCATACATAAAGTATTTACACAAGTCAAAATGGTAATCACAATTTAAAATTATTTAAAATTAAAATTTAAAATTATTTAAGTAGTTTTGCTAAATTGCATGTTAAAAGTCCTTACTTACTAATTTATGATTAAGTTAAAATAAATTACAATAAAAATAACAATTAAAATTACAATCATAGTAGTTCTGACAATTTTACATACACTAACATTTACTAAATTTTACATTAGGATTAAGCACATTAATTTCAATTTTTAATTTCCCAATAAATAAATTCAAATTTATCATTCAATTCAAAACAAATAAGAATAAAAGCCCCAGAAAATGTCAACCTAAATCAATGTTTAACATTGAGTTTACGAGATAAAATTAATTAAGTATGATTATGATGATGTTGTGGATCAGTCTATTAAATCAATAAAGTTGGTTTGAAGAACCTCATTGATTGAGTAAAATGCTTTACTCTTTAAATATAGTTTTATTTTCCCCTTAAATGTTTCTATATTAAGATTTTTTATTTCCCCTGGAAGTGCATTAAACATTTGAATAGCATAATAATTAGGACCGTTTCTTGCTCTGTGAACCCTAAAAAAGTTGGGCAGTAGGTTATCCCTGTTTCTGGTAGGGTAATAATGATTGTCACCATTTGATGCATACTCCTGTATGTTAGACTTCAGATAGGTGAGGCAAGTTAAAATGTAAACACAAGGAAGTGTGAGTATTCCAAGCTTAATAAAAGTACTGCGGCAGCAATCTCGATAACCCAATCCACTCATCACTCTTACACACCTTCTCTGAGTTGCAAATATTTCATCAGCATTTATAATGAAAAAAATGATGCAGAAACAATTATGATAATGATGATTTACAGAAATTCAGCAGTTCGGTTTGGTTCGGGTCGATCTTAGATTAGGTTGGCTGTGTCTTAAAGTAATTCAGCAGGAGTCGGCTGCGCCGACTCCTGCTGAATTACTTTAAGACCCAACAAACCTAACCTAAAACCAAACTGAACGGAACTTAACTGAATCAAATTGAACCAAACCGAACCGAACTAAACCAAAACGAACGGAACCGAACCAAACCGAACCGGACTGAACGGAACCGAACCGTACCGCACAAACAATCAGCAAGAATCGGCTGCGCCGATTCTTGTTGAATAGTTCTAACTAAATAATTTCCTACCCTCAGATGCACCGTAACAAGGCTTTGCTAATCCATTCTCTATCTTTGTTGTTTTGTATGTGAGCAACAAGGACTTAATCGCGATTAAATCCATGATCGCGCTTCAGTGCTTACGGTGCATCTGAGGGTAAGTCAGCGTAAGCAAATCCAATTGGGAAATTTGAAATGGCCGAATGACCTGGAAAGTGTCGGTCAAGCAAAAACTCAATCAATGTGTCAAAACATCTGTGGGAAGGTCAACTGTACAAATTTTCAAAAGTATGTGAAAAAACCGAGAAAAAACACGAAAAACTAGGTATGTAATTAATTTAAAATTGTTAAATTATTAATCCTAAGCTAATTCATAAATTTATGTCGAAAATTTGACGATGCAGTGATAGAAATTGATTTTTTTCAACCAAAACAAGTCAAAGAAAATCACTATGTAACGTTTTTTAAAAAATTATTTAAAAAAAAAACCATACTTTTTTTTTTAATTTCCCGTATCCAAATCGACTAAAAATAGTCCAAAGAATCATTTTCATACAAAAAAATCGTTATATAGAGCGTTTTGACGAGCGAGGTATAACGTAGTAGAACCTTGTTGGCACTTACCCTTTTATTGCTGGAGCGCTTCGCGGTTGGCCAAACCTTCGATGTTCTTGTAGCCCTGATTCCCAGATTGCAGACACTGGCACTGGGGTGCCTTAAGTTGTAAAAATGCTATGACTAAATCTAAGTTTTGTTCCCGAAATTAATGGCAGACATGCCGTGTAGAGAACGTGACCAAAGTGGTCCGTTTTTGCTTGTCAAAAGTATGAGCCGGTGCAGAGTGCCGATAACAGCCCTGTGCGTCATAATTCTCGCGATTATTTGAATTTGAAACTAAGACAATTTTACGGTACTTTGAAAGCAGCCGAAAATAGTTAATGAAAAATCAAAAATTATAAAAATAAGAACATGCAGAAATCAATATCTGTTGCTGTTCAAAAGTTAGAAGGAGGGGTCTATTTAGGTCCGCACTGCATTTCATTACGGTAAGTAGAATAGCAATGTTGATGGAATTCGTAAATTTTATATTTGTTAACTTTTATATCAATTAGTTCTACGTAATTTACTTTAAAGCTTTCGATAATGAAATTTTCTTTGGTAAACTTTTTCTTGTTGTTGTTGTTCCAAACCTAAGTTTTGTTGCGCTTCCTTAAGATGATAGGGTGTTTGACAGTAGTAAAAAATTAATATATATTTATTTTTGTGTATATCTCTTTTGGTCTTGGGAATGCTAAAAACAAACTTTTTTGTTTAATTTTTTCTCAAATTCATAGTTCTTTTAATTAAATAAATTCATTGAATTAAAACAATTAGCCACGTGATACAAAACAGGCGGTCTACCAATCAGCTGCGAGTGACGTCACAAAACAGTAAACGCCTCGAACGAACCTATTTTCTGTGTTATTTTCTTATGGATGGTAATGTTTGCTTTGCTTTAAAGTGCGAATTATCGTCCTAAATTAGATTTTATTTTGTGTTTTGCTTATAAAAACATTTTCGATGCAAAACGGATTCTCCAAAGCCGATAGCTCCAACTTGCCAGTGCTGAATTTCTTTATGGTGGCAGGTTTCTTTGCCAACAACAGTGATTTTTGTTCTGCGAAATTTAGAAACGTTAAAATGTTGATGTAAGTATTCGATGAGTTGTTTTGTATATAACTGAAAGTTTTTTTACGATATTCTTCGCCTACTTTTACTTATTTAGATTTTAAGGTAAGGTTATACAACAGATTCAAATAAATACCCAGACATTATTATTTTAAGTATTAAGAAACAATCAAAAATTGATTCTTTAAAACAAAATTTTCTAAATACATTTTGTTTCAAAAAATTCTTATGACCCTTCATAACAAATAAGCACTGCCTAGTCTTGCATATGCATTGCTCAGTCCTACATTTAGCCTACATATGCAGTGCCTAATCCTGCATTTATAGGTACTTCCTTGTCCTGCCTAATAACTGCCTAGCACCGCCTAAAAATTTGTACACCTTTCTGCCTATTATAGTTGTTCACCTCTTGTAATAAACATTACCTTAAAAATTTCATCGTCATTTACGAAATAGCTATATATATAATATAGACAACAAGAGAAACATTAATAGAAACAATTTAGTTATACTCACATCAAAGTGATCTTCACAAATGTAAAGTGAAGATGTATTAGATAAGGCCCTTGGGTCGCTTCGAGCAAGTTCTAGCCACTTTTTCCGTTCTTTTACTGCTGTAGGCACATGAATAAATAGTTTTTCAGGTGTTTTTATGCTAGTATTCGAACACTGAGGCACTACACACCCCTTATAGGACATTTTTTTACATAAAAAACAGTAAAAACACAGACGAAAAACAAATAAACACTTGAATACCGTGTATCTGTCCGCGAGTTTACTGCGCTGTGACGTCCTTGCAACGCCATGCTAGAAATTAGCGTTTTAGCGGCAAATTCAAATCGGAAATTAGAAAATTTGATTTGGAATGTAGTTATGATAAAATATACTATTTTATTAAATTCCTTCTAATTAACTCTTTTCTAAAATTTGTCAAATACCCTATTGTTTTTATTAAATATCTCACTTGTTGTTGTTGTTATATTCTTTAATTAGTTTATGAACCATGTATGTATTTTAAATGGACTATTTATTCGTCACCGCACCAGAAAGTTTTTTTTTATTTACTAAGACTGCCTATTTATCACACTGGAAACAAGTACCAAATTAGGCAAGTTTATTTTACGCTGATGAACTTAAAGGACCTACCCACTAGGTTGTACCTTCTGGTTCATAAAAAATGTATACAAATTTTCACCATCTGTAAGATATTAATAGGTAGTTTGTAAGGGATGAAAATAATTTTACAAGGTGGGCTGATATAATCTTTCTATTATGTGTTTTGTACTATATCCGTGTGATTAAATGCTAATCTAATTTGTTTAAGAAAACAAAAATAATTTTCGATAATTGATGGGCCAATAGAGATTGTCTTTTTCCAAACTTGAAGTAGCGCCATTTAAAATAGGTCAAGTGTTATACGCTTAGAAAGGCCCCCCCCAGGCATAAGCTACGAGAGGAACAAAGACGCCCTGTACTTTTTTTTTATTCTTCATAATAAAAAAGGGCAATGTTTCCACATAATGAGGTTAAATTGTTAAAAGAGCGTCAAATTTAAGGAAAGTCTTGCAATGATATTTATGAATCTAACTGTACTTCATAGTACTATTATGCCTGCATTTATTTATCTAACGTAAAAACATTTGAACTTTGCTTATCCTAAAATAAGTTTCTTAAGGTTTTTGCTTCTTAAACTCTGGTCTGTCAACTTCACAAAGTACTTTTTTATGCCACCTTATCCTTTTTCAATAAGGCCGTTTTCTTTATATTATATAATAACAAATTGTCCTTTTATTTTCTTCTTTTTACTCCTACATTTGTGTAATAAAATCCCGGGGATTTCCCATCAAGAAGAAAATTTGCTAAGACCCCGAAAGTTTTTACTGAAAGCGGCAATTTGAAATAAATCTGTGATAAATAAATTATTAAAAAGGGTTTTTGTTATTGCAAAGGGTGAGACGTTTTATGTTTTTTAACCAAAATTATGCTTGTTATTACCAGACCTAATGTAACATAACAAAAGCAAATAAACAACATAAAATATTTATGGCAAAAATAATAGGCACCTTTTACATGACCCATTTTTCTCTTATCTTTTATTTGAGGCATGCGCAGTTTCCTGGTTTGAACCTTGTCTTTTAGTAAAGGATCGTATTTCGTAAATAAAACCTGACCCTATTTTAGAGTCGACTTTATTCTGACAGATTTACTGACTGAGATACCAAAGTCAAATTTAAAAATAAAGTCGCTAACTTTAATTTAATAAATACAGACACTAATAAATCCGGTTCTTATAAACACAAAGGCCGAATTTCAAAAGAAAGCTGCTGCTTTTTATATGTAAATCTGTCACAATACGGTCGATTTTAAAATAAGGTCAGGTTTTATTCCAATAAGTGTCTAATGTGGCCGCGTATATAACGTTATGACAAAAGTAATGTAAATTTAAAATATTTGTGATACCAAACAATTATTTCAAGAGATACCAATCCGGGGTAATCCGCAGATTTAATTTTATGCCAATTATTGAAAAATATTTTTTAAATACTCTGAATATTTGGTTTTAATGCCGGGCTGCCGGGCAAATCAATTTTATACCAAGCAGTGGCGTATATAGAAAAAAGATTCGGGGGGGGGCCGAGACAGTTTCGGGGGGGGCCGAGACCTCATGAGGCCGTATTTTATGCTATTTTATGTTTGTATTCATGAAATATGTGGAAAATATCCAAAAAAATCTTTGATTCGGGGGGGGGCCCGGGTCCCCCCCTTATATACGCCTCTGATACCAAGTTATTTTTACCTACAAAATTTTGTTGTGGAAAAGTTCTTTCTAAAAATGCAATAGCATATAAGTACTTACTTTTACACTTACACTTTCTTTAACACATTTAGTGCATTTATTAAGCTTTTAAAGTTATTGACAACACCAAATAATAAAACATTAGGTTGCTTCAAAACGTGATGTAATATTTTTTTTTATACTGGGAATTTCCATCCATAGCTAGGCTCAATCGCCCAGTCTTTTTGTAGCCGAATTTTTGTCGAGATATGTCTTATTGGGACGTTAAAAAAACAACCATATGCCGAAGTGGGACTCGAAGACACAAGATACGCAGCGCGCCCAACCTACGTCTGGTCTGGTTTTTTGGCTATCCTTCGAAAAAAAATCAGAAATGTTTTTTATTTAATTTTGTCTCCGCAATTTCTATACAGTAAAAGAATTGTATTTTTTTGTACATTATATTTCAAAACTAGGTTAGAGTAATATAAAATTACATTTTTGGTTCAAAAGTTTTACCAAACCACCAAAATAATGTTGTTTTTATATTTTGAACACTGCTATCTTGGATTATATTAGACGCAATTTTTAAAATCAATGACCCTTATTTAGTATAAATTGATACTAGATGGCAACATTAGTTTTGTTAAACCAGATTAAAAAAAAATACTTTTTTATTTAAACTTTAGCCGCCATCTTTAATATTTTTTTTGTAGGTTTTACCCTCATATGCACCGTAAGCACTTAAGCGCGCTTGAGGGTTTAATCGCGTTTAAGTCCTTGTTGCTCACATACAAAACAACAAAGAGGGAGAATGGATTAGCTAGGCGCTGTTACGGTGCATATGAGGGTAAGGAAATGGTCATTAGTTTTAATATCATGTGTCAAAAATAAATATCGCAAAAAATTAAAGGAAATATCGAAAAAAATCGATTTTTGTGTAACGTAGCTGTTATTTTGGTTTGAAGTGTCAGTGTCAGGTGCCAAATTTTTATACAGCTTAAAATTGGGTAGGTCGCGCCATAAGTGAATGCATCAAAATTAATTTTATTTCTCCTATAACACGGAATTAATTTTTTTTGTTAACTTTGACATCTTGGATTCTGATGCCGGAAAATCGGGGATCCTCAAATAAAAATTTAGCTTTGGATCATAGGTACGACTTTGCCAAATACCTTTTTACCCAACTGCAACACAGCGAAGGAAGGGTAATGTTTTTCGATTGTTGTATGTATGTAAATATGTATGTTTGTCTCACGCTAGAGGCTAAACGGCTAAACTGATTTTGACAAAAAAGGTGTCGTTGTTTGTCGGCTTCCCGAAGACAGTCTTCGAGAAGCCGACAAACAGTCAACATCTCCTAAAGATGCCATCCACTCGAGATGGCGAAACGTCGAGAACGAATTTGCAACGACGACGGCCGAACAGCCCGAAAGCACACCCACCATTGGACGATGGCCGCGAAAGCCTTTCACAATTTGTATATGCGCATAATTTTATCAAATAAAGAGCGATTTCAAAAATTCTTTCTGCATACGCTTTTTTTTCCAACACCATGTTACTAGTCCCCCCCGCCACTCCCTCTCTACTCCACGCCATCCTTATTAGTAATAGTTATAGCTATAACGTTCACAAATATAAAGCGATTTCAAAAGTTTTTTTTCAACATAATTTTACTAGTTTCCCCCTCCCTCTTTTCTCCCCTCCCTCCTTATTAGTAATAGTTGTAGCTATACCTTTCGCAAATATAGAGCGTTTTCAAAAATTCTTTCTGCACACGCTTTAAGAGTTTTTTTTCAACATATTTTTACTAGTTTCCCCCTCCCTCTCGTCTCCCCATCCTCCTTGTTACTAATAGTTGTGGCTATACCTTTCACAAATTTAGAGCGATTTCAAAAATTCTTTCGGCACACGCTTTAAGATATTTTTTCGACACCATTTTACTAGTTCCCTCCTCCCTCTCTCCTCCCCGACCTTCACTTAATGGAAGGTAACACATTGTAAATGCATAGTGCTTTTTATAGGGCTGAATAAGAATTAAACCTAAAATTTGGAAATAAAAATATTTTTAAATAAAAAAAACAAATAACTGCTAAATTTTCTTGTAACTACTAGTCGCAGTTTGGTACAAAATTACCCAATAACCTTATTCATGAAAATACATAACTGTATTATTTTGTAAGTGCGCTTTGGGCATCAAAACGAAAAGTTGAAGCATGTCGTCCATTATAGGTATACCTATCAATTTTGTACTCAACTGCGACTAGTAGTTACAAGTAAATTTAGCAGTTGGGTTTTTTTTATTAATTTTTTTTATTGTTTAGAACTGAAAGACCTATCAGGAAAAATTATAAAATAAAGGGTCTAAAATATGTTTCTTGAAAAATCTCGAAAACTCAAAAAGGCGAGGTTTGATTTCAAAAATTCTACTAGTTTGCTAAATTATTTTTTTTTATCTTTAATAATAACAAAGTTCGCAATGGTGGACACTTAACTTGGAACATACTGTACATCAAAAATGTTATACATTACCTCATGAAGGGGTTTTTCCCTAAATTCCCCCAGCGCTCCGCGCCTGCCTTTATTGTATAGTCATTAATTAATGATAATTTATTGAAATTTAGAATTAAAGCATGTAACGCTCTAACTTATTGTGGTATTAACAAAATTTGCAATTTGCTGAAACTCTAGCTCTAGCTATTAGTCAAATAAAGTGATTAGAATCTGTACTCCATACAGGGGTCCGTGGTCTATCCGGTAAAATACGACTGATTAATTAGATAAAAACCTTCGTTGGTATAAATCAACGCTCTATCTGCCGTTTAGCTTACACTTTTGCGTGTTGGAGACCATTACAAACACCATAGAAGATCAAACCTTAATGACGTTTATTTTTTTTTTTTTTAACTTTATAATAGTAGAGTAAATTTGTAAAATAAAGCTGCAAAAAGGGTATAGTTTTTATATTTGGCATAGTAGTACCTAACCCTTTCCCAGGGATACGGGAGAAGACCAAACCGGTATGAAAGGCGGAGAGGAAGATCCTCGGTACGGCGAACATAGCGTAGGTGGCAACCATTCTTTTTGAAGAAAATAGAAAAAGAACACGGCAGCGTCTGACTCATAATGAGCGGCTCACCAACACGCATGGCAAGCGTGGTGTTTTAATGCCAATACCCCCCAATGGGAAATATCATGGCGAATTTGAAAACAAAAAGAATTGGTCCCCAGGTGGGAAGGAAACTCCCCGAATCCCATACCTCTATGGTCTGCCTCACGGAATCTGAAAATCTAAAAATGATAAAAGAAAAAAAAAGACAGAGTCAAAAAATTAAAGTTGAGAGGGTTATAGAAAATACCAGAAATGTGTAATGTCGAAGGCCGACTCTTGGTAGATTTGAAATAATTCAAATAAAGGATATTAACGGCACAGAAACTAACACACACATTATTCTATACATAATTATACCAAACAAAAAGGGAACCATCACGAGAGACCATAAAGAAACTCCAAACAAATATAAAGAGCATAAACTCAGAGCTACAACCTGAAATAAGCAAAGCGGAAATAAAGAGTAACGACAGAAATGCTCAAGTACGGTGGCAAAGCTGTAGTTAATACCCTCCATATTCTCCTAAATAAAATACTAAAAGAAAAAAATTTCCCAACAACAACTGGAAAGAATCCATAACCATTATTCTACACAAGGAAGGCGATAGACCTAAAAAACTATCGGCCTGTAACACTCCTCAATGTAATTTTATACAAAATTTGACCGATATCAATCAAAGAAATAAGCAGGCTTTAGAAAAGGTTTCAGTACAGTTGACCACTTATTAACCATAAAAATCCTAATATAACGAGACAACGAATATAACATTCCAATATATATTGCGTTTATAGACTTCGAAAAAGCTTTCGATAGCATAAAGCACTGGGCAGGAAAAGCATATTTAATTAATAACCGAATATATCACAGATATACAAACTTAATAGTCAATATACCGGGTGGGCCAAAAAAAACAGGATAATTTTTTTTTCATTATAACCTTTAAACTATACCATCGATTTTAATGGGAAAAACTGCACTTGGCAAAAAAGTAATCATAGTTTTGACCAAATACATCGTTTTGTTCGCTATCTCAAAATCCAAGATGGCGGACGAAATTAAATTGTACCCTTCAAAGATGCTCGTTTATTCTTGTGTTACGAACATGTTTTAATGATTTTTTTAAATTAGTAAAAACGCCGCATTCTCGCCACGCATAACAAGGTAAAATTCAGCAAAATCGGTTCAGTGGGTCTAAAAAAAATATTTTTGTTTCCACCATTGTTTGGAATATTATACGATTGCCTTGCCAATCATGTCTGCACTTATTTCCTTATAAATTCATTACTACTGAACCAATTTGAATGAAATGAAAACCATCCTGATGAAAATTGATTGCTTTTTAAAGATCATGATGAAAATTTATCGCCATCTTAAATTTTAAGATGGCCTTCAGAATCATACTTAATTGTTCAAAATGACGTGTTTATTCTTATTTTCTGAAAATGTTTTATTTTTTATTATAATTTATAGAAAAGCGCAACTTTTCTCGCGCACAACGAGGTACAAGTTAGTAAAATCGGCGTGGTAGTTCTCAAAAAAATCTGTTTTTGTGTCAACCACTGTTTTACAGATTATACGATTGCATTGCCAATGCTGTCTGCATTTATTTCTTTATAAAATAATTATTACTGAACCGATCTTAGTGAAATGAAAAAAATCGTGGTGAGAATTGATTGTTCTTTAAAGATTATAATCGAAATATGCCCCCATCTTAAAAGTTAAGATGTCGGACAGAATCATACTTGACCCTTCAAAGAGGCAACTTTATTCTTATTTTCCGAAAATGTCTTAGTTTTTTTTTCAATTTAAAGAGAAGCACTACTTTTCTTCCGCTTAACAAGGTACAAAACACTAAAATCGGTGAAAACAAAATCTGATTATGATTTAACCATTGTTTTACAAATTATACGATTGGATTGCAATAAGTATGATTCTGTCCGACATCTTAAATTCGAAGATGGCGAAAGATTATTTTGATTACAGTTACAGTCTTTAAAAAGCAATCAATTTTTACTATGATTTTTTGATTTCACTAAAATCGGTTTAGTAATAATGAATTTATACGGAAATCAATGCAGACAGGATTGGCAATGCAATCGTATAATCTGTAAAATAATGGTTGTAACAAAAATAGATTTTTTGAGAACCATCACACCGATTTTACTTATTTGTACCTCGTTGTGTGAGGAAAAAGTAGTGGTTTTCTATAAATTTAAAAAAAAACTAAAAAATTTTCGGAAAATAAGAATAAACACGCCATTTTAAAGAACCAAGAATGATTCTATCCATCATCTTAACTGTTAAGATGGCGATAAACTTTGATCATATTCTTTCAAAACAAATCAATTCTAACCAGGATGTTTTTTATTTCATCAAAATCGGTTTAGTGGTAATGAATTTAAAAGGAAATAAATGCAGGCAAGACAATCGTATAATATGCAAACCTTTTTAATTTTTTTTTAAATATAGCCGCCATTTTGTTTTGAAGTGAAATGTGTAAGTTTTTTTTACTTTTTTAAATTGAGTATCTCCCACTTAAAGTAAATTTAATAAAATTAATTTAATTTCTCTTAAAACAGGGAATTCATCTTTTTTCGTAACTTTGGCAGCCTTGGATTCTGATGCCGAAAAATCAGGAATCCTCGATTGAAAATTTTGCTTTTTGTGTTAGCTACTAACATGACAAATATAAAAAAATATACTCTTTTTGCAGCTTTTTCTTGAAACACCCTACAAATTTACTTGACTATAAAGATTTAAACCATTTTTACCTTTCTAGCCCGCGCAGCAATGGCTAAAGAAGATATTGTTTTCGACGATTTTTTTTTATTGAGATAACACCTACTTTTTTTGTTAAGGTCCTGTTCAGATCCTACACGTCAATGGGGACTTATTGGAATAAAACCTGACTTTGACACATTTACCCAGAAAACTAACAACTGACCTTTTAAAATTGACATACCAAAGCCAAATTTAATAATGAAGACCCTAACTTTCATTTAATAAATACCAACACTAATATATCCGGTTTTTAAATACACAAAGGCCGAATTGTGAAGGCGAGCAGCTGATTTTTATATGTAAATCTGTTACCATAGGGTCGATTTTAAAATATGGTCAGGTTTTATTCCAATAAGTGTCTAATCTGATATTTTTTTCGCTCGTATCTAGCGCTTTCCTTTTTATTCAATAATTTTTATTGGTTGTCTTGACAGAATGATGAGTTAATTCATATTTAAGTACTTTTTTTGGTTTTTACCAAATAAAAGTTACTATCATGTTTCTGGAAAACGTGTCTGGAACAATTCATTAAAGGTTGCATGCAAAATGACGTATTTGTTTCCGTTGCGCAACGTACCATTAAAATTACGATTTTTTATAACACAACTGTAAATAAAAAATATTATGAATTTTTAAAAACACGCTTGTTTTTTCTTTTAAACTGAACGATCAATTTCAGTTAAATTTCGTAAAGATAATAGGGACTTATTAAAATAAAACGTGACTTTATTTTAGTGTCGATTTTATTCTGGCAGATTTAAAAAGAAAACTGACAGCTGACCTCTCAAAATTGACATACCAAAGCCAAATTTAAAAATAAACTCGCTAACTTTTATTTAATAAATACCGACACTAATAAATCCGGTTCATAAATACACAAAGGCCGAACTTTGAAAGAAAGCAGCTGCTTTTTATATGTAAATCTGTCACAATGCGGTCAATTTTAAAATAAGGTGAGGTTTTATTCCAATAAGTGTCTAATGTCATTTGTGATGACGTCACCAGGTGAGAAAAAAACGTATGGCGTTGATTTTTTTGCCAATCAATATTTGGTTAGAAAATTTACTATCGCGTTCAGAAATTAATAGTGTATTATGTATTTGTATTCTTTCAGAAATTAACAAATGATGATATGGCCGTTTGCACCGTGTTTGTACCAACTATTTTAAGAAAGAATTAATGATAGGATGTATTCCTTAAAGTAACATTTCCCCATGGAAAAATATCACTTTAAGGAATACTTAGCGTTAAGACTTATATAATCGGTTCAAACGGTCATTAGCAGCACTTATAATATATATATTTTTTATTACCGTGCATAAAGAACTAACTTTACGCACACTGTCCGGTGCGTAAAATGCACTTAAAAAAATAAAAGAAAAGAAAAACAAATTTTAATACTGTCGAACCTCTATAACTCGAACTCAAAGGGACAACCAAAACAGTTCGAGTTATGGAGAGTTCGAGTTATAGAAATTCGAATTAAAGCGATTAAAACATATAAAATGTGTACGGACCACTTAAAAAGTTCGAGTTATAGAGAGGTTCGAGTTATAGAGGTTAGAGTTAGAGAGGTTCGGCTGTAATTATTTTTTTTATGCACTGATTGCGTATTTTCTTTAATGTACTGAGTACTAAACACAATTAAATACTACTGTATAATATAAAATGTTCGGTAGTAGAAAAATTATTGTATGCATCTCATCTGTAAAGTAAAAAATGGTAACTTTACACACTATACACACTTGTTGCATAAATTATTATTTTACATACGCATACATAAATTAATCTTGTAGTATTTTTTAAGGTATTTATTAACAAATTTAATAACAATTAATACTTTTTATTATGATTTTATCCCATTCTTTTTTCTATTTACTATCGTTGTTGGGCTCAATATTGTTGCATCTGCGGCTCGCTGTATAACGTTCTCAAATTGAAGTGCTATTCCATTTCGGACTTGTTCCCATTCCAGTTAAAAAAAGCCAATATTTTAAAATTATCAGCTGCGATTGTTTATTAAACCTATTATAATTGTTTCTCGGCATTTTACAACATATATTATATTCTACAATCTTTGTTCACAACTTTTTAAAATAATTTTCGACAAGTTGACAAACTCATGTTTTTGATTGACAAAGATGAATACTTCACATAACCAATTATACCTACCTATTTAAAAAATTAATTAATCATAAGCTTCGTTCGGTATTTGCGTCTCAGACGTGACGGATTTTTGATCACGTGAGTACAGATTAGTCTGAGCAAATTGGAATTAACGAACGATCCAGATCAAATCGATCAAATTTTTATAAATGGTTATAACCTCAAATATAACCAAAAATATTATGTACATATTGCAACTCACGCCCAGCTATAATTTTGACAAAATTTTCCTGTGATGTCGGAAATTTTAGAATTTGTTGTCTTCAAGATCAAACAATTCGATTTCAATCTTTTTACATAAAAAAATTATTTATGTAAACAAAACAAATACACAACATACGTCACAATATCAGAATAATCTGTTTCGTCCTTCAAAATGTACGGAGCAACCAGTTTTACGTCCGACTAGTCTGAGCAGAATTACCGAACGATTCAGATCTACCTTCCCTAGATCTAGATGGAATTAACGAACGATTTCGATCAAAAAGATTAATCCGACGTAAATACCGAACGCAGCTTGTGACTACTTTTTTTTAAAAGTTTATTGTCACCGCTGTTTATAATATACTAAACAAATATAAACAAAAATGACGTCATTACAAATGCGTATAACCATACCATACTGCGGATATAAATAATATCCCCCCCTTCTAACTCTTTAACCGATATCATATCTAGGGGTAGTGCCCCGCCAAGTTTGCGCACACTGCTGTTATTACCTTTTCTTGAAAGATTTCAGTGCATATTTGACCTATCTCTACTACTAATTCGTAATGATCTACAAAACTGAAATTTTGCACATTTGTAGACCTCGACAGGACTAACAATTCGTCCAACTTTTACCGACTTCCATAAAACAGTTACGAAATTTTGAAAAATATCGAATTTGCCACTCAGTACTCATGTATAGATCATCAAAATTCTGCTATACTTCCAAAAATGCTACAAGGCTAAAATTTGGCAGTCTGATAGGAAATATGACAAAGCCCTTGAACAAAATCACAAATCCCAAAGTTTTAATTTACTGTCCAACCCTATACATGTAAAATTGTGAAAAATTAACATTGCCCACTTCCAGAAACACTAGAGAGCTGAGATTTTGCAGAAGGTTACAAATTATAAAAACTATTTAAATAATCCATAAAACCCAAATTTTTAATTTACCTTCCCTCCTATGCAGGGTGTCCCAAATAAAAGCAACTACATACGTTTTCGGAAATGGTAAGAGATACGAGTTTGTTTAAAATAGAAAAAAGTTGCGCAATTCTAAGCCCAATCAGACGCCGTATCAAAACTAAAAATATCTACAGGGGTTTTTAAAATTTGGAGCAAAAACTAAAAATTGTGTTTTTTGAAAAATTGAAATATTGCCGCCATCTTGCAAACAAATTTAATGAAATTTGGTAATTTTGTATAAGCAACTACGGCCAATTGAATGCCGTAAACAATTTTTTTCTAGGCCTTCTAGTTTTTTTGAAACCATAGCTAACTTTGTTATTTCTTATGACCATCATATTGGATTTATACTTCAATAAATAGAGCATAAAAGGAGCTTTTCAACCGTGTATAATCAGCCTATCTTTGGATAACGAAAAATGTGAATTTATTAAAAAAATAGTTTTTCACTTAGTTGGCTATAAAACAAATGCCGTAGTTTTGTTTGTTGTCATACCTGCAAAACTACTTTTCAAAACTTACTTACATTACATTCTTGATCAGAAACCTAGATAAAAATGTCAGCAAAATAGCAGCTTTATCTTCTAGCTGTGTAGTGTGTAGTTTGTAAAATAATCATTTTTTTGATGTTTATTCTGTTTTAAATTCTGTTGTTTTAAATGTGTTATGTGTCCTTTTAGACTTTTTTAAAATTTGCAATTTTAGGAATTAAGTTAACAGATTTCAACCAAAATTTAAACTAAAATTAATATAAATGTTGCTACAATATTTATTTTTAAAATAGGTTCCAGTTTTATAATTTTAAATTAACATTTTTAACATGTCTATGTGAGTTGAATAAAATCGTAATCTATTTTTTGTATATTTAATTGCTCATTGTATTTTTTTTATATTTTTTTTCTCTATCTAGGTAATTTTTTGACTTCTATTTTGTACTAATTTATCAATAAATAAACTAAGCTAAACTATCAAACAGTCAATAAAAGTCTCTAAGTTTTTTTTATAAAATAAAGTGCCTAGCGTTGTAAGAGGAATATTTTCCTGGACTGAAAATTGCTCTACCGAGTGCATAATTTGATACCCAGTGAAACATTTTTAATGTTAAATTTAATAGATCACTATAAATTGGCAATTCTATGTTTCATTGTGTTATATTTGTGCCAAAATATATATTACATTTATCTTATGACTTCAAATATTTCGCACACTCTCTACAATTGTTTTTCTGTGGGACATTTAAAGTTAGCGTAGGTATATTTTAAACAAATATGAGATTTTGCGAGGATTTGGCCTTTGGAATAATTTAGGTTTCTCGACTGGAAGGAAAAAGTTATTTATTTTAAGATTATCGGTTTGGCTTAACCAAAAACGAAGTAAACTCGGTAAAGTTTACTCGCTTAAAACTGCCCTATCTTGCAAAACACGCAAACAGGGGCGCATACATTTTGTTATTTTGGGGAAAATGGGGTAATTTTGATTTTATGTTTGTAGTTGGGGATATTAGACCAGTCAAATTACACTTTGACAGAAAAAAAAATTATTAACAAAAACTGAGTACCAGCAGAACTACATACGATAATTTTCTAAAAGAGAAATTTCATTTAAAAAAAGTGCTTTTGAGCGGAAAAAAGAAATTCCTTTGTAAAATATTGTAGACATTTAGCACCCAAAGAGCTCTCTTACTCTTACCAAGTTTTGTTAAACTGACATTATTTTTGCAAAAATAAAAACCAAAAAACAAAAAAGAAAAAAAATTACGGTTTATACGATTCCCTGCCCCTTTTTACCCCCCGAACCCAACCCGCAACACCCCTGCTCACGCATTTACTTTTTTTAACTTCGTTTTTCGCCGCTCTACAATTTCCAATGCTCCAAAACCTGTTAATAATTTTCTTTTTTTTTGCCTTAAAATATGGTAATTCCACTGGCCTATATACACAATTAGGAACTTTGATTGAAATCTCTGGCTTGCCTCTTTGACGCTCTGCCACTAGCGCTATCCGCTGTCCGATGAGCTTTTTTAATTTGTCAAACACACATTCCTACAGTGTAATCAGTGAGACTAATTAGCTAATTTATTTTAACTCAATTTACTAGAAAACTTAAACTTAGGGTTTACTTTAAAAGATTCGCCGTTTTGTTTCAATTTTTGTTCACAATTTTGTTCTGCTTAAAACATTTTTTTCGATTTATTTTTGTTTTTACCCAACTGCAGCACGGCGAAAGGAAGGGTAATGTTTTGCGCTTGGGCTATGGATATATGTATGTTTGTGTCGCGCTAGAGGCTAAACGGCTGAATCGAATTTGACAAAAAATGTGTCGTTGACTTGCTACTGATCCCGACGGTGCTATAGGCTATATTTTTTTTAAACAGGAGTCATTAGACGCCATTTTCTCACATGATGTATGCATGTATGCTTTAAGGCATACAAACCGGCTCTGGAACGAAATAGTGATGTAAAAAATAGCGAGTATTAAAATACCGGTATCGAAATAACGACAATCAAAATGGCGATGTAATGAAAGAGCGACTATCAAAAGAGCGATGAAACAAAATAGCGATATAACAAAATAGCGATGTAACAAAATAGCGATTGTAACAAAATAGAGACTATCAAAATAGCGATGCAACAAAATGGCAACTATTAAAATAGCGATGAAACAAAATAGCGATATGTTCGACCCTTTGGTTTCTTCCTAAGAAATTTTTTCAAAAAAAGAACTTTCCTGACTTCTTTTTCGCGATCCTAGAGGATGTGAATCCAAACCGAACCGAACCGAGCCGACCCGAACAAAAAAAAAATTATCCAAACGTCTTTTTCGGAATCCTAGAGAGTTTGAATCCAAATCGAACCGAATTCGGTTCAGATCGGTTCGGTTCGGATTCGCACCCTCTAGGATCCCGGAAAAGAATCAGGGAAGTTTTTAATACCGCAGGATATAATAGCGCAGTTCGGTTTGGATTAGTTTGATTCGATTGGGTTTGGTTTGATTCGGTATTTTGATACATCGCTATTTTGATACATCGCTATCTTGATTGTCGCTATTTTGGTTGTTGCTATTTCATTACTCGCTGTTTCGTACGTCGTTATTTTGTACATCGCTAATTCGTTCCGGAGCCATACAAATTACCTCAATTTCAGGCGATTTTAATGAAATTCCTTTGACCACCCATTACAAATGTCCTCTAATTAGCTGAAATTACTTTGTAGTCCTCCCTGCTCTTCAAAAACCATATCCGCATAATTTTATCAAATATAGGGCAATTTCCAAAATTATTTCTCCTCACTCTTTAAGATAGTTTTCCAACACCATTATGCTAGTTGCCCCCATCCTCTTCCTCACTCCGCCCCACCCCCTTTATGAGTAATAGTTGTAGCTATAACATTCACAAATATAGAGCGATTTCAAAAGTTCTTTCTGCACACGGTTTAAGATTGTTTTCAACAACCTTTTTACTTTTCCTTTTCAACTTCCTCGCCCCTCCCCCACCTATACTCAATGTTTGTAGAAATGCACATATCTACCCTTTGGGCATAGTTCAATATTTGACACGAATGCATGATTTAGGTACAGTTCATATCATTATTTTTGAGACAACTTTTTACAACTTATTTTCGTTGGTCTATGCTATTTGTTATGGTAAACAGCTGATGATAACTGTCAAAAAGTTATCTCAAAAATTATGATATGGAGTTTAATAATTAGGTCTCTTGATTTAGAAAAAAAAAACAAAAAAAATGAAAGATAACAGTATTCGCGTCCGTAGAAAATCTACACGTACTTTCTGGGTAACGCTAAATGAGTGGTATATGCATAATGCTTTCTAGAAGGCTGAACTAGAATTAAACCTAAAAGTTGGAAATAATTTTTTTTATAAAATACCCAAAAACCATGAAGATAGATCAAAAATTCGCAGCGTATATATAATATAATATTAAAACGAGTGAAGCGGTTTAAGCTATCTAATCAATTATAATAGTATAAAAAAGTTTTTAAATAAAAACAACACCCAACTGCTAAATCCAGTTGTACCTGCTATTCGCAGTTGGGTACAAAATTACCCAATAACCTGATTCATGAAAATACAGAACTGTATAATATCGTGCGCTTTGGGCATCAAAACTAAAAGTTAAAGCATGTACATTATAGGTATCCCATCAATTTTGTATCCAACTGCGACTAGTAGGTAGGTACAAGTAGATTTAGCAGTTGGTGTTTTTATATTATTATAATTTACTAGGTAGCTCAAACCGCTATTTTTGTTTGTGCGTACCTACATTTTATATTCTCTTCTGCAGTCTCGATTTTTAGGTCACAAATTTTCAAACTTGGCACATTGATGCATTAAGAATGTCTCTTAGTACTTTATTTTATAAAATTTGGAAAACTATCATCTTAATTTCGTTGGTATGTACAGTTAAACACTTTTTAAATTGCCGGCTGCTTTCTTTATGCCAAAATTTATCCTTTAAAAATAGTTTGTTACCTATTTACATATACGGATAGTATAGAGGTTAGGTTCACTTTTTGTTTGATTTACTTCAAGCTGGTTTCCCTAATTTTAAATAGAAAAAAGTCCTTAATTGTACAAGGTGTCCCATTTTTAACGGTGTTGAATGGGAAGCTTAGTTATTATAAAAGAGCCTGTGGAATTATTACTGTCCTCAAATTTTGAGACAAGAAAAAAACGTTAAAAGTTTCTTTCTAGCCCTTAAAGTCTTAAGCTACGAGGGAAAATTCAAAAATTTTGAATTCTAGAAATCCGTTATTAGGCCAGATATTTTAAGGGCGAAAAAATATCGAAACACAAAATATCGAAAACACAAAATATCGAAAATGCAAAATATCGAAAACATACAATATATCGAAACTACAAAATATCGAAACCACAAAATATCGAAACTACAAAATATCGAAACTACAAAATATCGAATCACAAAATATCGAAACTACAAAATATCGAAAATACAAAATATCGAAAATACAAATTATCGAAAATACAAAATATCGAAAATACAAAATATCGAATCACAAAATATCGAACATACAAAATATCGAAATTAACAAATATCAAAAATAAAAATAGAAAATTTCCAAACCTTAACCTAACCCGACCTTGACGTAACCGAACCTAATCTAACTAAACCTAATCTGACCTAACCTCATAAAAATAGAAAGTTTCAAAAATCTAACCTGACAAAACCTAATCAAATCTAGCCGAAACAAACCGAACCATAGCAAACTGAACCAACAATTTTTTTCACTTCTTTCCCGGGATCCTAGAGGGTGTGAATCCGAACCGAACCGAAACGAGCCGAACCAAACCGAACCGAACCGAACCTAACTGAACCGAACCTAACCTAATCAAACTAACCTACAACACTGCTAATTAGGTTTGGTTGGGTATGGTTAGGTTTGGAAAGGTTCGGTTCGGGTCGGTACGGTTCGGTTCGGTTCGGTTCGGTTCGGTTCGGTTCGGTTCGGTTCGGTTCGGTTCGGTTCGGTTCGGTTCGGTTCGGTTCGGTTCGGTTCGGTTCGGTTCGGTTCGGTTCGGTTCGGTTCGGTTCGGTTCGGTTCGGTTCGGTTCGGTTCGGTTCGGTTCGGTTCAGTTCAGTTCGGTCCGGTTCGGTTCGGTTCTAATTCACACCTTCTAGGATCCCGGGAAAGAAGTCAGGAAAGTTTTTTTTGTAAAAAATTGTTGGTTCAGTTTGCTTTGGTTCGGTTTGATTCGGTTCGGTTTGATTTAATTAGGTTTTCTTAAGTTAGGTTTTTGTTATATCAGATTAGGTTAAGTTAGATTAGGTCAGGGTCAGGTTAGGTGTAGGTTCCGAAATTTTCTGTTTTTGATTTTCGATATTTTGTTGTTTCGATATTTTGTTGTTTCGATATTTTGTATTTTCGATATTTTGTATTTCCGATATTTTGTTATTCGATATTTTGTGTTTTCGATATTTTGTATTTTCGATATTTTGTTGTTTCGATATTTTGTTGTTTCGATATTTTGTATTTTCGATATTTTGTAGTTTCGAAATTTTGTAGTTTCGATATTTTGTAATTTCGATATTTTATGGTTTCGATATTTTAATTCGATATTTTGTTTTTCGATATTTTGTGTTTCGATATTTTTTCGCCCTTCCATTTTAATTCTATTAAAACTTCTCTACAGATAGTTGATCCTGTCAATAAAAGAGAGAGATTTCAGAAAAAAATTAGGAGAAAAATACGGATCTATTTTTTTTTTTAATTTTGTTTTATTGCTAGGGGTGAATTGGGGACCCGATTTAAAGCAAAAAACTGATAAAACTTAACTTATTATTTTTTTTTTTCTGAAATCTCGAATCCGAATCGTCAGACCAAAAATATCTGCACTAATAATAAAGATATGATAAATTTGTTGAAATACTAATTTCTGAATTTTCTCTCGTAGCTCTAAAACAAGGGCTGAAAAAAACTTTTAGACCTATTTTTTTTAGGTCTCGAAATTTAAGGATAGTGATCCACATCTTTTAAAATAACTGAGTTTCCTATTGAGACCATCAAAAATGGGACACCTTATACAACTCAAAAATTTCATACCAGATGATCAGTATTTCTCTATAAAACAGTGCAATCTAGACATTGACACTACTATGTCGGTTTAGTACGTTTTTCTACGTTGTCCGCCGCCTATTCTCCACCACCTTCGTTCCTGACAATCATCTTCTGTCAGATTTTTTTGACTCATTGATCTTTGAAATGAATGTTGCCATTCTAGTTTAGGACGCCCCCTTTTTCTGCGCTCTATCGGTTGTCATTCTAGAACCTGCTTTGGTAATCTTTCATCGTTCATCCGTTGGACATGGCCGTACCATATCAGTTGCCTTTTAGTGATGTCGTCCGTTTTGCTTCCCTCGATTCCCATTCTTTCTTTTATAATCTCATTTCTTATGTGATCTATTCTAGATATTCTCATTGATCTTCTTATTGCATCCATATCGACACTTTCCATTTTTGTTTTGTATTTTTCTGTTAAGCGACAAGTCTTTATTCCACAGAACAGCGTGCTTTTTACCATTGTTTCATATATGTTAAATATTACAGTCTTTTTATCTCTCTGCTCCATAAAATACCCTTAAGACATGCAGTCTGTTACTGTCTTATCAAATGTGACACCCAAGTATATATACTCATTGCATGGAGATATTGTCTGTCCATTATTTAGTTTTAACTCACTGGATTCGTTTCCCATACATAAGTACTAGGTCTTGTCCACGTTCACTGTTAATCCCCACTTTTGGTATTATTCCGTTAACTTTCTCATCATGTACTCCATGTCTTCTTTATCAATAGCTTCTCATGCGGTGCATTTTACATTTCCAGTTTTTTAGAGCTGCTGCGATATATATTTTAAAAAGAGTTAAGCCTTTTGTAACCAGGAAGTCGATATCCAATTTTAATTTTAGATTTTGACCCTTTGTATATTTATTTTATCGCTTTTTGTATGTATGATTGATATTAGTTTGCTCTAACACTGTCCATAATTTTTCTACTGGAACGTTATCATATGCTTTTTGTAGGTCCACAAAAGTAACATGAGTCTCTATGTTTCGGGCGCTCCTTTTTTCAATTACGTGTTTAAGACAGAAAACATTATCACTACAAGATCTGCCTGCACGAAACCCACTTTGCTATGCTTCTTCTTGTTCATGATAATCATTCTCTATTCGATCTCTAAGAATCCTACCGTACAATCTACTTAAAGTACTGGTTACTGAAATTCCTCTGTAATTGTTGCAATCCAGCTTGTTTGCTTTTTTAGTTATTGAGGATATGAATGCAATTTTCCAATCATTAGGTACTGGATGTCCGTTTATGCATTGATTGATAATATCATATGTGAGATTTTCGAGTAAGTTCTCTGATCCATATTTGAGCATTTCAGCATATATTCACCCAGATTCGCTAGCTTTTCCGGATTTAAGCGTTTTAATACAGTTTTTTATCATTTCTTTTTCGATGATTACTTTCTCGCCATGTACTTCTATGTCTCTCCTCGGATCTTATCTTACCGAATCAAAGGTACAGTGATCAGTACAGGGAGTATTTCCCCAATTTTCCTGATCCCTCTTGCATACGCCTCTGGTCGCAATATTAATGATTAAAACCAACTAATAGCTTTAAGCTTAAAAAAGTTGCAGCTTCTCTGCATAAACCATGCTAGTAACAACTTTCAAGTAAAACAGCGGAAATTGCAAATGCACCTGCTCTAGACTCTGCTAATTTAAAATAAATATGTAGTTAAACTTTTAGAAGAGTAAACCTATCGAGAAAATCCCCAAAACATTTTTTTTTTGCATTTTTAGTTACTAATAGACGTATTTGGAGGAAAAAAGTCTACTAGAGTTTGACTAGCGGAAGTCGGATTTTTAAGATGGCCGTCCAGCTATAACAAGAAAATCATAAAACATCTAAGGCACTGTTATTTAAAGTGAAAAACTTATGACCAATAAGGGGAAAAATTACAATCTCCGATTTTAACGCCCCTTTCCATCGACTTTTACCAACTCCACATTAAGCAGAAAATGGTAAAAACCGTTAAATAAATGTTGGAAGTAAAACGTTTTTTTTCTAGAACAAATTTGTGTTTAAATGAAGTCAACTTTTGACATTAAAAAAACATGTAGAAAATCCTAACTAAAATTTCATGTAAAAGCATTACCAAAAATATATTTATAAATAACGTTAAGAAAACAACCAATGAACCATAATTTTATTAACATTAAAAACAATACCATCAATATATTGTTATTTTTATAATGTTTTTCCTTGATCTCATTTCTTACGTTAAATTAAGGATATATGAAATTAACAAATACTTTGTTTTTTAACATTAAAAAAAAAGGGCGCTGCTTTAGTTCCACTACCAAAACTGCATGGCCATCGCCATTTTTAGTTGCGTTTCGCTGCGAGTCAGTAAGACAGGCGCTTTGTGGTATTTTGTTAAAATATTTGCCTTTTGTTAAATAAACGTGGCAAATTAAAAGCACAAATATTAGTAATGAAAGTGAATCCATATTTGGGTCGGAATATATTTCAGTTGTGTTGGAACGATGTTATAGTTAAAGAACAACAAATAGGTATGCAGTGATTTCAATCAAGCACTACAAAATAAGGTAAGAAAAGTAAACTCAAGTAAAAAAACATTACAGCAATGAGTATAAGACCCATATAGAGTGGCAACCGGCGAGCCTTAAAACATGGAGCGACAGATGGCGCTGAAATAAATTCGTCTACGATGCAATATTCAGAGACAACTACCAGTTGCCAATCTATACGGGTCATATAGTCATTGGTTATAGGTAATCAGACAGGGACCGGCTACGAAGCTGAATTTCCTTTACTGAGTGTCGAGTTCACGAAAACCTTAACGGACTCTTGCTGCTCTGCGTTTCCAAAATAGAAGAAATTTATATAGGTTATCTAAGGTACTTTATCTTTGGAGAAATTTTAAAAACAATATATTTTTTTAGTGTTAAAAAAACATTTATTTTTTAATGATAGAAAAACATTTATTTTTCACTGTTAAAAAATCAGCATTTTTTTTGTAGCTAATTAGGTAAAAATAATAATTACGATATATTTTTTTCAACCCCGGCGCTAAATATTTCAGTCGTTAAGCGACCGAGAAATAAATTTAGACTTGTTCCATTCGAATAGTTTTAAGACAAACGTTCTAACCCATCTAATTAATCACCTACATAGTAGAAAAGTACCCAAACTTTTAGGGCTTTTGTAACAAGTTGGAGATAAATTCACAGGAAATAAATCTGAGAGCGGAATGACTTGTAGTCGTAAGCTACGTCCATACTTGTAAGCTTTTATTTACAACAAAAAATAGTCTATTTAAACTAGACTACAAATTTGGCATTGAGTCACAAAAAAAAAATTCTAGCTACAAACAAAAAACAACAGATATTCAAAATACATTAATAAATATTTTAAAACTATTTTGAAGCCTTTTTTAAAATATAACATATACAAACAAATAACAAAAACAAAAGTTACCTATTAGCAAATCAAATATCAAATGTATAATAAATAGAAAGGTAGGTATAACAAATAAATTAGGACGAGTATCAAAAAAATTTGAGGAAGAGTCTACCGTTCAATTAATAATTAATTCAAGTTTTTTTAATTCCAATTTTTAAATTCTGTTTTTAGGTTATTAAGATATACCTAATAGTTTACCCTCTGTATTAGCAATGCTTACTTTATGCGTATAAGAGATTTTATAAAATTAGAAATAAACATAAAAGTTCGGTAACTTTAAACAGGCAGTGACGGTAAAGTTAAAACTGTATTAACTAGACAAACGTCGGATTAGAGTGTGTTGCAATACAGGAGAAGACAACGTAACAAGAACAACTTTTAACAAGACAAAAGTTTTGCAGTTTTCTCCCTAAAGTTTCCAACATCAGGGTTTCAATTTGAGCCTAATGTAGGTAATTCTTTGTCATAGTGCTGGATTTTGTAAACGTTTTTTCCAAGTAATGACAAATAATTAATAAAATAATTTACAGTATGGTAGATAGAATGCTCAAAATTACTGGTTTTATATAAATCACCTTAATTTCTTTGAGACAACAAAGACCGATGTTAATCAAGCCGTTAAAAAATAAATTGATCCATGACGGACCTGATACCTTCCTAGCTAGCCTAATTAGCATACTTGAAGTGAATCCATGATATATCAGCTTTAAAAACAATTTTTTTAAATATCTCAGAAACTAAAGAGCGAAGTCTTTGGTTATAATACAAATTATAGAACAAAATGTGGTCTGCTATATTCCGAAAACCGCATATTGATATGACGCTATATTAAAATGTTAGCATTTTTTAAATAATTTAATTGTCAAAAAACTGATATTACCAATAATGGATTTTGACTAAAATCTAATCAGCTCGTAAGAATGTCGAACACAGTTTTATCTGAAAGATTTTTGAAAATCGTTTTAACAGTTTAGGAGCTATTGTGTTACGGAGAGAAATAATACACACACAGACAAATATCACGATATTGCTAAGATAGGTTAAAATACACACAAATAACACATTTTCGATGTTTACTCAAAAAAATTTTTTTCGTCGAAACTAGTACCCTCTCTAGCCATTGCTACGCGGGCTAGTAAGGTAAAAAGAAAGCGGTAGTTGAATGAATGAAAATATGTTTGATTTATTGAAGTGTGCGACTGACAAATTGGCACCATATTTATGAAATAAACAATATATGTAAGTATCTTATAAGACATCTGAAACCTACCTATAAAGATCCTGTTATTCTGCAGGGCCATAAGATCTGGAAGCCCAATAAGGCCCACAAATATTATCAGCATAACCGTACCGATTACAAAGACAACCCGCAGCAGTGGCTTCAATTCGTCAGCATTTAAGAACTCCTTTTATAAAAAACGGGTTTTTTCTTTTTCACGATATTTTAAAAGCAGGTAGGTACTTCTGTTTCTCTTAAAATCTTTTTAGTTGTGGTAGTTTAAATTACAAAACAATTTTTACAGTTTCTGGTCTAAAAATACAAATTTTGATAAATCTATAGTTACACATGATTCACAACTTATGTTCTACTTACTCTAACTTCTATCTAACTTAATCTAAAAAAGCGGCAGGTTGCCGCTTAGCACTTTGTAGGTCTATTCTCTCTATGGATTTTGGTGGCTTTTACCTATACTGAAATTTCTGCTTTCTGCTGCTTTTTTGGCGGCTGTAGACGATGACTGACATCCGTATGTGAGAATGGGACGGATCAGAGCTTTGTATATGGTGAGTTTGTGACTCATGCTTAGTTTGCTCTCCCGTCGTATTAGAGGGTAGAGTAGGCTCATTTGGCATGCTACTTTGACTCTTGTGCTGGTAAGGTGGGTTTTCCATGTTAGTTTCTGCAGTCCCAAGAACTTGGCTGTGTCTGACCATTCTATATTCTGGTTTTCTATTACGATGTGTCTCTGTAGAGGTGTTCTGGTTTTTGTGAATAGAATTGCGGAGCCACTTGGTGAGCTAGTTTGTGCGTTTTTGGAGCTTTAGTGTGATGTGTCTCGTGCTTTTTCCCTTGGCTGTTACTATGCTGTTGTCGGCGAAATTGGTATAATTTGGTGTTTCTGTTCTGTGGTATGTCGTGCGGGAAGATTGTGTATAGCGTTGGCGCTAAAGCTAAGCCTTGGGAGATGCCTGCCCTTAGTGGTATTGGTCTGGATGTTTGATTGTTTATTTTGATTGAACTTGTCAGTGGCGGATCCATGGGGGGGCAGAGGGGCCCGCCCCCCCCCCATCCAGACATATCACTTATTTTGTAGTTTAGCAGAATCACTTATTTAAGATTTGTCACAAATTCTACTTAATTTTGAAAAAAATTTCGCCTGCGGGGCCATATACTTCCTTTACATACTGAATTTCACACCTCAGATCCACAGCCTACCTAACAAGGTAGGCTGTGTCAGATCTATCAAGAACTGCTAATAAAAAATATTTTGTGGTTGCTGCCAATTTAGCCCCTCCCCCTGGAAATCCTGGATCCGCCACTGGAACTTGTCCTGGCTGTGATGTATGAAAGTATGATTCTGGTAGGGTATGACGGTAGTTGGCTGATTATCATTTTGTAAATTAGTCCTTCGTGCCATACTTCGAAGGCTTTACAAATTTCGAGGAATATTGCTTCAGTGTGTTGTCTTTTATTGAATTGGTGTAAGATTTGCCTGGACAGTCTTGTTATTGAGTGTGATCGTTTTCTGTTTCTTGATCAATATTGAAATGTATTATTCTCTTAAACTCTGTAACCATTTAGTCCTAAACTAAACTCAAATTTTAAAACTTATCCGTTTTTCTAATACTTGTTAGACCTTAGATGTTTATTCTGAGTACCTGCGACATAAGTTATATATTACAGCGGTCAAAAATGATACTCATTTGAGAGCGAAACACAGCTTATAATGTTTTAGGGCTCCAGTTTCCAACCCTTTCCCACTCTAATTTTGTGTAAAGTAGAATTTTTAAGAACCCTCTGGAAGCAGATAAATATTTTGGTATGAACAATTTTAGTTTATTGTGGAAAAGTCTAATATCCCTTGTAAATGACTCTAAAAAGGATTAAAATTTTTGATCGTAAATCCCCAAAATAAAATAGGAGGATTTCTTTAAGTCATATACGCAATGACAATACGAGTGTTTGTTAGCAAACCACCCAATTATATGAATTACCGGAAAAAATCGGCAATTTTTTTAAGGTTATATAAAATTTCCGGAAGTTTAAGACTATTTGTCAAAGTTTCAAATAATATCTACCTATTTTTAACACTTTTAAAATTTAAAAAAGAAATAAATAAAATTGTATTTTCTTCTTCTGCGAAGTTTTTGGTATAACACAACTTATTGAGAAAAAGGCGTTATACTACATTTCAAACTATATATTAATGCGATGCTTCATTAAAAAGTTAGCATATTTTCAATTTTTAATTTGTCAAAAAACTGTCATTAGCATTTATGGATCTTTACAAAAATCTAAGCCGCGCTCGTTACAGTATCGAACACAATTTTTTGTGAGAATATCATGGAAATGGGTTTACCGGTTTATGAGCTATTGTGTTACGGGCAGACACACACACACACACACACAGATATCACGACGATATTACTGCGTTAGATTAAAATTTACCCAAATAACACATTTTCGGCGTTATTTGGAAAAAAGGTTTTTCGCCGAAAATAATACCTTTTTTTAGGCATTGCTGCGCGGTCTAGCAAGGTAAAAATTAGTGTTAATATTTAAATTAAATCGATTTTATAAATTTATCTTATTTTTAACTTGAGACTCGAGAGAGAGAGATTATTATCGTATCTAACCTTACCTTATACATAATTCGTATGTATAAAGCTGAGAGTCCACGTCGGTCGGGCAGAGCGGCACGGTGCGCTTTCTTCGAAGGAGGTCCGTCCATTGCAAACGCGGCGCACAGTGTACTTGCACCGAGTTTCGTGTTCCCTTATATTCGAGCATTGTAGATCGTTTTTTGTAGTTTAGTTGTGTACACGATTAGCTGAGCAGTGAGCAGTGACTATGTATGATTCTGACGAAAAAATGTTGTTTCTGACCACAATGGTAGAGGAGATATTCCTGCACAAGCAAAATAAGGTTTTCCTTGGAAAATTCTACCATTTTCGTAGTAACCTGATGGATAAAATTTATAGGACACAGATCTAAATGATTTTACACGTTAATATTAAAAGAGTTTTATAGCAAACTGGTGAAATTCCAATAAAAGACGGTGCGACTGACCAATACAATGTAGTAAACAGTACTGCACACTTCACACTTCTTGTACGAAATATTTCCGAAAACAATCGGAAATCGACGTATTCTAGAAATTCCGCTCTGCTCTGGCGTCCACAAGGTCGATAAAGTAGCGCGGCGTAAACGACGTCCATGATTGCGATTCGGTTGTAGCCCGAACGCTGCCGTTTTTTCTAAAGAAAGATTGTTCCAGACTGATTTTTAACGAACATTTTTGCGATTACGGGTGTTAGTTACCCAAGCGATTTCCCATATCGTCTGCTATTTACCAGAGATGTTCGGGCGAAAGCCGACTGGCAATCCTGGGTGTTGTATACAAATATGCGAGCGGCGCGACGCGGCTTCAAAGAAAAATGCATGAAAACAAATGGAGACGTGTCTATTAGGGGAGCGGGCCGGTCGCAGCAGAGCGGAGCGGGTTTCAGCAACTCCCGGGACTTGTCTAGAACGCCACGCCGCCCGCATATTTGTATAAAACACCCAGGATCGCCAATCGGCTTTCGCCCGAACATCTCTGGTAAATAGCAGACGATATGGTAAATCGCTTGGGTAACTAACACCCGTGATCGCAAAAATGTTCGTTAAAAATCAGTCTGGAATAATCTTTCTTAAGTAAGAATTCGTAAATTTCTAACATACATATATTTTTTTTTAAACATACTCTCCTGACCTCTTTCCCGGGATCCTAGAGAATGTGAAACCTAACCGTTGTCAATCGATCGCCAACGTAACCGAACCGTCAATGTAGAATAGGGCTTCATTGACACGATTACGGCAGCGTTCGGGCTACAACCGAATCGCAATCATGGACGTCGTTTACAAATATGCGCGCCGCTCTGCCCCACCGACCCAGTGGACGCTCAGCTTATATCTTCGTTGCAACAATAGGGACTTATTGGAATAAAACCTGACCTTATTTAAACATCGACCCTATGGTGACAGATGTGCATATAAAAAGCAGCTGCTCTGCTTCAAAATTCGGCCTTTGTGTATTTAAAAACCAGATTTATTAGTGTCGCTATTTATTAAATGGAAGTTATGTCAATTTTGAGAGGTCAGCTGTTAGTTTTCTGTGCAAATGTGTCAGAATAAAGTCGAGTCTAGAATAAAGTCAGGTTTTATTCCAATAAGTCTCTAATAATGATGTGGGGTTGGTCTAAACAACTTAGAGCGAGCGCAACGATGCCGAGCTTTGCTCAAAGTATTAGTCTTTGAGGAAAGCGTGCGCTACCTAGTACCATTTCCAAATGGCACAAATGCAGCATAAATATTTTTAACTTACATGAATAAAGCAAACTGTCATAGCTAATCCAGCGATCCAGGCGCACTTGGCCTCAAAGAACCAGGTAAGTTCATCGACGCATCCATGGTAAAAAGGATTTCCGGTCACGGTGTCCCTGCACTCAGTTGGCAATGGTTGTTGGAGTGAGAGGTAGTCATTAGCACCGTCAGCACCGCAGCATGCAGCCTAAGAAAACGAGAGTATTTATATTGGAGATATTGAAAAATTAAAACACGATACTAAATGTTTAGTTTTGCATTGAGTTGTTTTCATAACTAGAAGATGCCTGCAACCATATTGATCAGGTTTGCGGTTTGATGGACACATTTTTGAGCTCAATGTCTTAATATATACATAATACATATAGCTATGTTACACTACTTATACGCGTGTCGAGTAAATATGTGAGAGGCTGTGAAATAGCAAACCTCACCAATGAGATTTTGGGCTCACTCTAGAGTTTTCAACACACGAGACCAAGCTCTAATGCATTTTAAGTGTATAATATGTTTCTTATGTCAAAACCAGTTGTGCTGTCATTTATCATATAAATCTAAATATAATATATCGTACTCGTACAAATAGATAAATATCCCAAATATCTGTAATATTAAGACACAAATAGATACGGCACAAAGAATATGTTAATTTGTTTATAAAGTTTAACATTGAAAATAAGAGTAATACTCTTTTGCCTTAGATTTATAAAACCTTATTAATAAACTACATTCTGTTCCATCAGGCCGTGCGACAGTCATAAAACCGTCCGAAAAATCCCAAAGCGCGCGCAATGCAGTACGAGGTCTGTTTTAAAACTGTTTTGGTTAGATGGAAAGACCATTGGCGTAGCTAGGGGGGGGACCAGGGGGGGCCTGGCCCCCCCTGAAGTCCCTTAGGCCCCCCCTAAGATATTTTAGGCCTCCCCTACCGACTACTAGTAAAAGAACATGACGCTGAAAATACATACTTTTCTATTATTATTCGCGAAATATTCAAATAAAATAGGTGCATTAAAATTTAAAATCATTCAGATAATGTTTACATTTCAGGAAAAAGCCCTTGTCTTGCGGAATTAGGCTTTTTCTCTTTAAATTATCGGTAACTTTTCTGCACTTATGCAATTTCCCGAAAATATTTTATACAACATAATTATGCATATTGAATATTTCATACATATTGGCGAGATCTTGTAAAATATTATAGAAGTGTTAGTTAAATTTCGCATTTAATAAAGACAGCGACCTTTGCCCCTCTGTTTCCGAAATCGGGTTGTAGATGTCGTAAGGTTATAAAAGACCTTTTTAAACTGTTTCTCTAAAATAAATATAATTATCTTTTTAGTTTTTTTGAGGTTAGCGTTTAGTGTCTTATGAAAATTCTCCGATTTTGGTGACAATTTCATAACCATTTTCATATTAAGTTTTCCCACGTCGTTAAATGGAATAAATTCGTCTAGCAATACCGGGAAATTTTTAATATTAATACTTCTACTCTAAGAGCAGAAATGACCATTTTAAAGAATTGTATTTTTCGGTTAAATCAAACTGTTGGTCATGATTCTATCAAACAACATATAGCAGAAAACACCTATCCAGACCTCTACCAACTTTTTAAAGTTGCGAGTATTCTTCCAATTTCAAGTGCAACTTGCGAGAGGTCTTTCTCTGCCATGAGGAGAGTTTTTAATTGGCTTAGAACAACTATGACTCAAGAGAGACACTCAGGTTTGTCATTGTTATTCATAGAAAAAGATGTTGAGGTCGACTTAGACAGTGTGGTAGACGCTTTCAGTCAGCGACGTAGAAAACTTTCTTTGTAGAATTGCTGAATCACATACTTCCTGTGTATACATAAAAATAAGTTGGTAAATGTATTATTAAATTTGTTATATTAAAATATTAGAACATTTAATGCGCGTATTTTTTTTTATTCATTGCACACTTTGCACGACTCTTTAAAACCTATGTTTGCTTTTTGTTCAAGATAGACCGGGGCCACGGCCCCCCCTGAAAAGCAAGGCTAGCTACGCCAATGGGAAAGACCAAATACCTGTCCAAAAACTGAATGCTGTTGGGGTCGTGATCATGCGAGAGAGTTAGGTTCAAGTCACGTCACTAAAAGGGTAGGTTTGGGGTCTTCCGTAAATATAGATCGAGGGATGAATTCGAGAGCACGAAATTAAAGTTGCACACAGAAAGAATTACACAATTACATAGGATTATCATAATATATTTTTAATTTTAGTTCCTTAAAATGCAGATAAAATTACATTAATTTAATTTATATTCACAAACTATAAACCACTACCGACTGCCTAAAAAACTAAATATACCAATAATTCAAACAAACTTGCATTAGCACATATTTTTGGGCGAAACTTGTGAAAAAATATTTATTTTTTCTAATATAATATGTATTTTGCAATTTGGTTTTTATAAAATATTTGTGAAACTACCTACATATTTCCAAGTTTTTGTAATTTTATTCATTTTTAGGATACTTCTAAGAAGTTAGAAAAATCAAATTGTGTAGCTTGTACTTTGTAATATATTCCAATATTCCAATACTCCCTGTTATCTATTTACATAATGGTTGGCGTTTGATGCAAACATTCAGAAATAAAGGTACGAAAAATGCACAGATACCAAATTTACATAAATAGTGTTTTTGTCAACTGTACGCCGATGATTTGACGTAACGAATACAAGAATAAAATAATATTCATGCGTACAAGTATAACCAATCAGGACATTTCATCTTAAGGACCGCAAAAAGGATAGACTTATACCCATTGATATTGCTATTTCAAATGTTTGCATTCTGCATCGTAAGGTACCGTACTCAGAGTAATAAAATATAAAGAGAAGTAGTAGCCCCGTTTTCGGCGGTCATTCATTCATTTGTTGGTAAACAATGTAGCTTTTCCGCTGTAAAATTTTATAAATTATAAGTAAGGTTCAACTTCTTACCTTACCAAAATATATAGTGCTTTAAGTTGGTTAGGCTATTCAAACCGTGCGATAATTTGTCATGCGCTTATTAGCCCGCGTCGCGTCGTTTTATGCTGTGTATTTCTTATTACATCCTGCGATAAAATCTCATTTAGACAACATAATTTATGAACCGCCCCTTTTCCCACAATTTTTTCAGGACGTGGCAACAGGTGTATGACATCATATTACGGATTTCGTTTTAGCAGGGCCGGGTTTCGTTTTGAGCTACTTGGAATATATCCCTAGGTAAAAAGGGATTCCTTTTTCCTATTGTAGAGGACGATTAATTATTAGTCATTGTTCCAACAGTTTTAACCGGTATTAAGGATATTCTATTTTATTATTTTAAAATGCGGCTTTTCTGTTTGGAAAGTTGAAGCATTATTAACCATCCAAACGAAAATTTCATAGGATTGTTTTAATTTTCTTTAAGTATTTAGTAGTTTTGTAGTTTTTCTGTGTGAAACCACACCTTAAGGAAAACAAGCGTCTTGGAATTAAATAAATGGATCAATGACGGATCCGATACCTTCCTAGCCCATTAGCACACTCCACGTTATATCAACCTTGAAAACAGTTTTTTGTAAATATCTCCGAAGCGAAAGCTCCTACGAACTTTTCAGTTATAACATAATTTTGTTCAAAAAACGCGCGCTACTACATTCCGAAAATCACATATTGATGCGACGTTCCGTTAAAAAGTTAGCATTTTTAAAACTTTTTAGCTCGTTGCAGTATCGAGTGCTATTTTACCTGAAAATTTCATGTAAATCGGTTAAGCGGTTTAGGAGCTATTGCGTTACGGACAGATATACATACATACACACACAACACAGACAGACATCACGACGATATTCCTAGGGTAGGTCAAAATACACCCAAATAACACATTTTCGGTGTTATCTAAAAAAAAAAATTTTTGTCGAAAAACAGTACCTTCTCTAGCCGTTGCTATGCGGGCTGCTGAAATGTCTTTCAGTCTTAAAAAGCTCAGCTCTCTAGCGTTTCTGGAATTGGGCAATGTTACTTTTATATAAATTTACAAATAAAAAAACAAAAATGGAAAGTGTCGAAATATATGCAATAAGAAGATCAATGAAAATATCTAGAACAGATCATATAAGAAATGAGATCATAAAAGAAAGAAAGGGAATCGAGGGAAGCATAACGGATGACATCACTAAAAGGCAACTGATATGGTATGGCCATGTAGAACGGATGAACGACGAAAGATTACCAAAGCAGGTCCTAGAATGGCAACCAATAGGGCGCAGAAAAAGAGGGCGTCCTAAACACTAGAATGGCAACAGTCAATCCAAAGATCAATAAGACAAAAAATCTGACAGAAGATGATTCTCAGGATCGAAGGAGGTGGAGAATAGTAGTAGTAGTATTTTTCAATATAAACCAAAAAAATATATCATAACAAAAACATTTCATGTAAAAATTTTGGAAATATTTTTTTAAACTTTGCTATTACAGCCAAACTTCTTTATGTTCAATTTAGCACTGTGCCTAAGGGTCATTTACAGCCGTAATAGCCAAGTTTAGAAAAATATTTCCAAACTAGTAAGAACCTTCCATTTTGAAATTTGTATTGGAGAACTTGGCTTTACTTATATCTCAATTCTTTTTACGGAATGCCTTTTTCGCGTACTTGGCTTTTTTTTACATGAAATGTTTTTGTTATGATTTCACTTCTTTTTGAGAGAAATTGGATAATACTTAATTTTTAAAGTAGTAAAATATGCGGAATATTGTTCAAAACTTTTGCAATGCCTTACTTAAATTTTTGAGGTTTTTAAGCCTGCCGTAACCATCTTTTCTGGAAACATTTCAGCCGATATTTGACCTACCTAAAACTCTACTTCGGAATAAGCTACGAATCTCAAACTTGGCGCAGTCGTAGATCTCCATGGAGTTAACAAACACTCCAAGTTTCATGAAATTCCATAAAGTAGTAAAGTAGTTACGAAATTTCAAAAAACGTCGAAATTGCCACTCACTCACTGACTCACTCATGTATAGATCATCAATATTCTACTGTACTTCCAGACATGCTACAAAGCTGAAATTTGGCAGACTGATAGAAATTATGATAGAACTAAAGGAAAAAATCAAAAAACTCCACAATTTTAATTTACTCTCCTCCCCTATACATTTAAAGTTATGTAAAGGTAGCATTGCCCACTTCCAGAAATGCAAGAGAGTTGAGCTTTGGCAGACTGATAGGAACTATGATAAAACTATAAGAAAAAATTAAAACACCTCAAAATTCTAATTTACTTCCCTCCCCTATAAATGTAAAGTTAAGTAAAAGTAACCTTGCCTACTTCTAGACATGCTAGAAAGCTGAGCTTTGGAAGACCGATAGTAACTATGATAAAGTTATAGAAAAAAATTAAAACACCCCAAAATTCTAATTTACTTCCTTCCCCTATAAATGTAAAGTGATGTAAAAGTAACACTGCCCACTTCCAGAAACGCTAGAGAGCTGAACTTTTTAAGACTGAAAGACATGCATAAAAAAAATTTAAAAACACCAACATTTTAATTTACTTTCCTCTCCTATAAATGTAAATTTATATAAAACTAACATTGCACACTTTCAGAAACGCTAGAGAGCTGAGCATTGGAATGCTGATAGAAATTATGACAAAACCAGGGGAAAAAATTTAAAAAGTCCAATATTTTCATTTACTCTCCTCCCCTATACATATAAATTTATGTAAAAGTAACATTGTGCACTTCAGAAACGCTAGAGAGCTGAGCTTTGGAAGGCTAATAGGAACTACGATAAAACCATGGAAAAAAATTAAAAAACCTTAAAAATTTAAGTAAGACATCGCAAAAGTTTTGAATAATATTCCGCATATTTTACTACTTTAAAAATTAAGTAAATAACAAAAACATTTCATGTAAAAAAAGGCCAAGTACGCGAAAATGGCATTCCGCAAAAAGAATTGAGATAAAAGTAAAGCCAAGTTCTCCAATACAAATCTCAAAATGAAAGGTTCCTACTAGTTTGGAAATATTTTTCTAAACTTGGCCATTACGGCTGTAAATGACTCTTAGGCACAGTGCTAAATTGAACATAAAGAAGTTTGACTGTAATAGCAAAGTTTAAAAAAATATTTCCAAACTAGTAAGAACCTTTCATTTTGAAATTTGTATTGGAGAACTTGGCTTTACTTTTATCTCAATTCTTTTTGCGGAATGCCATTTTCGCGTACTTGGCCTTTTTTTACATGAAATGTTTTTGTTATGATTAAGATATTCTAGACATTTTTCAATAAAGAGTAAAAAATTCTTGTTAATTTTTTTCTGTATTTTGCTTCTACAAATTGCAACGTTTGTTTTGTTTCATAACCAAAGAAACAGTCTATCTTGCGTTGTTCTAGCTCTGACTTTAAGGTGACTGACATTATATTAAACACACCTAAGACTGTGATCCTATTACCTTCAAGTTGTTTAACAGCTGTATCAAAATTATGCAAAATATGGCAAAATCCAAAAAAATTTGAACCTGAATATTTCCGTCGATTTTATTTATCATCTAAATATTTTGAATATGCGTAGGACACTCTTCTCCTAAAGTAATCAATGAAAGGCCTTCAACCTAAAAGTATATTGTCTACGCAAGGTAGCATTATAAACGATTTGGGAATATTTAACACTTTTTCCCACTCAGATTTGTATTTTTGCAGTATTTTTAAAATTTTTCGCTTTTTAGGAGGTTTCAGTGCCACATTTTAACTTGCCACATTTTCGTTATCGCTTTCAATTTCCATAACTAATGTAATTAATACTCAAACTTTACACATACATTCGCAAAGCAATAGCAAATGCATATTGTCACCATTATATTGAGATTCACCGATTTAATCAATATTTTCTGTGTCCAAAGGCGCGCTAGTTATAGGCATATCGGTGCGTACAGAAATCAAGCGTGGATCTGGGTCAAAATCTAGGGGGGTGGTAATAGTTGACAAAATTGTTTTTGGAATTTTTTTTTTCACCGGGGGTAATTCTCCTGTTTTCCCTTATTTTATTAGGAAAAAGTGCATATTTCTTATTCTAGGGGGGGTTAATTACCCCGTTACCCCCACCTCAAATCCGCGCTTGTCAGAAATTAAATGATTTGTCTGATTTTAGTCTCGGTCTTGCAAATAATAGAACAAATAATCAAGATCCAAGTAAAATCTGAGGGGACGACAGTGCCCGGCCCAGTTCGCGCAACTGCTGTACCGTCTTTTCTTGAAACATTTCAGCTCATATTTGCCCTATTTAAAACTTTACTTCGAAATGAGCTACGAAACTCAAACTTTGCACAATCATAGACATTCATAATGTTAACAACCCTTCCAGGTTTCATGGACTTCCATACAGTAAGTAGTTACGAAATTTTAAAAAACATCGAAATTGCCACTCACTCACTCACTCATGTATAGATCATCAAAATTCTACTGTAGTTCTAGACATACTACAATGCTGAAATTTGGCAGCCTGATAGAAATTGTGACCAAATCCTTGGAAAAAATCAAAACGCCCTAACATTCTAATTTACTCCCCTCTCCTATACATGTAAAATTTGCAAATGTAACATTGCCTACTTTCCGAAACGCTAGAGAGCTGAGCTTTGAAAGACCGATAGGAACTATGATTAAACTATAGAAAAAAATTTAAAAACACCAAAATTTTAATTTACTTTCCTCCTCTATAAATGTAAATTTATGTGAAAGTAACATTGCCCACTTCCAGGAACGCTAGAGAGTTGAGCTTTAAAAGGCTGATAGGAACTATAATAAAACCACAGGAAAAAATTAAAAAACCTCAAAATTTTTAATAATACTATACAAGTTTAAAACAATATTCCGCATATTTTACTACTTTAAAACTTAAATATTATCCAAATCCTTTTAAAAGGGAGTGAAATCATAACAAAAACATTTTATGTTAAAAAAAGCCAAGTACGCGAAAATGGTATTCCGTAAATAAAATTGATATAGAAGTAAAGCCAAGTTCGCAAGAGGGCAAATGAAGTCGGCCCTAACAGAGTGGACCCAGAAAGAGATACAGAGGGAGTGGACCAACACAGGAAACGCCAGACAGGCGAAGGAGTATGTGACAGGCTACAGCAAATCCCGTAGGGACTGGCTGCTCCGTAGAACACGAAGAGAGGTGGGAGCCATAGTGGGAGTCCTGACCGGACACTGCGTCCTACAAGGACACCTGGCAAAGATGAGAGTGAAGGAGGACGCGACGTGCGAGCGATGTTGGGCCGAGGACGAGACCTCGGCGCATTTTCTCTCATCATGTGAAGCATACAAGGAGGCAAGAAGAGAGGTATTCGAGGAGGAGGCCTTTGAGACGGAGTACCTTCTGAATCTGAGGTGGCCCGATATTCTGGCCTTTATACAGAAGACGGGCAGATTCCTTAGTGAGGGAAGGACGCAGCAGGGGGGATGCCCGGGGGTTGGCGAAAAGGGCGCTTCATGTGCCTAGTCGCCAGGCCTAGAGCCTACCCCACACTACTACTACTACTAAAGCCAAGTTCTCCAATACATATTTCAAAATGAAAAGTTCTTACTAATTTGTAAAATTTTTTCTCAACCTGGCAATAATTTTATCGGGTTCTTCGAGAACTTCTCTACCACTTTATGAATAAATTAAATAATAATAAGTCTTCTCTAGGGGGGGGGACAACCATCTTCCCCACTACCCTTCAGCCCATGAAACCTTTCAAAATTTGCGAGACCAGAATACATTGTAATAACTACCGCAAAGGCACTTGTTTATTTTAGTTTCCGGGGATAAGCCAAACAAGCTGCATCAGAGTTAAGATTATAAGAGTGTTTATCATAGCGCTGCCGTTCAAATTTAAAACGTAATTCAGGAGCTAAGAATCAGTAGCGTACCCAGGAATATATCTTGGTTCGGCCCGAGACCCCATAATGCCGTCTTTTATTTTTAAGAAATATATGAAAAATATCTAAAAAACCGTAGGCTTGGGGGGCAGTCGGGTCCCATGCCCCTCTGGGTGCGCCCAAAATTAGAAAAAAAACCTATTTTAAATAAAAGCAATCCTCGAACCATCGATTTTTTCTTTTTTAAATTTTGTTCTGGTGTCCTTGGCTGACAGAATCATGGCCGTTGTCCGCCATAGCGAAAAGTTTGACCAGCAAGCAAAATTTCCTACTTAAAATATACCACGCAGAAAGAAAAGGCCGTTACCGGAAACGTAACTTAGGCTTATAGTAAACTCCTATTTAAAATAAATCCATGACGGATCTGGTACCTTTCTAGCTAGCCTATTAGCACACTTCAAGTAAAGTCATGATAAAAGCCTTGAAAACAGTTTTTTTTAATATCTCAGAAACTAAAGCTCCTATAAAGTTTTTGCTTATAACACAAATTATGAAGAAAAATGTAATCCTATACTTCAAAAACCGCATACTGATGCTCCGTTAACAATTTTAATTGTCAAAAAACTGTCATTAGAATAATGGATTTCACTCAAAATCTAATCAGCTCGTAAAAGTGTCGAACACTATTTTGCTTGAAAATTTTATGAAAATCGGTTCAGCGGTTTAGGAGCTATAGAGTTACGGACAGATGATGATTGATTGATGATTCATATGTGAGTGGGCCTTGCAGCCCATCCACTGCGACCACCAGTGGGTCTAGTGTGTCTACACACAGACAGACATCACGACGATATTGCTAATATAGCTCAAAATACACCCAAATAACACATTTTTGGCGTTATCTCAAAAAAATTTTTTTGGTAAAACTAATACCTTCTCTGGCCATTGCTGCGCGGGTTAGGAAGGTAAAAAAGCGGCCGTTAAACGGTCAATAATATTGCACAATATTAGGGCTTGCGCAATATTATTGACCGTATAGGCTTAGCATTGAAGGTTGCACAAATAATTTTTTTGCGCAATGTTTTCTTACTGAGCCGTGTAAAGTTAATATTGTTAATAAAGTTAATTTTTTAGCCTACAATCTTTGTTCCTAGATAGAATATGTTTGTAGGGTAAACTGCAAAATTGTCATCCAGTTAGTGGAAAGTTCAACTTTAGAGCCCGAAATCTCCAACATTTTACATCATTTGGTATTTTGAGCGGCTAATTTCCATTCTTTGATGATTTAAGAATTCAAAAATAATTAATTTAGATTTTTTTGCTTTGCTTTAATCTAACAATTAAAATGAAAAAAATGTCGTTTTGCCCAGTCTCCGTCAACGGCCTTCCCTCCTTCCGTCCAAAAATTTCTAGTTTTTCGAACTGGTCGAAAATTGGGGTTTTTTGGACGAAATTCACAAGGAAAAACTTGATTTGAGCAGATTTAGGAGCAATATGCCCGCGAAGTTCGTTAAGCATATTAGTGTACCTAAAAAACAGAGTGGAACAACTGGAAGAGTATCCGGTTTCTTGCGTTTAATTTTCTTGTTGAAGGCAACTTCAACTTAAATCTTGATGGTAAACTAGTTTAGTCACCATAAGTTACAGTCGTTATTATTCTTGGGTCGAGGAAATTTAGTCGAAATATCTGTGTACTTTTTTTTTGGTATACCTAGAAATCCAATTTTTTTATTTCGTTATGGTTACAAAAAGAATATGAAATAGAGTTAAATTTTTCATTGCGGATAGTGATGTCATAGAAAGTAACGACAGATTTAAAATAATATTTTTTTAAATGTTATGACCCCATTATCCTCATTGAAAAATTTAGCCATATTTTTTAAATACAGAAAAACAAAGAATTTAATTTTCAACTTTTATTAAAAAAAATAAATAAAATAAAGCGTTAAGTATCGAAAATGTTTCAATACAAGAAAAAGTACAAAATCGTCTAGACAAAACAAAAAAAAACAAATTATTGGAATATCCTGTAATGCAACCAAAAAGAACCTAATACCTACTGGAACCTTACAATTTTTTCATCAGTCAAAAAAACAAGTAAAAAACTTTCTTTTTACTTTTAGCTCTAAATTAAATCACAAATCTGGTATACCTACCTACCTATAACTTTGTTTTGTTTGTTTTAGGTACCTTACGAAAATACTCACAGCACCAATACAATTTAGATATTGCAAAAAAGTTCTATATGTATATATTTATAAAACTAATTACCTATTTTAACAAGAAACAGTCAGGGATTAACTTCTTAATTGCTAGTGGTCGAAAAAAACCTGTTTTTCGTCCGTCAAAATCAACAAAAAGTTGATGTGGTCGAAAGATTCCAGTTTTTCGTCCGGCCATATTTTGGGTGGTCGAAAAATTCCATTTCTTCGACCTGCCAAATTTTGCCGATTTTGATTTAAATTGTCACAACAAACAATTCCTTCAGACCACAAAATATCGAAAAAATCTACTACATAAGAACAAATAAATTAAAATAAACGTTACATGGGGTTAAGAACGAGGAAAAGAAAAGGGGAACATAATAACCAAAGTAAGAAAAGTATAGGAAATAGCGAAAATATAAATTCCATAAATGAGATAACCAATGACAACGACAAAATTGAAATTGTAAGGGAAAATTATGATGATTTCGAGGTATACATGGACATCATAGAATCAAAACAAGAGGTAATACGTACAAAAGACCGCCTAATAGAGGAACTTACAAATAAAATATTATTATTAGAAGAAAAGATTGAGCTTATTAGGGAAAATTTTAAGTTAAAAAATAATACAATAATGAAGCAAAAAGAGAAAGATGAAATAAACAATGATGATAATAAGAAAATAGATAATGAAAAGAAAAGCTACGCAACAGTAACTAGCGAAAGATTAGAAAAATCAGGAAAAAAAACTCTTATGCAAAATAGCAGTTTTGTTACAATTAAACCTATAAAAGTGCAGGACTCCCAAAAAACAAAAAATGAATTAGGAAAATTTATTAATCCATCATCGTTAAATGTAGAAATTAAAAAAATTACAAATGAGAAAAATGGAGCAGTGAAAATTTTTTGTAAAGATAAGGATCAGGCAGAGAAGATTAAAAATGAGGTAGATAACAAAATGGGTGGAAAATATACAGCAAAAGAAGAAGAAAAAAGAAACCCTCGAATAAAGATAATTGGAATTGAAGCAGAAATGGAAAAGGACGAACTAACGAAGTTATATTGGAGCAAAATGATTATATAACTAACCAAAATTTAGAGGTGATAGTATTTAAAAAAATGAAATCAAAATTTATGGCAATTGTTGAAATTGACGGCGAAAACTTTTTAAACATTATGGAGAAGGGTATTTTATTTATAAATTTTGCAATATGTCCTACTTATGAATCATTTGATATTCGGCGTTGTTTTAAATGTACGGGTTACAATCATTCGGCAAATGTTTGTTCAAAAAATCAAAATTGTATGAAATGTGGTTTACAAGATCACATGGCAAGTGCTTGTTCAACATCTCATCAAAATATAGAATGCCCCAACTGTTCGGAAATGAACAAAAAATATAATTTAGGATATTTTATCAATCATGGCCCATTTGATCTTAATTGTCAAGTTTATAAAAATCATATGGAGAAAAATAAATTAAAAATTAACTATTTTTCGAAAACTGTATAGCAATTAGAAAATAACATTAGACAAAAAAACAAAATATATCAAATTAATGCAGATGGTTTTCTAAGTGCAAAAGATGAAATTGTAAGTTTTATTGAATTTAAAAAGCCAATTATTTTATGTATAACAGAGACACATATCACGAAAGATATTTTGGAAAATGAACTTTTAATTAAAAATTACATTTTGTTTAATTGTTTGTCAAACTCTAGACATACAGGTGGTGTTATGGTTTTTGTCTCAAATGAAATATCAGTATCTAATCATAATATGATTTCACAAGATTATGAATATTGGTATTTGAAAATTGAATTTAGAATAAAATATCAAAATTATAATTTAAACGTTTATTATAGATCACCAGCAGGCAATATTAATAGTTTTTTGACATTTTTTAAATCTAAATGTGAAGAATATTGGGATTACAATGGAGTTAATATATACTTGGGGGATTTTAATATAAATTACGATAATGATGATTATTATGTTGAAAAATTAAAGCAATTGTTGAATTTTTATGGATTAAGACAAAAAATTAATGAATATACAAGAGTGACCAATACAACAAAATCAATGATAGATCTCGTTATGACGAATGATTTTTCCCTGGATTGTGGAATAGAAAAAACCCCTAAAATAAGTGATCATTATTGGACATATATTGAAATTGTAGCACCATCTAAACAAGAGTCAAAAACAACATGCATTAAAATTTTAGACTATAAAAAATTATCAAAAACATTAATTGATTGTGATTGGAACAGAAACTTAAATGATAGTAATTTTATTTTTCAACAGATATATGATAATATAGAAAAAAGTATAAATAAGGTACAAGAAATAAAAATAATACCATCAAAAAATTGTGATACACCTTGGTTCAACAAAAAAATATATCAAGCTAAAAAAGAAAGAGATAACAAATTTCAAAAATTTTCTAAAACCAAATGTGAAAGTGACTGGATTGAGTATAAAGAGAAAAGAAATGATTGTGTAAAAATTTTAAGAAAAGAAAAAAGGCTATACTTTGAAAACAAAATTGATAAAAACAAAGGTAATAATAAAAAAATGTGGAAAAGTTTAAAAATGTTAATTAATTCCAAACCTAGGAATGAAATTAAAGAAATTATTTTTGACGACAAAAAAGAATCAGATCCAGAAATAGTAGCAGAAAGGTTAAATCAATACTATATTGAAAGTGTAGAAATAATTATTGACTCAATACCAAATACAACTTCAGACATTTTTAAAATTCAAGTTAATGAAAACACATTGAGCGAATTTAATGAGATTACATTAAATCAGTTAAAAAATAAAATATCAAAATTAAAATCAAACAATAATAAAACAGAAATAATGAATAAAGAATTATTGAAAGAAACTTTTCCAGTTATAGGTTATCAACTACTAAATCTAATAAACACATGTTTGAAAAACGGTGAAATTCCGGATGAATTAAAATGTTCAACTATAACCCCTGTACCGAAAATAAAAAACACAAAAAAATATGACGAAATGAGACCTATTAATGTTTTATGGGACATAGAAAAATTATTAGAGGAAGTGGTTTACGATCAATTTTTAGAATTTATAGATGAAAACGAAATTCTAGTAGCTCAACAATCAGGATTTAGAAAAAAATATTCAACAGAAATTGCCGTTCAGTATGTGGTGGAAAATTGGAGAAGGTGTTTTGAAACAAATGAAATAGTTATTGGGATATTCTTAGATTTTAAAAGGGCCTTTGAAACAATTGATAGAGAGAGACTTCTACAAAAACTTTATAACTATGGATTACGAGGAAAAGTTTTGGAATGGTTTAAAAATTATTTGTTTAACAGAAAACATCGTACTAAAATAATAAACACACTATCATCAAAAAAAGAAATCAAAATTGGGGTACCTCAGGGAAGTAAATTGGGGCCATTATTATTTATTCTTTACATAAATGATTTACCATCCATTTTAAAATATAGTTTAATTCAGATGTTTGCGGATGATACGTTAATTTACTTAAAAGGCAATTCTTTGGAACATATTATTAATTTATTAAATTCTGACTTAAAATTAGTTTTAAATTGGTTAAATACAAACAAATTAAAATTAAATGTTAATAAAACGAAATGTATGACAATAAATTTGAAAAGTAATCCATTAAATTTAGAAATTCAAATAAACAATGAAAAATTGGAAATCGTGAATTCATTCAAATATCTAGGAATTATAGTAGACTCAAAATTAAAGTTTAATTTATACTACGATAATATCATCTCGAAAATAGCAGCAAAAATTGGATATTTAGGAAGAATAAGTCATTATTTATCATTTTTCTCAAAAAAATGTGTATACAACACAATAATTTTGCCATATTTTTTGTATTGCTCAACTATTTTATATTCAGCTAATGAAGACATTCTGGAAAAATTACAAATTTTACAAAATCGTGCAATGAGAATAATTTTAAATGCAGATAAATATACCAAAATAAAAACAATGTTAAAGAAATTAAACTGGCTAAATGTAAAAAATTTAATATTTTATAATGTTTGTATTTTTATTTATAAAATTAATAATAATTTACTACCAGATTCCTTAAAACAATTTATAAATCAAAATTATAATTATCATACTTACAATACCCGGACAAAAGAAGATTTTCATTTAAGCACTACATCAAAATTAGTTGTTCAAAAATCAATATTTTCAAAAGGCTTGAGTGAATATAATAAATTAAATGTGTCAATTAAAAATGAACCAAATTTAAAAAAATTTAAAAAAAGTATAAAAAAATATTTATTTTCAATACAATTTATATAAAGTTATTAAATTATATTAATATAGTGTTAGTTTTTACCTATTTATTTATTTGTTGTATAAATTTGAATTTTAAGTATAGTTTTAAGTTGATTTAAGAAAAAATTGTAGCAAATATGCTAAATAAAAGCTTAAAACAAAAAAAATAACTCTGGTAAACGAAGAGAAAAATGCGGACGAGAACTGGACATGATATTATAGAAAAAAAAATCTGTTTGCAATGTGTCTTAAAATTTCACTAATTTTAATAATAAAAGATTAGGATAGATTATAAGCACATGGAGCAGTAACCCAGTCTTCGTCCACCTGGACGAATAATTATTTTTGACCTTTTTTTCATCCAGTTCGGCGACGACCCATTTTTTGATAGAAAAGCTAAGAAATTGTAACTAAAAGTGATATTTTTCGATGGGAAAATTATTATTCTACTAAAAAATATAAAAGTTCAAGACATTTTGTAAAATTCTAATACTTACTCGCTATTTCCCGCAGGCACCTACACTAGCAAAAACATAACGAAAACTTCACTTTGGTTCAACGCACTTTCACCCTTCTAAAGACAAGACTGTACTGGCTAAACTTTTGGCGCGATTTAAAAAACGACTTTACCGTTTGGTGGGGGAAGGATCATTTTTTAAGAAAGTGTCCATAGATGGAGCCATATGGTGCTTGTTATCTTATTTTTAGGCAGAAAGTGCCAAAGTGGACGACAATTGGGGGTGGACGGCTAACTGGATGTTTTACCCTACGTGTATTTTTGCCTTAAACCAATCTTTTGACCAGCGACCTTTTCGTTTTTAAAGTTTAAGCACCAACACGATAGCAGCTGCAGCGAAATCTTGTTCATACATTTCGAATACGGAAGACTATAATAATATAGGGTATGAATGGTCCAAAAAAATTGAAAGTTATGAGCTGTCAATAATATTGCGCAATAAATATTGATCGTTTGAGTGCAAGAGCACGGATCACCTAGGTGATCCGTGGCAAGAGCTTGCAAGGGGTCATTTAATAATATTGCGCCAAAAAAGATATTGTGCAATATTATTGTAGGTCTAGGTGCCCCCTAGTATTAGTTGTAGGCTGTATTGCTTCAATTTAAATCTGAGCGTAGCGAAGTAAAGCGGCCAACTCAGATTATCCGGTATAGTTGTATAATTAAAAATTATAAAGGCAAGTTTAAAAAAACTGCGTCCCCGGTTTCCAATTTTACCACTCGCCTCTGCTACACAACGCCACTTATAATATGCAAAACCAGTTAAAATAATCTCTCATGCACTGGGGTGAAACTGTCACACAGTGTGGACAAAAATAGGGTTTTTGGACAATAATCAATATCTTTGTTGTTTTTCAAAAAACTTAATTTTTTTATAGGGTATGTGATAAAGTGTAGTCTAAATGTTAAAACAAGTAAAACTTTTAATTAAATTAAAATATTAAAAAAATAAATTAAAGTACGTTTAATCTACAGTTATGTTAAAAATAAAAATCAATTTACTTTTGTGTTATAAATTAAACTAAAATTATTTTTTTTATTTGGATTCATGGGCGTAGTTAGGGAGGCTTAAGGGGCTAAGTCCCTTCCAGAAAAATTAAATTAGCAACCCCGAAATAATTAGTTTTACCATACACATACACATTGCACCATTCGTTTCTTTGTTCTTAAAGATGATTCTAAGAAAGCCGTTTTAGGCCGTCCACGACTCGTTTCGTTTTCGAATCTTTATTTTTTGATTTGTCTGAATACGTTTTAAATCAAAATTTCTCAGATATAATTATCTTTATTTAACCATTAGAAATAACGGTTTTGAAAATAAATTTTATTTCGTCTCGATAGCTTCCATTTGAGACTGAGACTTTTGCAAAAATTTATTGATACCTTATTTAGAATTTGGTTATTTTTGTCAGAACCCAACAAGGGTTGATTTTTTTTAAAAACATTTAACACCTTCGAATTTTCGTGGGAGGCCACTCATTTAACAAGTCTGAATTTTTTATGCTTATGCGTTCTTAAAATTAAAAAAAAAGTGATAAAATAGTATATTATATTCTTAAGGACTTAAAAAATTGTATGTAGCTATAGTTCGTCGATTGCTCAAAAGATACTTAAGTCACATTTGGGCCCCGTTTTTATTAAAATTATTTTGCAATAAAAACACTTACCATTTTTACTTTTTATCTTCGAACGTCACTTTTTTTCCACGGAATAAACAGTGATACTTTATCCCTAAAATTTGTGATAAAAAGAGCACTTTTGATCGCTAAAGTGCAAAAAAAACTTTTTTTTTTAATATTCGCACACACTAACACCAGAATAATTTTCGGCACATATATATTAAGACTGCAGTATTTTTATAATTTTATTGACTACCTCAAATTATTGTTTTTATGCGTTCCCATCGACCAAAAACGGCCAATACGATATGCAATTCTACAATATAATTTTTTTTATTTTACTCACAGTAGTATAAGGTGACTTAGTACCATAAATATTTTGGGATTTTTTTTTAAATTTATTATCACCAAGATAACCACTCGCCATCACCGAATAATAAGCCTCATATCCTCTTCAGATTTAGTGCCATTTCTGACACCTTGCTGTCGCCATTTTTGACGTTGCTGCTGTAACAATTTTATATTTGTCCAAATGGCGGCAAGACTGGTTCTAAGGGTATACTTAAACAGGAGAAGAGGCCTCACCTCTGAACCGGGGTGGCAACCAATCTATTATAAATTATTAGGATTGAAATATATTATTTAAAAAAATACAACACCCTTAGTAGCAGCCAGTAGCAAAAAATATTTATGCTACCTATTTGCCAATTCATTGGACAAATATTTAGGATATTTGCAATTTTTTTTAACCTTAATAAAATTTAAAAAAAAATTTTTTTTTGTAAGCATAACAGTTTTAGTTAAATTATTTAAAAAGCGAGACGTCAAGTTGACAAAGTTTTATTTAAACAAATAGCGTAAATGTATATCACTATAATACTTTAAAAAATATATATATATTTAAATGCAGAACAAGTAAAATTAATTTTATGATAGGTATTTTATACGATTTTTTTTAACCTGTTTTAAAATAACGGCTTTAACTAATTATTTTGTCCACTTTCGCAAGTGTGACTAAAAAATAGGTTATGATTATAACTAAACTGGACATTTATGTATTAGTTCGGGGGCTAAGAGGGAAATTTTGGGGTTTGTCTGCATTTTCGCGTACCGTAAAGAAATTTGGCACAGAGGTAGTAGATACCTAGAGATGCAATTTTAGAAGTGGTGCTCCGATAGAACCCAGGGCAGGGCCAGGTACAGGGGCGTACTTGAGGTGGGGCAGAAAAATTGTATAAATTAAATATGAAACTCATTTCGCGTACAGTTTTTTATTTGTTTCACTTTATAGCTTGTAAATCCACAAAATTTAGAAAAAATAAAGTTGAGAAAACGGTTTTTTGAGGGGGAGGGGCAAAAGGAAGGAGGACAGACATTGTTAAAATCTTATTTCATCTAGAGTGGTCGTGTGGCGTATCGATTTCTAAATAATTTCGTATTATAAACAAACATAGATATAAAATAAGTAAATACGTCAAACTGTTCACATGATATGTCAAAAATTGACACCTTAAATCAACCTGTTCTGAGATCTACGCCAGAGAATATTAAAAACACCTAACCAAGCCTAACTTAATAAAATTTGATAAATTAAGTAAAAGTGGAGTTTCTGGAATTTTTGAATTTTAATATACAGGGTGCTCAAAGTTAAGTCAGCACTATCACTTACTTCATTAATATTAGAGATACAGGGTCGGTTAAATAGACAAAATTGTGGTATTATTTCCTGATTACGACGGTGATGAACGAAAAAAAATCAAATGACGAGTAGGTATACATTTAAGCCAATAAAAAGAAACAAAACAAAAGTTATTTTATGACTTTTTCTCTTAAAGTCAAAATTAACGAAGTTATTAACAACTTTCCTAATCATAGGGGATATAGGCTGTGGTATTTAAATCTATCGAAAGCTGTCTTTATTTAGAAAATCGTTAATATTTGAACATTTTTACCTTTAGGAGAAAAAGTCCAAGGACAACTTTTGTTTAAAATTCAATTTTTTCTATCGATTGAAGGTACTAGGTATGTAACGGCACCATGTGTTAAAGCGAAAAAAAAATTCTTTAAAATTTTACTTTTTACAGTAACTGATGTACGCGTTTTCCGACTTTTCTTTTGTTTTCAAAATTTTATGTCTTAGTGGAATAAAATTTTTTTCATGTCTTAGTGTACTTAAATGGTGCCAAAGAAAAAAATTATAAATTTTACGTGTTTAAAATTTTTTATATATTGACAAAAGAAACGTATTTTCGTACAGTGACAAAACTAAGTAAAACAGTGTACAGCGTGTCCCATTTTTGATGGGATTAAATGGGAAATTCGGTTATTAAAGATATCGATTTTCTGATTGCACCTTACCGTGCTGTTTTTTTAAGCCCTTAAAAATGGTATAATCAGATTTTTGCTATACCACGTAGTTTCGCTAATACAGTTTTTGAAAAAATTGCATTTTTAATAATCTTTTATATCTCTCTCATTTTACAAGATAATTTTATTCTGTAAAAACCTTTTTATGGCAACTTTTTTAGGAGAAAATAATGACATTGTCAATTTTTTAAAATATTGTTTTGTTTTTGAGATATGGTATTTACCATAAAAAATTTAAATACGGACCTGGATTTTTTTTATTATTATTTTGATTGGTTTTATGCTATTATTATCACAAACTTATAAAAAATTAATATTTTTTTGTTTTAAAGTTACAAAAAAAAATTATATTAAAAAAAAAATTTAAAAATTGCTAGTTGAACAATTTTTAGTTTAATTGTTTTGAAACTTGGCAAATTAAAATGGTTTTACGTTAATTTAAAGATTGGTTTGATCAAAGTCTACGACAAATACAAAAAAAAATAATGAGGTACAAAAAATATTAACTAATTTTTCTTTAATGATCTAAACGTTGAAACTGATTGCCATTATGTGTAAGACATTGGCATTTTTGAGTAATTTTTTTTAACGCATTTTGCATAAAAATATTTTTTTACTTTATTTATAAATCTTTTAATTTACGTTTCAAAACAGATAAACTAAAAATCGTTCAACTAGTTTGTCTTGCAACTTTTAATTTTTATTTTTGTTGGAAATTTCCAGGTTCGGACTAAAATTTTTTAAAAAGTATTAAATATTATTTTTTTAACATTAATCAAAAAAATATTAAAGTTTTATTATTTAAAGATAATAATAACATTAAATTAATCAAAATAGTAATAAAAAAAATCCAGGTCCGTATTTAATTTTTTTATGATAAATACCATATCTCAAAAACTAAACAATATTTTAAAAAATTGACAACGTCATTATTTTGCTTTAAAAAAGTTGCCATAAAGAGGTTTTTACAGAATAAAAATATCTTGCAAAATAAGCGAGATACAAGGAATTAATAAAAATGCCATTTTTCAAAAACTCTCTGTATTAGCGAAACACGGGGTATAACAAAAATCTGATTTCACCATTTTTAAGGGCTCAAAAACCGAGCACGGTAAGGTGCAATCAGAAAATCGATATCTTTAATAACCGAATTTCCCATTTAATCCCATCAAAAATGAGACATGCTGTAAAAGTTTGAGACTACTACTTTTTACATGATTTTTTTAATATCACCCTGTGAATTTCAGCATAGTATAAAATTACGCAAATCTAAATTTTCTTGTTACAGCCTGTAATAAACCGACAAATTGAGTCTAGTTTTCTTGCAAAATTCCTATTAACGCAGTAGCTACAATAAATAATGTAAAAAAACACTAAAATGATAGCAAAGTATGCAGCGCTTATTACAAAAATAGAGTGCGATAAATGGTTTGTAAAGGACAATATAGTAATTTCACTGACATGTTTATTTGACATATCTAGAGTTATTTGAATTTTTAGCACTAACCTAAAAAATTACGAAAAAACTTTAACCTGTAGTTACTTTTTAACACTTTGTACAAAAATTTTTATTAAAAAAAATGAAAGCTGTACTAGTATTGTTGTATTGAGCTGACCTTGAGTTTTCTATAGGAATTCGTAACGTCGCCATAAAAAAAATAACTTAAAATGGTCATAAAATTTTTAATTATTTTTAAAAACACCCTGTGTTTTTAACAGTTTAAACCTATTTTTTTTTCAGTTCATAAAATATTAATAGAAGCTAAGTATCTTTTATTTGATATATATATATTTTTTTTAATATCGTTACGTCTAAGAAATTCACATTTTTTTTTCATCTATTAAGATTTTTTTAATTTAGAATTGTTAAATAAAACCCCCCTGTACTCCGCCCCTGTATACGTGACACCCAACCAGCAATTTTTATTTTAAAGACAAACAATCTGTTTATGGCCACATTAAATTTTGATGTCGTATCTTGCATAACGAAGCTCCTGGATTTTTTTCTACCCAACGCCCACAACATAAATTTATCAAAAAAAAAGAAATAATTTTTTATTTCTTGGAAGAAAATAAATAAATATATCTTTTTTAGAGCTTAAAATAAAAGTGTATATGTTCTTATAATTGGTGCAAAGTTTCATTGCTCTAGCTTTACATTTGAATTTTATACAGAATTTTAAATAGAGAGATGCAATTAAAAATAAAACACCCTGTATCTTTGCTCTGCACTGGGTTCTAGATGAGCACCTTCGTAAAATAATACTATAGTGTTGTACTATAATCGTGCCGAGTTTCATTACGGTACGCAAAAATGCAGACAAAAGTGGCTTAGGCTCCGGACTATATACTTTTGCAATATTAAAACTTTTAAAATATAACCTCAGTTTTTCGATTATTGCCCACAGTACACACTGTGTGTCGTAAGGAATTCGGCAACATGACCAGCGGCTCTTTATGAACATAAGAAATAATTGAAACTAAACATTTGGCATTTGAATGCCATTCCGTTATGTTCTTTAACGGCTGTTGTGTGTGTGTGTGAGAGTGAGAGAGAAAAACAAGCTTAAAATTTTGCTTTTTGCAAAAACCACATTAATGATTAAATTATTTTGTATGACCAAAAAGTAGCAGCAGCAGCAGTGTGAAAACTAAGCAGCCGCTTATAAAAAACAGTCAAGGTCATCGACCATCAGTGTGGTTTTAAGCTGGATTCATAGTTTCGTAAAGTAAGAGCAAGGAATAAAATAATCCTTGGTTAATATGTTATATTGCTTACTACATACTTTTAACTCTCAACAGTAGCTTGTTTGTAGGATAATTAATTTTTCCATATATCTTACTTCTTTTTGCAATACTGCTGTATGTCTTTTTAGATTTTAAGTATGTATTTCTTTGTATGTAGGGCATTAGATTTTTAAAACAAAGTTGTACACAGGACAGTTCCTACGTAATTCCTACCTTTATTTTTTTAAATTTTAGCCCGCATTTTCCAAATTTCATTTAAATATTTCCATAATATCAACAACAAAAATATACCTACAAGTAAACGATCTTCGAATTATCGACAGTCCCAGAATTTTGCACTAATTGTCTGATTGAATTGAATACAGTTACAGTAATAAAAGTAACGATGGTAACGAATATATAAGAATATATAAAATGATTACATAGTAGTCGAGTAACGATTAGTAACGAGTATTCAAAAGTAACGAAAATCAACACCTCTATCACCTGCTAAACTAGTTTTTTTTTCTAAGCAGGCTACCCTATGATCAGTACAGCTTTTTTCCATGTGATATACAACATTCCACAGTCCCGTAGTAATAAACATTAAGAGGCTCTTGCAAAAAAATCAACAGATGCTGCAGATAATGCATCTTTTTTTGGAAATTTAAAAAATATTTGTTTATTTAAAATTATAATTTTTTGGGTTATTCACTGTTTTTTGAATTTTCTCAGACAAATGTGAATTTAATGTAATTTTATGGTATATTTTTATCTTAGGTGATGTAAACTAGAAATGTGTGTGTTTTACATACAATTTTTTCAGTGTAACATATGATAAACACAGACAAAAAACAGAGAAAGCAAGCATTTCTAATGCGCCTGTCTTCAATCCTTGTATTTCAGAGGAGTCCGATACTATTTTAAGTGGCTTGATGGAACGAAAAACTGACTCCGATAACAGTACAACGTCGACCTGGAACGCAAAAATGATTTTTCGTACCGTTTTATGACTTTCGCACGCGATAATGGAACGAATCCATTCTCTCTCAATCATCCCACTATTCATCTTCTATACTCTAAAACTTTTGGCGTCTTAGACATATACATATTGTGCAATGCTTTCAGTTTTTTACTTGGGTTGCATTAAAAATAATGTTCTTCTTCTTAAAGTAAAGTTTTTATACTACAGTCGCCATCTTTGCGATAAGACGCCAAACTTCCGAACCGAACCGAACCGATAAAATTCCACACTAGTTCAGTGTAAAGTATATCGAGGTGTTTCATACCGTCAAAGTGAAAAAACATCCAACTTGCTTTTTTCAAACTTTCGCATCTATAAAAATACTCTGCCAATATATGGGCCCCTAAGCTCACACTAGGTACTATAGTTATAGTGTACGTGTGAGCTCATATAACTAAAAACTGAAATATATTTTATTTAACTCCAGACTAAATTACCTTTTGTTTGATACCACACAAGCCATGTTTTGACTTAAACTCAAATTTTGGAATCTACCCCCACCCTTAAAAAAAACAAAAAACTAAAATGTATTTTATTAAACTCCGTACTCAATTACCTTTCGTTTGATATCACACACGCCATATTTTCACTTAAACTCTAATTTTTAAAATATACCCCCACCCTTTTTTTAAAAATAAATTAAAATGTATTTTGTTTAACTGCAGACTCAATTACCTTTCGTTTGATATCACACACGCCATATTTTCACATAAACTCTAATTTTTGAAATCTACCCCCACCCTTTTATTTGGTTTCTGTTCGGTGGATTTTGTTCATTTTTAAATGGGACCATCTCGACCCAAGACCCAGCCTAGGTACCAAATTTCATTAAAATCGGCCAAGCGGTTTTTGAGTTATGCGCGTTGGTCGTTACAGACATACAGACAGACAGACAGACAGACAGACAGACATACAGACAGACAGACAGACAGACAGACGGCGCAACAAAAAAGTTTCAAAATCATCTGAAACGCAAAGATATATAAAAATTTTTGAAATCGGAGCAACTTTTTTTTTCTCGAAAAAATTAGGATCACCATAGCTCACACTACTATAGTATAGAATATGTGTGAGCTAAAAACAAAAAACTAAAATGTATTTTATTAAACTCCGTACTCAATTACCTTTCGTTTGATATCACACACGCCATATTTTCACTTAAACTCTAATTTTTAAAATATACCCCCACCCTTTTTTTAAAAATAAATTAAAATGTATTTTGTTTAACTGCAGACTCAATTACCTTTCGTTTGATATCACACACGCCATATTTTCACATAAACTCTAATTTTTGAAATCTACCCCCACCCTTTTATTTGGTTTCTGTTCGGTGGATTTTGTTCATTTTTAAATGGGACCATCTCGACCCAAGACCCAGCCTAGGTACCAAATTTCATTAAAATCGGCCAAGCGGTTTTTGAGTTATGCGCGTTGGTCGTTACAGACATACAGACAGACAGACAGACAGACAGACAGACAGACATACAGACAGACAGACGGCGCAACAAAAAAGTTTCAAAATCATCTGAAACGCAAAGATATATAAAAATTTTTGAAATCGGAGCAACTTTTTTTTTCTCGAAAAAATTAGGATCACCATAGCTCACACTACTATAGTATAGTATATGTGTGAGCTAATATTTTTTTTGAAGAAAAAAATATTTTTTAAAAAGCTGTTGCTTTAGATGCAAAACCCAATTCTAGAGCAAAATATAAAAAACCCCCAAAACTAAAAAAAAATGCCTACTGCGTTTCTACCTTAAACGTCAGTTTTGTAGCTAATCGACTATTTTGGGTAGTATTGTTATTGGGTAAACACTGTTCAAAAAAAAAATTCAATATGGTTTTCATCAATTTCCAAAAAAAAAATTTTTTTTTAAGTAAACATATAAAAATCCAAAATTAGAAAAATAGAGACTTTGCACGGTAAAAAAAATTGGATTAAAGCAAATGGCTTTGAAGTAAAATAATTTGTATTTGCCTATTCTATGACTGGTAGATGGTGATACCATGCAAATCCTTATCAACCTATTCAACGCTATTTATACAACTGTAACAATACCGGGGGATTGGTTAATGTCCACGTTCACCACACTGCCTAAAAAACCGAATGCCAGAGAATGTTCTGATCATAAAACCATTGCTCTCATGAGTCATACACTTAAAGTATTTTTAAGAGTCATTTATAATAGAATATTTGCTAAAGTGAACTCTGAACTAAGTGACAATTAGGTAGGATTTAGAAGACGTATGGGTACTAGAGAAGCATTGTTCAGCATGAATGTGTTGGCGCAAGGATGCTTGGACATGAATCAAGATCTATATGTATGCTTCCTTGACTTTGAGAAAGCGTTTGACAAGAAATACTTAAAGGTATTAATATCGATAACCGAGATATCAGGATCATAGCAAATCTTTACTGGGGACAAACAGCAAGAGTTCAAGTGAAAGACCAACTCTGGGATGAAATTCAGATTTTACGTGGAGTTTAACAGGGGTGTGTTCTCTCTCCACTGTTGAATAATTTATACAGCGAGGCAATTTTCTGCGAGGCTTTGGACAACAGGGAAGAAGGAATAGTCATAAAAGTAATTAACAATCTCCGTTTTGCAGATGACACAATCGCTAAGGCAGCCAATCTTAAAGACCTGGAAACGCTGCCGCTGGTGCAAAGACTGAATGATGCATGTCGTATCTATGGTCTAAAAATGAACCTCAAAAAGACTAAATTCATGTTAATAACAAAAAGGAAAAATGTACAAGCAAACCTGGAGATAGACCGATACAAAGAGTTAAGAGATATAAATATTTGGGAAGTTGGCTGATTGAAACACTGGATCAGTCCATTGAAATTAAAGCACGAATAGAAATTGCACTTGCAGCATTTGCAAAGATGAAAAAGTTTCATGCAACAGAAACATCAATTTAAAACTTAGAATAAAAATGCTAAGGTGTTACATTTTTTCAACTCTACTTTATGGATCGGAAGCCTGGACTCTGAAGAAGGCCGAAATGGATAGGCTTGAGGTTTTTGAAAGGTTGTGTTATCGGCGAATGCTGAGAATCTCTTGGACAGACAGTCACTAACACCGATCTGCGAGAAAGAATATGGAAGGATGAGGAAATTATAAACACACTGAAGAAAAGAAAGCTACAATATTTTGGTCACGTTATGAGGGGGACTAAATATACCCTACTACAGAACATAATACAAGGCAAGAAGGGAAAAGAAGTCAGGGCAGAAGAAGAACATCCTGGCTTAAGAATTTGCGAGACTGGTTTGGCATAACAATGAATCAACTATTCAGAACAGCTGTGAACAAGGTTAAGATTGCTATATCGTTGTCCAACCTGCGATAGCGGATGGAACCACGAGAAGAGAGAAGCCTATTCACCGAGAGAATATTTTTTTGATATAGCACAAAAAATGCCTTGCCTCTTTATTTAAATATGAAACAGAAATTGTTTTAATATAAATTGGAATTAAATTAATCTAAGACACCATTTTCTCTGGAAGCAAAATATTACTTATATGAAGACAATTTGCTTTGTTACAAAACGGAGTATACTGAAACAAAACAATTAAAGAAGAAAGATAAAGTCTCTTTTCAAGATTAAACGCTGCGTTAAACCAAAAAGAAATATTTTAATTCAAACCAAATTGTTTTAAGCTAAAACAATTTATTCAAGAAAATAACGTGTTTTCATTGTAGACAAAAATTTTTACCGTGTGGATTGTGTCACCAACATCTTTTAGTTTAAATCTGTAATGGCAATTCTGGCCTATGCCCCCCTCCCGTATCTCATTACATTTTCTGTCTTCCATACTCCAAAATGCAATTTTTTGTAATTCCAGATCAAACAATACGAACCCTATATTAAAAACAAAAGTGGGCTAATAAATCAAAGTTGTTTAGCAAATCTTTTTAACAACTCACCCCTTCCTGAATCATTGCCAAAGTTTGCTTGGATTCCGCGTGATGGGCATTCATAATAAGTCGACGCATCGCTTCACGTACTCGAGGCTGGAATTGCGAGTCCCGTGCGGAATTATCGAGCAACACTGCCGATCCTGTGAGCAGGGCAATGAAGCCGAAAACCTGCGTGCCTACGTACTGAAAAAAAAAACATAATATTATTAAACACAGAGGTTTATATTAAGTGGATGCTGGAACACATAACATGTACTTTTTTTTACCGACCCATTACCAAAGTTACATTAACAAGTATTTTTGCAAAAAAAATAATTTTACAAGCAAGTTCCAACTAAAAGTTTTCTAATTTAATTTTTTTTTAGAATTTTTAATAATGCCAATTGTTATGCTTAATATGAATCCCCAACCCCCTCTGATACTATAGCCGGATACATAGCTACTAAAATAAAACACGCGATTTAGTATTGAGGGAAAAAAATCACAAAATACTGAAGACAATTTTGTTTTACCAAAAACTTTTGTTACATTAAAAAAGGAGTCTCTAAGCTATTGATAGTCTAGCAGAATACGCCAAAACACGCAATTTAAGGTATAAACAGAAAAAAATCACAAAATATTGAAGACAATTTTGTTTGACCAAAATCCAAGATATCGGAAGGTCTTTGATCTGTCCTAGATGTATTTGGTAGAAGTAGCATTATTTGCTTCTTCATTTATTGTGGCTAAGTCTTCTTCGGGCAAAATAAATTGTCGGTATTTTCTATCACAGTAAAAAAACTATTTTTTTATATTTTTATTTATAATAAGAAAGAAATTATTTACTTAAATCTTTTATTTATCCTGTGGCTATTAGGATGCTGGCCCATTAATGCTTTTTGAAAAAAAAATTAAGCCAGTGTCAAAATGTGTTGTTTGCTTATACAAGATTGTCAAAATATTTGATTATCACATCTAATGTAACCTTATTTATAATTAAGACCGTCATTTGTTGTCATCCTTAAAATTTTAGTAAGGCCCACTATTTTAGATCCGAATTGGTCTCCCTATAACTCTAATATGTGTTGCCACCTTTTGACTAATATTTAAATATTTTGCCTTGTTGCCTATTGCTTTTAAAATTTCAGTAATGGAGTTTGCCGCCTTAATGTACTATTTGTCCGGAAATGGAATATATTATGTAACATAATGCTCGACTAAAAATAAAGCTCGATTAGTTTCGAATTATTTGAAGAGGCTGGTATTAGAGCAATGGCTTGGCGTCTATAGTTCCAACCTAAATCGCATAGATGGAGCATACGATTTGGACTAGTATAACAAATTAGAGGATTTAGTGCGACGGCGTCCTTCGAAATTTTATAATCTGTTAAAGACGAGAGGTGACTCAACCAAAAGAATATTGAGCAAAATATACTCAATTGTTTAAAGCTGACGCTAGGAACTAAAAACTAATTTGTTGTAAAACTGGTCGACTTCGCTAAAATTGATACTGATTTTTGTTTTATTAAAGCAAATCTGGCGTAAGGTTTACTTGACTACATGATCTTGGCAGATACAAAATACATTATTTTTGTTTTTTAAAACGTTAGCATAATGTGATGAAACAGCAGTTGCTTGCATAAAAGTCTTCGGTCTTTTTGTTTTTGGTTCGGCAATGAGCTTAGCTCAAAACACGCAATCTTATCATTATTAAAAATGAGACAAAACAGTCTTTGTTCTATCAATCAGTATGGTTTTAAGTATCAAAATACTGCCGTCATAAGCAAAAACACAGTAAATAAATTTAATAGCTCACAGTCTTGGGTAACACTCTATTCAAAATATATTATCTCAGATTGTTTGATTGTGAAATGTCAAATATACTTACTGTGTTTTTGCTTATAACGGCAGAATATAATTCAGAAAGCTTGTGTATATTTGATGCACTTTTAATGATGATGTGACGTGTGAGTGGCAAAACACGTTTTTTCAAAGTAAGCGCTTACTCAGTACACAAAAATTCCGAGTTTAAATTAACCCACTTTTTACTCATGCATGACTACCTCGCATGATAATTATCTACTTTAAATTACGTAAATAACTTTTTTCACGAAATAATAGTTTGCACACAGGATGCAGAAAACATTTTTCAAGTGATGTGCAAGCTATGCTTGACAATTGCGCTTGCTTAACTCGGCTTGGTTAAGCAGCGGGACAAGCAATAAGGATTAAAGTAACAAATTTACTGTCAGGGAGCAGCCTCACACCCTGCAATGACTAATAAGGCTTATGGTACAGTAAACTTAAATAGATATAGTGAGAACAACTATAAAATATTGAATCTGGTTTATTAAGATGAATCTTCTCTTTTTATATTAAAAATTTCGTACTGATTTATAAACTAAATAATTTATATATTTAAAATCGGTAAACTTGAGATGGCCAATTTATGTTTTTAAAATCTAATTTCTCAAGATCAACTAAATGTTAAAATAATAACTTTAACTAAAAATGTAGATATAATATGTAAAATGTTAAAAAAGAAAAAAATCTGTTTAATTTTGTAATTAAACAAGTAGATACGTCTTCTTTGTACACAGGCTGCTTTTATTTTAAAACACTGCAACTTAAATCAGTTGGCAATTAATACAATTTTGAAAAATCAGGAATAGCAACAGGGTACTTACTTTTTGTTTGCCACTCAAACATAAACTCAGGGGCGCAACTAGCCAAGCCATTTTAGGGGAGCTTGTGCTCTCCTTATACTTAATACGTAGAGAGTGCAAAAAATACTACTACACAAGATGGCTTAACACACCCAAAGATAAAGTAAAGACTTGCCCCCTTATTAGTAATAGCTGTAGCTATAACTTTCACAAATATAGAGCGATTTTAAAAGTTCTTTCTGCACACGCTTTAAGATTTTTTCAACACCATTTTACTAATTCCCTCTTGCTTCCATCACCTTCACTTAATGTTTATAGAAACGCACCTATCTACCCTTTGGGGGTAATAATTAGGTACCTTAATTTAGTTAAATAAATTGCTGATTAAGAATTAAACCTAAAAGTTAAAAACAAAAAAAAACTAAATATAAAAAACTGCTAAAACTACTTCTACCTACTAGTCGCAGTTGGGTGTTTTTTTTATTATTATTTTTTTTAAATTGTTATGTCTTATTCAATTATGTTTACCTGCGGCGTCGAGCGAGCCGCCACTGGTATCAGTATCATTTCTAATCTAAACTACCAACCAAAGAACCAAAAAATTAATTTTTATTAAAATCAAAATTTTTAAATGCAAAAGGTGACCAGGTTGGCATGGAAAGCCCTATACAACCTATTTAAGTGGCTAGATTTTTCTTTCTCAATCTTTTTAAATATTTTACCGAAAAATTCCAGAAAAACATGTACATTTTCTTTTTAGATTATGTCAGAGAAGACCCACCAACGCTCTTCTCGGATTATTTGCTTAAATTCGGAAAAACCAAAAAGGTTTCCAATCCGGATCATGGAAAAGTTTTTCGGGGGTTTCGGCTGATAAAATAAAACCTTTTAAAAGGCTGTGAAATTAAATAAAACAATCATTTAAAGACAGTAGCGTATCAAATAAGAATTACACTCTTTGACACAATGCAATAAGCGAAAATTACAATCCTATAGAACGCTGGGAATTCAGCGGTACTGGATAAGTTTACCAGAACTACACAGAAAAAAAAATATTTATAACAATCTTGACAAAAAATCTACAGAAAGATACCCCAAGAAATTATTGATGGCAGTAAAACACTCACAAAATGGCAAGTCTTATGCACATCTATGCCAGTATACGATTCACTTGATCTACTATCACCCATCACGGTAAGAATTAGAATTCTTCTACAATCAATTTGGCGGGCAGGCATTGGTTGGGATAATTGCATTACTGAAATTTTGTTCAAAAATTGTGTTCATGGCTTAAAGAACGTAACGACTTAATGGAAATAAAAATAAATCGCTGTTATTGAAAAAACTTTCTAAATGCATCGAAATTCACATATTTTCTGATTGTAGTGAAGAAGTCTATTCAGCACCAGTTTTGAATGATTTTTAAATGTTCAGTAGAGGTATGTCTCGTATCATCTAAAGCAAGCGTTTTCCCACGAAAATCTCAAACTATACCTAAGTTAGAGCTGATCGTAACATAACAATCGTAAAAATCACACATGAAGTTATCCATAACTTAGAGATTAATATCCTAAATAAGTACTTTCGGACCGACTCTTCAACTGTACTAAGATAGTTGAAAACTGAGAAAAGATGGCCTATGTCTGCAAGAGTCGGCGAAATTTTAGAGTATACTGACTGGCACTGGGTTCCCACTAATAAAAATGTTACACCAGGGAAACAAGTACAAAAGAACTTACTACCGAAAGTTGTTGGTTTCAAGGTCCGCAATTTGTATACCAAAACAAGGAAAGCTGACCGAAAGAAATTGTCAAAGAAACCGAAATTAAAGAAGTTTTTGTACAAATAGAGCCCGAAAATTAAAATAAGGTTCAAGAGATTTTACCAGAAATAACGCAAATTTTAAGGGTAACTGCATGGGTACAATAGATTTTTCTTGTCAAAAAAGCACAAGGTGAAAAATGTACTAAAGTTTTGAGATCTGAAGAATTAGAATATGCCGACAAAATATGGTGGAGAGTGATTCGAGCTAAATGTTTTAAAGAAGACATCAACAATCTACAAAAGAATCGAAAAAATAACTCTGGAAGGATAAGAAGATAAGAAGATAGCAGAATCACACCATTACTAGAAGAGGATAGAGAAGCAGCCTACATCAATGAACTCAATGCATGCCCATTAAGGAACAAACACAATGATCAATGAGCTAAAAAAATTTTTTTGAATCCCTAAAATTAGATTAACTGTGAAAAAAGCAAGCAAACTTTGTCCGTCTTGTAGATAAAAAACAACGAAGCAACTCCAACCAACTATGGGTTTGCTACCAGAAGAAAGACTCTTAAATTATGAGAAGCCACACGAGTTGACTATTTCGGCTCTTTTGCCGTTAAAATTGGCTGTAGAATTGAAAAAAATTATATACATGTCTGACTGTAAGGGCAATCCATGTCGAATTGACTCATTTACTAAGCATTGATTCATGCATTATTGCTATCAGAAGATTTTTGGCTAGAAGAGGATATGTCAAAATTATAACGGCTGACAACGGATCTAATTTTAGAGGCGGAAATAGAGAACTATGAAAGCAATTGAAGATCATAATTTAAATAAAATAACTGAAAACTTGAAAAATAAAGGAACTACGTGGAAGTTCTTACCACCAATGGCACCACATATGGGTGGATGCTGGAAACGCTTGATTGGAAGTTTCAAGAGAGCAGTTTTAGATATCCTTAAAGAAAGAAACCCAACAGATGAAGTCCGTTAAACTTTATTTACTGAAGCAGGATATATTGTCAATAGCAGACCATTAGCATATATATCTGATGACTGTTACGACAAAATAGCGGTCAGTCCCAATGATATTCTTGTTGGAAAATTTGCCGAAAGTTTAGTTTCTGGACATTTTAAAAAAGGCGACCTCATACTAAGAAAACAGTGAAGACAATCACAATATCTTACTGATATTTTCTGGAAAAGATGGCTGCGAGATTATCTACCAACTCTCATTAATAAATCCAAATGGCACGATAATGATCTAAATTTCAAAATAGGTGATTGAGTCATTATAAATGATTATGATTTTCCAAGAGGAGTGTGGCCAATGGGGATCATACGAAGGGTATATGAAGGGGAAGATAGAGTCGTACGGGTCGCAGAGGTTCGAACTAAAAATGAAGTATTTTGCGGACCTGTAAGAAAATTCTACTGGTTCCCAAATGATCGTGTTGACATAGAAGTCAACACTGCCGAAGACATTATTTATGAGTTTTTTGTTATACTGTGTTGATCTTTATGTTTCTTAATCATATTTTTGTCATTGTCAAATATTGTTTAGCCAATTCTTCTACTAATTTTTTCACACTAAGTACGAATCTAAGGTGATATTAAGCCTGGTGCTTGACGCAGTTGGAAAAACTTTTTAACAAGGTCCTATTTTCTGGCGCGTCGACACTGTATTTTGGTTGTTTTGAATATTTTTGATAATTCAAACGGCGCACTTACGCTGGTATTCGACAAAACTTTCCCCAGGGAATTTTAAGGATCCTTCCAGCATATCTTAAGACATTTATTTCCACTTATAAATAATGCAAAAGTTTAGAAATTTATTTTAAATGTGCAAAGTTTTGGACCCGAGAGGAAGAAGTTATATACAGAAAGAAAAGTTTGCATTTTCCAAGACAAATAATGATTGCCCTGCGTCTCGCTTGTTGTATTAAGTAATCTGTTCTCTTAAATTAATCTGGAAAAGTTTTACTTAAACTTTGCTTTGAGTCAATTACCTTTGTTTGTATATAAATATGCTAAAGGTATATTTTAAGTGATTAATTTAATAAAATAAGAAGCGCGCGAAGTATTATAATAGGCACCTATTGCATGTATCATGATACACTGATCCTATATTTGAGGTATGCACGGTTACCTGGTTGGAATTTTATCCTTTAATAAAGAATAATGTTTGTATATAAATATACTTAAGGTATATTTTAAGTGATTAATTCAATAAAATAAGAAGCGCGCGAAGTATTATAATAGGGACCTATTGCATGTATCATGATACACTTATCCTATATTTGAGGTATGCACGGTTACCTGGTTGGAATTTTATCCTTTACTAAAGAATAATGTTTGACCTTATTTGTGTTCGAATACCGCAGGCTACTAGTTCCTTTATTTAAACATAGTGTTGCCGCGCATTTAACGTTATGAGAAAATGTTATCTGAATTTAAAATATTTTTTGATACCAGACAATTAATTCAAGAGCTTTCAATGCGTGGTAATCCGCAGATTTAATTTTATGCCAATCATTTAAATTTATTTTTTATAAAAACTGGTAGATATAGAGTAAATTTGTAGGGTATTTCAAGAACAAGCTGCAAAAAGGGTATATTTTTTTATATTTGGCATGGTGGTAGCTAACATCAAGAGCTAAATTTTCAATCGAGGATCCCTTATTTTCCGGCATCATAATCCAAGATGGCGGCTGCCAAAGTTAAGAAAAAAAATGAATTCCCTGTTTTAAGAGAAATTAAATTAATTTTGATAAATTTACTTTAAGTAATGTAAAAAAAAATTCATCTGTCATTTTAAAACAAAATGGCGGCTATATTTTAAAAAAATAGTTTTTCTTCAATATTTTCTTTAATTCTTGCGCGATATTTATGTTTAAAAACTCATATTAAAGCCGCTGACCAGCTTTTTAAATCTAAATAACATAAACAAAAATGTTTTTTTTTTACTTTTTCGGCCGCCATCTTTAAAAAATAAATAAATTATATTTTTTTTGTACATTTCAATTTAAAACTAATTAATGTTAATATAAAACTACATATCTTGGTATAAAAAATTACCAAACCAAAAAGATACTGTTGTATTTATATTTTGAACGCCGCCATCTTGGATAATAATAGACATATGTCATTTATTATCAAATATTTAAAATTGGCGACCCCCATTTAGTATAAATCGATATATTACACGGCAATACTAGTTGTGTCAAACAAGAGCAAAAAAATAACTTTTTTATCTGAACTTCGGGCGCCATCTTAAAATGTTAAAGGTCAAATTGTAACTTTTTATGAATTTTTATACAATCTGGCTTACGACTGATAAAATCCAAAAAAAAAATATATAAATTTTATTTGGTCTACAGGTTGAAAAGGTCTGTTTTATTTTTGACAAATTAAGCGCCATCTCTGTGTCAGCTGGGAAACCTATCATTTCTTTTAAGCATGTTTAAAGAGTTTGTAAGTAGCTTCAACATGAGGTATTAAAAGTAAATATCGCACAAAAAATACAGAAAATATCGAAGAAAAACTATTTTTTTTAAATATAGCCGCCATTTTGTTTTGCAGTGACAGGTGTAAATTGTTTTTACATTTTTGAAATTTATCAAAATTAATTTAATTTCTCTTAAAACAAGGAAATCATTTTTTTTCTTAACTTTGAGAGCCGCCATCTTGGATTCTGAGGCCGGAAAACCGGGGATCCTTGAATCAAAATTTAGCTTTTGGGTTTAGGTACTATGCCAAATATAAAAAAATATACCCTTTTTGCAGCTTTATTTTAGAAATTTACTCTACTAATATGTGTTGTTTGGCACCAACTAATCAAAAGTCATCAATGTCATCAAAACAAGCTTTTGACAGATATATAAAGGAGAACAAAAATAACGCAAATAAAAATTGTGTCTACACAAGGTAAAAATTGGACTTCTAAATATCACGTGACATCTGTTGTGTCACATCAATAAAGGATAAAGTTTAACTTATCTTATAAGAAGCCGTGTTTACACCGATTTACGGGTGTCCCAGAAGTAGATAGATAAAGTAACTTCATGGAGATTTTGAAAACGGTAAAAGATACGGTTTGTAACGTGTCATTTTTATGCTTAAGGCACACGTTACATATTTGTCTTATTTCTGTAAATAACCAACTATTCGATTCGGTTTTTTCTATACAACGCTTTAAGGGTAGTTTATAGAGCTGGGTTTTGAGGTTATATATTGTCCAAAAAGTTACCTCATAGGAGAGGCACTCATTTCCATTATTGTAAGGGCTGTGCGGTATTATTTAGGCATTGCAATTGGAATTTGAGATCACAGGTTCGGAAAAAATCACATAAAAACATCTTTGGAATTGGGTATTTTTGTCTATTTACGTTTTGAACTAAAAAATCATCTGTTTTGCTAGCTATCGTGTACGTTGGATAAATAAACTAAATGAGAAAAACATTCTAATTAAATCTACCCGGTACAAACTGTGGGCTTGGCGGCGTTGCCACATCCGTAGTAAAGTATTTACAATGAATGGTTTCAAGAACAGTATCGAAGGGACGTTCGTTTAATTATATTTTCAAGAATATTAGTACAATGGTTTCTCTCCGGATCTCTTCTTCTTCACGGATTGGCTAGTTTTGGTAGCACGAAAGCATATTTAGATCCAAGGTTTGACCAGAAACACCTGAGGCTCCATCTACTTTGATATCCTCACTACTTTAATCAAAGGAGAAGATAAAATAAATACAAGTCATGTACTTTTGTAAATTGGGGATACACGAGGGATAAAAACCAGGACTAAAAGAATAAACAAAATCGTATTTTGACATTATATAAATTAATATACAATTAAAGTTAAATAAAATTAATATCTAACTCAGTTAGTCGGGTATAAGGGTTTTGTTGGGTTAGCTAGTGGTGAGAAAACTTAACATCTGAGTACCCTCATGCCGCGTTTAAGCAGTGGTTCAATGTGTGTGTTCAAGTTCAAAGTTCAAAAACAACTTTATTAATGTAAAAATATCTTACAAAAATGGTGTCAAAATGTATGAATCTTATAGAAAGCATATATAAAGAGCAAAGAAAAACTTTTGACTAAAAATATAACTAAAATGCAAATAAATTCTATATGTAGTATGGCTTTACACGTATGGGAATTGGTGGAGTGTTCGAATATTCCGTGGGTTTGATGCATGCTCTGATTTCCAGTAATTGATTTTGCTGTTGATGGTTTCAATACTAAACCTCTTATAGTCTGACCGGTTATTTTTCCCCTAGTTCTATATTGGCAATGGTCCGTTTTGACATTTGTTTTGATATGTGCACGTGTACCTCGAAATCCTCGTTTATAAATACATAGAGAAGCAGCTTGTGATAGAAAGAAGAAGAAATAGATCCGACAACACCACAATGCGCAATGAACGAAATTGGAATATCTCCTTGATTGATGCTGCCCCTACAGACTACTGAACTACTAATGTGTCCTCTGATTGGCCGTTTTTCTAGTTTAGCAGGTTGGCCGACAAAATTCAAGAAACTTCTAGTTTTTATAAATATTGTTGTATTTTTATTTGAATTTTACCGGGAACATTCCGTTGGTACTGTTACCCCACCCATTTAAGATAAGACTACTTGTACATTTTGGAACAGACCTTGTGTTCCTTTCTTTCCAAAGAAATTGGCTAGGCTGCTGGCCGTTTTTTGGTTCGCCATTTTTTCGTTTTGGCACTGCTAGTAATTGCAGATCATACCAAAGACGGTAAATTGTACGACTGTGTGCAGTGTTAGGTATTTTGCGTAGGTCTCACATCCTCTGGATTGAGGGAGTCAAGGCGATCTACGCCATATTTCTACCAACGAGGAAAGAATTGGGTAAGTTCGATTCGATTCTTTTTTGAGTGCCTCCCAAATTGTAACCATTGTTCGTTGTGTGGTATAATTTTTCTACAAAAGATGTGTGCAATTTTTAGAATTTTATATATATATTTTTTTAAAAACCACGGTTTGGATAAAAACTATATATTGTTTTTCTCCTTTGTCGACAGTGCTATCCACTCCACCATCGACTTGGACGTTTGTGCTGATGGGAAACCGGCCGTATCACTGAAAACCCTGGGAAAGATATGTAGTGTTGTTTTAGTTCATCTGTTGACATCTGCTTTATTTTATTGAGTCGTCATGAAGTTCTTGATTTAGGTTACTCTGGGTAGGGGTACCTTGTGCAAAACCGACGAATTCCAGGAAACTGAAATGTTTCATTTTCCATAGGGTTTTACGCTCTGGGCAAGTATCTAGCATCTTAAGACCATGTGCTGCCCTAGCGTGATGTGCTAAGCAAGCACTAGAGCATATGACCATTTTCACCCTTAGCTTTTACAATAAATAAGATGAACTAAGATCTGTGTTATTTGAACAATCCAATGAACCAACTTTGCAGAGATAAAAGAGAGATAAGGTGAACGAAATTGAGGTTATATTTTTAGTTTTTTTACATAGTTTTACCCCATGGGGTAGGTTTCGGACTGGGTTGCTGTCTGTCTCATTCTCTTCAACGTAGAATGATGACAGCAGATATTTGGTCCGGGTCTCCCCTATGATGGATGGAATTTGGAAGTGTATTTTTTTTTAACCATTAAAGTAGGTAATCGAGTCTCCCCACTACTGACTCAAATGTAGGTACACTGTGACTTGTACCCTATAAATTGTTCTCTATTCATGTCATTTTAACCAGCGGGTTGAAAATAAATAGGTCCATGACTTGGTTTATTTTTAACTCCGGGTTAAAAATTCATTAAGAACCTTTTAAAATTTTTTTTAAAAGTCAATTTTTTTGTTGTTTTAATTGCACAAATAATCTGGAAGGCTCGGAAGTGAGTAGTTTCATGGTTTAGCTACAACTTTTCAGTTGAACTGTATTTCATTTAAGATCCTTTTGTAAGACATTGGTATTAAACACATGTGGCGCTTAAATTTTTCTTATTTTTGAACCCACCTTCTCCACTGTATAAAAGTTACTGGGCATACCAATGTTTTACCTGGCTGGAAAATACAGGTCTGCTTCCAGATATTGGATTAATTACTCAGTAATTAATAGAGTGATTACACAAAAGTACTAGCGTCGTAAATGTCGACCAACATGTTGTTTTTAAGCGTCGCAGGTTTTGGTTAGATAAGAAAAAAGTTACGCTATTCCATGCCCAATCAGATGCTGTACCGAAATTTAAAATGCGTACAGGAGTTTTCAAAATAACGACCAGAAACTAGAAAGTGTGCTTTCTGAAAAATTAATATAATGTCGTCATTTTGTAAACAATTTTAAATTAAAAAACAAAGGCCTTAACAGATAAATTAAATGAGAGGCACAGAACCAGAATGACCTTAGCAACAAACTATCTTATTGATGCGTTGCTAAGGTTTCTAAGTGGTGCGCGTGCGGTAAAGTAACTTTACCGCTCGCGAGTAGGTAAACATAATTCTAACTGTAACTTTAACTAAGTGAAAAACTGTTTTTTTTAATTTACATTTTTGTTCATACAAAGATAGGCTTGTGATATATGGGGTAGAAGCTCTTTTTGTGCGCAATTTATTTTTAATATCGATTGAAGAGTTTGGAAGGTCAATCGAGAATTCTCATGTAAACTTGGCAATATGGCAGGTGGGTGATAGCGCTTACAATACTTCAATTCTAAGGGCCGTCAATGAAAAAATGGTAATTAATTTTTTCGCAAATGGGTTAAAAAATAGTGAGCTTCGCACTGTCATAAAAGCTAGAAATTACGCAACTTTGAGGGAAGTCATAGGAGATGCTAAGGACGAGGAGAAATGTAAAAATGGGAACACGTCTCAGCAGTTTTTGTTGCAAAAACCAAAACTTTTTAGGGGAAATTATTGTCCATTTAGGCAATATAATCATAGGTTTAATTCAAACTGGGCATACTATAAAAATTATAATAGTAATTCGAGATTTATAAACAATAACAACGGTCGATCAAATACACATTATAGGAGAAGGTCTGGTATCATATCGCGGCGGTACATTTAACCAGGTCAATCAACGTCGAAATAGTCGCGACACGGCTTCCTACATATAGAAAATGCGAATTCCGCCGGCCTAAATGTACATCTGGAAAATGAACAAAATATAAACCAAAAGATTTTCGTTTCTAACAAAACGAATAACGGCTATTAGTGGCTCAACGACTTCAATAGGGGAGGCAAATATTTTATTCTATTTGGATGACCTAATATTTTAACGCAATTTTGTTATTGTAAATAAATTTAATTCTGATATACAAGCAGATTTCTTTTTTTTTTATATAAACTATGAAACTTTATGTTTTCATTTCGAACTGACAACAATAAAATAACTGTTCCTTAATTATCAAGACACGACCATTACTTACGAATTCCTCCGAGAAGTGAAGTTATAGAAATTTGTTTTAGTACTCTGACAGGTGATTGTGTAATTTTTTAGAAAGAGGTATGTGAGAAAGTATTTACTGGCGGAACATCAAGTTCTAGAAATAAGCTTTTAGTAAAGGTTTTAAATGTTTTCGATAAGAAGAATGTCTTGAAAAATTTTAAACCTAAGCTTATCAACGAGCTTTTGAGAAAAGAGGATCCATTTAAGTGGACGAAAGACTATCAATGATTTTGAAACTTAGGTCACCACCGATTTTACAATATCCGGATTTTTTGGAGAATAATAGATTTAAATTAAAAACAGACGCTTGTGGGTATGGTGTAGGTGCTGTATTATGTAACAGCAATGACTTGCTGATAGCGTATGCCTTACACATGCTAATTAGTGCCGAAAAAAATTACGCTGCTGAGAAACAGAACATTTGGCAATCATTTGGGCTGTTAAACATTTAAGACCGTATCTTTTTATATAAAATTTGATATATACACAGACCACAGACCTTATAGTAGATTAATTAAGTTTTGGCTAACATCAGAGGAATACGATTTTACTATTAAGTATATAAAAGGCTTAAATAACGTGACAGCTGACGCGTTATCTCATTTGAGAATTGAATCAGATGAATTGAAGCAGTTAAGCGCAGAAATGTGTAAGAGCGTGCATCCTAGAGCGCAGACTAGAAACCAAAAAATGACAATAAACGGGAATTTGGAAACAACTAAAAAAGACAGGCTTGATCACCCTGGAATTATAAATGTGTCCGCCAAATACAGTAGAATTACGACCGATTAACCAAAAACTATTTAAAAGTGAAGTTTTAAGATAAAATAAAAGTCATTGTACTAAAATTAATAATTGTTATAATGAGTCTATTACTTTGAAGAAATATCTTAAATTATTTGTTTTACCCAGGATCACCGATCAGGGTAGGAGTGTAGGTATATCGCTGAGGGACCATGGAAATATGTTCACATATTATAAGATTACTGAGATATACGTATTAAAACATGAGGAAAGTAGAAACTTTATTAAAGTTATATCGCGATATAAACAATTCTTAATAAATAAAAATATACAAATATACATAATTAAAAATTTGCAACGCATCGAAAAAAGAAGATTAACAAATTATATTGAATGATCATCATGAGAACATGCTCAACGATATTTTTGGGTAGGACTAAAATCTGACATTGAAAAATTTGTCAAAAAATGTGATCATTTGCAAAAACGTGAGTATAGTAGAAAAAATAAGTAAACGTTATCTATAACAACGACGACGAGTTCATCTTTTGGAAAAAAAAAATCAAGGTCTTCTGGTTCCAATAAAAACTGATATTCAAAACAATCTATATATTTTAACAATCCAATGTGATTTGAGAAATTTTGTATATTGCTTTCCTTTGCCAAACAAAGAGGCACACACAGTTGCCAAATCCTTCGTTAATAATTTAAATTTACGTTTTGGTCTGGTACAAGAATTACGTTCAAATAAAGGGATGGAATTTATGACTCAGGTGCCCCAAGAATTTTGAAAATTATTAGGGTTAACAACTTTAAATTCAACAGCGTATCTTCGCAAAACTATTGGCAGTTTAGAAAATTTATACAAACATCTAATGGCTTACCTAAGAACACAGGTGGCTGACTGATCTGATATGTGGGCTACACATATATCTATTAATATATGGGGCTACATGGGTGCGATATTGATTATTTGGTTATAATAATTCAGTATATTCGGAGACAAAATATACTTCTTGCTTCAGCTAGTGTTTGGTAAAATGTGCCACGTTTCTTTATATATTTCAAATTCGTTAGATCCTATGTATAACTTTGACGATTACCCTAAGGAGCTAAAATATAGACTGCAAAAAGCATGCAGTGACGCAAAAAGTAATTTAATTTTATCAGAACAAAAAAGGTTTTTTCGATAGGAACTCAAAAGACCCATATTTCGAATAGGCGATAAAATTTTTCAAGTTGACGAAAATATGACTGGTAAATTAAATCCTTTATATTTGAGACTATTTGAAGTTTTAGAGAATGAAAATCCGAATTTAGTAATAAGAATAAAGGATGAACCGATAGACGTTCCTAAAAATAGAGTAAAATTATATAATTTCTAGCCATTTAGGTTAAGGAGGTTATGTAATATAAAATTTAAAAACAATCGTTATATAATTACTTTTTTTTATCTTGCCAAAGAAGGTGTGATAGTTTAATAAGGTCAGAAGAGAGAAAGAGTCCTTATTTAATCTAGAACACATTCCTAGGCAAAATATTATTATAGTTTATATTATAAAAAAAAGGAATTCCTAGATCTGCCTCTGAAATATAACCAATGACCCTCTACAGTGCGAAACTTCATGTTGCCCCCAGCTGGCCCCTAAGACATCTTTTACAATTAGTTTGAAGTGTTCACCTTGTTGGTAAAAATTAGTGAGCTACAGCAAAATTACCTTGGAGACGTCTATGAATTCATTAATTTATTATATAATATTAAAACGGCAATTTTACAAAAGAAGTCAAGAAAAATATTTTCGTTAACGATTTTTATATCTACTTAACTTACATATTGTCGGTCTCACGTAAGGGCGTATCTCAAAAATGTAAGTAAAAATACCTAAGCTAAGTATAATTTTTTTACACAGTAACAAACTAAGGGCTTGAATCAACTGAATTTTCGTTGAGTTAAAAAAATATATTATGTCAACCACACCATTCATGTGACAATTCATAAACATGTTTATCAGTGTACTCGTTTAAGTATAGCAATATAAGGAAACGGCTTGAGGCATCAGTTTTTGCCAAATTAGTTTAACCTATTTATTGGTAACTGAAAACCTTAATAAAACAGCCCATTACTTTTTCAAATAACAAACATACCGAACAAAGGAGAAAAAGTAAGCTGATATAGAGTAATCAGCAATTACCTTAAGAAGAAGGGGTTAGTACCGGGTAAGTGGTCAATTTAAATTTTTATGTTGTAGATGGCGTAGTGATTAATCTATTTTATTGGTTTCTTCATCAGATACATTCACCACTTTATAGTGCATATTTTACGCTTTCCTTGTGAAGCAATAACCTAACATAGAAGAAATACTTAAATACTATACTACACCTAAAGCTGCAGATTTCATTATAGCGTCATTATGCCTTGTTTAAGGAAATAGCAAGGCTTCAAACCAAATTTTAATTTAACGTTTACCACGTGTACCACAATAACCGTCCAATTTATTGGATTGATCTGTTTACCTGGTAAATATAAAAAATTACTGTTTTAATATAAAAGAATATAACCTACGCCACTGAATAAAAGTAGTTCAAATAATAAAGTTTACTTAATTCGCGTTATAATAGCTAGTATAAAACTTTAAAAGTAAGTATGTATAAAACCGAGGATAGCGTGTTAAGTATCTGAGAAATAAATCGCCCTCTCATGACTAAACCGCAAAAACATAAATATAAAATAAAAAGTTTTCATGCAAAATCCTCTTGACTTTATTAAATTACTGTTTTTTATATATTTATGCCCACAGTGATTTTTTTTAAGATTCTTTTTATATTTTTAGTGTGAAAATTCCTAAAACTTTTAAAAGAAAAGTTACTTTTGTATTTTAAGGTAAAATGTAAAATGTAAAATAGATAAATAACGCAGGGCTGCAGTGATAAAGAAATATATTGTCAAACAACTAACTGATAACTATACAGGGCATATTAAATAAAGTAAAAATGCAAAACTCCCACTCATTATTTAGTCATTATGCCCTAAATTCAGCAAACTTTTGTTTCGGCGAAACTTCACTGGAGTCAAAGATTTGCTTTCTGTTCCTCAGTGGTAACATACTGGATTCTGATGACACCATTTTTAGCTAATTCTCGGATGTAATGATACTTGATATCGATGTGCTTTTTTCTTCTATGGTATACAGTGTTCTTTACCAAATGAATAGCACTTTGATTATCGATATAAATTGTAACTGGAGTAGTTACTTTTATGTTTAGTTCTGTTAAAAACCCTCTTAACGAAGCTATTTCTTGAGCTTCTTCAGATGCTGCAATATACTCTGCTTGATCGTGTGACACATTTTTGCTGTCTAGGTGCCCATGTGATTGGACCGTTTGCGAAAATGTTCAAATATCCGCTAGCTGAACATCTTGTGTCACGATCACCTGCATAATCTGCAATTGAGTAACCCTCTAGAATTATATCTTTTCCTCTATATGTAAATATCTTTTGTACCTTGCCTAAATTTTCTTGACTGCTAACCAATAAGTGTGTCCAAGATTTAGTGCATACCTACTGACTTGAGTAACTGAGTAAGTAATGTCTGGTCTGGTTACTGTAGATAAAAACATTAAGCATCCAACAGTTTCTCGGTACGGTACATTTTTCTTTTCACTTTTCTCTTCTTCAGTTTTCGGTGGTGTACTGGATGGCTTTCAATTTTCCATACCAAATCTTTCCAAAACTTGTGATGTGTATATAGTTTGACTAATTGAGACAAATGGTTATCTCAAACTGAGTTTATAATTTATCCAAAATATCTTGGATAATTCTTATTGATCTATATAATAGCAGTCCATCATCCACAAAAATTGCCAGAAAAACTTCTTCTTCTTCGTACTGGTCATAGAAAACACATCTGTCAGAATCAAGTTGACGTAGCTTGAACGTTTTAAGGAACGTGACAAATTTTAGGTTCCAACAGCGTGGAGATTGCTTTAGACCATAAATACTTTTGCGTAGCTTGCAAACTAATTTCCAAACATTTAGCTGAAATTGTACTTTTTCCTTCTGGCAAACCTTGCAAATCCCAAGTTTCATTTTTCTTAAGCGATTCTATTTCTTCTTCCATAGCTTTTCTCCACTGATGTTTGTGTTCATCTTTAATAGCTTCTCTGTAACTTTGTGGTTCAGGTATCATTGCTGAACAGGCCAGGTGAAACTCATTTTTATATCGATCAGGTACGGAGATTGTCAATCTGTCTCGAAGTTGTCTTGAAGACGCTTTAGGTTTATACTGATTTTTAGTTGCTATAATTGGGTGTTCAGTTTCTGAATTTTCTCATAGCATTGTACCACTTTGATCCAAATTTAGCTCAGTTTGATCTCCCACTACATTTTTCTCTCCAAATTTTAAACAAAAATGTGCATAGTCAGCTATATTTTCTTGTTGAGTTGCTATTTCATCAAAAATTACGTTTGTAGAGACTGTAATTTTTTAGTTTCTGGCTCATATAACCTACAGTTACAGCTATTACCTTCGTAACCATACTATATCATTTTTTTAGTTTTCTTTTGAAACTTGGTTCTAAATTTCTTTGGAATATTTGAATGTGCTACTCAACCAAAATTTTTTAGATGTGACAGTGACAATTCTTTACTGGTCTAATATTGGTATGGAGATCTATCCGTATCTGATTTAGATGGCCGACGATTTTAAAGATAAACCGCTGTATTTACTGCCTCTGCCCACAAATTTGATTGCGTAATAGGCCGTGTTATAGGCCGTGTTGTATTTTAACCTAAAAAGCTTTGTTTTGCAAAGACTCTGAGATTGTTTACTAATTCATTTACCTATAAAACAATAAACATAAGTTCTTTGTAATTTAAATAAAGTGACTCAAAATTATTCAGTCAGTTTTAGTCTTATTAATGAATACGGATTTGTGTTATTGATTTTCTGGAGAATGACAATTTTGGTGTTTTGAGGAATCTCATTGGTCAGTGATTGCTATGCAGTTTGGGAGATTGAGAGGAATTTTACAAAAATCGCGCCTTTCTGTTCGAGATCTTTGTCGAGAAACAAGGTATTTTAATTATGTTATACCATAACCTTAAAAACTTTTTTTGTTCATCAAGCATGGCTTGAAATTTTCTTTATAGGATAAATTAGAACTTTGCTCTAATTTTAATTAATGGTAATATGAAATTCAATTGCATATACCAGATTTTTATTTTTAATTAGGTCAATATGTTATATGTATTTTTATAAAAAAATTTCTTTGCCGAGGAAATGTTACAATTTTTCTTTATATCTTTAACAGCCAATTATCTCTCTATTTAGACTACTTAATTTTTTTATAAAAATTTTGATAAGTTTCATATTTTTTTTGTTTTATGGTTCGAACTATGCTCGACAAAATATTTGTATATTGGCTATATGGTATTTTGGTTATAGTTTATTTATAATGGGTTCACAATGTTGTGCCTACATGGGATTTCTAGAATCCAGATTATGATTTTAAGCTAGTAATTAATCGTGGATCTCGCTCTCATTTCTTTTTTGGATAGCTGGGTACCAATTAACAATAGTCACTACGACATGACCATATGGTTAAATTTGAGGTTATAGGTATCACAAGCACCTTTGGTTGAAATAGAGTTAGACGGGTTAATACAGCTAAAATTTTATATAGCTATTGCCGATAGCTCGTTTGTTTTTTTTCATATAGTTTTCTTTTATAACCAAAATACACATTTTTGTTTTTTTTATAAACTTAGGTGATGATTTGTGTCCCGAAAAGATAAATAATTTGGTGTGAATAGACTAAAGTTTTATTTGGTAATTCTACAGAATTACTGTACAGTATGTACAAATTTTAATGAAACTTTAGAATATTTATATTATAATGTTTTGACGGACTTGATCAGAAAATAAAGTTTTTTTTGTTTTTATCTATGGAAAATGATTGAAACCATAGTTATATAGTCTAACATTTCCTGGGTTAAGATTGTTTTGTTTTTATGTTATTTTTTTTCCTAACCTCAGTTCTCGACAAAACTATTATAACATATGTAAATATTTTTCACTATTGTACATCAAAAGAAACAAGGTTCTAAAAAGGAAGTATGTCTCTTTTAAGTTATATATGAACAGTAAAATCTATAATTTTATTAATATCATTTTTCTACTACCTTTTTAAGAAACTGAGTTTCAACAAAAAAAATTAATATTTTTTTCTTGTTTATATTTGATCATTTGATTTTTATTTATTCTTCTCTCTGAAACAAACTAAATGTTGAGGTTTGTAAACAAAATTAATCCTGATCTTTTATTTCGTTCCTGCATTGATACATTGGTAACATGGTGATAGTAAGGAAAATCTGTCACCATTGTTGTTAATTGTGTCAAAGTAAATAGAGGTCTATTATCATTTCAAAAATAGAAAATTGACAATATTTTTCTTAAAGGAACCTCACGACCCTAAATAGCTCTACCTAGCCGAGGTTAATTTGGGGTATATTAAAACAACATCAATAATATACAAAAAGTTATATTATATAAAAAAAAATAATATAACAAAGTGGCCCCAACTCTATTTTAATTATAACAAAGTGGCGCCCAACGTGGGGCTTTGGTATAATTAACAAACTTGTTTGGCTTCCACTGAGATGATTTATCGAACTCTTTCTTACCGATACTCATTGCACCAAAAGTACTATTAGCTTCTTCAGTTTGAGTTAATCTAGCTTCCTCTTTAAGCAAAGGAGCAGTAAGATTACCGACCGTTTGTATTGACTCTTCACATGAATTCCAAGAAGTAACAAAGAGTCCAAATTTTTCTGGCAGACCCAAAATTTTTGCTATCTTGTTTATTTCATTTACTTTTTTATCAACATTATTTAAAGCTTGCACCAAGGATTCTATTTTACTGATGTGCTGTGCTATACTATTGGTTTCTTTCATACGATAGTTAAAAAATTGTTGCATCAGGGTCACCTTATTAAAAGCGGATCTCTGCTCATGAATTAATTTTAAACGCCTTCACATTTCAGCAGCATTTGTACAAGACACTACTGTTTTTAACTGTTCAAATTCCATAGCTGTAGAAATAACACCCTTGGCATTTCTTTCTTCCCAGAAAGTTATTTTCTTAGCACCTTCGGTTGGTGCTGGTTTGACTTTATTTCCTAGTACTAACAGTAATGCCTTCTGCTTTGAAGATTATCTCCATAATTGAGAGTTTTGACCACTAAATTTCTCAATTTGAAAGTGCTTGACTTTGTCCATTTTATTTTGAGTTGGAGAGTTTGTCATTAGCCGTACGGCACGGACTTATATATTTTTAAAAAGGAAATTTGTTCCATGAGAAGCTAAGTTTTTAAAATAATTTAAAAAAAAACATTTTATAATTTCGGGTTTTGAGGGGTATGAGCGGTTTTTGGTGGTTGGTTTTCACAGCTATAATTTAAAAAACTAATTTAATTAAATTTTTCAGTTAAATTTTACACTTGTGGTTTTAGGGCGTCAATTTAGTGAAATTTTCAAAAATTTAAACATGACTTTAACCGAATAGAAAAAAAATTGGATCAAAAACTGATCTGACAATATCTGGATTGTTAATCTGTGGCATATTCTTAGCTAGAATCCATGTCAAACTGCGGTCTTCATATTTTATATTATTTTTTTATATTTATATACCCAAAAATCTAGTGCCTGCACTATTTTTTATGGTTACAAAGCTAAAGAGCTCAAGGATAACCTTTAAGGAACAACTTTAACCCGACCTACATACAAAAAAACGCTAGTTAGCGAAATCTTGTTGGATTTCGCAACTCTTTCTTAAATGTATATTTTTTACGATTTTTTTTTCTTAGATAAACAGGAACTGGAAACCCACTATTGTTTTCATTTTTGGAGTAGAAGTTTTAATATAGTATGCTTCGAAAACCAATAAAATACAGTCCTGTTAATGACAAAACCTTAGTTTTCTTTTCGAATTTTTGAGATAAAATTGTCGTATGACAGTGTTTTATGTAATAATTTGTGGCCATTAATTTAAAGAGTAGGTTAAGTAGCTTATAAATCTGTATTTTCTATTTTTTTAAATTAAATTATAGGTATGTAAGTAAGTGAAAAAATATTATTTACGGGGTGCTGCATTTAATTTTGTTTTTGTTTTATATTTTGGAAGACTCCAGACTGTCAAAATCAATTTTCACCCTATAACATCTCAATTTTCTACTATTTATAAACATTTTCTAGGGGAATATGGGAAAATTGGAGAGCACTGTTTGCCTTTTTGGAGAAAAAGCGAAGTAAACTGAGAGTGTTAGTCAAATCAAAAAGTCATTTTAAAATGAAGGTTCTCACTAATTTTATTTAAACTTTGTTTTTATATATGAAGTAACAGTGTGCAAAAAGTTGCATGCAGGTGCCGCATATTAATTTACATTTGGACCACACGATACTTGCGTCCAGCCAACCAAATGACATAAATATTAGAAAAAACCTTAAAATAAAAAATTTAAGTAAAACATTTAACGTATATTTCCATATTTTTAATCCGTGACATTTATTGTAGGTAAGGCAAAATAAGACGAAAATTATTAAGGCGCAAAGTTTTTGGGTGAGGAAAAAAAGTATTTATGGAAACTACTAGTACTCTTATTTGTTTCGTACTTTGTTTGTATTCTCAATTGAAAAGGTAAAATTGACGACACTTGAAGAAACAACTGATTTCGATCCACATGCCATAAAAATTTCTTGATTATTTTGATTCACTACTTTTACGTTACTTATTAAAGATGAAATAGATTTTTTGATAATATTGATAGCTGAACCAGAATCTAATAAAGCTTTTTGGGATAAATTATTGATATTTAACAATATTCTAGGCAAAAAACAACAATTTTGAACAACTTGATTAACGAATATTTTATTTTCTTCAGCAATATCTAAAATATCACAAAATTCTGGATGTAACTGTATTGTTGACTGGATCGATTTTGTGGACCAGTCATGCTTGGCTCGTTTCCCGAACTCGAACTATTTCTGGATTGGTATGGATGTTGAGGACAATCTTTGTTATAGGAATCACCACTTTGCTGATAAGACGTCGGCATGTTCTGATTTTTTATCTCTTTCAAATCTTGCTCAGCTTTTGTTGCAATTGACAATAATTGTTCAACGTTTGACAAATCTTCACTAGACCTTAAACCTACTCTAATTTTTGGTAAAAGTTGACTTAAAATAACAGATGTTTTACATATATATGAAGTATTTCGTACTAATCTCTCACACAAAGCAACTTTTTTATTTATAATGTAGTCTACAGAATCGTCGTCCTGCTGCATTTCTCCGTAAAGTTTAGACGTTGCTTTTGTTATAACGCTTATTGAATTAAAGCGTTCCAAGAACCCCATTAACACATATACGTAAAATTCAATTGTTTGTTGTAAGTTTCTGCCCACTTAAAAGCCTCACCACGTAAATGTCCAATAAAAAAGGTTATTTTACTATAATCTTCGCGAATCCCAATACGATCGAGATGCTCATCTACTTTTTGTAAAAATAAACACGGGTCTTCTTCGACACATCCGTAATAGTTTATTAAAAATTGGACGGAAGATGAACTACATTTATTCGAGAAAGTTTCAAAAACATTAAAAATGCTGCTGACATCGATTTAATTATGTCCTTAACGTTAGATTTGGATTCTTTGGATGCAACAGGTGTTGAAGTAGCAGTGTTTGAATTAATTTGATTTCTTAGAGGTGCAAAGGCATTGGTGTTAAAATCCATATTTTTTTTTTTCTGCAGAAAAACAACTAGAGACATACCTAAAAAGGATTATTATAAGTCATTATCCACCAATCTAATATCACAAGAACTGAATAATAGATACCAAATCTAGTAGCAACACACGTTGGGCGCCATGACTTCGCCCCACTTCTTTAACCCGGCGTTGGTACCCCTGGGTATGACATACCCGGGATTGACAAAAACCAACAGAACTTATGAATTCGCAGCGCTTCAAGCTTGCCCCTCCACCTACTCTCAAGCAAGACTTGTTTTATTCGGGGACCACTAAAAAAAGCGGGTTTCGTATCAATCTGCCTCTGGTGCTAACAGTTAAACTTGCATCGGGCATGTGATACCCGGGTGTACCAGCCGCGTAACATTTTTTGTAGCAAGTTCCCAAGCTAAAGTATTGCATTGGCGAAAACGAAAGTTTGTTAAATGCGCGTTTATAATGCAGAATAAAGAAGTTTTCACTCAACCAAGCACGGATATACCAAACATATGGAAACCAGGCGTCTCATGATAAAAAAAGGGGGAGAGCCGTCACACCTGACTGCACACCAAGTAGTATGAATAGTACTCTATAGACTAGCTAGATTGTTTAGTTTACACTTAAAGTCCGAAATTTTGTTTCCATTTAAAAAGTATCTTTTAGTTCTAACTAAGAATTTCTTTGTTTTTTTTGTATAGAAGTACGCCCCTGGATTTTCCTGTTTGAAAATATTTAGTCAAATATTTTTCCGATTTTCTTATGTATTATCTTTGAAACAAAATTGCATGAAAAATGAGATAAAAAAACTTACCGAAACAATTTTATTTTCCAAACAAGCAGCTACTTGGTGTAGTTTTTAGTTTATTTGTTTATAGATAAAGTCCATTCGCCTTTCTTTTTTATGGCCCCGTAGAGCAACCTCAAAAATCCCACAGAATTTTAAACAGTCTATTAACCTACTAAGTATATGTATAATTTTTGTCACATTTTCATTATGTTCGGTAATGTTTTGCCTATAGGCACTATTGAATTGGCACCTAATATCAGTCTTGCCTAGCATAGAAAATTCTATGTGCTTAATTAATTGAATACCACTTACTTTGTGTCTTTTTACCTTCTCACTAAAGTGCTTGATATCACACATTCTCTTTGCACGCAGGATCACTTTGTCAATTGTTCATAACAAGACAAATAAAGCAAAAACAGCATTTCTTTTTTCACAACCGCGTAACCAGTTTGCAGCATCGTATAAAAATTTTCTATTATAAGTTTTTAAGGAACAGCCCTCGGCATTACTTACACTAAAATTTTGGTTAATTATTGGGTCTGGTCTATGTGGCTCTAAAGATTTTATTTGTAATCGAAGTTCATATGTCAATGTATTTAAATTTGCACAGTTAATTATGTAATCGACGCACAGAGGGGCAAAATCAAGAAAACATGCGATGTAGTGCAGAACTCATTTATGTAATATGGGAGATATTTTTACTGAAAACTATTTATTAATAATCGCTTTACCATAGCAAGTTAGCCATGGATAGTCAAACGTCAAACAAATGAATAAAACACCTTGTCAAAGTTAGCGTGTTTTGAAAACTGAAGTTGCGTAGTTGTTTTAAGAACACAAATGAATCAACTTTGCCACAATTTTTAATGTTGATCAAGTTTGGTTAAAATAATTTTAATTATGTCAGATTATCACTATTCTGAGTACATTATTCTCGTATAAAAAAATGCAAATTTTTTTGTGGCTTTTTCTTCAAACTGCCATTTTTGTAAAATCTTTCAAAATTTTTTTATTTTTTTAATTTTAAAAATATACGTGGACACAAAGTAACTTGTCGCCCGCTGTCACGGGCCAGTTTTAACATGTCATTTTTTATTGAACCTTCCTTTTTAAAATAGTGCCACATTTAGCTGCTACTTTTTGCTACTAAGGCCGGAATTAATTTTTAAATATTAACATTTTTCTCCAAACTTGCGAAATATGTGTTTAAATTGTAGTATAGATATTTACAATATATCGTACTAAATACATATACATCTACATATACTATTATTATACTCATTATATATTAAGGAATAAAAGTCACACCTTATCCCGAGGAAAAAAGTTTGTAGCCTAAACGTAGCGAGGTATATATTTGGCCAATAGCTAACAAGACACTAATTACGAATTTTAGGAGATATTTTTTAAACTTTTGGATTTTTCTGCCCCAAAATTAAATTATAATTATAATTATGTGGTTTCCAGCTACTTTACTAAAAACATAATGTCTGATAGAGCCTTTTATTTTGAATTTTAAGGATAAAAAGTGGCAGTTTTCTCGCTAAAATAAGGATTAAGGAGGGCCCTATTCTTAGAATATATACTACTACTATGTCGGTTTAGAACGTTTTTCTACGTTGTCCGACGCCTATTCTCCACCTCCTTCGATCCTGACAATCATCTTCTGTCAGATTCTTTTGACTCATTGATCTTTGGATTGACTGTTGCCATTCTAGTTTAGGACGTCCTCTTTTTCTGCGCCCTACTGGTTGCCATTCTAGGACCTGTTTTGGTAATCTTTCGTCGTTCATCCGTTGTACATGGCCGTACCATATCAGTTGCCTTTTAGTGATGTTATCCGTTATGCTTCCCTCGAATCCCATTCTTTCTTTTATGATCTCATTTCTTATGTGATCTAATCTAGATATTCTCATTGATCTTCTTATTGCATTCATTTCGACACTTTCCATTTTTGTTTTGTATTTTTCTGTTACGCGACAAGTCTCTATTCCATACAACAGCGTGCTTTTTACCATTGTTTCATATATGTTAAATTTTACATTCTTTCTTATCTCTCTGCTCCATAAAATACTCTTAAGACATCCAATAACCTTTTTTGCTTTTACTATTCTTTTTTCCAATTCTTTACAGTCTGTTCCTGTCTTATCAAATGTGACACCCAAGTATACATACTCATTGCATGGAGATATTGTTTGTCCATTGTCTAGTTCTAACTCACTGGATTCGTTTCCAATACATAAGTACTGTGTCTTGTCCACGTTCACTGTTAGTCCCCATTTTTGGTATTCTTCCGTTAACTTTCTCATCATATACTCCATGTCTTCTTTATCATTAGCTACAATTACTTGGTCGTCAGCAAACTGTAGTGTGTATATAGTAAATCGGTCGTTAAGTTGTATTCCCATGCCGTGCACTTCACGTTTCCAGTTTTTTAGAGCCACTGCGATATATATTTTAAAAAGAGTTGGAGAGATACAACATCCCTGTCTTAAGCTTTTTGTTACCAGGAATTCTTTTGAAAGTCGATTTCCAATTTTAATTTTAGATTTTGACCCTTTGTATAGTTCTTTTATCGCTTTTATATATCTATGATTGATATTAGTTTGTTCCAACACCGTCCATAATTTTTCTACTGGAACGGTATCATATGATTTTTGTAGGTCCACAAAGGTAACATGAGTCTCTATATTTCTGGCGCTTCTTTTCTCAATTACTTGTTTAAGACAAAAAACATTATCACTACAAGATCTGCCTGCACGAACGAAACCCACTTTGCTCTTCTTCTTCTTGTTCATGAACATCATTCTCTAATAGATCTCTAAGAATCCTACCGTACAATCTACTTAGAGTGCTGGTGACTGAAATTCCTCTGTAATTGTTACAATCCACCTTGTCTCCTTTTTTATGTATTGAGGATGTGAGTGCAATTTTCCAATCATTAGGTACTGGATGGCCGTTTATGCATTGATTGATAATATATGTGATATTTTCGAGTAGTTCCTCTGATCCATATTTAAGCATTTCAGCATATATATATTTACAAATATATTTACAATATATACCAAGGGATAAAAATGACACTTTTTATTACAAGGTAAAAAGTTTTTAGCACGAGCGTAGCGAAAGCTACAATTCGTTAAAGGATGAAAATACTCTTTTATAACGAGGTTCGGTTCGGTTCATTTTACACTTTCAGACCGAATTTTTTTTTAACTTATTTGATTTATTAATATAGTTAAATTATTTTTTGTTCTGTTTTGTGTTTTTGTTGTTAGTATAATATATAAACATGATTATTTATAAACCAAGAAAGCTTCCAGTAGCGTAGATAGAAAAATGTCTTGGGGTGGGCCCGAGACAGTTTTGGAGGGGGCGGAGAACCATAAGGCCGTATTTTATGCTGTTTTATGTTTGTATTTATGAAATATGTGAAAAATATTTAGAAAAATCTTAGCTTCGGGGGGGGGGGCCCAGGCCCCCCTTGTATACGCCACTGAAAGCTTCTGTCAAGTCGTTTTAAAAATGGCGAAAGTCAGTCAGAAGAAGTGTGCAAAATTTTATGTCGGTTCTGTAAAGTTTTTGGGGGGGGGGTTAGGTGTTTTCATTTTTCAGGGGGACAATTAGTTATTGGAGAGGGGGCAACTTGGCCTTTTCGTTTCTGTAGGGTCAACAACATAATATAATATTTTGTAAACAGTGCCGTCGTAAATAGTATTTTTGGAAATATTTTTGAAGCTTATTCGACCACTTATACCTCGACTAACAGCTCGGGGTCACTTTTCTTTTATTTTGGATCACTAAGTAATTCATTTTAAACATTCCTGACTACAAAGGAATACATCCATTGCACTGTGGGACTTTATCGCATCTTTTTGTGCTTCTGCCCCACTGTGCGACGGTATTTATTTCCATTTTGTAAACAAACGATAACAAAAACAATGACACGCGACCGGCAATACTTTTTACTACTGACAGAGCCCAAATCAAAACAAACTCTACGTCTTCGGTAAGGATAGAACCGGTACGTGTAGAAGGGCATCGGACGTTCACGCACAATGCTAATGGCCGACTTCAACTAAAACACACTTTTCTTCCCAACGGCTTGCCCCATGCGGCGCTGCCGGCTTGTAATTATTTACGCTAAAAAGTTCTCCCAATTAATCGCTTGATGTTAACCACAGATAATAAAAAGAACTAGACAATCATGTCGTAAGAGAAGATTTAACTATTTTTAAATAAATCAATTAAAAATTCTGTTTGTTGTCTAGTTTTGGGAGGGCACTGCCCCGTTGCCCTCCCTGTAGGAGCCACCACTGCCTAAAACCCCGATAAACCATACACAATCAATAAATATTTTCCTTTATTATAGAACTAAATTAAATATTTTGTCCTACACAAGTTCAAGATGTGTAGATAAAATCAAAATCAGCTTTCTTCGAAACTGTTAAAAAATGATTTAACCGTATTATTTTCTTTGGTGCCCTTTTGTTGCGCGCCAACACACAATGCAAACTACTTTATTCATAAGACTCGATAAGAAATAACAGACATTTTAAATTATGCAGGGATTTATGGAAACGAGGGGGCATATTTACAAGGTAGAGGGCGTATTTTCAGCCCACCTACATGCTTAATACCAGTTATAAGACTCATAAATTACTTTTATGAATTTTTAAATTAAAGACCAAAATGTCTTGTTTTCTGATATTGAAGAAAAAGTGTGTGGATTCGAAATCATTTTGTTTTAATTATTGCACAGCCTTGTTAGTTCAGGCCCTACGGTGTCCGATACTGCGTTTAATGATCGAAGCAACACACTTGGTATGGATAGACATAAGACTCGCCCGAACAATTTACGAAAGGGAACCACACGCCCAACCCTGGCAGGGGGGGGGGGTTCCCCCCTTTTAAACGTGCTTTTTGACGGTTTTTTGCTAATAACTCAAAAACGGTCAACTTTTCCAAAAATAATTGAAGATTATTTTGGAAGCGAATAAAATTTTATTTTGAACCGTATTCTCTAAAGGTGCACGTTCCATAGGCCTACGAAAAAAGGGGAAAATGTTTAAAATATGTTTTTGTAATTTTCTTGTGGCATTTTAACACATTGTTTTTTTTTTAAACCCATTGCATACAGTTAAATATTTAATAAGTTAGACCTAACTTTTTCAAGTACCCGCCTTGAAATAAAAATATATGTGTTTGTAGAAATCATCAAATCAAACAAAAATTTTGAACATTAATTTTTGTAACTCTGTAAATAGTACACAAGGTGAGCGAAAAAATATTTTTGATTAGTATTAAATTAACACTTAATATTTCGAGTTTAATTCATTTAAATTGGGGGGAGGGGGCATCGAAGGCAACGTATGAATTCGAGAGCACGAAATTAAAGTTGCACAGAGAAAAGATTACACAATTACATAGTATTATCATAATAAAATTTTAATTTTAGTTCTAAAAATGCAGGTAAAATTACATTATTTTAATTTATATTCACAAATTATAAAGCACTACAGACTGCCTAATAAACTAAATATACCAAAAATTAAAACGAACTTGCATTAGCACATATTTTTGGGCGAAACTTGTGAAAAATTGTTTTTTTTTTCTAACATCACAAGTTTTATGTGAAATTTATATATTTATTTATTTGAATTTTGTAATTTTGTTTATACAAAATATTAGTGAAATTACCTACATATATAGAAAGCCTTATTACTTACAAGGTTTTTGTGATTTTATTCATAATAGAGATCGTGATACCCTCCACGAAGTTAGGAAAATCAGATTTTGTAGCTTGTACTTTGGTAGGTACATATAGTTAATGACCTTAATGTCGATACCTTAAAGCGAAGTCGTTTGTTCTTCCGCCAACTTTTAGTTCACAGGTAACCGGGATTTGCTGCGATCAGGGTAAACCCTTATGTTTCTATTCCTATCCAATCACCTGCTAAAGGTGTTGAAGAAGTAACTATTCGTTACTCGAGTACTTGTTACCGATCCGAAAATTAAATGATTACTTTCATTACTTTGATTAGTTTGATTCCTTCGATTATTTTAGTATTTGTCTTTATTTTTATTTATTTTTAGATTATAAGTAGTGATTCACACGAGACCAACGAGACGAGACTTCCATAAAGTTTCGTTTCGTCTCGCCGATGAAATATGAAGTTTTGACTCAAGTCTCGTCTCGCAGCCTCGAGTCTCGTCTCGTCTCGCAGCATCGAGTCTCGTCTCGTCTCGCGTCTCGTACGAGAGTCTTGCAAATGTATCGCAATTTCGTCAAGCATAATCTTGTTCCAGTCTACTCCGGGATATTTACCTTTTCCTACTTTTTAGGTATAATGTAGAAGTAGGAAGAGAAAATTACAACATAAATAACATTATTTATTGAAAAGTAAGTACCTAATAGGTACACACTTACATCATACATCTAACCAAGAAAAAAAAAACATAGCATTACATATTCAAAAATTATAAAAATAATATAAAAAGTAACACGTATATTCTAAACAAATTAACAAAACAAGACCACACTGCAGAAGTGTAAACTTCAACAAGGCGAAATTAATAATACTGGCCTTCATCTGCATCATCATATCGCTCGCTGAATGTTCTTCTCACAGTTAGTCGACTCGAGCCGACTTTACCCGAATGAGCGCTACATACCCGAGCCTGACGGCTCAGTCGAATTCAGTACCCACAAAAACTGCTAAACGCGCCTAAAGAAGTTTACACTTCAAAAAACCTTTATCAGTCAGATCAGCGATGCGACTGCGGCACAGAAGGGGTGACTTCTGTGACCGCGGCGTCGGCGGTCCATCAAAACAAAGTTATTCTTTATCTTAGGCTATTTAGCACAGAAAGAGAGAGATTTTCAGGTAGTCATTCAATTTGCAATCTGTCGTTATTTCAGTATTGCCTTTATGTTCCGCCGCCGTAAGAGAGAGAATACTAGTCCGTTTTCGTTTCACGCATTTTTTACAACAATCATGGATTGTGTTTTTAAAGTATTTATGAATGAGATGTTTTGCCTATCTGTGCTAAATAGTCTAAATTCTTTCTAAATATGTTGTATTATGAATGAAATTCTCAAGTCTGCAGTCGGCACGCAGAAATATTTACCTGCGTGACTCTCGCACGAGACACGAGAAGTCTTGCACGAGACCAATAAAAGTCTCGTCTCTTATCCGAGTCTCGTCTCGAGTCTTGTCTTGAAAACGAGGAGAGACGAGACCATGAGAGAGAGATTATAAGTATGTATTTCTTTGTATGTAAGACATTAGATTTTTAAAACAAAGTTGTACACGGGACAATTCCTTTATTTTTTTAATTTTAGCCCGCATTTTAAAAATTTCAATTGAATATTTCCATATTATGATCAGCAAAAATATACCTAAAAGTAAATGATCTTCGAATTAACGACAGTCCGAGAATTTTACACTAATTGTCGGATTGAATTGAATACAGTTACAGTAATGAAAGTAACGATAGTAACGAATATATCAAATGATTACTTAGTAGTCGAGTAACGATTAGTAACGAGTATTCAAAAGTAACGAAAATCAACCTATGGCAGGCTATCCTATGGTCAGTATAGCTTTTTTCCATATGGTATACCTACAACCGAGCCTACAACATTCCGCAGTCCCGTAGTAATCAAAATTAATAGGCTCTTGCAAAAAAATCAAGAGATACTGCAGATGTTGCACAATTTTTTTTGGAAATTTAAAAAATATTTGTATATTTAAAATTTTAGTTTTTTGGGTTATTCACTGTTTTTTTAATTTTTTCAGACAAATGTAAATTTAATGTAATTTTATGGTATATTTTATCTCAGGTGATGTAAATTACAAATATGTGTGTTTTACATACAATTTTTCCAGTGCTACAGTTTTAATGCGCTTGTCTTCAATACTTGTTTTTCAGAGGAGTCCGAAACCAGTTTAAGTGGCTTGATGGAACGGAAAACGTCGATCTGGAACGCAAAAAGGATTTTTCTTACCGTTTTATGACTGTTGCACGCGATGCTGGAACAAACCCTTTCTGTAGTATTGGGAGCTATTATGATGATCGTGTCAAAAATTATAAAAAAAATGCTCCGATTTCAAAAAAAGTTATATATCATGACATAATACAACGTAACAACCTCAATATACCAGCTAGAATTTTAAATTAAAACAAGCAACACTAAATCTTTAACATTTTAACTTTTCATCGTTAAGTATCGTGCAGGCCTGAACATTTCAACGAACATTGAGCCTCGCAACGAGCCGAATGGCGAACTGTTGGCCGAATGGTTTGCGAGCGCTCTGTTCGTAATGTTCAGGTCTGCACTAAGCTTTACAAGAGTTTAATGGAATAATAAGTGGGTTTCGGAAAATATTTCACTGAAATTTCACGAAAATCTGTAGTGCCATTTGAATGCAAATATTTTAGCTAGAACTTTCATTGAAACAAATTGATGCTCTTTAAAATTGGTGTGTGTGAGTAAAATCCCCAATCTTTGAAGCAAAATATGGTAAAAAGTATTATCAAACTTACTGATTGACTTTTTACGATCTATAAGCGACATTTTTTTGCAGGCAACTGATGGCAATTTATTTACTCCGCTTCAGGCATCAGCCTTACGATGACGTGTCCCGACTGCAAAAAAGAAGATAAAGCTTTTTGCGGACAGCAAGGTCAAAAAATATTCATACGTTGGATAAATAAAAGGTCGTTAGCTGGAAAAATGTTTAGAGTACCAATAAATATTTTTCATTTTAATAACTACTAACATTAATTTCTTTTGAATTACTATATAAATATTGTTACGGGTTCACTGCTACAAATAAAACTTGCAAATGTCATAAACAATATGTGAATTTATTTCGACAATTATGTACAAAACACGCACATAAACTTACTAATAACTTGCTAATAACTTACTACTGAAATCGGCCTATTAACTTCGTGTTAATATCTCGCGATTACTACTGTTCGTTATCCATTACTGACTCTCGTTGCCCGGTATTCGGCTTTTAAATAGGGTCTTCGATCTTTCACGAACAATCCATCCTTTTTCGATTATAGAAGCAGAAACGAGTATGTTAGTCTCTGCTAGAAGGTTCACGTCCAAGTACGGGTGTGAGTCATAGATAACGCAACTAAAACCTTGACTAATAATACAACCATAAGATAAGTCAACCTACTACTACACTAAACCTAAATAAATTCTAAATATAAAATTTAAATAACTTAAATTTGTAGCAATATAAATTAAGATATGGTTACTCAATCCGGATTTGATTTTTTAATAAATATAAATTTTTTAATTGATTGTAGGGGAGAGTAGGGCAGGTCGAAACAAAAAATAAATTTTTTGATTGATTGTCTAAAGCACCTGATTTTTTTTTCTATTATGCAGACATCTAATGCGCTCAAGATCATGTGAAAAGGAATTAATTAATTTAATTGTTTGCTATTAAAAAAGATATATTATTATTATTTAAGTTTATCGTCTAGTAGTAGGTACTAAGTAAGTAAGCACATCCATACTATTAAAGGAATTTCAGATCGCGTTGCCCATCTTACAGTCAAAATGAAAAGAACATCACTTAAAGTAATTCAAGTATATGCCCCCACCTCTACCTACGATGATGAGCATATCGAAGCATTCTATAAAGACATCTCAAAAGCCATGGAAGCGCACAAAACCCATCGGATACTAGTAATGGGAAATTTCAATGCCAAATTAGGTAAGAGGATGCAATCGAAGAGACTAAAATAGAAGATTTTGGATATGGGGAAAGCACTGACAGGGGCACAAACTTAATGAACTATCCAGAGGAGAGACAGCTTTATTCAATGAACTCGTTTTATAAAAAGAAACCGCAACGACATGGCTTAGCCCTAATGAAATAACAAAAAACGAAATTGATTACATACTGACTACTGAAAAAAATATCGTTAGAGATGTAAAAGTCCTAAACAGCTTTACAGCAGGCAGTGATCACAGAATGGTCAGAACTAAAATCTGCATTGATATCAATTTCGAAATGAAAAGAAAAATTAATAATATCAATGAACAACTTGACATGAATAAACTTACACAAAATAAAGCTATATACAAAGAAATGCTAAAGGAACAGCTAACCCAAAACTTAGGATGCAAAAATGAAAATATGATGAAATAAATGAAGGAGCTATGACCAAAGTAGGAAAAGATATCGCACAAAAAGATAAAAAGAGGGAATATTGTATATCAGATTCTTCTGATAAGGAGACTAATGGAAAAAAGGCGGACCCTCGAGAGAGAAGGAAAAAGAACATCTATAGAATACACAGAAATAAATAAAACTATAAGAAAAATGATAAAACAGAGTAAAAAAAGGGCCAAGAAATTAAAGTGGAGTTAACTGAGTTAAAGATAGAAAATAACAGAAATATGAAATGTCTAAGGCCGACTCTAGGTAGATATAAAATAATTAAAATAAAGGATATTAACGACATAGAAACTAACGTTAAAGAGAATATCATTACTATCACCGTTGTTTGAGGAGATTATCAAACAACGCTATCACACAACTATTCTATACAAAATTATACCAAATAAAAAGGGAACCATGAGGAGAGACCTTAAAGAAACTCCAAACAAAAATAAAGAACATAAACTTAGAGATACAACCTGAAATAAGCAAAGTGAAAATAAACAGAGCATTAAAGAAAATGGAAAATAAAAAATCACCAAGAAAAGACTGAGTAACGGCAGCATTTTTGCATTGACAGATTTTTTATCCAGTCCAAAATCCTATTTAAGACTTGATGAACATATGTGATCTTTTTGATCAAATAATTTAATAAATCTTGATCTTTATTATCATTTATTTTATGACACAATGTCTTCAAATTTTTGAAATAACGTAATTTGTGACATGCTATTTACAGCATTAAAAAAATACTCTGCCAATATATGGGCCCCTAAGCTCACACTAGGTACTATAGTTATAGTGTACGTGTGAGCTAATATAACTAAAAACTGAAATATATTTTATTCAACTCCAGACTAAATTACCTTTTGTTTGATACCACACAAGCCATGTTTAGACATAAACTCAAATTTTTGAAATATACCCCCACCCTTAAAAAAAACAAAAACTAAAATGTATTTTGTTAAACTCCGGACTCAATTACCTTTCGTTTGATATCACACACGCCATTTTTTCACTTAAACTCTAATTTTTGAAATATACCCCCACCCTTTTTTTTTAAATAAATTAAAAAGTATTTTGTTGAACTCGAGACTCAATTACCTTTCGTTTGATGTCACACACGCCATATTTTTCCATAAACTCTAATTTTTGAAATCAACCCCCACCCTTTTATTTGGTTTGTGCTCGGTGGATTTTGTTCATTTTTAAATGGGACCATCTCGGCCCAAAACCCAGCCTAGGTACCAAATTTCATTAAAATCGGCCAAGCGGTTTTTGAGTTATGCGCGTTGGTCGTTACAGACATACAGACAGACAGACAGACAGACAGACAGACATACAGACAGACAGACAGACAGACAGACAGACGGCGCAACAAAAAAGTTTCAAAATCATCTGAAACGCAAAGATATATAAAAATTTTTGAAATCGGAGCAACTTTTTTTTTCTCGAAAAAATTAGGATCACCAAAGCTCACACTACTATAGTATAGTATATGTGTGAGCTAATACTACGAATTAATTACGGCAAAAATGATTGATTACACTAATTAAGGAATAAAAAAACTATAGTTGCTATCGATATCGTGTAGTAACCTTTATTTCTCAGTGAATTTTATCAAACATAAACAAATAATTTATATTTACTCCTAAGTAAACGAAAAAATAAACCTTTTAGTATGAAACCTCATATTATGGATCTTAAGATGGTGTAGGTATGCGTTTACCAATATATGTAGATGCTTAGTTTTATTTCCACCTCACAAAGGTGCATTAAAATAAAGTAAAACTTTAAGAACAATCATTGTTCGATAAAATAATTTATAGACAAGAAATTTCGAACCCAAAAACTAACGTTTGTAAGTATTATTTGGCTTAAAAATTCCGCTGACTGACGTTCACATGTCTGATAGCGGGTAAAAACGCAATTAGCGTTGCTCTGGGCTGAAAGGTGGAAGGGCTGTCGTATGTAACGGATTAGTTTGTTTCTTTTTGTTTATAATCGATCTTTCTCCTGCTCTTGATTTGGTTTCTCTCGTATCTCGGTAGATGGCGCTTCTTGTGAGAGTTTTTCCACTATTTACATAGCATTAGAGACTAAACCGTCTAATTAACTTCGCAAGAGTGTCGCATTGACCAAGCAGTGTTCTGAGGAGTCCCATAAGGACGAAACAGTTAACTGTCAACATTCATTAGGTGTCCATTAGATCTTGGACCCCGTGAGGTTAAGCTTTCAAGCTACTCACGGAAAAATATGAGAGAAACAAAAACTGATTTTTAACCGATTAACGAAACTTGTTTGATTTTTAAACTCACGGGTACTAAATTTCACGTTTGTAAATAAATGATAACAAAAATAACGCAAATAAAAAATGTGCCTGCAAAAGGTAAAAATTGGACTTACTATTAAATATCACGTGACATCTGGGTAGCTATTCTGGGTCTTGAACGATGTGACCATCCACATCACACACTTTGACCAATGCGAAATGACTTGTCTCGACCAATGGCATAGTCTCCCGCTCTTCAGAGTTGATGAATTTTACGCGTTTGAGGTGAAATTGATTCTCCTGTCCCGGACCGACTGAACCGTTCCGCGGTCGGATCGTAGGAGAAGCCTGCGCGATGGAGGTCTTTTCCCATAGCACGTGACGGCTCGGAGCTAATTTAACGCTTTCCATTGGCTAAAGCATGCGATGGGAACTATCACATCGTTTAAGACCCAGAATGTAGTTTAATGTCACATTAATAAAAGATTAGGTTAGCAAATTGAGTACCTGCAAAAGGTCCTTCATATCTAAAGTTGCACCATCACTTAAATCAAGAAGCAAAGCCTATTGACATCCCGGCTTTCTAACAGCAATCTCGAATTTTAATTAAAAAACGGTTCTGTTAAAGCGAAATAATTAACATACAAAGAGTATCAGGCAGCAATCAACTGGTATTACACCGACGACAACGTCCCCTGTTTTAATTTGTGTAGTCACTTTGTGAAGTTTAAAGTTTGAAATACAGCGGCCATTTATAAATTAAAACATCTCTTTTTTAATTTATCGAAGACAGTTTTGTGTTTACATAATCATAATAAGATTGTAACAAAAAGAAAACAAGGGCTATTTTGAAAGATAAACAATACTGATGAGGTCTATTAAAAACTTCAAGTTAAATATTTAACACAAAATAATGTAAACCAGACTTTAAGACTTGTGAATATAGAGCATATCTGTTTATCTTTTTTAAAATCGAATAGTTGCAAACAGTACATTATGGGTTCGTTCCATCATCGCGTGCGTCAAAACGGTAAAAAAAATCCTTTTTGCGTTCCAGGGCGAAGTTGTGCTGTTATAGAACAGTCAGTTTTCTTTTCCATCAAGCCACTTAAACTGGTTTCCGACTCCTCTGAAATACAAGGATTGAAGACAGGGGCATTAAAAATGTTTGCTCTCATTTTTTTCTTTGTCTGTGTTTATCATAAATTGCACTGGAAAAATTTTATGTAAAACACACACATTTCTAGTTCAGATCACCTGAGATACAAATTTACCATAAAATTACATTAAATTTACATTTGTCTGAGAAAATTCAAAGAACAATGAATAACCCAAAAAATTAAAATTTTAAATATACCAATATTTTTTAAATTTCCAAAAAAAATTGTGCAACATCTGCAGCATCTGTTGATTTTTTTGCAAGAGCCTCTTAATTTTTATTACTACGAGACGGCGGAATATTGTAGGTATAACACGTGGAAAAAAGTTAGACTGCCCATAGGGTAGCCTGCTTAGAAAAAGAAAAACTAGTTTAGCAGGTGATAGAGGTGTTGATTTTCGTTACTTTTGAATACTTGTTACTAATCGTTACTCGACTACTAAGTAATCTTTTTATATATTCGTTATTATCGTTACTTTTATTACTGTAACTGTATTCAATTCAATCAGACAATTAGTGCAAAATTCTCGGACTGTCGTTAATTCGAAAATCATTTACTTGTAGGTATATTTTTGTTGTTGATATTATGGAAATCTTCAATTGAAATTTTCAAAATGCGGGCTAAAATTAAAAAATAAAGTTAGAAATTACGTAGGAACTTGTGTACAACTTTGTTTTGAAAATCTAATGCCTTACATACAAAGAAATACATACATACTTAAAATCTAAAAATAAATATAAATAGACTCAAATACTAAAATAATCGAAGGAATCAGAGTAATCAAAGTAACGAAAGTAATCATTTAATTTTCGGAATTCGTTACTGCGTTATTTGTCTAGTAACGAGTACTCGAGTATCGAACATAGTTTCTTTTTCAACACCCTGATCGCAGCAAATCCCGGTGACCTCTGAACTAAAAGTTAAAAGAAGAAAGGTAACACCGGATGTGAAATTTTACACCAGATTCAGCGGAAGACATTAAGGTCATTAACTATATAATTATATATACCTACCAAAGTACAAGCTACAAAATGTGATTTTCCTAAATTCTTAAAAGTATCACGATTTCTATTTCCTAAAAATTAATAAAATCACAAAAACCTTGTAAATATTAAGGATTTCTAAATATTTTGTAAAAATCAAATTACAAAATACAAATAAAGAAATAAATATCTTTTGGTATATTTAGTTTATTAGGCAGTTTGTAGTGGTTTATAGTTTGTGAATATAAATTAAATTAATGTAATTTTATCTGCATTTTAAAGAACTAAAATTAAAAATGTATTATGATAATCCTATGTAATTGTGTAATGCTTTCTGTGTGCAACTTTAATTTTGTGCTCTCGAATTCATATGTTGCCTTCGATCTATCTTTACGTGAGACGAAGAAACCTACCCTTTCTTTTAGTCACGTGACTTTGTATATTACTCTCTAGCATATGATCACATGCCTGTAGTAAATCGATCACTACACGTACAGCATTCGTTTTTTGGATAGTTATTTGGTCGTTCCATTTAACCAAAACCAGGCTTTAAGACTTGTGAATATACGATAGAGCTTATCTGTTTTTCTTTTTAAAATCGAATAGTCGCAAACGGTACATATGCCAGTGATAAAGTGCAGACTGAAGTGCAAAACCAGCCAGCCATTCACTTCCTCCCTATGATCGACACACAGGAACTCTATTTATGGATGGGATGCATCTGACAATGCCCTGTTACGTCGGAACAAATATGCTTTTAAAGATGGATGCCTGTTTAGACCATCCATCATTACGATCTGTCTGCCTATGATCGAAATATAGCGGTTACGCCTTAGGCCTGCCACTTCCTTTATTTTGATTTATTTTGTTTTTCGTGGCTTAACTGAAAATCACATTTTTAAAACGAATTCAATCTCTTGGGAATATTTTGATGTGGTAACACAGACATACTAGCAACATCAGACGTAAAATTTATTAATTTTGCCTGGTTTATCAGTTGCCCATTGGCCACGTAGCTGCGACGATTTTTATATACTGCAAAGGCCTCCGCGCATGGGTTCCGTTCAGTCTCGGATTCAACAGGTCGCCTTAAGACGTCTCAAAGCTATTAACTACTATCGGCTGCTATCCAATTTATTTATTTTGCATTGGGTTAGTAGTAGTAGTGGTGTGGAGACCATTTTTGGTCTAGCGACTAGGCACACGACGCGCCCTTTTCGCAAACCCCGATTTGTCCATACACCATATAACTGATGCACGTGCCCGTTAGAATGCAAATTTCCTTTCTCTAAGAGGACTTAATTTTGCCTGATTCTTCTTTTGTCGAGGGCAGGAATCTTTTTACTGCATAGCAAGCATAAACAGTGGACCCACGCTTTTACACCCCTTCCGAAAGGTGATCCTGCTACATGTTAGACTTGCATCTACCTAACATCGCTATCGTCCCCGCAGAACTTGGTTATAGACGATTGACTTTTTTCCTTTTCAGCGCAACAGTCGCGGTCGTCGTAAGTTTACTTTAAGAGATTTTTGCTGGCGCCGTCGTGGTTCCAACTATAGCAGGCTCCTGGGTTATTAATCCTGGCTCTTCGGTTGTTAGCTCCCGGACTACACCTGCTTATATTCTCGATGTACAGGGTGTCTAATTATATTTTTCCCACCCTTTTAGACCATTAATAACTGATGTAGGAATATAAAATAAATTGTGTTCGAATTCGCGAAGTTTTTACTTTTAAGTTGCATCTTGACTTTATTCCTGATGCTTACCGTATTTGACAGGCGCTTAAATTTATAGTTTTTGTAAATTAGATGCTCCTTATATTATTTAACTAATAGATTAGGTTTGGAATATACTTTCCAAAAATACCCCATATGTCGCAGAAGAGAGAAATATTAGCGATAAATTTCTAAATGATAAAAAAATAACATTACCACTTTTGTGTTAATTTCAGTGTCCTTATTTCGAACTATGTTATACCCTGTTTCCCCCAAAGCATGCCCACCCCGATTCAAAAAACGCATCACGTGATGGCCCATGGATTTGCACCGGTTTTAAATGCAGTGTCACCTGATGCGTTTTTTGAATCGGGGTGGGCATGTATTGATGGAAACAGGGTATTAGTCCCCATGTATAAACAGTGACAATGACAACTATTTTTTTAAAATGACGCTCCAAATGTCAAGCGGTAACGACAACAAAGCTGTGTCATTGTCACTGTTAATACATGTTACATAATTTGGAATAAGGATACTAAAACTAACACAACATTGGTACTGTTATAATTGCTAATATCTCAGAAACTATGGCTCTAAACTACGGCATATCGGATATTTTTGGAAAATATGTTCCAAGCCTAATCTATTAATTAAATAATATAAGGAGCATCCAATTTACAAAAACTATAAATATGGTAAGCATCAGGAATTCGAACACAATTTCTTGTATATTCCTATATCAATTATTAATGGTCTAAAAGGGTGGGAAATAATATAATGAGACACCCTGTACAAGGTCAACTTATGTTTTTGTGTGCATGTGTATCGCACACCATTTCGATGTCGACTGTTGAACGATGAAAAGGAAGTACGCGGCAGAGCTACGTGACTTTTTTTTTCTTTTTGCGTCGATGGTTTGAGACGCAAACCAGTATCTTCTGCAGTGGCGTATATAGAAAAAAATTTCGGGGTGGGCCCAAGGCAGTTTGGGGGGGGCCCCGAGACCCCATGAGGCCGTATTTTATGCTATTTTATGTTTGTATTCAGAAAATTTGTGGAAAATATCTTATATACGCCACTGATCTTCTGCATCTAAAGCTGACGACCATACTACTGGACTACCCTGCCGCACTTACGTTGGGTTAAATAGATAGTTTTTTGTCGTGCCAAATCTAGGCCTGATAACTTCGCCGACAACGATAACTTTAAAAATATTTGACAGTTCGAAATATCCTTTTTGGTACCGGTTTTTATCGACGCCGACGCGACGGTGTGGTTATTTATTGTTTAATGTGCAGACTATTAAAATCGATACAAGTAGAAAGAGAGGCATTTAGTGAATAGGGGAAGATGGGGGATATTTTTTGGTTTGAAAGAAACATTTTATTTTTAATTTTAATACTTTGTATTAATGTAAGTCTTTTTGTGTATTGTTTTTCAATTTTTCTTATGTTAAAAAAGTAGTCTAGAATGGAAATGTTTCTTATTACCCCTTCGTTTTGGCTGTCGTGGGGTAATAAACATCGTAATGGGGCAACAAGAAATATATTATTTTTTATTGCATATTAATTTGAGTAGTGATGTTACTTCAAATTTGACTAAAGTGACATATAAAGCTGTATATGGCAAGTTGCAAAAATATTAAATGGCAACAAACGCAAATAGTCCACAGTACACCGGTCTATTTTTTAAGTGATGACTAACAGGCTGAACTCTCGTACATAGCTTTAATCGCCCGAGACGCCTAACTTTTTCCTCTGCGATAATTCAAAAACTTTACATAAGTCATTTTTGTCACATTTCAAGGCAACTTCACTAAGTACTCAAATTAACCTGCAACAAAAAAGAAAATATTTCTTGTTGCCCCATTACGATGTTTTTTTATTACACCACGATAGTCAAAACGAAAGGATAATAAGAAACATTTTCATTCTGAACTACTTGTTTATGCTAAGCAAAATTTAAAACAATACATAGAAAATCTTACATTTGACAACAAACCTAAGTATTAAAACCAAAAATAAAGTGTTGCCTTCAGATAAAAAAATATTATTTGAAATGATTTGCTTCTCAAAAATACGCTTAAAAAACAGCACAAAAGTGCTAAAACAGCACAAAAATGCTAAAACTTTGTATTAGAAGAATTTCAAATGTTTTTCTCAGATATCTCGAATGACAAAAGACAAAATGCAAAAGAAGCAAAAAAATATTTTCTATTACCCCTCTTTCTTAGTCCCCCATCTTCCCCTATGCCAACTAAATGGGTTCCGCTCAACACTGCAGTGACCTGTGCAGCCAGCCCAAGCCGATCGGGAAGGGCACGGAATGTAATAGAAGCTCCCTAAAACAAATTGCGCACGTTCTACGTCCGTCAAAATTTTCTCTTGTCTGGTAACTATGGTCTTGAACGATGTGACCATCCACATCACACGCTTTGACCAATAGCAAACTCTGAGCGGATGCGTGTTGTGCGAAATAACTTTCCTGGACCAATGTCATGGCTCTTTTCTCTTGATTTATTTTGATCATGATATCTTCATCTGTCTTTGTTATGATTTTAGTTTTAGCGTAGTTTATACTTAAGCCTATATTTTCAGCTGCTGTATCCAAAAAAATACGTTCACTCTTTACAAATAAAAAGCTTACAAAATCAAAATGCGGTGTCACAATATTTTCCGAATTCTAAAAGGCTTTAGCTAGGGTAATAAAATTTGGCATGCATCAAGTGGTATTTCTTTAGCATATTTAAGGTTAAGAAAATTGTTTGTAAAAAGTTATTATTTAACCACTGCTAGCATTATTTGGGAATTTCCAATAAGTCTCTAATATTGAAACTGCCTTTTTAAGCTCTTAGGTGGTTTTCAGTTTCCCTAAAAATATTAAGTACAATAATATATTTTTTTCTTATTCAATTTGTACCTTTTATCGTTCAAGGCACAATTTGCAATTTATTATTTCGGCCCCCTAAAAGCTTTTGTTTGAAGGGACAATCGTCTTAAGGCTTGACATGAAAGACGTATTGACACAGAATATTTGTTCAAGTATACCATTACCTTCCAAAAGCTTTTACCTATACCTTAAATTAAACAGCTTACTTAGTTTAAGCGAATGACCTTCCTAGTCATTCAAGGTTAACATACGCTATATATTTGTTTTCTTTTTATTTTTCATTATATTGTTACCAAATCTAAAACTACATGACGCCTGAGTTAAAAAATGCATCATCTAAAGGTTAAAGTCCTACATGCATACATCCCTGGTATATTGGGTGAGCCAAAAAAAAACCGGACATTTTTTTTAAAAATCCTGGTGAGAATGGATTCCTTTTTAAAGATCATGTTAAAAATTTGTCGCCATTTTAAAATTTACGATGGTGGACAGAATCATGATTCCTCAAAATGGCGTGTTTATTCTTATTTTCCGAAAACGTTTTAGTTTTGTTTGTAATTTATAGAAAAGCGCAACTTTTCCCCCACACAACGAGGTACAAATTAGTAAAATCGGTATGATGGTTTTCAAAAAATCTATTTTTTTTTCAACCTTTGTTTTACAGATTATATGATTGCATTGCCAATCCGGTGTGCACTCATTTCCTTATAAATTTGTTATTTCTAAACCGATTTTAGTCAAACAGTAAAATTATGGTTGAGAATTGATCTTTAAACATCAATCAGTTTTCAGTAATGAGGTTATAAGGAAAAGAATGCGGACAGGAGGAGAAAAGTGTAGTGTTTTTCTAATACCAAACAAATTTAAAACATTTTCGGAAAATAATAATAAACGTGCCTCTCTAAAGGGTCAAGCATGATTCTGCCGACATCTTAACTTTTAAGATGGCGGCGAATTTCAATTATGATCTTTAAAGAACAATCAATTCTCATTATATTATTTTTTATTTCACTAAGATCGGTTCAGTAATAATGAGTTTATAAGGAAATGAATTGGCAATGCAATCGTATAATCTGTAAAACAATGGCTAAAACAAAAATAGATTTTTTGAGAACCACCACACCGATTTTACTAAATTGTAAATCGCTGTGCGGGGGAAAGGTAGTCCTTTTCTATAGATTAAAATAAAAACTAAAACATGTTCAGAAAATAAGAATAAACACGCCATTTTTAAGAATCAAGTATGATTCGGTCCACCATTTTAAATTTAAAGATGGCGACAAATTTTGATCATGATCTTTAAAAGCAATCCATTCTTACCAGGATGTTTTTTATTTCATCAAAATCGGTTTAGTAGTAATTAATTTATAAGGAAATAAATGCAGACATGATTGGCAAGGCAACCGTATAATTTGCAAAACAATGGTTGAAACAAAAATATATTTTTTATAACCACTCAGCTGATTTTGCTGATTTGTACCTTGCTGTGCGTGGCGAGAACGCAGCGTTTTTACTGATTTAAAAAAATGATTAAAACATGTTCGCAACACAAGAATAAACGAGCATTATTGAAGGGTACAATTTAATTTTGTCCGCCATCTTGGATTTTCAGATGGCAGACAAAAAGGTATATTTAGTCAAAACTTTGATTAATTTTCTGCCAAGTATGTCCCATTAAAATCGATGGTAGAGTTCAAAAGTTATAATGAAAAAAATTTGTCCGGTTTTTTTGGCTCACCCGGTATAATAAAGATATTAAAGGAGTCGCGTTTTATTTATCGAAATCTTTCTTAGTAAGTTAAGTTTATTAAATGTATTCAATTCAATTTTTTTAATTGAAATTTATATAGACTTTTATCGAATAGCATTTTAATTGAATGGCATTTTAATCAATTTTTTTTATACTGAAATCATTTTTGTCAAAAAAATTTAATCAAAAACATGCTTATGAAATGTATTTTTATCGAAAATGTCTTTAAGAATTTTTTTTAATCATTATATTTTTCTAGAAAACACTATTTTACTTTTATAATATTCTGTTATCGTTGATCGGTTATATTTTACTCAATAGCGATATTGCCGTTAACACACTTTTTAGAGTACATATAGAAAAAGTTGTAGGAATTTTTCGGAATCACCCGAATTTGATGCGAAAAATTACATTTATGGATCCCTTGATGGTTTTCGATTAAAAGTAATTGAGAAAAATGTTTTCGATAAAAGCGTAATTCAGTAAAACCAATTTTTAATAAAAATGTCTTTGACAAAGTTCATTCAATAAAAATGTTATTTTTTTATAAAAAAGCACCGCGACCAATAAAAAAGTTTATTATCACAGCCATCATCTTTGACGTTACAGCTGCCTTTTTTAGTCAAAAAATAACAAAGTTCAAACAAAACTGTGAATCAGAGTGTCCTATAACTTATCAGCCAGTGAGTGGGTGACGACTGACAAAAGTGTTGTTCGGAAAAAAACGACGTTTAAATTTTAATTATTTATAAGGCAGTTGCACTTACTGCTTGTTTTTAAAATTTTAATATTAAGTTTAAAACAAAAAATGAGTTTTTTAAATTTTGATTACATAGAGGGCATTATGGAGAATCCATCGAGACTAAAAACTCAAATTCGATAAAAAAAAACAATTGCGACCTTTTAACTAAAACCAATACTAAAATTAAATTCTCACCTTTGAAAACGCTAGTGTAATAATTTTGGATGTAACTTTCTTATTTTTAAAACTATTATAATTTTTAAGACCCACAGTCTTTTTAACGACTCACATTTGCCACTTCATTTATTGAGGAACTACTTTTACTACAAAAAATACTCAAAATCTTCACCCTTAAGTAATTATTATTTCCGGTTTTATTTAGGACAAGTACCTATTAAGAGATTCATCATCAGCTTTTAGAAACCTTTAATAGGCACTCTCTACTCCAACGAGCTAAGGCTTGCAGTAACCAAATTACTTTTTATTAAAATAGCGTATTGATTAGTTTTTATACAGTCCTAAAAAATATTTTTAAAAAAATCCACAAAAATGGTTATAACTTAAACTCAAAATTATTTGTTTGAGTTAAAGATAAGTTTAAGGAGTTACTTAAAACAACAAAATTAATAATGTTAAACTTGAAACTGCTAAGATAGCAACAGAATTGAATTCTCGCATTAAATTATTCGGGGAGAAGGTTTTTTTAAGTTTTAAAAGCTGGTGATATGGGTACGGGTAGACCTCGTCAGATGTCTATCAGGGGAAATGGAATAACCCCTGCCCTCCGTAGATTCGTAGCACCTGTATAGGGTCCCTTTTCCAGGGTTACGGGAGAAGACCACATCGATATGAAAGGCGGAGAGAATGGACCTCGGTACGGTGATCATAGCGTAGGTGGCAACCCTTTCTTTTAGGGATGGTATAAAAGACAGCTGTTGCCTTACAGTATGGCGTTGGCTATTCAAAGGCTAGAAAAACCTTGATTAAAAATCCTGGCCCTCCAAGTAGGGGGTTGAGGCATTAGACTGGTTCTCTAATACTTGTAAAACAAAGCAATTACCAAAAAGCCTAAACAAAGCCTCGGAGCAATGGATGGAATTTTTCGAAGACAGAGGAATTTCAGTAACCAGTACTCTAAGCAGATTGTACGGTAGGATTCTTAGAGATCTAATTAAGAATGATTTTCATGAACAAGACGAAGAAGAGCAAAGTGGGTTTCGTGCAGGCAGATCTTGTAGTGATAATGTTTTTTGTCTTAAACAAGTAATTGAGAAAAGGAACGCCAGAAATATAGAGACTCATGTTACCTTTGTGGACCTACAAAAATCATATGATACCGTTCCAGTAGAAACACTTTGGACAGTGTTAGAGCAGACTAATATCAATCATACGTACATAAAAGCGATAAAAGAACTATACAAAGGGTCAATATCTAAAATTATATTTGGAAATCGACTTTCAAAAGAATTCCTGGTAACAAAAGGCTTAAGACAGGGAAGTTGTATCTCTCCAACTCTTTTTAAAATATATATCGCAGTAGCTCTAAAAACCTGGAAACGTAAAGTGCACGGCATCGGAATACAACTTAACGACCGATTTACCATATACCCACTACAGTTTGCTGACGATCAAGTAATTGTAGCTAATGATAAAGAAGACATGGAGTATATGATGAGAAAGTCAATGGAAGAATACCAAAAGTGAGGATTAACAGTGAACGTGGACAAGACACAGTACTTATGTATTGGAAGCGAATCCAGTGAGTTAGAACTAGACAATGGACAAGTAATATCTCCATGCAATGAGTATGTGTACTTGGGTGTCACATTTGATAAGACAGGAACAGACTGTAAAGAACTGGAAAAAAGAATAGCAAAAGCAAAAGAGGTTATTGGATGTCTTAACAGTATTTTATGGAGTAGAGAGATAAAAAAGAATGTAAAATTTAACATATATGAAGCAATGGTGAAAAGTACGCTGTTGTAGGGAATAGAGACTTGTCGCTTAAAAGAAAATCAGATCACATAAGAAGTGAGATCATAAAAGAAAGAATGGGAATCGAGGGAAGCATAACGGATGACATCACTAAAAGGCAACTGATATGATACGGCTATGTACAACGAATGAACGACGAAAGATTACCAAAGCAGGTCCTAGAATGGCAACCAATAGGGCGCAGAAAAAGAGGGCACCCTAAACTAGAATGGCAGCAGTCAATCCAAAGATCGATGAGTCAAAAAAATCTGACAGAAGATGATTGTCAGGATCGAAGGTGTTGGAGAATAGGCGTCGGACAACGTAGAATAACGTTCTAAACCGACTAAATAAAAAATAAAAGCTGATGATGAGTCTTTTTGCACTTAAAAAATAAATAAATAAATAAAACCCGAAACAATAAAACTTTATTGCAGAAGATTTAATAGTATATTTCCTAACAAGTACGTAAACTGTCACTTTTCCGCACGCGATTGCAGTTGGCCGACCGACGCATAGAAAAGTTCGGCCAGCAATTAACTTTCCGTAAGAGTTAGAAACAATAATAATTGTTTTCCTCGAGCGAGCGGAAAACATAAAAAAAGAAAAATAATTAAAAAAATTATTTAATTCCTAGGATTTGTATGCCTAAACATCCACACCACATCACGAAACTTATGACTGGACACGTGCTGGACACTTTATATGCCATGTCGTTGCCATATGGATAAATCATTAAAATCTAGACAGTGCTTTGACGTGGGCGATTCTTGACAACTATTTGAAAGTTGGGTTGTTAAGGACACCGAAAATAATAAATATTATGGTACCGATTTTTAGGTTTTTCGAAGTGGCAAGTTCAAAACTAAAATGCGTGCAGAAAAATGGCAACCGAACCGAACCGAACCGAACCGAACCGAACCGAACCGAACCGAACCGAACCGAACCGAACCGAACCGAACCGAACCGAACCGAACCGAACCGTAGAAAAATGATTTTCACTAGTAATACCACCAGAGGTTAAATTATTTCCGGAAATTTACGGATTTAATTTAACCTCGCGTGGTATTCGGTAAGAAAATTCCACACCAAATTGAATAAATTTAAAATTTATTTTTTGACTCACAACAATGCCAATTTTTTCTTCGTCAAGACACCAGCAAAACATAGACAGTTTTGATTGACTTAATTATTTAGTTACTATGGCAACTAATGTTTTGTCATTCTACCTACCTAAATTAACAACTTAAAGCTGATTTATTATTTTTATGACTACAGCAGAGTTTAAATTTTTAGCTCACACATATACTATACTATAGTAGTGTGAGCTATGGTGATCCTAATTTTTTCGAGAAAAAAAAAGTTGCTCCGATTTCAAACATTTTTATATATCTTTGCGTTTCAGATGATTTTGAAACTTTTTTGTTGCGCCGTCTGTCTGTCTGTCTGTCTGTATGTCTGTCTGTCTGTCTGTCTGTCTGTCTGTCTGTCTGTCTGTGTGTCTGTATGTCTGTCTGTAACGACCAACGCGCATAACTCAAAAACCGCTTGGCCGATTTTAATGAAATTTGGTACCTGGGCTGGATCTTGGGTCGAGATGGTCCCATTTAAAAATGAACAAAATCCACCGAACACAAACCAAATAAAAGGGTGGGGATAGATTTCAAAAATTAGAGTTTATGTGAAAATATGGCGTGTGTGATATCAAACGAAAGGTAATTGAGTCTGGAGTTAAACAAAATACATTTTAATTTATTTAAAAAAAAAAGGGTGGGGGTATATTTCAAAAATTAGAGTTTAAGTGAAAATATGGCGTGTGTGATATCAAACGAAAGGTAATTAAGTCCGGAGTTCAACAAAATACATTTTAGTTTTTGTTTTTTTTAAGGGTGGGGGTGGATTTCAAAAATTTGAGTTTAAGTCAAAACATGGCTTGTGTGGTATCAAACAAAAGGTAATTTAGTGTGGAGTTGAATAAAATATATTTCAGTTTTTAGTTATATTAGCTCACATAACTATAGTACCTAGTGTGAGCTTAGGGGCCCATATATTGGCAGAGTATTTTCTTTATTTCATCACACGTTCAGTTCGCTCGCAGTTTCTTCACCAATGGATTGTTAGCATATATGTTGTTAATTTATACTCATTGTAGTAACACAAAAATACATTTTTACGAAATAAAATATTATATCTTCCATTTTATAGTTACTTGTGGCTACTACATGTGGTAGAAAATTATAATTTTTACGATTTTTCATAAAGGTACATGAACAGATTTAGTTTGTGTTACAGTTTCTACTCTCTACTTGTTGTAGTTGCACGGAAATAACATTCTAAGACTAAACACAGTACATTATTCAATTCTGCATCAGTTTTGTGTTACTATAGGTAAATTTAGTGGGAATAAGGACACTGTTGTTCTGGTAAATATACGTTTTAATCCATCGGTAACGTTTCGACAATGGTTTTTGTCTTCATCAGACTAAAAAGGTTACAACTCATTAGTAAGATAATACAAAATACGGCACATTAATACATCACCAATCAAAAATTATTATTCTTTTCCCAATAAATAACATTTAAAAATTACCTTATTGACAATATATTATTTTTTTCCTAAATATTTTTTTTCCTTTTAATGTATATGTAACTGATTTTTTTATTTATTTATATAAAGAAATAATTATGGTTTATTTTTCTTCCTTTTTTTTTTAATATACATATATAAAATTTTTTATACAAAGGTTCAAAAAAATTTTTGTCACTATAGTAACTGATGGGTGGCTCAATAAAATACGCACAAAGAGATCAATCAGCTATTTATATAAAAACAACAATAACAAATAAAACCTGTAGCAAGCCATAATACCATGTAGAAAATAACAACAATGTACACATTATAAACCTATGTTAAAATTTAAAAAGGACTGTTAAAATATTTAAAATTCCGTACTCACCCTTCAGACTAGATCGTACATCAACAAAAAACAAGAATTCAAGCACATCAGGAAAACAAACGGCACAAAATTAAAAACGAAACCCGACATTAATCTGCTAATTATTTATATTTTCTTTTGTTTTGTTTATCAGACAGGTTATATTATTGGCGGCAAAATTAGTATTCTGGATTTTCATTGTTCCGAAATATTAAAACAAATTAAAATTCTTTAAGTTTAAAGCAAAATGCAACCTTGAATAGAGTGGCTTTTTGTGTTACTACACATGGTAGAAAATTGCTTTTTTGCGTTTTTATCAATTTCTTATACGGGCTTTATTAGTATATTATTCTTAACCATGCAGAGCAAAAATTGTGAATAAAATCGGGTCCAATACCTACTACAGAGATATTTAATTAATTCCATTGAAAGCCCAGCTATTACGTCTTTAACAAGAAAGGAGGTAGAAAGGAGGTGTCCGAAGAATACAGAAAAATCTTAAACAAACATGTAATTGAAATGTATGAAAATTGAATAAATAAATTAAAATTGTCAAAAACATTATCTTGTCATTAAGACGTCAAAAAATTTCCGATTTAATTCGCTGTTGGGTACCCACGAGGAAAAAATTTCCACTAAAATTCGTGCGTTGCTATGGTGATATTTAAAAAAAACACATTTTGATAGGTTAACAAATACTGGTATGGAATTTTCTTAATAATTTTGAAAATTACAGTTTGAGAAATAGTCTATATTATTCTAAATAATTCTTGTTGGTTTTGCGGTGGCTTCTTGTACAGACCTACAATAAGTGTGGTAGGATCTCGGAGTAAGAAAAATTTTTATTACTCTAAGGGTAGGGTATTTGATCACTATGAAAAGACAAATATTAAAATATAAATACTAATTAAAATTCTTTTAATCTTTACCACAATTCTATCTCTTTTTAATTAAAGAATTCTCCACTTCCCACTCCTGCTCAGGAAACCTCTTTTTCGCTGGATTTTCAACTAGTTTTAGTTACTTTTTGAACTCTCGCATTAGCTTGCTGGGGGTATGAGTTCTTTTGAAGGTTTTTGAAAGGTACGTTACATTTTAAGGGTGTTTTAAAAGTATTGCAGTTTGGGGTATCGGTTAAAAATGATAGAGGTGGAATAGTCAATTGCTTTCTTTGTTTATGAACCCGAAACAAAAAAGACTTTAGTGGAAAAAATGTTGAGTTTTTTATCTTTTATAACATAATATATTACTGATAACTAAAATTCCTATAATATTTCAAAAAGTTTCCATTTTTTTGACAAAATCCTATAAAAATTTGTTAAGAGTGTGCATTTATAAAAATAAATATTTAAAATAATATCGTAAACTTTTCTACGTGGGAAGCAAATATGCTTAGCAGCTGAAATAAATTCCTTTCCTTGGAAACGATTTATTATTTCTATTAAATTAAAACCAACAGATATTTATGGTCAGTCTGGAGAAACTGGAATTTATAAAAGTTTTAAAAAATTCCGCCTTGTTTTACGCCGTTTTCAGAGAGCGAGCGAGCGGTCGCGTACTTGGTGTAAAATATTCCCTCATTATTTCTATGAAATTTGCAAAACTCTGCTCTTGCTTGGAGTTAATGTAGCGACAAAACTTGGAAGAGTTATAAGAGGTGTGCCGCGGGTAAAAATTTATTGGCTCCGTGCTCAGGAATATTATGGGCCTCACTAGTTTTCTTTAGAAAAGGATGTTTTATTTGGAATTTATGCTTTGGGAAACTTAACTAGAAAATAAAACAAATCCTTAGAAAACCCAAGTATGTTATGTAGCAGTGGCTATAGGATTTAACGTCACGTCATGATATATTGCTGAATTGTATAATATTGCGTTTAACTTTTTATTGTTCGGAAAGATAACAAGAGCGGATATACAGGGTGTCCCAGATAAAAGCAACTACATGGGGATTTCGGAAACGGTAAGAGATACGAGTTTGTTTAAATGAGAAAAAAATTGCGCTATTCTAAGCTCACTCAGGTGCTGCATCAATATTAAAGATATCTACAGGGGTTACTAAAATATCGAGCAAAAACTAATAATTGTGTTTTTTGAAAAATTGAAATATCGCCGCCATCTTGCAAACAAATTTAATGAAATTTGGTAGTTTTGTAAGCATCTACGGATAATCGAATTGAAGTTTCTTCTAGACCTTCTAGTTTTTTTGAAACCATAGCAAACTTTGTTATTTCTTGTGACCTCCATATTGAATTTATACGTCAATAAATAGAGCATTAAAAGAGCTTTTTAACCATGTATAATAAGCCAATGGTTGAATGACGGAAAATGTGAATTTGTGTAAAAAACTCTTTTTCACGTGGTTGGCTGTGAAACAAAGGCCGCAGTTGCGTTTGTTGTCATACATACGTAACTATCTGTCAAAACTTTGTCATTTACTTGATTTATCTGTTGGCGTTTTAAACTTTCTAATTACTTTTTTACAAATTAGGAGAAAGTAGATATGTATGAATGTTATATTTTGTGATATCCAGAAAGACGACAACCAGGTTTGTCAATCTTCAGAATACTTAGAAATAATTTAATTAAATATGGTTCCTTTAAAAAACAAAATCGTTATCGACAACCTGATGAAAATATTGAAGTTCTGGTTTTACAAAATGTCGTTGACAATCCTCGCATCTCCCTTGGTGAACTGGAAAATAATGTTGAAGTACCCAAATCAACTGCACAACGAATTCTTAAAAAATTTAAGTATCATCCATATGCAACACATATTAGTCAAGCACTCCGAGATGGTGACTTAGAAAGAAGAACCTTGTTTTGCAATTGGTTCATACTAAAATCGCAAGAAACCCCTCAATTTCCGCTTAAGGTTCTGCGGCCCGATGAAAGCAGCTTTAAAAACTGCGTGGCATTTAACAGACATAACTACGTGTACTGAGCTGATGAAAATCCGTTATCCTTAAATCGTGAGGTGCACCATAAAGTTAGGTGGGGTTTGAATGTATGGCTAGGAGTCATAAATGAAGACATACTATTAAACATTTTTCATAATAATTACGTTGACCAAATTTTAGAAAATTTGCCTCTTCAAGATGTAGAAAACATGTGGCAAGAATCATAACCGACTACTTGAATTAGCAACATGGAAATAACTGGATCGGATTTTTGTATTTGGGGATACTTAAAGGATAAAGTTTATTCTACTACTCATAATACAATAGAAGAACTTGAGACAGCCGTTGTTTAAGCTATAGAAGAAATTCCTGAAAAAATGGTTAAAGGTGCATGTATGTCTCTAATTAATCGATGCAGGATTTGCATGAATATAACGCCTTGTCATCGGTTTTTATTTTTATTTTAAATTAAATAATAATTGCAAACTTTTGTTTTAGAAATAAAAGATAGATTCTAAGAAATTGTATTACTTCTTAGCCAGAGAAAAATAAAAGCCTTAATTTGCATATAAAACAAAACTACGGCACAGCCAACTAAGTGAAAAACTATTTTTTTTAATAAGTTCACATTTTTCGTCATCCAATGATTATATATATTATATACGGTTGAAAAGCTCCTTTTATGCTCGATTTATTGAAGTATAAATCCAATATGGCGGTCATAAAAAAAACAAAGTTGGCTATGGTTTCAAAAAAGCTAGAAGGCCTAAAATTGTTAACGTCATTCAATTTACCGTAGTTGCTTATACAAATACAGATGGCGGCGATATTTCAATTTTTCAAAAACCACAATTTTTAGTTTTTGCATATTTTAAAAACCCCTGTAGATATTTTTAATTTTGATACGGCATCTGATTGGACTGAGAATAGCGCAACTCTTTTCTTATTTAAACAAAGTCGTATCTCTTATCGTTTTCGAAATCCCCATGTGGTTGCTTTTATTTGGGACACCCTGTATTGGCAACAATTTCATGCAAGAAGCTGCCTACGCAAATGATTATGGTAAAAATACTGCCGTTATAAGTAAATTGAAATTAACTCCCGATTTGTATAAAATTAATTTAGGAATACTGTGCTGATTAGTAAATTATGCTCTTTTTCTGTCTAAAACGAGCTAGTTCGCGATTTTGCTAAAATAATATTATCATAATTAGCAAAAAAGTGTTTTGTCTGCCTAGTTTTCGTTTGTGAATAAGAAATATGATTTTCGTTAATTAAAAGAAAATTGCTTTTTTGTAGGATATATAATTTTTGTAAGAGTTGGTAAAAGCCTTTTTTCTTAAAAATCCAGTTTTCAAAAAAAAATTCAATTGTGTACAGGGTGTCCCAAATTGGGCACTTTTAGGGGGTTTAAGGTACTTCCAGGGGAGACAGAGAAAAACTGACCACGCATTGCGAGGCTTAAATTTCAAGAGAAGACTTATAGTAAAAACCGCACTTTAAAATATCGTCTCGTCTTTGAGCTACGGGGGTTTTTTGAAAAGTCTGCATTTGGGAAGGGGGTCTATAACTTCGTTATTAGTGGAAATTTTGATTTAGAGTAAATTGCAATTTTAAAGACTATGTCACGAGGAATTCACCCGCTAAACTAAATTTTAACTGTCACTTTTAGTTTTTGAGATATGACATAAAGTTGCATTTTTTCTTATGGAATGGCCTATATTTTAATTAATTTTCGAATTTGCCATTGAATTCTTTTCAAAATGATGTATCATATGTCATAGTTTGATTGAGCGGTTTAGGAGATATTCAGCTTTTTCACTTATTTCTAGTGCGCTATGATTTCCTGCTGAGGCAGGTCAAGGCACGCCAGTATTTTTATTATTTTAAACAGTCAAAAATATAGTAAGCCTGGTTTGGAAAAATTATAATTCAGCTAACGGCCCTCAAAGCTTATAATTATTCCGTTTAAGTGTTCGGTGGATTGAAGTTCTCGGTATGCCTGTGGCAGCTTCTAATTGTCTCAATGATCGTGAATTATTTTGTTCTAACTCACCAATAATGCCTATCTCCTCTAACTCACGGTCCCTCCTAACGTCATATATTTTACCCCGCCGTTTTGAAAAAGCCATACTGAACAAGGTTCCTTTTCAACTTTGGAAATATATCCATATACGGTTGTCTTCGTTCGGGATACCTTTTAAGATATAAGTTTCCAGCGCCCTGTCGTTTATCATTACTTTCCCAGTAACATTTTAACATTGATACATATTTTAAAATAAAATTAAAAACGCTTTTATGCAAAATAATTTCATATCAAAGCGTAATGTCAAATTGTTTAAACAATTGAAAACAATGACAAAACGCCAAGACGCAAGGCCAACTTGATTTGCGTGGTATCAGACAACAAAACTATAGGAGCATTGAAGTAGGATTTGACCGCAAGCTTTCACATCAATGGCGCATGACGTCATTCAACGCCTACTAGACAAAAATAAAAAACTTTAATTATCTTCGAAACCGCTGAATAAAACTATGACATATGATACATCATTTTGGAAAGAATTCAATGAAGAATTCGAAAATTAATTAAAATATATGCCATTCCATAAGAAAAAATGCAACTTTATGTCATATCTCAAAAACTAAAAGTGACAGTTAAAATTTAATTTGGTGGGTGAATGCCTCGTGACAAAGTCTATAAAATTGCAATGTACTCTAAATCAAAATTTCGACTAATAACGAAGTTATAGAACCCCTTCCAAAATGCAGACTTTTCAAAAAGCCCCCGTAGCTCAAAGACGAGACGATATTTCAAAATGCGGTTTCCACTATAAGTCTTCCCTTGAAATTTGAGCCTTGCAATGCGTGATCAGTTTTTCTCTGTCTACCCTAGAAGTACCTTAAACCCCCTAAAAGTGCCCAATTTGGGACACCCTGTAGTTTTCTTTTGTGGTCAAGAAATATGATTTTTTGAATTAAAAGGGTATTATAAAATTTTATTCGACATTTAACTTCACTTTTTTAAAAATCCAGCAATCATATTGTAGGACAACAATATTATTTGTCAATTGATTATAAAGAATGCCAAAATATTTTTGGTTCAGCCCAAGTAAGAACTGGGAATAAATATATAAATATTTATTGCTGTGTAATATATGCTATTAAGAATTGTCAATATTAATTGTTTTAACATGTACATGCACATTTAAGGGCAGTGTAAAGTCCTTCGCACTTTTATTAAATCTTTAATGAGTCGGTGTGACAAGTTAATTGAAAAATCGATCCATTAGCTAGAATAGCTTCGAATTATTTATAAAATACCTAGGTATACAGTATGAATATTTGTATTACTGTGTTATTACTTACCTAACTGTTTGAATACTATAATTACATCCACTTTTAGATTTTTATAAAAATGTAAACTTGTTGTTATAAAAAAGTTGTATTTATCCATTGACGTAACTTAGGTTTGAGTTTAACAAGATAAGTACGTGTCTGCTTGACCAGTAGAAGAGTGTGTTCGGCTCTTTTCTGGCTTGGCATATGAACGGGTTTCTTAGCTTAGACACTGATTACACGACTTCGTGTAATCAGTGGTTTAGATTACTTAAGCAAAAAAGGGTAGACAATTATTTGTACAGGAGGGAATATTAACTGTTCTATATATTTTTATTTTAGAATCGGTAAGCCTTGTTTATAAAAAATTCTTCGATTCTGTTCAGACGAGTTGCTATAAACTACAACAAAATAATTATCTACCGCTTACAAATCCCTAAATTTATACCTACGAAATATGCAATAATATGAAAATATGAGAATTTTAAAATGTACAATCATTTACCGCAACAAATTAAAGATTTTTCTAATTGTAAAGCATTTCATTTGTATGTGAAACAGCATCTATTTACCAAAGTCTTCTATAGTGTAAGTGAATTTTATGAAGAAAATGTTTTAAGTAGGAATTTAATGGTGTATATTTATAAAAAATTTAATGAATTAAAAGAGATATATATTTTATTATTTTTACTGATTTTATACTTAATGTTTTCATTAGTTTGTTTAGTAGGGTGGCAAAAAAAAACTAAGCTCACACTAGGTACTATAGTTATAGTGTACAGCGTGTCCCATTTTCGATGGGATTAAATGGGAAACTCGGCTATTATTAAAGATATTGATTTTCTGATTGCACCTTACCGTGCTCTTTTTTTGAGCCCTTCAAAATGGCGTAATCAGATTTTTGCTATACCCCGTAGTTTCGCTAATACAGGGAGTTTTTGAAAAAATTGTATTTTTAATAATCCCTTGTATCTCGCTTATTTTGCGAGATATTTTTATTCTGTAAAAACCTTTTCATGGCAACTTTTTTAGAAGAAAATAATGACGTTGTCAACTTTTTAAAATATTGTTTAGTTTTTGAGATATGGTATTTATCATAAAAAAATGAAATACGGACCTGGATTTTTTTTATTACTATTTTGATTGGTTTCATGCTAGTATTATCATAAAATATTAAAAATTTTAAAAAATTTTGTTTTAAAGTAAAAAACAATATTTAATATTTAAAAAAAAATAGTCCGAACCTGGATATTTTCAACATAAATATAAATTAAAAATTGCTAGATAAACAATTTTTAGTTTAACTGTTTTGATACTTTTCATATTAAAATGGTTTTTACGTTAATTTACAGATTTATTTGAAACAAAGTCTATGAAAAATAAAAAAAAACAAATTATAAAAAATAACTAATTTTTCTGATTACCATTATGTGTAAGACATTGTTGGTATTTTTGAGTAATTTTTCTTAACGCATTTTGCATAAAAATATTTCTGCCATTTAAATATTGGTTTGTTGCTTGAATGAATCAGTCAAACATATCACGTTTTTCAAAATCTGGATATGGTCGATTTCTAACCAGTTTAAAATAATTGTAAGCCATTCACAAAAATGACAAGTAAAATGACAATGTTAATTCCACGCTTTTGTTTTGTAAATTTCACGACCTGCTGTGCTACCATCAAATAATTAGTATGGTATTATTTTTGTAACTTTTTAACGTTTTTTACTTTATTTATAAATCTTTTTATTATCATTTCAAAACAGATAAACTAAAAATCGTTCAACTAGTGTGTCTTGCAATTTTTAATTTATAATTACGTTGGAAATTTCCAGGTTTGGACTAGAATTTTTTTTTTCAAATATTAAATATTTTTTTTAACCTTAAATAAAAAAAATATTAAGGTTTTATCATTTTAAGATAATAAAAGCATGGAACTAATCAAAGTAGTAATAAAAAAAATACAGGTCCGTATTTAATTTTTTTATGATAAATACCATATCTCAAAAACTAAACAATATTTAAAAAAATTGACAACGTCTTTATTTTGCTCTAAAAAAGTTGCCATAGAAAGGTTTTTACAGAATATAAATATCTTGCAAAATAAGCGAGATACAAGGAATTAATTAAAATGCAATTTTTTCAAAAACTCCCTGTATTAGCGAAACCACGGGGTATAGCAAAAATCTGATTACACCATTTTTAAGGGCTCCAAAAAAGAGCACGGTAAGGTGCAATCAGAAAATCGATATCTTTAATAATAACCGAGTTTCCCATTTAATCCCATCGAAAATGGGACACGCTGTACATGTGAGTTAATATAACTAAAAACTAAATTATATTTTATTCAATTCCAATTCCTTTCGTTTGATACCACACAAGGCACGTTTTGATTTAAACTCTAATTTTTGAAATCTATTCCCACCCTTTAATAAAAAAACTAAGATTTATTTTGTTTAACTCCAGACTCAATTACCTTTCATTTGATAACACGCCGTATTTTCGCTTAAACTCAAGGGGAGATCAGCTGAACCAAATTTGTACACCGTCCTACAAGACTTTAATAAATTTTGGTCCTGTATTGTCCTCTATAGTCCTGTACATGTCCTGTATAGTCCTGTACAAGTCCTGTATAGTCCTGCCTGTGAGGTCCTGTATAGTCCGGTGGCTAAAAAGGCGCCCATAAAAAAATTTGTGACCAAAAAAAAAAACAGGTCATCACATCTTAACTCTCGTTTTTTCTTAGAGAGCCAATTTGCCTTTGCCGTCTTTAGAACTTAATCATGCTTCGGGCACCCCTTAGGCGCCAGTACCCTCGGGGTACTGTATAGTCCTGTGGAAGTCTTGTAGAGTCCTGTGGAAGTCCTGTATAGTCCTGTGGGGTCCTGTGGAGTCCTGTGGAAGTCCTGTGGAGTCCTGTGGAAGTCCTGTATAGTCCTGTGGGGTCCTGTAGAAAAATTTTTACACCTACTCTCATGGGCGCACCCAGGTGGGGAACCTCGGGGCCCGGGCGTCCCCAAGCCTTAGATATTTTTATATATTTTTCACATATTTCATGAAAAAACACAAAAAATAGCCTAAAATTCGACATCATGAGGCTTCGGGCCCCCCCCCCCCTTCCCAAGAAGCCTCGTGCCCCTCCCCCCCCCCAAGACATATTCCTAGGTGCGCCACTGCTACTTTGGGCAGCTGATCACCCCTCGCTTAAACTCTAATTCTTAAAATCGAACCCCACCCTTTTTTTTTAAATAAACTAAAATGTATTTTCTTTAACTCCAGACTCAATTACCTTTCGTTTGATATCACACACGCCATATTTTTACATAAACTCTAATTTTTGAAATCTTTTATTTGGCTCGACCCAAGACCCAGCCTAAGTACCAAATTTTATTCAAAACGGGCAAGCGGTTATGCGGTTATGCGCGTTGGTCGTTACAGGCAGAGAGATAGACATACAGATATCCAGACAGACAAACGACGGGGTAAAGATATATATTTTTTTTAAATCGGAGCACCTTTTTTTCTCGAAAAAATTACGTATATCATCATAGTATGGTTAGTAGTGTGAGCTAAAATTATGAAAAGAAAACAAAAACATTTTTACTAAATAGCTCTAACTTTTTATTAAATCTTTTTTTCTCTTTTACTAGTTCATAATCACACTATAATTTTTATATTTTAAAAGTATAGGTTAAGTATTTGCTTTGTCATTGAAAAATATATTTTTTTGACAATAAAGCTTATTTGCTTTGATTTGTTTTGCACCAAATTATACCGCCCAACAGGGCCGTATCTTGACCAAAATTTTAGGGGGGGTTAGGCCAGTGGAATTTGAAAAATTGAGGGTTTAAAAAAGAACTACAATTTTTTAATGGGTTTTAACGAAAAAAAGGTTAAAAAACACATTCCTATTTAATTTTTGGAGGGGGTGTGAACCCCTAAAACCCCCCCTCAGATACGGCCCTGCCGCCCAAGCCCTGACGTATTGCAACAGGAATCCTAGTCCACCGGTCAAGCCTGACCAATAAGATTGCAGGATTTTTCTAGGGGCCGTTCACAAATTACATAACTGCTAATAAAAGATAGGTGGACCCTTGTTTTGTTATGTAGGACTACAAAGCATAAGAGAGTGTAAAGCGCCGCCTCAAGTTGCGTTTCCATTTGAGAAAAACATTCTAGGCAAATTGACATAATTTGGAGATTGAGAGAAAATCACTTACTACACACCAATCGTCATATCCTATTATATTTAAAACAAATTGAGAAGTAGCGAGTAGTGTATTCGGCTACTTGCACTGACTTGGAGAGTTATTTGCACTTCTCATCGCTTGTGGGAAAACCAATGCAAGTCAAAGACCGCACTTTTCAAAGAAATTAAACTGACGCTTTTAAGTATTGTATTGTGAAACAATTTACTTGGATATTGACAGTCGACAGTTTCTAGTTGGTATTAAGCATTCAAGCCTGGACGTATTAGCCTTAGCGGCAGGTGCACCGAAAACAGCTGTCACCCAGGAAAATATCGATGCTGTGCGCATGCTTGTCACAGAAGATCGACATGTGACATATTAATTGATGTAGAAAACTGTAGAGAGCTTTGAGGCAGGAAACTCGAAAAACCTGTATAGTATTGGCACTGGTGATGAATCGTGGATTTACTCATATGAATCCGAAAATAAACGTCAGCCGTCTGTTTGGGTGTTCCCAGATGACGAATAGCCACATTTATCTTAAAAGCAAGTCATGTAGCAGCAACTTCTCTGAAAGATCAAAGGACTATTACTGCCAATCGATACATCACCATTTGTTTGCCGAAAGTCATCGCTGAGCTTCGAAAAACGAACCCCGAACAACGAGTCATCTTCCACCAAGACAATGCATGTTCGCACAAAGCACAAAAAACCATTGAATTTTTAGTCCAACAAAAAGTCGAATGGTTGGACTATCCTTCATACAGTCCCGACCTTATGATTTCGATACTTTTCCGAAAATCAACAACGGACTGCGTGGTCAAAGACCAGCGTTGCCACCTCTACCGATTTTTCGGTAAATCTACCGATTTAACCTTTTACTTTACGATATACCGAATAACCATATTTTTCTACCGATTTTTTTTCGATAAAAACTTGTTTTTTTTGATACGCCTCGTGATCGCGATTAAAAAAAAACACCATAAATAAAATATTCTTTTTATGTAAGATCCTTTGTAGAATAAAAATTTTATTTCAAGCCATTGTCTTTAAAAGTGTATTTATGGCGCCATCTCTTGGATTTTGCGATATACTCAGCCGGCAGCCGCAAGCGGCATTAAAGATCACGCTATTATAAAAGGATGATGCAAGAAGCGATTCGATTGGCTCCAACCTTGTGAATCCCCTGAGGTTACTTGCCAGTAAATTGAATGATTCCCAGAAAATTACTGCTCACACGATTTTCACGTATAATATTATCTACCAATTTTCTTTATTTAATTTTTAATTTTGGTATTTTGTCAGTAAAAACAAATCGTAGAAATACGATTTACCTACTAAATCAATCCAAACTATCGATAGATCTCCAGCACTGCTTGCTAAGATGATTAAAAAATCTACCGAAATCTACCGATTTTTCTCGAAGCCTTCTACCAAAGACCTCAGGGTCGAGGGTGGTAACGCTGTTAAAGATTTCAGTCGCCAGAGGAAGCAGTCGACGCCTGTAGAAATGCATTTTTGACAGTACCAAAAGACGAGTGGAATTAAAGCTTTGACAACGGGTTTGAGCGCATGCAAAAGTGAATTAATTTTCGTAGGGAATACTTTAAGAAACAAAACACAAGTCTTTAAAAGTAATCTACTGTTTTATTCCAGCTGTATATGCAAAACTTAAAAGACAGCCCTCATACATAATAAGCTCTTACTAACATTTTATTATTTATACGAATTATTGTACCCAAATAACATTTTTGCTCATGTTAACATACATACATAAAGAGCGGCTTTTGGAAACTGTCAAATGCTCTTAATTTAAACTCTACTTACTAAAACCATTAGGTGTGAATGAGACGAAATGGTTTTTAGGAAAATACGCAACTTAAGGAGCTGAGTAACGCCTGTTAATAACGAAAACGTTTTATCTTCTTAAAGTTCAGTCTGGCATGTATATTTTGAGAGGCAGCTCGCAGGCAAGCAACAAGAGATTTTCGATAATTACATTTTAGCGTTGTCAAGGATTTAAAAAACAAAATATATCTATAGTTTATTGCAGCACTTCAATTGGCTTAGCGTATTAGTTTATGGCACTTTTTTTCGAACAGAACCAAAATTTTAAAAAAAATATTGTCAGACCTAAAACTATTAGTTGTCACCAATAAGATATAGATGTCAGTTGCGTTTTTCGTAAGGAGTTTTTGTCGGAATGATATTTTTTTCCCTTCGGTAACGCGATGGTTTTTGCCAAATTGCTGGATGAAAAACTGAGTAAAAAACCACTGCGCAGTAATTTTATTACAATAACTAAATATCTTTTATAAACTAATTTTTAGAGATTTGGGTTAGGTATTTTTAGGTTTTTTTGTCACAAATGCACAAAATACAAGGTTCATAAAATACAAATAACACATTTTCGGCATTATCTCATAAAAACTTTTTTCGTCGAAAATAATACCTTCTCTACACATTAAGCCTTTTTCCTCGCAGTAACTACAAGTTACCAGGTAACCTGGTTACTCGTTTTCTGTTTTTCTTCGCTGAGTAACACTAACTATGACGTCACGAGTAACCACACAGTGTAACCAGCCTAGCAGACGTGGTTGCTGAAATATTTTGAGGTTAAGATCGTTTTTTTTTTGTTTTGTTTTCAAAATGTTTGGTTTAATATATATATATATATATATATATATATATATATATATATATATATATATATATATATATATTAACAACGAATTATGTTTGGTAACGGTAGAAAATGAAGCACATCCCTTGAAGTATATATCAATTCAACTGCAACTAGTCTTAAAATGTACGGCCTTTGGTGTTCTGTGGTACTGCGGCCTTACCACAGAATACCAAAGGAGCACTCCGATTCCACCCCGATTCAAAAAACGCATCAGGTAACGCTGCATTTAAAACTGGTGCAAATCCATGGCCCGTGATACGTTTTTTGAATCGGGGTGGGCATGCACATAGATAAAGGATTTGCGGCGCGGTTCAGTGAGATGGCATGCATTGGTGGAAACAACGAATTATTTTCTGCATTTCGGAAATTGCTGGTAAAAACAAAAACAAACAATTGGAAATGTCATCCACAGCTGACTGTCTGACGTCATACAGCGGTTACTCCGAGTAACCGTGATGTCATTTCTAGTAACTTAAATGAGTGACTGGTAACCTCGAGGAAAAAGGCTTTTTGCTACGCAGGCTAGGAAAATAAAAATTAAATAAAGTATGTGTGTATTGTATGCACCTTTCTATAACAGAAAATAGTGCAGCTTCCGTTGTAGGAAAACAAATACACCTGTGGCAAGCTAAATAAAACCGTTATCTTAATGAGAATATACGATTAGCAGCTCTTAATTCAAATTAAGTTTGGATCTTTGATCAGTAACCTTTGATACTAAATAAATCAGACGTGGAACGAAAACAGTCCTAAGAAAACTTCTAAATTCATTTGTACCAATAACACGAATACAACTGACGTTTTTAATACTCCTTTGGCATTTAGTTGCGACATCATCAATAAAACACTTCCATTAGCGACACGACTTTGCTACCTACTATAACTTCGTCCCTAACTCAAGAACACGGTGTTGGAAATAAATTTGGAGAAACTGCACAAGAATAGTCATATATTTTCAATTGGAGAAGAAAATTGCAACCTTCAGTCAAACCAGGCAAATTAGTCTTACTTAAAAGCGTTTTACTTAAATGTTTGTAGTTCGCGTTTAGAGCGTTGTATATTTTAAATTATCTTCGCCAAAATAATTAAAGGCATAAGATTATTTTTAACAAAAAAGTTTCACGGGCAAGACCTCAGAGGTAAAGGTAGCTACGGGGACGCGTTTGTGCCTCATTAGGCTTCATTCAGCCCGAGCATAACCATAAAATGGAAGGAGATGAAATGATGATGTGGGTAACTGAAAGAGAAATATGAAATATGGTGTTTACTGAGGAGAGACCAACTGTCAATTTGCAGCTTCGGTCAGGGTTGCCTCGGTTTTGAGGCTAATTTTGACGTCGCGACGGAGACAGATATAATCTGCTCCCAGAAAACAGCCTGAGCCCTGGATTTTTTTTAAATTTGAAGGAAGTTCACGAGGTATAAAGTCTTAACAAAAAAGTTTCACGGGCAAGACCTCAGAGGTAAAGGTAGCTACGGGGACGCGTTTCTGCCTCATTAGGCTTCATTCAGCCCGAGCATAACCATAAAATGGAAGGAGATGAAATGATGATGTGGGTAAGTGAAAAAGAAATATGAAATATGGTGTTTACTGAGGAGAGACCAACTGTCAATTTGCAGCTTCGGTCAGGGTTGCCTCGGTTTTGAGGCTAATTTTGACGTCGCGACGGAGACAGATATAATCTGCTCCCAGAAAACAGCCTGAGCCCTGGATTTTTTTAAATTTGAAGGAATGTCACGAGGTATAAAGTCTTAACAAAAAAGTTTCACGGGCAAGACCTCAGAGGTAAAGGTAGCTACGGGGACGCGTTTCTGCCTCATTAGGCTTCATTCAGCCCGAGCATAACCATAAAATGGAAGGAGATGAAATGATGATGTGGGTAACTGAAAAAGAAATATGAAATATGGTGTTTACTGAGAAGAGACCAACTGTCAATTTGCAGCTTCGGTCAAGGTGACCTCGGTTTTGAGGCTAGTTTTGACGTCGCGACGGAGACAGATATAATCTGCTCCCAGAAAACAGCCTGAGCCCTGGATTTTTTTAAATTTGAAGGAAGGTCACGAGGTATAAAGTCTTAACAAAAAAGTTTCCCGGGCAAGACCTCAGAGGTAAAGGTAGCTACGGGGACGCGTTTCTGCCTCATTAGGCTTCATTCAGCCCGAGCATAACCATAAAATGGAAGAAGATGAAATGATGATGTGGGTAACTGAAAAAGAAATATGAAATATGGTGTTTACTGAGGAGAGACCAACTGTCAATTTGCAGCTTCGGTCAGGGTTGCCTCGGTTTTGAGGCTAATTTTGACGTCGCGACGGAGACAGATACAATCTGCTCCCAGAAAACAGCCTGAGCCCTGGATTTTTTTAAATTTGAAGGAAGTTCACGAGGTATAAAGTCTTAACAAAAAAGTTTCACGGGCAAGCCCTCAGAGGTAAAGGTAGCTACGGGGACGCGTTTCTGCCTCATTAGCCTTCATTCAGCCCGAGCATAACCATAAAATGGAAGGAGATGAAATGATGATGTGGGTAACTGAAAAAGAAATATGAAATATGGTGTTTACTGAGGAGAGACCAACTGTCAATTTGCAGCTTCGGTCAGGGTTGCCTCGGTTTTGAGGTCTTGCCCGTGAAACTTTTTTGTTAAGACTTTATACCTCGTGAACTTCCTTCAAAAAGATTATTTTTCTACAAAGGGAGTACTAGGAAAAAAAGGCTTTTCATAAAATGTTTAATCAAGCCAAGAAAAATTCATTAGCAGATTTTTACCAAATTAGGTATGTAGAAAAAAACTTTGCTTTTGATGTACAGGGTTTTGCATTATATTTTTACAGCCATATCTAAAACGTTAATTTGAATAGATAATAACGTATGATAAATATAAAATTTTATAATTTTTTACGACGCTTAAGAATATTCGGGTCAGAATATCAATTTTTTTTTCTAAATGTCAAAATTTGACAAGTCGATGATCTGCTGTTCCTAATTTCAAAAATACATATATTGATATTATTTCGTTTATTGATTTTGGAGATATATGCGTTTGAAGTTTTGAAAACTTAAAATGATACTGTTTAAAACATCAAGGCAGCCATGAAAAAGGCAATCGCATTGATACAAAAAGTGATACTGCTGTTTTTGTAAGGTATATAATTTATTAATAGTTACTATCCGCGGGGATTCTGCGCAGTGATTTGTGGCGCCGCAAGTCAGTATGGTAAATAAATAATACAATTTTATTTAAAAAAAAATAAAAATCTAATACTTCATTGGTAATTTACCACATAGCCTCCTTGATTATTTAGTAATAGAATTTTAAATATTCTTATACATTTTATGTGAATAGGTTGAGAGAAATAGTGCGCAAAATTTCTATTACGACCAACGATTTTCTGTTCTATTTTCTCTGTAGAATTTACAGTGTTTTCAGTTAGTTGTAATACACCTTATTTTTTAATTAGCCCCACAAAAAAAATCATGGGGAGATAATTTGGGGTTATTTGGTGACCATAATAATAATAATAGTGTTTACTGTATTTAATATCGTTTGGCGGGTTGATTTTCACTGAACAGTAAAACACTAATATTTAACAATTAATTAATACATTTATTATAAAACTTAACAGATTTTTTACTACTAAAGAAACACTTACATAAATGGTAATATTCTTATTTTAGTTTCAACCAAATCAATTTACTTGAACTGGAAAAATATCAATGACTTGCAGTACGAAAACACTTCCTGGTGTAACAGAATTTCCCATATTATATTTTGAATATTTCTCAGATTTTTTGTTAAGGTCTATTTCTTTAAATATAATATAATATCGGCTAGAGTTTTTTTCCCATAGCAGAAAAACATGTGGTTCGTATATTTTACACTCTTAAAGACCAGACAAGAGAGCTTTTCTAATTTTGACATAATATTTGTGATTTTAGGAAAATATATCGCCAATAAATGTCACACTTTAAACATACTCTTAAGCTTTAAAAATTTTAAGTGGCTTTTAGACTCAGACCACAAGACCCTTGTCTATTGATTTATACTTTTCTTAATGTTTTCGGATTTAGTGACAGATATATATAGACCGAGAAATATTTTATATTTCCCTAAATTAAAACCAACTTTTCATAGTAGCTTTTCTTTATGTTGCGAATTTTCTTGTCACGATCATACATATGAACAGAACTTTTAAAGTTGATTATAGCGATATCAAAAACGAGAAAATTGACTTGATTGAAAAGGTTTTGACCAGTGGTTCATAAAATACTTCAAAGTGGTTAATTAGTAATTACTAAATGTAGAAAAATCAAACAATTACTAAAGGCTATGTAAATATAAGATTTGATTTGTCATATTTTTTTAAGAGAAAATTGGAAATTTTCTGGAAAATAGCAGTTGAGTTTTTCACCGGGTTTTCTCAACTTAGGCTATATGCCAACCCGGTTTCGATTTTAAAAGCAAAAAATCGTAGGCACTTTCTTTAAAGGCAAAGTGATTTTTTTTTAATTGGTCAATTTTGATAAATAATTAATAAATTTTAAACTGGACATTTCTAGGATGTTCGTTTCATTTTTTAGATCAGTTTGGGTAACTTTTGAAGTAGCTTTCTTTGTTTTCCGAAATTAGGTAATCTAGGGTGACTTTGAGCTTTAACGGAATTTTCTTATTTGTGGGTGTTCCCGTGGGACGTCTTTAAGAGTAGGCCATCTTTACTTAAATTAAGTCAGGGAAAATTTGATGTTTTGTTCTTTTTTTACTCACTGACTGTATTTCTTGTCTCTGTTTTTAAACACAAAATTTTAGGAATAATATGTATATGTATAGGTTTTTTCCAATTTAGGTACGCCTACCCAAATATGTCAAATAAGAAGGGATAATCTGAGAGCAGTTTTTTTTCATGTTGTAAAGTTAAAATTTAGTTCCGTCTTAGAGTTTTGAAAAGTCAGTCGGGTTTTAAAATATAAGCGCGTGCTTTAAACTTTAACTTTTGTAAGTAATGTCAAGTATCAATTATTACACTGCCTCAACCCTTTCTTTATTTGACAAACTTGGATAATTTTAGACAATTCTGTGTATTTTCTTTTGATTTGTGGGAAACTATTTTGGGATCAAAATGGGTTTTAAATCCGTTGATTAAGATATGGGTAATGTTGGTTTTTTTTATTAATTTATCAAGGTTTTGCCAATACTTGGGATTTTTATTTAAAGTCTAAAAAATTGGGAACAGGTGGCAATAGAATTGCCTAAAATAAAACATGATTTAGCTTTGTTTGTTTAATTTTGTCAAATAATTAATTTTGTCACATTTTTCTTAAATTGTTTTTTTAATTTGTCATATTTTCATATTTTCATCTTTTTATTTTAAAATATACACTTGCCTAGTCCAGAAACAAATCCTTTTTATTTAACAACAAAATTAAAAATAAAACTACAAATCTGATAAACAACCTATCGATTATTTAATGTTAGAGCAAGCTGAGTATACTAGTGTATCATAGCTAAAAATTGGTAAAAAGCTAATTCAGATCAAATCAAGAAGTTTAGTTAATCTCAGATTGGCCTGATCTAAATAACTTTGATGGGCAGTTCATATCAGATACATATCAAAACAAAACAGTGAAATATAGTGAAAAAGAAATATCATCCAATCGAGTAGCAGTTGTCTAGAGGTTTAAGATTTGAATTGGTAAGTAAGCTTACTCATGTACTAACAAGACTGTAGAACGCCAACATGGATTCAGCCCCGAGAACTACTTTGTTTTTCCAGAGGTCTACATTGTTTCAGATGAAGCGCACCAGGAAAGACTCGCATGTGTCATCTTGGTGTTGTGTTCCACTCTATCTCTGTTTCTATTGGGTATTACTATCTCACAAAATATTCACATAAACCTAAATAAAGTAGTTGCCTTAAATAAATAATTAAATAAATATACATAATGACCGCTCGCCCGTTACACTGGGATAAACACACTTTACTGAACTAAAACATCTTAAGGAATAAACAATACACTAAACTAAAACACCTCTCTGGATAGACAGCTAGATCACTCAACTAAAAGTCTCTTTGCTTACTGTTTCGTATCAGGTGGTTTTGAGAGGTAAATATAGAAAAATGTAACCTTTCTTTTATCAGCAATACATATTAGGTATAGGCAATTAATAGCGATGCACCAATCCGTTATTCGTTCTCTTTGTTTAAATGCGAGAATCTAACAAACTCTTCGTTTAAATGCGAGAGGTTAATCAAGAAAAGTCAAAACATCATGCATTTTGGTCGCCTATACCCGCAAATACATACCTGATATTTTTTTTCATTAATAACTTTTTATGGGCGATACTATTTTTTTTATTTTTATGTATAATTAGTGCAAATTAGTGATTGTAAAAAATACAAAATTACTACCATCTCACTACTAGAAGGAAATCATGCATCAAACAATTGTATTGTATAAGTTTGATGCATAGTCAAAACAGGGCTTAAGTCGCACTTACTGAGCGGGATGGGAGGATTCTAAAACTATATATGGCAATATATAGCAACATTTATAGCTCCATAAAGTAAGCAGCAATGACTACGTAACTGTATAATCAATGTAAGCAGTATGATGCAAGACAACTCTTGGGACACGGAAACGGGTTGCAGACCAACCAGAGAATTTGTAGAACGACCAAAAATGACCACACTTAAATGGATGCTGGGACAACTAAGACGTAACCAGTTGAAGAAGCACATGACTCATATACGAGTTGAGAATGACCCAACCTACCAAGTGTGCGGACAGGGAGAAGAGGCATCAAGACACTTTGTGGCAGAATGTGAGGCCTATGCAAGGACGAGACAACAGGCTCTCGGGGACCAACCTGAGTGAGGAAGCACACTTGCTCAAATGGGCCGATATACCAGACTTTGTAAAGGGATCAGGAAAGTCTATTAAGCTACGTGGAGATCGAATGTGCAGAGAGTAGATATGGGTCACCCCCGCTACTACTACTACTACCAAGGTAAAAGGAAAAATTAATTATCCCTAATATATAATATAAGTTTGATACATAGTCAAAACAGGGCTTAGGTCGCATTTAATGAGCGGGATGGGAGGATTTTATAGCTATATATACAATATCTAATCTCAATATGTAACGAGCGAATTACAAAAAAATAAAGCTGGATTTATAGCTCCATAAGGTAACCAGCAATGACTATGTAGCTGTATAATCAATGTAAGCAGTAAGATGCAAGACAACTCTTGGGTCATAGGAACGGGTTGCAGACCAACCAGAGAATTTGTAGAACGACCAAAAGTGACCACACTTAAATGGATGGTGGGACAACTAAGACCTAACCAGTTGACGAAGCACATTACACATATACGACATATGACCCAAACTGCCCAGTCTGCGGACAGGGAGAAGAGACATCAAGACAATTTGTGACAGAATGTGACGCCTATGCAAGGATGAGGCAACAGGCTCTCTGGGTACCAACCTAAGTGAGGAAGTACACTGGCTTAAATGGGCCGATATACTTTGTAAAGCGAACAGAAAAGTCCATACGTGGAGATCGAATGTGCAGAGAGTAGATACGGGTCACCCCCACCTACTACTACTACCAAGGAAAAGGAAAAATTAATTATGCTTAATATATAGTATTTAAGTTTGATACATAGTCAAAACAGGGCTTAAGTCGCACTTACTGAGCGGGATGGAAGGATTTTAAAACTATATATGTAATAGCTAATCTCAATATGTAACAAAAGAATTACAAAAAAATAAAACTTGATTTATAGCTCCATAAAGTAAGTAGCAATAACTACGTAACTATGTAATCAATGTAAGCAGTAAGATGCAAGACAACGGGAACGGGTTGCAGACCACCCAGAGCATTTGTAGAACGACCAAAAGTGACCACACTTAAATGGATGCTCGGACAACTAAGACGTAACCAGTTGACGGAGCACATGACACATCTACGAATTGAGAATGACTCAACCTGCCCATACTACGGAGAGGAAGAAGAGACATCATAGGGTGACTTAAGGACCTCGTAAAGGCAAGGTCATCCCCCCTACTATTCCTACTACCAAGGTGGAAGAAAAAATTAATTATCCTTCAAACGAGCTGTTGTTCATAGTTGAAAGTATGTAGTAAGCAGTATAAGAAATCAATCAATTTTATTCGTCCTCTAATTTACTGAACTATAAATTTTGCTTAAAATACACTGTGGTCATTGACCTTGACTGTTTCTTACACGAGGCTTCTTGGTTTTTACACTGTTGATGCTTTTTGGTCTCACAAAATATACTCACGAATGTACCACCTTTGAAAGAGCTATGATTTTAATTTTTAATCTGCTTTTTTTTATCAAAAAACATCGACAGGATACAGGATCTGAAACACGCGGCAAAAAATGAATGTCACAGAACACCAGAGGATGAATAGATGAATATCATTCGAATGCCTCTCTGTCTCTTTTACCTAGCAGCTGCCAGTCTGTCTCTTTCTCTCACACAACAGCCGTCAAAGTACAGAACGAAATGACGCTCAAACGTCAAACGCCATTATGTTTATTTCCAATTATTCCTTATGTCCATAGAGGGGCGCTGTTCGTGCTGCAATTTCCGTATGACAGTTTCACCCCCGTAGTGCTGGCTATCTCATGGAAAAAGATTACCTCTCAACAATTGTCGGCCTGTTACCACACCTATTGATTTAATACTATTTTGGAATTTCGAAGGAATGCCGCGTTGTCATCACAGCCGTAAAACATCTTATGATGCATTGGAGTATATCTTATATTTATGTTTACTAATTATAAGGAACGCAGAAGTTAACCTACCTATGTTAACCAGAAGAAAAAGAACCGCCTCGTACCCTAATTTAACAGCTAAAATTTAGTAAAAATATCTACTTACAGCGGTAACAGTATTATGTTAGCAGTGCGGTTTTTTATCAATTATTTTAATATTAATTTGTAAGGCGCTTGGTTAGAAAATAAATATGCACTTAACTCTAAATCTCCATTAATATATTATTATCTTAAAAGCAACGGAAAAATCTCAAAACATTTTCAAGTAAAGTTGATTCCCTTGACAAAAATGTTGACTAAAAGTTCTTCAATTACGTAAAAAGCAACTGCTTCAACAAAGAAAGACAATCCTTTAAAGTAAGGAAAGGGAAAAGTTTTATAAAGCGCAGCAATTAAATAAAAAGCCCTTGCAATATTCAAATATTCATCAAAATGCTAATCTGTAATGATTTAAATTCCAGCTCACGTACATACTAAGACATCATGTAATCCAATAACAGAAATGTTAGAAAAACTCCCTAAATAATTTCTGTGATAATTTTTACTTAACTATGTTTCTTTATGGCCTTTCCATTAAGTACTTCAGTAGCCAATGTAAGAACTGAGGAAAACATGTGACCACCAAGTAAAGCAATATTTATTTCATCTAAAAGAAGTTACGTAAAAATTAACAGTAGGTGCGGTAATTTGGCTCAGTACTTTAAAAAAAATAAATAGAAATAAATAAACAAAGCTTTTACAAAGCGTCTAATTTAAAAAATAAACCGAATTACCCACTAAAGCAATAATTGTCGGTATCAGTGGCGTGCATACATTGTTGCCTACCTTGGATAAAATTCAAAATACTTTTTGAAGTGTAAACTTCTTTAGGCGCGTTTAGCAGTTTTTGTGGGTAGTGAATTAAACTGAGCCGTCAGGCTCGGCTATGTAACGCTTATTCGGGTAAAATCGGCTCGAGTCGACTAACTGAGAAACATTCAGCGAGCGATATGACGATGCAGATGAAGGCCAGTAAACAGAAGAGTTCGGTTCGGTCCGCTTTGCAGAATATGTTATGGGTCAGTATTATTAATTTCACCTTGTTGAAGTTTACACTTCTGCCGTGTGGTCTTAAGTACACACAAGATTTTTTTTTAAATATCACTTGCCTCACGACATATTCAACAAATATATTCATAATATGCGTTTAATAAACGGCATTATCGAGCATTCCTTATCCAATATATTTTTTTAATAGGTGTTCCATAAGAAGTTTGTAAACTTGGCGTGATTAGTTTCTATTGTCGTAAATATGATAAAAGATGCTACACCTTTTTTGATTTTAGAAAGAAGTTACATTCTACAGAACGTTGGTGCTATAACAATTAGAGATACGGAACAAGGAGGCATCGGTTCGGTTCGGTTCGGTTCGGTTCGCTTCAGTTCGGTTCGGTTCCCTTGCACACGACTATTCGTGTGCCCCATGAATGCGCGGTATTACTTGGTTATAATTAATTCTACCCACTATAGAGAAACATGAAATCTGCAAATTAACAAAGTTGTGGAATATAGACTTTAACTAGCACACGACTAGTTTTACGAGAAAGCAGTAAATGTTTTATCGGATGTTTATAAATAAAATAAATGACTTCTTTTTTAGTTTGAGTTTGGGCGCAAAACATAAAATAATTAACAATAACTGGTAACAAAAAAACACATTTTAAGTTTTTTGCTAGTTACTGCCTATTTTGACATTTAAGCAGAATCATCTCGATTTCATAATAGCTGTAATAAACTTGTTCGATGTTTTATGGGCTTCGATGTTATGTGCTTTTTTTATTTTAATAATTGATAATAGAGTTTTTAAAGGATTTTTTTCGGGAATTTTTATTTGTACTCACTGGTCCAGCAAAAACGATTCATTGATGAACTTTCTCCTGCTTCACAGCAGCTTTAAATAAGGCAACTTTAAATAATGTGAGAGCTCCGACGCTATGAATTCATGTACCAATGCCTGTCTATCCACGAAACTGTATTTTACGCATCTATTTATCAAAGGAACGCATTCGTTTCTATCCTAATGAAGAATCTACTAAATAACCATCTAAATAGTGACATGGTTACTAGATTCTGCTAAATTAAATTTATATTACAAACTCTTTATTGCGTTGTTGGTCAACTGTTTTTGTATGCATTTATAATTATTGAAGAGCACCTTACAATTTTAAACTTGTACTTCAACTCATGTATCGTATTACGTGTATTTAGCTCTATTTAGGAATTCCACTTGTTTTATTTTAATATGATGCGCCGCGGGCCGGCTGCTGAATATTTTGTTTGTGATTTTTTTTGGAATTACATTTACATTTGTTGGACAGAAATATTTTAATATGATAAGCGCTCCCGACACGATCAATTAAATTGACAATTAAAATGACAATCGCGATTGATGGGGCTTCAATGAATACTTCAATGTTTTATTAATCGTCAGTTCAGTGAATCTCTCGAGTCGATTTTTGTTTGTGAACGGGATAGTTTCCAATTTCGATTTGGGCTTTTTGGCATTAAATTTGGCGGTATACAGTGAACAAAAAGTCAAGACAAAAGAAAAAAGGAGGAGACGCTGGTCGAAAGGGTGGTATAAACTGAGAAGCCGCTTTACCCATGAACATTTACTAAAAATTCTGCGATTTTACTTTCCACAACTTTGGGTGATCGCGATATAGCGCTATTAAAAGCATAATAAAGTCTTTATCCGCAATGTTTTCAGACCCACGGGGCTCAACGAGGTATCCATTATCGTGGCTGACTGGCCGATTGTCAATCGCTGGATTAGACGATCAATTGCGAGCGTCAATCAGACCCCTCAATGTGCTTCAATTAAACATCCTTCAATCGTCGTCAATCCATTGATCAATCACATCAATGAGACCGATTGTCAATCGCGATTGTCAATTTAATTGATCGTCTCGGGGGCACCAAATTTTCGGTTAATTAATAAAACAATTTTAGAAATAAAATGTTTTTTTTTAACAAAAAAAGACAATGGAAATATTGATTTATTCTCTGATTTTTTATCTTCTTCGAAAACAAGTTAAAAAGTTGCCATCAATAACATTGGTTTTCGAGTCAAGAAAGAAATGAGGTAACGACATTGACATTTAAATTTTTAGGTTTTTATAATTTATTTTGTCTACTACTCTAGCTGATTTATTACAGTTTGTTTGGAATAAATTGTTAAGTTATTCATCCTTTAGCCTTTAGGGTTTTTTTGTGCAGAATTTACAAAAATCGTAGAAAAAATATAACGAAAAGCAAAGGCCTTGGGAAAGATTTATATGATGATCAAGAAATTTATGGACAAAAGATACTAACTTGTAGTAAACCCAAGTTAAATCAAATTATATTTAAAAAAAGTAATTTTATACATTCTGCTTATATGTGTTTTTTTTTTAATTTGGAACAAGGAGGAAGCAAAAAGAAAATATGAACCACAAATACAATAAAAAGCATTACAATAATTGTTTAAAGAGCCCTTAATCCGCCATATTCCTCCCTTTATTTAACCTGTGTAAGAACATGGGCAGTTTTATGAAAGAAAGATGTTAAATACTCCCAACCGTCATATCCCAAAAAAATATGTAAGAAATAAAGCTGATAGCTACTACAGATACATTAAACACTGAAAAAATTATATCTTATAATGATGAACACCGGCATACAAACCAAAAATAGTGGCCTGTACATTTGACCAGGTCTAACTACCATATGTTTTCTGTGCCCCGGACCAAAACATAAGGTCCGGTTTGCCCGTAGACTTCCAAACTTGCGTATAAACTGCGAAAAACTTGTTAAAAATTTTATATTACATGTGAAGAAGTATGGTACATTTTAGAAGCCAAAAACTGAATTATTTAGATTTAGCGGGCCACTCACAGTACTGCAGCGTCATTCGACAGAATTGTACAACAGAATCTGATTTGGTTGAAGGTTTCATGCGGCCACTAACGATACTGCACTGCAGTATAGTCTTCGCATTCAGTCATGTCGCTAAATTTCGAATATTTCATACGGAAATTAATGTTAATCTGAACGCAATTGAAATAAATTTTTTTTTAAAGTTTAATGAATCAGATTATTGGGTAATTTTGTACCCAACTACGACTAGTAGGTACAAGATGATTTAGCAGTTGGGTGATTTTTATTTATTTAAAATTTTTTTTATTTAAGTTTTAGGTTTAATTCTTAATTCATTTCACTAAATCAAGGTACCTAATTATTACCTATTACTGGTATTTATGTCAAACATTGAAATATGTCCAAAGTGATGAGAAAATCTTAAAGCGTGTGCAGAAAGAATTTTTGAAATCCCTCTATATTTCTAAAAGTTATAGATAGCTACAACTATTACTAATAAGGGGGGAAATGACAGGAAGGGAGATGAATGGGAGCCTGGAGGAATACAAGGAAATTACAGCAAATTACAGGGGATTTGCAATGGGTCATCAAAGGAATTTGGTTAAAATCGCCTGAAATGTAGGTAATTTGTATGCCTTAAAGTCTAAATCATGTGACAAAATGGCGTCTGACGAACGCCATATTGATTCCTGTTTAAAAAAAATATAGCCTATAGCACCTTCGGGATCAGTAGCAATTCAACAATTTTTTTTTTGTCAAAATCGGTTCTGCCTCTTAGCCTCTAACGCGACACAAATATACATATTTACATACATATCCCAAGCGAAAAATATTACCCTTCCTTTCGCCGTGCTGCAGTTGGGTAACAATATTAATGGCGTGCTGCGTTCTACATAATTATTTGCGTAAAAAAAGTTCAAAGGAGTATACCCATTAACAACATTTGGAAAGTGAGGATAAAGACGTAGGAGGTAGGCAGAGTTCCGAGGTATGGAAATTCATTTCTACGGTAAAAAAACCCAACAAAAGAAAAAGTAAACGTTCAGATCATCAAACCAAAACAATGGACAGAACACTACAAGAGACTGCTGCAGGAAACAAGACCTGAATATTTGTCAGCCTCTCCAAGGAGAGACATAGAAGTACATGGAGAGGAAGGAATCATCGAAAAATTAATGATAAAGAATAGTACTAAAGCGCTTAAATCTGGCAAAGCTAGCGGACCTGGGGGAATACGCTGGAATGCTTAAACATAGATCAGAGAAACTACTAGAAAATCTTACATATATTATCAATCAGTGCATGAACGGGCATCCAGTAGCTGATACTTGGAAAATTGCATTCATATCCTTAATACATAAAAAAGGAAACAAGGTAAATTGCAATAATTACAGAGGAATTTGTAACCAGTACTCTAAGTAGATTGTACGGTAGGATTCTAGGAAATCTTAATGAACAGGAAGAAGAAGAGCAAAGTGGATTTTGTGCACATCTTGTAGTGATAATATTTTATGTCTTAAACAAGTAATTGAGGAGAAATATAGAGACTTATGTTACTTTTGTGGACATTCAGAAAGCATATGATACGGTTTAAGTAGAAAAATTATGGACAGTGTTGGAAATAAATAAAAGTTACAAAAAAAATTGAGATAGGCTTTTGTACAGATCTAAAGGCACCTTAATATTTAAAATAAATACTTGTACTATAACTATATTTTACTAATATTTAATATAAATTTGTTAAAAAACAAAAAGGATTATCGTTAACAGTTTTGAGTTTTTTCCTTTTTTTTTAATGATTCAACACCCAATTATTATCTTTCTTGACATGCATGCATGCCTTTCACAAAATTTTGATTGTCTGTCAAATGATGATTTTTGAGGTAAAATGTAGTAAGAATGTTTTCCGCCTTTTCTACTACCCCTTAAACTTTGACGCATTATTTACACTAAACCCTGTATACTCCTCTCCTAATCCTTTTTTTCTTTATATCAATTCACTTAATTCACATTCATAAAGGTTTATCATAACAAAAATATTTCATGTAAAAAACAGCCAAGTACGCGAAAGTGGTCTTCCATAAAAACAATTGAGATAAAAGTAAAGCCAAGTTTTACAATACAAATTTCAAAATGAATGGTTCGGTTTGGCGGAATTTGGAATTTTTTTTTAAACTTTGCTATTCCATCCAAACTTCTTTACGTTCAATTTCCTAAGAGTCATTTGCAGCCGTAATAGCCAAGTTTAGAAAAACATTTGCAAGCTAGTAAGAACCATTCATTTTCAAATTTGTATTGTAAAACTTGGCGTTACTTTTATCTCAATTCTTTTTACGGAATACCACTTTCACGTACTTGGCTTTTTTTACATAAAATGTTTTTGTTATGATTTCACTGCTTTTTTAAAAGATTTGGATAATATTTAAGTTTTAAAGTAGTAAAATATACGGGATATTGTTCAAAACTTTTGCAATGCCTTAAAAATGTTGAGTTTTTTTTTATATTTTCCTCTGGTTTTATCATAGTTTTTATCAGCCTTCTAAAGCTCAGCTCTCTAGTGTTCCTGGAAGTAGGCAATGTTAATTTTACATAACTTTACATTTATAGGGAAGGAAAGTAAATTAAAATCTTAGCGTTTTCTTCAAAAGCTCAGCTTTCTAGCATTTCTGGAAGTGGACAATGCTAATTTACATAACTTTACATTTATAGGGGAGGGAAGTTAATTAAACTTTGGGGTTTTTAATTTTCTTTTATAGTTTTATCATAGTTCCTATCGGCCTTCCAAATCTCAGCTCTCGAGCGTTTCGGGAAGTGGACAATGTTACTTTTACAGAATTTTACATTCATAGGGGAGGGGAGTAAATTAGTATTTTGGGGTTTTTAATTTTTTTTTCTATAGTTTTATCATAGTTCCTATCAGTCTGCCATTTCTGGAAGTGGGCAATGTTACTTTTACATAACTTTACATGTATAGGGGAGGGAAGTAAATTAGAATTTTGGGGTTTTTTGATTTTTTTTAGGGGTTTGGCAGACTTATGTCTGCCAAATTTCAGCTTTGTAGCATGTCTGGAAGTACAGTAGAATTTTGATGATTTATACATGAGTGAGTGAGTGAGTGAAAATTTCGACGTTTTTTGAAATTTCGTAACTACTTCAGTACTTTTGGGAGTTCCATGAAACTAAACATGAAGGGATTGTTAACTCTATGGAGATCTACGACTGTGCAAAATTTGAGATTCGTAGCTCATTCCGAAGTAGAGTTTTAGATAGGTCAAGTAATGTTTCAAGAGAAGATGGTACGGCGCGTGAACTTGGCGAGTCACGGCTGTGCCCTCAGATTTACCTCCTAAATAGTCAACCACACCGTCAAATAAATGAAAAAACGCAAAAAAACGGAGGTAAAAACGTCAAAAACACCTTAAAATCACACGAACTCTGAATACAAACAAAGCAACTGGTCCGCTGGTGACGTAAGCAAACACTGTTCGTCTCGCTGAGCGACGCTAACATTAGTTAAATGGAAATAAGCAATCCTGTGTGTTTATAATCGTTGCAATTCTCTAGCCATTGCTGTGCGGGCTAGAAAGGTAAAAACTTAACTTTATTACACTGTTTCACCTCAAGCGCTTTTTTCAGTTGTGGTACAAATTTGTTTTTTTCTTACTTTATTTGAAAAATATACGTGATTTCCTATTTTAATGGTAAAGCGTCGGTAACAGGTCCTGTATATTAAAACAATGCATTGTAATAAAACTTGTTGCGTGGTTATAGAGTTTGACCTCTTTTCAATGCTATAAGCTCTAATATTGCATGCTAAAACTTGAAACCCTATATAAAAATATTTTCCTCCTAAAACAGCGAACTTTGAATTTTTAATAAAATGTAAATAATTTTCGTTTTATGAGAGTTTTATTATGCAAACTTTATTAATAGTTGAGTGGCATATAGTCAGAAATCGTGTGCCGTGAGATAGTCTCCGTAGGGTGTTTGCCTCCAATCTGAGTAGAGACGTCAAAAACCCATGATAGTGGCTTTTTTTACATTCTTTCATAAACTTTGGCCTATAACTTTATCGACATTAGTTTTACAGAAAAACTGTACACACCTTTTTGTTTGCAATTAGCTTGATATCTTTAAAACTAACAAAGATATTATTTGTTTATAAAATATTAAAAAATACTAACTTGTTATAAGCAAAAAATAAATTTATCCATGACGGATCTGACACCCCCCTGGCTAGAAAAAAGTTTTTTGTAAATATATCAGAAACTAAAGCACTTACGAAGTCTTTGGATATAACATAAATTATTGAGCAAAATGTATATTCCGAAAACCGCATATTCATACGATGCTTCGTTAGTTAGCATTTTTTAAATTTTTTAATTTTAAAAAAACTGTCATTAGCTGTAATAGATTTTAACCACAATCTAATCAGCTCGTAATCGTGTCGAACACTATTTTTCCTGAAAATTTATGAAAATTGGTTTAACGGTTCAGGAGCTATCGTGTTACGGACACAAATATTATACACACACACATATGCAGACATCACGACGATATTGCTACGATAGGTGAAAATACACCCACCCAAATAACATTTTCGGCATTATCTAAAAAAAAAAAACATTTCGTCGAAATTAATACTTTCTATAGCCATTGCTATGCGGGCTAGGATGATAAAAGTACAAAAGGAAGTTTAAGACAACCTTAAATGGAGTTGTCCGGTTTTTGCCTCAAATTTAAATAAGAGCGCCTGTGTGACCTCATACATATGTCCATAATTGCAATTTTTCCATGTTTTTTACAAACTTTGGCTTTTAACTTATGCTACATTTACTTTACAGAAAAATTGTATGGACTATAATTTGTTTGCAATAGAACAGCAAATATACCGGATGGGCCAAAAAAAATAAACGAAATAAAATTGTTCCCTTCAAAGATGTTCGTTTATTATTGTGTTGCAAACACGTTTCAATTATTTTTTTAATTTAGTAAAAAAGAACCGTTCTTGCCACGCACAACAAGGTACGAATCAGCAAAATCGGTTCGGTGGTTTTAAAAAAAATACTCTTGTTTCATCCATTGTTTTGAAGATTATACGATTCCCTGGCCAATCATGTCTGCATTTATTTCTTTATAAATTTATTACTACTGAACCGATTTTGATGAAACAAAAAATATCTTCGTAAGAATTAATTGCTTTTTAAAGATCATGATCAAAATTTATTAATATCTTAAAATTTAAGATGGTGGACAAAATCATAATTGATTCTTCACAATGGCGTGTTTAGTCTTATTTTTTAAAAATGTTTTAGTTTTTTTTTAATTTATAGAAAAGCACTACTTTTCCCCCGTACAACAAGGTATAAATTAGTAAAATCGGTTTGGTGGTTGTCAAAAAATCTATTTTTCTTGCAGCCATTGTTTTACATATAATACGATTGCATTGCCAATCCTGTCTGCATTCATTTCTCTATAAACTCATTATTACTAAACCGACCTTAGTGAATTAAAAAAAAACCATGGTGAGAATTGATTGTTCTTTAAAGTTTATAATCGAAACTTGCCATCTTAGAAATTAGTATGTCGGAAATAATCATACTTGACCCTTCAAAGAGGCACGTTTATTTTTATTTTCAAAAAATGTTTTATTTTTTTTTACTTTATAGAAAATCACTTAATTTTTATCTCTTTATGCAGGAGAAATGTAATGTTTTTCTATAAATTAAAAAAAAAAACTATAACATTTTAGGAAAATGAGAATAAACACGCCATTTTGAAGAATCAAATAGGATTCTGTCCGAAATCAATTCTAAGATGGCGGCAAATTTCGATTAAAATCTTTGAAGAGCAATCAATTCATAACAAGTTTTTTTTTATTTCATTAAAATTGGTTTAGTAATAACGATTTTATAAGGAAATGAATGCAGACAGGATTGTCAATGCAATCATATAATCAGTAAAACAATGGCTGAAACAAAAATAGATATTTTGAGAACGACCACACCGATTTTACTAATTTGCACCTCGTTGTGTGGGGAAAAGCATAGGGAAAAGCAGTGCTCTTTTATAAATTAAAAAAAACTAAAACATTTGCGGAAACTAAGAATAAACACGCCATTTTTAAGAATCAAGTATGATTCTGTCCGCCATCTTAAATTTTAAGAAGGCGATAAACTTTCATCATGATCTTTAAAAAGCAATCAATTCTCACTAGGATATTTTTTATTTCGTTAAAATCGGTTCAGTAATAATGAATTCATAAATGCAGACATAATTGGGAAGGCAATCGTATAATATGCAAAACAATGGTTGAAACAAAAATATTTTTTTTAGAACCACTAAACCGATTTTGCTAACTCGTACCTTGTTGTGCGTTGCAAGAGTGCAGCTTTTTTACTAATTTGAAAAAAATAATTAAGACATGTTCGCAACTCAAGAATAAACGAACATCTTTGAAGGGTACATTTTAATTTCTTCCGCCATCTTGGTTTTTGAGATGGTGATCAGTCGAAACTCTGATTAATTCTCTGCCAAGTGCAGTTTGTCCTATTAAAATCGATTGAACAGTTCAAAAGTTATAATGAGAAAAAAATTGTCCGGTTTTTTTTGGCCCACGCGGTATATATTGTCGGTTTAATGAGCTTTATATTTTAAAAATTGTTAAATCATAATAAATAAATTATAAAACGTCAAGATTAAGCAAGAGAGTTTAAGACTACCCTCGATCACCTAATGTGAAGTTACCAAATGTTTGCCTCAAATTTAAGTGGGAGGGCCTATATGACGTCATAAATTCAAAATGGCGTCATTTTCCATCTTTTTCAAGATGTGGTGATGGATCTCTTAATGTCAAGTCGCCGGGTGTATGCTTCAAATTTAAGTAGGTTAGCCATTTTTTTTACGAAGTTTGGGTTATAGCTTTAACGCTAAATTAGTTTTACAGAAAAACTGTAGGAAAGGTTTTTGTTTGCAAAAGAGCAGCAGTTAATATATTAAAGAAATTAACCCTATATCTTTAAAACTAACAAAGGATATGTTTTTTTTTAAATACTATAAAGTAGGAACTTTTGTTTACCCAAAAGAAATATATCTTTGTTTGTTGATAAGATAGAAAGCTGAATTTACTATATTAATTATTGTTATTTTGCAAACAAAAAAATGTTTTTACAGTTTTTCTGTAAAACTAATTTAACCAAAGTTGTAAGCCAAAGTTTCTAAAAAGATGAAAAATGACGTCATATAGGCCCTCCTACCTAATTTTAGGCAAACATTCGGTGACTTGAGATTAATTGATCAAGGGTAGTCTTAAACTTTTTTGCTCATTCTTTAATTTTTATATTTTTTTTTAATATGGGAAAAAATAACAATATCTTTTTTAGTTCTTAAGATACAAAAGCTCATTAAACCGACAATTTAATTGTCGTTCTACTTCTACTTATACAACTTTTCTCTAAAGTTAATGTGGTAAAAGTTTGTAAAAAAAAACATGAAAAAAATCGCAAGCTTGAATTTATGACGTAGGTAACACAGGCGCTTACTCACATTCGAGGCAAACACTCGGAAACCTGAAGTTAAGTGAGCCTTAACCAATCGATTTGGAGGTGTTTTAAACTACCTTCCTTAATTTTTTTTGGGTAATAAAAAGTTGTTACTTTTTAGTATTTTTTAAAAAATTAATATTTCTCTTAATTTTTAAGATAACGAGTTTATTTCTCTTAATTGGTGCTCTATTGCAAACAAAAAATGTGTAGTTTTGCTCGAAAACTAATTTAGCAAAAGTTATAAAGATTGTTGTGAAAATATATGAAAAAAGGACCTAACTTTTATTTATGACGTCACACCGGTCCTCCTCAAATCGGAGGCAAACACCCGGTAACTTAAAATTGTGCGATTTATTGCCGATCAATCTAAAGTAGTTTTAAAAAAATTTCAATTATTCAAATTATTAATTTCAACAAGGCGAAATTAATAATATTGGCCCATAACATATTTTGCAAAGCGGACCGAACCGAACCCTTCTGTGTACTGGCCTTCATCTGCATCATCATATCGCTCGCTGAATGTTCCTCACAGTTAGTCGACTCGAGCCGATTTCACCCGAATGAGCGTTACATGGCCGAGCCTGACGGCTCAGTTCAATTCACTACCCACAATAACTTCTAAACGCGCCTAAAGAAGTTTACACTTCAAAAATCTTCCACAACTATCCCACGGGATACCATAGGCCACTAAACTATTAATTATATATAAGTCGCATGTCAGCTTTAAGGCAACGAACGTATATTAAAACACTAATAAAAATATGTTTTTTAATAATATGTAGGCATGCCTTAAAACTTTGACTCTTAAGGTAGTTTAAAAAATTTGACAAAAATAATTATTTTTCTGAGCAGTATTTACTAAAAGCTTATTAGGTCTAGGTTCTTAAGTCCTAAGTAGTATAATTTTTTATTCCTTTTAATTCTCCTTCAATGTTTAAACCATCTTTTTTGAAATAGCTAGAAATTCTGTATTTTAATCTTCTTGTTTAAGTGGCATAACAACTTCTGGTCCTCTGTTTTCTCAATCAAACGATGTGGTCATTTCCATCACATAGCAACCTTTAGATTTACGTGCTATGTGAAAAGACCTCTATCGTGCAAGCTTCTTATGGGAACCGACCATGGAACGTTTAGTCGGTAGGGGACAGTAGATGAGAGTTTGCTTCTCGCGTAAAATTCTGTGAAGAGCGCGCGACTATGGTTGGTCGAGATATGTTATTTCGCACAACACGCAACCACTCAAAGATTATTCATTACTCAAAGAGTTTCCTTTGTTTATGTTTGCTCTTAAGTTTTTAAAGTTGTCAATTTGCTTAAAACTATAACTGTTTGGTGATAAGCGCTATAAACAGGTACCTGAAAATTGTGGGCATAACTCTCGCTGTTTTTTGAGATGTTAGTGTATTTAGTTTTTGACTCATTTAGTTTAATTCGAGGGGTAAATATCTTCCCAAAATCTTGTACACCATAAATCCTTTTTGGCAATTAAATCCCTACAAATCCTAATAAATCCCTAGAAATCCTGTTGAATCACCAATAGTTTCCTATAAATCCTAATAAGAACCCATTTTTCTCTATAAATCCCAATAATTCCGAAGAAATCCCCATAAATCTCTATAAATCCAAATAAATCCAAATAAATCCCCGTAAATCCTATATACTTTTACTTATGTAGCTTGTTTTTAATTTAAACTTGGAAACTGACCTGACGGCTTAGATGCGAGCGAAGGGGCAAATAATATGATGCATTCAAAGATTTTAATAAAAAAATTTATTAGCATATAGTACTCTTATGGGGTTAACAAGGCAAGCAATTGAGATTAACTAATAACATGTCCACAGTTCTGCTTTTTATTTTATGAGACCCTTAGCTTTGCAAAAGGTGGAGTAGTCGCAAGTTTGACATATGTTGTTTATCATAGGAGTCCTAAACAGAAATTTGAGTTTTTGACATTAGGGGTAGCTGGCTCCTCCCCGCCATCTTGGATTTAATGTGCACGAAAAAGTTTTTTTTAATTACATGGTCCCTGCCCCGAGTTTTAAAGCACATTAGCATCTTAGACCTTTTAGTAAATACTGGTGTAAACTCGCCCACTTTTTTAATGTCATCTTATGTTTCCTATATTTGGAGAATAGAAAGAAGCAGTGCGTTATTTGGCAACACCGCATGGTTTAAAATAAGCATAATGAATCAATAAGCTATTTTCTGTAAAGACTGCTGAAATTCTGTGCTTTTGAGACGAGTTTAGTAAGTTTCAAGTTGATTTTAAAAAAGTGGGCGACCGTACTTTCCTACACGGTAGCTATTCTGGGTCTTGAACGATGTGACCATCCACATTACACGCTTTGACCAATAGCAAACTCTCAGCGGTCGCGTGTTGTGCGAAATGACTTGTCTCGAACAATGTCATAGTCGCCCGTTCTTCAGAGTTAGTGAATTTCGGTTAAGTTAAACTCGCAACACCGCGCGAAAAGCGTGTTTACCAAGATCCCTCAACGATTTGTTGGCACGTGGTAGACGATTGCTTTTGCGGAGAACATGATGATTAAATCAGTGGCGTATATAAAGGAGGGGGGCTGGGGGGTTCCCCCCCCCAAGCTAATACTTTTTTAGATATTTTCCACATATTTCATAAATACAAACATAAAATACGGCCTAATTGGTTCTCGCCCCCCCTCCCCCCCGAAACTGTCTCAAGCCCACCCCGAAACTTTTATCTATATACGCCACTGATTTAAATCCTTGGTAATTCACTATAAATCCTCGTAAATCCTCATAAATCCCTAGTAAATCACCGTAAATCCCAGCAAATCCTCGTAAATCCGACTAAATCCCTGTAAATCCCAGTAAATCCCCGTAAATCCTCCAGACTGTACACCATAAATCCTCAGATATTTACCCCTCGGTTTAATTTAACAAAAACTTGAAAATAATCTGAAATTTTAAATAATTTGTAAGCTTATTATTGAATCTCCAAACTTTCATTTCGAATAGAAACAGAATTTTTGAAAGATCAACTGTCAGTATACAATGTAAAACTGTAAAAAAACTATATAGCACTAATGACCCTCTTCTTTATTGCAATAAGTCCCTATTCATGCCCACACAAGAACAAAAGTTTTTTTGTTTTGGTATTAAGAGCAAAAGTTACAAGAGACAAAAATTCTTTCTTTCTTTGGTGGTCTATATTATTAGAGACCTTGTATGTATGACATATGTTAATGAAATAGAGACGCGACAAACCCAAGTTCTTTATACTTTTACACAGATTGCCGACAGAATTTGGCCAGTCATGTAAACTTAACTTGACGATTGTGGCTACGTCATCAGGTTTCCATAAAACAAATGGTTTAAGGCAACCCGGTGACGTTAATTTTTTAATCTAATAACAGTTGGCCAGTCAGGTTTAATGACCTTTTAAATTCTGTAGGTAAGCTGTGTCTTTACACAGCTTACCTACAGAATTTGATAAGGACGTTGCGACAAACCCACAAACAAAGTCACTAAAACTCAAATTTTTTGGTTATGTTATTTTCTTTTCAAGTTCACAGATAAACAAACAAGTTTTTCCGTCATCCCTTTATACGTTTTTTGTCAAAAATCGTTTATTTTTATTTTTCGCTAATAAATTAAAAACGACAGTCTTCCTCTAACAATTGGAATATAGGACCGATATTTCCTGTTTTTAATTTTGACCTAAATCAATTTGACTTTAATAATTTGTCGCATCCCAAGAAATTTCAGTTTTGGTCGCATCCATATTTCCTTAAAATATGTCATGTATACAGGATCTCTAGTCTACATATATGATAATAATATTATAGACAAAAGCTGGACTAGGCGGAATATAGGAACATTTTTACAAAATGTTCTAATATGAAAAGAGCCTAGGGCATTTCTACCATTATTTCGCCATCATAAATGCAAAAATATAGCACAATTTTATTCTTTTATAGCACAGCGCGCAAAGCATCCAAGCTTTACAAAAAAGGTTATACGAGATATTAAAAAAAAAAATTTTCATAAAGGAATAGTACATTAGTGAAATCGTATATGGCCAAAAGCCTCGACTCTGTAGGAAAAAAGAGCCAAGGATGACAAAAAAGGGTTTTTATTAAGACTTTATCTTTGTCTTCGAGCCCTCGAAGCCCTCAAAGCGGGACTGTTTCCCATTTTATATTATTGAAAAAGAATAATATGAAAGTTTGGGATTTGGTAGTTACCAATATTAAAAGATGACACCAAACGAACTGGACTGTTTTGCCAAAAGTAAACAATGTAATAAGATAACACAAAAATTCACTGAAAGCGGGCCTATCATTATATTGGATTTTATGAGCTTTTAGAGCTATTTTCTTTATGCAAATTAAATTTAATGCAAAATTGAGGCATTGTACATTTAAAAATATTGTCTTTACAGGGATGATAAATGATTTTATATTTGAAATATCTGTTAAATAAATTAAATTTAAATACTTAAAGTGAAAAAAAAAGCTACACATAATGTCGTAGTACCTATACAGGGTGTCCCATAACTTAGGGGCCAGAGGCTAACAGGTGATAGAGGAGGTCATGTCTGATAAAAAACTTCATTCACTCTTTCTTTGTAGAGATACAGAGCATCAAAATTGGCAATTTTTTTAAACTTTTTTGATAATAACTTTTTCAAAAAACGCAGTAAAAACATGAAATTTGGTAAAGTCGTGTATCAGAACAAGAGCAATAAATTGAAATAAAACTTATTTTGAAAAAAATTAGTAGGTGATTTTTTTTTAGGATAAACTATTTTTTTGGTATAAACTTTTATAAATGCCATATTAAACGCAATGTTTTTTTTTATATTTTTTGATAATAAAAACAAGCCTTTAGCGACACATAATAATAAATAAAATATTATTAATATTTTTTAAAAGAATAAGTAAGTAAATGATTATTTTTTATACATTTTTGGAGGTAATTTTCAAAGGATATAGCTTCTTAACTTGTAATTTTATTAAAAAAAGGAGTATCACATTTTTGAATCACAATTAGCTGAGTATTCAGCTGTCTGTGATAGATTAATTTTCTTTTTTTTGCAAAACCCTTTTTCCCCACGCCTCTAACATTAAAAATCCTATATCTTAAGAACAGATGTATGTTGACCCCAAGTTATATGAACTTTTTTTTCGGAAATAACCTCCTCTATCACCTGCTGCACTATGGCCCCCAAGTTGTGACTCACCCTGTATAATATGTCCAATTATTTTAAAAGTAAGAAAAGAAATTATTTTGCGATAATAATTAAAAACGGAAATATAAGTAGACGAAAAATTTATTGATTTATTTAAAAAAGGAAAAGCACAAATATTGTTAACAAATAGACAAAAAACAAAGAGAAAAAAATGCACCTAATGTATAGTTTAATTATTACAACCGCTTTTTAAAGCATGTTAAGAGATTATTAATTAAAGATTATTAAAAAACGGGAATATAGAACATAAAAAAAGTATTTATTATTACATTTTTACAAAAAAACAGAAAAGTACAGATACATACAATAAATTAAAAATATTAATATAAATAATAATATTTAATTTAGAAAAATATTCCTTTTCAATTCACAATCTTTTGTAATTTTCTTGATAGATGTTATTAAACAAGAAGCCCATTTGCTGAGAAAATCGTGGCCATTTTTTTTACCCTGTAAACGAACTTTCTTCTCTGTCCTGAATCGAATTTTTACACACTGTTAACAAACCAAACGTGATAATGTTTATTTATATGTCTTTTCTTAATAGCACTGCACTGAAACAATCCAAAAAACATAAACTATCAGCGCAATATCAACAAAATTCTCTTATAAATACGAATAACATCATTTACAACGAACGTAAACATAGGATTTAGCACAAGTGGTGACGTCACGCCGCTCTCCTCACCCCGCAAAATTTGTTAACACAGGTTAAGTGGAACTAAACACTCCTTTATGTCTTAGCGTAAGATCAAAAAAACCTATAAATTAATTTAAACCCTTATATTCTATATTGAAATGTCGGTTTTATAAAATATGTATTTTTTATTTTATCTCGTTTACCGTTAAACAATAAATAAATAAAAAATTGTTCCAGACTTTTTTATTCAATTTTTTCACAAAATGTGCTTTTAAACTCCATTGATCAACCGGACCTATGAGATTTAGAGATACAGATTTATCTGAACTAGATAGATATTTTCAGGATAGAAAATAATGTCCTATTAACTAAATGGCACAAGTTACATTTATAAGCAAGTGCACATTAATCCTAAAGAATCGAAGGAAATAAACTCCTGTATACAGGGTGTTTCCTAATTGAATGTCAATATTTATGGGGGCGATTTTTGGGCCCATTTTAAGAAAAAAACTTCATATGAACATATGGTCGGTCCAATGCCAAAGCCACGAATGTGCAGTTTTCCAAAGCCAAACAACGAATGTGCATTTTTTTGAAAAACATTGAAAATTTTCAACCGACATTAATTGTTGTTTTACAAAAGTAAACCTTTTAATAGTGGTTAAGTACCACAAAATGAAATCTCTATTTTTCGCAATGTCTTCAATGTTTAAACCGCGTTTTTGTCAAAACATCAATTATGCACATTCTTGACTTTGGCATTGGACCGACGATATGTCCTAAACGTCTTACCTTTTGAGATAGAGGGTGGTAAAGTTTTCAAAAATAAATCATTTATTATTAATATCTAGAATGCCAAGTGAAGTGTACTTTTTAAATCTGTATTCAATTATGAGCTAATTTGATCTCTTAAATTTTTTTAGTCCGACGCAGGGGTTTCATCTAAAAAAATAAAATCTACGTGTCTCGGCATGATGATATTGTCATATTAACGATATTGTTATGATCATGAAGAGAAACGGTTTTTATTTTTTTAAGCGAAAACCTTGCATCGGATTCAAAAAAATCAAGAAATCATCTTTGGTAAGAAATGATTGGGGATTTCAAATATATATGTATATATATTTTTAGGAAAAATCAGTGGCGTGCCATCAATGTCTGCCAAAATAGGCATGTCAAATTACGTACGAACGTCACTGATGGAAATTTAAAAAAAACGTGATACATTAAAAATGCCTCTTGATTCATAGTACATGTATGACAAATTTTATTAAAATATCTAAAGTGGTATTGTAGATATTAATAATAAATGATTTATTTTTGAAAACTTTACCACCCTGTATCTCAAAATGTAAGACGTTTGGGACATATGTTCATAGGAAGTTTTTTTCTTATAATGGGCCCAAAAAGCAACCCCATAAATATTGACATTCAATTAGGAAACACCCTGTATAGTTCAATTTGTATTAAAACGTGTAATAAACTGTATACGGAAATAAAAACCTTGAGCAATTGACCGGTCATCGATGATGTTTATACAGGAAACAAAACATATCTTGATATTTCCAAAAGAGTTTAGCAGTAGGTGGTAGACGCTTTTTACTCATTGGGCGTCGACCGGTGAGATACCACCATGCCAGAAGTGAGTAGCGCTAAGTGGTATCACCACGTTCCGCTACTGCGCTGGCAGTCTGGTTCCAACAATGAGTAACAGATAGCATGATGGCGCTTCCAGGATCAAAATATTCCGGAGGTAAAATACCCGACCACTCGGATCTCCGGGCGTCGGGTGATCCTGGGGGTCCTTCATGCAAAGATATTAAAAGAAGACCAAAAACTCAACTCAGAATTGATTTTAGCAATATAAGAGGATTAAGTACCAACATGAATTCAGTTCACCAACATCTTGAAGAACAAAGACCTGACATCCTTGTTCTCACTGAAACTAAAATCAGTTCTGCAACACCTATTGTGAACTATCTTTATCCCGGCTATGACCTACACCACCGATTTCGACATAATTTTGGAATCTGTGTGTACATTAAAAATGACCTTTCATGTCATCGAGAGGAGAAGCTAGAACCAGCGAACCTCGATATCATATGGCTGAAATTCACCTCAAAGTCATCGACCAAGTTCATTTGCTGCCTCTACCGACCGCCAAGTAACACCGAGTATCAAAACTTTTTTGCGACATTATCCGAAAACTGTGATAATATACAGTCTAACTATCCACATGCGGAAATTGTTTTTTTAGGCGATTTCAACGTCCACAATATACCCTGGCTAAAACACCACAACAAAACAGATAATGAAGGCAGGGAAGCAGAAGCTTTTGCCATAAGTTGTGGTCTAACGCAGCTTGTCGATGAACCTACCCGTATCTCAGAAAGGGGTGAATTTGCAGCGCTTTTAGACTTGTTCCTAACTACAAATCCTGACTTGTACACAATTCAAGTAGATCCCCCACTTGGTTCATCCGATCATAAACTTATAAGAACAAAGTGCGAAATGTTCATACCGCCAAGCCAACAATCACTTCCTCGTAAAATGTGGCACTATAAATCGGCAAAATGGAATGACCTTAAACAGTTTTACCTGGATTTTCCATGGCAAGAGGTTTGCTTTAAAACAGCTGATCCCACTATTTGCTGTAATGAAATAACAAAAGTAATCTTATCTGGAATGGATGCATATATCCCACATACAATAAAAAGCAGAGCTAATGCAAAACCTTGGTTCAACAGCCAGTGTCAAACGGCTGTACAGAAAAAACACAGAGCATATAACCTTTGGAAACGACAACAAACCGCTCAAAACCACACAGAATTTATAGAAGCCAGAAATAGTTGCAAAATTACTATTGACGCCGCCAAAGAAACATACAATCAAAGAATAAAAAACAGGTTGCTGAATTGTCCAAGTAGTTCTAGGTCCTTTTGGTCTCTTGCAAAAGCCGTTGGATCAAACTTTACCAAGTCATCCATACCACCACTTACAGATAAAAATACTCACTCAGCCACAACATCAGAGGAAAAAGCTAATATGCTGGCCAAAATCTTTTCCTCCAACTCAAACCTAACAGTGCCAAATGGAAAAACTCCACCGTTCATTGAAAGGGTTTCTCACAGTATGCCAGAGGTACCCTTTTGTCACAGAGAAATACGAAAATCCCTTAAAAAGTTGGATACAAACAAAGCAATGGGTCCAGATGGCATTCCCGCGATAGTACTCAAAAATTGTGCTAACGAACTCACCCCAACTTTCGCTAAATTATTCAATTTATCTTACAGGCAAGGAGTATATCCATCATCATGGAAGTCTGCCGCAGTACAACCTATTCCAAAGAAAGGAAAAAAGACAGATCCGTTAAACTATAGACCAATTGCTCTACTTCCGGTGATATCAAAAGTAATGGAAAGAGTTGTGAATAATCACCTAACCAAGTACTTGGAAAAGTACAAACTTATCAACGACAAGCAATACGGATTTCGAAAATATAGGTCAACTGGCGATTTACTTACATACGTCACTCATTTATGGCAAAAAGCGATTGAGTTACGGGGCGAAACAAGAACAATTGCCTTAGATATATCAAAAGCATTCGATAAAGTCTGGCATGAAAATCTGCTCAACAAGCTTAAAGCAATGGGATTGTCGCCGAAACTTTGCACTTGGTTTGAAAGTTACCTTAAGGATAGATCCATTTATGTTGCACTGGATGGCCGGAACTCCAACTCTTACCAAATAAATGCTGGTGTGCCACAGGGAGCAATCCTTTCGCCAACACTTTTTCTGATTTACATAAATGACCTCATAGATAAAACAGTAAATCCACTTTATTGCTTTGCAGATGATGGCAATGTAGTCTCCTCAGTCATACCACCCACTCAGTGTCTATCCGCACGTGAATTCCATCATCTTAGACAAACTCAAATATCGCAGATAAATAACGACCTGGAGATAATAGAGGACTGGGGCAACAAAAACCTTGTACAGTTCAACGCGCGGAAAACCCAAGCAGCCCTGTTTTCAAAAAAGACCAGCACCGGTGAGCCAAACATCATGCTATCTGGAAGTGCTATCACATTGCAGAGCCAGTTGAACATCTTAGGAGTCACTGCAGAGACCAACATGTCTTGGCACAGTCACGTGGCAGATATAGCTAAAAGGGCGTCCCAAAAGCTTGGGGTGCTATTTCGTACAAGACATCTGTATACACCAAGCCAACTGCTGACACTCTACAAAGCCCAGATTCGACCAACTATGGAGTACTGCTCACATATATGGAGTGCGGCACCCAAACATACCTTAATGCTTTTGAACACCGTGCAAAAACGAGCTATCAAGCTGATCAATGACCCCGCACTTACCCGTAGTTTGGATAGTCTCGAACATCGAAGAACTGTGGGCGATCTATCTCTCTTCTACAGGTATTATCACGGAAAATGCTCTGAAGAGTTGGCACGTATGATCCCCCCGGGAGTAGCACCTACTAGGCGAACACGTCAAACAGACGGTAACCATCAATTTACTGTCAAAATAGAGGCACCAAGAACCTCATTATATCAGAATTCATATCTCTGGAGAACAGCATCGCTGTGGAATAAACTCCCTGCGACAGTTTTCCCTGCAGGTTACAACCTGAACCGTTTCAAAACCAACACACACCAACATTTCCGCGCACTGGCCGCTTCTCGAGCGTGATAGGGACCTCCTTGCGAGTGCGCTTAACCGTAAAAAAAAAAAAAAAAAAAAAAAAAAGTTGTAAGCTGAGAACGTTAACGACCCATAGGTACAAGTAACAGTGAAGACTAGTAGTCTGAAGTCAAGCGTATCTAGAGGATACGCATTTTGTTAGCAAGATGTATTTAATGTAAGTAGTAATTATAAGTATTTTTAATAAAAACATAAACCTTAAACTGTGTTACGTCACGTTAAAACCCCCTCGTGACAATATTAAAAGATTTTTGCCACTGTGCCTAATCGCCACCCGACAAAACTCGCCGCTGTCATGGTATGCAATTATATGTATTTAAGGGACATGACTCGAGAGAGTAATAAACCTAAAAGTGGTCAATTAATTGCAAACATGTCCTAACCTGACCACACTCCACCATATTTTACAAATAAAATGTCCCCTTAAAAAATATTATTCGAATTTATATTTAGGTACTATAAGAAATGAATAGAATTGCAACCTTTAACCACGGCGGCTGGCGGTGCGTGGTAAGCTGTCCTGTAGACAAATTGTCCCAACCGGCGCGGCGGTGCCGAATTGGGTAGGGGGCGAGTTAGTCCGGCAAGGCGGCGAGGCGGCGAGCTGGATCGAAGGCAAATTGTCCCAGTATATACTACTTATACTACGATTTTGTGTCTTTGGACTGTGTACTGTAGTATTTTACTTTTTTGGTAGAGGCTAAGTAGGTCTCTAGCGATTTTGGCTTGTTGATCGTCAAGTCTTTCCTTTACCTTTCTCTTGTTGAATGGTATAATAAAATTTTTAAAATTTAATCTTTTTAGTCCAGAAACTTTTAAGGCTTTTTAATATAAAATTCTCTTAAAATTCATAAAAATTGAGACTTTAATTTTCAGAAAGAAAAGTAAGACTTTTACAGCAAAATTAATAATAAATTAGGTCATCTTAAGAGATTTCTTAATAACTTAAAAGACGAAATGTTAATCCTAGCAAAAGAAAACCTGATTTTAACAGAAATTATTTTCTACTAAACCAGCCTAAAAAAAATAGATACAGCTTTTTGTTTAATAATTGCATGATGAGCACCCTTGGTGGGAATGGAACAATTCGCTTTGGCCGATTTGCCGACAAAAAAACTTGCCGCCAATTAAACCTTCCGTCGACTCAAACCGCCACCGGGCGAACTCGCCAATGGGACAATTCGCCGTCGGGACCAATTGCCGCCGCGTTATTTTGTATAGTAAACATTTTTTCAAAAAAACGTTTTTTTTTTAAACAGCTTTTTGATTTTTGATTGTAGAAACTACTTTTTAAAAAGCATTTTTCTCAAAAAGATTTTCTTTCTGGGAATTTTTTTTAGTATGAAATACGGTATTATCTGGACAGGTTAAGATATATTTGCGATCAATTGACCAAAGTAAGGCTACCACCGGTTTCAATCTCCCAAAGGTTGAACAGAGAAGCTGTTTTAAGCGAATAATAAGATAGTCTAGGCGCGGCGGCGAGTTGGTTCAGCATGCGGCGATTTGACCTAGACCTAACTTGCCGCCGGGCTAGTAAATAGTAAAAAATATTTTGTATTGGCTGCAGACAAGGTCTCAAAGAAATTTAAATAAAATTCAATCATCAAGACGAGAAAAGTGAAGTGAAGTCAACAAATTTTGAAGAACATAAATATTTAATTATAAAAAATGTCAGGCTCCGTTTAAAGCAAAAAGAAAAAAATTAATTTAAACTTTTAATAAGAATTATTTTCTCGTAGTAAAAAGAAAAAAATATCTAAAATTTTTACCGTTAAAAAACTTCATTTAACTTTTTTGGGAAAATAAGACAGGATAAGAGCTTTTGCCCTAAGAAAATTGAGTTATAAGAGGAGAGGATTCTCAACGTCAAAATTACGACATAAATAATCCACTTTGTTTGATTTTTTAAGTAAGTAGAATATTATAGGGTGAACGAACTGGTAACGAGACACTTCACAGCTTTTTTGCATTGAACAAATAATGAAATGGTTAGTTTATTCCACAAAAAAAAATCTGTAAGCAAAAATGCATTTTTTCGAGTGTAAAGAATAAAATGAGATAAAAAAAAACATTGCGAGCTAACATTGTTTTAAGAAAATAACGGAACTTTTCGAGTCGGGTTAATACCCTGAGAGTCTCTCGTTCTTGTATTGAGACACACACAGCCTGCATAGGTGGAAGTTTCCGAAAAATTTATGTATGGCTTCGGTAGTTCAGTGGTGGAATGTTTGCCTAGATAGCAAGAGGTCCCGGGTTCGATCCCCGGCCGAAGCAGAAAACTTTTTTCTTATTTTTCTTTCTTTAATTTCACTTGTTGTTTAAAGACACATTATACTTGACCACAATTAACAATAAACATTAGTTATATCAAAGTAAAAAACATTTCGTTACCTATAATTTCTGATACAACTTGTAGAAAATATACGCTGAAAACGATTTTTTTTAAAGGCAAATATCAAAATTACATGTTTATACATTAATTAATTAAGAATTAGGGCTAAAGCTTCAAGCTCCAGATTTAAGTGTTTTTTGACAAAATATGTCCGCAAACGAAAATGTATTAATAATTATTAAAATATTTTGTTTTTATAAACATGTGATCAAACCGCGGCCAACTTTGGAAAGAAACAACATGCGGTAATAATATAACGTTGCGCTGGCGATTTTTATCAGCTACACATTTTTAAAAAAGAAGCACAGTGAGAAGCAAATAAGATTTTTTATAATTTCAAATTAATTATAGTTGCTATATTTATGCAACTTAAGGTACAAGTTAAAACGATTAAAGGTGAAAATACAATTTTTATTTGTGTTTTTTATTTTATTTTTACTGCCGCCAACGGTATCTAGCGGGATTTGCTGAGAACTAGTATGACGTAACGGACAAAATTTTTGTCTGGAGAATGAATTTTGTCCGTGTCCGTCATAATGATGTCATCAGTAAATCCCGTAAGAAATGCTTGGTGGCAATATTCCACATTCCTTACACAGAATTTATCTCTGTTGTCCTCATGGGCGGGTCAGTTACTCAGTAAGCCGCACCAAAGTAGAATTTTAAAGTTCTAGTATATGAATTAGCTGGTTATTTTTAAAATCACGTTTCATTTAAAAAAAATTACGTAAAAACCAAAACGATCGATACTGTTTAATAGCTCAATACGCAAATGCCTTTAGTTTCTTTCATCAGGAACAATTTTTGCCTTACATAAAATTTGTTTTATTTTTTTACTGTATGATATGATGACTATGCGCCATAATTATACTAAATGAACCCTCTATAACTTAAAAAAAGAATAAATTTAGGAATTAACTATTATTGTCGAATCCCTAGGGTCATTTATAGGTTCAATTAGCGTCGGTTAAGGATGTTATCAGGATGTCGGATTTGACCACTTATGACCTAGTCCCAGCTCACAGTGCGCTCGGCCATCTTTCCTGACCTAAAACTTATTTTTTTGTACAATTAAAAATTAGCAAATGCATAGGCCGCATTTTCTTACATTAAAATGTTTGTCTGCATTACTATTTATTTGCTTTTAGTGCTACAATTTACAAATCAGTTTTTTAAGACAACAAAAATACATATTTTTGTTCTTGCCGCCTCCTTATTGGCCAAGTTTGTAAATTTATTCTAAAGGGCCAATAATCAAATTTTGCGGGGGGTGGGGGTGTTTTTAAAATGTTTGCTACTTTTGGATGCATTAGAGTATCACTGTGAGCATTTGGTCGAAAAATAACTATACTTTTCTTGTAGGATAACGAATAATTAACAAAAGTAATTAGGAAAAAATATTATAGTTATTTAATATAATAGATAACGGGATACAGATGGATAATTATAATCTGAAAATCGATAGAAGCTGCAAAACAATTATCGCACAATATCGCTGTGGGCAAGTCATATCAAATGATAATTAGCTCATGTCACCGGCAGTGTCCCCAGCGTCCGGTTGCCGTACATCATACTTGTTTATCCTCTAATAGTTTCTACAACATAATCCACGATAGAAAGACTACAAGTGTAAGAAAGGACCCCGATATGAATGTTTTAGATATGTACAAGTAATTATCTTGTCAAAAATTAAAAAAAATATTTTATTATAAGTTTTTTGAAATTTTCGTTATTAACTTTGTTTGGAGGACAAAATTTTACTATAAACTATTTTGTACCTTAGTAGATTTTCGTTTGGTAGATGCATAGTTTTAATTTAATTTTCTTGAAAACATCGCTGTTTGATAAAAATAGTTTATGCTACATTATATATAAAATATTTTTTAAAAAATCATCTAAGTAAAAATGTTTAGATGAATATAAACTATAAATAATCCTATTTAAGGACGTCACTGTACCCTTAGTTATTACCTAAACTTAAAAAAGTATTATTTTCTAATTTTTGGAGGCCATTCTGAGAAAGTTGTACCAAAAGGATCTTCCTCAAGACTATATGTGGTTTCATAACACCCTGGACAGTAACATTTGTTAAGCAATCCAAACTTTATTGACTTCACCTTTAATATAGATTTATCAATAAAAATTTTGTAAAACCTCTGGTGACAGAAATTTTTATAATATTTAATAAATTTAAAAATGAAACAAGTTTCGTGGCTAATCGGGCAAAAAGGAGATTTTTTGTTTCCCTTATATTTTTCCGTGGGTAGCTTGAAAGCTTAACCTCACGGAGCTCCAAGATCTAATGGACACCTAATAAGTGTTGACAGTTAACCGTTTCGTCCTTATGGGACTCCTCAGAACACTGCTGGTCAATGTGACAAATCTTGCGAAGTTAATCAGACGGTTTTGTCTCTAATTAAATGTAATTAGTGAGCGAACTATAGCAAGAGGCGCCATCTACCGAGATACGGGTAAAAATGCAATCTGTGTTGATCCGGCCTGAAAGACAAAGAGCTGTCGTAGGTCACGGACTAAAGTTGTTTTCTTTTATTTGCATTCGATCTTTTCATTGATCGATATTGTATAGCAGTGTTTTTCCCTGCTTTTGGTTTTTTGTTTCTCTCGTATCTCGGTAGATGGCGCCTCTTGCTATAGTTCGCTCACTAATTACATTTAATTAGAGACAAAACCGTCTGATTAACTTCGCAAGATTTGTCACATTGACCAGCAGTGTTCTGAGGAGTCCCATAAGGACGAAACGGTTAACTGTCAACACTTATTAGGTGTCCATTAGATCTTGGACCCCCGTGAGTTTAAGCTTTCAAGCTACCCACGGAAAAATATAAGGGAAACAAAAAATCTCCTTTTTGCCCGATTAGCCACGAAACTTGTTTGATTTTTAAATTCACGGGTACGAAATTCCACGTTTGTTAGTATTATTTGGCTTAAAAATTCCGTTGATTGACGCTCACTGTCTTAAAGACGGGTAAAAATGCAATCTGTGTTGATCCGGCCTGAAAGACAAAGAGCTGTCGTAGGTCACGGACTAAAGTTGTTTTCTTTTATTTGCATTCGATCTTTTCATTGATCGATATTGTATAGCAGTGTTTTTCCCTGCTTTTGGTTTTTTGTTTCTCTCGTAACTCGGTAGATGGCGCCTCTTGCTATAGTTCGCTCACTAATTACATTTAACTAGAGACAAAACCGTCTGATTAACTTCGCAAGATTTGTCACATTGACCAGCAGTGTTCCGAGGAGTCCCATAAGGACGAAACGGTTAACTGTCAACACTTATTAGGTGTCCATTAGATCTTGGACCCCCTTGAGGTTAAGCTTTCAAGCTACCCACGGAAAAATATAAGGGAAACAAAAAATCTCCTTTTGGCCCGATTAGCCACGAAACTTGTTTGATAATATTTAATAATAAATTAATAATAAATAATAATACAAAATTTTTTATTAAAAAAACACTGAACTGCTAAATCTACTTGTACCTACTAGTCGCAGTTGGGTACAAAATTAATAGTCAACTTTTTGTTTTGATGCAAAGCGCACTTAAAAATTTATACAGTTTTGTATTTTCATGAATTAGGTTATTTTGTAAATTTGTACCCAACTGCGACTAGTAGCCACAAGTAGATTTAGCAGTTGGGTGTTTTTTTATGATTTTTTTTTTATTTCCAACTTTTAGGTTTAATTCTTAATCAGCCAGTGATTTCATTAAACCAAGGTACCAAATTATCACCTAAACCTTGCATTTGTGTCAAACATTAATCTATGCCCAGACGGTAGATAGGTGCGTTTCTACAAATATTGAGTAAACGTGTTGGAGATGAGAGGGAGGAACGAACTAGTAAAATGGTGTTGAAAAAAATCTTAAAGCGTGTGCAGAAAGAATTTTTGAATTTGCTCTATATTTGTGAAAGTTGTAGCAACTAATGCTAATAAGGGTGTCGAGGAGGATAGAGGAAGAGGGAGGGTAGAACTAGTAAAATTATGTTGGAAAAAAAATCTTAAAGCGTGTGCAGAAACAATTTTTAAAATCGTCCTATATATATTTTATAAATCGTCCGTTGCTAAAATTATGCGAATATGGTTTTTGAAGAGGGTGGGGAGGAATAACAGGAGGGCAGATGGGTGGGAGGACTACAAAAGAATTATAGCAAATCAGAGGACATTTGCTTAAACTTAGGTAACTTGTATGCCTTAAAGCCTACATCATGTGACAAAATAGCGTCTGACCACCATCGTGTTGATTCCTGTTAGAAAAAATATAGCCAATTGCACCATCGAGATCAGTAGTAATTCCAGGACACCTTTTTTATCAAAATCGGTCCAGCCGTTTAGCCACTAGCGCGACACAAACATACATATATACATAAATACATACATACATATATACATACTGCAGTTGGGTAAAAATTCTTATTGGGCATTCTCTCCTAAAATATGTTCTTCTACCATAAGTTTGACGCTATATATCACAGATATTTACCCCCAAAATAATTTGTGTACATCATTAATACATGACATGTTCCAAACAATTCAACCAAAACAAATGGCGGATATATACTGCAATTTTCCTGACAATTCTGTATGGCGTTTATCCATATTTGTTAGTTATTGCATACAGTTATAACATTTGAAATATGTGATAAAATAAATCCACTACTAATCATTTCAAAAGATTAAACACATTTGCATTTGCAGAACCACACTTAAAATTTAAAACTTTAAATCAGAATAGTCGGTTTTTTTATAATGGCGGTTTGTTTAGCGGGAGCTAACAATTCAAAGAACCATATCCAAGTGCTTGCAATGTTTTAGAATCAACCCTAAACCCTATAGACCGCCCATAATGATATTATTTTCATCAAGAAAAGGTGAAAGTTTTCGGAAAGGTTTCGGTATTGGTTTATTCTTAGATAACGCGGAAAAAAGCTCAGAAAAACAAGAACCTTGAACGCGTTTGATAAGAAGGTATAACGCACTTGGAAGTGGATAAATTGGCTGCAAACTTCGTAATTTCATATCAATATATTTATGTTTGTTCGCGCTTCATTTAATTAAAGTATTTACAGTCCATTGCAGTTATCGTTTTTCTAACCGCGGGCTAACATAAGTGCTGCGCCGACACCACACCGACCTTCGGTGCGAACGACTACTTATGTTAGCCCGCGGTTAGAAAAACGATAACTGCAATAGACTGTAAATATTTTAATTAAATGAAGCGCGAACAAACTTAAATATATTGATATGAAATTACGAAATAACCAAACGTCCATAGGTTAATTGTTGTGCCACACAACGGCAATCAGAAACAAAGGCACTCACCAGTTTGCAGCCAATTTCTCCACGTTCCAAGGGGCCCCTTTCTGGATCTATTGACGTCACCACGTAGCTGAAGGGCTGAAGTTTCTTTTCTATGCTTCAGTACACCAAAATCGAGCACTTTCAGGTGTAGATATTTGAAATAGTTGGAGAACGAAATTAACACGCCATTTCTCGAGGCGATTGACAAAGGATCTCTCTGGTTGTTGGTGCGCATGTCCAAATGCGCGAAATGCGCTCTGTCCTTCATACAATTGTGTGGTTTTAAAAATATATAAACAACCGCGAAATTTAGCGGGAGCTAACAGCGGTTCGTCATTGGCATTTTATCATTTAAACTAATGAAATTCTGTCACTATCTAACCCCCAAAATAAACCACCTTCCTTCTACGTGGAAATTTTTGACACCTATGTTTTTTGGGTGCTATGGGAATGTAGTTTTAGCTTTTACGGTTTGGTACTTGTCAATTACAGCATACTCCCAGCAGGGAGAGGGGGAGGATCGCCCTGGTAAAACTTATAGAATTTATGTTTTTTTTTCAGAAAATGTCACTTTCATAACAATCGGTTTATTAGATGCCGAGATAAAAGCGATATATTTTTTTTCTTTTTTAAGTATTTTTTTGAAAATATATCTTCTACTAAACAAAATTGGAAATCTAAACCAGCAGCGGCGACTTTTTCCGGCGGCGGATTGTCCCAGTTTCTCTCTGTATTGATCTGAAACAGGCACCCAGCGATTAAATTCTTTTGTTTTGGGTAATTTTTAAAATAAAAGTAAAAGCTTTTGTTTCTAAAAAAATTGTTTTGCAGTTACTTATTTAGCTTTAGTGCATGCTTGAATGAAGTTGTTAAGGAAAAGTTCTTATATTATAAAAAACGCAACAATTCAGGATTTACCATCCCCTCCCTGTGTAACGCATTTTCAGGAAAACACACATTAAAAAGTTTAACGCATGACTATACACCCCTTTCCCCCCCTTGAGCGTTACGTTATATAAAAATGGTCCCTAAGTGCCTCGTAGATCCATAGATTTAGTACTTAGCTAATTTTATTAAAAATAATATAAAGTAAAGAAATTTCGACAATAAATTAGAGTCGGAAAATATGGAACACTGATCAAAATGTATTTTTCCGGGCGGTCAAGTTTCAAAAGAACGTTCATATCGCGTTTTCGCATAAAGCGTGCAATCAACCTTTCTGTAGAGGGCTCTTTATGCATCAAAGAATCGTATAGGGACAGCGGTGGAGAGATAGCGGTTTGGCTCCTAGAGCAAAACTGGTTTATTAGAATTAAGCGTGTCAATACTAGAACCTCACAATTTTTTTTATTTTATTACTTATTTAATCCAATGATTTGTTTCTTTTAATGTATTATATTAGGAATATACTAGTGTACCAAATAACGTTTCTGTATATACAGTGTGTCCCCGGATGGGGTTGACAAGAGGAAAAAATCCTTTATTTTTGATTTTACGAAAAAAACTCCTTCTTTATAAAAAACTAAATTCTGCTTGTTTCAGAATATTAGATGTACAGGGTGTTATCAAATTAAGAAACATAATTAATAAGAGGAGAAAAATCTTTATTTTTAATTTTACGAAGAACACCACTCTTTATAAAAAAATCTGCTTGTCAAAAATCTGAGATAACGATACTTATGTCTTTGATTAGAAGTACAGGGTGTTATTGAATTAAGAAACATAAAATAATCGAAGAGGAAGAGGACCGTATTTATTCAGTAAAGCAAAATGTTATATAAACAAAATTGTTTGTACCACAATATAAAATGAACGTACAAAATCTAGGAAAACAAAATCTATCCAGGTTTTAATTTTTAAAAGTTAAACATTTGATGAAAAAACAATCCGTTTTGCTTTTGTAAACATTTTTTAGAATCTAAGACCTATTACTTGACAATCAATATGACAATCAACAAAATAAATCTATCAATGTCACATTATGAGTGATGTTTTTCGTGAAATAAAAAAAAGGTTTTTCTCATTGAGTTGTATAAAGCCCTAAAAGGGCCTTAGAGACGAAAAGACAAGGCATTTTTTGTTGACCCTATTTAATTTGGTTTCTATGGGCGGGTATTCCTTTTACAATAAAAAAAAAGAGATAAACATTATTAAACATGTGAAACGAACAAAGATAGGCTGATTTTGCATGCTAATAATACCCTAAATAATATATAGGTCCTTTTATCTTTTTCACACTGACGACATAAGTGCGACAGAAAAGCAGCTAGCTAATTTTAATCCACCTGCCGTATTTTGAATGATTCAACCTGCTTGTCGTTTAATACGGGGAAAACTGATAGACAATGTTGTCTAAGTACGGAAATGAATTTTTTGAATTTCGTGCGAGAATATTATAAAAAGAAATCTTTTATTAAAGTTTAGAAACAAGTTTAAAAGTAACTATTTGAGTTCAACCATGGTGCGAAATTGTTTTTTGTGCAAAAAAAGAAAAAAAATCGATGAAAAAACTACATTTCATGAGTAAGTCGTCTTGACGGATAGTTTTTGCTAAAAAAGGAGATAGTTCAGCAGCGTCACAATATGTAGTTTTTGCTTCAACCGTCCGATTTTACCCTCACACTTTTTAATTTAGAAAGTGTTACTTCCCCGCACTTATAAAATTGAAATGAAATGTGTTGAAGTCTAGGACAACTAGGCGCCGCCAACTCGGCGCCACCAACTGGGCGGCGGGCCAACTGGGCGGCAGGCCAACTGAACGCCGGGCCAACTGGCCGCCGGACTAAAATATTTTTTCTTGATAAAATGTACAGAGGTAAAACAAAATAGATATATTATTATTTATGCAAAAACATCTTTAAAAAATCCTTTACGTAATATTCTTGAAATTTGGTTTTGTTGGAGTTAAATCCCTTAAGTCGAGTGTTGAAATGTTGGTAGGTGTACAGTTCTGGTAACCTGATAATATAAGATTTACATTTTTAATTACAAGAATGGCGGATCCAAAATGGCGGATTTCTTTATTTTTAAACCGATTTGTCTCAAACTTGAAAGTTTGAAGTGTTTGGGATCACTTAATACAGTTTTACCCTCAAACTTGAAAAAATTAAAATGGCGCATCCAAAATGGCGGAATTTCTTATTTATGCATCGATATGTATTAAATATGGAACTTGGCGGTGTTTCAGGTCGCTGATTACGATTTTTGACTCAAACTTATAAAAAACTCAAAATGACGGATCCAAAATGGCGTATTTCTTCATTTTTAAACCGATTTGTCTCAAACTTGAAAGTTTGAAGTGCTTGGGATCAGTTAATACAGTTTTATCCTAAAACTTAACACAATTAAAATGGCGGCTCCAAAATGGCGGATTTTCTTATTAATGCACCGATATTTATCAAATATAGAACTTGGCGGTGTTTCAAGTCGCTGATTACGATTTTTGACTTAAACTTAAGAAAAAATCAAAATGGTGGATCCAAAATGGCGGATTTCTTTATTTTTAAACCGATTTGTCTCAAACTTGAAACTTTGATGTGCTTGAGATCACTTAATACATTTTTACCCTAAAACTTAAAAAAATTAAAATGGCGGATTTTCTTATTTATGCACCGATATGTATCAAATATAGAACTTGGCTTTTTGCTAATTATGATTTTTGACTCATAAAAAATTCAAAATGGCAGATCCAAACTGGTGGATTTCTTTATTTTTCAACGGATTTGTCTCAAATGTCTCAAACTTGAAAGTTTGCAGTGCTTAAGGTCACTTAATACTTGTGACTCACACTTGCAAATGGCAGACTTTTCAATTCATGAATCGATATATATCAAATTTAAGACTTGGCGGTGTTTAAAGCCGCTGATTGTGATTTTTGACTCAAATTTATAGCTTAATAAAAAATATGACTCAAGTTTAACGAAAGAAATGTAATATTTTAAGCTTAAGACTAATCGGTTAGTAAATAAAAATGTCTGTCATGTTGGATTCGCCATTTTGAATTTTATGAGTTTAAGTCAAAAATGATAATCAGCAAAGTCCACCATTTTGGATCCGCGATTTGAAATTATTTATGAGTTTGAGTAAAAAATCATAATAAGCGCCAGTTTCTATATTTGATACATATTGGTGCATTAATAAAAAAAATCCACCATTTTCCATCCGTCATTTAAAATTAAGTGCTTTTAAGCACTGCAAACTTTCAAGTTTGAGACAAATCGGTTTAAAAATAAAGAAATCCGCCATTTTGGATCCGCCATTTTGTTTTTTATGAGTTTGAGTCAAAAATCATATTCAACGACTTGAAACACTGCCAAGTTCTATATTTGATAAATACTGGTGCATAAATAAGAAAATCCGTCATTTTGGATCCACCATTTTAATTTTTTTAAGTTTGAGAATAAAACTGCATTAAGTGATCTTAAACACTGCAACCTTTCAAGTTTGAGACAAATCGGTTTAAAAATAAAGAAATCCACCATTTTGGATCCGCCATTCTTGAAATAAAAAACGTAAATGGTATTTTTACCAGGTTACCAGAACACTACACCTAACAAATTTCAACACTCGACTTAAAATATTTTGAAATTTTTGTATAAATAACATATTTATTTCGTTTTTTATCTGCACATTTTATCGAAAAAAAATAGTCCGGCCCATTAGGCCCGGCGCGGCCGGCGCCCTGTTGGCGGCGCCGAGTTGGCCCGGAGCCAAGTTGGCGGAGCCCAGTCGTCCCATTCCGAATTAAAATTTTTAGTTCCGAAATTTCATCTGGCCCCAGCATAACTTGTAGTCCACCCAAGAAGAGAAGAGTTGGAGAAGACACTTGTTCAAAGAAAGAAAAAATTTTACCTGGAAGGTACAACATTTTTAAAATTCAAAGATGAATACAATAATTTTAATACATCCACTGCACTTAGCATGCTAACAATTTCTTTTTACTCTTTTTTTTACTGAATATAATTTTGTAAACACAGTATACACAAGTAAGTATTCATGAATTATTTATTATGCAAAGATATAAAATCGTTGATAAAAAAATGCTAGTGGCTAATTGTTTTTTAGCCGCCACTGACCTTTTTTATCCAAGACAAGCCAATAGAAATATTTTTGCGACGTTGCATGTGTCCGGACTTACCAAACCGAAATTCTATTTTCATCCCTGTTTTGCTCATTAAATTCTTACCTATATGTGGTCAATTGCGATAAAAGCTTGATATAATGGCAATTTAGGGCCATGCCGGGTCTACCCGTAGGGTATAGGAGTCAATGGTTTTTCTCCTCTTATTAATTGCATGTTTCTTAATTTGATAACACCCTGTACAATAATAATCAAAGATTTTATTAGGGCATTTTTAAGGTACTTTTGTTTAATTATTTTAAGCTGTCTAGTGCATTTGCTTCATTCTCAAGTAATTATATCCCAGTCATATTAGGTAAAAATACCCTGAAACTAAGAAACTTGGAAAAAAATTGGTGCAAGCTGGATTTTTTAACAATTATTCCTTAGCATCTGGGACATATCCCAATATATTCTCCGTCAAAATCACCCTTGAGCTTTGCTAGATATAAGGCCTCAAAGGTCCTAAAAACCGGTATTTTGCGATTTCCTCTAAAACTAAACACTTTTTAAAAAAGTAAAGAAAAAGAAATACGCAAAATCATTCGGTCTACAACGCAAAATTAAGAAAAAAACCTAACCTAACATTTAAAAAAATATATTTTAAAAAATTGTTTTTTACTTTCTTAAGGAACAAGCTTTTAATATTTGTGTGAATCTCCAAAAACCATATTGAAGTTTTCATGTCATTTGCTTCCAAAAATAGCTATTTTTAGAGAATCTATGAAATCCCATAAGAACAAGTCATTACTGTTATTAACTTGCTATATATCTATGACTTTAACTTAACTATAGAAATTGTTGTACTTTCATTATATGAAGCATTCATTTTTTTTTAATTAGTGGGGATGCTGACCACATTCTATCGTCCAGTTTATTAAAATACCGGGTAGAGCAAAAAAAACGGAGAAAAAAAAATAAAAGGATTTTTTTCATTATAACTCTTGAACTGTGCTACCGATTTTATTGCAAAAAGCTAATGTTTGCAGGAAATGAATCAGGATTTTAAGAAAAAAAAATTTACCCGCAATCTTAAAATTACAAGATGGCGCACAAAATCATGCTAAACCCTTTAAATTTGCTTGTTTATTTTTATGTTCCAGATCTTTTTTTAGTTTGTTTTAATAAAAAAATCTTATTTAAAAATTATAAAAAATAAAAATTAATTTTTGTTTTAACCTTTGTTGTACAGATTATACGATTACCTTTTCAATTCTGTCTCCATTCATTTCCTAATAAATTAATTATTACTAAACCGATTTTCCTCAAATAAAAAGTATCGAGACAAAAATTAATTGCTCTTTAAAGGTCTTTGTCGAAATTTATCACCTTCATAAAATCCAAGATGGCGGTCAGAATCAAACTTAACCTTTTAAAGAGGATTGTTTATGCTTATGTTTCGAGAAACTATTCGTTTTTTTTTAATTCGTTAGAAATCTCTTTCTCCACCGCACAGAACAAGACTTAAATCATTAAAATTGGTTTAGCAGTTTTGGAAATAATAATTTTTATTTTAACCATTGATAGAGCAAAGAAGATGTTTCACAAACTATACGATTGCCTTATTATGTCTGTAACCGATTTCAATTAAATGAAAAGTATCATAGTGAGAATCGATTGCTCTTTGAAAATCACCATAGCAACTTTCATCAATTTTTAAATCAAAGGTGGCCGACTAAATAATACTTGTCTCTTTATGAAGGATCGCTATTTTTAGTTGCGAGGAATTTCCGCCCCCTATTGTTGTTAACCATGATGCTTTTTTGTTCATTAAAAGCAGTTCATTAATAAGGAATTCATAAGCAAAGAAATGCAAGCAGAATTAAAAAAGCAAACAAGGAATCCATCCCAAATTTTTAGGCTCATATATTGTTTGCTAATTTCCGAAGAAAGTGTATTTTTACCAGATAATAATATTTTTTTTTACTTCCTGTTAAACTTTTATAAAAAATTATAATCCAAAAAACTATTTTGTCTGGGGGTAAGGCCATCAATGACGCAGTCACCTAAGGTGATTGATATAGAAGGGCAGCCAAATGCGTACAATAAAACGAAAAATGTAGTAAAAAATTAATAACACCACTTGTAAAGTGTAATTCAACCTATTAAAATCGATGATATAGTTAACTAGCTATAAATAATAATAGTTAATTGTTTTTTGGGGCAACGGGTATATATATATATATATATATATATATATATATATATATATATATATATATATATATATTTATATATATATATATATATATATATATATATATATATATATATATATATATATATATATATGTTATACTTTAAAGTTTACTTTTAACTTTTTAAAAACTTTATTTTGATTAAATACAATATAGGACTTAAACGTTATAATTGAACGTGTACTTAAGAACGATTCTAAAGAGAATGACTTAACATTACAATGATTTTAGTTTATATAAAGAAAATGTGCTGATTAAGCAATGGAATAATTCCTTAATATTCTAGATTTAAACTTCTTAGAACTAAAGTGCAATTCGGCAGGAATGCACGTGTTGTTTATTCCATGAGAGACGCAAGTCAGCAGAATGGTCTTCTTATCTTGAAAGGTTCTGAGAAATAAAGTGCTGATTCGGCTTGAATGCACGTGTTGTTTATTTCATGGGAAACGCAAGTCAGCAGAATAAGCTTCTTATCTGGAAGGTTCTCGAGTTTCATAGAAGGTTCTGGTTTCTTCTAAGTATAGGCAGGATATTTTCATATAACAGCTCCCCTCTTTTTGAAAAAGTTGGCGTTATACGGCAACTTTTATTAAGATGATTGATTGATCATTAATTTTGCATTGGGTTCGATTTCTTCTTCGATTTGATCTTCGATGTGTATGCTTGGTCTTCTTCTTGGTAAGATATTCGATAAATTCCTAATTCTTTGTAGATTAGGTTTTGGAAATGGTGGAAAGTCATTACCATTATCATTATCGTTATTGGTATTATTACCATTTCTTGTTCTTCGGCGTCTTCGACATTTGTTAATAATGTAAAGAATTACTAGTAGTACTATCAATGTTATTGTAATGATAGTAAACCAATCAATGTGTTTTTGAATGAATGGTTGATTGATCATTTTATCTAATTCTTCTGAATATTGGTTAAGATTATGTTGTGCAATATTCAGATCTTCGACGTTTATTTTGCTTAACTTTAGTGGTTTTAGGCCTTGAATTTTGGGGATTGCAGGCATATCTTTACAACAAGTATATGGAATATTGATTATTGGTGAATTTATTTCTTCGAAGGTACTTTCTTGAAGTATGGTTTCAGAATGAATTCTTGTACTTCCAATAAAAGCATTGCATGTTGATTTGAAACGAATTATACTATTGGTTTCAATTGATTTCGTAATGATTTCTTGATTTTTGCATTTAATATTGGTAGGTACTGGTTCTGATGTAGTAACTAGCCATTGATTTTCTTCTAGTGGTTGAACATTGTAGCCTTGTGCATAGAAAATGGTTGTTTGACATGTTTTCGGCAGCTGAGTTTGTTGCTTCAATAGTTGAGCTTCACAAATAGCATCACTGTCGATGGGATACGGAAGTACTTTGGAACAGAGCTTCGTTCTTCTTTCGATGATCTTGCAGTGGTCCACGTTGTGGAAGGTGACGAAAAACATTGAATCATCGTCACGCGCAATAAATTTATTAATTGTTGATATAGTATGGTGAAGACCTGTTCGATTATCTAATATTGGTATTGGGTAAAGTCTGTATAAAGTATAAGTCGAAGGGTCTATAAGAGGTATTTTAAGAACAAATACTATTTTTGATTCAGTTTGAAAAGCACTAAGTTCAATTAAATTAATGTATTGGGCTACCGTTGAGATTGATATTGGTAAAGGCAAATTATTTTTTTGTAATGAATGAGAAATCTTTTTCAATGAATCTACCAAATCCGATGGTTTTATTATTGAACCATGCAATATTTTTAAACGTGCAAAAGTTACTGCGTTTAACGCGTCATTTAATGAATCTTTAATAAAGGTGTAACTTTCCATAAGCGATTCGCATAAATCTAATGCTTTTATTTGTGCTTCTGCATAGGCAGCGTTATCAGAAATCGAAGTGACTAAATACTGAATTAATTTAATATCATGATTAAACGTTTCTTCATCAATTTGTAATTTTTGTAAAGTCGTATTAAAACTTTTAATAACAGAGGTTGTTACTGAAATTTGTTTTTGCAATAATCTTTCAATATTTTTCTCATCAGTCGATACTTTATTAATACAATCATTAAAGTATTCTCCGTCTGATGCATCTAAATTTCCTGTAATAGATTTCCAAATAGTTCCGATGCCATTAAATATTCCACGTTTTTGCCTATATGATTTTTCTTTTGTATCCGAGGTAAGTTCTTCGTATTTAATATTAACGTAATTAGAAATTTGTTTTAAAAGGCTAACATGCGTTTTAATTTGCGATTTGAAATTTGCAATTTGATTATTATTAATTGAAAAGTGATCCATAAAGGTATCTAAAATTTTGTCGTTATGCTCAATTGCTTTCTTAAAGGGTAAAAGATCTTTGTAAACAACAAGTGTCCATTCATTATTAGAAAATCTGATAAGGGATTCTTCATGATAAAATAGTCCTAGTGTATTATTTATTGGTAATATTGAATATTGACTGGAAACGATTGAGATTATTCCCATTAATCTAAAATAAAAGATTTTTATTTTATTCAAAGCACGGTTTTAACCTATCAAAATTAACTTTGGTTAATTGATTTGTTTGTGGGTTTTTAAGTGTTGCAGAATTACGATGTATTTCTAAAATTTCAAAAGGACCATTAAATAAGTTTTCTGATTTGGATTTGATTTGTGATTCTTTAAGCCAAACTTTGTCTCCTACATTAAATTCAGGGAGATTCTTTCGTACGTGTTCGTCAAATCGTTCTTTCGATTTTTGTTTCGATTGATCAGTTCTATTTCTAGCTAATTTGTAAAAATAGTCCATTCTATTATTTAAATCGCGTACATATTTAGATATCAATTGTTCTTGATTATAAAGCTTTTCGGGGGGTCTACTTGATGTATGTCCGAAAACGAGTTCGTAAGGGGTAAATCCGTGTGTTTTGTTTTTTGTATTATTATAGCAAATTACTGCGTATGGAAGAACGCTAAAACAATGATCTTCAGGGTTTTCTTGTTTATTAATTCTAATCATTTCGCAAAGGGTTGCGTGAAATCGTTCTAGTGAACCGTTTGACTGTGGATGTGCTACGCTAGAAAATGTTAACTTAACATCGTATAGGGTACATAAATCTTTTAAAAGGGTATTATCGAATTCTTTGCCATAATCGCAATGTATTCGTAAGGGTACACCGAAATGTTGGAAAAATAGTAAAATAGTACTAACTACTGTACTTGCTTTTTTATCACTCATTGCGTAAGCTTGTGTAAATTTTGTTAATTCATCCCGTACTGTTAACGCATAATTTCTAGTGGGGTATTCGAAAATATCGATATTGATTCGTTCAAAAGGGGTACGTGGTGTTTCTGTTACAACGAAGGGTCTGCTTAGATTTTTACGAACAATTTTTACTTTTTGACAAGTTTCACATTTTTTTATGAAATCTTCTACGTTTTTTGTTAAACCACGCCAATTATATTTTTCTCTAATGCGTCTAACTGTTTCATTTATTCCACGGTGTAGGTTGCTTTTTCCTAAGTGATAATTTTCTAAAATTATTGGGATTTCATCTTCGTCGGGGGTTGTTATTATATTTTGGCAAATTTTTAATTTTATGTCTTTATCAGAAAAGATGTAAGATAGCATCTCTAAAGTTGGTAAATCTAGATTGTTTTCGATGCAATATGTTTTGTTAACTTCAAATTGATTTTGGTCTTTAAAAAGGCAATAAAATAAGTGTTGTGAACAATCATCATTATCGAATGGTAGGGCTATAATAAAATATTTACGATCTTTAACTGTTTTGCTAGAAACAATATTAATTTTTAATTCTTCAAGGTGGAACTCTTCTTCAAAAATATCATCAATGATTTTAAAATGTAAATCTTCCATTTTATTTTGTCGGAAAAAGGTTACTATTAATTTATTTGATTTATCTAATAATTGATCATTCGAGGTTTCGATTTTAGAATAATCAATTAGGGATCGCGTCTTGTAAAGTTCAACAAATCTGTTAAATTCATCTGTGATTTTTTGATCGTCTTCTTCATTAAAAATTGGTTCTTGATCGTTATTTTCGTTGTTTGCAAAAATTTTAATGTTTGATTTAAAGTCTATACAGTCTTTGAAATGATTGATTTTTATTCGCGATAAAGCGTCTGCATTTTTATTGATTTTACCGGGTTTATGAATGATTTTAAAACTATATTCTTCTAATTTTAATCGCCAACGTGCTAATCTGCTACCGGGGTCTTTAATTGAAAGTAGCCAGGTTAGAGGTCTGTGATCTGTGACTATAGTGAATTTTCTACCAAAAAGGTAAGGTCGAAAGTGTTTTACGGACCATACTATTGCTAATAGTTCTCTTTCAATAGTGGAGTATTTAGTTTCTGCACTACAAAGGGTTCTCGATGCAAAAGCTATCGGAAGGTCTTTACCAATTGGACCTTGTGAAAGTACGGCTCCTATCGCAAATGCGCTCGCGTCTGTAGTTAAAATGAAGGGTTCTTCAAAATTTGGATAGATTAATATTGGATCAGAAATTAATGCATTTTTGAGTGTTTCAAAAGCTTCTTGACATTCTTTAGAGAAAATAAATTTTGTATCTTTTTGAAGAAGTTTTGTTAAGGGTTTTGAGATTTTCGCGAAGTTCGGTATGAATCTTCGATAATATCCGGCAAGTCCGAGAAATGATTTTACGTCACGAGGATTTTTTAATTCTGGAAAGTTTTGAATACATTTTACTTTATCAGGGTTTGGTTTTACTCCATTTTCGGTAATTAAATGTCCGAGGTATGCTACTTCTTTTCGTAAAAACTCGCATTTGTCAGGTTGAATTTTTAAATTTGATTTTCGTAATCTTTGGAAAACTTCGGAAAGACGTGAAATGTGTTCATGAATTGTTGGTGAATAAACAATAATGTCGTCCATATAAACTAAACAACGTTCATTTAGAATGCCTAATAAAATATTATCCATCACACGTTGAAATGTGGAGGGTGCATTTTTTAAACCAAATGGCATACGAACAAATTCGTAGTGTCCATTTTCGACAGAAAAGGCTGTTTTTTGAATATCTTTTTGATCAATTTCAATTTGGTGAAAACCGGATGCTAAATCAAGTGTTGTAAAATATTGACATTTACCTAACTGATCTAATAAATCTGAAATATTTGGAAGTGGATATTTATCGTCAACTGTTACTTCATTTAGTTTTCTATAATCGATTACTACTCTCCATTTTTGTTTGTTAGAGGCGTCAAGTTTTTTTGGGACTACCCAAACAGGTGATGACCACGGGGAAATTGATGGTCGGATTATTTTTTGATCGAGCATTTTATTAATTTGTGTTTTTACTTCCTCTTTGTGTATTTGAGGGTACCGATATGATTTAGTAAAAATTGGATGAGCATTGTTGGTTTCAATTGTATGTTTGATTTCATTAGTGAAGGTTAATTGATCTCCTTCGATATAGAAAATATCAGAAAATTCAAAACAAAGATTTGAAATTAGTTCTTTTTCTTCGTAATTTAGATGTTCTAGTCTTAATTGATTTTTAATAAGATCGATTCTGTCAATGAGTTCGTCTTCATTGGTATTAAAATTTAAAATATCGTGAACACTTGGTATGGGTTCGAAAGACAAGTTGTTAAAATTTATTGTTTTAGGAATAGCATTGGGATTTATTACTGACGTATAAAATTCACCATTTTCGTTAATGTGGACTAAGGCGTTTGGTAATCTTACTTTTTCTATTTCTTGACTAATTAAAATTGCATCTGTGTTTTTTAAATTACATTTTAATTTGAAAACTTGTTCGGTTCGCGGTTCTAGAGATATTTGATTTTGAAAATTATTTTGATTTATATTTATTCGCGGTTTTGGTATTGGTGGCGTTTTTTGATTTTGAATTAATCTTGGTTTAGGTATTGGTGGTATGTTTTGATTTTGAATTACTCTTGGTTTAGGTATTTGTAGTGGTTTTTGATTTATTTGATTTTGATTAATTTGGGAATTTTGTTCAAAAGTTTCTTCTGTTACTTGAATTAAAGGTATTGTTTTAAAATTGGTGCATAGCTGTTTCGAATTTAAGTCAATTACGCACTGGTAATGTTCAAGAAAATCGAGTCCTAATATTCCGTCAAATTCTATGTCTAAATTACAAATATAGACTTTTAGTGGATTGTCTTTAGCAAAAGGGATTAAAACTGATTGAGTGATTGGAATTTTTTCATCGGTTATTCCTTGTACTATTACATTTTCTGCAAATCGATTATTATAATTTTCGACTGTTTTTTCTTTAAATACTGAAATTCCTGCGCCGGTGTCAATTAAAAGTTTAAATTTATTTGTTGCGTCATTAATATAAAAAAGATTTTTTGAGTTTAAGTTATGTAGATTGGTATTTACACGAATATTTGTTCTGAGGTTTGATTGATTGACATGTGTTGGATTTTCGTAGTAGTTTGGTCTAATTGGGTATCTGTTTCTTGAATCGATTGGGGTGGATGGTTTTGATTGGAAGTAATTTGAAAATTTTGGGTTTCTGGTGGCAAAATTTGATTTTGATTTTCAAAATTTTGATATATTCTGGGTTGATTAAAATTATATTGACTTATGTCATTTACATATTGTTCATCAAGATTATTCGAAAATTCTTGTGAGATTTCATTTTCGTAATGAAACTGATTTTCATACTGAAAATTTTCAAAATTTGGATCATAAGGATCGTAATTGTCAAAATTGTTAAAATTTTCAAAATTGGGATCATAGGGATTGTAGTTGTCAAAATTATTAAAATATTCATCAGAATAGTTCACTACATGTGCTCTATGTTGTGGGGAATTGTAATTTGGATTTCTTTGAATTACTGATGGTCTAAAATTATTTTGTTGGTTTTGTGGTACAAAATTTCTAGATGTGCTTGGTTGATTTTGGGCAAAATTGGGTCTTTGAAAATTTTGGTTAAATTGTTGATTTTGATTTGTGTAGACCGGGGGTCTCTGTACAAAAGTACGGCATTCACTTCCGTGATGACCTAAACGATTACATTTAAAACATTTTTGTGGCTGAGAAGCTGTTCTTCGCGATTGAAAATTATTTTGTCTATTTTGTATGGGATTATTTGAAAAATTGGGTCGGTTTGGAGTTTTTTGTGTTTCAAAATATGAAAGTTGTAGTTCGCGTCTTATTCTTACTTGTGCTTCAAGTAAATCTTTAGGATTGCTAGCACGGACAATATGACCTATGCGCGATTCTAATCCTGTTAAAAGCGTATTTAATGCCATAGAATCTATAATTTGGATTTGTGCATCTTTTTGAAGCATATTTAAATTTGATTTTTGAATACAAGCGTGCATTTTTGAATTCATAACTTGTAATCTATTGAAAAACATTAAAGGTGATTCGTTTGTTTGTTGTTTGAGTCTTTGTAGATCTTGAATTAATGAAGAAAGGTCTCGCGTATCTCCATAGTATGTTGTTAATAATTGTTTAATTTGAATCCAAGAAAGAGGATTTCGAGAGTTTACTAATTGTGCGGCTTTTCCTTTTAATTTATTTTTAATGTGTATGACCAATAAATCGCGTTGATCTCCGACGGCCATGTTATAAGCACAATCGCAAGCATTGATAAAAGTTCCTAAAAATATTTGATCTCCATCGTATTCAGGGATTATTGAGAAAATTTCCGATAAACGATAAGGTTCAACCTCAACTATAGGTTGGTTTGCTGGTACGTTTGCTGGTTGGTTATTACGAGGTTCAGTCATTTTTGATGGTTTTTGATTTCTCGTATTTTAAAACTTAAATTAAACTTTTTTTTTAGATTTTGTTTCTTAAAACTAAATTTTTTTTATTTTTGACTTCTTTTAAATTGAAAAAATTTTCTTTAAAAATTCAAAATTGTAAAAGTCAGCTTATCAATCAGTCTAACACTGACTTAGTTAGAAAATCGAACAGATTTTTCAAAATATCAACTTATTTGAAAAAAATAAAATAAAACGTGATGATTCAATTGTCTTACTCACAAAAGCTTTAGCTGGACCATTTGTCTCCACGTGTTCGGCTACCAGGGGCTTCACTAGGTGTTCCTTCCGTATCCGTTGGTTGCGAGGACGCTTGGTTCGTTGCTGTCTAGCTTCTTGGTTGCTTATGTAACTTCTTAATTGCTATGTAACTTCTTGGTTGCTGTGTAACTTCTTGGTTGCTGTAGATTCTTGATAGCTTAAAGAGCTGGAGCTTCACCACTCGCGAATTAGAATACTCGTGTTTTCGCGTGTGTTAAACTATCCGTACGACTGCGCCAAATGTTATACTTTAAAGTTTACTTTTAACTTTTTAAAAACTTTATTTTGATTAAATACAATATAGGACTTAAACGTTATAATTGAACGTGTACTTAAGAACGATTCTAAAGAGAATGACTTAACATTACAATGATTTTAGTTTACATAAAGAAAATGTGCTGATTAAGCAATGGAATAATTCCTTAATATTCTAGATTTAAACTTCTTAGAACTAAAGGGCAATTCGGCAGGAATGCACGTGTTGTTTATTCCATGAGAGACGCAAGTCAGCAGAATGGTCTTCTTATCTTGAAAGGTTCTGAGAAATAAAGTGCTGATTCGGCTTGAATGCACGTGTTGTTTATTTCATGGGAAACGCAAGTCAGCAGAATAAGCTTCTTATCTGGAAGGTTCTCGAGTTTCATAGAAGGTTCTGGTTTCTTCTAAGTATAGGCAGGATATTTTCATATAACATATATATATATATATATATATATATATATATATATATATATGATCAGGAGAGGCATCAAAATAGGCGGCCAATTCTCCAGCCCCGGACCTAAACCTAATAATTATAAAAACATGTAATTTAACATTATCTAGTTAGAAAAAACAAAACTTTATAATTACCGAAATAGAAAAGAAATACTTATTAACTTAGATATTGATGAAATAATAAATTCCGCTAGCAATATTTTTGAAATACCGGTAATTTTATAAAAAAAATGCAACTTACCGATAAACCTAAATAGTTTTGTTGCGGGATTCTGATTTTCTTCTCTACGAACGCACCAAAAAGATAATTACACAATGTGTTGCATTGTTTTTGACACATTTATTCCAAGCCATCAGATTTCTAATTACTTGGAGCCATATAACTATGAGATACTTGAAATAATACTCTAGAGGTGGTATTACATAGAGTAGGATTTCCTTAAGGTCGATAAGTATATTAGTAGTAACTCAGGTGACCAACTAATTCGGAGGAAACATGATGACGCCAGCGCGATGCTTAATTTTAAATTCACTTCACTCACAAAAAACGGCCAATAATTTATTTGGTATTTGTATTTATTGTAACTTTAGACCCCTTTAGTACGTCTATGGGCAGGGCCCGTAGTAGGCACGGGCTAACCGGACTTCTGCTCCGGGGCGCTCAATCATAGGGTTGCCAAATCAGAGCTCTAAAGGCGCTGAATTGTACATCTAGAGTAGCCGGATTAGATGTAAGTATTTAGAAGTATGAGTATAAGCGCGCCAATTTACTGTTTCGCCCAGGGCGCCTAAATATCTGGGGTGGGTCCTGCTATGGGCTTCAGTTACTTAAATGTATTGTAGGTTTTAAGGTTCTATATAAATTCAATGCATTTTGAGACATAAAACATATTAATATTTTGACAGCAAATAATTGAAGTTTTGGTAGTCGGCACCCCTACTAAATATAAAAATTTTGGTTCCGTTTTTGAGAATTGTGGTTTTCTTTAAATTTGGTATGGCTGTGTGATTTTAAACATTATAAAATTGTTATTTCTAACACGATATTTAAGGTAAATGTTGTATTTTTGGGAATTTCGACAATTTTTTAAACTATTTTTAGCATGTTTGGCATAAAAACTCCGGCACGATTTTTGTAAAATTATACAGTTTTTGAAAGCTTGTTTCTCAATATAACTAATTCTATTGGAGGATCAAAATCACCCAGTACATGTAGAAATCCGAGGCACACATATGAAGAGATGTCAAATTGAGCCCCAAATCCAATGTTTTTTTTACATAGCTACTAAGTTTGAATTTTTTTATTAAACACCCGGTCTATTTTGCATTTACTGCAATATTTTTTTAAATAATTTTGTTAAGTTCTAATAATATTTAGGTAAGAAATAAGAATAAAAAAATTATTAGTAGTACTTAAAAAAAATTGTGTGGTCTTAAGAGCAATTTTTTGAATTTTTTTACAAAACGCGATATTGCTAATTTTGGTATTTTTTTGCGCGGTTCCGTGTAAAGATAATATATAAATTTAAGCACATTGTGATAGGCTAACTTAAACAATACAATAATTATTATACAAGATCAAAATCACCACTAAACTGTGTTCGAGGGAACCAAATAATCCAAAAATTTTGGTGAAAATTTCAAAATATTTGTTACGATTGTTATAGAGCGATAGATAGATACATCCACTGGCTGCATAAAACTGAAAACAAAATTGTCCCATATATTACCGTTTTTGAGATATTTGACAAAAAGTAGTTTACTATCAATCTTCACATTTAGGGCGTCGCGACGCTATCTATAATGCGACGCCGAGCAAATCACTGTTTTTTTCTAACTTCGTAGGGAGTCCTTAAACAGCATGCCAAATTATATCAAAATCACCCAAAAATTGAATATTTCCAATTTGACTGCCCGACCATAAGCAGTTGCTTTTTTTATTGTTTAATCGTCTGATTTAACACAGTTAAAAAATAACAGAATTAAATAACCGCAACACAATTAATAATATCCATCTTGTTTGTGTTATTTTTGATTTTCACCTTGTCACTTTTTTGCGTTTCCTCTTTCCTATGGGAGCTAAAGCTGATCTATTTAGCACGTGTTGCCCACAGTAGCAGGTTGGTATGCTGGCGATTCAAATCAAATCAAATCAAAATTAGCTTTATTAGTCAGAATACAATAGTATACATTGACAAAGCCTTGCTTATCTAAAGTACAAACAAATTGAAACAAAACTATGAAGATACATTAATCCCTATCAAAATAACAATAATAGAAAAACTAAATAAAGTTTAAAAATAAATTTAACTAACATTTGATGTACCTACTTTTAACTGCTAACGCCATAATTTTATTTAAGTTCAAATACAAAAATTGGCTTTATTAGTCAGTTTACCAAAGTAGACATTGACAAAAGCCTCATTTATCCAATTATAGTCTATTGAACACTAAATAATTATTATTGATTTTAAATAAAAAAAAGTCAAACAGTCAAACTTAAAACTATATAAAAATCGGTTAAAATAAGAAAAATCTAAAATTTGATTAAAACATAACGACGCCAAAATTTAAATTCAATGAAAATTATTGATTTAAAATTATTTAAATAAAAAAAGTAAGTCAAACTTAAAACTATAGATAAAAATTGGTAAACACAATAAAAAGCTAAAACTTGATTAAAACAAAACGACGTCAAAATTTACATTCAATAAAATCAAAACCCCACCATCTGTGTCAGATTTTGTCAGATAAACCTAAATATAAAAATAAATAGTTTCAGTCAGCAAAGTATTCTTCCAAAGTATAGTAAGCTTTGCTCGCTAAAAAATCTTTTGTTTTTCTTCTAAATTTCCCTAGATTTATTTCTCGAAACTCAACTGGCAAATGATTAAAAAGCTTTTTTCCATTGTAAATAAATGAGTTTTTACCCAAAGTTGAGCGAGGTATAGGAAGATTAAGAGTAAAAGTATTACGAGTGTTATACTGTCTAGGTAATGATAATTTATGACGATACTTTTTAAACATTAAACATACAGTTTCCAAAATAAAAATACAACACAACGTTAAAATTCTATGCCTCAAAAAAAGAGGCCTGCAAGAAACGCGCTTTTTGACTCCACACAAATTCCTTATTGCCCTTTTTTGGAGGACAAAAACTGAATTTATTAAAAACTGCGAACAGGATCCCCAAAAGCAAATGCCATATCGAAGATGCGATTCTACCAACGAGTGATAAACATTTTTGGCAACATCCAAGCCAAGGTTATCACCAATCACTCTCACAGCATAGCAGTTTGAAGCAATTTTACTTTGAAGGTTTGCAATATGCTTATCGAACTTTAGACATCGATCGATTGTTAGACCTAAAAATCTGTTTATTTCTGGATTTGATAAAACTTCATTTTCTAGTGTGATATCACCTATATCACATTTAAAATTTAAAATGTGTGTTTTTGATATATTAAAGGACAGAAAGTTTGCGTCACACCATTGATTAATACTTAGGTATTAAGTAATAGGTGACGTTTTTAAATCTCTCAAAATTGAGGGGGTTCATGGGCTCATTGGATCTCGGAGTATCATAATAACCTGGTCTTCCCTCGACGTTTAGAACAAGGAAAATACAATATGGAATATATTCACAAGTAGACTTTAGAAAATCTTATAACTAATATCCACTTCTGAATCACAAAACAGTAAAACCCGGTTCCCACCTACGACTTTCTCGTGCGTGCCCGAGCACGCGTCGCATGATTATCATAACATTTCATATTTGATATAGTGCCTCCATTGAAAATTGCTAATTTATTTTGAACTTTTGGGAAACATAATATCAGTATTTTAAGCTCGACTACATATTCTAATAACTTCTAAGTAACTTAATCTGGTGATACGTGACTAATCCCTTTTTGTAAGCTTTACAAATACTACCGACAAGTACCACATGCACTCTTGAACGATTCAAATTTAATGACAGTTTTTTATATGGCATTTTTGAATTAGGCAACTTTACGTCTGTAGAGTTATACGCTCACGTATATATTTTTTTAAAAATTATCAAAATTTTGAACGCGGGCGCCGCTGTATTTTGTTTGTCTTTCCTTTTTCCAAAACTTACCGCAAAATTTCTGGCAAAGGATATGCGTCTTACCTACTTCGGGTCTTTCTAAATATCGTTTGCAATACAAATTCAGTGACCTTAAATTATTTTGCAAACAGCCATTGAAAAGCCATTCGCCTGGAAGTGAATTACCTTAAGAATGCCGTAAAACTTCTTCGAAAATGTGAGTCAGCAGAGTGAAGTATGGAATAGCAGTGCAGAAATTTATGCAAATTGAGAAAAACTGCAAACAAGGTATTTGATTTTATTGTGGTCTGGTTTTGGTAATGAAACAGAGCTTCGCAACAGAATACAATGCAGAAAATAAAATTGGGGCCTGGCAAATCAAAAAATTCAGTTCGGTTGGTTAATAGCACAGGTCGTATACAATTTGGTATGTTAACATTTAACAACATAAATAATATATAATAGGGCCACTTTGGGTCACGTATTTTACACTGTGTTACCGTTATTGTTATTACTGAGTCTGCGCATTAGCAGATGCGCGCACCTTTTTTGTTATTTACGGTAACGGCGCCCGGTAGTTACGGTGGCCGTCCTGTCACGTTAGTTTTGTATCTTTTTTTTTTAATGCAGTCGGATTTTTTACTAAAATTCGTTAGTTTGGTATGTAAAAAGTCATAAATCTAACAAAAATAAATAAACAAATATAAATAAACAAAAAGTTGAATGAGTGTGAATCTACTAAAATTACGTTATTTTATGCTTATCTTTAGTGTTCCAAAATCTTTTTTTTTTACCTGAGTGTTACCGTTATTCTTAGTAACAATAACGGTAACAGCTATCAAATTTTCTGTTATTTTAACTGACCCAAAATGTCCCTATTATTAAAAAATTGCGCGTATCATCTTTGCCAGAAACCAACAGTCAAGCTTTTATTTAACTTTGTTGATTTTTGGCAAAAAAAATGAATTACAGGCATTTATATTAACTTATATCTTTCTATTTAAACCATATATTTATTTGTTAAGATTTAACCTACACCTAAATTCTTAAATTTTGTAAAGAAAAATGTGAATAAATATTTTTAAATTAAAAAAAAGAAGTTTTTCTTTAAATATCCTGTTGCCCTCTCTTATTGCATAGTTTAAGTTATCATGTAAAACCAACTTCTAGAGATAGACACAAACAAAGAAATGTATTCCTTTGTGAAACCAACTTTTTTCAAAAAGATCTTTTCATGATATGAAATTCTTAAATAAATTATTTTTGTTGAAGAGTATATCGTTTTAAATTAAACGAAAGCGCTTTGCTCAAACAAACGTTACCGCTCTGCAACGTTTTCCTGTTGCTGTATGGTATGTATGTTTCCTAGACCCTCAATGGTGTATGTATGGGGTCTGCTGACCGTCATTGACGCTAAGGGGATGTGTCTAATAGTATTCAGTTTACCCATTTGTTTCCATTCCCAGCCTCGGTATAGTTCTAATCATTTCCGTTATCCCTCTACACGTTAACCCTGGAAGACTGGCTTTCGGGTTTTCGGCATACGAGTGTTTTTTTCCGCTGTTGGCCACCAGACTATGAATCCGTATTGGATCATTTGTCTTAGGATTGCGGTATACATCCAATACAGAGTCCTAAGGGATAGCCCACAGGTCCTGCCGATAACTTATCATAGCTGCCTTGCTTACACCAAACCAAGCCAAGCCAGGAATCTTCTGTATATTACTTTCTAGTTTTCTTATTTTGGTGAACAGTATCATCTCCGTTTTGCCTGGTTTAAAAGAAAGGCCAAACAACCACTTAAGTCATGATCTGCATAGGTGGAAGCGCAAAATACTTTCTGAGCCAAGAGCCTTAGTAAGGTGACCAAAATCAAGCATCACAAGTCACCCTAATATAAACTTATTAAAAAATGGGGGTTTCGGTTCGGTTCGGTTCGGTTCGGTTCGATTCATTTCTGTCCCTCTTCTATATTAAATAAGAGCGCTAGGGTAATTGAATGCCGTCTTTGCTTTTTGCACGACTACATGTAGAGCCGCGCTCCATATACACATGCTGACACACTTTAATGACTGACGACGAACAAAAACAAAACTCTATTAATTTAGCAAAACTATTGACTACCGATTAGAAGAAAAGAAAACTACTTTTTCCATTTAGGACTTAAAAGATATCTCCTACTATTAAAACAGAAATCAACATTTTCATTTCCTCGAAGTTTTTAAAAAATTATAATGTTGTAACAAGAGGTAATTCTTTGAGCAGGGAAGATTCGGAAAAAAAGTGGACTATTCAAAAAAATATTTTAGGACCAGAGCAGGGCTGTTATCAGTGGCGCACCCAGGAATATGTCTTGGGGGGGGGGGGCCTCTTGGGCGGGGCCCGAAGCCTCATGATGTCGAATTTTAAGCTATTTTTTGTGTTTTTTTTTTCTGAAATATGTCGAAAATATGTAAACAAATCTAAGGCTTTTTTTATGACGACATAAATTAGTTTAAAAAATTATATGTTATTATAGAAAAAAATGGATAGCTCTTAATTTCTTACACGACTTTATTTCCAACTGAAAAAAAATATATATTTAATTAAAGAGAGGCTCCAGCTGTGTGGTGAGCGATAGTGGGCGACTTGTCCCGTCATTCCTCGGGGATTTCGTTATATGAAACTTGCATTGCGCTGCGGTCGGGGTCTGAGTGAAGAACGGTGTATGTCGCTACAGGCATTCGCCTTCTCACGCCTTGTCGACGAGTCACTACATCTAAACAAATCATACAAAATGATGTTCGTAATTCGTTGGCCCTTTTTCTTTGCCCCAATCTTCGTCATTATATATTTTCTTATTTGTTTCTTTAAACCAGCACCACCAAGTATTTATGGCCGTCTACGTCTAGTCGCCTCGGAGCTCTTTCCTTTGTAATAAGAACTATATAGTAGAGTAAATTTGGCATAGTAGTAACTAACACCCACAGCCAAATTTTCTTTAGCGGCTGCCAAAGTTAAGAAAAAAATGAATTCCCTGTTTTGAGAGAAATTAAATTAATTTTGATAACTTTACTTTGAGTAGTTACGTGTTACTACAAAACAAAATGGCAGCTTTATTTAAAAAAATAGTTTTTCTTGAATATTTTCTTTATTTTTTGTGCGATATTTATTTTTAATGCCTTATACTAATGACCAGCTCTTTAAACTTATTTAAAAAAATAAGTTTTACAGTCGACAAAAAGATGGCCATTAATATGTCAAAAATAACAGAGACCTCATAACCAATGAAATGTTTGCAAAAAAAATTTTTGGATATTATCAATGGCAAGCCAAATTTTGTATAAATTTATAAAAGTTATAATTTGACATTAACCATTTTAAGTTGGCGGCCGAAGTTCAGATAAAAAAACATAATTTAAAACTAATTGGGAACAATATAAAACAACACATCTTGGTAAAAAAATTACCAAACCAAAAAGATACTGTTGTTTTTATATTTTGATCTTGGATAATAATTGGCGACCCTTATTAAGTATAACTTGATATATTACACGGCAAGACTAGTTGTGTCAAACAAGAACGAAAAAATAACTTTTTTATCTGAAAATGTTATATGTCAAATTGTAAATTTTTATATACAGTGTGTTCACGGATTGAGTACATGTAACGTATAAATGGCAACAATTTTCGATTTAGATTCTGATTTTCTGGGAATCGCTCCTGCTTGGCCTTAAACTAACACGTTAAAAAAATAAGCCAAATCAATTAATATAGAGAGTCGTTTTGTAGGCTGATTCGATAAATTATGTTAAAAGTAAAGTACCTTTGTTTTAAGAAATAGAAAATGTTATTAAGAAAAGTTGTTTAAAATTAAAAGTTAGAGGTGATTCCCAATTTTCAGAAAAATCAGAAAAATTTTCATAACCGACTTACAAAATCAAAGTTCGCTGATTTTTCTGAACATTGAGAATCTGCCGTAACTTTTAATTCTAAACAACTCTTTTTAATAACCTTTTCCGATATCTTTTAAAACAAAGATACTTTACTCTTAACACTTTTTATCAAATCAGCCAACTAAACCACCCTGTATATTAATTGATTTGGCTCATTTTTTAAACATCTTAGTTTGCGACCAAACAAAAGCGATTCCCAGAAAATCAGAATCTAAATCCAAAATTTTTTTTCATTTATACCTTACATCATCAAATCGGCCTAATAAACAACCCTGTATATTTATTAATTTGGCTCATTTTCTTAAAATCTTAGTTTAAGACCAAGCAGGAGCGATTTCCAAAAAATTAGAATCTACATAGAAACTTTTTTTCTCATTTGTATCTTACCTGCACTCAATCCGTGGGCACACTGTATTTTTACAAAACTTGTCTTACCATTAATAAAATCCAGATTTTTTTTTATAAATTTAATTTTGTCTACATCTTATATAGATCTCTTTTATTTTTGACATAATAAGCGCCATCTTTGTGGCGGCTGGAGAACTTAATTTTCTTCCGGTGAGTTTAAAGAGCTGATCAGTAGCTCCATTAAAATGTGGCATAAAAATATATATCTGACAAAAAAATAAAGAAAATATTGAAGAAAAACGATTTTTTCTAAATATAGCCGTCGTTTTGTTTTGAAGTGACAAAATTTAATTTCGCTTAAAACAGGAAACTCATTTATTTCCTTAACTTTGGCAGATGCCATCTTGAATTTTAAAGCCGGAAAATTGGGGATGCTCAAATGAAAATGTAGCTTTTAATGTTAACTACTACAAAAAATATACCCTTTTTGCAGCTTTTTCTTGAAATGCCCTACAAATTTACTCTACTTATAGATTATTCCTTGCTACCCCATCCTGGTTTATGAGTAGTCTTTTTTCCGTCCTTGACTTTCGGCAATTTTAAGTATCTCTGTTCTATTAGAGAATTCATATTTATCATAACCCCTTCCTTTGATTGCGGATGCATTTGGAACCGTTATTACTGTAACGATAGATCTATCTCTTGAACACCACAGGTAACACTTTAAATAATATTTAATAAAGATCCTTTTAACCATCCTTTTTGGACGATAGCTTTGGGCCGCTTATTTCTACTTCTTTGTGCCAAACCGTCTACATATCTGGTATTTTTTCCATAGTATATCAGCTTCTTGGTGCGATGCTTAAACGGTCATTTGTCTTGCCTTTCTTTACTATATATTATCGATCAGTTTATGTCTAAGGTATGTAAACATCGGCTTTTACTTGATTTATTTATATCGAAAACGAAAATAGCTTCAATAATGGAAGCTTTATTATGGTAGGACTGTTTTAATTAAATTTTAAACTTATTTTGTAAACTCTCAGCTCACAGTGGCCCTAGGTATACAACCAGATTACATTATTAAAACTCAGAAAATACATAAAATAGCCTAGAAAAAATGTAATCTTTAATTTTTTGAAGAAACAAGGATTTTTTAATAAAAAAGTATTTCTCAGTTTTTATACTTAACATTTTTAATTTTATGATATTTTTTTATTATCTTAAACTTATTGCGCTATTTTTGGTTTTTGTTAGGAACTTAAAATAAACAAAAGTGACATTTGACATTAGCAGGCGAGTGCATGACAAAACAGTTATGAAATACAACTTTGCAAAAATAGACATAAACACAATACACGTAGAAGAACAAGAACTATATAAATATATGAACTAGCTTCTCTAGGAATAAATCAAGAACTCTAACACTCCATTAAAAAAAATCTAACTTCTATAGCCAATACTGACTTTGTTTATTATACAAATAATAAAATGTAATAATCAAATATTTAGAGAATGCAAAAGCACTGTAGACAGAAACACACAGGCAGTGGCGTATATACGGGGGGCCTGGGGGGCCCGGGCCTCCCCCGAATCTAAGATTTTTTTGGATAATTTCCACATATTTCATGAATACAAACATAAAATAGCATAAAATACGGCCTCATGGGGCCTCGCCCCCCCCCCAAAACTGTCTCGGGCCCAGCCCGAAACTTTTTTCTATATACGCCACTGCACAAAGGTTTATATAAACAGGTTTAAAAACGACATATAATAAGGGAATACATGGACCATAAATGGATTGAAGCATGTAAAGAAATAAATCGAAAACATCTTACTGGCAAGGAATAAAAACACTCAAGATATAGAAATAAACGCTTCTTAAACATAGTTTTTAAAAAAAAGGGAAACCAGATATGAAAGCAAAGAAGGGAAAGTCTATATTTTTGAAGAGAACTTTAGAAATGCGTATAAAGGAAATATTGACCCCAATTTTGACATTAAAAACTTCAACTTAGTCAACAAGTAGGTATGCAGAAACCTTTGACAACCATTAAGATTTTCAGGAAGAAGCAAATATTACAGAAGATTAATTTAAAACATTTAATACTGGACAAAACACATCAGATAAACAAAATTATTATAAAAATTCAATTTAAAAGTCCACCAGTACATCAATAAAATAGAGAACATTTGCATAGTCCGCTCCTATAGTCCAAATTATACGCATTTGTAATGACGTCATTTTTGTTTATCTTTGTTCAGTATATTATAAACAGCGGTGACAATAAACTTTTTAAAAAACGTAGTTTCTATGATTAATTCAGTTTTTAAAAAGGGCAGGTAATTGGTTATGTGAGGTATCCATCACTGTCAATCAAAAACATAATAACAAATATTGATTGCCAAAAATATCTACGCCATACGTTTTTTCCTCACCTGATGACGTCATTACAAATGCGTATAATTTAGACTATACATCCCTACCGCATGGAAAATTGTAATCATTCAACCAATATCAAAATCAAAGTAGAATCATAGCAAGATGCAAAACTATCTATCGGCTTATTACACTATAACCTGATTTTTTAACAAGCTAAATACTATAAAACTTTAATGTTTGAAGGTATAGGCATAAGCGTTCAGACCGCTGCCAAAATATATGAGTTACTAGTAGACCGATTTTAGACTATGGGCCATAATATTTATGAATTGCAAAAACGACATATCGATACCCTAATTCTGATACGTCGTAACCCACAAAAAAATGAAAATTCATATTTTTCGGTCAAAGGTTAGTAATTATGCATAGCTATATGCTGCTAAATCCTCGTAACCAAAAAAAAAATAAAACGGTCATTCCCGCGATTTCTAATAAGTCCCAAGCTTACCCTATTTTGCTTCTAACATTTCTTATTCCTGTAAAATTTTGTTGAGTTGGGTTACGACGTGGCAGAATTAGGGTGACAATATGGAAAATGTTGCTAAAATTACAGAAATTAGATACGCAAACAATCCAATTCATAACCCACTTAAATAAATAAACTTATATATCAACGTACAAACATTGAACAGATTGATAATAAAATTATAAAACTTGCAACAAAGTTCAGCAAAAAAGATAATAATATAGAAACTAGAAAAATATGCATTAACTCGAGAGCACATTCACAATTATAGATAACACCCACAACACACCATTTTTAGAAGATGAAGCAATTAAGAGAGGAATAAATTATATAATAATATAAGTTTATCTAAATTTTTTTGTTAAAAGTTTAGGAACAACTATATTGTAATTCAGCCAATGGGAGAAAAATTAGGGTCAATAGCCATTTGAATTTTAAATTCAATAAATACATTATAAAAAAATAAAAGAATGATTTATACAAGTCCACGGCATCGACTTTTGCATGTCAATTACTAAATTACAACGGCTTTACAATTTTCATATTGCTAGATTAGGTTATAGTAATCGTGTATTACCATAACCAAATCTAGCAACCATATAATTAAAGTAGTTAGCACAAGCACCGACCGAGTGTGTTCACAGACTCGAGCGTTTGATAGGACGAACCGACAGCTCTTCCTCTTTTTTTTTAAGGGTTAGATTGCAGAGCATGCAATCCATAAATAAAAAAGAAGAAATGCTCGAGCCTGTGAACACCCTCGGTCAGTGCTTCTATTAACTACCTTATTCAAACGATACAACATATATATGTATTTTTGTTTAATTAGAGTATTTCCTAATTAAGTTAGAAAGTTTTAATACTTGTGGTGACCCCATTCTTGGCTGTTAGCAACCGAGGCTAGACACTCTAGACAGCAGAAAACACTTTTGTCTCTAAGTTTTGGCGGCTTGTTTCTATTTGCGGCTTTGGCTAGATTATGCCGTAATTCCTAGAAGAAAAAAATTCTTACGATCTCGGTAAAAATTTAAATACAAACAGAAAACATTTAATAAAAATGAATGAATAATAAAAGTGCTGTTGTATGCCTAAGCTGTTGTATGCCTAAATTGGAAGGTATTTAGTTCTTGGCCCGATTTTCTTCCGATGGCGGATAAAACATAATTTAACCCTTTAAAGATGCTCGTTTGTTCTGATGTTTCAAAAAAATTAATAAAGCCGCTTAATGAGATATAAATTACTGATATCGGTCTTTTTAATTCCGAAATATTAATTTTTATTTCAACCATTGTTTTACAGATTATACGATTGCTTTGCCAACTCTGTCCACATTAATCTCTTTATAAATTTATTATTACGCAACTGAATTTAATGATCGATTCTTTTTAGCCCTATGAACCTCTATCCTTTTTTGCTTTCGTATCGCATCGGGGATTAAACATTCCTTACAATATAAGGAAAAGCGATTCTTCGATTTAAAATGTCGACAAATTTTATTTATATTGCTTTTTATTTCGTTAATTTGTCGCCGTCGTGGTGTAGTGGTAGCAATGTTTGTTTCCCACACCGGCGGCCCGGGTTCGATTCCTGGCTTGGGACTTGTTTGTGTTTGTTTAAAAAAGCTTTCACTTGCTAGAACTTTGTGAAACTGGACGATTGATCCTGAGTGGATGGAAAGTCCCAGTATTAATTAAAAAAAATATATATATATTTCGTTAAAATACGTTCAGTAATGATGAATTTTTGGGAAAATTAATGGGGGCAGAATTAACAAGGTTCATTAAACAAAAATTATTATTTTGCGAACCAATTATGATTTTTTGATTACTACCTCGTTTTATGTAGCGGTATACGATTTAAAAAATATTTGAAAGTTTCTGGAAGCATAAGAATAAACGAGCTTCTTAGAAGAGTCAAGTTTAATTCTGTTTGTCATCTTGGAGTTTAAGATGGTAGCGAATTTCATTTATATTTCAAGAGCAATCGATTTCAACAATGATGCTTTTTTTTATTGAAGTCGGTTCAGTAATTATGCATTTGCGAGAAAATCAATCCAGACAGGCCATCGTTTAACTTTGGTTAAGAGAAAAACGTATTTTTTGGCAATTACAAAATCGACTTGAATTGTTTAAACCTTGATAAGCCTGGCGAAAATAGGATTTCTCTACAAATTTTAAAAAATATAAAACATTTGCGGTACATACAAATAAACTAATAACTTTGAAGGGGTAACTATGATTCTCTGCGCTATCTTGTACTTTAAGAGGCAGGCAAGAGATATTTTTGCTCAAGGTCCTGATGAACTTCCTGCAAATCGCAGGTTGTGTCATTAAAATGGGTGATTTCGGTGAAAACAGTTTTTTGTAAATATCTCCGAACAGAAAGTTCCTACTAAGTTTTTAATTATAATATAAATTTTTGAAAAAAACGTGTCCTACTATATTACGAAAACCGCATATTGATGCGACGCTTCCTAAAAAAGTTACCATAAAAAAAAACTGTCATACGCATTTATGAATTTTGATCAAAATCTAATCAGCTCGTTACAGTATCAAACATACACACACCTTCCTGGCCCATTAGCACACTCCACTATATCAGCCTCTTTTGTGAATATCTCAGAAACTGAAAGTTTCTACAAAGTTTTTGGTTAGGTATAACTCAAATTATAGAGAAAAATGCGTTCTTACATATTTTAAAAACTGCATATTTATGCAATACTCCGTTAAAAAGTTAGCATATTTTCAATTTTTAAACTGTGAAATACTTATTTTGCATTAATGGATCTTTACCAAAATCTAACTACCATGCAACAGTATCGAACACTATTTTTCATGAAAACCGGTTTAGCGGTTTAGGAGCTATCGTATTACGGACAAACAGAGGGGTGGCTCGATCGTCAATTTTTGTACACTAAAAGGAAATACTTCCGATAATTCCCAGTATATTTCTCAGTATTTGCACGAATTTCCAAGGTATTTCCTAGTATTTCCTAGTATGTCCCAAGTACTTCTACGTGTTTCCTAGTATTTCCTAGTATTTCCTGTATTTTCCCTAGCCTGTCTGTACACCAAAAGGAAATACCAAGGCACAGACATACAGACACTTACACAGACACACATCAGAACGATATTTCTAAAATAGCTCAAACTACACCTAAATAACAGATTTTCGGCGCTCCAAAAAAAAATTTCATCGAAAATAATATTTTCTCTAGACATTGCTGCGCAAGCTAGGAAGGTTAATATATTGTTCGGCTTTTTTCCCCAACCGGTATACCAAGACAGGAAACTTAGTGCAAGACGACAATTCATTAGAAGCTGCTGTTCCACTTGCAATGATAAACTGTGATTTTTGATGTTAATTACTGACTACAAATTGCGCCAGCGCGAATTTACAACACCATTACAACCCGACAAGGCGTGGTGTGACTTTAGGTAAGGCCTTTAACTGGAAGACACATGTTTAAGGAAACTTGACATATAAATTTATTACTCTAAAGAAGGCTATGCAATACGGGTATACATCAACAAAGTACAGGTATAAATTCCTATTTTCAATCACATATATATATACATAATTTAAATTGTCTGCTCAAAAAGAATTAAAAGATAAATAATGTTTGCTCTTTATACAAAATAAAACCTTGATTTTTTTCCAACTAATACCAGCAACCTTTTAGTTTTTTTAATTTTACTTGTTCTAAGTGTCAGAAAATAAATTGTGTCAAACCTTGCCAAAGCTATAACTCTGTAATACTGGTATCATAACGTGTAAGAGGCATAATCAATACTACAGTAATTATAGAGATTTGAATGGTGCGTGGTAATTAATAAAATCTCTATATTCTTATTAAAGTATCTTTCTAGGCACACTAGCATCGCCGTTGGGGAGAAATGCCTTTATAAACGTACCGGTCAATTGGGAAATTCTGGTTGAGTTGAGAAAATTAATCGAAATGGAGAAGACCTTGTTTCTTGGTCATCAAATTTTTTTGACGGCAGTTTTTCAAAATTACTAGACACTTTTTGTTCTTAATTAAGAAAAGTGGCCTTCGTCTCTTTATATATAAATTAAATAAGAAATCGAATTTTGAGACACAACTGGAGATGTTTGCTAGACTGTACCAAGCAAACTTAAAGCCTCATGTCCCGCAGAAAGAAATTACCTAGAGTAATTTTACAAGTCATTTGTAACATATTTTAAGAGAAGCGTCAAAGAAATATTCGCTGATAAATTCTGGGGGAATGGCAGTGCCCCGACAAGTTTGTGCACATCGCTTTATATTTTTTTTAAACAACTCAGCCGGTACTTGACCTATAACTAATAACTCCATTGAGGAAACTTAAACTTTGGTAGAATGATAGGAATTATGACAAAACTCTTAAAAATGAAAAAAAACCACCAAAATTTTAATTTACCCCTCTCACCTATATATGTAAAATTATGTAAAACAAACATTGCCCACTTCTAGCAAATGTTTATAATAAAAAAATTAATTAATAAAACCCCTTATATGTCTAAGTTGCTAGCATAATTATAGTAAATAAAATCTATATTTTTCTGGCGGATTCATTTTACAAAATACTTTTTACACATTTGTTTATAGAAGATCGACAGACACTAAAAGATATTTAAATTTTGGATCAAATCACTCTACTATAATAAAAAGAGGTGCTGTCAAAAATCTATATGATAAAGCAAAAATAATATATTTTAATAATAACTTATTAGAAATAGAGGTAATTAAAGACATTTAAATTTAAAAAAAATATCCTGGATATTTTATAGAAACTTTTTTTTATAAAAAAGCGAAAATGCAAATATAATTAATTTAGATACTAAAAAATTTATGATTCTTTTCGTACCTGGTATATCAGATAAAATTAAGAGAATAAGAAATAGTTATAATATAAAAACAATTTTTAAGTCAGAAAATAAACCTAGGTCTATTTAACAGACACAAAACCTATAAACAAAAAACAAAATTCAAAAAATGTAATTCATAAAATACCTTGTAAATGTGGTAAAATTTATAATGGTGAAATTTCTAGGCCACTTGGAGTAAGACCTAATGATTATAAGTATAATCTTAAAAAAGGTGATTACGAGACATCCAGAGTTTGTCAACATTCTTTTAAAAGTAATCATAGAATAAGATGGGGAGAAACCCAAATTTTACATAAAGAATCTAATAATAAGAAAAAAATTTATATGAAGATAACTGTTTCTCAAGGGTATCTGTTGACATAAATGAAACTTGGCTTTCTATTCTAAAACAAGATTCACAAAAAGATTTTTTTTAAATTAATTATTAATGTAATGACATTTTCATTATTATTATTACTTTTTAATTTTTTTATGTAATTTTGATATAAAGTTTAAAAAATTACATAAACAAAAAATTGGGCGTTTTTGTTTTTTAAAATTGATGTTAACTATAAAGTTTTTATTATTATTATTTTATTTTATTGAAACGAGTACAAGGAAATTTGATTTAAGTATGAAACCTTAATAATTTGTATTTTAATGAATCCCTCTTTTCTGTTTAAATTGTCAAAATTCATAATGAAAACATAATGACATGGTACATTCAGTAAAATTGTAAAAAATAAAATTTGTCACAAATAAATAAATAACAGATATAAAGCAGAGTAAACAATATTGATAAAGGAATAATTTGAAAATTGTATATTTGAGGTGTTCGAGAACGAGTGTAGAAGAAAATTGAGGCAAATATTTATTTTTTCTTATAAACCAGTGGCAAATTAGTGATTTTTCTTTTATAAGAGAAATGCAGTGGTTTCTTGGTAAGAAAGCAATTGTGCTATTTATCAAAAAGGTAAGTTTTTTAAAATTTTGTTGAGCAAATATTTATTTTTCTTATAAACCACGGGAAAACTAATGATTTTTCTACAATAAAAAATTTCCTTAATAGTGGCGTTCTACCCGGATAAAGTTTTATTTGTCAAACATAGTCAATAATTTTCCTATAAACGGAACAAACAACAATCATTTCCCACCCGCTGAATTTATAATGTTACACATGCTGTATGCTAGTTATCAAAAGGTAAATATTTATTGAGCAATTTCATCAATTTATAAATTACTGAAAACCCGATGATACATTTTACATCTAATAAATTTGTGTAGGTACCAATGGCGCTTTTTTTCTTGGAACAAAACCAACAATCTTGGATTGTAAAATTGTAAACTGAAAGTCTCAAACTTTAAACTAATATGTGTCACCAAAAGCTAGTAAGATGTGTGTAAGTTGCGTTTTTTATAAGGTTTTTGTTGGGATGGTCATTTTTTAGTACTTTCGGTAACGCGGTAGTTTTTGCCCTATTACCGAACCGAAACCTATCAAATGTGCTAAAATATGACTGAAATAAGATACCTAGTAAGAAACTCAGTAAACAAACATACAGCACAGTAATTTCAATATAATAACTAACAATAGTTATTTACCTAACAAGAGCGGAAAGTGGTACTTTTCCGCACGTGACGGCAGTTGCACGAACGAAGCGAACGACGTGGAGCGGGGTTCAGGCAAGCCGTCAAGGGGTGGAAAAGATAGTTTCCGGAAGAGTTAGGTACAATGTTTTTCCTACGAGTGTTTTTGTCCATCTTCTTTATCAAAAACACATGTTTTAATTCGCAAAGATTTTATAATAATGCTAGAAAATGTTACATAAGATAGAATAGTTACATAAATCATTTAATTAGTCCTAAATATCTTCATTTTTAACAAAACATAAAACCATGCGGAAAGTAACTTTTCAACACTAACGTGGAAAAGTTACTTTTCCGCGCGATTTTTTTACTTTTCCATACGATTTTTTTTTGCACGGAAAAATGATGAAACAGGATTTTTATATCATGATATATTAATAAGAAACTTTATGTAAAGAACCTTTAATTAACAATAACGAAAAAGTTAACGATGGTAAATATTGAAACTGAAAGTGCGCTTTGTGTTTGTTGCATGCTGCAATATAGCAGATGACGCAACATTTGGAAGAACGTCGTTTCTTATGTGACTTTGATTAGTTGGTGTTTGGTCCACTACAGAAATGCCTTGATCAGTTTGCTGCTAAGAATTACTAGTGTAGTGAATGGAGGAAGGTATATTGGTCTGTACAGGCTGTAACACATTACAGGATTCTTCCTTCGGTGCTTCTAAAAATGAAACTTGCGTGTATAAGGACGGGTTTTCATTTGGAAACGATTGTGAACAGAAAAATTTTTGCATTTTGGACGTGCGGAAAAAAATCGTACGGTAAAGTAAAAATGGTGCGGTAAAAGTACAACTTTCCAAACGGAAAATCGTGCTTTTCCGCACGCTCGTCGGAAAATCATTTTTTATAAACTTACTATTATTACCTGAGGGGTGGCTCGTTCGCCGATTTTGGTGCACCAAAAGGAAATACCGTCTAGTACTTCCGAGTATTTCCTCAAATGTCAATGGTATCTCCTAGTATTTCCCAAGTATTACCACCAAAAGGAAATACCGAGCCAGCCGTCGTTATTACCTTCCAAGCCCGCGCAGCAATGGCTTTTCGACGAATTTTTTTTTTTTTAAGAGAACGTCGAAAATGTGTTACTTTGGTGTATTTTGACCTATCTTAGCAATATCGTCGTGATGTCTGTCTGTGTGTGTGTGTGTGCCTGTCCGTAACACGATAGCTTTTAAACCGCTGAACAGACTTTCATGAAATTTTCAAGTTAAATAGTTTTCGACACGCTAACGAGCTGATTAGATTTTGGTTAAAATCCATTCAATTGGTCAATTAAAAAAATATTTAAATCCTAACTTTTTAATGTAGCATCGCATCATTATACGGTTTTGAGAATATTGTAGAATACATTTTCCCCTATAATTTGTAGCATAACCAAAAACTTTGTAAGAGCTTTAGTTTCTGAGATATTTACAAAAAAAACTGTTTTCAAGGCTGATATATCATGGCTTCCCTTGAAGTGTGCTAATAGGCTAGCTAGGGAGGTATCAGATCCGTCATGGATCCATTTATTTTTTTTCTTACAAATGCATAAAATACACATTCTCTGAAAAATAATTTATTATTTTAGTTAACTTGAAGCTAAAGAACAACTTTAAATTAAAAAATTGGTTTAAAATGTCACTGGACTTGCAAATTCGACAAAAACATCAGGTATTTTAGGTGAAAAAAAAACTCAAAAGCACACAATTTATGGCAGAAAACAAAATTACAAGGTTGGATAATCGTCAAAAGTATAATAATAATAATACAACGGTTTTTTGAGAAAACCACAAAACCTGAAATCCGTCATTGATTATCTGACCACTAAACAAAAGACAAAACTAAAAATTCAAGATGTCAGAAAAAAGCGTGGATCAACATGCGGAAGTGATCACTATTTTCTGGAGACCAAAATTCTCTTTTCTTATCAAGGCCGAAACCTGCATCAACAACATCTTGATGATACAGTGAATGAGGAAATTGATCACTGTCAATATAATCTACTAAGCCTTGAACATGACAGCGTAAAAACTTATACAAAAAGAGACAACGAAAAACTTAATTCAAGTTCAGGTAAAACCCCAGATGAGGAATACGAAAGTATCACATTAAACATCCATCAAGCTGCAAAAAAAGCACTAGAATTAGTAAAAAACTCCTAAAAGAACAAAACAATACTGGTGAGATGCTGATATTGAAAGTGAAATAGAGGAAAAAAGGAAATTATATCACACCTACTTATCCCAAAAGACAGATAGAAGCAGAGAAGAATACAAAATAGCGCAATCAAAGGGGAGAAGAATGATCAGTGATAAGAAAAATCAATCGTGGATGCAAAAGTGCCAGAAAATAGATTCTTACTGAGGAGGTAGGAGAAGTACCGAAAGCTGGAAAAGTATAAGATCGATCAAAAAAGAAACATGCAGAGATATTATTTCACCAGTACCAGACCAAAAATGGGATGAGCATTTTAAAAAAAACTGAAGATAGAGCAGGATTTAAGGAAGTCGAAAGGGACAATATCATTAGAACGATGGGATCTCCAGTACCCCTCACAATCTCTAAGATCAAAAACGTGTGCACAACCTTAAAAAGCGGTAAGTCTGCCGGACCCGGAAATACCCCAGCTGAACTTATTAAATATGGCACTGAAGAACTATTTTGGAGATTACGGAATCTACATCAAAAATATTTAAACGGAGCTGTAGTACCAACTGAGTGGAAAACGTCATATATATCCACAATACACAAAAAAGGAAGGAAAGATATATGTGACAATTATAGGGGTATATCTGTAACTAGTACGCTAAGCAGAATATATGGCAAAATAATAAAAAATAAAGTGGAGAGCGAATATAAAGATATGTAGGCAGAAGAACAAGCCGGTTTCAGGGCGGGTAGATCGACTTCAGATCATCTCTTTTGTATAACCCAAGTTATTGAAAAGAAAATGGCATACGGACTAGAGCTGCATCTGCTTTACGTAGATTTGCAGAAGGCATATGATAGTATACCACTAAACCTACTTTGGAAAGCGTTGGAAAAGGCAAACATAAGCGTACAACTAATTAAGGCCATCAAAGAGTTATACCGCAATAGTAAGGCAAAAGTTAAAATAAAAGCAAAACTAACTAAAGGCTTTCAAGTAAATAAAGGTCTTAAACAAGGTTGCTGTATCTCGCCTACGCTCTTCAAGATATATTTGGAACAGGTCCTTAAAGTCTGGAAGAGAAAATGCCAAAACATGGGAATTCCGTTGGATGAAACCACCTTGTATACTTTATGTTTCGCCGATGATCAAATAGTGTTGGCTCAGGATTATGACGACCTCGAATATATGACACGAAAACTAATAGAAGAGTACAATAAGTGGGGACTAGAGGTTAATATCAATAAGACAGAGTATATGTGTATTGGTGGAACGAAACAGGATCTAATCTTAAATACTGGGCAGCGAATTCAGTCCTGTGATGAGTATAAATACTTAGTTCTAAAAATTACATCTGACGGAACACTAGACAAAGCTATAAAAGATAGAAACGTACTAGGAAGAAAAGCAATAACTTTATTAAATGGAATAATTTGGGACCAAAGTATATCAAAACATAACAAAAAGCTTATATATAACACCATTGTAAAAAGTATTATTACATACGGCTCAGAAGTATGGCCAATCAAAGATAGAACTAAAAAAATGCTTTCCGCTACGGAGATGGACTATTGGAGAAGAGCAGCAGGGAAATCAAAAGGGGAAAGAGTTACAAATCAAAGAATAAGAGAAATTATGATAGTGGGTGAACGTACTTTAGTGGATGATATAAGAACAAAACAACTGGTGTGGTACGGACATGTACAAAGAATGGAGGATGGAAGAATACCCAAACAAATATTACAATGGAGACCAACTGGCCGAAGAAAACGAGGAAGGCCGAGGAAAAGCTGGAGAGAAGGAATAGACATTGAAATAAGAATAAGAGGCCTAGATGATGAATTATGGCCAAACAGAAACGAGTGGAGATTGGGTATCGGAAGACGTAGAACGTTGTGGAACCGATAAATATATATATTTATAATAATACAACTATTTCGCAACTAAATTAAAAAAAATACATCCGATCTGAAATACAGGACAATTTCTATAAAATCGAAAAAACGCGTTACCAAACGGCACAAATCGTGTTCCCGATGGGACAATTTGTTTACATTTTAGCATTTTTCAGCCAAGCCAATTTTATGACTCAACTTAGTATTGATTTAAACCGTTTTGTTTGGGAAATTATTGATGTTATTACTTTAATAAACCTATACGTCAGAAAATGTACGCTACCGGACTTAACGATAATAGTTCGCCGCCGTCCTCTATCAATCACTACCACTGTTTATACTAGAACAGTGGCGTAAGCAGAAATAAATTCTTGGGAGGGCTTGACCGCAGATCAATACGCAGAGTTGGATACTGGGGGGCTTAAGTGCAGAGCGATAAATTTTAATATTGATTACGCCACTCAGTAAAACGTTTCGTTGCCACGTGGCCAAATAAAAATTAGCTGTTACCACCGTGGGACAGATTTCTTGTGACAAGTTGTTTTATTTTTTATTTCATTTTCTACGGATACAATCTATTAAAACCTATGTTTATAACTCTACAAAGTTCAGATTTTTTTAAAAGCTAACTTTCAGTTATTAGCTCCATTACTTTGAAGGCAATATTTGTATTTTAAAACTTGACCAACCTCTTTAAGACTTTAAGTGCTGTTAAAGCTAAAGTTAACCGTATACTTTATAAAAAAAATTTGTAATAAGCTTATATAAGCCTCCAATAAATATTTTTATTTTGGCCTACAGGCAAATTTAGGTTTGTGCCCTATACTGACTAAGAGTAAATGTTGTTTCTCTACCTTATTACAGATCTTCAGCTACAGCTATAGATAGATGCACATATCATTTTTTTGACGCTATTTCTGTTCCCCTTCATTCAACCCAACTAACATTTAAAGTTTTCGCGACGACACCCCCACCAGTAAGAATTTCTTCGAAGTAACCGCAACGTACTCCCGCTACGTCTCAGTATATCATTTAACGACGTGGTGATTCCCTAAGTAGGGAACCAATGTACGGTTATTACTACTTAGCCACGTGTTTAAAGTAACTGTAGGAACGACTACACTACTACGTCGCAGCCCAGTATCTACTACGTCGTAGCGGCTGTTTTTTCTCGGTAATGGCATAAAAGTAGCGATTTAGTTGCAAATAATATAATTGTTTTTTTTTTGTAGAATTATTACTCAATATGGTGAACACTACAGTTAGCAAGCTGGCTAAGTTTTTAGGCTATAATATGTACTTTGTTATCTAAAAGTTAAAGAATAGCTAGCTTAGGACCAATATTCAACTGCGACGCAAATATTTATGTGAAATATGCATCATATTTATTGCAAAAAACCGGCGCGCCTATAAAATTTAATCGTTTTCTGGTAGCTGATGGAATTTTTTTGTTGTGGTTTGTGAAGTTATGTTTTCCTAAACGGCAGTTAAGTCCAACAAATGGTGTCTAATATAAGCATTTGGTAACCTTTAATTAATTTGTTTAAAAAATAGTATATCTGAACTTAAAAAACGAAAATAAAAATATCAATTTTTTTACTTACAACAAAAAATATGGCGTCCCAAACAATATTCCCTAATAGTCGAAAGGGTAACTTGAAGTGAGCCTAAGTTGCGGCAATGTAATACAAACCACTTTTATGGCAGTGTACCCTTTTAGTTTTAGATAGCACACTCGAATTTCTACTCTTCCGTCGCGGCAACGTATTATTGCCTAGCTTCCGCAACTACAAAAACACCTTCACAGTAGTAAGGACCACGCGATAAGCAATATCACTACCCTTAAGTTATTGGAGTAAGGCCAATTGTCATTTTTGTCAACAAACATGCCTATTCCTCTTTTTTGATGCAGTGTTCTGCGTGCTGTAGGATCGTGGTTTTGTGAATTTGTCAGTTTTTGTTGATGTGAATGATGAAAATGCGTCTTGTAGTCGTAAACTATGAACCTGTATTATTGCCTCTTCTTACAGGTTTGTTTACATATTTTAGTTTATTTTTTGTACTTTTGGGGGCGCCACTTACCGGAAAGAATACTATACAAAACCAATGCAAGTATTGTATTACGCAAAGTATTGTATAGAACCAAAATAAATATTGTGATTTATTTTACTCAAGCAATGCCCCTATTCTAGAAAGTGTTCTCAAAGAACTAAAAGAACGTAGTCATAAACATAAAATCAACTTATTTTTTTATAAATTTAGGTAAAAAGTATTTTGTTCCAAGCCAGGGGTAAAATTAAAAAACAAAAAATTATTTAACAAAACTACGTGCCTCGGCCGGAAATTGAACCCGGAACCTTTGGCTGTGCACGCCAAAGCCCTATCAATTGGCGTACATATCCAAAAGTTCCTGGCTCTAGTCAGGGCGGAGTCACAGAAAGCTTTTGTTTTATAATTTTTTGTTCTTTAGTTTCAGAATTTTCACCCCTGGTTTGGAATTGTTATTTACGGTTTTGGGTAAAACCTTGCATTATTGCACTTTGTTAACGTATGTTTTGTTATTGTTTGTCCTATTTGCCATACTATATATTATTAAGAAATATTTTTTTTAATTGTTGGATGGTGTCAATGTGAATTTGTATTTCAACTAGGATAAAAAGAAAGAAAGTACAGAAGTGGTATATGGTACTGATGATGCTTCATTGGGAAAATGGTCTACCTGAAAATAAATGCTGCGGGAACAAAAAGACCGATTTGAACACTTTTTTCTATGTTTCTTTCTTTTTATCCTGATTTTAATATTTGTTACTATAACTACAAAAAGTAAAGGTTGAATATTTTTAGATCGATTGGAAATCCATGAAAAACTACTTATTATTTATAAATGGAGCCACAAAATTAGGGTTAAGGATGAGCGCGATCAAGATGCGACTGCAAAAAGTCTACGTTTCCTAAGTAGCAACAGGATGTAGTGTCTACTTTAAAAGACTGACACTAAAACAGAGTCAATGTATTTACGGCTTTCAGGTTGTCGCAAAAAGTTATTTGCTCTACATTATTACATCAGATGTAACTATGATGACACAAACTTTTGTGATACAAATTAAAGTTATAATGTAGTTGTGGTACTTGTTTGCGACTTCAATAAAGCTTAACTTTTTATGTTAAAGCTTTTTAACGAAATAACGACTAAAAAGAAAGTAAAACTTTGGCGACGTCCGATCGTGGTAAGGAAGACTATCAGAATAGACTATCAAGTAACAATCCTAAGAAGTAGTTTAGAGGGTCGTTTTCACCAAAGCTCTTCTTTTTCGTGATACTAGATAGTAGACAGAACTAAAAAGTGGCGAAATTTTGTTGGGATCATCAAATTTCTACCATAAGATACTAGCAAAGTCTTTGGAGCGTGTAGCCGCTACTATAAATGTTAGTTGGGAATGCCCATTCTCATCTCTTGAAATTCGCCACTCTTTATACAAATATAACTATAACAATTTCATCCAGTATAGAAATCCCTTCTTCTTAGGATTTCGACAAAGGCATGTCATGACTAAAATAGGTATTTAAATTTTCTTACAATTATTTATACCTACTTAACTAAAGGTCTTATGCTACATAATTTTTAGCACTCTACATGATTTCAAATATATTAAATTTTACAACGGAAAACCCAAAACAGGATAGGATAGGATATTCACTTGACCAAATTAGTTTTGCTCCTATTATCCACCAGAATCACTAACAAAGAAGTGCTATATTCAAAATTAAAAATCTAAAAATCAATTTATGTAAAAAGAATTATAAATATAAATATTTTGAATAAAGACATTATACCCATTAAACTAAAAATTATTTTTAATGCCTAGAATGAGCAATGTTACTTACAATAAAACCAATAAAATTGAATTAAAATGGAAAGAGATACACAGAACGAAAAAAGTGGATAAATACACACAGTAAACATACCACTAACAGTGAACATACATTTTCAGTCAACGATTAATAAACATTAATAATATAATATGGTCTTTGATTCCCTATGACAACTAAATGCGGGATATAGTTTGACAATAAATTTTTGGAGGTTACCTCGTACCTAGCTTTGCAAATGATTTTATAGAAAATTGTTTTTTAATCCTAAACACTAGAGTTATAGTATCCTTAAAATTAGTTTTCGTCGGATATTAAACTCGCAGAACAATTTATTTATTGAAATGAAATAAATGTGTTTATTTGTTTGATGCCATTGTTTTGCATTCAGCATTTAAATTAATTATCATATTATTTCCGCCTCGATTAATAACGCTTGCAGCAGAAAATCCAGATCAATTTAGCATATGATTTTAGTTTTAGAGATCTGGATAAGTTACGTATTTTTTTTGAGATGAAAAAATATAGTTTTTGGACCTCGAGGTAAAGGTGTGGGAATGTGGTATAATAAATCACTAATACTTAAATTAGTAGATATCTAGTTAAATTTTTGTTTCATCTAAAATTTACAAAAAAAAATAATACCGAAATGTCCAAATCTGCTCAGATACAAAAAATAATAATAAAAAAATTGATATATTGTCCTCAAGAAGAGGACAATATATCTTTATGAACTTATTTAATTTCAACCTGAAATGGAATATATTTTATTTATTTCTATTTGCTTGTTACAGCTAACTAGCCAGCAATTTTTTTAAAATTTTTAATGCAAGATTAAGATTTTTTTTATCAGTTATAATAATTAATTAAAATATTTGTAGAAATCATCTTAAACCCAATTTTTAAAATTAAGCTAAAGCCTCATTGAAACGTACCTTTTTACTAGATTTTTTAACGAGAATAATTATTAATTAACCGGTTACAATCTTGAAGTTGTTACAGTGAACTTTTCAGTGTTTTTGACAAAAATAATTATAAAACGTCAATAAACATTAAATTGTACAAACATTATAACAGGTGTGACACATGCAAATAACAAAATAAGGCCTCGTCTCACCACATAATACACAAACAAAACTATTTCTTAAACATCCTCAAAACTGAGTCAAATTTTGACTTGCGGATTTCAGTAATATCTTAAATGAATATTGCTTGACAACTTCAAATAAAAATATTAATAGATTTGTGTCTAAATTTTTTAAGAAACTTAAGTTTTTTGATTTAGTAATTTATGTATGTTTATCATAGAGTTTTGTCATAAAATTCAATTTTTATAATTGGGAGATGTTATTACTCCCCCAAGTGGGGAGCTACAGAAACAAAAATATTTTAGGTAAATTCACAAGGCCCGATTTTGTTATAAAAAAAGTTTTTCGAAGTCGTAGCTGTACTAGTATCTAATATAAATTTGGTTGCAATCCTTAATGGTAAATCCGTCGCTAAGTTGTATTCCCATGCAGTATACTTTACGTTTCCAGTTTTTAAGAGCTACTAATGCATATCTACCATTTGCAGTACACTGGTGACTAAAAACTAGGACCGTCTCATAAATATGCGTATTTAAAATATCAGTGCAAAGATTAAAAACAAGGAATGTCCAAGCGTAAAAGGTAAGAACAAGAAGGTGTCCACTGGAACATGAACAACGATTATTAATCGTTTAGTTTATTTGTTTATACGTGTCAGAGCAGGCAGCGTCTTGTTTTTTTTTTAGTATTTATCGGTACTTAACAGTAAAAAATGTCTTCTGATAGTAGTGAGTGTAAAAATAACGGTGGTAGTATGAGAAAGAGGAGGAAAACTGGAAGAGTGGTTGACGTTATGAAGAAAATGCGCCTACAGTCTCATGAACGAGGGCCGCCATGCAATTGCAAAAGACTCAAGTGTTTTAAAAATTTATCCAGTGTAGAAAGAAGAGAATTTTTAACATACAAATGGTTTCGAGGCCATCGTCCAATGGTGGGTGTGCTTTCGGGCTGTTCGGCCGTCGTCATTGAAAATTTGTTATCGACGTGTCGCCATCTCGAGTGGATGGCATCTTCAGGAGATGTTGACTGTTTGTTTTCAACGACGACGGCCGAACAGCCCGAAAGCACACCCACCAATTTTTTACATATTTTAATAGTTTGAAGTCAAATGATGAGCAAAACGCATATTTGGCTGGATTAATGTCTCTAGTACCAGTTCAGAGAAGACGACCTCGTCAAGCCGAAGAAAACGCAAAATATCACAATGTGACGTTGGGACATTCCTTGTTTTTTTCGTTTTTTTCCTGTAGTTAAGATGCGTTTTTTGTTTTTTTTTATCTGTTTTCTAAAAATTTTAATAAAATGTGTTTATATATTTATTAGATTATACTTTTTCTATAACAAATATACATTTATATCATTTCCTTAATACCTTGGTTTATAAATATTCACTCCCAAATGCTAAATTTTTAATTATCTCAAAACGCAGTCAATGTCACATTCCTTGTTTTTTCCCTTAACCCTTCATTTGAACGTGGTCACAAACGCGTTTGAAAGTACTTCCGTGAATCGCAACCATTTAATGAAAGGTCCGTTGCGTTCTAATTAGTTTTGTCAACGGCATCAAAGATAATGCGCGCAGATCGGTATGCAGTTTTGAACAGGGAAAGCAAATCGGCGACCAGACATTTGAATCTTGAACGAAAAAAACCGAAAGCACCACCGTTTTGTTCGTCGTTCTGCTTCTCGAAATTAAAAATTCCCTTGCTCTGTTTTTTGTTCCTCGAAATGCTCAGGTCTGAACACTTATTGAGCGTCGTAGCGGGGGGGGGCTGGCAAGGAGGCTCGGGGTTCGTCGCCCCTCCGCTGCGAGGGAGCGGCAAGTCGGCTGTCGAATAAAAAAGGGAGTAAACTAAAAACATGTAAAATTTTTTTTTGTTCACAAATTTTTTTATGGGCGCTCGTTTCAGCCTTCGACCCCCCCCCCCCCCTCGCCCATTAAGGCTTAAGGCACGTTACGCCGCTGTATTTATTCTTGACTGTTCGTGAGGTGATGGTGGGGTGAGTGCTCACTAAATCTCAAGACGCTGTTCTTGAAGGATGTGAAGTGAACTTAAGTTCTCCACCTTTTTCCACGGGGATATAAGTCCATGGATATTGTAGTGTTTGTAACCTTACTTTTGCCAGTCAGTTTTGTTAAGCTGTTTCTAAAGTGTGAAGGTCATTAACATAATTTTTTTACCCATTTTTATCAAAAAATTTAAACTATCAAAACACTTCTCTCCAAAACGAACTGACCGCCAAAAGTAAGGTTAGAAACACTTCCGAGGATTCATTTCTTCATGGAAAAAGATGATGAACACAACATTATCGGTGGACTTAAGTTCACCGGTGATCTTAAGTCCACTCGAGAAAGTGAACTTTTCGGGCAGTCAAGAATAAACGTCGTGTTCCAAGCTTTACATAAGCAAAATACAGTGATTTTCTAAAGAAAATTAATTAGTAAAAAGGCTAATATACGCATGTATTTTATCTTCAAGCGCTCAGTAATGCATACTTTACCGTACTCATTTATGAGCTGAATATACCACATTACCTCACCCCAACGCGGGTGTTAAGTTCAATTACTGTTCGTTGCCGTTCGATACGGTCCTTTGTTGTTTGTGCATAAGTAATTAATGACTAAATTGTTGCTAATTACTTACATGATACTTACCTAGATACTAAAAGTTCTGTTTTTTGAATGCTTGTGTTTTTTAATAGTTTTCACACTTTTTTTTATTTTTTATAATTGTTTTCTTTACTGCTGGATTTTAGAACATCTGTTACCAAAATTACGTTTATTATAACCAGATGTAGGTATACTAAATCTAAAATTTACCTTAAAATTCCGTTCACTGCACTTTCGAATTTTTAAAAAAATATTAAATCGAATTGGGCCATCGGGCTAAGATAACATTCCCTTCGGACCATTTCTCGCAAAGCACGGTTAAGGAAAACGTTTTCCACGATTGGCCACCATTAAATTAGTACGTGGACTTCCACTCTAAAAAGTGTTTGCTTCAACACTTCTAAAAGTACGAGTGGCCTTAAAACATATATTTTCTACTGTGCACCGCACAACCCTTTTTTATTGTTTTTAGTCAGGAAATTGTTCAACATTTCGGATTATAAAACATTGGCGGTGAACAAGGTCTTTATACTTTTACACAGGTTACCTAAATCCAAAATGGCTGCCATTTTTTTTATCTATAGAAAGTGCTTGACAACGGCTTTTTTGTTTATTTGTGTTTTTGTCAGTTTTTGTAATTAAATTTCATTAAAAACTTTTCAGGGTCCTAAAAGATATCTTTTTCCATAGTAGAAAAGTCCAAGAATTATTTTTTCTCTCAATAAAAACACAACAACTGACAGTCTCCGCCATTTTGACAAGGCCGTGATAAAACTAAACTATCGTTGGTTTGGTTAGGCTTGCTGGTGGACTGTCTTCCAGTTCCCACACTGAAAAAACAATTTCTTGGGGCAAATGGATAATGCATTTTTGATATATCGATACCTTAATTCTGATACGTCGTAACCCACAAAAAAAAGAAAATTCATATTTTTGCGTCAAAGGGTAGTAATTATTCATAGCTATATGCTGCTAAATCCTCGCAACCAACAAAAAATATAAAACGGTAATTCCCGCGATTTCTAACAAGTCTTCATTATGCATACTAATGCTAGTTTGCTTCTAACTTCTCTTATCCCTGTAAGATTTTGTTGATTTGGGTTGCGACGTATTAGAGGGTATCGATCTGCCAAATGCTTTGGATTTTGAATTGGGAACAACATGGTTTTAAAAAAGACACTTTTTTGAATGAAGTTCTTATCTAAATGACTTATATGTTGCACTCAAAAGGCGTATCTTGTTGTCAAAAGCATGATATCCTCAGTTTTAAATCTTGGGCATTTGGCATATATTGCATACTATGCATTTACCAAAACCATTTGTTTTATCAGTGCAACTATTTTAACCAGCTTTTTAATGATGATGTCAAACGCATGATTTTTCAACCTTTAAATTTGACATTTTTTTCTTATCTACCAAGATGAAAAAAGTTACTATATAGAAATTTTTTGTTGAGTTTATGATTGTTCCAGTTAAAATCTAATGTCAACATAAGGACACTTGAAACACTAGTAAGCCGATTTATTTAAAATAAAATTGATATTTCCACTTCTACTTTTATGTGTTAAGAACTCGCATTTTCAAAACTTTTTAATTCATAAAAAATTAAATGGACCCGCTTTAGCGTCTGTCTAAGCATCAAAGTTACTAATAACTTTTTAAAATTTAGTGGTCCTAGTTACATTATAAATCGATGGATTTGATTTTGAGAAAAACTGGTTTTATTTTAATATTAATAATGATTATTATTAAACATCGTTAAAGGATGTAAAATATGTGATTAAATGGAATTTTCTTTTACTAAAAGCAATACAAGTTTTTTTGGTAATCTTAAATAAGTTTTTGTTTAAAATACCCTTAATTATCAATCAAGTATCGAAATGGCCGATATTTTTTAATAAAACATGTTTTTTTATAATTACAAGAGTTTGTTTTCATATTCTCGCGAAAAAACCGGACACTGCAAGAGTGCAATTTGTAAAGAAAACACGTTAAATGAAAAAATTATCTCGTTTTTGATGCACAATTGTAATTTATTTGAATGTTTCCCAAATAATAAAGAAAGCTATCGTTGTCAAAATTATGACAAGAAACTTGTTCATTTAGTTACCGAATAGCTGATATATACAGCGTGGCCAGCCTTCTATCTTGAGGTAGGATTTTTGTATGGGCCATAAGCGCTGGTACACACACGCGTTTTGTTGCAGCGCGTTGCCGCAGCGTTAACGCAATTGCGGTCCGTGATACTATAAAATAAATGAGGCGTTTTTCTGCAGCGCGGTGTCGCAGCGTTAACGCAGCGGTTGCCGCCAATCAAGATATTTTAAAAAGTGTTTGACAATTATTTGACTGGTTTTGTATACCGGGAGTGGTGCTTTTGTTTATCATACAGGTCCGTCTTTCAATAAAGAAGTTTTATTTATACCTTTGTTCTATATCATGCGATAGTTATTTCAACTACTTCCATATGAGCATAGACGAATGAGCTAGAAACTTGAAATATCGGTAGGGTTATGGCATTCTGGTGATAATACAATACAACATTTTTTTTTTATTACAAAAAACAAAATGACGGATTTTTTTATTTATAAACAGATTTGCCTTAATTCTGAAACATCACTGTGCTTAAAGTCATTGAATGCAATTTTTTACTTAGACTTAAATAAATAAATATGATTTATATAATTCTAAACGATAATGTGTATAAAAATCCAAAATTACAGTCTTTTATATTTATAAACCCATTTGCCCCAAATGTGATATATATATATATATATATATATATATATATATATAATATAATATATAATTTTTACTTAGAAATTAGATTGCCATATAGAAATTTAAAATATCTATAAGGATATTTAAAATATAGAGCAAAAGCTAAAAATTACTATATTATTACATATTTATGTTTTTTAAACTTTGCAAATTCATGTAGATCAAAAGAAAACAAACTTTGAGTTTTAATTTCGATATAGGGGTCGATATATATCTGTTTAGGCTGAGTGAGACAGACATACATTATCATTGTTTTTTTATAACCATTGAAGGAGCTCCTAACAAAAGTAAAGAATAATATTCGCCTTCATATGCCAAGTATGTAATATAATATTAAAAAACTAAGTAAGAACCTGTGTTCAGTTTTGCCATATTCCATAAAAACAATCAACGCATTTGCGTTCCCGGGGGAAGTCGCGGCAAACGCAAACCGAACGCGCGTCGCCGCGATGTTCCCGCAATCGCGTCATCACGAACCGCAAATTCGTTAACGCTGCGGCAACGCGCTGCAAAAAAACGCGTGTGTACCGGCGCTAAGGATTGCATGGGAAAGCAGAAAAGCGTAAAACCAACGTTGCCGGTTTAGCGAAAATATCAGTACAAGCCGCGACTTAATTTGCGAAAGGTCAATTTAGTCAGTTTTATGTTTAAGTGCCTGGGTGATATACAACCAGAATAATACATTAAAATTCTGCTTGTTTCTAAAAGTTCACTTACTTTTACAAACAAGCTGTATTTTAGAGTTCTTGATTTTTGTTTCACATTCACTAAAGTTAATGTTGTTTGAAAGATGACTTACCAATCTACAGGTAAGCTACCTATCATTTAATTTTAGTTTACTTAATATGTTTTAAGTCCAACCATAAAAAAAGGTAATGGTGGACCAGTAGCGCAGGGTGGGTAGGGGATGTGGGAAAGGGGCGAGACCTTAGGGGGGTGGCAGAGGTGTGTTGCCTTAAACAAATATCAAAATTATGAGTAGTAGTCCCTCTTAAACCACAAATGAGAATTTGTGTACAGAAGAAGACATTTCTTGTTTAAATTTTTCAGAAAATATTGAAAGAATTGTTGCTCGCAGGCGAAAATAGATATAAATTTTGTTAATAACTAAAAACCTACAAAAAAGAGTTTGAAACCGGAAAGATACGCCGGAGAGCAAAAATCTTTTCAAGGTAAACAGACACCTTAGGAATTCTTTATCTTTCTTGAGCAATGTTGCACTTCTTGTTTGAAATACAAAAAGAACATTTTTAAACAAAAATCGATACAACAAGTAAAGTTATGCATAACTGAGAGTTTTAAGGTAAAATTGTTTAAATAATAATACCCCTTTCTTTTTACCAAAATCTAATGCCATCGGATTGGCTTAAAATCATTTGAGGTCTTCAAACAGACAATTCATTTTACTCGCCGATTTCGGTGTTTTAGGACCTAAAACTCGAATTTAATAAAAGTAAAACTTAAATTTTTACATTTAATAGTCCACCTTTTGTAAAGTGGACTAAAATTCAAGTCATGTAATAATTATCGCCCTAAACAAATGTTTTAGGTCCGCCCTTATACCATTCCCCCTTCGTAGGTAACGGACCACTTGTGTCTGTAGTTTATTTATTAAGGTTATTTTTGGCAACGCTGAAACGCTTTCGACGAGAATCGGGCTTATCAAGGTCTCTCATTAAAACATGCTATACTCTATCTGTTTTTAAACACATATGGAAATTAAGCCCCCTAGAGGTGGACTTGTTTACGCGATATATTTGCAGTGTAATTATCGCGGTCATTTTGCTACTGTGCAATTACCGCTTTAATCTTGAAAGTTAGATATTTTTCTAGAAAATTTTCTTTGCTCTGCAACAAAAATTTAAAAAATTCGTTTTTGCGGCGAAAAACGAGTACACTAATTTTTAACACACATTATCCTTAACTGTAAAGGATTTGGTTGAAAATATATATTCGTAAGACGATACGGTTTTTTGTTTTGATTATTTACTTTTAATTTATTAAGCTATCAAAATTTTTAGCAATTGAGCAGACTTAAATTTTAGACAAAATTATTTTATGTTGCAAAAGCTTCCCGTAAATTAAGCCACCTACCTTATTTAAGCATTTTTAATCATGTTAGGTCCATTAGAGAATAAACCCCAAGTTTATCTTGACACCCTTTCTCATAAAAGGGTGACAAACATTGCGGATCTTAGGTAAACTTGGCTAAACGCGTCATTTCTTGGGAGAATGAGTCGTGAGTAGTTGTTGTAACAGCGAAGGTATTTGCTATTAGTAGCAAAGTTATGTATTGGGAGAATGAGTCGCGAGTAGTTGTTGTAACAGCGAAACTATTTGCTATTAGTAGCAAAGTTATTTATTGCTGTGTGGTAGAATAACTTTTTTTTGCAAAAAAGTTGTGAATAATAAAATATAGGGTAAATATTGGTTTAATAATAAAATTTCAGCATATTTATTTTTGTTTGACATACTAGAGCACTAGGGAGTTACAAATTGGTGTAAATATGGTTTGGAAAAGTATACAGCCATTTACAAGTTTTTAAATATTTTTAATTAAATATTGTTTTTAACATCAACAAGCATTAGTTACATGCAAGACTAGGTTAAGAACATGTAAAAATTATGGCATTGCAGCGACTTGTTCTTAGGCATTTATTTTCAGGATCGCTGTATTTTGATAAAAGTTGTATTCGGCTAATCGGTCCTTTGAGTCATTAACATCACAATAATCTATATTTTGTAACTGGAAACTAATTTAAGAAACTATTTTTAATTTTTAAAATCACATTCTAAGTCAACGCATCTCTGGTTTGCGCTGGTGTCTTTTCTCTTTGTCTAGAACGTTTAAAACACAGTATTTCTCTTTCTTTCTGGCGTGCTTTAGCATTAGAGTTTGGGCGAATTAACGGCAAGCTATGAGTGCCTACAAAGGAGGGTAGTTTTCACTGAGACAAAAAAATTGTTATAGAGCATTCTTTAGTTCGTTTCTGTACGCTTTACTTCGTTTGGTTTTGTTAAAAGTTTTAAATGGAGAAATGTTAAATTTATCAATTATTTTATCTTTGTTATTTATAACTATTTTAATCTTTACTTTTAGAGTTTATTTTAATTTCATGCCTTTTCATTATTGCTATTTCCAGTGTTTTAAAATATTGCTTCTATGTTTTTCTAGTTTTTAAACATCAAATACAAACCTTTCGTTGCCCTTAAATTGGTATTTTTAATTAATATAATAACGCTTAAAATGTTGCTAGATAAATATAATTACAACAAACCTACAAAAGGTTCCTAAAACCTAAAAGTTTAAAGAGTTAATATTACAATACAAAAGTACTACTAGTAAAATTTTATATTTGTTTTTTAAACATAACGAAGTGAAAATGTAAAGTTTAAAGAAAAAAATTAAACAGGTACATAATTGAGAAAAACGCTTATAAGATATATTTCCTCCAAGAACCGCCAAATTCCCTTTCGAGAACGTAATAAATAATAAATTTAATAAAGTTTAATGCTTTTATAATTCATATAAGTTGTTGCCCAAATTGGCAGCTTACAACATTCAAGCCTTGACCACTTGATTTGGCAGTACCACTGTCAAAAAGGCCACCTGTTACACAAAATATGCATTAATACTAAAATTATAGGGTCGGTGTCACTACAAAAGAACTAATAAACAAACAATCAAACAAATCTTACAATTTAAAAGAGCACATTAAAATAAATTAATATTATTAACATTTAACTATTTTAGCCATCCAACGACAAAAGCAATTTGCAAGTTTTTTTATTAGATTTATTTATAACTCTTACATGTTTTTTGAAAAGTTGTCAATCTCTAAAAAGCTTTGTTCACAATTAAGCTCTCAGACAATCCATCTGGCTTGAAGTAGGATTACCAAGACCTATTTGTAGCAGAAGAGATGAGATTTCCCCGAAAAGGTTGTATAAATATATTTATCTGAGGAAAGCTAGGTAAAGTTGGAATGTGAACTTTCTTTGTGTAGGAATTAATTTATTACAAAGTAGTAGGTCCTTAAGCTTGAAGCCCTATTTTAAAGACAAGTGGCGCTTTGTGATAAAGTTTACAAACTTGCACAATTGTTTCCTAGAAATAAAGTCCCGAACGTCCAATTGAAGGCTGGCAACCTGGAGTGGGGAAGGAAGGGTAATGATCAGTATTTTTTAAAGAAATTATACAAAAAATCTAGACACATTCGACATGGGTATAGTTTTGTAGGTTCTCAAGAATGCAGGAATTTAAAAAAAATATAATATTTTTAAGAGCGTAAAGTCGGACCTGGGCCTATAAGAATAGAATATATTTTGACTATTTTCTTTCTAGAAATTAGAGTAATTGTAGGGTTTATAGCAGCAAATTGAAATATACCGGGTGGGCCAAAAAAAACCGGACAATTTTTTTTCATTATAACTTTTGAACTATATCATCGATTTTAGTAGGACAAAATGCACTTGACAGAGAAATATTCAGAGTTTTGACTTAATATATTATTTTGTCCGCCATCTGAAAATTCAAGATGGCGGACGAATTTAAATTGTACCCTTCAAAGATGCTCGTTTATTCTTGTGTTCCAAACACGTTTTAATTATTTATTTAAACCGCTAAAACAGCTGCATTCGTGCCACGTTTAACAAGGTATGAACTATCAAAATCGGTTCAGTGATTTTAAAAAAATATTTTAGTTTCAACCATTGTTTTGCCAATCATGTCTGCATTTAATTGCCAAACATGGCAGGGTGCAAAAATATCGATTAAACAATATTATTTATTTTTAACGAATTCAGTTATGGCAAACAGTTCCGGACTGGGTCCCTTGGGGGTCCTAGGCTGGAGAATAAAGTGGGGTCCCTCTATCAAGAGCCCACCTCGGAAAATTTAAGAAAAATTAAATGTCTGAAACCACCTTTTTCTCATTTAGCTACTTGAGACCAAATCTTATATTTTCTGTTATACTTTACTCATAGGGTTAAAATAAATTTCATGTATTTTTGTTAAATTTTTTACGGGGACGCGTTTCTGCCTCATTAGGCTTCATTCAGCCCGAGCATAACCATAAAATGAATGAAGCCTAATGAGGCAGAAACGCGTCCCCGTAGCTACCTTTACCTCTGAGGTCTTGCCCGTGAAACTCTTTTGTTAAGACTTTATACCTCGTGAACTTCCTTTAAATTTTTTACGTTATCATATTTTCCAATATTGCCACCCCCAATGGAGATAAATACCTTGATTTTTCAAAATACGTACCGTTTGTCCACCGGTGATTTCATCGAAAAAGTCGTAAAAACATTATTTTTAGCATTTTTTAAAAGCTTTCCAACGACGCGTTACACTATCAGTTTATGCTACATGTAACGCAAAGATTTCAGTTCTTTTTAAACATACCAATTTGATTTAATTAGAGTGGTGGGGAAACGCTGTTTTGTATTAGTATATTGACAAGCATACTGAAAATTTCTAACTGGTAACCGAAAGTGAAATATTTTTATGGTATTTGTCAACAAATCTATGGACTATATTATTATAATTTTTATTATAGGTAGTTGTTAGTAAATAAGTACCTACCAAATATGCACACCAGTATTTACCAAGACCTTAAAACTTAGCATTTTAAACCGGGTTTATGTATAAAGTCTGTAGACCTGATACCGATCGGTTATACTAACAGTTCAAATAACTGCAAAGATTTGGTTCATCCTAATGTGAAATATTAAAGTAAGCATTCCTCAGTGAGTTTCATCTCAACCGCATGTAAAACATTTGTAACAAAATGTCATTTTTTGGAAATTTAATCCGTGCAGTCGTAAAATTCACTTTAAAAATAGTCTGAAACTGTAGTACCACACCTGAGAGCAGGTTTAAAGTTCGAAAAACAATAGAAATTATCCATGATTGATAAAAAAACTTATATACAAAAATTTTCAAAGGGAACGTAAAAGAGTTTAGAATGATACATAGATCCCTAATTTTCTACGCAAAATTATTAATATAGTATATTTTATCATGACTACATTTAAAATCAAGTTTCTTAATTTGCGATTTGAAATTGCCGCTAAAACGCTCATTTCTAGCATGGCGTTGCAATGACGTTACAGCGCAGTAAACTTGCGGACACATACACGGCATTCAAGTGTTTATTTGTTTTTGATCTGTGTTTTTACTGGTTTTTATGTAAAAAATGTCCTATAAGTGGTGTGTAGTGCCTCAGTGTTCAAATACTAGCATAAAAACACCTGAAAAACTATTTATTTATGTGCCTACAGCAGTAAAAGAACGAAAAAAGTGGCTAGAACTTGCTCGAACAGACCCAAGGGCCTTATCTAATACATCTTCACTTTGCATTTGTGAAGATCACTTTGATGTGAGTATAAATAAATTGTTTCTATGAATTTTTCTCACGTTGTCTATAATATATATAACTATTTCGTAAATGTCGATGAAATTTTTGAGGTTATGTTTATTACAATAACTATAGTAGCCAGAAAGGTGTACAAATTTTTAGGCGGTGCTAGGCAGTTATTAGGCAGGACTAGGGAGTACCTCTAAATGCAGGATTAGGCAGTGCACATGCAGGCTAAATTTAGGACTGAGCAGTGCATATGCAAGTCTAGACAGTGCATGTTTGTTATGAAGGGTCATAAGAATTCTTTAAAACAAAATGTATTTAGAAAATTTTGTTTTAAAAAAGCAATTTTTGATTGTTTCTTAATAATAATCTATTGTAAGTGGCATATTAAACAAAAAAGCAAAACATATAACCTGACCTCAAAATCTAAATGAGAAAAAGTAGGCGAAGAATATCGTAAAAAACTTTCAGTTATATACAAAACAGCTCATCGAATACAGTACGCAGTACAAAAATCACTTTTTTTGGCAAAGAAGCCTGCCACCATAAAGGAATTCAGCATTGGCAAGTTGGAGCTATCGGCTTTGAATAATCCGTTTTCCATTGAAAATGTTTTTTATAAGCAAAACACAAAATAAAATCTAATTTAGGACGATAATTCGCACTTTAAACCAAAGCAAACATTACCATCCGTAAAAAATAACACAGAAAATAAGTTCGTTCGAGGCGTTTACTGTTCTGTGACGTCACTTGCAGCTGATTGGTAGACCGTCTGTTTTGAATCACGTGGCAAATTGTTTGAATTCAATGAATTTATTTAATTAAAAAAACTATGAATTTGGGAAAAAATTAAACAAAAAAGTTTATTTTTAGCATTCCCAAGACCTAAAGAGATATCTAAAAATAAATTAATATTTATTTTTTAGTACTGTCAAACACCCTATTGAACATCGGTTTAAAATTAACATGTAAAATATAACGAACAGCTGACACTGACTTACACCGTTATTATTGGACATCTCCTGGTGACGTTTGGAGGTTTTACTATGGCTACCATTTTTAAACAAAAATAATAAATTATTTTTTTATTTGCAACCTTTGTGTCAAAATAATGTTTTTGTTGCAACGAAAAAAGATGACTCTTATCGCCAGGTAATTATAAACATTTTATATATTTATACTAAAAACTATTGCTATTGCCTGGCCTCTTTGTATTTGAACTATGTCTGTATGTTTTTAGTAATAAGAATAAATTTATGTCTAACGAATGTATTCATAGTGTGAATACGCGTCAAAAAGGAAATCTGCGCGAGAAATCGTTTCGGCTTGAAATAACCAAAAAAAGTCCAAATTATTTAGTGTAAAAATGTATAACAGTTTACCCAAGCAAATTAAAGATTGTGATAGTATAAATAGTTTTAAAAGGGTTTTAAAGTGCTATTTGTGTGAAAAAACATTGTATGATGTTAAGGACTTTGTGCAATGGACATCCTAATTTTTATTGTTGGTATTTATTATTATCTTATTTCCGACTCTAGGAGTCAAACGTCTCTTCTTCAAAATATATTTTGTGTTCAGAAGAGATTTAAATGCTAAGAGCTAAATTTTTGTTCAGAAGAGATTGTAAAAATTTTGACGTGTCCTATACAATTTGTAAATTGTCTTAAAGAAAATAAATGTATCTTATCTTATCTTATGGTGACAGCTTAACTAATTAACATAAGGCGTCGTTTGGAAAAAAAAATAGTGTAACTAAAACATATAAAGTTAAACTTACCACCAGTATAATAACGGCGTTTTCCTGTAAAGCGCTAAGGCATCCCAAGAATGAGACTATCATAATGACTATACATGCAATGATGAAAATATAGATTCCAATGTAGAACTGTGAAGCGTCGAGGACTTGTAGCCATTGTTGTATACCAGGTTCAAATCTGAGCCAGAGACAGAGAGCTAGTACAGCGGCACCAATCATCTAAAAAATAAAACAAAAATTACGAACATCTAAATCTCGATTCATAAGGTACTTAAACTATTTAATTTAAAATTTATAAGGTCTCTTTGAACATGTAGTAGAAAGTATTTCTATGAATAATAGAGGGTTATCGGAAACCTATTAGCTCTTAGCATTTGAAAAACTTAATGCCAGAAACATTTAGTTTTACCAATTATTATGCACACAAATTTTACTTATAGCGGCAGTAAAGCTTTATTGACACAAAGAAGGAAACCAGAGAAGACATAACATGACACCTGACTCTTATGTGAGTCAAACCGTAGGTCCATGGAGCTTTTCTTGCAGAACTATTCAAATTTACTTAAGACCTAGAAATTTAACAAATAATTGAATTTTAACTTAGGCAGACACAAACGTACTTTCTTATGGTTAGTGTCTGCCAGTCGATACCTTATTGAAATGCGGAAGTTCCTTTGACCAATTCAAACTAAAGCACAAGATATAATGGATCAATGTTACTTAAAGCACAGAACAGTCAGCATATATGCACTTAATTGAATAAGTCGCCGTGCATCGGAATAAGTTTGGGTCTTGTTCAGCCGACGCCAACGCGACGTGGCGTCCATGCACATTTAATACATTTAATTTATTGCATACAAAAAACGACGCTCCATATACTTGGATGCGTAGATTTTCACACAGTAAAAAGTGAGTCAATCGGTTTATAAACCAAGTAAACAAAGAAGCCCTTTTGCGGCATAAAAAAACCAGATAATTGGTAGGAAAAATTAGATATTTAATTTTACATCAACACACATCAATAGCATCGATACATTATTCTTCAAGTTTCATTACTTTTACCATTATTGTGTCAATTCTATGTCAATTAACTGAAATACTCCAAATTTATTAATTTTTGTTGCAGCAATCATAAACGGGACATATGATTTTTTATTTAACCTTTGTGTTTTAAATACTGAAAGTTAAGTTTTAACAAATCATTTTTGAACTTAACCTCCAAAAGGTATTAATTAGTCACGGTGGATAGAATAGACCGGTCTTCGGATCTTATATATATATATGTCGAATTTTCACATCACTGGTGGTCCAGCAGATTTTTGTAAAGAAAAGTTAGATATGATATGAACAACTAATATTTTTTGAATTTTTTGAAAACTAAGGCAATTTTCCTACTGTTTTTTAGTATATTTTTATAAAATAATATTTTTTACACATATTAGTCGTTATTTTGTTTAGCCCGCTTCATTTTTCTTTACACAACATTTAAAATTCGAACGAAATAATGTGTTCGTTTCAACTTTAAAAATCATCCGCTGACCTACATCTCTGTTTACTTCCCAAGTGATGGGTTCACCTTTGATACTAAACGATCAGATTCAGTTTGACTTAGTAGTTTAAGTTTTGTGTAATAAAAAATAGAGCGGGCTAAAGAAAAATAACGACACTACCTCTAGAATATTACATTTTATAAGAATGTACTAGAAAACAGTAGGAAAATTGCCTTAGTTTTCAAAAAATTCAAAAAATATTAGTTGTTTCGTTGTTCATATCAGATCTAACTTTTGTTTACAAAAGTCAGTTGGACCTCCAGTGACGTGGAAAATTCGACATATATATATAAGATCCGAATACCGGTCTATTCTATCCATCGTGTTAATTAGTACCTTAATTTTGATCTAGATGTAAAAAGTTTAATTTTAATTTTTATCTAAATTTTAACAGTTTTAGATAGATTAGCGCTTAGAAAGAATTTGATTTAAAAACCGTTTAATACTCTATTTATTTTAAATAGCTGATTTGTTTAGTTTACAGTTATTATGGTTATATCATGTAATTTTTTTTTGAGTGGAAAAGCATACTGGAATAAAAAGCTTATAAGCGCAGTGCAATGTCAAAAATAAAAATTACATAAACTAATCTTATTTTTGATGATCTTTCGGAAAGTTAAGACAACGATGTTTCTTTGATGAAACACACATCTATTCAAAGTTTATTTCCTCGAATAAATATAGAAACTCCTATATTTATACAAAGTATTGAATTTTGACAGTCGGCGTTGTTTTGTTATTTAAAAGGGTGGGCCATTGGGGTGCCCGGCGGGTCAGTCCGCAACTCCTCGAGAAAAAACTTCGCGAAAGTGATATTGAAAAACCTAGGAACTTTAGTTTCAATTTATATACCAAAAATAGATCTTCTTAAGTGTATTGCATTATTTTATTGTGAGGTCTAGCATAGTCTATTGATCTTCTAGCTTGTATCTTTCACCTTAGATTTAATGCTTTCAACAAAAGGTTTGGTGTAATTTTGTTAAATAATATTGAGTCTGTTCCATCAGGCCGTTCGACAGTCATAAAACCGTCCGAAAAATCCCAAGGCACGCGCAATGCAGTACCAGGACTCTTTTAAAACGGTTTTGGTTAGATGGAACGACCCAATAAACCGACTGCTGTTGAGGTCGTGATCGATTTACCTCAGACATGTGATCATATGCGCGAGAGTTAAATTTTTAGTCACGTGACTAAAAGAAAGGGTAGGTCTGTCGTCTCGCGTAAAGATAGATCGAAGGCAACGTATGAATTCGAGAGCACAAAATTAAAATTGCATACAGTAAGGATTACATAATTACATAGCAGTATCATAATATAATTTTAATTTTAGTTTTTTAAAATGCAGATAAAATTATATTAATTTAATTTATAATCACAAACTATAAACCACTACAGACTGCCTAATAAACTAAATATACCAAAAATTAAAACGAACTTGCATTAGCGCATATTTTTGGGCGAAAGTTGTGAAAAAATATTTGTTTTTTTCTAATATTTCAAGTTTTATGTGAAATTTATATATTTATTTATTTGTATTTTTTAATTTGATTTTTACAAAATATTTGTGAAATTACCTACATATTATAGAAAGCCTTTAATATTCACAAAGTTTTTGTAATTTTATTCATTTTTAGGAAATAGAGATCGTGATACTACTAAGAAGTTAGGAAAATCACATTTTTTAGCTTGTACTTTGGTAGGTATATATAGTTAATGACCTTAATGTCGATGCCTTAAAGCGAAGTCGTTTGTTCTTCCGCCAAATCTGGTGTAAAATTTTACATCCGGTGTTATCCTTCTTCTTTAAACTTTTAATTCACAAGTCACCGGGATTTGCTGCGATCAGGGTAAACCCTTATGTTTCTAAGCAGGCTACTCTATGGTCAATATAGCTTTCTTCCATGTGGTATACCTACACGATTCGCAGTCTCGTAGTAATAAAAACTAAAAGGCTCTTGCAAAAAAATCAACAGATGGCTGCAGATGTTGCACAATTTTTTTTTGGAAATTTAGAGAATATTTGTAAATTTACGTGGCTTTTTGTCATGTCTTAAAATTGGTTGTGAAACTCAATTTATTTTGGCAAAAATTTTAATTTTTTGGGTTATTCACTGTTTTTGAATTTTCTCAGACAAATGTAATTTTTATCTCAGGTGATGTAAACTAGAAATGTGTGTGTTTTACATACAATTTTTCCGCGCCTTCTACTGCGCCTGTCTTCAATCATTGTATTTTAGGGAAGTGCGAAACCAGTTTAAGTGGCTTGATGGAACCGAAAACTGACTTTCCGATAACAGTAGAACGTCGACCTGGAACGCAAAAAGGATTTTTCGTACCGTTTTATGACTGTCGCACGCGATGATGGAACGAAATTATTTTCTTCAATCTTCTAGGATTATACTTACCTACTTCAAATTTATAATTTGTATAATCAAAGATTTATAATCAAAGATTTTGCTTTGATCAAAGCCTTGATAAACGTTAATACAAAAACAACTATATAAATAACGAACTCGTGCTTTTCCTATAAAGCAAAGCGCCGTCATTACTTCGATGTCTTTTTAATAAAGGTTGCTACACACGTACAAATTGTCAATCCTGTCAATGAGAAACTTTATATCGAATTGGTCGACGATATTCCCAGCACGCCTGGCCGAGCTGCTCGACTTTCGTCAATGTTTATTGTGGCAATTTTTAGCTGAAGCATAGAAAAATATAAATTTGCAGAAAGCGTTTTAGAGGGCTCTGCAAGACCATCAAAAAAATACAGGCCACGACACTGAAAAAATCAGCTGTTCTCGGTGGGCTGACTTTTACATTGGGTCTTATGGGAGGTCAGGTGATATTTTTAAAATGGCGCTACAAATTTCCGCGAAATTTCAGTAAAATATTCTCAAACACCATCCCGATATTTCAGCAAACTTTTGTAAGGATGCAAGATGAATAAAAGGTGAAAACCAATTGAGTCTGGAGTTAAACAAAATACATTTTAGTTTTAAAAAAAAGGGTGGGGGTAAATTTCAAAAATTAGAATTTAATCAAAACATGGCTTGTGTGGTATCAAACGAAAGATAATTGAGTCTGGAATTGAATAAAATATATTTCAATTTTTAGTAATATTAGCTCACACGTACACTTTAACTATAGTACCTAGTGTGAGCTTAAGTGCCCATAAATTGGCAGAGTATTTTCTAAATGTATAGTGATCCTTAATTTTTCAGAGCCATTTGATTAGCTCACACTAAAATGAAATTTAAAACAGAAGCGAATGTGACAAACACAGATGTCAAATTTATGTCAAATATAACAGTTAGCATGCGGTACACGGCGGGTAATTTAAATCCAAAATAGGAAATGCTAAATCTTGAAGATTTTAACCTTTTAATCACCTTGCATCCTTACAAAAGTTTGGTGGAATATCGGGATGGTGTCTGAGAATATTTCACTGAAATTTCGCGGAAATCTGTAGTGCCATTTTGAAAATATCATAAAAAAACATCTGACCTTCCATAAGACCCAATGTAAAAGTCAGCCCCCGGAGAACAGCTGATTTTTTCAGGGTCGTGGCCTGTATGTTTTTGTGGGCCTTGGTTGGTGATAAGAATAACGATATTTTAATCCGGTTTTTAAAGATTGCAAGTTATTTCGTGCTACTTATAACAGGCGCGAATCTACGGGGAGGAGAAAAACGGGAAAGGGGTTGCATAATTTTTTTGAAGATAAGCCATTGATATTGACCCTTCTCCCAATAAAATTCCTAGATCCGCCCCTGTTCATGTTGTTAATTTGTTGATATGATATTACTTATTAAAATCCTTGGTCACCGTTTAATGCAATTTTATTATATACACAAAATTTGTTGCTAAACCAAAAAATGATTAGAAAATTATTTATTGCATTTAATTAATGACAAATAATTTTAAGAATTATTTTTTATTGGAGGCCTACAAAATTTATAAATGTACACTAAAAAAAAAATTAAATATATATTTTTTTACACTTTTAGTTGCTCCACAGTTTTAATCAAATAACTTAAAAATATCAACTTTATGTAATATCTCAAAAACTAAAAGTAGCTGATCTTTATATCAATAAGAAATTTTCATGAATAAAAAAGTTATAGGCCCCCTCCCAAAATGCAGATTTCGAAAAAGCCCCCCATAGCTTCAAAACAGCTTGCAATATCAAGATGCGGTTTTCACATTTAATCATCTTTTGAAAATTGAGGCTTGCAAGTGGGAGTAGGTTTTTCGTATCTCTCCCAGAAATACCTAAAACCACCAAAAACGGATTTGGGACACCCTGTACATATTTTTTGAGTTATTGCTTTTTTATTTGTTTTCGTACATTTTTTGTGCCAAGTAGAAGAAATATGAATTAAAAAGAAAAGAAACAATTATATGTAATTTTTTTTTTAATACGCATATCACTCCTTTGAATGAATATAAGCCACGATGGCGGATGTAGGCCGACAATTTTTTATGAGCCATAATTGAGATAAGCCTAAGCTTCATATCTATTAAAGAAATATAGCTCGGCAAGACCCGGCAGGCAACTAAAACGCTTTGATAAGGGAAGAATTAGGCAAATATATATATTACCAAATTTAAAATATTTCCTAAACGTACAAAGTAAACAACAAAGAACCAAATTGCATTTTAAAATATGGTACGTACCATCTGTTTCCATTTTCAATAATTTGTTTTTCTAATATGAGCCACACGAAAACACATTAACAACACTAACTAACACGTCAAAACAAAGGTCTAGAACAAAGGCCTGTGATTCCAAAATTCATATTAGGTTTCGACTGACCTCACGGCACGATGCAAGTAGAGGGGGAAGTTTCATGGGGATGGCTAGATAGATAGGTTATTAGACTAAAACAAAAAAATGGTTATAAGGTAGTTTTGAGTATCTTGGTAATATTTACTTTTAACCAGTTTTATTATACAGATACTCCTTCGTGTATCGCCAACATTTAAACTACGTCAGCACATTCCTTCAAATCCTTTAGCTTGGATAAACCTTAAACCTTATATTACGTCTTTGTACGAAATGTTCATATTCCGAGGAATTTTATTGTAACTATTTTAATTAGAAGTACAGAATAAAATACTAAATGCATTTAAGGCTTGGCCTTTATAATTGCTAAACTGACATTTTATGATGCCATGCTCTAGTACATAAAATGTTACTCGACGCGATATTGTAAAATTTAATTTGAACCTCTTTTGATTATTAAAACCTGCAATATTGTAGACATCAAAAACTGCTGCTTTTTTTAATAATTATTATTGTATTATAATTGTTAACAAACGTGAAATTTCATACCCGTGAATTTAAAAATCAAACAAGTTTCATGGCTAATCGGGCAAAAAGGAGTTTTTTGTTTCCCTTATATTTTTCCGTGGGTAGCTTGAAAGCTTAACCTCACGGGGGTCCAAGATCTAATGGACACCTAATAAGTGTTGACAGTTAACCGTTTCGTCCTTATGGGACTCCTCAGAACACTGCTGGTCAAGTGACAAATCTTGCGAAGATAATCAAACGGTTTTGTCTCTAATTAAATGTAATTAGTGAGCGAACTATAGCAAGAGGCGCCATCCACCGAGATACGAGAGAAACAAAAAACCAAAAGCAGGCGAAAGAAAACACTGCTATACAATATCGATCAATGAAAAGATCGAATGCAAATAAAAGAAAACAACTATAGTCCGTGACCTACGACAGCTCTTTGTCTTTTCAGGCCGGATCAACGCATTTTGCATTTTTACCCGTCATCAAGACTGAGCGTCAATCAACGGAATTTTTAAGCCAAATAATACTAACAAACGTGAAATTTCATACCCGTGAATTTAAAAATCAAACAAGTTTCATGGCTAATCGGGCAAAAAGGAGTTTTTTGTTTCCCTTATATTTTTCCGTGGGTAGCTTGAAAGCTTAACCTCACGGGGGTCCAAGATCTAATGGACACCTAATAAGTGTTGACAGTTAACCGTTTCGTCCTTATGGGACTCCTCAGAACACTGCTGGTCAAGTGACAAATCTTGCGAAGTTAATCAAACGGTTTTGTCTCTAATTAAATGTAATTAGTGAGCGAACTATAGCAAGAGGCGCCATCCACCGAGATACGAGAGAAACAAAAAACCAAAAGCAGGCGAAAGAAAACACTGCTATACAATATCGATCAATGAAAAGATCGAATGCAAATAAAAGAAAACAACTATAGTCCGTGACCTACGACAGCTCTTTGTCTTTTCAGGCCGGATCAACGCATTTTGCATTTTTACCCGTCATCAAGACTGAGCGTCAATCAACGGAATTTTTAAGCCAAATAATACTAACAAAGGTGAAATTTCATACCCGTGAATTTAAAAATCAAACAAGTTTCATGGCTAATCGGGCAAAAAGGAGTTTTTTGTTTCCCTTATATTTTTCCGTGGGTAGCTTGAAAGCTTAACCTCACGGGGGTCCAAGATCTAATGGACACCTAATAAGTGTTGACAGTTAACCGTTTCGTCCTTATGGGACTCCTCAGAACACTGCTGGTCAAGTGACAAATCTTGCGAAGTTAATCAAACGGTTTTGTCTCTAGTTAAATGTAATTAGTGAGCGAACTATAGCAAGAGGCGCCATCCACCGAGATACGAGAGAAACAAAAAACCAAAAGCAGGCGAAAGAAAACACTGCTATACAATATCGATCAATGAAAAGATCGAATGCAAATAAAAGAAAACAACTATAGTCCGTGACCTACGACAGCTCTTTGTCTTTTCAGGCCGGATCAACGCATTTTGCATTTTTACCCGTCATCAAGACTGAGCGTCAATCAACGGAATTTTTAAGCCAAATAATACTAACAAACGTGAAATTTCATACCCGTGAATTTAAAAATCAAACAAGTTTCATGGCTAATCGGGCAAAAAGGAGTTTTTTGTTTCCCTTATATTTTTCCGTGGGTAGCTTGAAAGCTTAACCTCACGGGGGTCCAAGATCTAATGGACACCTAATAAGTGTTGACAGTTAACCGTTTCGTCCTTATGGGACTCCTCAGAACACTGCTGGTCAAGTGACAAATCTTGCGAAGTTAATCAAACGGTTTTGTCTCTAATTAAATGTAATTAGTGAGCGAACTATAGCAAGAGGCGCCATCCACCGAGATACGAGAGAAACAAAAAACCAAAAGCAGGCGAAAGAAAACACTGCTATACAATATCGATCAATGAAAAGATCGAATGCAAATAAAAGAAAACAACTATAGTCCGTGACCTACGACAGCTCTTTGTCTTTTCAGGCCGGATCAACGCATTTTGCATTTTTACCCGTCATCAAGACTGAGCGTCAATCAACGGAATTTTTAAGCCAAATAATACTAACAAACGTGAAATTTCATACCCGTGAATTTAAAAATCAAACAAGTTTCATGGCTAATCGGGCAAAAAGGAGTTTTTTGTTTCCCTTATATTTTTCCGTGGGTAGCTTGAAAGCTTAACCTCACGGGGGTCCAAGATCTAATGGACACCTAATAAGTGTTGACAGTTAACCGTTTCGTCCTTATGGGACTCCTCAGAACACTGCTGGTCAAGTGACAAATCTTGCGAAGTTAATCAAACGGTTTTGTCTCTAATTAAATGTAATTAGTGAGCGAACTATAGCAAGAGGCGCCATCCACCGAGATACGAGAGAAACAAAAAACCAAAAGCAGGCGAAAGAAAACACTGCTATACAATATCGATCAATGAAAAGATCGAATGCAAATAAAAGAAAACAACTATAGTCCGTGACCTACGACAGCTCTTTGTCTTTTCAGGCCGGAACAACGCATTTTGCATTTTTACCCGTCATCAAGATCATCATCCCGTCATCTTGATGACGGGTAAAAATGCAAAATGCGTTGATCCGGCCTGAAAAGACAAAGAGCTGTCGTAGGTCACGGACTATAGTTGTTTTCTTTTATTTGCATTCGATCTTTTCATTGATCGATATTGTATAGCAGTGTTTTCTTTCGCCTGCTTTTGGTTTTTTGTTTCTCTCGTATCTCGGTGGATGGCGCCTCTTGCTATAGTTCGCTCACTAATTACATTTAATTAGAGACAAAACCGTTTGATTAACTTCGCAAGATTTGTCACTTGACCAGCAGTGTTCTGAGGAGTCCCATAAGGACGAAACGGTTAACTGTCAAAACTTATTAGGTGTCCATTAGATCTTGGACCCCCGTGAGGTTAAGCTTTCAAGCTACCCACGGAAAAATATAAGGGAAACAAAAAACTCCTTTTTGCCCGATTAGCCATGAAACTTGTTTGATTTTTAAATTCACGGGTATGAAATTTCACGTTTGTTAGTATTATTTGGCTTAAAAATTCCGTTGATTGACGCTCAGTCTTGATGACGGGTAAAAATGCAAAATGCGTTGATCCGGCCTGAAAAGACAAAGAGCTGTCGTAGGTCACGGACTATAGTTGTTTTCTTTTATTTGCATTCGATCTTTTCATTGATCGATATTGTATAGCAGTGTTTTCTTTCGCCTGCTTTTGGTTTTTTGTTTCTCTCGTATCTCGGTGGATGGCGCCTCTTGCTATAGTTCGCTCACTAATTACATTTAATTAGAGACAAAACCGTTTGATTAACTTCGCAAGATTTGTCACTTGACCAGCAGTGTTCTGAGGAGTCCCATAAGGACGAAACGGTTAACTGTCAACACTTATTAGGTGTCCATTAGATCTTGGACCCCCGTGAGGTTAAGCTTTCAAGCTACCCACGGAAAAATATAAGGGAAACAAAAAACTCCTTTTTGCCCGATTAGCCATGAAACTTGTTTGATTTTTAAATTCACGGGTATGAAATTTCACGTTTGTTAGTATTATTTGGCTTAAAAATTCCGTTGATTGACGCTCAGTCTTGATGACGGGTAAAAATGCAAAATGCGTTGATCCGGCCTGAAAAGACAAAGAGCTGTCGTAGGTCACGGACTATAGTTGTTTTCTTTTATTTGCATTCGATCTTGTCATTGATCGATATTGTATAGCAGTGTTTTCTTTCGCCTGCTTTTGGTTTTTTGTTTCTCTCGTATCTCGGTGGATGGCGCCTCTTGCTATAGTTCGCTCACTAATTACATTTAATTAGAGACAAAACCGTTTGATTAACTTCGCAAGATTTGTCACTTGACCAGCAGTGTTCTGAGAAGTCCCATAAGGACGAAACGGTTAACTGTCAACACTTATTAGGTGTCCATTAGATCTTGGACCCCCGTGAGGTTAAGCTTTCAAGCTACCCACGGAAAAATATAAGGGAAACAAAAAACTCCTTTTTGCCCGATTAGCCATGAAACTTGTTTGATTATTATAATTGTTTGAAAACAATCACAATTACCGATTAACAATTTTAAAAAGCAGTGGTTCGGTTAACATAATATAGGTAATAAAAGGAAATTGTTTCCATCAGACACAAAACACAGAATGACATTCAGAATCCTCGGCCCACTTTCTAGAAAAAATAAAAATTTTAAATTATAAAAAACAGACAATTTAAACCACTAGAGGCATGATCAGAGTTAGATTTTCTTCCTTTTGTACGCATGTACAAAGAAAGAACTTTTAAAAAAGCGAATTGCAATATCTCAAATTTGAAAGGCAATAAAGATCGGCCTTTTTTTCCGGCATTTCTTATATTGGAGATTAGCTACTACTAACTAAACTACTTACCTAATTTTTACAATACATAGCTTAGAGCACTCCCTCTAAACACAAAAATATTTTAATAACTTCCAAATAATGTATAGATAAAAACATAACGTTAGTTTGGATGTTAGTTCTACCGCAATGTTCATAGTGAAATAAAAGCATAATAACCCGTTTTATGACGTTAGAAAAATAGCCTCATGTTTTTCTAACATTAAAAATAAACAGTTTTTCCAACATCAGCAAACGAATATTTTTATCAGAATTTTTCCAACCTTGAAAAAATACTGTTTTTTTAACACTGAAAAAATATATAAGTTTTTTTATTTCTTTATTTTCAAATATCTCAAAAGGTAATTGGGCTCTCGTATCTTTTACAAAAAAAATAAAAATCCTGGTAAGCAATCATTTTCTAGTATGTCACTTAGTTCTAAGACAATTTGCGGCTTCGCCGCAGCCGACCTTACTCACCGCCGCTGTATCACTTTCCGCGCGCCGTTTATTTCGCCGCCGACTCAACTCGCCGCCGTCTTATTTACCTACTTTCTACACCGGCGAATTGTTCCGGCGGCGTATTATTCCAGTACGGCGGCAAGCTGGCCCGGCGGGGGGTTAAATTCTCCGAGTTAAGGTACGGCGTAACGTAGAACCTTTTTTTTAATAGAAAAAGTAATCCTTAACCATAAATGACGTATATAGAAAAAAATTCACTTTAGTAATTTTTCCTAACTTATTATGTGGTGGTAATTCATTTAAATCACTACATACCTATTTGTCACTTTTTTAGCTATACCTATACTAAGTATATCTTTTGCATAAACTGAAGTATATTGCGATTCAAATTTGTACTCACTTTTATTCTTAATATTTGTGCCTTTAATTTCAAATATTTCGTCGCCTTTCTCACAATAGGTCCTTACTAGCATTTGGTAAATTTGTCAGGGTATCTATTCTGGGTCTTGAACGATGTGACTATCCACTTCACATGCTTTGACCAATAGCAAACTCTTTGCGGTCGCGTGTTGTGCGAAATGACTTGTCTCGACCTTTCTATCACATACTATCACAGTTTATATATATAATAAGATATTATAATATTGTCATAAAAGGTCAGAAAGTTGGAGCAGGAAAAGTGTGTATATACCTATATTATTTACTAACACAATACATTACAAACTTTATTCACATACAGCTTCTCGATTAACTAGGTAGCTCTTTTTTTGTGGTTTAAAGATTTTAAAGATGGGATTAAAAAATTGTGAAATTATTTTTTATATCTTCATAGCTATATTTGATCCATTCGGTAATTTTTAAATTGTATGTTTTTTTATTCTTTAGATTTTTTATGTTTGCAGGTATCATATTGTAGAGTCTTGACCCAATAAAGGCCACATGCCTCTGCGCTGCTTTGAAGTCCACTTTAGGAATAGCAATTTGTTGATTGGTTATAGATCTAGTGTTTATATTATGTACTAATGATTTTTTGCATTTTTTACTTTAAACATAAATTTAGCTATAGTGCCATCACTTGGAGCACACCACCCTCCCTAAAGAGATCTATACTATTGTATCTTTTTGGTTTTTTTAATATAATTTTGAGAATGTATTTTTGTGTTATTATCAAATTATTTAATGTCATTGTGCAGGCACTTCCCCAGATCCCTATACTATAGTTAATTATAGATTCAATTAAGTCTTGATAAACCATTTTTAAGAGTTTTTGGGGCATAAACTGACGCAATTGTTAAAGATACCCATGAGAGCTAAAAAACGAAAAAGGGGTAATTTTAAATCAGCCCAGTCAGCTTAGTTTTAAAGCCATTCGTTTCTTTTTTTTTATTTAGTTAGGTAATAGAATTCACTTGGAATACATGATGGTGGCCTTTGTAAAAATTTAAAGATAGTTTAAACTTTTTGTATTATATATAAGCCACTACGTAAGAATTATTTTTGTAATATGTTAGTTATGCCCTATACTAATATGTGTAGATAAGCCATAACTTACTTAAAGCTTGGCCGGCTTTAGTTTTCAAAAAAAACCAAAAGTATAAAATATTTATTAAAGATACATTCTCCGTATCTTTTATTTACCAAAATCACTTGGACAGTCAGTGACGTCAAAAAAAAGATGGTGGACAAAAGACGACGACCGACTTAACTTTCTTCTATGAACCATGCTCTTCGCCAAATTTACTTAACTGGTAGTAGGTTTTCTGTTTTCTTTCTTTCCTTAAAAAATACCATCTTATAATTAAAACTCTACAACGTTAATGACGAAAAAAAATTATTCATTGCGCGAAGTAATGCGCGGAATCTTGGAATTTGCGACACATTAATAGCATACCGTGTCGTTCTAGGCGTTCCTTGTTTTACTTGATATTTTTGCCAGTAAACTGATTTCCGACACCCTTCTAGACGCATTACAAAAACGCTGGACCGGACAGGATGCCAGTCTATGGATAGGGCATAGGTCACGCGACGCGGCGATTTCCAGGGTCACTTGAACAGAAAGACTGACGCTCTCTTACCCCAAGGTCCATAGAACAAAGCGGTCGTCGTAGTTTGTTCGCTATCTTTTGCTTTGATGTCACTGACTGTACAGCTGATTTTCGTAAATCAAAGTTAGGTAGCATATCTCTATAATGAATATTCTATGCTTTTGTTATTTTTTTAAAACTAAAGCAATTTTCCAACTGTTTTTTAGTATACGCTTCTAAAATATTTTTTTTAATTGTATTGCTGTTAATTTTTTTTTAGGTACTGCTTTATTTTACACTACAGAAAAATTAAAATACAATTAAAATCGTTGTGATAAAAACAAATGGGTGCAGGTGATCTAATCACTTTCGATACTAAATGATCAAATTCGTTTTCGCCTATTTTTTAACAAAAATTTGCAGGCTTCGCACCACATTCATATTTTATAAAAAAGTTCATATTTTTTCACACTTAATATAAATAAAACTTTATATTAAAAAAAAACTTTACATTTTCTCCAAAGAAGATCGACTTAGAGGGTTACTGTTTGATCTAGTAAATGTTGAAGTAAATAAAAATTTATTCTTGTTAATACATAATAAAAAAAGTTATAATTTTGTTGCCTTTCCTTTCTTTTTTAATTTAGTTTATTGTTGTTTTCTAATGGAAAAAATAATAGACTTAAATTAAATTTAAAAGATGAATGGTAACAATCAATTTATCATGTAGTGCAGTAAAAAACAGGAGTAAGCGAACTTTTTTGCAGTAAGTGTTGTAGGGCCATATAGATCTTAAAAGTTTTTTTCTCCAAACCGGAAGTCAAAAAAATATAAATGATTTTTAGAATTATTATGCTTTAATTTCTTTGGACTGGAACTGTTATTTATGGTTTTAGGTAAAGCGTTGCATTACTGCATTTTGTTATTTAAAAAAAGTTTTTTTTTCCCTGGCACAGCATTCTGAAGGTGAGAAGCACAAAAAAAAATTATGCAGCAGTCTCAAAATTTGATATAGGGATTATCTACAAAAACGATGTGGCAGCAAGTAAAATGTTGAGTTTCTTTGATATATTATCTTGAAATAGATATTTTTTTACTGTCAGGATAGAAAATAATGTCCTATTAACTAAATGAAACAAGTTACGTTTATAAGCAATCGCACATTAACCCTAAACAACCTAAGGAAATGAATTTCTGTTATGGTCCAATTTGTATTAAAAATGTATACGGAATTAAAAGCAATAAGCGACTGACCGGTCATCGATGATGTTTATACGGGAAACAAAACACATCTCGATATCCTATGAATGGCAAACGGTTTTTAATAAAAGCATCTCCAAAAGAGTTTAGCAGTTAGTTGTAAGCTGAGAACGTAACGTCCCACAAGTGCAAGTTAACAGTGAAGACAAGTAGTAGTCAGAAGTCAAGCGTATCTAGAGGATACGCATTTTGTTGTTGTTGTTGTAAGTAGTAATTATAAGTATTGTTAATAAAAACATAAACCTAACTTAAACTGCGTTACGTTACGTTAAAACCCCCTCGTAACAATACCATAAAACACAATTTTAAAAAATGGGCCACGTTTTTATTTGTCCATACTCCATCCAGCCCTAATTCAACTTTTTGAGAACGTTTCCGAGGTCCTTCGGGATCGTTCCTTTAAGGGTAAAAGATTTAGAGACAAGAAACGCTGTCTAGAGGAAACAGGATATTGGTTTGGATTAAAAATTGCTATAATAATTACTTTGGGTTCTGATTTACACAGGTTGATAATATAGGTAAAATTTTCTTAGTTTTAATCGTATAGCCGGCACTGCATTCCACTTTGCTTTTTTTTGTAGAAACTACACTTACTTACACCCTATTGACTCAACTATCACCCATTCGTAGCCCTCCGGATTCCCTGGCCTGGGCCACTTGAGATGTTTAATTTTCAAACCCCAAAAACCAAATGCCAGGACCCCCAAAAAGCCATCGTCGACTTCACTGTTCCGCTTCCACGTCCGTCTCTTTGCGTGACAGCTAACTTTGACGTCCTCGCAAAAGTTCAGCATGAAGCCGTTCTATTGGTCAATTATTGCAAACCCCGAAGCATTAACCTAGTTTTTGGCCTAGGAACTCAGGGCAACGAACCCATTACGATTTTTGTGTAATTGTTTAGATTAAATTGCGTCAACCAAAAATTACAGCTGCAATTTATAACTTATTAAGGAATATTTAACCGCCCACTGAGTGCGCCCATCTGTAAATCTATGTTTCTTAAAAAAAGTTGGGTTTGGCTTAACCGACCATTTAGAGGACCAAAAAAACTTAATATTTCACTTAAATTTCCACATATTTTTTATATTCACATCAAAAAATTTCATATTTTATAATATAATTTTGCTTTTTATCTATCTGAGCCTTGATTATGAAACCTTCAATACTAAGCCTAGATGCTCAATTATATTGTGAAGTTTGTAGTAATGTGCAATAGTTATTTACCTAACTAGTGCGGAAAGTGATACTTTTACGCACGCGACGGCAGTTGCCCGAACGACGCTTTGCGGAGTTCGGGCACGCCGTCAAGGGCGGAAAAGGCACTTTCCGCAAGAGTTAGGTACAATATTTTTCCTAGTTGCATAAAAAGCTTGGTTTTACATTTTAATATATTTGGTATTTTTTACATTAAAACAGCAAAAAAGAAATTCTGTTTTCATTTTTAATTTAATTGAGTTTATAAATGGGTCAATAAGTCTAATTAGGCCTAAAATTAACGGCGTGCGGAAAGTTCAACTTTCCGCACGCAAATGCGTGCGTAAAAGTGCACTTTTACGCACGCAAGTAGGAAAAATTATTGATTTTTATCCCACCTGCAGATATCGTAAGGTCAAACTTCCTTTTATTTTCCCGTGCTATATGGTTTACGATTTAACAGAGCATTGAAGCATAATAGCGAATTTCACAATGTTCCAAAAAGTGCTGGGCAGAAGGTTTTCAAAAATGGTTTTATCAAATCAACAAAGTGTATATAGATAATTATTAAGAAAACAAATGAAAATTTTAACAAATGTAAAAAAAGTATACTCTAGTGTTAACAGTATCAAAACACTTTCAGCGTGACCCTCGGGTTACAACAATTTTTTTTTTTTAGTGGCATTATCTTATGGGTCGCGGTTCGTTTGTCGAAAACACGTTTATCGAAAACATCTCTATCGAAGACATTTTGATCGAAAATCTTAATTTCGAATGACATTTTGATCGAAAATCCTAATTTCGAATGACATTTTGATCTAAAATCTTAATTTCGAATGGCATTTTTATCGAATAGCAATTTAATCGAAAATCTTTTATTCGGTTCGGTTCGGTTCGGTTCGGTTCGGTTCGGTTCGGTTCGGTTCGGTTCGGTTCGGTTCGGTTCGGTTCGGTTCGGTTCGGGTACACCCCCTCAAGGATCCCAGGAAAGAAATCAGGAAAGTTTTTTTTTGAAAAAATATGATTGAAAAGAGACCCCTTTATCGAATTATATATATAACTTCATTCTCAGATTGTGTTTTCGATTAAAAAGCGATTCGCCAAAAATGTTTTCGATTAAAAAGTCATTCAAAAAAGTTGTATTCGATAAAAAAGTTTTCGATTAAAGCATTATTCGATCAAAATTTCATTCGAAATTAAGATTTTCGATCAAAATGTCTTCGATAAAGATGTTTAGGATAAACGTGTTTTCGACAAACGAACCGCGACCCTTATCTTATGTCTTTGTCATAATAAACCCATGGTATAGATCAAAAATAAAATGGTCTCACGCCAAAATTTAAAATTCAGCGTCACTTTTCATGATACAGTGGCCCTAGCTGGTCTGGCTTGGCATGCCGGCGTTTTCCAAATGAGGCCGGGGATGAAGAGAACGTCAGAAATGTATTGGGGTTTATGGAGATTGGGGGTGATAGCCACGATATCCCAAGGATATTGGCCCTAGTATGCTCTGCACTTAAATTGGAATTTGTTGGTGGTTATATGCTGCCAGTTAAGGGGTCAACGCATTTATCTATTGAGGTAACACTTTGCATCTTAATGACTATATTTTGAAATATTTTACGTAATATTATTTAAGATTTATTTGAGCTATAAAAGTTAAAAGTAAAGGCTTTTATGGGTAGTGTCCCTTAATATTTTTGACAGTTATTTCATTTAAATGTAAGAACTGTCAAATAATTTAGGGACACTAGATATGAGAGGAAAGTAAGATACGAAAATCTTATCCTTTTATCTAATTATGTCTTATAGGTACATGTAGTTTGAAGGCCTGAAACGAGATATCATATATTACTTTATTATTAATCGGAATTTAGAGGCTCGACTAATTTACATTGTGCAGCTGATTTAAAAAAACTACTAGCTTCTTTTAAAGTACATTTTCCGAAATTTGAGGAGTGTATTCTACGCCACCTTCAGCTTTGTCAAAACTTCAGTATTTTAACAATATCAAAAATGACAAATAAACAAATAATAACATTGCTATCAGTTACAGAATAATAAAAACATAAACAGTATTTAATTTTAAAATGGCTTTACTTACGACCAAAGAGCTAATTGTAAGTCCACATAATTTCAACCAATTTAAAAATATTTTTGAACCTCGAGTTTTTTGACGATGGTAAATTTTTGTGTAGTTATTCTCCGCCTAATTTTCGGATGGTTGTGCAGCCCAATATAAAAACAGAAAAGTATTTTAAATTTGTGCTGTCAGTTGGTCTTTCAGATTAAATGGCAATTCTTTGCAACGTCCCTTGGAAAAAGCGCGTGTGATGGACTTGGGGGAACTGTGAAGAGAATGACAGCTAAAGCCAGTCTGCAGCGAGCTTACGAGAACCATATTTTGACGCCGCTTCAACTATACCAATATGCTACAGAAAATATCCATGGCATAAAATTTGAATACACCACTGCTAAAGATTACGAAGAAGCTGACAGGAAGCTCTCTTGGCGATTTACTACATCAAAAGCAATTCTCTTGGCATACAGAAGCTTCGCTCTTTTTATCCAGTTTCGGAAGATCAGGTGATCATGAAGCGGTACCACTTTAGTCAAGATGAGTTTTGCCATCACGTACGAAAAATCGTGGCGTCTACATAAGTAAAAATGACTAAAAACTTTTTAAATAGTATAATTCCAGTCACGGCTAATTTATAGTAAACATTTTAAAGGAAATTGTCAAATAGTTTTATTTAAGGTAAAATAAAAGGATTTTGAACAACATCAATTTACAAAAATAAATTTTTAAAATGGGAACCCACTGTCATCCCATGATAAAACTTGGCATACATTTAAATAAATAGCCTTAAAAACAAATATGAAAAAATTGAGCAATATAAAAAATCCGTTTTTAAACTGCATAAAAAATAAATTTTGTGCTTAGACCTATAAGACTACACAGTAACTTTTACCTTGATATGCCCAAGACTTTATTAATAACAATGGTTTAAAAAGATCAAGTCAGTGCTAAAAAAGGCGATATAAGCCATATAAAAAAATTAATAACTCCAAAACTAGACAGCTAAAAAATCAAAAAATTTGCATTTTTACTTTTTTCTACTTAGTAAAGAATTTGACCAAAAATTATTAAAATCAAAGGTGATAAGGTCCAAACCATTAGTTGATTTGATATGGATTAATCCTAAAGCCAAAATGGTTACTAAGTTGGAAATGATTGGCCCGTTCCAGCACCAGCGGTAGCATAGCATTTTAACGTTAGCCGAACAACAGTTTGTTCTATAAATAAAAGATTGGTAAAAGAACAATCACTTGAAAGGAAACAGGGATGATCTGACTGGCCAAATGTAAGTCAAGCACGGGAAGATCAGGCGCTACCTCGAGTATTCTAAAATGACCATTTCGAGAAAGCAAAGAACGCATGCATTTTTTTACAGTTTTCAGGCAGCTAAACACCCCTTTACCGTAGAATTCAATCATCAATCAGGTGCCAAACCGCAGCAAAAAAGATTGACCTTACTTTTTAACTGAAGTATTTATCAAAGCTAATAAAAATATTCAATTCAAAATTAAATTTAATTTCACAGAAACAAGCACGTTATTTCTTAAAACGACCAAAAATTTATTGATAGCTGGTTTATATCAAGTTTTATTTTATTTATTTTTTAACCATACAAAGGGAAAAACAGTCCTCTTATTGGACGTCAAAACACTACTGTAAAATATAATTGTTAACCCTATATAACGAAAATGTATACTACCTTAATAATACTTAATATTACGAGTTTTTCCAGTTGTTACAGATTTTTTTAAAATCAGCTCTACCTTGCTTTTATTTCCACACAACGACCTGTTGTCCTTTTCCTAAATACTTCATAAATATCACCCACACCTACTTATACGCGGTATCGCAAACCCTTAAAGTGATCCTCAATCGACTGCTTCTGGATGAATGGTGCTGTCTATACTGGATCTCTCTTTCTCCATGTTTTCATTGATTCACGAGGGTAAGTCGAGTCATACTTTTATAGTTATACGCGTTAAATAACACCGGTTACGTAACTCTCTACTTTACTACTTTTACATTACACACTAAAAGGGTGTTTAACATCTCCTTTCACTATCCATTGCGGAAACCTGTTCTTGTGTTCACAATTAGCTTCTTTGGTAACTTGGATGCCTAACGTACTTACCCTGTTACGTAACCGAGCAGTTAGTGAAACATACGGAAATAAAATTTGCCCAATAGTAGAACAATATTTTTTGTACAAATATCTTTGGAGAGTAGACATTTAAAATAAATATTATAACTTTATATTACATATATTTTTTATATTTAGACAAATAAATAAAATATTTTTAAATTGTTGTTACTTAAAGAAACAAGGAAGAAAGTTCAAATTTTATTAATATTAGCTCACACTACTACTATATAAGTAGTGTGAGCTATGGTGATCCTAATTTTTTCGAGAAAAAAAAAGTTGCTCCGATTTCAAAAATTTTTATATATCTTTGCGTTTCAGATGATTTTGAAACTTTTTTGTTTTGCTGTCTGTCTGTCTGTCTGTATGTCTGTCTGTAACGACCAACCCGCATAACTCAAAAACGGCTTGTCCGATTTTAATGAAATTTGGTACCTAAGTTGGGTCTTGGGCCTTCATGGTCCCATTTAAAAATGAACAAAATCCACCGAACGCAAGCCAAATAAAAGGGTGGGGGTAGATTCCAAAAATTAGAGTTTATGTGAAAATATGGCGTGTGTGACATCAAACGAAAGGTAATTAAGTCTGGAGTTAAACAAAATGAATTTTAGTTTATTTAAAAAAAAGGGTGGGGGTAGATGTCAAAAATTAGAGTTTAAGTGAAAATATGCCGTGTGTGATATCAAACGAAAGGTAATTGAGTCTGGAGTTAAACAAAATACATTTTAATTTTTTTTTAAAGGGTGGGGGTAGATTTTAAAAATCAGAGTTTAAGTCAAAACATGGCTTGTGTGGTATCAAACGAAAGGTAATTGAGTCTGGAGTTGAATAAAATATATTTCAGTTTTTAGTTATATTAGCTGACACGTACACTATGACTATAGTACCTAGTGTGAGCTTAGGTGCCCATAGATTGGCAGAGTTCATTACGAAGCGCTTAGCTAAAAAATAATGAGATCAAAAAGGACAATGCTAATCCGTTATTTCCTTTGAATTATTTTATCTAGGAGCCACATTGCAAATCGAGTATAAATGGCGACCCACAAAAACTTCTAAAAAAGTTCTGTCGAAACATAAAATGGTAAAAAAAAATGTTAAAGCGCAATTTGGTCAAAAATAAAAAAATCGAAAGTAAAATCGACGAAAATAATTTAAAGAAAACGTTGTTATGTGGATCTGTAAAATTGTCGAAAATAATATAGTCGAAAGTAATTTAGACGATGCGTAATTTCATCGATCCGTAAAGATATCGAAAATAAAATTGTCGAAACGTAAAAGCATCGAAACGGAGCCGAAACGCAGAATGGTCCAACCGTAAAAAAAATCAAGTCGAAAAAAGGCCAAACTGTAAAAAAGTCAAAAAATATAAAAAACTTAAAATAAAAGAGAAATTTTATTTTTAAAGCGTGTAGTGACTCATTGATACGATGATCAAGACTTTGCGCAAGCCGAACAAATGGTGACAATTTCGAACAATTTTGGTAACATCGGGATCAATTTTACCGGTAAGCATGGATTTAATGTGAATCGCAAAACAATTAAACGCAGTGGTCGAGAATATCTCAGTCTCAGTAAGTCAGGTCTTACAGTTTTTAAATGTTATATTTTTCGAATTGTTAATAACTTCTTTATTCTGCAACTTTTATATAAATGATTTTTGATACAATTACTTATTCTCACGAGTTCTACAACCGGTTAAAATCAATGACTCAACTTTGAGAACAACATCCTTGTATAAAAGCGAGTTGATAGGTCCGAATAAAAAAGTAAATGTTAATTTAAAATATAAACATGAACAAAATCAAAAAGTTGATTGAATGTAATTTAAATATATGAAACTAAACAATATCAAAAAATTAAGATTAACAAATTTGTTTTTTTCTGTACAGCATCATTGTTAATTATGTCAATTTTTTTTCTAAAAATATTCCAAATAATTTTTTGCTATACCCGAATAATCTTTTGATCTAATTTTACTTGACTTGACCCCTTACTCCGTTGTTTGTAATTGAGTAGACTAGCCATGAACACCGTAAACAATAATTTACGCTGTCAAGTTAAAGACGCTTGCGAGTCCCTAACATTCTTGAAAACCGATCGTCTGTCCTATCTTGCCCAATCTTTTCCCCTTAAGATTCGAATTATACACTAGATGGCGCACGAAATGGACCCTGCCGTTTCTAACGGCCACGATTACTGCTCTAATTACTGTATGGCAGTAATAAAGTGGGGTCATCTTAAAACTCATTATTCCTTAGATAGGCTATCTAAAAGAAATACGTTCGTTTTAAATTTAATTTTCTAAAAGAGGAACTTACTGCGTCGTCATTTATGCAGTCTAGATTTTTTACAAACGTAACTAACGTAACTTATTCTTTCTTAAATCATAACTCTCTTGTTCCCTTGTTTTGAGATCAAAATCTGTGTTAAACCTAACCGCGGTCAATTGATTGCAAAATGCAAACATATTATCCTAGCCGGGGTCTAGACCACCAACATTAAACCAACCAACAATATTGCAGCAAACATTTACTGCAAACGGAAGTAAAATAGCTCAGTAATAAAAGTTAAGTAATGTTTGGTTGGAGGTCCAGTAATTTGTCTTCCTAAATTTTCATGTGCAAATAGGCTATAAATCATAATCCTACATTAGACTGGTTTAATGGCAACAGATTATGGGAAAACTTTTGAATTAAGACAATATAGCTGTTTCCGGTAAAGGTCGCCCAATTACCATATTGTTTCATTCCAGTAAGAGTTGCCTTTAACATAGAGGATTAGTTTGTGCCCGTCTCGGCAGAATTTATCGCTGCCCATGCAAAAAGCCGAAGGGAGATTTAGGGTGCTTATGCAAGGCGCAGTTTAGATCATGGACTTAACTAAAATAATTTAAAAATTTTAAATTAGTTTATCCAAAATAGGTGTGATTAAATCAAATTCGTTCCAAGAACACTACTGCGTTTGGTATTTGTCATTTTAATATTTATGATAGAGCAAGTGTTATCCTATAATTTTTCGAATCTTGGGAAATTTTATTCAATATGGCAAAAAAAAATAATTTGATAAAATTTTAACAACTGATAGGTAATAGGGACTTATTGGACTGATCGGTAATAGGGATTTATTGAAATAATGATAGGCAGTAATAGTGTCAGGCCGTATTTTACAGATATACATTGCAAGCTGACAGCTGATCTTTCAAAATTGACATAAGAAAGTCGAATTTAAAAATGAGTCGTTCTTTTATTTTTAACTAAAGACGAGAGTATCTATTTCGGTTCGTATAGTAAACAAAATCCTTATATTGAAAGATCAGCTGACCTGACACTATTTAAGGTAGGCTTTATTCCAATAAGTCCCTAATGTCAAGAATTTTCTTTTTTGTTTTATGGCTTACCTTATATCGAGCAATACCGTGCACTTCATATCTAGCATTCTGGAGATATTAGTATAAAATTATTACACTATATTCTATGTTATTGGTGGATAATATTAGTAAATAATATACTTTTCTGCGAATACATAGCTCCAAAACTAAAAGCGCTAGATTGAAAGGACACCGAAAAATGTTCGAGTTAGAGAAAGTTTAAGTTTCAGAGACCAAAATTATGGACTACTACTATTAGTTATAAAAAATAATGTCTAACATTGTTTTAGATGATCTACTGGAGCAATTTCCATATGTCAAAAATAAAATTGACAGTAATAATTTTTGTTTATTTTTATCAACATATGGACATAAAATTCATATGATTTTTGGTAAACTATTCTTTTAGCACACTATCTTTCTTCAAAACTGCTAAAATATGTAACGCTGAATTTTTCGACCTTTAACCAATAATAAACTCACAACAGCAACCCAGTAAACAGCAATCTAAAAACTACAGACTATGTTAGATACAGTGGAATTCATACAATATAGGCCGAAAGGCGTGGCCTACCCTAGATACATTTTTATTCTAAAGATTGCGTAGGAGATATTTTGACTAACTGCATATACTGCATTATCGCACATTCCTCATCTAATATTTTCCCAATAGGTGTTCCATAATACTTTTGTAACGGTGCACTATGGTCCGAGGGATCAACATTTTGGCCAAAAATAGACTTTTGCAGTTAAACTCTCTGATCACTTAAACGCAAATCAATAAAGAAGTCTGAATTGCTAATATACAATTATAAAGTATTTTTTATTACTCTCCCACTCTTGTCACCACCCTTTTCGTGATTTATACTGCCTAAAAGCCCTTTAAAAAAGTGTATTATTTTTAATATGGTCTGCAAATTACACAGCCTCACAAAAAATTATAAGTTGCAAAACTCAGAGGGTAGACCTCCCAAATTCTCCTAATTTTGGTGCACTAAAATCCAGTTCCCCCAAAAAAAATGTTTTAACTATCGAATTTTCTCCTATTTAATCTAATATAAAAATTCAAAATACATATATTCTTAAGTATGTTGGTCCGCAGAACTAAAATTTAAGGATTAAAAAGTTTTGTAACCATTCAGTAACCCAATCCAATCCCCCTTTTACTCCGTTTATTTGGGGGTCAAAACTCACCTTTTTTGATGGACATGAACATGTGTATTATGGAAATATTTCTATGCTATACTAAATTTAACAAAGACAATAAAAAAAATAATTCACTCAATTATCCCCTAAGTCACCCTTAGCACAACGGCGTATCCGGGGAGGGGAAGAAGGGCAGCTGTTGAGCTGTCCCCCTTTTTAACCAGGTTTTTTAAAATCGGACATTGAAATTCAATTAGAATATGAATGCACAGCCACCCTTTTTCCTCCCTAAGAGGAGAAGCCGTAAGCACTAAAATAAAAATTCATATAGAAGTTTAGTCGTGCCCATAGTAAGGTACATACAAAATTTATTTATACATTCCCACTCCCACTCCTTCCCCTGCCAGGGGGATGCTAAACAGTTTTTCTTGTTCTGGTTGGATTCAGCGAATACCTAATATTGCATTAAAAACTTTTAATGTTCCTAAAAAGTGAAGTTTTTACCTCCACATACAGGGTGAAAAAGAGAGAATGAATCCGATGAATGATTTAAATTAGGGAACTGAGGATAAATTTATATTGATCATCATGTTTTAGTTTGAGGGGTAATAGGAGCAAGTTAAATAATTAAATTTTTTTTTGTTTTATCACCTTAATAATTTTTAAACTAGTTAACCCCCCACCATTCTAAATTGTTCTTTTCCTCCCGCAGTAAAATTATTCTATATTTGAATTTAGATGCTCCAAATATCCTAAAACCGATGTTAAATGTTTGCAGTTTCTACTAATTTTCTATCTATTTTGGCGGCCATCTTGAATTTTTCCCTTGTTTTTTAAAGTTCATTGCTAAGACCGGAGTTTTGATATCTATGATTCATTTTGCTTCTTTAAAGGTACTTTGCTCATTACTATCTTTATAGAAGACACACGGAAACACAAATTAAAATGCACTAGAATAGGTACTTTGTGTTTATCAGAATATGTACGGTCATGTTTAATAACGAATTTGGAGACTATCGCACCTTTTCGCACCAACAGTGGATGTACTTCGGAAAGTACATATCAGGACGAAAATATTTTTACAAAAATTAATATGAAAGTTTGTGAAAGCTTTTCTGATAGTCCAATGAAATATCGAGAAAAAAAAATGCATATACTTCTGGCACAATTTTTGTATCATTGGTATTTAAAGAATAAGTTTAAAATCCCAGTGACTAAAATTATCAAAAAATAATCTACTTACCTGTGGTTAAAAAAGCCATTTTTAAAAATTTTTATAACTCTTCGCACTTCTTAGAAATAGCACATTAACGTTAGTAAAAAATAATGAACAATAAAAAAACAATTGCTGATTGTCAGGAAATGTCAAATTCAAACAACGATATTTCGAAGCCTGCTTTGGCAATGAAGCCAATTATGCTGGAATTTTAAAGTGTCATTATTTAGCTTTAAATCTTAAGAATATATGTATTTTTGGCCAAAATATTGGGGTTTCAGACTAAAGTGCGGTGGCGTGATTTATCTCTAATAATTGCTATTACCGCTTCTGGGATACTAAATGCTGCGCCTTTTTCAAATCTCTCCAAAGACGTTGTTTTCTACAGACTGCTAGTGCTGTATAAATGAGAGAGAAAGAACAAGGAGTCATCGCGTAGTATATTTGCTTGTCGTGTAGCAAGCATTCCTCGAATTCACTAGGTGGTAACTGCACACTACCAAATATGTGCAAAATAGAGTTTAACGTGAAAAAGCTTAGCTTCTCTCGAAATCTGTAAATCTTTTATAGAATATTTAGAAAAAATAAAGTAAATTACTGTATTTTTAGGTTGAATCTGGGCGACATATAGAGTATGTCCCCCTAAGTTGGAATCATATGGAAAACTTTTTTATTATTAAGTTTAGGAAAATTTTTTTCTAAAAAGTTCTTCATTATCTAAAACCTAGAGCACGAGGGATATACGAGTAATATGAGTTTTGATCAATAGTAAAGTACATTTAAATTTGACAATATCGAAAAATGTTACTAAAAAGATTTGATCAGAATTAAAAATTACGTTTAAATATGCAAGTACATCCATTTAAATTAAAACTTCAGATTATTTTATTTTTGACTAATATTTCTATTTCAAATGAACATATATGTCTTGTGATTACGAAACACATGATAACCTTTTAGTTTTTCGATGTTTTCTAATAATTTTGCAATTGATCAACTTTTTTTAGTAATATTTTTCGATATTGTCAAATTTAAAGGTACTTTTACTCTTGAGCAAAACTCATATTTTTTAACAAACCTCGTATACCACTGAAAAAATTTGATATTTGATGACGTATAATGCAGAACTTTTTATGTAGAATAACTTTTTTTCCTTAAATTATTAATAAAAAAGTTTTCCATATGATTCCAGTTTTTTGCCCGTTGCCGTCTCGTTCCAAATTTAGGCAGAATTATCTCGATGTTAAATTTACTTATAATTAGTTTTCTAGATTTTCGTTTTGTTTTAGCCTTTTTTGACATAAATTTACTGCGGGAGTTTTTTTGTTATCATTGACTTGTATCTAAGTGGCAAAACAATGCAGTGCGAATGTGGTAAAAGCCAAAACTGTGTGCAACGTTTAAAAATATTTATATTTTCCTCATAATATTAAAAAAGAAGCGAAACATAACTTCTGTAGGACTCCCAACACTTTAACTGCCATGTGTACCATATATGGATACGGCAATTGGACACGTGTATTAGAAAGATTCTCGGGCAGATGTGCGTGGCTGGTACACATCTGCCGTGTTTTTAAATGGGTATATCGATGGATCTGATGTGGCACTATACTATAATAAAAAGAAAAATTGTGTGTGCTTAAGACCACACGGCAGAAGTGTAAACTTCAACAAGGCGAAATTAATAATACTGGCCTTCATCTGCATCATCATATCGCTCACAGTTAGTCGACTCGAGCCGACTTCACCCGAATGAGCGTTACATAGCCAAGCCTGACGGCTCAGTTCAATTCAGTACCCTCAAAAACTGCTAAACGCGCCTAAAGAAGTTTACACTTCAAAAATAAAAAAAATATTTTCTTTCATGACTTTTACTGAAAACAAATACAAATAAATTGCTTTAGACGAAAAAAATATATTGGCCCACGTGACCCGGCACATTCTTTTCTCTAAATCAGCGTGGCAGTTAAAGTGTTAACATTAAGGTCACTCATCGTCAAGCAAGCTTTACAGGTAGTACAAAGTACAAACTTAGATGAAATTATAGATCGTTTCTTCTGTTTCATTGACGTAAGCTTATATCTCACTGCCAATTCACTATCTAAAATCGTTATCAACATTCTGACTGAGTATAAGTGCACCCGAAAATTGATAGCTAAGACGTATGATGGGTCGGCTGTTTTTTCGCCGAATAAAAATGGCGTTCAGCAGAAAGTGCGCAAAGTTTGTCCAAACCAGTGGCGTATATAAGGGGGGGCCTGGGGGGCCCGGGCCCCCCTCGAAGCTAAGATTTTTTAGATATTTTCCACATATTTCCTGAATACAAACATAAAATAGCATAAAATGCGGCCTCATGGGGTCTCGGCCCCCCCCCCAAACTGCCTCGGGCCCACCCCGAAAATTTTTTCTATATACGCCACTGGTCCAAACGCACTATATGTTTATTGTAATGCTCACATTTTAAACGTAGAGTTGTTCAGATCAAGTGAAAGATGAATATTTGACAGCCCTGTTGTACTCATTTTGGAATATCCTCAATGTTTGGATAAACAATATTGAGGGAGTGCACAGAAAGTTCTTAAAGTGCATGTTTTAAAAAAATGAAGAGGCTGTGACAATAAATATCTTTTTGGATTGTTCGGTAGGCTCTGTTTGGATAGAAGAAGAATTCAAATATTTTTTTGTGGTATGTTTAGGATACTTTAGAATGATATTGACAGTCCAGATATTTTAAATCAAATACCCTTTGCAATTAACTATCTTCTTAAGAAATTCCAACATGTTTTATCTCACATTTCCCAGAGCAAGCCTTTATAAAAACTCGCCAGCATTGTATCTCGCCAGTCTATCAGCTATGTAATTTATATAATTTAATGCTGCGGAAATTGATGTAGAAAATGTTAATATAAAGCATTTTAAAAAACCAATATCATTGAATTAAAACTATCTAACTACTATATGCTAGCCAAAGAGGGTTGGGATTAGTTTTATACATATATTTAGGTGATTTTAAATGTGAAAGTATTTTTAATATTGGTTTGTTTTTGCAGGTTATTTATTGTTGGCCTGTCTATGCTCATATTTTGCCTAAGCATTAGTATAATTGCCTGAATAAAAATGTCAGATGCAAATAGTTTCCTTATATCTACGCTACTAACATTTTACATTTCAATCTTTTGGCTAAAATATGAGGATAAAGGGGTCACGGGACTTCTTAAGGTTAAAGTTTAAACCAAGTTAATTATAATAAATATCTACTGAAGTATCACATCCCCAAAACTACAAAGACCTTGCTTAAAAAATCGAGTTTGTCTCAAAACCTTACTTAAAGGATAATTAACTATCGATTGGTAATGAAATGAAAGCAAAATCTTGATCATGTGGCCAAAAAGGGCTTTATTAAGTCACTCTAGCCTTTTTCTGTAAAAACCCCCACCTACTTAAATGTACACAGAAATAATATTCTTAGAACAAACATTTTCTAACAAATACCCCAAAAATAAATATTTAATCATCTTTAAAACTAGATTTATACATAAAAAAACAGAATCTAGGAAAAAACCTATCAGTTATTTATGTTTCCTGAAAAGTTGTATTTCTTGAGTTAGGTCTTTGTCTTTTTGGTTCTACAGTCGTTGTTTTCAATGGCATCACAGAGTTTTTATATATTTTGTCAATATTACTATTTTTGTTGAAATTCCGCTCTGAAATTGCTATACACTAGCTGAAACTTAAGATCGAAAAAAGCGTGGGCTTTTCGTATGTTTTCTAGACCATTTTTTGAGAATATGTTGATACTTTTAAATAAATATCTACTTTACAAAAAAATTTGACTATTTGTTAGTTACTTTCATTGTCAATTTTTAGTTTTATAGACAGACAGGCTTGCAACTGCCAACTGTAATCTAAGACCAAGAATGATTTTCGATGCTATTTTCTGTCTTCCTTATAGCAGAAAAATAAAACAGAATAGTAAATGGACTTGAGGTTAATTTAGATTTGACGTCTTTGAAGTTGTTGTTTTTGTTTTAAAATCGTATATTACGTATTTTTATTCTACTATTTACAAAATATACACCTAAATTAACACAAATTCATAAGAAATTACTATAAATATATGCCTAGGGTATGACTTCCGCTAATCATGTCAGTGTTTTGTACTTTGTAATAGGATATTTATATATATATGTCGACCGTAAAATTTGTCATTTAATTGTTGTTGAAAAACCTCAGGTTAAAAACTGCTTTAATGAGTCATCAATGTTTTGTTTTTTAAAAGTTTGTTTGTCGATTTTACTGGTACCCTCTACGTCGCCTGTTTTCCCGGTACCCACCGGCTTGCATTTTGTGGCAGAGCGGGACCAAGTAGATTCAGCAGGCTGTATTTAAATGAATGGTTGCCTTTTTTTTACTATCAGTTTTCATCCAACAACCTGGTAAACCGGTAGTCGATGGTAAATAGGTTTACTTTTTAGCAGACCGAATTGGCGTTTTAGGTGCAAATGCGCAGTATGGGCATCTATAAATTGTATTGTTGTAGTTTGTTTGTAAGAAGTCTTGTACCGCTAAAAATTTCTCTACTTTGTCTATTAGTGGTCGTAATGTCGCGTTAAGGTCTCTAAGGGCTCTGGTTGCTTCATTAAAGTTAATTAGTGAATTTAGGTCATTAAACTCTTTCTGTAGTGTCGTCAATTGTGCCAGCGAATGTCCTGTGCAGGGGTCTTGTTTTTGTGTGGCTTCTCCTTTTTGCGCCCATAGATTGTTTGTCGGTATAGGAACTGGTATGTACTGGGGCGTTTTTTTTTTATTACGGTTAAGCGCACTCGCAAGGAGATCCCTGCCACGTTTTCGTTAGCGCTCCTCGATTTTGGTGTAGTATGCGTAGCTTTTCTAGATATAAAGGACACTCTATGTTACAGGCTGTGTGACTCCCTCCGCAATTGCAACATGTTGCTTTGGTGTTATTTGACTTCATGCAAACCTTGTTTCGTGACCTTCTGCGCATTTGACTCAGCGTGATTCTCTAAAGCAGTTATTTAGCGAATGCACACACACACACTGGTTTAATTATTGTTTCTAACCTCACTTTGTAGCTTTCGAAGGGTGATGTCTTTTCCTGTTAATACCACATAGAGTGGACTGTATTGGGTTTTCATTTGGTATACTTTTTACACTAAGATGTCTTGTTTTCACAGTTTCTTAGCTATGCCAGCTTCTGCATTATGGTTGGCAGTCTACGTAGTACAAAAGCATGCGTGTTTAAAGTCCTAGAGCAAGGCATATTGTTATAAGCTGTCCCTGTATTTTATGTATTCTTCCAGATCTTTAATGTTCAGCTGCGTGTTGTTTCCCGTATATTTGATATTAAAGCTCTTTTGAAAGCTTTAATGATTTCTTTGCATCTGGGTTGTTGTGCTTGTTAACCTACTGGTGGGTTCTGTGCTTTTAATACCGTTGGTCTGTTTAATGGTGATTTTATTTTTGATTCTCTTGCTTTTATCTTGATTTATGTATCTGCGTCTTCTTCGTCTTGCTCAATGTCCATATCTGTCTCGGCTTCTGTCAGCAGGTTGAACCTGTTGCCTGTCGTTGTTGTGTCTTGTATTTGTTGTCTGTCTTTCTCTCTTTTTAAACAGTTGGTACATAGATATTGATTTTTTCGGTTCTGCGAACTCCTCTTTATTATGTTCTTCTGGTATCTCTACTTTTCGCAGTGGTACTGAATGTGGAAAATTAATAAGTTTTCTATTCCATTCTGCGCATGCGCAAGACTCGGAGTTTCGGGCGATACGGTCCTCGTGTGGCTGTTTTTTTCGTTCATTTTTTTCGGATTGAATTTAAAAAGTATTTCGTTCCTCCGGTATTAATACCATCAGTTTGAGGTCTCAAAATAATGAAGTAGTGAGGAGTTTTCTTCGTTCACATTTTGGAAAAACGCCTGGATGTGGTTCTTTAGGATTTTTTGGATTCTTCAACTTCAAACATTTTGTTTTTATACTTCCCGAACTTAAATTATATTTTTTGACATGATTCGCACTTAAATCTCACCATTCTATAGAGTTAGCGTGACTTTCATTATCACTATTTTAGTCTATTTGTTGAATTTCTGGATCTTTTAGACTATCAAGTGGGGGATTTGATATTTGTTTTTGAATTGTCTGTGTTTAATACCACGGTGAATTTATATCCACCCAATGTATTGTGCCTTGTTTGTTGGTCTCGCCTAGGTTAAAGTTCTCTGGTACGTCATTCAGTATGAAAGTAATGTTTAGCGTCTATTTTTGGGTCATTGGCCTGGGGGTTAATAAAATTTTTCACATTCACTGTGGCTTTTCATTGATAGTTTTTTCGAAAAAAAAATCACTATATTTTTGGGGCTTTTTGACATGTCTGTGAAGTAGCATAAGTAAACAAATTCTCGTTTTAATTGTGAAACTGTGTAAATATAAACGGCTGTACCACCTGGCTTGACGTGAACTGCGTCGGTAAATTTTCCGCCATGTAAAAACCAGCCTCCTATCGTTGCATTCATTGAGTATGATGGATTTAGCAAAGTTAAAGAAAAACTCGATTACAAAAAATTTCTCGGCTCCAGATCTAATAGCGCTTAGCTGCCGAGAGATTTGTAGCCGAAACGGAAAATTAATCCATGGAATGCCTAAACACATTGGTTTCGGCTTTCCATTTCCTTTTGCCATTTAGTTTTCCACTTTGATGGCCGCGCTAAGACTGATAGATGTTTGTGGCTTCACTCGCATGATTTCGACCGTTGTCAAGTTAGGACTTGGGTTGGTTAGTTTAATGAATAAAAATTATTTAAAAAGTCTTTGGTCATAAGTGGTTGAATCTTTAAGTTTGGGATTTGTAAGCATGGATGTTATTACCAGATATCAGTTTAATATAACTAGACTTAATTAAGTCGTGTGCTCATAAGAGTATACTAATAATTTTTGAATAGTTTACCAAATCTCACACTGCAAGGACAGAGCTTTTCTAGGTAAGAAATTCGCATAATTACGAGGGTTATCTTTTAAATTTCTATATACAGCTGGAATAAAAAAGTAAATAATTTTTAAAGACTTTATTGTTTCTCGAAGTTTTCTCCACGAAAATTAATGCACTTTGCATGCGCTCACACCATTTGTCAAAGCTGTAATGCCTCTCGTTTGTTGGTACTGTCGGTACTGCTTCCTCTGGTGACTAAAATCTTTGACCACGCAGTCCATTCTTGACTTTCGGAAAAGTATAGAAAAGTGTGGGACTTAGGTCGGGATTGTATGAATTATAGTCCAACAATTCGATGTTTTGTTGGGTTAAAAATTCAATGGTTTTTTGTGCTTTGTCCGAACTTGCATTATCTTGGTGGAGGATGATTTGTTGTTCCGGGTTAATTTTTCGAAGCTCAGCGATGACTTTGGGCAAAAAAGTGGTAATGCACCAATTGGCAGTAACAGTCCTTTAATCTTCCCGATGAATGGTTGCTACATGACTTGCTTTTGAGACAAATGTCGCGACGATCTTTTTGGATATACTTCGAAAACGGCTTTTTGTTTGTTGGCTTCTATTCATCTTGGAACAACCAAACAGACAGCAGACGTTTATTTTCGGGTTCATATGAGTAAATCCACTATTCATCAACACTAACAATGCTTTACACGTTTTTCGAGTTTCCTACCTCAAAGCGATCTAGAGTTTTCTGACAACAATTTACCCTAGTTTCTTTCTGTTCTTTGGTTCACAGATGCGGTGTCCAGCTCGAAACTAATTTTCTTACCCCTAATTCTGCATGCAAATGTTTATGAATTAAGGTCTTTGAAATCCATAATGAAGTCTTAATCTCGCGATATATCACATGTCGATTCAGTGATGAGCATGCGCTGAGCATCAATGTTTTGCTGAGTAAGAGCCGTTTTCGGTGCTTCTGGCCTTGAATCGTTCCTAAGGCTAATCCCTCCACGTACCGAAAACAGAAATCAACTCGGCAGGGCATTCTTGTTGAGATATTTTCCTTCGAAAGTTGTAACAAATTATAGTCCGACAATGTTATCGGTTTAGTTTCATTTTTCGACTGATTTGTTAACTTAAAAAATTCACTGTATCTATAAAACTATCTGTATCGCACTAACGTTTTGAATTTAGGTTAGGTTAAGATTAAGGTTAAGTTTTAGTAACGACATTCGACCAGTGTCGCCATCTATGTTCCTATATGCAAAATATTAGACAGCCCTCGTATTAACTTATATACACTTGCAACAAAACACTCCGAACGAAGCAAATGAGCTGAGCGCGCTGCAACAATGTTGTTTATTTAGTACGAAGCGCCGCGCAGAACCGAACGCGCAAAAAAAAATTCCGAGGGTTGTCGGTAAAGTTGAAATGCACAAAGAGAGCAAACGTAATGAACTTTTACTCAAGAATTGTTGTTGCATTCGGCGCAAAGTGCGCGGCATATTTGGTTTGTTCGGTGTGTTTTGTTGCAAATAAATACCTACCTTTATAATTAACTGAGTTTAATTTTTTTATAGTGGGACTTTCCATCCATAGTTAGGATCAATGGCCCAGTCTTTTTAGCCAAATTTTTGCCGAGATATGCCCTGTTGAAACGTTACAAAAAGAACCATATGCACAGGTAGGACTCGAACCTACAAGATACGCAGCGCTCCCAGCCTACGCGCGGTCGGTTCAGTCATATGGCAAGCACTGCAGCCGTATGCACGAAGCAACGCGCTAAGCCGGTCGGTTACGGTTCCCATCCTTGATTGACTGATCCTAGCTATGGATGGAAAGTCCCAGTATAAAAAAAGTTTAATTTTTATTCATTAAAAAAACTTATTGGATTCTTGTAAAGGTTTTTCCTATTTAATATTTAGTCAATAAATTTAGGTTAAATTTATTATACCTATGTGACTCTGCTATGAAGTTTATCAGGTTTGTGGATCTAAACACAAAATATCTTTCAAACACATAAACAATTTATAGGAAATGGGTCTTGTTGGAAAATAAATTATTAGATAACCCTTTTATTTATTTTGGAACAATTCGTTGCCTTAATGCAAAACTATTGTCAAGTCACAAAATTAGGTTTTTACAGGAGAACATTTTTGGTCGGGCGAATGGTAAAGACTGGTCATAGAATAATTCTGGATTAAGGCGACAAATTATTATCTATAAAAATATGCTGAGTGATATTTTACCAGAAATATAATACCCATAGTAGTCAATATAGATATAGGTTATTTTGTGTTTTAGGGTTCAGAAAAAAGGTACTTGAATTTTTGGGATAGCAAAAATTTGTTCGAAAACCGTTTGCTTAATTGGCAATTGGCACAGATAATCAGATAAGATGACATCAGTAGTGTATGGGAATAAGAAGGTGGCAAAGAATCGTACCAGAAAGAGCACAATGGAGAGCTCTGTTGAATCAAGCTAATACTCAACAAAGGTTGTATTTCCACTTGAAGAGGATTAAGTAACTCAGGTTGAGGTAGTTTTAGCCGACCCATAGCTCTATTGCTTTTCGTCTTATATCATAAGACAAAATGTTTTCAACCTTTCAAACATTTTAAGACCCTTAAATTTCTTCCACATAATATTGACAGTGTGTCGACTAAAATTTTAAATAAATCTTAGTTGTAGCGTCAGGTTTATGAAACTGTCAGTAACATCCTATTAGAATTTGGTGAATAATTTTTAAAATAACTTAACATCAGAACGCTTCAAGCATTGAGGTGCCGAAATACACTATGTTCTTAACAGTGCCGAAATTGCCAATACTAAGGTGTGTCATTGGTGTATATTTTAACCAAAACACATCGGGTCTGCGGCCCAACTGGCCCTAAATTGTACCGGCCCACCGGGCATTTGCACGGTTGCCCGCCTGTCCCATCCAACCCTGGCCATTGCCTCTGGATTAACAATGGCGTCCCTCTGGGAAACAATATGGTCTATAGAAAATAGAGCACTACACCACATTACCAGTGGCTTACCGCACTGTGGGTTACGCACTTTGTTGTTTGAAAAGCAAACAGACAACAGAAAAGCTCAGAGTACAGAGATATTCGCAAAGTATTAGAGATGTCACTCATATTTTATCTTTAAAATCTGGGGGCACGGCATGGGCAGTGCCTCGCTAAGTTCGCCTCAACTGCTATACCATCTTGTCGTGAAACATTTCAGCTCATATTTGACCTATCTAAAACTTTACTTTGGAATGGGCTACGAAACTCAAACTTTGCACAAGTGGCATATTTTTTTTCCACCCAGCATATTACAAAAACTCTGCAGATTACAACAATTAATGATTTAGGCTTAACAATTTGGCTCAAAGATATACCACTAAGATCTCTGCATTATTAGCCAAAAACTTCAAGTTATGTTACAAAGTTGAAATTTGGCAGACTGATAGAAATTATGATCAACCCCATGGAAAAAATCAAAAAACTCTAAAATTCTAATTTACTCCGCTCCGCTATACATGTAAAGTTATGTAAAAGTAACATTACATAATTCCAAGAACACTAGAGAGCAGACTGATAGGAAATATGATAAAACTGTAGGAAAAATTTCAAACCCCAAAATTTTAATTTGCTTTCATCCCCTATATAAGCTAAGCTGTGTAAAGTAAGATTGCCCCCTTCCAGAAACGTTAGAGGGCTGAGCTTTGGAAGGCCGACAGGAACTATGATAAAACTATAGAAAAAAATAAAAAGACCTTAACATTTTAATTAACTTCCCTCCCTATAAATGTAAAGTTATATAAAAGTAACATTACCAACTTCCAGGAACGCTAGAGGGCTGAGCTTTAGAAGGCTGATAAAAACTATGATAAAACCATAGGAAAAAATTTTAAAAACCCTAAAATTTTTAATAGGGCATTGCAAAAGTTTTGAACAATAAATATTCCGCATATTTTACTACCTCAAAACTTAAATTTTATCCAAATCCTTTAAAAAAAGGGTGGAATCGTAACAAAAACATTTCATCTAAAAGAAACCCAAGTACGCGAAAATGGTATTCCGTAAAAAGAATTGAGATAAAAGTGAAGCTAGGTTCTCCAATACAAATTTCAAAATGAAAGGTTCTTACTAGTTTGGAAATGTTTTTCTAAACTTGGCTATTAGGGCTGCAAATGACTTTTAAGCACAGTGCTAACTTGAACATAAAGAAGTTTGGCTGTAATAGCAAAGTTTAATAAGAACATTTCCAAACCAGTAAGAACTTTTGTTTTTAAAATTTGTATTGGAGAACTTGGCTTTAATTTTATCTCAATTCTTTTTAGAGAATACCATTTTCGCGTACTTGGCTTTTTTTTACATAAAATGTTTTTGTTATGATATACCTATTGTGGCTATAATTTCTGCAAGGCAGGTCTGGTGGTCAAATTGTAGATTAAGTTTCCCCCTTTCGAAGCGCAAGATCGAAAAAAATTATTTTTTTACGGTCCATGCAAAGGGTAAACCTTTCATTAACTGCAAGATTTCTAGAATTTGTAATTGAAAGACATCAAGAAAAATAATAAACTGGAGACCTGAAGGAAGGAAAGTAAGAGGGTGGCCCCGAAAAATGAAGATAGATGTCGAAGATAATATTAAGAATATGAGAATAAGAAGATGGCGAAGATTAAGAGAGTGGGCAGAATGGAGGGCTCTGGTTAATCCGGATAAAACCCACTAGGGTTTGTGATTCCACATGAAGAACAAGAAGATCGTTAGTTTAGGCTTCCAGATACCGCTCAATGCTAAGTATCTCCCAAGACGCGTCATGGTATGGGTAACATATTTTAAAAAAATGTTTAGTGTTTTCCACAAAACGGCACAAGCGGGGCCCATGCCGGTAAAAGCACAAGGTTAATGATTGCAAAAACTGTTTTGTAATCAATTAATACTTTTACCTAGAAAAAATTGTTAGGGATAGTTAATAACCTGATAAGTAAAAAACAACTGAAAATTTGCCAAGCGCGTTATTTTTGGGCATAACCATTGGGCCTGAGTGGAAGAGCGTGCTTCCTGCTAAGTAACTAGCAGGCAACGCGAACTCTGACCGTTGCCACACATCCTTGTTTTAGATATACGAACCATATGTATTTATATTTTTTTTCGTTGCAATAATAACATTAATTATTAAATTATTATTATTATTAAATAACCCACCGGAGCCACCGGCGAGCTTTACCATATTGAGGGGAGATGGCGCTGAAATAAATTCGTCTAGTACGCAATATTCAGAGACAACTACTATGATCTAATGGTATTTGTATTAAGCCTAACTCTGATTTTCTATTTTTTGGTTATAATTTTTGACATGTTTTCCTCGGTTTCGCATTGGCGGCTCGTTCTTATTTTAAAAATCTGGTTTTAACACAGTCTTAAGATCTATTTAATAAAGACACAGTTTCAAGATAGTTTACAGCATAACTTTTTAATTCTAATTACATAAATATATATAGTTTAGGTACCTTCATACTGTGTAAAACAACATCTTCAAAATAAAACAGAACCGCCAATGCGAAACCGTGGAAAAAATGTCAAAAATAATAACCAAAAAATAGAAAGCCTGACGTTAGCTTCGCTTCCTATAAGGCTTGCCTTTACGATGAGTGTCCTTAATTTGTGTGACAAACATGAACCTCGGAACTCGCACATGCCACTAAATCGTATTAGCAGTCTCTGAATATTGCGTACTAGACGAATTTATTTCAGCGCCATCTGCCCCTTAATATAGTGAAGCTCGCCGGTGGCATCTCTATATGGGTTATTTACTCAATGGAAATGGTTTTTTTTAAGATGGCAGTGGGAGCACAAGGTAGGGTATGTCAAAAACTCGGAAACTATATAACATAATATTCAAAATTCAGAACTACCGAACCTTTTTTGGTCTCTATTTATTGAACTACAAGGCAGTAACAGCTATGTATTCATTCTGAGGATCAGCCCGAAAATTATTTTATTTATTTTTACGAGTTTCGCTAAGACTTGATTTTTGAGAACCTAAATTACAAAACGTTTTGAAGAAGGCGGTGGGCAAAAATAATAAAGTAAAAATATGAGTCTGACAAAAATAAAATTACCCTTACTTATTGTCAACAATATAGGTAATTCCAAAAATAAGATAACTTAAAAGACATAAAGAAACGTTTGGGAATCTCGACACTTTTCTCTAATTATAAAGAAAGCTATACCATTTAGCTCTAGCTCTATATTTTAGTATAAGTGAGCTACGTGACTAGTAATGATAATTAAAGAGTTTAACGACGCTTATACACGGTGTAGAGAAGAGCTCCAAAATAATTGAAATTTTTAGAAAGTCAGACTTTATGCGACGCTTTATTACGTCTGCAAGGCGTAAAAGCAAAACTGTCGGACCTTTTCCAGGTTTAAAACGCGATACCCGGCAATGTTTTATTTTATTTTCTTGGTATAAAGACTTTAATTTAAGGCCAATCAGTTGAATTTTTTATGAAAACCTAAATATGTTTATAATAAAAATGCAAAATTGTGGAGAATATAAACAAGGCCCTTAGATTAAAATAGCAGGTGTTAGAAGGCTTTGAGCAAAATAGAAGTATAACTGGAGAGAAGAAGTTAACGTCTTAATGAAAGTAGGTCTCTAACAATGTAAAAAATAACATTTTTCGTCAACTGCCGGACTCACACAGACTCAGACAAAAATCTTATTTTTCACGCCTTTGGTCCAAAAATAACTATTTTATTCGTAAGTTTCTACAAAACGCCCCACAAAAATGTCTGCTTACCACCGATCATAGTTCTTCTGTTGGCAATACTGAATTTTTGAATAAAAATTTTTTTAAATAAAAAAACTGCTAAATTTAAATGAAAGTGATGGATTTCACACGATTTGCATCCTCAGAAAACGTTAAATTTACCTCTGTGCAAAAGTTTTTCCGCACATGCGTGGAAAAGTACTTTTCCGCACATGCGTGGAAAAGTACTTTTCCGCATATGTATGGAAAAGTGTAAGATGACGTTAACTGTCACCATACTTTTCCGCACATGTTGTTGCAAAGTAGTTTTCCACACATGAGCAGAAAATCAGTTTTATTTGATTTGTGCAAAATTAAAGACCAATTTTTATAAAAATTAGTATAGTTTAACAGTGTTCGTAGAAAAAATAGCATACACAACTCGATAGAAAGTAACGTTCTGACACTCGCGTGTTGTTTGAATCGGCTAGCGCCTTGTTCACAACATTCACGCTCGTGTGAAATTGGTTACTTTCTTCTCTTGTTATGTAATATACTATTTTTGGCTGACCCATTTCTTTCGAGTAACTTTTTGAGCTACTGATAGTAGAGTAAATATGTGAAATAATGCTGCAAACATTGTAGATATATGTATTTACCTGACGTTACACCCAAAGCTATATTTTTATTTAAGGATCTCCGACTGTTCGGCTTCAGAATCCAAGCTGCCGAATTTAAGAAAAAAAATTATATTAACTGCTATAACCCTGCTTTAAGAGAAACTAACTTAATTTTGATGGCTTTACTTTAAGCGAGACCTTAATTTAAAAACTAAAAAAAATTGAAACAATTGACTTCAAAACAAAATGGCGGAAATATTTCGAAATATTGGTTTTCTTCCTTATTTCCTTTAATTTTTGTGCGATATGCATCTTAATTAGCTCCTATTAAAGCTATTAAAAAGCTCTTTAAACTTGCTTTAAAAAAAAATATGTTTTATAGCTGAGATGGCGCTTAGTATGTCAAAAATAAAAGAAACCTTCATAAACAATACATTATTTTATTTCTACAAAAAAAAAATCTGGACTTAATCACGAGTAGTCAACTTTTGTAAGTTTGTATTTATAATAAGTTACAATTTGACATTTTCTATTCAAACTGACAGCCGAAGTTTAGGTAAAAAATATATTTTTTCATTTTTATTTATTAAGATCAAAGGTGCCGTGTAATATATCAATTTATATTAAATAAGGGTTGCTTCTTTTAAAAATTTCATAACACATGATATATGTATTTTATCAATCAAAGATGAAAATTAATAATTAAAAAAACAACAGGATTTTCCTGAAAGACCAAAGTCGAATGTCAAAAATGACATATGTCAAACACTTAAATTCAAATTAAAAAAAAGTTTTCTCCATTTAAATCTAAAACAGACTTGAAAACCACCAAATCGATTGCTTCGAAATAATTAACGTAAATATAGTTAAAAATTTTAACAATAAAACTAGAAATATAGATATTATTATAAATAATAAGACACAATATACTAAAATGGTATGCAAAAAAAAATAAAAAATATCCTTCCTTATTTCCTTTAATTTTTGTGCGATATGCATCTTAATTAGCTCCTATTAAAGCTATTAAAAAGCTCTTTAAACTGCTTAAAAAATATATGTTTTATAGCTGACACAAAGATGGCGCTTAATATGTCAAAAATAAAAGAAACCTTCATAAACAATACATTATTTTATTTCTACAAAAAAAAAATCTGGACTTGATCACGAGTAGTCAACTTTTGTAAGTTTGTATTTATAATAAGTTACAATTTGACATTTTCTATTCAAACTGACAGCCGAAGTTTAGGTAAAAAATATATTTTTTCATTTTTATTTATTAAGATCAAAGGTGCCGTGTAATATATCAATTTATATTAAATAAGGGTTGCTTCTTTTAAAAATTTCATAACACATGATATATGTATTTTATCAATCAAAGATGAAGATTAATAATTAAAAAAACAACAGGATTTTCCTGAAAGACCAAAGTCGAATGTCAAAAATGACATATGTCAAACACTTAAATTCAAATTAAAAAAAGTTTTCTCCATTTAAATCTAAAACAGACTTGAAAACCACCAAATCGATTGCTTCGAAATAATTAACGTAAATATAGTTAAAAATTTTAACAATAAAACTAGAAATATAGATATTATTATAAATAATAAGACAAAATATACTGAAATGGTATGCAAAAAAAAATAAAAAATAGGGAGAAAACGTATATTTTAAATTAATAAAAATAGCATATTTTTTTTTTTATCATTATGCAAAATTTTTTTAATATTTCGCTTTGCTATTTTACATTACAGTTTAAATTAAAAAAAAATAGTTCTTTTTTAACTACGTACATGTAATGTTATATTTTTATCATAAATTATTGTTTTATCTACAGAATTATATATATAAATAAAAAATAAAAAAGTGTAGAACTTTCCATTTTAGAATATGTCTGATGATGAGTAAATAAACTGAAACGTCACAAATAAAAAGAGAAATTTTTATTGTCAAATTTTTAGAATCTAAAATATATATTTTCTATTTATTTATTTATTTAACATTGATTTTATACTTAATTTTTGTTGGTATTTTAACAAAAAAGTCAATTAAGTCGGTATTGAGGTTTTAAAATTAATTTTATTAATAAAGTTATCATATGTGATACAATGTTTAAAGTTTATAGCTAAAATTAAAGAGGTATTTTTGCACAGTCTAGGTCCTTCTTTTTATCCTTAACGAAGGATTTAGACTGTCAGCTCTTTCGCAATTTTACGTCAGGGCACAACAGTTTTATTCTGGCTGGCTTAGTAAACTTTATTGCTGCTACCGTCAGCGTAAAATTTGTTTCGTTGAAAACCCGAAAGCTAGTCCTAAAAATAAGCAAGCGATATTAGTAAAATAATATTATGTGCTATCGACGACGAACGGTAAAACATATTTGGAATGATACCAAAATAGTACAGGCCATACACAAGGCGGCACCTAAAATGCATACGCCGATTTAACGTGGTCAAATTTAGGCTTTACATTTCAGCACCCTTATTGATCAAAGATTATATTATTTTCCAAAAACCCCAAAAATATGACATTGTCGGTTCTTGCTCTTTGTCCAAGTTTTTCCGAATTAGATAAGGCTTAAATTTTTGCCAAATTAAATATAGTCTAAACTATACGCATTTGTAATGACGTCACCAGGTGAGAAAAAACGTATGGCGTAGATATTTTTGCCAATCAATATTTGTTATTATGTTTTTGATTGACAGTGATGGATACTTCACGTACCCTCATATGCACCGTAAGCACTTAAGCGCGCTTATGGGTCTAAACGCGATTAAGTCCTTGTTGCTCCCATACAAAACAACAAAGAGGATAAATGGATTAGCTAAGCCTTGCTACGGTGCATCCCAGGGATAACCAATTACACACCTATTTAAAAAATGAATTAATCATAGACACAACTTTTTTTTAAAGTTTATTGTCACCGCTGTTTATAATAAACTAAACAAAGATAAACAAAAATGACGTCATTACAAATGCGTATAATTAGGACTATACCGGTTGATCGGTGCGTCGAATATCCGAAACACGTCGACGATTTTGCGAATAAAAACAAAATATGAAGATGAGAAAAATGGTACTGGCCTGACAAAAATCAGCACGCTTCAAAAAGATCAGCAACTAATAGAATTTTTAGAAGAACATCAATTTCCAACGCTTGTAAAGCAAGAATTGCCTAAAATATTCCTGGTTCATTTCCAATGAGTTAAAGACAAATAAGACGTTCCAGATTAAGATGTCGTGTAGTAGCAAAAAGAATCTTTTTAATGCAGAAAAAAAAACAAGCTTGCCTAATTTTTGCTGTAGCTTATTCTCTGGAAAATGCAGATTTTGTATGGTGCTCACAGATTAAAAGATATTTCAATAACATAGTGATCGAAAACAAAATTTAGTTTATTGGCCACCAAGAACGCGCTACCAAGAAAAATATATTTCCGGAAACGAAGACCTAGCCGGTAGATTTTTGGTGAATGTTTGGGGGTGAATTTAGGCAAGAGGATATGTGGTTTTTTTTAGAATCGTTAATGCTCAGGCAGGTTTAATATATGCTGAAATGCTCAAATATTGATCAAAGAAACTAATCGAAAATATCACATATATTATCAATCAAGGCATAAACGGACATCCAGTACCTGATGATTGGAAAATTGCATTCATATCTTCAATACATAAAAAGGAAACAAGCTGGATTGTAATAATTACAGGGGAATCTTAGTAACCAGTACTCTAAATAGATTGTACGGTAGGATTCTTAGAGATCTAATAGAGAATGATTTTCATGAACAAGAAGAAGAGCAAAGTGGGTTTCGTGCAGGCAGATCTTGTAGTGATAATGTTTTTTCTCTTAAACAAGTAATTGAGAAAAGAAGCGCCAGAAATATAGAGACTCATGTTACCTTTGTGGACCTACAAAAAGCATATGATACCGTTCTGGTAGAAAAACTATGCACAGTGTTAGAGCTGACTAATATCAATCATACATACATAAAAGCGATAAAAAAACTATACAAAGGGTCAAAATATAAGGTTAAAATTGGAAATCGACTTTCAAAAGAATTCCTGATAACAAAAGTTTTAAGACAGGGACGTTTTTTGCAAAAATCAGTGAGTTACAATAAGCCCTGCAAGCAGCAAAATTTCGAAAACCCATATCTGCGGTTAACTTCTGCTGTATGCATTTTATGTGGTGTATGTATACTGCGTTTTATGAGAGATACACACCTGGTACCAATAGACAAAAGACTCTTCCGAACATTTTTCGACAGGAAACCATTACTTGCCCATGGCAGGAGGTACTACTTTTACCCTCCCCCCATTCGTTAAATATGATCTTTAATAGTTTTTCTGCTAATGACTCGAAAACTACCAACTTTTTTTGTGGTATTTTTTATCAGATCTTTTTCCCAAAAATCTACTTTTAGTAAAAAACCCTGTTTATACAGTAACATGTTTATTAAGTTTTTAAAACAGCAGCTGGTCTAAAAAAAATTAAACTTATTGCTAGGAATTGTGAAATAAGTCAAAAATGTTAAACAGTCATTTTTGTAACTCAGTTAATATTTACTCCGGTAACTAAAAAATTATTGTTAGATAGTATTTACTTGAAACTTAATTTTTCGCGTTGACCTAATTTAAAGCAAGGATAAGGACCCACCCAATCCCTCAACTTCAGCATCAAAAATGACCCTGTCTGTCGGGGTGCTGGTGGTAATCAAGTAGGGTAAATTTTTCACTATATCATATACTTTTAAAAACAAGAATAAAAAATCTGGGTCTGTAACCCTTAAGGTCACTACACATTTTTTTGTTATTTTAATATTTTTAGTGATGTTAAATTGCATCACAAATTACAGGCGTGGATCTACGGGGGGGGGATGCCCCCCCAAATCTGAAACTTTACTCGTTTTGACACATAGAATACACCTCCTGGTCACTATGTAAAATAGTTTTGTGAAATATTTATTATGATATTTTCCCCCAAAATAAAGTTTCTAGATCCGCCCCTGCAAATTAAGGTTTATCAGAAGGTAAAGTTTATTTATATGAGCACTGTTCAATAAATTATGATCTAAACTCTCTTCATAAGGTCACTACACAAAGTTTATTTATTTTTTAGTAGTTACCTACTGTCATATTTAAAAAATCGGAAAAGAAGTTGAGTTTTGTAATTTCAGAAACCGAACAAATTTTTTTTCTGAGCTTGAAGTAAATTTAGGATCTATAGTTAAATCATCCAGAGGAGTGAAAGAATGGTGTCCAGTTGTTGTTTGTTTGAGATTTTAATGTAAAACAAATTGTTTCACAGTACCTCCAAACGCATCACATGGGCTTTTACCATGCGTTAGTTTTGTATTTAGGTTTTTTAATGCCCAGTGGCGTATGCAGAAATTTTCCAAGGGGGTTGGGAGAGGGGGCTTGAGTAAAAGCAAAGTCCTGGAAAACCATTTATTTCTTCTTTTAGAAAAATTTAATCTTTAGGAGAAGTTAATTAATGGTTTTGGAAAGATTAGGCCTCTAATCCCCCTCCCTCCTGCGTACGCCACTGTTAAACCTGAACCATTTCATTTACCAAAGAAACAAACTAACTAATGTCCGTGTCTCACCAAAAATGTATTCTTAAAACTAAAAAAAAATTTCCGACAGTGTACGAAGATGGGACTTGAACCCACAAACTAGGATTTCACGCAAAACAGTATGTGGCTATAAATAAGATCCCCTAACGATGATTGTTATACATAATTTTTTTCCTTTTGCGACTCAATAAAAAAATATGATTTTTTACATGCTTTAACAAAATAGCTTAAAAGTTGATGTTAAAATGACAGACCCAGATTTTTTATTTTACTTTTATTTAGACGATACATTATCAAGTAAAACAACGCACAAGCGAAGTTTTAATAGACAGATAGACACGACAATTTTTTTAGTCAAAAGTTGCCAATTCTGAGGTTTTTGCGGTTTTTCCAATTTTAAAAAATTTTGTTTTGCCTTGTATGATAGTCAAGCCACTGAGCTTTAATGTGCGTATAGACTTTTTTTGATGGACCATATTCCGCATGGGCGTAAATAATTAAAAATCGAGAAAATCATAAAATTTACTATTTTTTTAAAACTATTTTTGCCATGTCAAAAAAGTGAGGTGAATTTTTTTATCTGTATAGGGTTATCCAACCAATATTAAAGATTTCTTCCGTCAAATTTGTTTTTACATAAGATTTAATACAATAGAAATAAAAAAAAAATAAGGCCACAACTGATTTTCTTATTTTTTTTTACTTTTAAAGAGGCCTGTAAAATACGGGAGGCGACATTAAAAATTAAAATTTGTTAATTTGGTATTCCTAAGGACACTAATACATGTTATCAAAATTTGGATTTTTTTCGTGACATGGCAGCTACCCCCATTGGATGATTTGGCGTGGAATTACTCATGTGTGAAATTTTATGTCGTTTCTCGGTCTTAAAATAAATGATTGATATTGCCAGTTCACAGACTGCTATTCGATCGATGGTGTGAACTTAAGTATAGTCCTTGCCAGGTAGTTACACTTTTGTGACATTTCCAACCTTTTTTTATCTGTGCGGTTTTTTTACCAACCTTTTTGTCAACCATCAGTCAGCATCTTATTATCCAGAGACAATGACAGTTTTACTTTTAATATAACATAACATATTTACTTTTTAATATATTTCCGGTTAGGAAATATGTTTATTTTATGTCAAAGTCACAAAAGTGTACCTACGTCTGTATATGGCAAGGACTATAACAACAGAATAAAAAATACTCTGCCAATATATGGGCCCCTAAGCTCACACTAGGTACTATAGTTATAGTGTACGTGCGAGCTAATAAAACTAAAACCTGAAATATATCTTATTCAACTCCAGACTAAATTACCTTTTGTTTGATACCACACAAGTCATGTTTTGACTTAAACTCAATTTTTTTAAATCTACCCCCACCCTTAAAAAAAAACTAAAATGTATTTTGTTTAATTCCGGACTTAATTACCTTTCGTTTGATATCACACACGCCATATTTTCACGTAAACTCTAATTTTTGAAATTTACCCCCACGCTTTTTGAAGAAAAAAACCTAAAATGTATTTTGTTTAACTCCATACTCAATTACCTTTCGTTTGATATCACACACGCCATATTTTCACATAAATTCTAATTTTTGAAATCTTCCCTCACCCTTTTACTTGGCTTGTGTTCGGTGGATTTTTGTTCATTTTGGGACCATCTCGACCCAAGACCCAGCCTAGGTACCAAATTTCATTAAAATCGGCCCAGCGGTTTTTGAGTTATGCGCGTTGGTCGTTACAGACATACAGACAGACAGACAGACAGACAGACAGACAGACAGACAGACAGACAGACAGACAGACAGACAGACAGACAGACAGACAGACAGACAGACAGACAGACAGACAGACAGACAGACAGACAGACAGACAGACAGACAGACAGACAGACAGACAGACAGACAGACAGACAGACAGACAGACAGACAGACAGACAGACAGACAGACAGACAGACAGACAGACAGACAGACAGACAGACAGACAGACAGACAGACAGACAGACAGACAGACAGACAGACAGACAGACAGACAGACAGACAGACAGACAGACAGACAGACAGACAGACAGACAGACAGACAGACAGACAGACAGACAGACAGACAGACAGACAGACAGACAGACAGACAGACAGACAGACAGACAGACAGACAGACAGACAGACAGACAGACAGACAGACAGACAGACAGACAGACAGACAGACAGACAGACAGACAGACAGACAGACAGACAGACAGACAGACAGACAGACAGACAGACAGACAGACAGACAGACAGACAGACAGACAGACAGACAGACAGACAGACAGACAGACAGACAGACAGACAGACAGACAGACAGACAGACAGACAGACAGACAGACAGACAGACAGACAGACAGACAGACAGACAGACAGACAGACAGACAGACAGACAGACAGACAGACAGACAGACAGACAGACAGACAGACAGACAGACAGACAGACAGACAGACAGACAGACAGACAGACAGACAGACAGACAGACAGACAGACAGACAGACAGACAGACAGACAGACAGACAGACAGACAGACAGACAGACAGACAGACAGACAGACAGACAGACAGACAGACAGACAGACAGACAGACAGACAGACAGACAGACAGACAGACAGACAGACAGACAGACAGACAGACAGACAGACAGACAGACAGACAGACAGACAGACAGACAGACAGACAGACAGACAGACAGACAGACAGACAGACAGACAGACAGACAGACAGACAGACAGACAGACAGACAGACAGACAGACAGACAGACAGACAGACAGACAGACAGACAGACAGACAGACAGACAGACAGACAGACAGACAGACAGACAGACAGACAGACAGACAGACAGACAGACAGACAGACAGACAGACAGACAGACAGACAGACAGACAGACAGACAGACAGACAGACAGACAGACAGACAGACAGACAGACAGACAGACAGACAGACAGACAGACAGACAGACAGACAGACAGACAGACAGACAGACAGACAGACAGACAGACAGACAGACAGACAGACAGACAGACAGACAGACAGACAGACAGACAGACAGACAGACAGACAGACAGACAGACAGACAGACAGACAGACAGACAGACAGACAGACAGACAGACAGACAGACAGACAGACAGACAGACAGACAGACAGACAGACAGACAGACAGACAGACAGACAGACAGACAGACAGACAGACAGACAGACAGACAGACAGACAGACAGACAGACAGACAGACAGACAGACAGACAGACAGACAGACAGACAGACAGACAGACAGACAGACAGACAGACAGACAGACAGACAGACAGACAGACAGACAGACAGACAGACAGACAGACAGACAGACAGACAGACAGACATACAGACAGACAGACAGACAGACAGACAGACAGACAGACAGACAGACAGACAGACAGACAGACAGACAGACAGACAGACAGACAGACAGACAGACAGACAGACAGACAGACAGACAGACAGACAGACAGACAGACAGACAGACAGACAGACAGACAGACAGACAGACAGACAGACAGACAGACAGACAGACAGACAGACAGACAGACAGACAGACAGACAGACAGACAGACAGACAGACAGACAGACAGACAGACAGACAGACAGACAGACAGACAGACAGACAGACAGACAGACAGACAGACAGACAGACAGACAGACAGACAGACAGACAGACAGACAGACAGACAGACAGACAGACAGACAGACAGACAGACAGACAGACAGACAGACAGACAGACAGACAGACAGACAGACAGACAGACAGACAGACAGACAGACAGACAGACAGACAGACAGACAGACAGACAGACAGACAGACAGACAGACAGACAGACAGACAGACAGACAGACAGACAGACAGACAGACAGACAGACAGACAGACAGACAGACAGACAGACAGACAGACAGACAGACAGACAGACAGACAGACAGACAGACAGACAGACAGACAGACAGACAGACAGACAGACAGACAGACAGACAGACAGACAGACAGACAGACAGACAGACAGACAGACAGACAGACAGACAGACAGACAGACAGACAGACAGACAGACAGACAGACAGACAGACAGACAGACAGACAGACAGACAGACAGACAGACAGACAGACAGACAGACAGACAGACAGACAGACAGACAGACAGACAGACGGTGCGACAAAAAAGTTTCAAAATCATCTGAAACGCAAAGATATATAAAATTTTTTGAAATCGGAGCAACTTTTTTTTTCTCGATGACCTTAATGTTTTTTTTAGTAAACATAATTTTTAATACTTTTTCTGTTCAAAATCTAGATGGGGCGGAAAAACTTTTGACGTCTGTACAGCATATTGTTTTTTATTCGATTTATAAAACGAAAAACAAGCGATAAAAGCTAACTTTGTTTAACTCGACCTTTGATTGCCGGTGAGCTCGGGTGTAAAAGCTTTTTACTCTTTAGCTGTTACTTCATATTTAATAGATATATGTGTACAATAACTAAGTTTTTTAATATTTTAAGAGTTATCAGCTGGGTATTATAACTAATACAGGCCACCAAAAAAAAAGTGTCTTAGAAATAAAATCCAGTACCTCTTTTTAATATTTTTATTAATAGATGAATTAAAGGGAAAAAGCATTTAATGTAAATATTTTAAGAACAAAAGTCATAAAAAAGAAGTAGAAAATCACGACTAACTTTAATGTAACGTCAAGATAGAGTACCAAAATATTATTTACAAATATTATTATCTAACAAATACGAGAGCAAGATTCAGCATATTGTTAATGTTAAACAATAATACTGCACAGGCAGCGTTATAATTGTTAGCTTAAAATACGAGCGGTTATAATTATTGTACTTCACAAACACGTAACTGTTACAATCTAGAGTAGAACAAAATGGAATTAAAAGATCAAAAGTTCCAACAACTAGGAACATATTTAAAACATTAGTATCAAGCGTAATTATATTAGTTAGGTAACAGCCGTTTAGTAATGCCATTGCAATAGGAAAATAAGTACAAGCTTGTAAAACCTGCGCAGTCTGGAGGAAATTAAAAGAAATTAAAATCCGCCATATTTTCACAGATTTAGCAAGGCCAACATTGACAGGCACGATTTGAAAGTTGGCGACATTGAACTAAACTCGTAGCAAAACATCATATGGAGCCACTGATCTGAATAAAATATATCATCACTTATTTTCCACGGCGACCTCTAGGGCTGGTGGCTTATCCTACGCTGGTTTGGTCACTGTGTTCTTAAGCTTCGCAACACAGTTTTAGTGGTCCTGTGATTCTATATCCTTCTTCACCAAAGGCCAACAAAGAAGTACCCTAAAAAAAATCAGCTCTTCTCGGGGGCTGACTTTTACATTGGGTCTTATGGGAGGTCAGACAGACAGATTTTCGCAAGATTTCAGTGAAATATTCTCAGAAACCATCCCGATATTCCACCAAACTTTTGTAAGATTTAGCATTCCTTATTTTAAATTCAAATAACCGTACCGCATGCCAACTGTTATATTTGACATGAATTTGACTTTGTCATCTGTGTTTGTCATATTCGCTTCTGCTTTAAATTTAATTTTTGTGTGGGCAAATGAAGCGGCTCTGAAAAGTTAAGAATTACTAAACATTAAAAAAAAAATTCTGCAAGAATATAGTAAAAACAATCCCAAAACCGGCTTTATTTAAAAAAAAATCAAATATTCATAAATTTCAACTTCAATATTTTAAAGACAAATAGCTGTGTCGTGCCGTGACCATCAAAAATAGATCAGCCCCAGATGTGACGTCAAGAAAGTAGAGGATCGTGGCCGGTCCGTTTTGATAGCCCTGGGCCACCATAACGACCTCTGGGTAACGGCTTGTACTTGAAATCTGTCAAAAAATTAAACGTTCCGTCGCTTCTATTGGAGGTTGCGCGGTAGTTAAAGCGCTATCTACTTATTTTTCTATATCTTTGAGTACTGCCCGGTTATTTTACACGATGTTAAAAATTCAATAGAGGCGTTTGTGTGTGATTAAATTTTTTATCCCTACTTGCAATAATTTAAAGTGGGATTAAGTCCTTTATGCTATTTTTATTTTCGGCAAAAACGAACAGAAAACTGCAACGAATTAATCGGGTTTTACCAATGAGTAAATAACTCGAATAAAGTGGCAACCAAAGAGCCCTGCAACATTGAGGGGCAGATGATTCTGGAATAAATTCATCTAGTACGCAATATTCAGAGAAAACTCGTACGATTTAATATACATACAAATGCCATTAGATCATAGTAGTTGCCTCTGAATATTGCGTACTAGACGAATTTATTTCAGTGCCATCTACCCCTCAATACTACAAGGCTATATTGGTCATATACTCATTCGTCTAAATTACTGGATCCTATGACCCTCTTGTTGGACACAGACATTCTATTCAAAGTGACAATAAAAGGCCACCTATCATGGTTCAAAAAGTAACTACCGCAAGTAAGCAAGGTTTTGGCCTGGTATACAGGCGGATCGCAGCTAGCGGCAGTGTTGCCAAAATGCTCCAAGATAAATGAAAATTTTTTATTAAAAACCGTGAGAAATCGTGAGATTTTAAAAAGTCCTAAAAAGAGATCAAAATAGACAAGGAATTAATAAAAGTTTATAAAAAGCAAAAATAAATTTATTTTTATATGTATTACATAAAACCAAACACATTTCAAACAGCTGAAAAACTGTAGAGATAATAATGTTTCATACCTAACATAGTTAGTCAGAGTCGGAATCGCTCGAATGATCATTTTTATTCAAATATACTTCTTTAGTTCCTAGTTTTTTAATCATATTAATACCTATGTCAAAATCATAGCATGTATCCCTTCCCATCAAGCGTTTTGTAGGCAAAATTCGTTCGATAATATCAACTCTCAAAAAGATTTTTATTAAAATTTGACGTAAAATACAAAAATCGTGAGAAACGCTAAGTAATTCGTGAAATCGTAAGATACTTTCCAAAATCGTGTAATCTCACGATTAATCGTGAGTTTTGGCAACACTGACTAGCGGAGGGGATCGGTTTGGTTATTATCGGTCCAAATTTCACACTCTCCTTGTTAGTGAAGAAGTACTTGCGATTAACATATACGGACAAGAGTACCTGAATGGGAAGCCCTTTTTCAAATGTTTAAACATAAAATATCAAGGGCCATAAAGGCTTATAAGTGTGTGTCAAAGCTAGTGTGGATGTGTGAACAGACCTTAAAACGACTAGCTCAAAACAACAAAATCACACTAATGTGGGTACCAGGACATCAGAAAAACTATTAGAAAGCCTTTTTTTTATCTTTGGTGTCATTATAGATTTTTACCGTGCCGTCCGTCGCGTCGCCGTGCCGTCCGTCGCGTCGCCGTCGTTTACATATTTAGAATAAAATTTACAGGGGTTCACAGCATCGATCAAAAAAAAAAGTTTTTCAAATAAGTTTTGAGTTTTTTCTCGATGTAAAAAGCATTTAGCAACGATAAGGGGACAAAGTATTTTATACAAAATTAATTATTTTTACAATAATATTTTTAAAATATTAAAATTATTTGAAAACAAATAATTGCTTTTTAATATTATATGTCTCAAATCAAAAAGGTAAATATAGTTTTATTTTTATTTAAATATAATAATCAAATATGTGAACTAAAATGTTTAAATTAAATCCTGAAACTTTTCTTAATCAAAAAAGACAATACACATTTGAACTGAAATAAAACAACACTTTTTTTAATCACTATGAAAATAAATGTGATAAATTGTTAAACATTTTTGAGACGAGTTTTTTGGCATATTTAAGGTGTACGTGCACTAACAATGTTTGCTGAAATACATTGCAAATGCAAATACTCATGGAACAAAGGGGGAACCTCCTATACTGGTTTAACTGGATACATTTAGGGTTTTACTGCTAATAAGTAAATAAAAAATAGCCTGATGTATTTATAAAAATATTTTTTTTTTAATTAAGTGCAAAATTTTTATTAAAAATATAAAAAAAAATCTATTAGAAAGGAGCCAATTGCATCGAAGAAATATTTCTTTGATGCCAATAACTTTGTAAAAATTAGATCATTTATAAAGTTACCTACTGCTAAGGTATTAACATTATATGGTATTTAACTTTTCAAGTGTAATTAAAGAAAATTTGGTTGCACAAAGATTTCTAAACAAAATATTAATATAAAAAACAGTGTTAATTAATGTTGGTGTCTTCGAAATAGTGACCATTATCTAACGTGAGCACTCTTCCCAATTTTGGCGGGACTGTGTTGATTTTTAGAAAGCCGTCCCGATTTGTAGAGCGTCACGCGAATATCCTGATTTTAATAAATTAATTCAGAATTTTGTCGAGTTTTACGATAAAAAATCAACTGAGCTATCATAAATATTTTAAAACCATTATTTATTATAAAATTTCCCTCTTTATTATGTAGATACTTAACGAATTACAAAATTTTTGCGTGCAGATTTGATATTTAAATTTTTGATAAAGATTCATAACTTACATCTGCGTTAGAAAAATAGGAAATGTTTTAATAATAAAGCAACTAAAGTAAATACCAGACTTTCTACTTAGAGTGTGATCATTTGAATAGATTTGTTTGTTCCAATACGAATTTAAAATAAATGATATTTCGCATAAAAAAGGCTTTTGATTTACCTGACTATACCTTTATAAAGCACACCAAAACGTCAAAATAAAAAAACAAACGAAAAGAAACATATTCTTTTAAAATCAAAAGTGATCTTTCCAAACTGCCATTGGTTTGAGGGTGATAAGGACTTGAAAGTATATGCCTTATCTTATATAATCGATGGCATATTTAATTAAATTATAAGTGAAGCCAGAATCTTCGTCAGTAAGTATTGACTCTGGCAGTTCAAATAAAGAAATAAATTTGACGAATTCGTCAGCAATAATTGCTGAATCATGATTTTTGATAGGTATTGCATAAGAAAACTTTGCTAAGGTGTCTTGCATAGTAAGTATGATTCTATAGTCATTTTCTGTTATTGGTAATGGACCTACGATTTCGAAAGCTAGCCTCTGAAATGATCTCTCACTGGTAGTAGTAGTGATTTTCAGAGGGGCTTTAGTGTGATTAGATGTTTTATGAATTTAACATGATTTTATGAAGAGTTTGATGTCGTTTTTTTTTTGTAAGAACGTTTGTAGTTCTCTTTTATACGGCTTTAAGAAAACCTAAAGATCCGGAAGCAGCGGATTCGTGATTTTCTCAAAAAATTTATAAAATTTCCTCTTGCGAGAGGGTCTAAATTTTGGCTTGTTTACTAAGATAATTTTAAGTTGATGTTGCTTGAATAAAAAAAATGCAATAATATTGTGCGTACATTTTGCAAAGAATAAAATAAGTCGTTATAAGATAAGTTTATCAAAGTGATTTGCTTGTTATTATCTCTGAGTTTAACTGTATAATAGAGGTTAATGTCATTTAAATTAGTTTTACTAAGATCAAAAATAGAGGTCAAGTTTTCAGAATACTGATTATTATCGGCAAAATCTTAGAGTAGGTTGCACACGGAAATGTTGAAAAGATGTTATCTTCTATTTGATGTCTGGCAAGTGCTGTATCTGGTCATGATATTTGATAAATTGTGCGTGAGTTTCCTCAGTGGCGTGGAAACAGGATCTTATGGGCAAAATCTGATTTCGCGAAAGTGCATTAACATTTGAATTTATTCTTACTGGTTTACATTTTATTTCGAATTGATATTCTTTAATTTGCAATCGCCAACGCATTAATTTACTGCTTGTGTCATTACAATTAAAGGGATGTAAGGGGTCTATTATTTGTTAGAATAGTGAATTTTCTACAATAGGGATATGGTCTAAAGTGTTTTATTGCCAATACTATCGCAAGGAGTTCTTTTTCATTACTGAATAATTAATTTCTGATTTATTTAACGTTTTAGATGCACAAGAAATTGGCAAATCTTGTAAACTGTGCCACATTTATTAACCTTTGAAAGGTCGAAGGTGCATTACGGAGTCCAAAAATCATACCAACAAATTTAAAATGACCCATAGGAATCGAAAATGCAGTTTTAGGTTTGTCTGATTCACGCATTTCAATTTAATGAAACCCATATGCTAAATCAAGGGTGGTAAAATATTACGAGTGACTTAACTAATCCAATATTTCCTCAATATTAGGTAAGAGGTTAAGACAACCCCTAGTTGATGAGTTAATTTTGCAAAAATCTACGACAATGAGCTATTTACGCTCTCCTGAGGCGTCCAATTTTTGTCAAACTATTCACAAGACTGTTGTAAGGAGAATAAGATTTGCGTATAATACTTTATTTCAACATTTTATTATTTTGTTTATCAAGTTCCTGTTTGTGTATTTCAGAGAACCTGTAAATTGTTAAAGATACTGGTGTTGAATCAGTTAAATATATCTCGTGTTTTAAAAAAGTTATGGTTGTTAATGTGCTATTGAGTTAAAAAAATATTGTTTTATTCGTTGCAGAATTTTAAGACTGAGTTTTTTTCTTCAAAGTTAAGGTGACTGAACCTTAAATTTTCGTGTGATAGTTTTTGCCTACTTAATACATTCATTTAAGAGGTTGATGAAAAAGAGAAAATTGTAGTGATAGCTTGATGGAAAGGCAATAATTCGACAAAAACATCGCCAAGTTTTACTTCTTTTTCTAAAGTATTTAAAGTAGTAATAAGAGCATTTTTATTTTCGACTTTAACTCAAGATTTTGCAATATAGATTCCTAAAATTAATAAAATATCAGGTAAGTTTCCTTCGGTAATTTCATGATTTAAATTATTAATAAAAACTATTATTTCTGATCTTGGCTTAAGATAGATTTTATATTTATTAATTAATTTAATTAATTCGAACTTATCTAAATTATATATAGCCTTTTGTCCCGATGTGAAATTCCCAAATACCGTCAAATAGTATATTATTATTATTTGAAATTCATTTACAATATTTAAAGTGGGTACTGGCGAATTGGCGCTCAGATAATTTAAGTTAAGGATATCAAGTGAAATTTTTCTTGACAAAAAAAAAACAAGACCACCATTAATCGATTAAAAAAATGAACATTTTATCCCCATGGTAACCCTCCACGTAAACTTTTATCATTTTTATTCAAAAATTTATTTAGGAAAATTGCAGAATTTTCTTGTGAAAGCATATTTTTATTGCCTGGCTATCATTGTCACATCAAAAATTTTGATTTAAAAGATTCGAGTGGTCGATTTTATTTTCGTGCCCTAAGAAAGGACGAGTTTCTAGGACCAATTCTCGTTTAAAGATTTATTTATATGAATATTAGACGTTTGATTAGATTGATCAGGCTAATTACGCCTTTCATTACTTCTGCGATTTCTCTTAAAGAAGTCAGCGATCAAGTGCCCTGATTTTTTTAAAGAAATTATTATGCCTTGAAGTAGAAATTTTTGTTGACGTTGATTAAAATTTATGTTTTTGGGTTTTTTAAATCATTCCTTGTTTGTGTGTCCTTTGGTTTTGCAAAATAAGCAAAACTTTGAGCTAGGATCTTTATTTATACTTTTGGAAGTGTTAAACTCGCGCTCTTCTGCATAGGCGGATAAAAATGCTTCAGAAAAGTTTTTAGGTTTTTACTTCTTAAGGATCGAATTTATCTGATCTCGAAATATCTGAATTTAAATTTATAATAAAACACTGAAGTGTTTATTATTTTAACATGTTAGTTCTGCCTAGAACTTCATCACCTTGCTCATGGTTAATGGAATTAAGTAAACGAGTCGACAACCGGTCGATACGATTGTAATAACTTATAATATTTTCATTTGAGGATTTTTTAATTGTATTTATGTTTGGAGTAAGTTGAATTAAAAGAACGATAGGGTCTTTTCAACAACCGATTTCCTTAGATTTTAACTGGGCCTTAGCGCTACCAGCTACTTTTGAGCAGACAAAAGTTAATACTGATACTAATTTAAATGCGTTTGGCATAAATTCAGATACTTCGTACCTTGTCCCATCAAAGGGTTTAGAATTTAAAGAGCATAAAAAGCTGAGAGGAAAATAATCTTCCGCAAGTGTATTTATGATTTCTGACGTTTTAACCTGCGTCAATAATCTTAAGATTGCTAGTGATACTGCTGCTGATTTTACCTTTATAAAGCAAACGAAAACTTTACAAAGCACACAACAAAACACCAGAAAAAATTACTTTTTATTTTCTGCCAGCCAGGTACCGGTTTTCCAAAAATTGTTTATTCGTCTAAATTAAATTAATTTCATAAACGTGTTACAGAAACGTGTGCACTCAACACCATGTTCGCCAAAAAGGCTCAAATAACGCTAATGATGATAACTTCGTCAATAACGGTTGATGCTTTATATACTTACTAGAATATATAAATGAATACTAGATTAGAAAATATCCGACTGAATTTTCTATTTCTTTATAATATAATCAGTTAGATGATAATAATCTAAGTAAGCAATTTATATGTTTTAAGATGGTTAATCCTAAAAACGTAAGACGTTTATTGCTTCTCCCTTAAATATCACTATATTAAGAACCACTTGCACCAAACATAACAGAAGGTAGCTAAATATCTTGCACTATTAAACAGTTGTCACTTAGAATGCCACTTTAGTGCTCTATTAGTTAATGTGGAATATCCGACCCTAAAACAGTCACTAAACCCAAATACATATAGGGATATTTGGATTGTGTTTTTTATTTGTTTTGTTAGTTTTTTATCGTTCAAGTCTATTTTTGTGATTTGTGTAGATTTAGGTGAACATTTTAGAATTTTAGTAGCCACTGACCTTAAAGTGTGACCCCAAACGCTTGGTGCAAGTGACAATAAAAGATTCTATTACAACACAGAAATCAGCAAGTATGTTATCCTTCGTAGAACGCTATCGCCCGGTCAATATCAACATAAAAAAGATAAACATTGCAAACGTGCATATATTAACGATTTTTAAATATATTTTAGTTCATACCCAAGTTTGCTACCACGAGCCCTATGCTACCTATCTTCTTAAAATCTATAAAATTCTTGCATTTATATGTCGGCCATCAATTACTGAGTCGTCACTTGTCATATTTTAGAATATCCTTACCACTTTCACAATATTGCACCTGTACATCTAAGTCTTACTTAATTGGTAGTAAATACAATTAAAGGCTATTAACAAGACGACCCAGTAAGGGGCAAAAAAGGTATCCTGATTAGGTGGGGTCAAATAAAAAATTTTAGTCTCTTACAGCCCCTGGGACGGGATCAATTATGTAACTAAATAAATTTAGAAAAAAAAAACTTTTTGAAAACAAGCTTTTATAACGGACTAAAAAGCATAAAATAATTTTTTGAGTGTTCTGATATCATAATAATAAAAGCGATGGGCGTAAGGAAATTTAACCGTTTTTGTTTTAGCCTTGTTAATTCGAAGTTTAGTGAAAATCCAAATTCATTAAATTATAGCAGAGAAATGTAAGGGTAGACAATTTAACCCAACCCACCCCAACCCTACTCAAACTACCCTTACATTTTTCTGATATGGATGGACATTATTACGCCTGCTTCATATTAGGCAGGTCATCCGCGACCGGCAGTGTGTCGATTTATTTTATTACATTGAAAAAGAAGAGTCGGCCCATCATCGGTTGTGGACGATCTACCAAATGCACATGGAAAGGCATTTACCTAATATTAAATACGCCCATCGCTTTTATTATTATGATATCAGAACACTCAAAAAATTATTTTATGTTTTTAGTCCGTTATAAAAGCTTGTTTTCAAAAAGTTTTTTTTTCTAAATTTATTTTTTAATTTTTAGATTTGTCTATGCATTTTAGCTAGCGCATCAATATTGAAGGGAGTCTTTCCTGTCAATCCCTAAAACTGATCGTTATTATTATGATCATTATACGCTAAAATTAATTAATTTTGGTCGAGATCGAACAAACTAAAGCATTACCTCTTCTACGCCCCCACCCTTTTTTTCGCGGGAGAGCATGTGAATTTTGAAATCAATCAGATACCTACGTGGAAGTAAGCTGAAAGTAATCAGAAAAACTCGTCATTAAATCGTCAATTTTGAATCCGCCATATTGAATTTTTGTAATCTGATCAAAAATTCGTAATCCTCATCCTCAAAAACCCTCAGATACCAATTTTGGTGGAAATCCGACAAACTAAAATTTTACATCCTCTTCGCACTCCACGTTAGGGGGGAAGTAGGCAGTCAGTGATACCACATTAGTGGATTGTCATCGGAACTATAACGGTATGCGAAATTTGAAGTCAATCGGACACGTGGAAGTCAGTTGAAAGTAATCAGAAAAACTCGATGAAACCATATTATTGTATTGTCATCGGAACTAAGACGCTATGCAAAATTTGAAGTCAATTGGATGTTTGGAAGTTCTTCAAAAATGAGTTGCAAGATTTGATTACATACATACATACAGTTGAAGTTAAATAAAAGCTTGTAATAAAAAGAGTGGTCCACCGTCTATTATTTCTTTTTCGATGACAAGATGATTTGGGGGCTTTGTTAACATCTTATATTTTTTTAGTACAGACCTGTGTGTAATCTTGAATTAAAAAAAATATTTTGACACCCAATATTCCTTTTTGATTGAGTTATATTTAACTCTGGTAACAGTTCAGTTGATAAGACTGTAATCGATCAAACCAGGTGTCCTAAAATCTCCATCAAAAAGCCTAAGGAAGTCACTAACATCGTTCTTACACAAAGTATAAAGTCTAGAGGAGCTGTTTCAGAACGGGATGAAAGCTATAACGTTTCTTTGGGATAATTAGTTTAGCCAGAACTTTGTTTTGAAATTGACCTTAGTGGTTAAATTTCAGTTTTTGAACTTTTTGAAAACAAGCTTTTATAACGGACTAAAAAGTATAAAATAATTTTTTGAGTGTTCTGATATCATAATAATAAAAGCGATGGGCGTATTTAATATTAGGTTAATGCCTTTCCAGACTAAAATGAAAAGAAAGAAAACAGTAATACTTATATGTATTATTTTTAATATTAGATAATTAAATTTATTTAATTTTCTTCATATGATGTTTACAGAGTGATATGTATAAGTAATCATCCCATATAAATTATTATTTTAATTTCATCCATGTCGTTGATCCGGTCCCACATTTAAGCCTCGTTTCTTCAAAGTATCGTTGCAGCACCGACAGTGTACGTCACTAAATAGGAGGTCGTGCTTAAGACATCCAATGAAATACTCTGCCAATATATGGGCCCCTAAGCTCACACTAGGTACTATAGTTATAGTGTACGTGTGAGCTAATATAAATAAAAACTAAAATATATTTTATTCAACTCCGGACTAAATTACCTTTTGTTTGATACCACACAAGCCATGTTTTCACTTAAACTCAAATTTTTGAAATCTACCCCCACCCTTAAAAAAACAAAAACTAAAATGTATTTTGTTAAACTCCGGACTCAATTACCTTTCGTTTGATATCACACACGCCATTTTTTCACTTAAACTCTAATTTTTGAAATATACCCCCACCCTTTTTTTTTAAATAAATTAAAATGTTTTTTGTTGAACTCCAGACTCAATTACCTTTCGTTTGATGTCACACACGCCATATTTTTCCATAAACTCTAATTTTTGAAATCAACCCCCACCCTTTTATTTGGTTTGTGCTCGGTGGATTTTGTTCATTTTTAAATGGGACCATCTCGGCCCAAAACCCAGCCTAGGTACCAAATTTCATTAAAATCGGCCAAGCGGTTTTTGAGTTATGCGCGTTGGTCGTTACAGACATACAGACAGACAGACAGACAGACAGACAGACAGACAGACAGACAGACAGACAGACATACAGACAGACAGACAGACAGACAGACGGCGCAACAAAAAAGTTTCAAAATCATCTGAAACGCAAAGATATATAAAAATTTTTGAAATCGGAGCAACTTTTTTTTTCTCGAAAAAATTAGGATCACCATAGCTCACACTACTATAGTATAGTATATGTGTGAGCTAAAATAAGAAATATATCTGTCTGGATATCGATTATACTGATTTTATTGTTTTCAAAATATTAATCTAATTATGGATTTAGTTTTCAAAATATGAATCCCAGTTTGAAGGTTGACAAAAAACTTGAAATTAAATAATTCTTCTTATGCCTGATCTTAATATCGATGTGTCCTCTTTAGGCCGGGAATAATTACACAATAACTATTTATGGCTATATAATAGAGCTGGGTCTGTGGTTACACACACCAAACAATTAAAAAAGCGTATCATTCGGATTTTTAAAATTATTATAATTAATACCTAGGCTTTGTAGCACTACCCAAGGCTTTGTTTCCAGTTGAGTTAAAAACCTAAAAAACAGAAATTTCGGACCTAATTTTCTTCGAGCTTTAGATATACTTTGTTAAAGAATCGGGAGTATATATCCGTAATTCCATCAAAATTCTGATGATGTCCCGACGTGTTTCGGCGAATCAATAACCAATAATATCAACATGTTGCAACTGAGTTATTACCGGCAAAATTAGAGTTTTGGTTTTACCACTTTTTACACACAGTTTTAGCCAAAAGTTTTATCGAACCCATTTTTATTGTTGTTCTTACCTACTTGTTTTAGGTGTTTGTTTAACCTCCCTAACCCACAATATTTTATTTATTTTTACCTAAGTGACCAATCTCGTTGTCATCTGTCCTTGTGTTGATACATACGACGAAAGCTTCTAAATTGTCAGACGTAACAACGGATTTTCCTAAAATCATTAGGAAGAATATCTTTTGGTGCTCAAATCTGAAACAGTGGCATAGGCACGGCGACGGAAAGACAGAAGAAGAATAGATCCGCTCCTTGAACCATAACAATACTTTTTTTGCACTTTCATAAAGAAAAGTGCACTTATTAATCAGAGAAAAACATTTTGAAAAAAATTAAAAAAAACTGTTAAAATAGAAAGTGCGAAAAATGGCGTACAAATCTAGTGATAACAGTATTTTTATATCCCTCGACGAATTGTCGCCCTCCCTCTGGTAGGGCTGCAAACTAGTATAGTATAGAATATACTATTATTTTTCATTAAAATTTATATATCAGTAGGTATGGCATCAGTGGCATTACTTATTTCAAATGTGTCACAAATTCTACGTAATTTTCTTTTAAAAATTATCTGCGGCGCCATAAATCTCCTTTAGATACTAAATTTTACACCTCAGATCTTAATTAAAATCTGCGAATAAAAAATATTTTGATGTTTACTGATAGTTTGGCCCCTCCTTCCGGAAATCCTGGATCCGCCACAGTATGGCATTGATTTTTCCTTCTTTGCGTTTGTCACTGAGCTGAAATAATTTTTTAAAGATTTATTCATTCTAAGGGTAGTTTTTTATAGCCAAGTTTTTGATTGGAGCTTTGCGTTGTTTCAATAAAAGTTTGTATTACCAAACCTATATTTTTGTTAAATATAGGTTTGCTAACTTAACTTAAAATTTGATCAAAGCTTTACTTTCTGAAATATTAAAAACCGAAAAAGATTTATGACTTTCTTTCTAAAGAAAACTCATACATTTTACCTGTAGGCAAGCGCACATTTCAAAGAATATAAATTAAACAAATGTAATATTAATAAAAAAATATAATGTAAAGATTTTGACCTAGACCTAGATCAATGTAGGTTATATAGCAAAAAATTTGAAAAGACTCTTCATTTTCGGTCTAGAAACAAATCATACAACAACAATACCTGTTGCCAACTCGAAATATCGACTGAGAAAATCCCCCCAACCCCCAAAAACCTGTTTTTTCAGTTTTATTCAATGTTCTTTAAAAGTAACCTTTTTCTCAAAAATTGCAAAGAACAGTTTTTTATGGAGGACAATATTCCCTTTTTAACGATATGTTGATCGATAAGGTTAGGAAGTAGCTTTCAGTGCCGTCTGTAAATTGGGATTATTTCAAAAAAACATGTGTATTATAAGTTTTATAAAAAAATTTCAAAAATTACAATTTGTGGAAACAAACGTGTCGTATATTTTTTAGTGGAAAATATGATTTTCTCTTAAAAGCTGTAATATAATGTGGGGTTTATATCACAGGTAAGCCTCCAGGGCCGTACAAAAATAAATTTTAAAAAATAATCAATTTTTATTACATACTTTTTATGTTTTTCTATCCTAAAGACCCTCGTTTTTAAGAAAATTTTCGAAAATTTTTTTTTTGGTAATGTGACCGTAATATACGGACGCCCCTCGAGAGTTATGGCTAAACTTCTCTCACATTTTGTGATACACCATTTAAAAGAAAATATCATTATTCACTTAAAAGTTAGGAAGACATTTTGTCCTAGGAACTCTAAAAAATTTTATAATATTGGTGATCTTAAATAATTGCTTTAAATTAAGCACACCACCGAAGCGCTAAATATGAAAAAACTTGCACTTTCTTACACCTCATTTGAAAGAAAATTTTATTGTCTATAACGAAGTATAGGACACATTTTTGAACAAAGAGCTTGGTTTTTAAGAAAATTGAATAAAACCTGTAAAAAACTTTTTGTTTTATTAATTTTTTTAAATCACCCCCATTTAAGAACGTCGCTGGAGAGTTTGTTAAACCGAGTTTTACATTGCTAAAAAGTAAATTGCACTGCTTTTAAAAATATATAGCATGTATTTTTTCATATTAAGCTTAGTTTCTGAGAAAATTAGATAAAACTTGTAACCAAAATGGTTTATTTTCTATTTTTTTAAAAATTGATTTAGTTTACGGATGCCCCTGAAGTTTTAATTATGAAACCAATCCGATTACGTTACTTATTATCATTTTACAGAAAAGTTATTAACTATATTAAAATATAACACATGTTTTCCTGTAGACATTAATTTTAAAAAAATCGAATTAATCTTGGAAAAAAACATGGATATTTTTTCAACTTTTTTAAATAACTTCAATTAATTACGGACGCCGCTGGCGAGTTTGTTATCTACCATCATTGAATTATACCTTGATAAAAACGGAATTTATTTTCCACAATAAAATATCATACATTTTTTCTTAGAAGCTTAGTTTTTACTTTTAGAAGTTTTTGCAGCCATTAAAAAAAAATTAATATAATAATATTTTTTATTCATATAAATATATATTTTAAATGTACACCTAGGTATGTCAATTTCAGCTTTACAGCGGCAATTTAAAATTTTGCCGACATGACATTTCGAGGTGGCAACAGGGATCTTATGAGGAATTAACCATTTGCCAAAAAGTAATATAAAATAATAAAAGAAAGTGGATTTTCCGAAATCCATTTAACTAATAAGCTAGAAGGCTCTCAGCTCCGGAATATGTTGAATACAAATCAAAAGTAGCTGGTTTTTCGTTTTAATAAAAATTGCATTGCAAAATCTCTTTTCAAATATGCTTTGACCTATTGTTGTTTATATTTATATTATATCAAAAAATTCATTTGAAATGCATGATTAAATATTTTCCGTTTAATTAAAATATTCGGGATAAATTAAACTAGCGTTTAAATCGATCAATTAAAGATCCAGTTTAAAAAGCCAATAAAACGGCACTCCACTTAGCGTAGCATATTCGTTACCGGTTTTGATTTATTTGGATAAATATTTGTTGTATTCGCAAATATTTTAAACATGTCATCTACATACAATAACGAAATTAGCAAAAAATTCAAACATGCCAAATATGTTTGGTTATTCTTAAACTAGTAAGTAAACTATATTCGTGTGCGTCTGGGCAGTCTATTTTGTCAACAAAAATTACTTGTTACCTTCGTTACCAAAATAAGTAAAATGTTGAACACAGACACTGCACGGTAAATTTGCTAAATGAGGAAACCAAGTGTGGACGCTTAACGCAAATATTAGGCTTATTTGACTCTTTTAATGTTGATAAAAAACCGACAAGTCGAAGAAAACGCGTGTTTGTTGTTAGCGCTATTTGCCGTATTTGGATAAATAAAGCCATAAAATATGTGTTTTTAACAAGTCGTTCTTAAAAGGTACCCAAGAAGCTGTCTTTTTTAAACATTATTTCCACTAAGTTTGCGAAAATTGTGTTAGTAGCTGTGGGAGAATCGAGAGAAGCACTAAAATTATTAAGGGGGTTAAAGCAGCAGACGAAAATAACGGTCCCCTTTGAAACAGGAAAGGAGAGGGCGTAATGGCCGAAAATGTTCCATGCTTTTGCTATATAGAAAGGCGCCGATTGATAAAGGAAAGGACGTTTTGCAAGAAAATTTTAGAGTACCTTTAATACTTCCTTAGAATGATACATTTTATTTGCTCACCCTAGCTACCGACGGCAAAATATGAGAGAAACAAAAACTTCTTTTAACCCGATTAGCGATGAAACCTTGTTTGATTTCTTAATTCGCGGGTACTAAAACTTACGCTTGTATTATTTGGATTAAAAATTCCGCTGATTGACACACACGTCTGATGGTATATTCTTATTCTTTCGAGCTAAGGACAGAAAAATATAAGAGATACAAAAACTTCCTTATTATAAGGATTTTTATTTGCATTCCCGTTATAAGAGCTGAATGTAACAGGATCTCCAGTTATTTTAAAAATTATTTATCGATAATTTCTTGGTATTATAACCAAAATATTAGATATGCAGTCAATATTGGTTTGATTTTCTTATAACTTGTCATATATAACTAAAAGGATTAGTACTATTTTTTTTTCAGAAAAAATAATTGGGCATATTTTGTAAACTATCATTTAGAGGTATGAAATATTGCCTAATACATTATCTTTGAGATAACTTTTTTCACATCATAGCATAACAAGACAAAGATCAAAAAATGACTTGCTTTGGTTAGGAGGCAATCGTTTTTCTTGAATAACTTCATAAAAAAAATGTAACATACAGTTTCAATGCGTTAATAGAGATACACGTATACATATATTATTATATTCGTGTCATCATACTAAACATATCCAGTGAATTAATCCGATTGTAACGAAATAGCGCGTATCAAAATAGCGCGTATCAAAACAGCGCTTTTTAAAACAGCGTGTATTCAGAATAGCGCGTGTTCAAAATAGCGCGTATCAAAATAGCGCGTGTTCAAAATAGCGCGTATCAAAATAGCGCGTGTTCATAAAAGCGCGTGTTCAAAATAGCGCGTGTTTAAAATAGCGCGTATTCAAGGTCAGATAAGTTATACTTACTTAACCGTTAAATAAACCGATGGCTTGCTATATTTAACCCAACTCATATAGTTCGACTAAGGCGTCCCTTAGGAAAGTTTTTTTTTGAAAAAATATGTTAGGAAGAGACCCCTTACTCGAACTATTTTATAACAGCGACGTTTCAAATGGCGATGTTCGAAACGCGGTATTTTTAGACGCGCTATTTTGAACACACGCTATTTTAAACACGCGCTATTTTGATACGCGCTATTTTGAACGCGCGCTATTTTGATACGCTCTATTTTGAACACGCGCCATTTTGATACGCGCTGTTTTGATACGCGCTATTTTGATCACGCGCCGTTATGATACGCGCTATTTTGAACATCCGCTATTTTGATACGCGCTATGTTGAACACGCGCTCAAATGAGCGCGCTATTTTGAAACGCGCTATTTTCATACGCGCTATTTCGTTACAGAGCCGTAAAAAGAGATGGATCACGGCAGTGAGTTGATCTGGTGCTAAATCTATAAAGTATAGGATTAATCCAAGTTGGTGAATGTCTAAAAGACAGTTCCGTATTTATTTATTTTGCTTTATTGTTTATTTGAGATTTTTCTATAAACAAGCATGCTTCAGTGAAGTGAACAAAACTTAAATTTATTTACAGTTAAAGTTTTTTTAAATTTTGGATTGTGGAATTAAAGTACAGTATAGTTGTATATCAAAATTAATTTTAAGGAAATAATGTAGCTAGTTAAAAAAGCATATCTTTGAGTTGATAAAAATCTTGATTTCTGTTACCATGGGAATTTTACTGTTTATGGAGTGTTTTCATGTTTAACTATTTGCTTTATAAAAAAATTTTTCAAAGGTTTCAGTTTTGAAATATGAAAAAAATATCAAAAGGGAGAACGACAAGTTTACATATGAAAAAGACAAAGTATAAGGAATCTTGCGTCATAATTAGTATTTTACACAAAACATTGTTAAGGCTTAGCAAACATGTTGATTATTTTGGGGTAAAAGAAAACCATTTATCATTAACAATTCAAAATGGCGGACTTTCTTATTTATACCTATTTACGTGAAACTGGAAAGTTTTCTGAGCTTAAACTCACTAAATGAAAATTTTGACTAAAACTTAAAAAAATAGCGGTTTTTTCCATTTATTGATATATAAAATTTGAACCTTTATGGTATTTTAGGTCGCTGATTAAGATTTTTGACTCAAACAGAAACAAAATCAAAATGGCGGACACAAAATGGCGGACTTTCCCATTTATGAACCAATATGTATCAAATACGGAAGTTTAGGGTGCTTAAGGTTGCTGATTATAATTTTTATTCAAAATAAGAAAATAATCAAAATGGCGGACCCAAAATGGCGGACTTTCCAATTTTTAAACCGATATGTATAAAGTACGGAACTTTGGGGTGTTTAATATCGCTGAATTTGATTTATAACTCAGACTTAAAAAAATCAAAATGGCGAACCCAATATGGCCTTCCCTATTTATAAGACAATATGTATCACATACGGAACCTTATAGTTATATATAGAATCTTAAACTTAAACCTAAAAAACCAAAAATTACAAATTCCAAATTGGCGATATTTCTATTGATAAAACGATAAATATCGAATTCAAAACTTTGGGGTGTTTTTGTCGCTGATTATAATTTTAACTTAAACTTGAAAATATTCAAAACGGCAGACCTAAAATGACCGGCTTTCCCATTTATAAACCGATATGTATCAAATACGGAATTTTGAGATGTTTAAGGTCGCTGATAGTCATTTTTACTGAAACTTAAAAAAATAATTGACAGCTAGCTCACAATCCTGTTTATTAACTTGGTATTTGTATTTATCTCTAAAACAAATCAAGGTACAAAAAAAATCCAAACGACTAATTTGTGCTTGTATTTATTTAACCACAAAAAAATACCAAAATTGAAAAATATCTAGTAACCCACAGTTTTTTTTTTCAAAAATATTGGTTTCGAGCTGTTTCACTACAAATAACACTGCTAAATTTCAACAAAGTTGACTAAAAGATTAGTTATTAACACTGTTTTTTTACTTTGACACCCAATGCATAATGCATTATGGTGTCATAGGGTCCATGTTTTTAAGTAAGAGCTTTTCTTTAAATCACTCAAAGAAGCACACATACTTCAAAAATAACCTGTTGCGTATATATTAGCCTAACTTGTAAACGATCCCTTATCTGTATTTTTCCTCTTGTCTGAATCCGGACCTGTGCAATCTTGGACAGTTGTTTTCTTGATGACAATTGACACAATCCAAAGTTATCTCAAAAATAATGTTATATACTGTATGTTATAATTTAGGAAATTTGATTCTAAGCCTTTTTTAGACACGGAAAAATACATGAGGTGTTTCCTTTAAAAAAAAAATTCCCTGCCCCTGAATATGGTTAATGTTAATATAAATATCATAATGTAACCAAAGGGGACAAAAATTGATTTAAACAACTTTTAAATTTCTTTGGTTGGGAAATATTTAACAAAAACGGTGAGGGTGATTAGGACTACAATAAAACAACGACGTTATTAAATAAAATTCCAAATATACTAAAAAGTGTCACTCTAATACAAAGACACGTCACAGAAGAGTTCCACTAGGGAAAAGCTTGTGTTCCGAAACACATTCAAAACGCCGATTGAGCGCTATGTTGTCCTTAAAATGAGGTGTAATTACATATTTCAGACACCCGTTATTCAGGGTTAACAACTCCTTAATTACGATGGCAGTGAAACCCCTCAAATATACCCCATTTATTTAACACAGGGGACGAAAAAGAAAATTGTAGGGAAACGGGGTTTTAGCTCTATTTGGTTAGTAAAACATAGGAGGTTTGTTGGCAGATTTATAGGTACCTTTATTTTCGCAACTAAAATATTTTTCTTAACAGAAAACCCCAATGTCCCAGAGTTTTAAAATAAATCGAAATAAGTGAAGGAAGTAATCAATAAAATAATACGAAACCCATATCGCGCATCAATTGTCCGCGGATAAATGCGCGCAACTAATAACGCAAAACTAAAACCCTATTTGTATAACATTTTTATACAGGTTCGAATACAAACGCTCCTGCAAATGGGCTAACAACAAGTCAAATTGTCCTCTCCAGCCGAGGTTGAACAGGGGCGGGCCAAGGATAGTTGATAAGCAGACCCGGTTAGATTAGTATTCTAACTTGACCCGGTTTGGTTATTATAAAAAAAAACTTTCCTAACCAGATCAGCATAGTGTTTTTTGTGTTTAATGATAGGTTAAAATACTCACTAATTTATCAACTATCCTCCACTCCAGGTCCACCTTGGCTGGACAGGACAACTCGACTAGGTTATAGGTTGGTTAGGATAAATTGTTTTTAGTTGAGCTACTTTTGATTTCCCAGCAACAAACTTGGCACAAAAAGTTCTATAACATTCAAAATGCATGTAGACAACAGCACAATATTCTTTTTCTGAGACATCAGAGAATCCATAAATTTAACATGATTAAAAACTGTCAGGAACTACTCTATGGCTTATTTTACGAAGAGACAATGATGAAAACTCATATGTAAATTTTTCCCAAAGAGGAATAAATTTGACAAAAAGGAAATGATCCCAACTGAGTTTTGATCTTATAATTTTTGAATTAAGTGTTTTAAGAAAAATGTAGCAAGAGTTAAAATTTCTAACGAATCATAAAGTTTTGTCAAATCACTTAATAAATTGCGTTTGGTGCAAGAACTTGTGATAGAGTTGATTAAAAATTATCTGTCGAGGGATTCCATTAAAGACATACAATTTTAAGTGAGTTATCAGAATCAAATCGAAATATTTAAGGCCAGGATGCCTTACCCATGTATTATAGACTACGCGGAGCTTCGTGGTGATGCTAGATCGCTTTAAAACGCAATGATGGGAAATATAACATGATTTATCAGACATTTCTATTTATGAAATATTTTTCATGTGAACTTTAGAACTCCGTAAAATTAGAATATTGCTTATATAACTCAAAAGCAGTTTGTAATCTACGTTCTAGTAAAAGAAAATGTTTAAGAACTGTGTCTTTTCTATTTAGAAAAGTAGGTTCAACAGACCGGAATGGCAAAGAAACCACATATCTCCTTTCCTGGTTTCTATAGGTAGTGTCTGAAAAAAATTTTTTTGCTAATTTATCATCTGGAGACATTACAGAAATTTCGGGAACTTCCTCTACTTTTCAAAAGTTTCAAATTGTATTGCCCAAAGAATCCATAGCTAAAAGAGTTTGAGACATGGAATGGTCAATATTATTCGATATTAATGAAGTTTTATCAATAAGTAAATATCCAAAAATACTGCTGATCGCAATGCGTTTGGTACCTCCTTCCTTCTATTTTACCGTCTCGAAGAATCTTTGCAAAGATATCCGCACCTACAAGAAAAGCAATAGGTTTTGACTGGTAAAATAGTAATCGGCTAATTGACAATGTTGCATGTGTGGCCCATGACAAAGTTGATGGCAAGATTCCACAAATTTATGGTATGACAATAGCATTAAAGTCCATTAAAGGGACTAATTTGACCTTAGGACGGATAGTTAATTTAATGCCTTCGGCGCTACAAAACATAGGTACCTGAAATCTTGAACATCTAGTGATAATTTAAATATTTCTAAACCAAGACGTTTTTTTATAATGTTTGTTGTTTGAGTGCCACAATCTGCTATTATTTAAATTGTTTGACTATAACCTTTGCCATCTACTATATCTACCAGGGCGGTTGACAAAAGAGTATAAGAGCCATCCATTGTACCATTACAACAATGATTTGAGTCGACATGTGACAGTTAGACCAGTAAAATGATTATTGTTAGCTGTGATTTAAAACAAACTACTAACTGATTTTTTGGCAAAATTTCTTTATTTTTTCTAGTTAATTCAACATTGTCCAATGCTTGACAATGTACACATTCTTTGTATGTTGATATTTTGTTAGAATCAGGCAGTTCTCAAATATTGTCGCCAAAGAAACATCTAATCGTTTAAGCATCATTTAAACAAGTGGGAAAGAATAAAAATCCACAGATAACGAAGGCCCCACAGAGCCTCTAAATTATCGTTAGAAGTATCGCAAATATTTCTAAGTTCTTAAACGTTAACTAAATTGACTTTTTACAAGTTTTTATTTAGCTTCAGATGTTCTGTCTAACTATCTAACTAACTATCTAACAAACTATAATCAAACAAATAATAATAATCTTGTGAAGCGTTTTTGACACACTTCCCATTATCCGATTTGGACGAAATTTGGTACACACATAGTCGTCCCATGACAATACAACATTAAGAAAAAAATGTCCTCCCACCCCTACCCCCACCCCTTCTATAGAAAAATATGTTTTTGACACACTTCCCGTTATCCGATTTGGATAAAATTTGGTATACACATAGTGGTCCGATAAAAATACAACAATAAGAAAAAAATATCTCCCCTCCTCTACCCCCACCCCTTCCATAGAAAAATTTGTTTTTGACACACATCCCGTTATCCGATTTGGATGAAATTTGGTACACACATAGTGGTTTCATGACAATACAACATTAAGAAAATAATATCCTCCCACCCCTACCCCCACCCCTTCTATACAAAAATATGTTTTTGACACACTTCCCGTTATCCGATTTGGATAAAATTTGGTATACACATAGTGGTCCGATGACAATACAATATTAAGAAAATAATATCCAGACACCCCTACCCCCACCCCCTTTCATAGTAAAATGAGTTTTTGACAACCTTCCTATTATCCGATTTGGATGAAATTTGGTATTCACATAGTGGTCCGATGACAATACAACATTAAAAAAAAATATCCTCCCACCCCTACTCCCACCCCCTTCCATAGAAAATGCGTTTTTGACACCCTTCCCATTATCCGATTTGGATGAAATTTGGTATACATATAGTGGTCCGATGACAATACAACATTGAAAAAAAAATCCTACCACTCCTACCCCCACCCCCGTCTATAGAAAAATGCGTTTTTGACACACTTCCCATTATCCGATTTGGATGAAATTTGGTATACATATAGTGGTCTGATGACAATACAACAATAATGAAAAAATGTCCTCCCACTCCTACCCCCCACCCCCTTCCATAAAATGACTTTTATAAAATTTGGTATATGCATAAATGTCCGATGGCAATACAGCCCAAATAAAAAATATATTTCTACCTCTACCCCCACCCTCTCTTTCCCCCAATAGCAAAATGAGTTTCCAAACAACTCACGATCAGCGATTTCATTATAATCTAGAATAAACTCTTCTGTTCTGTTATTGAACAAATATTTTCATTTATTAGAGTAGATAACTGAGACTAAAAAGTAGAAAATAAATTGTTAAAAAAACTTTTTAAGTCACAAGCTTTTATAAAATGCACTAAAAATTAAAAAATAATTTTCTAGCATTCTAATATTATCATAATAATAAAAGGGATGGCCGGAAATCAAAGCATAAGTTAATCTAAACTTGTGATCTAAACACTTAAAGAATATTCAACATAGCGGGTCATCAAAGATATGTTTGATGTGCCGCAATGTTATGTCATTGCTATACCTATGTCAGAGAAATTCTAGGGTATCTTGGGTCGGGTTGGGTGGGTTTGGTACCTCTGCATTTTTCTGCTAGACTGATTCTTGCAAATAGTGGTATTTAATTGATACGGATATCTTATCGTGCTAACATCGTCAAAATTTCCATCAGTCGGCCATCGCTTTTATTATTATGATAATATTAGGATGCTAGAAAATTATTTTTTAATTTTTAGTGCATTTTATAAAAGCTTGTGACTTAAAAAGTTTTTTTACTAATTTATTGTGTTTCAATTCTAGTTCTGTAATACCTTTTAAATAAAGTATGGTAAGCAATACTATAGTTGGAAAGAAAAAACTTTGGCTGATCTTCGAGAGCTTTCAACAGATATTTAAAATATTTAGGTTGTTATGTACTAAAGCTTCAAACATGTCTTTAAAGCTACGAAACAAAGTTATATCTTCTCTGAAAATTGCTTAATCGAATGACCTTCAATTACTACGAAATGACAAGAAGGCAACGAACCGAATTTTGTCTTGTGTTTGAAAGCCATCATCCTCCAAAGAGCCTATATTTTGATTATGTTGCTTAAAAAACTTATCTTTAATGTACTTAATTTGTTTCTTACAAACTTAAAGAGAGGTTTTACTATTATCAGTTTCAGCCGAATTTGCTATATTAAAAACTGTAATCATTCGATTATTTTCAGCTTGTCTAAAAGTTAAAGTCTTTTTTGTTTTATCAGACATTTTGAAGAACTTTTATTTTCCCGATAAAAGGAAAAAAATACTACGCTTAAACCAAAAATCTGACACTTTGGTGGCCGTTTTTAAAGATGGCGATCAAACGACCAAGATTTGGACCACGAGACGAAACTTTTTGTATAGTACTATGGGTGCTTAACAAAGCCCCACAGCAAGACTGAGGGGAAATATTAGGGCATCCGTGACATGAGCTAGCGCCGACACTAAAGGAATGATTAAAAACACTTTTTTTCAATTTTCAAATTTGACGTTTTGTAAATTTGAATTTGTAAAAGTTTTTCAAAAGAACAAAATAACAAATTTAATTTTGATTTATGACCTTTAAATTAATTTTTTTTTTTTAAATGTTATTTTTTGAAAAGCTTTAAACTAAACTAATAGAACTTGTAGTTGTCGTTTAATGTCATCCAATCGATATGGTTTTTGTCATAGCATCCAATAAAAAACTTGAGAAGGGTTATTAGCTCACACATATACTATACTATAGTAGTGTGAGCTATGGTGATCCTAATTTTTTCGAGAAAAAAAAAGTTTCTCCGATTTCAGAATTTTTTATATATCATTGCGTTTCAGATGATTTTGAAGCTTTTTTGTTGCGCCGTCTGTCTGTCTGTATGTCTGTATGTCTGTCTGTAACGACCAACGCGCATAACTCAAAAACCGCTTGGCCGATTTTAATGAAATTTGGTACCTAGGCTGGGTCTTGGGTCGAGATGGTCCCAAAAATGAACAAAATCCACCTAACACAAACCAAATAAAAGGGTGGGGGTAGATTTCAAAAATTAGAGTTTATGTGAAAATATGGCGTGTGTGATATCAAACGAAAGGTAATTGAGTCCGGAGTTTAACAAAATACATTTTAGTTTTTGTTTTTTTTAAGGGTGGGGGCAGATTTCAAAAATTTGAGTTTAAGTCAAAACATGGCTTGTGTGGTATCAAACAAAAGGTAATTTAGTCTGGTGTTGAATAAAATATATTTCAGTATTTAGTTATATTAGCTCACACGTACACTATAACTATAGTAGCTAGTGTGAGCTTAGGGGCCCATATATTGGCAGAGTATTTTGTTTTAATCTTACAAATGTAGAATTTAATTTACACCAAAATATTAAAAAATCTCAAAATTAAAATAATTTATTAACATACTCCGTTGCTGCCTTAGTTTTAAAATTAATATTAATAATGGTTTTGATCATTTATATAGAAAACTCAATAAAAATAACTTTTATAACCAAACTCAAAGCCAAAACGTGTGAAAATAACTAATTAGAAAATAAATCTGATAAAATTATAACAAAGTTTTTGGTTATAACGCAAATTATTGAACAAAATGTAGTCTAATATATTCCGAAAATCACATATTGATGTGATGCGTCGTTAAAAAGTTAGCATTTAAAAAAAATTTAATTGTGAATAAACTGTCATTAGCATTAATGGACGCACTATTTTACCTAAAAATTGGTTTAGCGGTTTAGGATCTATCATGTACCGGACAGCGATACACACACACGGTGGCGTATAAAAACATAAAATAGCATAAAATACGGCCTCACTGGGTCTGCCTCCCCCCTCAAAACTATCCCGGGCCCACCACGAAACTTTCTTCTATAAGCGCCACTGCACACACACATATATATACAGACAGACATCACGACGATATTGCGCAAAGATGGATCAAAATACACCCAAACAAAACATTTTCGGCGTTATTGCCATTGCTGCGCGGGCTACAAAAATAAAATTGCCGACAAACTCCACGTTAAATAGCTAGATGGATGTATGTATAATGAGCCATACCTTAGCTTATTTGTTGAAAGTTTCGAAAACTTGTTCAAGATATTTTCATGCTTTACCTGAAAAGGGGCTTATCCGAATATTCTTTTTATACACTTATTACGTATATATTATTTACTTTCCTCGCGTTTGTATTTTATTCAAATCCCTTTAAATTTAACTTTTTTCCTTTGATGCTACTGCTAAACAAATAAAGTAAATTGCTTTGCAGTAGAATATTGCATGCATTTTAAGTTTATGATTATAACTTATAAAGGTACTTTTTAAAATTTTTTCATGTTACGGAGCACTACAAGGAGAAAAGATATTCAGTCCCTACGAAAACTGTTTTGTTTAGATGGAACGACAAAGAAACGAATGCTTTTGGCGTAGTGATCGATTTACTTCAGTCATGTTAAATTGAATGTCTCGTGACTAAAAGAAAGGGTAGGTTTCGTCATTTAGCTTAAAGGTAGATCGAAGGCAAAGCATGAATTCCAGAGCTCTAAATTAAAGTCGAACACCGAAAAAAAGTGATTTTTGAATTACTTTGCGTAATTGCTTATTGTATGAACATTCTAATAATAATTACCGCCCTATAGTTCTATTTCTTACACATCTTCTTGTAAAATTACATAGGATTATCAGAATACATTTTTAATTTTTGTTCTTTTAAATGCAGAGAAAATTACAGTAATTTAATTATATTCACAAACTATAAACGACTACGGACTGCCTAATAAACTAGATATTTAAAAAGTTGAAACCTACTTTTGTTTTTTGGCGAAACTTGTGATTACGACAATTATTGCATAGATTACTTTTTCAAAATTTTAGTTATGGGTGAAAAAAATATAATGGGCCAAAATAGGTCCCTAGCCTTTTAATACAACAAGATTTTGGAAAAGATCCAACAAGTCTCAGTTTTATGTTAAGCGACACGAATACTTATTGAAAAAAAATAAAAACTTCTCATGTCTAAACCTTTGGTTACTCCAACGTGTCGAAAATAATTAAAATGTCATTTCGGCAACGTGTCCCTTTTCCAAAAATTAAGATTTATCTGATTGTTGTGTCTTTAAAAACGAGTTCTATAAGCTTTGGATTACAGTTTTAAACTGTCAAATAATGATACTTGATATACTATACAAAAAAAGTGTATTAACAGTTCATATAAATAAATACGACCCCAATAAATTTTGTCCTTTTGTTCTACTATCATTCCGGCAACATTTAATATACTTGAATACTTGGTTGCCTATGTTTGAGCAATAGTAGTTTCGTTGTTTATTCGAAATTGACATTAGTGTCTGCTAGCCAAAAATGCGAACACGTGCGGTTCAAGAGTGTAAATTTGTTTTTTAAAATTGAAAGAAGTAGCAAAAAAATAAGGTGTTTTTATTAATCGTCATATCGGCAGCCAAAGGTAAGGAACTATTTTAGATTAATATGTTGAATGCATGCAATCGAACAGATATGCCGGCGTTTTTCTTTATCCTAACCTCAAAACATAACTTATATATATAGGATTCTTTAAGTAGCTAGCTTTTAATCTTTAAATTGTCATTTCGGCAACAATCATTTCGGCAACAGTTTGTTTATTGCCGAACTGACAGTATATGTTGCCGAAATGACAATATTGTGTAAAATATTATGCATAAAGGCCTGCTTCATTGCAGAAACAAAAGTTATTTCTCTTTCGTCCTCTATTGCGTTAAAAGTTACAGGTAGTAAGCAAATTTTTGGGTTACCGCACTGTTTTTTTGTTTTATTTAGACTTTCCAAAAAATGGAGGAAGTAAATGTGCCACACCTGAATGACGTCAATAAAGAAAAAAAACAATGTATTAAGATAAAAATAAAAAGACCCGACAATTCAAAATGCATAAAAAAGACGAATAACAAATCTACATCTACGGAAAGGTCCAGAAAATCTAGAGCAAAAATGACTGAACAACAAAGAGAAGAGAAGCGACGAAAAGATAGAGAGAGGTACAAAAAGAAGAAAGAAGCTAATTTAATAAAAAGCATTAAAGATTTAAGTAAAAGAGAACAGAGACAAAAGAGAAACCAGTGGAAAACTTCTCAGAGAAACCGAAAAGAAAAACTTAAAATGATAAAGAATATAGTTAGGGAAACTCCTCCAAGCTCCGACAATGAAAATCGTACACCGACAACATCTAAGCGAGGTAAAGGTGGAAGAAAGAAAATGAAGGCTTATCGTACAAAAATATATAAAGAACTGCAAAAGGCCAAAATAGAAATAGCAAAACTTAAATCTCAAAAAGAGAAATACAAAAAACGATACCAGAGATTAAATCGTAAAAAAATGATTACTGCAACATCTGATACTGCAACTTCGCCTGAAACAAAAGTGGATATTTTGCTAAAAAATAGAACAGTTCCTCAAGATGTAAGAAGACAGCTACTGTTTGGTGAGGCCTTAAAATCTCAAATTGAAGAAAATGTGAACCAAATGCAAGGGAGTAGTAAAGAACAGCAGTGTTACAGGAAATTCTTAAGCGGGAAAGTTTTAAAAAAATATCGACTGCAGGGTCGAATAAAAAACCTTATTTCTTATAAGCAAAACAGGAAATGGCAAACAACCACACAAATTTTGTCGTATGAAAGAAAACCAAGAAAAAGTATTCTGTCCAAAGATGTAAGCGAGCAGGTAAAAAACTTTTTTGAGCAAGATGATGTAAGCAGGATGTGCCCTGGAAAAAAAGAATTTAGAAGAAAAGGGCATATTCGTAAACAAAAAAGGTTATTAATAATAACAATCAAAGAAGCGTATAAAAAATATATGCAGGAATCATCAGTCAAGATGTCCTACCCCACATTTAGAAGGGGTAAACCTTTTTGGGTTGTGCCACCGACTAAGTCTGACAGAGAAACATGTTTATGTATAAAACATGAAAATTTCCATCTACTTGTGACTAAAATGAAAACTGTAAAAATGTTTTAGACAAAGAAACACATTTGTCTAACATATTGAAAGAAAATAGAATTGAAATCAATATTAATAACCCCCAAGAATGCGTTAGCTATTATCAATGGCAAAGTCGCAGTGAAGAAAGAGTTATAAACAAAAAGAAAAAAAATCATACGAATAACTTCAAAGAATGTTATTACATCACCAAAATTAGATCTTGCTCAAGAGTTTTTCAGACAGCTACCAGATTTTAGAAAACATGCAAGGAATATTAAACATCAGTACCAAGAATTAAGACAAAAGAAGGAAACACTTTTCCAAAATGAATTACTCTTGCAAATTGATTTTTCTGAAAACTACTGTTTAAAATTACATTCAGAAATTCAATCAATGCACTTTGGTGCAAATAAAAAACAACTCTCTCTTCACACTGGCGTTTTATATTATAAAGTGGACAATGCCCTAAAAACTGAAAGTTTCACCACTGTATCAGAAAATTTGGATCATCAGTGTCATGCTGTTTGGGGACATTTAATCCCTATACTAAGACAGTTTGTCGACAAGCATCCTAAAAGTGACACTGTACACTTTTTTTCAGATGGACCTACAAGTCAGTATAAAAATCGCTTCAATTTATACCTGCTGGTCACTATTTTACCAGAAATATATCCCATTTTAAAATATACGAGATGGAATTTCAGTGAGGCCGGACACGGCAAGGGTCCTATGGATGGAGTTGGGGGGTCGCTAAAAAGACAGGCAGATGACTTCGTATTGAGAGGAGGTGACATAGTGTTAGCTTCTGACTTTGTTAAATTATTTAAAGACTCTCATACTACAGTCATGCAGATAGACGCTAATGAAATTGAAGCAATCAAGAATTCGAAAATTCCACAAAACGTTAAAAAGATCCCCAATATCACAAAACTTCATCAGATAGCATGGAAAAAAAACAGCAGATGTTTGCATCTTAGAGAACTATCATGTTTCAAGTGCCCTGAGATCTTCATTCACTTTGGTATTGGAAATGGAAAAGTAGATTTTAGCCTTAACGTTAAAGATTCAGTACTTCCAGTTGAGAGCAATATAAAAGTTGGAGAATGGATCGCTGCCATTTATGACGAAAAGTGGTTTCCTGGTAAGTCATTTTATACTTCATTTATGATCTGACAGACCATACAAATATGTTAGCGCCAATTAGAAATCTCATACCATATTAGCAATAGGTCTTGTCATTGGTAGTAAAAAATTGTTTTTAGGACTCGTCGAACAATCAGCAAAAAGACAACTTGTGGTTAAGTTTATGGCTCGGGCAGGTAATAACAAGTTTTACTGGCCAAAAACCGATGACATTCAAACAGTTGCTGAAAGCAATATCTTGTGCAAGATTAATTTTGCACCAAAACAAGTTTTATCCTCAAGGCCAAACATTTATTTTTTGAGTGAATTTGAAGACATCAATGATTTATTTTTAGGATAGTAGTTTATATTTAACATTTATTAAAACATTTATCGTGCAAAACCCTGTTTAATTCATTTCGGCAACATTCATGTCATTTCGGCAACACTGTGTCCCGTTCGGCAACTCCCTTAAATATTTTATATATTAGATATAAAGAATAATCATATCATATTAAACTGCTTTAATGAATTAGACTCGTTCTACATTACGAAATTTATTGGGTTTAATTACCCCCCAAAATAGTGTTCCAGTTGATACTATTGATTTATTAAACATAGAAAATCAATAGGATTTGCAGTTTTTATTTCTTGTGAATTCTTTTTGATGTTATTGAGCCTAAAATTTTAATTTTTTGTGGGTTTTGTAAGGTTTATTACATGTTCTGTAAAAAAACTGATTTATTTTAACAATTTTCATCATATAGAGTGGTTCTTATATTGTTGCCGGAATGACAAAATATTGTACACTAAGCAACAAATTTTGTTCAAAAACTTTAAGTATTAATTTTGTTTCGTGCCCATGTAACAAATTTGACTAATTAGATATTGAAAATATGGAAAAATAATTTTTTTTTGTTCTATTAAATATTTCATTTTTTTAAAGTACTACAATCCATTTTGGCCCTTTATATTTTTTTCACCCTTATTTCTATGGAGATAGTGCTAAGTTGAGACTCAACTTAGCATTACCACCTCTTTCTAGGAAAACGGCTAACGCGACGAGTTTTTTCTTTTACGACAAGTTTACGACAATTAATGTACAGGGTGTCCCAGTATCACAGGTAACTGAACCATATTTGGCAGTGATCAATAACATCAAAAGATCTATTTTATGAAAGGGCGGGTGTGTCGCCCCCTACATGAGGGGGCGGCATAGGGGCAGCCAACTTAAGTTTTTTAAATTGAAATCTCTATAGAGTGATACTTCGGTTTAAAGGTCCTTGAAAAACTAACATTTTGACATTAATGTCAATTGTCTGCGACAAATTTGTCAAAAGCTATGGACTGCCAGATCTAATTTTTTTCCGTTTTCGTCAAAATTAACAAGTTTGTTGTTTTAGACAACACCCTATTGAGTGGTATCTTGTTTGATAGGTCTTTGAAAAATCACTGCCCCTTGCCTACGTCAAACGTGTCAAAATCTATCGACTGTCAAACTCCCACGTTTTGTCTAACCATGCTTATTAGAAAGGTCTTTTAAAAACTAAAATGTTGTCTTAACTGTCACTTGTTTACGCTAAATATATTTTCAACATTTTTTGACAATTTCCAGTTTGAAGTGTTTTAAGATGGCAAATTGAAATTATTTTTTTTAGGGCACAGGTCTGTCGGTAAACGCATTGTTAAAAAGGCGTTTAGTTTCTTCATAATATTTTGTTCGTCCATAAAAAAGTAATTTTAATTTTATCTTCATTTCTCAAAAGATGTAGAAAACCGGTTTAACGTCAACTTGTTAGTTTTTATAAGATCTTTTGAAGAAACTATGGTCAGACACAACACAAAGAAATTTGTCAAAAATGGTAAAAGAATAAGTTTGACAGTCGATAGATTTTGACACATTCGAGATAGGCAAGGGGCAGTTTGGCTAAAATGTTTACTTTTTAAAGAACTTTTAAAGATATCACCTAATGGGGTTTTTGTTTAAAACAACAAAAATGTGAATTTTAACAAAAATTTTAAAAAATTGGTTTGACAGTCTAGCTTTTGACAAATTTTACGTAGACAACTGAGTCATGTGAAAATGTCATTATTTTCAAAACGCTTTAAAAAGAGTCCCCCTTGATAGGGGTTTTAATTCAAAACACGTTAACTGAATTCTGGTTGAATTACCTTAGATTAAGAGAGTTTGGGCTGATGTATCTAAGCCTAAAATTTAGGTAAGTATAAATCTAGTTAGGTTAACTCAAATAAAACTTTGTTATATAAGGTTAAGAGAGGTCAGAAAATATTTTTGCTTCTATATTTCTTGTTATTTTGGCTTTTATTTATACAATTTTTTTTACTTTTAATATTTTGTCACTCAAACCTTTTGACCTATATTTTATCCATTAATTCTTCTTTGATCTACGGTATATTCTTTTATTCATTTGTATGTAATTGTTTCCGATCTTTCGTATTTTGATCATTGTTCTGACCACACTCTGAGTCTTGGTTATAAAGTTTTTTTCTCACCAGACTCTTTTCCTGTGCATTGTTTTAACTTTATTTAAAAAGTTTGATATTTTGTTTAATAAAAATATAGAACATTGCAATCATTGTGTTCGGTTGTCTGGAAAAGTTACTCAGGCTAAAGCGAAACACGGTAGATAAAAGCTTTTCCTGCCTTTAGAAAATAATGAAAAATCAGCCAAACTTTTGTCATAAATTCCGCCAAGGATAAACATCAAAAAGAACATTTTTTGCTGACAGCGAAAAATCCTGGAAAATTGTTAGCCCTCAGGTAAACTGATGTTTCGCGAGAAGAAGTAGCCCATTTATTATTTAAGTCTAAAGAAGCGCGCGATTTTAACAAAGTTTGAGGCGTTATTATTTTTAACGTTAGTTTGTACTTAAGGTGAAACTGTTTTTTTTTTCAGACCAATGTTTACGACCGGCCAGCAAACATCAACTTTACTAATTTTGTACTTCAACTGCTGACAAACGGTAATAAAGTGCTTAATTTTTACTATTTTAGTTTCGTCTAATTTTAGTAATTTTAGTATGTATATATAGTATACAGAAGAGTGTTACGAAAGCAACAAGTTTTGTACAAAATTTTTGTCATCATCTGTACTATTAAAAAAAGTACTATAATATTAATGTTTTTATAGTATATCTAAGTTTCTGTCAAACAATATATTTGAACAGATATATATTCTATCTTAGTATAAAAAAATCAAATATTTTACTGTAAAAATTAAATTTTGAAGGAGGCAATATTAAAGCACATTTAATTTACTATTACAAAATTAAGATAACAACAAAAAACATTAAAAAACATATTTTTAAATAGTTATAGTTCAGGAATTATACCTGAGATTTGAGCGATATAATCGAGGGGTCATCAGCTTTCAACAGTACTGTACAAATTTCACAACAGGACCCGACAGTACCACGACAGGACCCAACAGTACTCGACAGTACACGACAGTACCCAACAGTACTTAACAGGACCCAACAGTACTCGACAGTACACGACAGTACCCAACAGTACTCAACAGTACACGACAGGACCCAAAAGTACTCGACAGTACACGACAGTACCCAACAGTACTCAACAGGACCCAACAGTACTCGACAGTACACGACAGTACCCAACAGTACTCAACAGGACCCAACAGTACTCGACAGTACACGACAGTACCCAACAGTACTCAACAGGACCCAACAGTACTCGACAGTACACGACAGTACCCAACAGTACTCAACAGGACCCAACAGTACTCGACAGTACTCGACACTACCATGGGCGCACCCAGGGGGGGCCCCGGGGCCCGGGCCCCCCCCCAAGCCTTATATTTTTTAATATATTTTCTACATATTTGATGATAAAACATGAAAAATACCTTAAAATTTGAGGTAATCAGGAGGCTTCGGGCCCCCCCCCCAACCCCAAGCAGTGGTGTAGTTGCGAAAAGACATGATGACCTTTTTTTTTTTTTTTTGGTCGCAAATTTTTTGAGGGCGCGCTTCGTAGCTGTCGGGCCCCCCCCAAGACACATTCCAGGGTGAGCCACTGACACTACACGACAGGACCCAACAGTACACGACAGTACTCAACAGTACTCGACAGGACCCAACAGTACTCGACAGTACACGACAGTACCCAAGAGTACTCAACAGGACCCAACAGTACACGACAGGACCCAAGTCCTGTTGGACGCTGTACAAAATTTTAGGGTGCCGATGACCCCTCGGATATAATACTGCGTTTAATGAAAGAAGCAACACACTTGGGATGCATAGACATGAGACTCTTCCGAACATCTTAGGAAGGGGAACAACCTCCCCCCACCCCTGGCAGGGGGTGGTTGCTCTGGTGGTTGCTCCTCTTTAAATGTGATATTTGAGTTTTTCGCTAATAACTTGAAAATTGTCATCTTTTTTAAAAATCTTATAAAGATCGTTTTTCAAGCGAACAAGGTAATCGTGTAAGTTTCATAGGCGTACGAAAAAGGAGGAAAGTTTTTAAAATCAAAATTTTTGATTTTTCTAGTTATATTTTTAATCCTTAACGCATTGTTATTTTCAAAAAAAAGTTTGTTATTCAAAACCCATTGTATACAGTTAAATATTTAATAAGTTACATATACTTTTTAAAATAGCCACCTCGAAATAAAAATAAATGTGTTTGTGAAAATCCTCAAGTCAAATTGTAACTCAGTAAATAATAATTAAGGTGAGTAAAAATTATTTTTGGTTAGCCTTAACTTAAAACTTAATTTTCCGAGTTAAGATCCCCCCAGCTCGGGGTGGGGAAGTGCTTCCTCTTCGTAAAATGTTCGAGAGAGTCTCATGTCTTTCCATATGTTGCTTGTCTCAATAAACATAGTATCCTGTGTTGGTCCTGAACTATTACTTTTAAAGCACTTTTATTTTAGTCAAAACTTTAACATTAATTAAGCTATTTAAGGCATTTCTTACAGATTTACTATCAAAAAATAAAATTATAATATATTTTTAATGGCAAGGATGATAATAAAATCCAGTAGAAAAATTACAATAGTACAAAATAAACACAGCCTTTAAAGTATAATAATAATAGTAAAATTCTGACAAGTTGATGTTCTGCCTTACGCGAAGTGACTGATTTTATTTGGTTTTAAACTGGGCCAAAGAGGTTTGGAAATTTCCATAAGATTTGGAAATATCCTCATTTGATATGAAGAGGAATATTAAAGATCCTTATAAGCATCAAATATTTATTTTCATAAATATGAGACAATAGTGACGTGACGTCTTTAAGGTGTCTGTACCGGTAACGTCTTAGAATAGAATAGACATCTTTAAGATGGTACAGCATAGTAAATATTGAAGTAAGTAAACCAAGGAAGCAGGTAAACAAAAAAAATATATCTAAGAAATCAAGAGAAAGCTAACATATTTTTTCACTAAAAAATTATTTAAAAAAATTCACAAGAAGAAAATACATTGCATTAAATATACATGTTTTGTCGTACAAACAAGTTTTTTGTACGGAAAAGTGTGTCTGCCAAGGACGGATTTGAGGAGTGGGAGGTAACGTTGGAAAAAAAAATTAACTTTTAATTAATAACTAAAGGGCTGACCGGATGATTACACCCCCCTAGAAAAAAAAATAAGTACACAAATAGTTTTCCCATCGAGCATTCCGCCCCCCCTAGATTTTGATTTAGATCTGCGCTTGATGTCTGCTAGCCTAATAAAGGCCGGTGTGCCGGCCTTAGTAAACCCACCTATCTACGTTTTCACTTATTTCGAGAAAAGCGAGTTTAAAGTTTAAATGCTTGCTAAGAGTACATAGTAATATTTTTTTTTGTTTTACAAAATAAAATACGTCCGAACAAAAATAATGGTATTTTTCTTAAAAAACAGATGTAAGTAACCTATTTGAAGCCATTTTCGGTCCTAACTCATTTTTGACTTTTTTGCAGATAGGTGGGTCTTACTAAGGACGGCAGTATAATGCCCCTTTAACATTGTATTTTAGCGTTGCTGGCTGCTGGTAATAACTTTACAAAACAAGCAATTTTTGATTGATGTCTGTTGGGCACCTTGCGCAACACCCATGTGTAACAAAACGGGATTTGAATATAAATGGTATTTTTGCCATTTATAAGTTTTTAAAGATTTTTAATTAAATATTGTTTTGACATCAACAAGCATTAATTATATGCAAGACTAGGTTAAGATTAAGTAAAATTTATCGCAACTCAGCGACTTGTTTTTAGGCATATTTTCAGGTTCGCTGTATTTTAATAAAAGTTGTATTCGGCTAATATGTCCTTTGAGCCACTAACATCAAAATAATTCATAGTTTGTAACTGGAAACAAATTAGCTAAACTATTTTCGACTTTTAAGAAACACACTGTATGATTCTAACTTTATCGATTTTCTCAGTCCACACATCTTTGAATTGCGGTTGTATTTTGTCTCTTTGTCTTTCTCGCCAATGCGAGAGAGCTTGTTTCAGACCACGGCAACCACGAATGTCTGTGGGAGTAAACCGTTAAAGAAAGCTTAGATTTAGACCAATCAGCTAGCGGCAAGTTAAGAGTGTCTAGAGAGCAGAGTACTGAAAGTCTGGAGGGAGGTCACTTTTTAGTTACGCTTGCTTGTATCGTTACGCTTCCGTTCACACTTCTTAAGGGGGGTTTTATTTCAACTGGGGAAATTTGTCAATCATTTTAACATTGTATAAGCTATTATCTTTATTATTCATAATTATTTTAGTCTTTTCTTTTGGAGTTTATTAATTTTAAAAATTTTAATTATTACTGTTTCCAGTGTTTTGAAATAATGTTTTTATCTGTTTTATGGTTTTTTTTAACATCAAAATACAAACCATTAGTTGCCCATAAATCGGCATTTTTCTTCAACAATATATCCCAAACCTAAACAGTAATATTAAGTAAATTAAACAGTTGATTGAATAGTTTCACTCATTCAATCAACGTTTAAGATGTTGATAAATATATATATTTACAACAAATATATAAAAGGTTTATACAACATAAAAGTTTAAGAAGTGTAAATATTTGAATACAAAAGTTTAATAGTAGTAAAAAGTCGATATTCAACTAATAAATATAAGAAGTGAACGTGTGAAGCTGCAAGAAGAAAATTGAAAAGGTATGTATGATTATCCTACATTAGTTATACATTTGAGAAAAACGTTTATAGCATACTTTTCTTCCAAGAACATTTAATCTTTTTATAATTTATATAAGTTGTAGCCTAAGTTGGTAGCTTACATCATTTAAGCCTTGGCCACTTGATGTGACAGTACCACTGTCATACTAGGCCCCTGTTACACATGCAAAATGTTCGGACCAAAAACACGAAAATGTCTTACTAAGTTATTTGTAGATTATTATCCACCGTATTTTCATAATTTATCGAAACCTTTTACATTTTGGAGACAAAGGCGTCGTTTTATACATATAAGTTTTTGTTGGCTCGATATTTCAAATATCCTGTCAATTTGTATATAAAAGATAAAGTCGTAAAATTAACTTATAATATAAAATGGCCACTGGCCGCTATGCGCTGCTTGAAAATCCAATAGAAAAAGAAATAATAAAGATAGAAAATTGAATGTTGATGTTTGAGAACATTTTGCCCCTGGACATTTGCTTAAATTATAAAATTGTGGGAAATTCTTAATGCAAAAATAGCACAGGCTTTTTGTTTTTTCCCTATGGTAATCCAAACCTTAATTCAAAGAGATAAACGCAAAAAGAAACATCAAATATGATAAAAAATATTGTTTTTTGCTTTGGAGTGTATCTGATGAGTTCATTCCTAAATAATAGTATTTTTCAATCCTAAATTACTCGCTGTACGCGGGACTTGCTAAGTTACTTGATTTTGAGTATACGTGGTAATTACATATGTACTTGTCAAGATCCAAGTCTCGTTCAAGTAAATTACGTGCTTATTTTAAAGTAAACGAAACAATTGCAAGTAAAGCAGGATTTATACAGAAACATAGCATGACATGAGACATAGCATGACATAACATAACAGAATTGAGCTTATGACAAACCCTTTTGGTGTTTATAAAACGCGACGTCATTATTTACGATTATTCGCCATAACCCTATTTTGTTATTGTACTTGGATGGTTCAAAAAAAAATTAATTAGGCAAAAAAGGTAAGCCAAACGTTGGATATTTGATATTTAGGTAAATATAGTAGTTCTGGTTATTAATGTTGCAGGTAATTGGGGCTCAGCCCTAATACATGTTGTGATGGCCTTTTGGTTACTTTCATATTGTCCAAAATTCACTCGCCTTTGTAAATATACTTTTGGGTATAAGAATTTTGCTTTATTTTAATATTTTTCTCGCGTTTATACGTTCGTATTTGTCTTTAAGAATTTTGGCGAATGCGATTGAAAACTTTATTTTATTTTACTTTCTGAGCATGTTCAATTGCATCTTCGCGCACTCAACCAGTTGAATTTGTACATTGGGGGTGTGCGCGCTTCGATATATGACAATTGCTGTCGAAAAATCACTTCTGTGTGAAAGACGTCACGAACAACACGCTGCAAAAACAGGGGTAAGTCAACTGTTCGTAATTATTTTCAGTTCAGATTTCATAATTAATTAAATTATTCGCAGGTGATTGGTAAACTAATTTTATGAACCAGCAATCTAATTAATTTTTCGCTTTATACCAATCATTTTTGGCCCTACGAGCCGAACGCGTTTGAAAGTTTTTATTCGCTTCGCCAATAATAAAAAGTATAATAGGTTTTTTTTCATTTTTCAACGTGTTTTGGTTTTCCGTCTTTGACGATTTATAAATAGGTAATTTGTTTCGGAGAAATAAATTCAAGGTCATTGAATATCATCATTCTTATCATTCCAGTTTTTTTCTTTAACATTCTTTCCTAAAATGAGTAGTAGGTTTTAGGCAGGTTACATATACATAAACAATTGCACGTAATTTATCGGCATATGATATAGGCTTACCAGTAGGTCCTATCTGCATTTTATTTTATTACTGCTGCTTTAGTTTAGAACTTTTATTGCAGCTTTATGGGTGCCATAGTATTATTTATTGTGTAAAGAGGTTTATAATTTAAGCTTCTTACTTGCCTATATTTACAAATTATTGGGATCGCTAGTAGATAACTCGCTATTGCATGTCGCTAAGTTAATTAATTATCGCTAATTCGCACCGCGCAATCCCCCTTAACTATTAAAAAATATTTCGCTTTTATTTATTAGTAAATATAAATAAATAGTTCGTTTTCGCTCTTATTAACTAACAAAGGTAAATAAATAATTCGCTATTTTCACCGTTACTTAATTTATAAAAATTTATTAATTCGCTAAAATAATATGGTTAAATTCAATTAAAAATTATATTATTAATAATTCGCTTTCCCTTTTATTTATTAGTATCACTAAATAAATTGATAATTTTACCAATAATTGATTTTAATAAATTGATTTTATTTGGCTAAATTGTTAAAAATACCGCGTAATATCCCTAAATTGCTAAAAATAATTAAAAATTTAGTTTTGCTTTTCTTTATTATACCCATCTGCATTAAATAAAGGATCATCATGTCCGCGGCTAAGATTAAATCGTATAAGACCCTTCGCACAATGTGTCATAATCAAATGAAAGAATTAAAAACTTTTGCTGACTCGGCTTCTGATGCTGACGAGACGGCTAAACTTCAGTTTAAAATTATGTACGCTCAAATTGATCAAGTGGTTAACGATTTTGCTAAATATCATCAAAATCTTATATCTTTAATGTCAGCGACCGACGATTTTGAAATTGATACCGAAGAAGGAGTGAGAAAAGACTTTGAATACTTACGATCTTACAATTACGCTAAGTATACCGCGCTGTTTGAAAAGCCAACACTGAAGGTTGAAACCGACGCATCCTCTGCTTCGGGACTATCTAGTGGTAATCGACCGCCAAACTTGACTAATTTGAAAGTTCCAAAATTTTCCGGCGATATTAGACAATTTAGAAATTTTATGGACATGTTTAATGCGCTAGTTGACAACACAAATATTTCGAATATAGAGAAATTTAACCATCTTTTAAACTCCCTAGAGGGACCCCCGCTAGCACTGGTGCAATGCACACCTTTAGACGCCGCTAATTATTCAATTGCTCTCGAATCGCTAAAAAACCGCTACGATAACAAACGGCTTATTGCTTTTTCACATTTAAAAACAATAAATAATGTTCCTTACGTAACAAATTCTAAAAATTCAAAACAATTGCGCACAATAGTTGACGTATATAGTGAAAATCTCTCCGCCCTTAAGGTACTTGGTTTTCCCACAGATGATTGGTCTTTTTTGCTATACTATAATTTCAGTAAACATTTAGATCAGGAGACCATGACGCGATTTGAACTTGAACTTAATGATCCATCTCAAGTTCCTACTTTTGACGATTTAAAGAATTTTGTACTAAAACGATGTAACGCTATAGAAGCGGTAGAATTTTCAACTAAAACTGATTTTTCTTCACCTTTAAAAACAGACACAAAAAATAGATTTTCTTCTAATCAGTCAAAACCTAGACAAACTTCTGCATTTTTTGGTAATGCAAGTCGAAATAATAATACAAAGTTAAATAATTCAAATCAATCTTGTCTTTTATGTCAATCACGTGACCATAATATTTACAGATGCTTAGAATTTAAAAACTGGTGTCCTAATTGTTTAAGTGGGCAACATAACCTAGCTTTATGTCAATCGCAGTCTGTTTGTCGTTACTGTCAATCTAATAGACATCACTCTCTTTTACATATTTTTAAAAATAACAACAATTACAGTCCACATACTTCTAACCGCACGAATCTTGAAAATAATTACAATTCTAATGTACGACCCCCCTTTTATAATTCGCAATACAATAACCCGCAAAGTTCTTCACAAAATAATTCGCCTGCTTTTAATGGTAATATCTCGCCTCAGCAAAATAATTCGCCAACCTCTCGCGCTTTTCAGCAACCGCCACAAACAGGTATGGAAAATTTACCTCAAAATTCGCAAAATACCTTAAATTACTTCTCCAATTCGCACGCTCAGAATACAATTTTATCTACCGCTATTATCGAGGTTATGGATTCTCGTGGCATTTTTCAAAAAGCTAGGGTTATTCTTGATTCTGGCTCAGAATGCAGTTATGTCTCTTTGAAGTTTTTCAAAAAACTTTCACTTCCACGCTATAGTTTATCCCTTTCTATTCAAGGATTAGGATCTATGAATGAAGTTACCTCTCAGGGAGGAGTAACTTGTATTATCAAACCGTATAATCAAACGGAACCACGCATGTCAGTCGACGCTGTGATCTTACCCAAGTTGTGTTCGGAAATTCCTAGCACTTATTTAGGTAATATAGATACTTCTGATTTTCAAAATGTACCCCTCGCGGACCCTACGTTCCAAGAACCCGCTAATATTGATTTTCTTTTGGGCGCTGATATTTTTCCCTATATTTTACGCGAAGGGCGCATTGATAATGGCCCCAACAAACCAATTCTTCTTAATAGTATTTTTGGCTATATTATTATGGGAAAAAATAAAAATAATAAAATTAAATCGCAATCACATTCAACCGCTTTATTTTGCTCTGTAAATGAAACCGATTCACTATCGCTAGACCACGCTTTAAAACGCTTTTGGGAATTAGAAGAGCTACCTAAAGCAAATTTTTGCTCGCCCTCCGATATTCTTGCCGAGAAAAGCTTTGTTGAGACTCACTGTAGAGACGAAACAGGGCGATACATGGTAGAACTACCTTTCCAAGATAATACGCCTCCGCAATTTGATTTTCATGCAACGCGCTCATTGGCTTTAAGAAGATTTTTTTCGCTTGAAAAACGCTTAATTTTAAATCCTAATATTTATAAAAAATATTCAGATACTATTCAAGAATATATTAACAATGATTATCTTGAAATTATTCCTGACGAAGAAATAAATAAAAACTCTTTTTACTTACCCCATCATTGCGTAGCCAAGGGTGACAATATTCGAATTGTTTTCGACGGATCGTCTCGTCCAAATCAAAATTCACCCTCGCTAAATGACCCTTCTTACGGGGCCAAAACTTCAAAAAGAAGTTTTTGCTCTACTTCTCAGTTTTCGTATTTCTTCTGTGGTCTTTACTTGTGATCTTAAAAGCATGTTTACACAAGTTTTAATTGCCCCTATTCATAGGGATTTTCAAAGAATAATATGGAGATTCACTCCCAACGAGCCCATAAAAGATATGCGTTTTAAACGGGTCACTTTTGGTCTGAGCTCTTCTCCATATCTCGCTAACCGCGTCATTGCTCAATTAGCACAGGATGAAGGAAACAAGTTTCCTCAAGCTCGTGAGGTACTCAAAACCTCAATTTACGTTGATGATTTAATTTGTAATGCAAATAACCTCTTAGAAGCTAGAAATTTACGCGATCAACTTATAGAACTATTGGGAAACGGTGGGTTCGAACTTAGAAAATTTGCAAGCAACAATAAGTCATTTTTACAAGACCTTCCGGAGTCTTACTTGCACTCAAACTCGTTTAATTTCGATTCAGAATCTGAAACAATAAAAATTTTAGGCTTACAATGGATTCCTTGTAAAGATATTTTTACCTATCGCGTAGATCCATTGGAACGAGAATGTACAAAACGCACGATTCTGTCAGAAATTGCAAGATGCTTTGATCCACTAGGATGGCTCTCACCTCTGAGCCTGTTCTCCAAAGATCTATTGCAGCTTCTGTGGAAACAAAAATATGACTGGGACCAGGAAGTTTCCCCCTTTATACGCCAACGTTGGTTAAAATATAAATCTGAGTTAGGCCTTATTCAAAACTTTTCTTTACCGCGACGTTTTATTATTGATAATTTTACAGAATGTCAACTTCACGCTTTCTGTGATTCGTCAGAAAAAGCTTACGCTAGTATAGCGTATTTTCGCGTTTTACAAAATAATAAAATCTGCACTTTTCTCATTGCTGCTAAAGCAAAAATCGCTCCGGTAAAAACAATTTCAATCCCGAGATTAGAGCTAGTAGCCGCTGTTTTACTGGTTGATCTTGTTTCCGCAATTTTAAAAATTCTAGGAGATAAAATTAAAATTTCTAAAATTTTCGCGTGGTCAGATTCCACAATCGCTCTTAGCTGGATTAAAAATCCCCCTTATAGATACAAAACATTTGTCGCCAACCGGGTTGCGAAAATTCAAAATAAACTACCAGCTGCAATATGGCAGCATGTACGCACAAATGATAATCCCGCAGACTGTGCAACAAGAACTTTGTTGCCGTCAGAATTGTTAAATACGCCCCTTTGGTGGTGCGGTCCAGACTGGCTTTCAATGCCTGATGAGCATTGGCCACCAAGCATTTATTCTGAACCATTGGATTCGGACGAAGTTCTTGGTGAAGAAAGGAAAATAACTTTGGTCGCATTTACAGAAAACACGTTTTTTGATATTCTTTTAAACAAATATTCTTGGCTTTCTAAAATTCAAAGGATAATCGCTATCTGGTATCGTTTTATCTGCTTTAAAAGAAATCTTGCTTATCGTACTGGACCCATAGTCCTGTCAGAACTTAATCTCGCTCTTATTTTTCTGATCAGGCATGTTCAAACAGTCACATTTTCTCAAGAAATCTCAAATATTAATGCGAAAAAACGCATTTCAAAGCCTTTTAGAAAGTTAGACGCTTTTCTTGATAATAAAAATATATTGCGGGTTGGAGGTCGCCTCCGATATTCTGATCTTTCATATGACCAGAAACACCCGATTCTTTTACCACGACAACATAGATTAACTACGCTCCTCATTGAACACTATCATAAATCTTATTTGCACCCAGGTTTGCAAACTTTACAGTTCTTAATTTTTCAAAATTTCTGGATATTATCTCCTAAGCGGGCGATAAGAACCGTTATCGCTAACTGTAAAAATTGTTGGCGACTTAATCCGAAACCTTTTGAACCAAAAATGGGAAACTTACCCAAATTACGCATATCTGCTGTCAAAAGTTTTACCGTAGTCGGTTGTGACTATGCGGGTCCAATATCCATATCATTAAGCAGAAAAGTTCGCGGAAATAAAACGCTTAAGGCTTGGATCTGCATATTCGTTTGCTTCTCTACCAAGGCTCTTCATATCGAATTAGTTTCGGATTATTCTAGCGAAGCTTTTCTGTGTGCTTTAAGGCGTTTTATGGCACGTCGAGGAAGGGTCTCAAAAATAATATCAGACCAAGGAACTACGTTTAAGGGTGCAAATAAGGAATTACAGATAATATTTAAACAAGCGGCAGCCGCGGAATCCATTGAGTGGTTTTTTCACCCCCCAGGGGCGCCACACTTTTCTGGATTAGCAGAAAGTGGAGTAAAGGCGGTAAAAACGCATTTGTATCGCGTTATCGGAAGCCAGATTTTAACGTACGAAGAGCTTTATACGGTCTTAGTACAAGTGGAAGCGCTATTAAATTCTAGACCATTGTCTCCTTTATCTAGCGACCCCAATGATTTGTCTGCGTTGACACCAAATCATTTTTTGACTCTAGAACCTGTTTGTAGTTTACCCGATCCTGATGTAACCAGTATCAAACTAAACCGCCTCTCTAGATGGCAGATGATCCAAAGATTACATCAGGATTTTTGGGCGCGTTATTCTAAGGAATATTTACATACACTGCAGCAGCGGTCCAAGTGGCTGGAACCCACTTGTCCCGCCCCTGCTATAGGTACTATGGTACACATAAAGTCGGATAATTTACCACCGACAAAATGGTCGCTTGGTAGAATTATTGCCCTTCACCCAGGTGAAGATCAAATCTCACGTGTTGCCACTGTGCGCACTGTCTCAGGAATATTTCAAAGACCTCTGGTAAAGCTATGTCCTTTACCGATGGACTTTGAACCTGAAAACATTTAAAAATTACATCAATGTAATTTTTAGGCGGGCAGAATGTCCAAAATTCACTCGCCTTTGTAAATATACTTTTGGGTATAAGAATTTTGCTTTATTTTAATATTTTTCTCGCGTTTATACGTTCGTATTTGTCTTTAAGAATTTTGGCGAATGCGATTGAAAACTTTATTTTATTTTACTTTCTGAGCATGTTCAATTGCATCTTCGCGCACTCAACCAGTTGAATTTGTACATTGGGGGTGTGCGCGCTTCGATATATGACAATTGCTGTCGAAAAATCACTTCTGTGTGAAAGACGTCACGAACAACACGCTGCAAAAACAGGGGTAAGTGCATCTTCAACTGTTCGTAATTATTTTCAGTTCAGATTTCATAATTAATTAAATTATTCGCAGGTGATTGGTAAACTAATTTTATGAACCAGCAATCTAATTAATTTTTCGCTTTATACCAATCACATATGTTTATTTATTTTAGATGGATGAAGATTTTTTATTTAATTGTTATAAAGACAGAGAACCACTGCTCCTGTTCAGTCAATTCAACTGAAAGTTCCAAAATCGCATGTGTGATTGGACCACGCTTTTATGTTGTCAAGTTATATTTTTTGTATAAACAGCCACCTTTCTTCTGTAGTGTTATGTTATGCCATGTTGTGTCTTATATTATGCTATGTTTCCGTATAAACCCAGCTTAAATCTTTAAGTCAGTGCGATTTGCTGTACAGACTACTCACTACTGGCTGCTAAGGACTTCGCAACTAGCAAGTACTGTGTAAAGCGCGGTGCGGCGACACGCACTGAGCACAGAAAAAAATCGCGGTTTGGATTGATGGCAGTCGGGTGAAAATAAAAAACCGCAAGTAGAGTACTTCCCGAATAAACTGACCCTTTCAAGTAGGCTCGTAGTGTGTACCCCATGTGTACACTTTATTTGAACGAGACTTCAAAGCAAGTAAAGGCAAATAATTTGGCAAATAATGATAGAAGTCTCCCAGGTTTAACAACAACGACACGGGTCAATAATAAGATGTGAAAAAGATATCTTCAAATATTTATTCCGAGTTTATACAGGGTTTAAAAAAAATATATCGGTTTTATTTTTTACCTTCGTATCCCTCGCAGCAATGACTAGAAAAGTTATTACACCGAAGCGAACCGAAACGATCCGAATGCAATTAAAACGAACCGAACCAAATTATGCCGAATCCTTCAGGGAATATGAATATGGTATAATTTGTGTATGTTAATATTAGTGCTTCGTTCAAAAATCAAACTATTCTAGTCAATAGATGAATTATTGCCCCCTAGTGGAGAGCTATAGAAACAAAAATATTTTAGGTTCATTTGGTTGGAATTTTTTCTTGCAGTCGTAGCGATAGTAGTTTCTGAGATAAATCCGGCTGCCATCCTTAGTGCAGCGGCGTAGCGTGCCCGAAAGGGCGGGGGGGGGGCGACAGCTAAAAAGGGCGCCTCTGAAAACGGATGAAAAATCGTGTGACAAAAAAAAACAAAAAGGTCAAAAGGGCGCCCCTCACAAATCTTGCGACCAAAAACAAAAAAAAAAAGGTCATCATGTGTGAGGGGGCGGCCGACAGGTCATAAGGGCGCCTCTCACAAATCTTGCGACCAAAAAAAAAAACAAAAAAATGGTCTTCATGTCGTTAGTTTCCTTTGGCACCCACTCAATTGGCCGTTACCGGCCCGACTTAATAAAGCTGAGGGCGCTTCGGCCACCTATGGGGCGCCACTACCCTCGGGGCGGGGGGGCGACTAACCCTCCGCGCCCCCCCCCCACGCTACGCCGCTGCCTTAGTGGGGTATATGTATATAATAAATAGCCACATAGGTATTACCTCCAGATACAAAATCAATATTCAAAGCTTTTTTTGTTAATTTGCAAGTGTTTTGTAATAATAACGAACATATTTTGTTACCGAAAGTAATGTAAACAACATAAAAAATTAAGTGAAAGCTTCATATGCCACAAATATGGCAACTATGGTTTTAAAATTCGGGTGATATAACAAGGTAATATAACTTTTATAATATATGTTTTTTAATTCTTACCCTTAAGTTATATAGAAACAAGTATGATCATGACTTAGCATAGTTAATGAGGGTTACTCGTAAATAAATAAATAAATAAAAATCTCAAAATTTTCACAAATTTGCTACCGCCGCCGGCGCCGTGCAGTTAAAAAAAAAGGCGGAAACGGAACATTTATCCTTAGGTGGAGAAGAAAGTCTAAGAATAATTTAGTAAAAAGTTTGCTCTGACCAGCTGATACCAGATTCAATGTCATACAAGGTCAGAGGTCAACCAAATATTTTTTTATATTTTCCTAATACAATTCATTAAAAATAAACTACCAAGGTTAAATAATCTTATTGCAAAAAAATTTTAGACAATAAATAAAATCACAAGCCATCTCGAAATCATTACAAACTATGTCTTTTTTATTTGTATTTTGGACTAGAATAACTTCTTATTAGTACCAAATTTGGTTATCTTGGCTCTTGCAGTAGCTTAGCAGCCTTGACCAAATTGATATTTTTGTAACATGTCGTTTTTACAGTTATTTTTAAGGGTCATATAGCTTAAAAAACTTATGACTGATTCCAACGGGCCCCAGCTATAGCTTAAGGCATCTATCATGTTCTATCTATCTATCTATTTAGCCTTCTTCGATCCATCTTTGGACATAGGCCTCCCCCAATATTTTCCACTCTTTTCTGTCTGTCGCCGTGTTTATCCGTCAAGAGACCCGCATGTTTTTTCAAATCGCTGCTTATCTCATTTGGGTATTCCCCTACTTTTTTTTAATTTCCCAAGGTCTGTAGTTTATAATACATTTGTTCCATCGATCGTCTTTCTTCTGTCTCTCTGATATTACGACCGGCAAATTTCCATTTTCATTTTGGTACTTCTCCTCTGATATCTCGTTTCTTCTGTTAGCTTTGCATGTAACATTTGTCTTCCCTTTGATCTTTGGGCTTGCGTTACCTTATTAATATTTGATTTTGTAAGTGTCCAGTCCCGGGATCCATGGGTGAGTCCAGGATGGATACATTAATAATTATATACACAGTGCAAGCTCGGTAATGTGAACAGTTTAATTCGATATTGTTCTGTGTGTGGTGTGTGCAGTATATGTTTAGTTGTATTGATTGAAATATTCAGGGAGTAGTATTCTTTTTTTATGGAGTCTGAAATTGGATTAATACGTTATAGTGTAATTACCTAATGGAACATTAAACTTCTAAGCAAATAAATATGGTCTAATTTCCCCAAAAAAGTGTCAAATTATGACTTCCGCTAATGTGAACTATCGGTAACATGAATAGAGGTTGGTTTTTTTGTGTTCACGTTACCGAGCTTGTTCTGTTTTTGTTTTGAGTTACTGAGAATATTTTTTATCTATATTATACTCAAGCCTATATTTTTAAGTGCTGTATCCAGCTCTTCCATCATTTTTATAAGTTCTTCTTTCTTATCTTTTAATAAGGCACATCTCAAGAGGCTCAACTATTATCCGCTTAATTTGATGCCTATTTCTTGCCTGATTAAATAGTTTAGGGGATATTGTGTCACCTCTTCTTATGAGAATTGGCTTGGTTCCGTCGTCGATTTTGAATGATTTTGTTGCTTCGCTATTTACATTGGCTAATAAGTCTGTGTATCTCTGATCTATTTGGCTACTAATTACTTACTGCTCAGTAGTGCTCAGTGCTCAATGTTATCGAAATCTTTTTCAAAGTCTATAAATGCAATATATAGTGAAATGTTGTATTCGTTGGTTCGTTATATTAGGATATTCATGGTTATCTGTACTTAAACCTTTTCTGAAGTCTGCTAGTTCTTTTGATTGATATCCGTCAAACTTTGTTGTTAGTCTATCTGTTAATATTTTCATGAAAAGCTTATAAACTACATTGAGGAGTGTTACAGGTCGATAGAGTCTTAGGTTTGCTCTCTATCGCCTATCTTGTGTAGAATAATGATTATGGATTCTTTCCAGTTGTTTGGGATTATTTTTTCATTTAGTGTGTTACGAAGGAGAATATGGAGGGTATTAACTAGAGCTTTGCCACCGTTCTTTGGCATTTCTGCCGTAACACCCCATCTTTTCCAGGTGACTTGTTATTTTTCATTTTCTTTAATGCTCTCTTTATTTCCTCTTTGCTGGTTGTAGATCTGAGTTTATGTTCCTTATTGTTGTTTGCAGTTTCTTCATGTTTTCCTACGATGCTTTTCTTTTTGTTTGGTATAATTCTATATAGAAAAGTCGTGTGATATTTATAATATTCTCTTTAATCCTAGTTTCCATGCTGTTCATATCCTTTTTTTTAATTAAACTATATCTACCTAGATTCGGCCTTAAGACATTTCATATTTCTGTTATTTTCTATAACTCTCTCAATTTTCTTTTCTTGGTTTTTTCTTTTATTTTCTTGTATCAATTCTCTTATAGTTTTATTTATTTCTGTATAATCTATGGATGTCCTTTTTCCTTCTTTATTTCCTCTGACATACAATTTTCCCTCTATTTGTCTCTTGGTGCAATATCTTTTCCTACTTTGATCATAGCTATCATATATTTTACCTATATTTTCATTTTTTCATCTTGAATTTTGTGTTAGATGTTCCTATAGCTTTTCTTTGTATACAGCTTTATTTTTTGTAAGTTTATTCATGTCAAGTTGATCATTGTTATTATTAATCTTTTCCTTTCGACATTGTTATCAATTCAGATTTTTGTTCTGACCATCCTGTGATCACTGCCTGTTGTAAAGCTCTTTGAGACTGTTAATTCTCTAATGATGTTTTTTCAGTAGTCAGTATGTAATCAATTTTATTTTACGTCCTTCCATTAGGGCTGAGCCAATACTGTATATAAATCGGTCTTTCCTTGTACTGAGGGCAGTAGCCCTATCGCCCTTACTGGTAAACTGCTACCTGTCAACCACCAATAATTAACAACCTCAGAATTCCTAGCAAGGATCATGTCATATAACTAGGATTAGACCTAGACAAAAAGTTCTCATTCATACGACACATAAGTGGCAACATTGCTCAGCCACTAGAGCTATCAACACATTGCATCTCCTTCTAAATACGGCTGCCAACTCTTCACGCACATATCTGATGCACAATGGCGGCTTATTTCCGTAGTGCAAAACAAATTGTTACATAACATTCTCGGCGTAACATATTAGGGACCTATTGCAATAAAGCCAGGCACAAATTGTGCCGGGCACTATATTGACAGTTTCACATTAAAAACTGACAGCTGATCTTTCAAAATTGACATACCAAAGTCAAATCCAGTCGTTTATTTTCCATTAATTGTGGCGTCACTATTAATTCCGGCTCTTATAATACACATTGGCCTTATTTTGAAATAAGACAGCTGTTCTTATAATGGGAAACTGTCAATATAGTGCCCGGCACAATTTGTGCCTGGCTTTATTGCAATAGGTCCCTATTAAGACCCTATAACAAATGCGTGGATACAAGACATACTGACGGTACCGGACTTAAAAACCTACATTTTAAATATTGCAGAACGTTCAATTCTTTGTGCACAAACCAACGAAATTGAATAGGGGGGAGCCGTCATGCCTGTTTTCAAAACGATTTCACTTTTCACTTGTATGTGCTAGCTTTACGTCAAGTCAGCTGTTCGAGTTTCGTGTGCGGTTTTTGTTTTAGTTGAACTATTTTCGATATTTCTGACGAAAATTGTGAAGGTTAAGAATGGCTTGATTGCTTGGCAGTAGAAGTTGACACGGCGTCGATAAATAAATAATTAGTGGAATACTATTTCATATGTAATTGGAAACATAATACTGGCCCGTACTATATAATTTCATATATTTTTATAAAGGTATAATTAGTATTGCAGGTAGGTATAAATTATAAAAAATAAGACTCACATATACAAGGTGTCCCGAAACTAATGGTGTATAATAAAACTGTAGATTCCTTGAATCAAAATATTACGAATTGGGTTCACTTGCCTTGGTACAAAAGTTGATATTAATCAAGATACACGGCGTTAAACTTTATTTTTCATTTAATTTTTCCTTAATATCTTTTTTACAAATCAATTTATTTGCAAAAAAATTGGGATTTTTTTGGGATGAGCAATTTGTTTTTGGTAAAAAAAATTATGGTACATAATACAGGGTGTTTTCTGGGTCACATTCAAATCGGTGTACTTTTTTGTGCCTAGGTGTATACCAGTTTTTATTTGTAATATGATTTTTGCCTTCATTTTTATATAAAAAAGTTATACTTTTTGATGTCGCTTGGAGCAACAGCTGTCGAGATTTTTGCATTTCAAAGTATTTATTGCATGGGTAAAAATTTTGTGACATGTTTAATTCACGTCTTCTTTCCTTAATAACTTTTTTACCAATTAACATTGAAAAAATACTCTGCCAATATATGGGCCCCTAAGCTCACACTAGGTACTATAGTTATAGTGTACGTGTGAGCTAATATAACTAAAAACTGAAATATATTTTATTCAACTCCAGACTAAATTACCTTTTGTTTGATACCACACAAGCCATGTTTTGACTTAAACTCAAATTTTTGAAATCTACCCCCACCCTTAAAAAAAACAAAAACTATAATGTATTTTGTTAAACTCCGGACTCAATTACCTTTCGTTTGATATCATACATGCCATATTTTGACTTAAACTCTAATTTTTGAAATATACCCCCACCCTTTTTTTAAAACAAATTAAAGTGTATTTTGTTTAACTCCAGACTCAATTACCTTTTGTTTGATATCACACACGCCATATTTTCACATAAACTCTAATTTTTGAAATCTACCCTTTTATTTGGTTTGTGTTTGGTGGATTTTGTTCATTTTTAAATGGGACCATCTCGACCTAAGACGCAGCCTAGGTTCCAAATTTCATTGAAATCGGCCAAGCGGTTTTTGAGTTATGCGCGTTGGTCGTTACAGACAGACATACAGACAGACAGACAGACAGACAGACAGACAGACAGACAGACAGACGGCGCAACAAAAAAGTTTCAAAATCATCTGAAACGTAAAGATATATAAACAATTTTGAAATCGGAGCAACTTTTTTTTTTCGAAAAAATTAGGATCACCATAGCTCATACTACTATAGTATATTATATGTGTGAGCTAAAATTGGGTAGGGATTTTTTTGTAACAAGCGATTCGAATTCGGTAAAAATGTTGGTGTAAATTGTACAGGGTGTTTTCTGGGTTCCTAGCCTTACATTTAAATAAGTGTAACTTCTTTGTGCCTCGGTGTATACTAGTTTTTTTTAAATATTATTTTCCCCACTATTTTTATGTAAAAAACGTAAAATACTTTATTGTCGCCCCAAGTAACAGTTTTCAAGATATTTGCATTTAAAGTTTTTATTACATGGGTAAAAATTTTGTTATTTCACCTATTATTTTCTTTAATAACTTTTGACCCATGCAGTAAAAACTTAAAATGCAAAAATGTCGAAAACCGTTGCTCTGAGCGGCATAAAAACAATATAACTTTTTTACATAATATCAAGGCACAAAAAGTTATACCGGTTTTAATGCAATGGTAGTATCCAGAGAACACACTGTACAATATACTCCAAATTTTTTATCAAACTATCGAATCGCTCTATTTAAAAAAACCTTAAATTTTTTTGTAAAATGATTGATTAGTACAAAATTTACTAAAAAATTTGAAATAAAAAAATTAAGTTTAACACTCTGTCTTTCAGCTAACAGCAACTTTTGGGCTAAGGTAAGTGTAGCTAAATTTTAAAATTGTGATCCAAGTAATCTACAGCTTTAGCTTGTAGAGCAACCCCCAGATTTAGCATTTGTGCTACCTAGAATCAGTGGCGGATTCAGAAGTGCTTTTTTTGTGTTTGTTATGGCTATATTATATACCAAGGGATAAGCTGGGGACTTTTTATTTTAAGGCGAAAAGTGTGTAATACGAGCATTGCGTTGCAAGTGCTACAATTGTCAAGGATTAAAAAAGGCAATTAACACATTTTTTTGGACTTTTTTGATTTTTTTTTTTTTAGTTTTTAGGTGTGCTTAGTTTTTCTTGGTGCTTTTTACTTTTTATTTTCAAAACGGTTTCTTTTAATTCCTGTTTTTTCTATCTCTGATCTGTCACTGTTCATTCCTGATTTTTAATTTTTTTCATACTTTTATCATATTTCAAGGTAAGTAGGTACTTATAGCACCATTGACACCGCAGGCGAAAAATTCTGCAGGTTCGTTGTTCAGGGTAAATATATTCCAGTAGGACTAAGTGGTACAATTTTAATAATAATAATTATACTTAAAAAGACGCTTTCATGCAATATTTTTACCTATTTAGCGTATATAGAAAAAATTCCTGGCGGGAGGCGTTTGCTCCTAGTCCCCCACCCTGGACTCACCACTGCAAGTGATATTCTTTTTTTGGTAGCTTTTTAATATTTGTTATTCATAGTTAAGCTTATTGTTCTTGTTATATTGCAAAGCTTCCAGGAACGGAGAAAGTTTTATATTTAGTAATTTATATCTAGCACTTTTGTCCATCCCTCCGTTTAATAAACCTTATATTTTATATGTAGGAATCTCTTTCATACACATTTCAATGCCCAATTTCTTAATAGCGATGCCCTATTAAAAAGGAAATTACTATAGTCCGGCTCTGGGCTCAGCGCCATGTAGGTGGCTGGATAGGCTCCGCCTAGTGCATCCACTTTTGCTAGACAGATCGAATTGATACAGCGCATCTTTCCTATTCAATATCGATGGCACAAACCAATCTACTATAAACTAACGGTATATGGGTAGATTGGTTTAAAGAGTGTCAGGGAAGGCCAAGAAAAGTGTAAGCGTCGGTCATGCATTAGTGCATGTCCGATGACCACTTGGATTAGCCACTCCCCTCTCCACAAAAACTAGATATCAAACGAACCAACCGACAATGACTTAAGAGGATTTTCTACTTTATTTTCCCTCAAAAATACAAAAAGTCAAGGTAAAAAGGATCAGCCGGGTTGATCCTGTCTGGATGCAGAAATCTGTATGCAAAAGCCGTGGTCTAGTAATTTACTAAAATCTTAAAAATTTAATAAGCACACCGACCATGGCGATATATATATATATATATATATATATACCGGGCGGGCCAAAAAAAACCGGACAATTTTTTTTTCATTATAACTTTTAAACTAGACAATCAATTTTAATGGGACAAACTGCACTTGGCATATAATTAATCAGAGTTTTGACTGAATGTATTTTTTGTCCACCATCTCAAAATACAAGATGGCGAACGAAATTAAAATGTACCCTTTAAAGATGCTCGTTTATTCATGTTACGAACATGTTTAATTTATTTTTTTAAATTAGTAGAGAAGCTGCATTCTTGCCACGCACAACAAGATACGAATTAGCAAAATCGGTTCAGTGGTTCTAAAAAAAATATTTTTGTTTCAACCATTGTTTTGCATATTATACGATTGCCTTGCCAATCATGTCTGCATTTATTTCCTTATAAATTTATTACTACTGAATTTTTTATTTTAATAAAATAAAAACATCCTGGTAAGAATTGATTGTTTTTTAAAGATCATGATTAAAGTTTACCGCCATCATAAAATTTAAGATGGCGGACAGAATCATACTTGAATCTTGAAAATCGCGTGTTTATTCTTTGTTTCCGCAAATTTTTTAGTTTTTTTTTTAATTTATAGAAAAGCACTACTTTTTCCCCACACAACGAGGTGCAAATTAGTAAAATCGGTGTGATGGTTCCCTAAAAATCTTTTTTTGTTTCAGCCATTGTTTTACAGATTATACGATTGCATTGCCAATCCTGTCTGCATTCATTTCCTTATAGATCCGTTATTACTAAACCAATTTTAGTGAAATAAAAAAAATCATGTTAAGAATTGATTTGTCTTTAAAGACTATAATCAAAATTTGCCGCCATCTTAGAATTTAAGATGTCGGACAGAATCATACTTGATTCTTCAAAATGGCGTGCTTATTCTTATTTTCCGAAAATGTTTTAGTTTTTTTTAATTAAAAGAAAAACATTACTTTTCACCCGCACAAAGAGATAAAAATTAATTAAGTGCTTTTCTATAAATCAAAAAAGAACTAAAACATTTAAAAAAAATAAGAATAAACCTGCCTCTTTGAAGGGTCAAGTATGATTATTTCCGACATCCTAACTTCTAATGGCGGCAAATTTCGATTATAAATTTTAAAGAACAATCAATCCTTACCAAGATTTTTTTATTTCACTAAGGTCGGTTCAGTAATAATAAGTTTATAAAGAAATGAATACAGACAGGAATGGCAATGCATTCGTATAATCTGTAAAACAATGGCTGAAACAAAAATAGATTTTTTGAGAACCACCAAACCGATTTTACTACTTTATACCTTGTTGTGCAGGGGAAAAGTAGTGCTTTTTTATAAATTAAAAAAAAAACTAAAACAGTTTCACAAAATAAGACTAAACACGCCATTTTGAAGAATAAATTATGATTCTGTCCGCCATTTTAAATTTTAAGATGTTACTAAATTTTGATCATGATCTTTAAAAAGCAATCAATTCTCAGGATATTTTTTATTTCATCATAATCGGTTCGGTGGTTGTAAAAAATAATTTTTGTATTAACCATTGTTTTAAATAATATACGATTGCCTTGCCAATCACGTCGGCATTTATTTCCGTATAAATTCATTACAACCACCGAACCGATTTTGCTAATTCATACCTTGTTGTGCGTGGCAAGAATGCTGCTATTTTAGTGATTTCAAAAAATTATTGAAACATGAACGCAACACAAGAATAAACGAGCATCTTTGAAGGGTACAATTTTATTTCGTTCGCCATCTTGGATTTTGAAATGGCGAACAAGAAAATTTATTTATTCAAAACTCTGACTAATTTTCTGCCAAGTGCAGTTTGTTCCATTAAAATCGATGATATAGTTCAAAAGTTATAATGAAAAAAAAACTGTCCGGTTTTTTTTTCCCACCCGGTATATATATTCTAATATTCTGCTAAACTGCCACTTGGCCATGGCCTATATTATTTGTTATAAGCTACGAATTACCCCTCGTGCGGCCGACCAGGGAGGCTTATCGCTCTAACTGAACCATAAAATATTTAAGCCAAAATAATCCGACGGTTAATTGCTAGCTTAAATTGAGTCTAAATGAAAAATGAACTAATTTCGGATTTAAATTCATCTTTTTTCATCAAAGCCGCCGTTGCCAACGGAAATTATTTGGATGGATGAAATTTTTTTATATTTCCAGCACAATCAATCAGCATCCTAAAATTAACATTGTAGTCGCCGTCCATTTTGCATTTAGAAATGACTAAGAGTTTTTTTATTTCTAAAAAGCTTAGTTTACAACAACAAAACCCATATTATAACTTACTTATAACAATTATGATTACGATTGTCTTTTTTGATTTACCAAGTGTTTAGCAAGTGTTTGGCAAATTAATGGATTTTTTTACACCGAAAGGCAGCGCCGGCTTTTGCATTAGACACTCTAGGCACTTGCCTAGGGCCCGGAGGGCCCCGGTCCAAAACCCCAAGTCAACTTTAAATTTATTGTAAAGTAAAAAAAGGAAGAATAAAATGCCAAAAAAATACGTGTCATTTTATTATAGTAAGGTTTTTTTCTAAAAAAAATATTATTTATAGGTGCTACCCATCCCTCAAGTTCTAGGCATCACAATACCCGTTAATAAAATGCTCTATTACCACCACTGCGTATTACATAACAGACGCGGGCGCCCGCGACTTTTCTCAACAATCAAGGACGTTCCTTTCTAAGACACCTGTGAAGGGATGCGTGTCCAAGGATATTGACGATAGAGGGTGTATGTCTTTGATAAGCACGTTGAAATTTCTAGAGAAAGATGGTGGCTGTGAAAGACTGATTTGTTTATTTTAGCTCACACATATACTATACTATAGTAGTGTGAGCTATGGTGATCCTAATTTTTACAAAAAAAAAGTTGATCCGATTCCAAAATATTTTAATATATCTTTGCGTTTCAGATGATATTGAAACTTTTTTGTTGCGCCGTCTGTCTGTCTGTCTGTATGTCTGTCTGTAACGACCAACGCGCATAACTCAAAAACCGCTTGGCCGATTTCAATGAAATTTGGTACCTAGGCTGGGTCTTGGGTCGAGATGGTCCCATTTAAAAATGAACAAAATCCACCTAACACAAACCAAATAAAAAGGTGGGGATATATTTCAAAAATTAGAGTTTATGTGAAAATATGGCGTGTGTGATATCAAACGAAAGGTAATTGAGTCTGGAGTTAAACAAAATAAATTTTAATTTATTTTAAAAAAAGGTGGGGGTATATTTCAAAAATTAGAGTTTAAGTGAAAATATGGCGTGTGTGATATCAAACGAAAGGTAATTGAGTCCGGAGTTTAACAAAACACATTTTAGTTTTTGTTTTTTTTAATGGTGGGGGTGGATTTCAAAAATTTGAGTTTAAGTCAAAACATGGCTTGTGTGGTATCAAACAAAAGGTAATTTAGTGTGGAGTTGAATAAAATATATTTCAGTTTTTAGTTATATTAGCTCACACGTACACTATAACTATAGTACCTAGTGTGAGCTTAGGGGCCCATATATTGGCAGAGTATTTTTATCAGATTTTGTACTTAATGTATATTAAATGTGTCGCTGGTGCAAATTATTTAAAATAACTTTACTTTTTTTTTTAGAAAAAAAAATTGACATTACTTTGTGGTTAGGGGTTAGGGTGTGCCAAAAGGAAATACCTACGGTATAATACCTACCTAGTATTTTCTCAAATTTTAATGGTATTTCCTGGTATTTCCCAAGCACTTCTCGGCATTTCCTAGTATATTTTCCAGTATTTCCCAAGTATTTCCTGGTATTTCCCCTAACCTGTATACCAAAAGGAAATACCGAGCCACCCCTCGGAATTAATCCTTTGTTTTAACTTTTTTATTGTTTGTTAAATTGATGGTTTCTACTTACAGATCATCGGTCTTCTCACGTAAGAGCGTATCTCATCTCAATCAATTGAGTTAAGAGCGCAAATAGACTGCTTAAGCCTCATATTTTCATCTCACGAATGAGCATCTTAATAATTTATACTATGGCTATTCTTCATAAATTTTAATGGTCGTATTTCAAAATAATCAATAACTTAATCTCACGTATAGGACTAACAACGCAAAATTTAAAATCGCTCTCCTGAAAAATCATCCATCCCATAGGCCCTTAAGAGAGTGACCGACGATATGTATGTTAAAGCAAAAGGTTTAAAAACTCATGATTTAATTTGTGGTGACCAATTAGATCTTTAAAAAGCCGGACATTTTTCGCTGATTCTAAAAAGCGCAGCTTATTGACCAACATCAGCGCACATAGAACACTAAGTAAATTAACAAGCGTGAAGGAAGCACTTTAATTTTTTTTCAATTTGTCTTTGAATTGTAATGGACAGCTGCTGCATAAATAAATAACAGAAAAGTAAATATGGAATTATAGTTAAGTCTCTCTTGGACGTACCCAAACAAGACAAAAAAACTTCGTGATCTAGTGACCTTAACCAATGGCGCACCCAAGAATATGTCTTGGGGGGGGGCGAGGCCTCTTGGGGGGGCCCGAAGCCTCATGATGTCCAATTTTAAGCTATTTTTTGTGTTTTTTCATGAAAAATGTGTAAACAAATTTAAGGCTTAGGGGGGGGGCGGGCCCCAGGCCCCCCCCTGGGTGCGCCCATGCCTTAACGAAATTAACTGAATGCGCCCCTTTAAGCGAAGGATTGTCATAGAGAGTGTTAATACAATTATGGTCCCACGACAAAGTATTTGTTTTGAGACGGACCCAGCTCAGGTGGATACACGGCACCTGATTGGCAGATTTTTTTTGAAATGCGCTTTTAATTGCTTTCGGGGACCCCTTTAGTCGGCAGTATGCAGAGTTCGAAAATAAATCAGTGTCGTTTCTGTAGGTATAGGAATAGAAAGTTTTATTATCTATTTTTATTTCTTTAGTTTACGCCATAATTAAATAAAATAATTTTCATGAGTATATCTACCGCCGCCCATGTCACTTTCCTTAAAGGATATGCCGATGGTCGGCTTTAACCTTTGTTCAACTGACTTTGCAAAAACTTTACACAATACTTTTTAAAAATTAAATTTCGGACTTCCATTGTCTATATTTATTTTAAAGACGACGTTTTGGTTTGTAAGTATCCCCAATCATTTTCAAGGTTAGAGTAAATGAACATCTTAAAGGTACATTAGGGACTAACGAAAAATCCGGTTTAGCGGATCATGCATGGTCAAATGATGAAATCAAAACTTTACATAAGGAGTCGCATTGGCGAAAACGAAAGTTTATTGAAGACGTATTTAAAATGCAGAATAAAGAAATTTTAAGTGACCAAGCACAGACATACCAAACATATGGAAATTACTCCTTAAGAAAACAAGCGCCTTAGGATTCAAAAGATGGCGGGCAATCACACCTGACTGCATACCACGTGGTATAAGTAGTAGCCTGTAGACTGGATTGTTTAGTTTACACTTGAAAACGGTTAGAGATACGTACTAACCGAAAAGTCAAGTTTAAAATTATTAAAGGTAATGGAAGTCCGAAATTTAGTTTTTACTAAATAATTGTTTACGAGTTTCAAACACAATACATTTTGTTGTAATTTCTTGGTCTATTTTTGCAAACAAAGACACCCACATTGTTTTTCTTGTGTTAGAGAAGATGCCATTTTGTATTTCGTTAATAAATAAAAACATACCAAAATATAATGCGGTAGTTAACCAGGCAATTTTAAAAATATCTATGTTTATCATGTAGCACTTTAATGAATCCCATAGAGTACTTAAAATATTTATGTAAGAATGCATAATTTTCTGGCATATTTGTCTATTGTATTCGCTGACATTAGTTAAGTAGATATTTATTTGTCATTGTTTATTACATTAATGCATTTTTTACGTCACTGCATATCCATCAAAATTCTACTATAATAATACGTTTCCGTGTAGGAGGGGTAGGTATCCGCAAAGGCGAATTTCACTGTATACCCAGTATTGTTCATGTCCCTCGTCACTAAACAACAACGTAACTTCAAAAAACAAACAAAAAACTCAAATTGAAAACAAGTTTTACTACCGCCGTCGCCTGGTCTAACACTACTACTACTATGTCGATTTAGAACGTTTTACTACGGTGTCCGACTCCTATTCTCCACCTCCTTCGATCCTAACAATCATCTTCTGTCATATTTTTTTGTCTCAATGATCTTTGGATTGACTGTTGCCATTCCAGCTTAGGACGCCCTCTTTTTCTGCGCCCATTGGTTGCCATTCTAGGACCTGCTTTGGTAATCTTTCATCATGCATCAGTTGTACATGACCGTGCCATCAGTTGCCTTTGAGTGATGTCATCCGTTATGCTTCCCTCGATTCCCATTCTTTTATGATCTCATTTCTTATGTGATTTATTCTAGATATTCTTATTGATCTTCTTATTGCATCCATAAAATACTGTTAAGACATACAATAACCTTTTTTGCTTTACTATTTTTTTTCCAGTTTTTTAGTCTGTTCTATACATACTTATTGAATGAAGAAATTGTTTGTCCATTGTCTAGTTCTAACTCACTGGATTCGTTTCCAATATATAAGTACTGTGTCTTGTCCACGTTCACTGTTAATCCCCACTTTTGGTATTGTTCTGTTTATTTTCTTATCATATACTCCATGTCTTTTTTAACATTAGCTACAATGACTTGGTCGTCAGCAAACTGTAGTGTGTATATGGTAAATCGGTCGTTAAATTGTATTCTCATGCCGTGCACTTTACGTTTCCAGTTTTTTAGAGCTACTGCGATATATATAAAGACTTGGAGAGATATAACATCCCTGTCTTAAGCCTTTTGTTACCAGGAATTTTTTTGAAAGTCGATTGCCAATTTTAATTTTAGATTTTGACCCTTTTGATAGTTCTTTTATCGCTTTTATGTATGTATGATTGATATTAGATTGCTCTAACACTGTCCATAATTTTTCTACTGGAACGGTATCATATGCTTTTTGTAGGTCCACAAAGGTGACATGAGTCTCTATATTTCTGGCGCTCCTTTTCTCAATTACTTGATTAAGACAAAAAAACATTATCCCTACAAGATCTGCCTGCACGAAACCCACTTTGCTCTTCTTCTTCTTGTTCATGAAAATCACTCTCTTTTAGATCTCTAAGATTCCTACCGTACAATCTACTTAGAGTATTGGTTACTGAAATTCCTCTGTAATTGTTGCAATCCAGCTTGTTTCCTTTTTTTATGTATTGAGTATATGAATGCAATTTTTCAATCATTAGGTACTGGATGTCCGTTTATTAGTAGATAATATATGTGAGATTTTGGAGTAGTTTCTCTGATCCATATCGGAGCATTTCAGCACCGAACCCCTGGTCCGCTAGCTTTTTCGGTTTAAGCTTTTTGATACTATTCTTTATCATTTCTTCTTCGATGATTACTTCCTCTCCATGCACTTCTATGTCTCTTCTCGGAGAAGCTGCCAGATATTCGGGTCTCATCTCCTGCAGCAGTCCCTTGTGGGGTTCTATCCATTGTTCGGGTCTGATGATCTGGATGTTTAGTTTTTCTTTTGTTAGGTTTTTTACTGTAGAAATGAATTTTCATGCTTCAGAACTCTGCCTACCTCCTACGTGTGTATTTATGTCGTAGCATTTGCGCTCGAACATTTCATTCCTTTCTGTGCGTATCAAATTTCTTAGCTGTCTTCTAGTTTCGTTGTAGATTTTTAGGTCTCTTTGCTCTTTAGTACTGAGCTATTTCAAGTATGTGCGTTTTTGCTCTTTGACCATTTCATGTATTTCCGCCGTCCACCACATCTTCCTATTATTTCTATTATCTTGGTATACAACAGCTTCGTTGCTTGCTTTCTTCAAGCTTTTTATTATGTTTGTATATATCTCTTCAAATGAGTATTCTGTGTAATTTTTCATCTAATCGGTTCTGATACAATCTCTGAGTACTTTCGATTTCTAGACTTCTAAAGTTGTATTTGTGATTGTCTTCGATGCATTCTAGATTTTCATTTTCTCTAATACTTTCGTCCTTATTTTTTTTTCTTAAAGGGAATAATATTTTTGCTTTTATCAGATGATGGTCAGATCCACAGGTAACACCACGAAATGCTCGCACATTATACCACTTTAATTGCGAGTGTTGTCCACCTATAGCATATTAAATGATTGATTTAAGATTTCTTGTTGGCTGAATCCAGGTATATCTATGAATATCCTTATGTCTAAAAAAACCATTATTTATTTTTAGGTTGTGGCTTTCACACAATTGCATCAGTCTTAAGCCATTATCATTTGTTACTTCCTCTCCAAATGGTCCTATCACTTTGCTCTGGCTTTGTCTACCATTTTTTGGTGATAGTCTCATCAAGTTGGTCAAAGAACATTTCTTTTGTAGCTACTCTTTCGTCATCTGATGGTGCGTAGGCTGCCATTAGGCTTATGTTATGTCCAAACATCTTCAAGTTCACTCGAAGTATGTTTTCACTAATGCAATCGTAGTCCGTAAAGTTATTTTTTAGGTTTTTCTTTAATAATAAAGATAACCCTCTTGCTGCTTACTCCTTTCTTTTGGGACTCCAGTGAATATATGGACAAAATTACCGACACTATTCGTACCTGTTCCTTTTTTTTTGTCTCTGTGAGTGCAATAATATCGATCTTACAATTCTGCACTTCGGTTGTAATAATGTCCAACTTTTGATTCACTCCCTGTACGTTTCATGTAGCTATATTCATAGCCCTTTGTCTTTGCTATTTTCGTTTTCGAGAATTTCCATCCAGCGCTCCGAGGCTTTCTTTAGGCTTTTTGGTAATTGCTTTGTTTTACAAGTATTAGAGAATCAGTCTAATGCCTCAACCCCCCTAATTGGAGGGTCAGAATTTTTAATTAGGGTTTTTCTCTTCTAGCCTGTGACGAGTCAACGTCATACTGTAAGGTAGCAGCTGTAGTCTTTTATACTATCCCTAAAAGAAAGGGTTGCCACCTAAGCTATGATCACTGTACCGAGGTCCATTTTCTCCGCCTTTTATATCGATGTGGTCTTCTCCCGTAACACTGGGAAAGGGACCCTACACAGGTGCTAATTCTCCGGGTCGGACAGTACCTGTAATCTACGGAGGGCAGGGGTTGATTCATTTCCTCTTATAGACATCTGACGAGGTCTTCTCGTACCACTCCTATCAATAAATTAAATCGAGTATCCCAAATCTTTTATCGTCATCGAGATGCAGGGAGAACGAGACCCTACCACACGGAGATAGTATGTGCTCTATGTATGCATCTACAATCGCTTATAAATACAAAAATAGGTTGATATTTATTTCACCGCCCAAATAATTACTTTAAAACAGGCCCGCGGGCCGTGGTCGGCGCTGCGCTGGCTTAGGCGTTCATTCGCGGGCAGAAAGTTTCATTAATTTTGCAGGCAACATTGGAATTTTAATTTTGGCGGCAAGTAACTATTTCGTTTTAAAAATGTGCTTAGCCTGAATTTATTTGGCAGGAAAAAAATGAGTAAACTTTTAAAACGAACTTTTAAAAACACGGTTAGAAGTAGATTTTCCTTCAAGTTTATAAAAAATCCAAAGCATTGAAAGCACAGAACGACATACGAATAATATTTCTTTTAATAATTACAACTTTTTCAGAACAATTATTTACTTTCCCCGAATATTAACTAACTACGTTTTAAGCTTTTAGAACATTCTAGTGCATGTTTCATATTGATAATTAATCCATAGTCGAAAAGTTTTAAATTGATTTTCGCATATAATATAGAAATCGACGTAAAATAAATTCGCGAATTTCTTTATGATTTTTTTTACGAAATTAGAAAATCCTCTAATTTTTACCAGGTTTGCAGTTCACCTTTCACAGAATACACAAACAACTATCAATAGACTGCCAAACTGTTTTCCTTTCCAAAAAGGCAGCAAACTTTCGTTTGGGTTTTGGGTTGTTTTGAGTAACATTCTAATTACAGAATACCAAAATTTTAATTTACGAAAAATTCCGAACAAATAAGGCGCTCATGACGTAGTTATAAATTAGTGCTCGACTTGGCTCGACATACATTGTAAATTTTGAACATACTGATTTGCACCTCTTTTTAATGCACAGCTAATTTTTTATTTCTGTCCAACTCACAGCGCTGCACAATTGGCTCTCGGACCTGATTTTTGTTTTGAAATGAGAAGAAAGAAACTGGCAAAAACTCATATACCAATATTTACTAAAGGGTCTACAGTGCTTCCTAGGTTTAAATGTCTACATTTTGGTTGAAGGTTTAACTTACTTTTCCCGTGAATGCAATAGTTTTTAATATTTATATTAATTGTTTATAAATACTCTGCGATATGGGTCATCTTATTTCGTTGTAACAAAGACATTATTTCCACACAAAGGTTATAAATAAATAAAAATAATAAAAGATTTTGGTTTAAAAACGGTAGCCATATTTAAACCTCCAAACGTCACTAGGAAATGTCCAATAAAAACGGTGTAAGTCAGTGTCAGCTGTCCGCTATATTTTACTTGTTAATTTTTTAGACAAGTTAGCGAGGATTAAACCGATGGTCGATTGTTTTGGTAAATGTGTAATTGAAAATGGATTCTAATATATCTTGTGCTTTTTACAGTATTTAAATATTGAAACGTAATTAATACGGTAATGCATCTACAGATATAGTTTTAAGTTATTTATGTATTATTTAGCTTTTAATATTTTTGTATATAAGTTTTTTTGTCAATCGTGGATTATTTCTATTGTTTTTCGAACTTTAAACCACCCCTCAGGGGTGGTACTACAATTTGAAACTATTTTTATCGGGAATCCTACGACTAAGTTTCCAAAAAATTACATTTCGTTACAAAATTTTAATGTGGTTGAAACTCACTGAGAAATGCTTACTATCATATTGCACATTAAGGTGAACTAAATCTTTGCAGTTATTTGACCTGTGAGTATTAAAAAAATACACTTAAACCGGTCGGTATCAAGTCTATAGACTTGATACTTAAACCCGGTCTACAATGCTAAGTCTTAAGGTCTTAGTAAATACTGGTAATAGGGTATTTTTAATCATCAGCAGTACCAAACCTGCCTTTTCACAAACTAATATAAAGACGTGGAGGCTTTTAAAATATTTATTTTGGTGGATATATAAACACATTTTCCGAAACACATCATTTTTATTTCATTATACAGTCGTTAAACTTGCGTGTTTATCTGCTACAAAGTCAGGTTTGCATCCGAATTATTTTTTAGTTTTTGGTACAGCCAAAGAATAACAAACCCTTTTTAATATTTTTAATTTTTAGGTTTTTAGCTTATATTTTGTTGCAAACTCCTTTCTAGCGTAGCTTTAATATGCATTATGCAAACAACCAAGTTTGACACAAATCCTTTTATAAAAAGATTAGTCTATAGGATAGAAATTTTGGGTCCGCCGCGCCATTCTAGAATTTTTTTGTTTGAGTCAAAAGTTATAATTAGCAACATTAAACACCGCAGGGTTCAAGATTTACTTAGTACATATCGGTTCATAAATGTAAAAGTTCGCCATTTCGGACTAGCCATGATATTTTTTAAGGTTCAAGTTAGAAATATTTACTATCGACTTTATACAACCTAAAGTTCCAATTTTGATACACATGGGTTTATAATTAGAAAACGTCGCCCTCTTGGACCCGCCATGAAATTTTTTTTTAAGTTTCAGTTCATAATTGCAATTAGCGACTTCAGACATGCCAAATTTTCAAATTTTATACATATATGGAAATAAATGGGAAAGGCCGCCATTTTGGAACAGTAATTAAGTCAAAAATCATAATTAGCGACTACCAACACTCCTAAAAAAGAGGCCGCTCCTAACAAACCCCCCACAGACGCGCCGCCGCTGAGTGACTTTACCTGAAACATGGCATTAAACCGGCCTGGACTTAGTATATAGGAAATTGTTCTTCACCGGGAGGAAAAAGTAGAATGAATGGAAATATTTGCAAAAAGTCATGAAGAACGGCTTTATAAGCATGTTAACATTAAATCAATACAATTCCTAAATAATAGTCAGCTAACATGAAGACTTAAACGAGTGAAACCATTTCAGACCAATGACATTTTTGTAATCAGTCATTCAGGGTTTCGAAAGAATCATTGCTGTGAATCGTCACTCAAGCTGACACCAGCTAAATGGAAACAGGCACTGGAGAATGCGCACTATACGCTTGGTGTTTTCCTAGACTTAAAAAGTCATTTGAAACTATTACCAGATCCATTCTTATTAAAAAATTAGAAAATATAGGAATTTCTGGTATTGCTTTGGAATGGTTTAAAAATTACTTAAAGGATAGATGTCAAATACCCAAAATTAATGACAATACATCTTCTCTTCGTGAAACAAGGCACGGAGTCCCTCAAGGAAGAGTATTGCCGCCTATTCTCTTTCTTATAAATGTCAAGATATAGATATTTTCCACAATTATTGTGATATACTGCATCTTTTTCGTGATGATACTGTATGTTCAGTGTCCGGCGCAGATTTGTTTGCACTCGTTAACAAAATGAATACATCATTATCCTCAAATTTCAACTACTTGAAGCAAAATAAACTAAAACTTAATATATTGAAAACCAAATGTATGTTAATTTCGTTTAAACGATCCCACATAAATACAAAGCTGTTGGATGTAAAGGTAGCAAGTAAGAGGATAGCATTTGTGGATAAGTTCAAGTATCTGTGGGCTTTATGCTGGACAACTCTTTGACAATGAGTGGTCACTTCAATTATATTCATAAAAAAATTTAAAAAAACTTTACTTCTTTTCGAGAATAACATCTTCTCTGTCAATGTTGGCAAAAAAAACATTATATAATTGCATAAATCAGCCGCCTTTTAACTATTGTGCAAGCGTCTTGTATTCTTTTGATAAAAATTAAATAGAAACATTGCAAAAGCTTCAACATAGAGGAATTAGAACTATACTGCGGGTTAACAGATATACACATATTTCATTCATGTCGGACGCCCTCCATTGGATATCTGTTCTTGATTGGTTTTACAAGATGTCAATAATTTTTATTTTGAAGATCCTAAGGATTTTGCAGCCAAATTATTTCGAACAATTTATAACTTTTAGATCTGAATTTCTTAATTGCAGAACAAGAGCTATAACAAATAATGAGTTACATGTTCTTCGTGCTAGAATGTCCAACACTCAACATCTTTTGTTTTACAGAGGGCTTGAGAAATATAATAAATTATCACCTACAACAGTCAAAGAATCATCCTCTTTAAATGTTTTTAAGCAAAGGTTGAATTCTTATATTGTACAGAGAAGGTGACTATTTTTTTTGTTTTTTATCTGTTTTGTCTGTAAAAATATAGGATTAGTGTGTATTTGACAGCCATTAGTCCATTATTCTATTTTGTCTACGGGCCCATAAATGTTTGTTGTTCTTTTTTTACCTTGTTTAAATTTGAATTTTGTTACTTTTATATTTATTTTGGTTTTACTTTTGATTCTATATTAGGATGTATTATACATTATTAACAAATTTACTGATCGATTGATTGAGTGGGTTAGGCATGTTCGTGAAAATTCGCTTGTACAAATCAGACTAAAAACAAAAGTTGTGATTTTTTGATGGAATAAATTAGTGGTGTTATTCCATAGCTGATATGACAATCTCTGATATTTTGGTATACTGGTTGTTTCAAATCAAAAGAAAATATACGAATACATACATGCTTTTTTTTTGGCCGAAATAAAAATATAAGGCTGAATAACTACGAGCTGAAATCACACAAGATGTTTCCGCTAAGGCGGTCCCGGCTTTTCCTATAATTAAATTCCATAAATAAAAATAAATTATCTGGCAAATGCGATAATAAGCATGCAAGCCAGGTTTGCTGTTGCTAAGAAAACCTAGTTTGGTTTTAATGCTAATTAGCACATTGCCGTCTCTAGTAAAAAAAAGTTTTTATCCTAACAGGTGGGGAAAGTTGCTTTTTCCAGCACACAACTGTCAATAACTCAGGGGATCTAATTTGGGAAATCTATATCATAACAAATCCATTTCATCTAAAAAAAGTCAAGTACGCGAAAATGGTATTAAAAGAATTGAGATAAAAGCAAAGCCAAGTTCTCCAATACAAATTTCAAAATGAAACTTTCTTACTAGTTTGGAAATGTTTTTTTAAACTTTGCTGTTTTTTTAGCACTGTGCCTAAGAGTCATTTGCAGCCGTAAAACCCAAGTTTAGAAAAATATTTTCAAACTAGTAAGAACCTTTCATTTTTAAATTTGTATTGGAGAGCTTGGCTTTACTTTTACCTCAATTCTTTTAACGGAATAAAATTTTCGCGTATTGGCTTTTTTTTACATAAAATGTTTTTGTTTTGATTTTACTCCTTTTTTTAAAAGTTTGGATAATATTTAAGTTTTAAAGTAATATAATATGCGGAATATTGTTCTAAACTTTTGCAATGCCTTATTAAAAATTTTGAGGAGTTTTAATTTTTTTCTATAGTTTTACCATAGTTCCTATTAATCTGCCAAAGCTCATCTCTGTAGCGTTTCTGGAAGTGGGCAAAGTTAAAAAATTTTGTGGTTTTTTTAATTTTTATTCTATAGTTTTATCAGTGTTTCTATCGGCCTTCCAAAGCTTAGCTCTATAGTATTTCTGAAAGTGTGCAATGTTACTTTTACCTAAATTTACATAGAGAGTAGATCAGAATTTTGGGGTTTATTGATTTTTTCCAAGGGTTTGATCATAATTTCTATCAGTCTGCCAATTTTCAGCATTGTAGCATGTTTCAAAATACCGTATAATTTTGATGATCTATACATGAGCTGGCAATTTCTATGATTTTTGAAATTTCGTAACTACTTTACTACTTTCAGGAAGTCCATAAAACTTAGAGGGGTTGTTGAATCTATGAAGATCTACGAGTGTAAAGTTTGAGTTTCGTAGCTCATTCCGAAGAAAAGTTTTAGATAGCTCAAATATGGCCTGAAATGTTTTAAGAAAAGATGGCACAGCAGTTTCCACGAACTTGGTGAGGCACTACCCCCATATACCCCCATATACTTTTAAAAAAATAGATTTCTGTAATAGTAGGAACAATTGTTTTTATACGAGCGTCAAGAAAACATTAAAAAATAAATCAAAACACCACACATTATGCTACTTTTTCCAAAAAACAAGTGTTGCATAGCAAATAGTTATTATCAATAGAAACTTCAAATCTATACAGGTTTTTTTTTTAAATTTGACATTTATATGCGGAAAAAGCTTTCTACACTAGTGCGGCAAAATGGAATTTTTTTCACTAAAAATAGTTTAGCAATGTTTGAGTCATATTTTAATTTACTCAGATTAATTTTGTTCTGTTAATATTTATATTATTAATTTTATTAATGTTTTGTACACTCCACAATTATTTTTACTTAATTATAAAATAAAAGAAAGAGCCAAGATATAAAAGTTGAGAGTGTTATAGGAAATAATAGAAATATGAAATGTTTAAGGCCGACTCTAGGTAGATATGAAATAATTAAAATAAAGGATATGAACGGCATAGAAACTAACGTTATAGCGGATATTATAAATATCACACAACTATTCTATACAGAATTATACCAAACAAAAAGGGAACCATCGCGGGAAACCATGAAGAAACTCCAAACAAAAATAAAGAACATAAACTCAGAGCTACAACCTGAAATTAGCAAAACGGAAATAAAGAGAGCATTAAAGAAAATGAAAAATAATAAATCCCTTGGAAAAGACGGAGTAACGGCAGAAATGCTCAAGTTCGGTGAAAAACTGCAGTTAATTCCATATCCTACTGAATAAAATACTAAAGGAAAAAATAATCCCAAACAACTGGAAAGAATCCATAACAATTACTCTACACAAGAAAGACGATAGATAGACGATTAATAACAGATAAGAAAAAAGAACTGATAAAAATGCTGGAAGAACTGGATACAGGAGCTAAAAATATAGGCTTGAGTATGAACTACACTAAAACTAAAATCATAACAAACACAGATGAAAATATCACGATCATATCACAAGTAGAGAAATAACAGGGACAAATTATTAAACTAAAAAAGAAAACCAAACAGCTGAAATCAAGAGACGAGTAAGATTGGCCTGGGCAGCATTCGGTAAATTAAGCTACATATTAAAAAATAAAAAATATCCTCAGTACCTCAAAACGAAAGTGTATAACCAATGTATCCTTCCTGTCCTTACCTATGGATCCCAGAACTGGACGCTTACAAAATCAAACATGGAAAAGGTAACAAAAGCCCAAAGATCAATGGAAAGACAAATGTTACATGTAAAGCTAACAGATAGAAAAAGAGATTAATGGATAAGAAATAAAACAAAAGTAAGGGATGTCAGAGGAGAATTAGCAAAATTAAAATGGAAATTTGCCGGTCACAATATCAGACAGAAAGACGATCGATGGAACAAATGCATTGAAAACTGGAGACCTTTGAAAAATAAAAGAAGTAGGGGACGACCACAAATGAGATGAGCGGACGATTTGAAGAAACATGCGGGAGCTAGATGGATGAACACGGCGACAGACAGGGAAGAGTTGAGAAGGCCTACATATATCCAAAGATGGATCGAAGAAGGCTAAATAGACAGAAAATAGATAGATAAAATTTTGCATTACAAATCAAGAAAAGTAAAAACATATAATTATAATGCCAGGAGAATTCACAAATTTAAATGCGCAAATACTCAGAAAATGTTTATTATGTAGCATAGTAAATAGCGTATGCGCATCCAGCGGGGCTTAAGTGCCCGGTGCCCTCTAAGCCCAAAATTATTTTAGTTATTTTCCACATGTTTCATGAATAAAAATAAAAAATAACATGCAACACGACATCATGGGGTCTCGGGCACCCCAAGACAAATTTCTGGATGCGCTCCTGAACATAGATATACTAATTATCTACATATACAGGGTGTCCCAGATCACCCGTCCACCCCTTTTAAAACGTTGGGGATGGATTTTTTTAATGATCTTAATACTCTGCCAATATATGGGCCCCTAAGCTCACACTAGGTACTATAGTTATAGTGTACGTGTGAGCTAATATAACCAAAAACTGAAATATATTTTATTCAACTCCAGACTAAATTACCTTTCGTTGGATACCACACAAGCCATGTTTTAAATTAAACTCTAATTTTTGAAATCTACCCACACTTTAAAACAAAAAAACTAAAATGTATTTTTTTTATTTCCAGACTCGATTACCTTTCGTTTTTTATTTACCCCCACCCTTTTATTTGGCTTGTGTTCGGCGGATTTTGTTCATTTTTAAATGGGACTATCTCGACCCAAGACCCAGCCTAGATACCAAATTTCATTGAAATCGAGTAAACCTTTTTTTGAGTTATGCGCGTTGGTCGTTACAGACAGACATACAGACAGACGGCGCAACAAAAAAGTTTTAAAATGATCTGAAACGCAAAGATATAAAAAAAATTTGAAATCGGAGCAACTTTTTTTTTCGAAAAAATTAGGATCACAGTATAATATATGTGTGAGCAAAAAACACCACTTTTTAAGAATCAAGTATGATTCTGTCCGCCATCCTAAATTTTAAGATGGCTATAAATTTTGATCATGATCTTTAAAAAGCAATCAATTCTCACCAGGATGTTTTTTGTTTCATCAAAATTGGTTTAGTAGTAATGAATTTATAAGCCTGCCAATATATGGGCCCCTAAGCTCACACTAGGTACTATAGTTATAGTGTACGTGTGAGCTAATATAACTAAAAACTGAAATATATTTTATTCAACTCCAGACTAAATTACCTTTTGTTTGATACCACACAAGCCATGTTTTGACTTAATCTCAAATTTTTGAAATCTACCCCACCCTTAAAAAAAACTAAAATGTATTTTGTTAAACTCCGGACTCAATTACCTTTCGTTTGATATCACACAGGCCATATTTTCACTTAAACTCTAATTTTTGAAATACACCCCCACCCTTTTTTTTAAATAAATTAAAATGTATTTTGTTTAAGTCCAGACTCAATTACCTTTCGTTTGATATCACACACGCCATATTTTCACATAAACTCTAATTTTTGAAATCTACCCCCACCCTTTTATTTGGTTTATGTTCGGTGGATTTTGTTCATTTTTAAATGGGACCATTTCGACCCAAGACCCAGCCTAGGTACCATATTTCATTAAAATCGGCCACGCGGTTTTTGAGTTATGCGCGTTGGTCGTTACAGGCAGACATACAGACAGACAGACATACAGACAGACAGACAGACAGACAGACAGACGGCGCAACAAAAAAGTTTCAAAATCATCTGAAACGCAAAGATATATAAAAATTTTTGAAATTTTTGAAAACTTTTTTTTCCTCGAAAAAATTAGGATCACCATAGCTCACACTACTATAGTATAGTATATGTGTGAGCTAATAAATGCAGACATGATTGGCAAGGCAATCGTATAATATGCAAAACAATGGTTGAAACAAAAATATATTTTTTTAGAACCACTGAACCGATTTTGCTGATTCATACCTCGTTGTGCGTGGCAAGAATGTAGCTTTTTCATTGATTTAAAACTGATTTCGAGCTGGCGTGCAGTTTGTATTGTATAGTTCAAAAGTTATAATAATAAAAAAATTGTCCGGTTTTTTTGGCCCACCCGGTATATCATGTTTGGCATCAGAACTTTGTCCATTTAAGCTATACTTATAACCACTGACAAATATTCAAGCTGAAGCGTAGACCTAAAAGTTGACAGATGACAGACAACATGTTATCGACGCTGGCACTGAAGTTAAAAGATAGTTTAAGTTGTGCTACGTATTTTTACGTAAAACTGCACGTTAAGCGCTCTACGTGTTGTTCCAAATTTGAGTTTAAGTTGAATGTTTTTACGTTACCATAACAAGTCTACTAATAGCAGAGAATATGGGATTCGGCACTGTGATTTTTAATGTTACAATTTTGTTTTTGTCTTTTCAACTACAGTAGGAATATATTTGCAAAGAATCGTTTATACTGGAAGCGTCTAGGCCTCATTTTTCGATCGGTCAATCAACCCATTCTATTCTTTAGTAACGTTAAGGTGTCCGCAGACTGCCGTAAACTAACGTAAATACGTAAGTTCCTAACGTGACCTTGATGACGGTGTGGCGAAGTGCGCTTGCGTAACTGTCAAATCTCATGCTTACGTAAAAATACGTAGCACAACTTAAACTATCTAAAGACGAAACCGCCAGGGTAGGTATTCTGGACCTTGACCAATGGCAGGCTTTAAATTAGCTCCGAGCCGTCACGTGCTAAGCGAAAAGACCTCCATTGCGCAAGCTTCTCCTACGATCCGACCGAGGATTTCAATACCGTTCAATCGGTATCCGGGCAGGAGAACAGATTTCACTTTAAATGCGTAAAATTCACTAACTCTAAAGAGCGGGCGACTATGACATTGGTCCAGACAAGTCATTTCACAAAACAGGCAACTGCTTAGAGTTTGCTTTTGGTCAAAGTGTGTGATTTGGATGTTCACATCGTTTAAGACTTAGAATAGCCACCCAGTAGAATGCCATTTAAAGAACGAATATAACATATTTGTTTGGGTGTTTCTAAAGTATTGTTCATACTCGTCTTAGTCTTTTGTTTTTGATTAGTCTTTGTCCTTTGATTAGTCTTAGCTGTCTTAAACAAAATCGGCTGTTCATACTCGTCTTTTGTTTTTGATTAGTCTTAGTCATAACCGACTGAAAAATAAATTAAATTTCAATAAAACAGCCCTCTTCAAAAGTCATTTTCTACACAAAACAATCTTATTTAACCTAATCTGTGCACGAAACACAGACACGATAGAACAAAAGCGAAAAAGAAGCAAAAAAAAACAAATAAAATTTTGAGGTTATGTTGAGATTTTCTGTTAAAAACATGATTAATGGCGGTAAATTTAAAATTTCGGCCGCGCGCTTGCGCTCTTCGGACGCCCTGTAAAAAAAACAACAAATATCAACTGATGTCTGTCACTCGTCTTAGTCATTGTCCTAAGGATTGAAAGTTGGCAACTCTTAAGACAAAGACTAATCAAAAACAAAAGCAAAAGCATTGTATGAACACTCCCATAATAAACAGTGGTTTTAACTTTCTTATGACAAGACATATGACTAAACCAAGACAAAAGACTAGACAAAAGACGAGTATGAACGATCCATAAGGTTCTAAGGCCAAAACGATAATGAATGTAAAGAGTTCAATAAAAAATATTCAACTTATCCAGATTGCAAATATAGTCAGTCAAATACCAGATATTATTAAATTAAAATTGATAATCGAGGACCCTCAAATATTTAAATAATACGCTTTTAATAACGGAACAGCTAACGAACTGCACTGTCAAATTGCATTCGTTAGCCAAGTGCACCGGAACTAAAACAAGGAATGGTTGTTAGCATATTTCCAGAACAAAAGCTCATGCTTCCCGCGGTTTAGCTTTTTCATTATCAACTATGTTTAATATTTAATAAATTTTTTCATTATCATTTTTTATATACCAAACATACAGGGTGATTTCGAAATATATATTAATTTTCATTCCTTTTAAGGGGATTGACCAAGCAGTGTTCTGAGGAGTCCCATAAGGACAAAACAGTTAACTGTCAACACTTATTAGGTGTCCATTAGATCTTGAACCCCCATGAGGTAAAGGTTTCAAGCTACCCACGGAAAAATACGAGAGAAACAAAAACTCCTTTTTACCCGATTAACTACGAAACTTGTTCGATTTTTTAATTCACGGATACTAAATTTCAAATCTGTGTAATTTTAATTAGTAACGGTTTTCTGAGTCGATAAAGCGTGTAAAGCTTAGTCTTTCTCTTTCTTTGTGGAGCGCTTTAGCGTTAGATTTTGAGCGAATCAACGGCAAGCTTTGAATGTCTACAGAGCAGAGTTGTTTGCAGTGAGACAAGAAAGTCGTTGCAAAGCATTTTTAGCTCACACATATACTATACTATAGTAGTGTTAGCTCACACATATACTATACTATAGTAGTGTGAGCTATGGTGATCCTAATTTTTTCGAGAAAAAAAAAGTTGCTCCGATTTCAAAAATTTTTATATATCTTTGCGTTTCAGATGATTTTGAAACTTTTTTGTTGCGCCGTCTGTCTGTCTGTCTGTCTGTCTGTCTGTCTGTCTGTATGTCTGTCTGTCTGTCTGTCTGTCTGTCTGTCTGTCTGTCTGTCTGTCTGTATGTCTGTATGTCTGTCTGTAACGACCAACGCGCATAACTCAAAAACCGCTTGGCCGATTTTAATGAAATTTGGTACCTAGGCTGGGTCTTGGGTCGAGATGGTCCCATTTAAAAATGATCAAAATCCACCGAACAGAAACCAAATAATAGGGTGGGGGTAGATTTCAAAAATTAGAGTTTATGTGAAAATATGGCGTGTGTGATATCAAACGAAAGGTAATTGAGTCTGCAGTTAAAAAAAATACATTTTAATTTATTTAAAGAAAAAGGGTGGGGGTATGTTTAAAAAATTAGAGTTTAAGTGAAAATATGGCGTGTGTGATATCAAACGAAAGGTAATTGAGTCCGGAGTTTAACAAAATACATTTTAGTTTTTTGTTTTTTTTAAGGGTGGGGGTAGATTTCAAAAATTTGAGTTTAAGTCAAAACATGGCTTGTGTGGTATCAAACAAAAGGTAATTTAGTCTGGAGTTAAATAAAATATATTTCAGTTTTTAGTTATATTAGCTCACACGTACACTATAACTATAGTACCTAGTGTGAGCTTAGGGGCCCATATATTGGCAGAGTATTTAGTTGGTTTTCGTAGGTTTCACTTTGCTTGATTAAAGGGGCTTTGTTAAATTTTGTCAGCTATGTTATATTTTCTGGTTTTCTTAACATTAAAGAAAACCATTCGTTGCCCTAAAATTATATAATCTCACCATGCAACATCACCATGTTTATCATATTTAGAACTAAGTATGATTTAGAAGTACTTTTTCATATTTCTAGCCGCGTTTCGCGACTGCAAATTAAGAATTCCTTTTAAACGTTTAAAGACAATTATTGGGGCATAGTCTATTTTGGCTTTATGTTCGTGATTTTGCGATGAATAATAAAAGCAGGTGGATTTTAACTTGAATTTTAATGGGGACGAAAACTAAAAGATGAAAGAAAAATATTCTCTATTTATATTTGTCCAACTCTTTTCAAAAGAAAAACAAACTGCTAAAAATAGATTTTTTTCATTAATTAATTCTGCCGGCATTACACTTATCATATCGAAACTAAGCGAGGGTGAGGGCGAGAATTTCAAAGCAAAGCTCTCGCCTGCGGCATGCACTCGCTGACCTTGGTGAGCCTTGCTGTCTCACAATTTTGAAAACCCTTGTTCCTTGCACAGTAAACCGAACATTAGAAAAATATAAACCAATATCAGTTTACCTAAAATATTTTTATTCCTTACAATGGATACTTACTGGTCGAAAGCCCCGATCAATGCGTGCCGAGTGAGTTTGAACGACACAACAAGACAAGGAAGAATGGGCCGACATTTTAATGCTGTCAAGTTGGCTTAAATTTGTAGGATCCTGTCAATAAAATGACGTTGTCAAATTTTTGCTCAGTCAAGATGGATTCGAGATTTCAAAAAAAAATTAATAAGTTAAATACGGACCTAGATTTTTTTAAAATTTTTTTGCTTCACATTTGGTCCCCTAGCTAAATTTCTTTTTAAATCCAGTTCTGTATGTTTTTTCTTTATTTTTTTCTGAAATCTTGAATTCAACTCAACAGACGTTTGACGTCATTTTATTAACAGAATCAATTCGTCGTCTGTAGTGTAGTAGTGGTAGCAATATTTGCTTCACACACCGTCTGTCCGGGGTCGATTCCTGGGCTGGGTAGACACTTGGATGTTTGACTGTTTAAAATGCTTTAACTGTGCTCTAACTTTACGAAACTTAATGGAAAGTCCCAGTATACAAAACAAAAAAAAGAAATAATCAATTTTCTGTAGAGAAGATTTAACAAAATTGAAATATCTGCCCTAATAAAGGATTTCTGGAATTCCTAAATTTCGAGTTTACCCTCGTAGCTTCAAAACTACAAGGGCTAAAAAAAAACGTTTGACATATTTTTTGTTGTATCAAAATTTGAGGACAGTAATGTCAAATCCCAAGTCCTCTATCTTTTATAATAACTGAGTGTCCCATTCTCTTAACCAAAACCTAATTTAAAGCTTACCCATTCAATAGCATTGGTAAAGAGCAATACATATTTAATAACCGCTATTTGGTTTTCCAGCTTCAGTATATTGCCTTCTCCTTCTCCATCGCCTTTTCCAGCCATGATCTAACAGTAGCTGCACTTGGTGAAAATCTAGAAAAACACATTTATAAATTGATTTAGTTTACAAAATCTCCTTTAACGTTAATATTTATGGCACTTTTTTTGGAACAAAATCTAATTTTGGCTGTCATGGACTTAAAAAAATTATTTATTAAAACCTTATTTAAACTAATCTGATCTAAACTAACCATTTTAGGTCCGAAACCACTTAAAGTCACCAACTAATTAGTAGAAAGCAACAAAAACATTTTTTGAAATATGAAAATGTCCCGGGGCCTAGGGCACTTTTGTCTGCATTTTTGGTACTGGTACGGTAGTAATAATACTTGGCACGAATATAGTACAACACTATAGTATTATTTTACGAAGTGGTACTCATCCCGAACCCAGTGCAGAGCAAAGATACAGGGTGTTTTATTTTTAATTGCATCTATCTCATTAAAATTCGGTATAAAATACAAATGTAAAGCTAGAGCAAAAAAACTTGGCACCAATTATAAGGACATATACACTTTTATTTTAAGCAATAAAAAAATATATATTGATTTATTTTCTTTTAAGAAACAAAAAATATATATATTTTTTTTGAGAAATTTATGGTGTGGCTGTTGAGTAGAAAAAAAAATTTACGGGAGCTTAGTTATGCAGGATACGGCGATAAGATTTAATGTGGGTATAATCAATTTGTTTCTCTTTAAAACAGAAATTGCTGGACGGGTGTCACATATACGCGGTCGAAGTACAGGGTGGTTTTATTTCCTAATTCTAAATTTAAAAAATCTAAAAAGATGGAAAAGTATGTGGATTTGTTAGACGTAACGATATTGTAAACAAATATATACCGAATAAAAGATACTTAGCTCTTATGTATATTTTATAGAAAGTGTTTATAGTTATACACAGTGATTTTTAAAAATGAGTAAAATTTTTATGATCATTTTAAGTAGTTTTTTTTTATGACGACGTAACAAATCACTATAGAAAAGTGAAAGTCCGCATATTATAACAACACTACTACAACTTTTATTTTCTTGAATAAAAAAATTTGTACAGAGTGTTAAAAAGTAACTACACAATAAAGTTTTTTCGTAATTTTTTATTTTAATGCTAAAAATTTTAAAAACTCTAGATATGTCAAATAAACATGTCATTGAAATCACTATATTTTCCTTTATAAACCATTTATCGGACTCTATTCTTGTATTAAGCGCTACATAATTACCACTTTCTGAACGTATATACTGGGCCACAACTACTTTGCTGTCATTTTTACTGTTTTTTTACATAATCTACTGTAGCTACTGCGTTAATAGGAATTTTCCAATGAAACTTTGCATAATTTGTAGACTTACTACAGGCTATAATACAAAAATTTAAGTTTGCCTAATTTTGTAATATGTTACAAGATGCAGGGTGATATTAAAAAAACATGTAAAAAGTAGTAGTCTCAAATTTTTGTTTATACCGGTAATGCAGTTTAAGATACCTTCTTAATTTTACCACTTGTTATAACTAGAGGTACGTCTTTTTAACGTGGTGTGCACTGTGTTACTCAGTTTTGTAATGGTAAGAAAATACAGGGTGTTTCTTTTGTCAATATTTAAAAAATTTTAAACACGTAAAATTTATAATTTTTTTTTCTTTGGCACCATTTAAATGCACTAAGACATGATAAACTTTTAATTGCACTTAGACCTAAAATTTCGAAAACAAAAGAAAAGTCAAAAAACGCGTACATGAGTTAAAGTAAAAAGTAAAATTTTAAAGAATGTTTTTTTCGCTTTGACACCCGTTACACAGTACCTTTAATCGATAAAAAACTTACTTTTAAACAAAAGTTGTCCTTGGACTTTTTCTCCTAAAGGCAAAAATATAAAAAACATTAACGATTTTCTAAACAAAGACAGCTTTCGATAGATTTAAATACAACAGCCCATATCCCCAATGATTTTCTAATTAATAATAAAGTTGTTATTAACTTCGTTATTTCTGACGTTAAGAGAAAAAGTCATAAAATAACTTTTGTTTAAAGCCAAATGTTCTTTCTATGGGCTTAACTGTATACCGGGTGTCTGTGCCATTTAAAAAATGTGGTTTTTTTATCATAACTCAACTACTCGTCATTTGATTTTCTTTTCGTTCATCACCATCATAATCAGAGGAAAAAATACCATAACTTTGTCTATTTAACCTACCCTGTAGCTCTAATATTAACGAAGTAAGTAATAGTGCCGACTTAACTCTGAACACCTTGTATATTAAAATTCAAAGATTCCAGAAACTCCACTTTTACTTAATTTATCAAATTTTATCAAGTTAGGCTTGGTTAGGTGTTTTTAATATTCTCTGGCTTAGATCCCCGAACAGGTACATTTGAGTTGTCAGTTTTTGACATATCATGTGAACAGTTTGACGTATTGACTTAATTTATATATATTTTCGTTAAAAATACGAAATTATCAAGAAATCGATACCCCACACGACCACTTAAATGAAATAAGAATTTAACCATGTCTGTCCTCCTTCCTTTTGCCCCCCCCCCTCAAAAAAACCGTTTTCTCAACATTAGTTTTTGTAAATTTTTGGATTTATAAGCTAGATGGTAAAACAAACAAAAAATTGTACGCGAAATGAGTTTCATATTTTATTTATACTTTATTTCTGTCCCAACTCAAGTACGCCCCTGTATCTGGGCCCTGCACTGGGTTCCATCGGAGCACCACTTCTAAAATGGCATCTCTAGATGTCTACTACCTCTGTGTCAAATTTCATTACGGTACGCGAAAATGCAGACAAACCCCAAAATTACCCTCTTAGGCCCCGATCTATAACGTGTCACTAGAGGTTTGACAAGTTTTTAAATTCAAATATTGCCTCAAAATAACTGAAAGTTATCTTTTACAAAAATTGGAAGTTTCTAGATTTGTAAACATAAAGGTTTTGCTATATTTTATTCTTAGAAAATTAAATAAAAAATTAAATAAATTGTCACACAAAATCTGTCCCAGGTGGTAACAGCCAATTTTCCTCCAAAGAAAATTCATTCTATGTAGCAACCTAAAGTTTTAATATAAATCAAATTAGTTTGTTATAGAAGACCATGACGAACAATGTTGGAGAGTTTTTGTATAATTGATAATATACCATTATTTGTTTGAAAAATAAAAATGTATAGATTTGAGGCAAATGATGTTAGTCTTTCGGTAACGTGTCTCAATTTTGTAGTAAGTAAGTAACAAAACTGACAAAAAAGTTGTGTCATAATTTGGGATTGGCCGGAAAATGCTAAAATGTAACAACACTGTCCCATCTGTAACACGATTTGTCCCATCTGTAACACGATTTGTCCCGTTTGGTAACGCTATTTTTAAATGTTACAGAAATTTTTACTGTGTTACAGATCGAGACATTTTTTTTTTTGGAATTTAGTTGGAAAAGAGTTGTATTTATAGTCTGCCTTGATAATTTTACAAATTAGGCTATTTTTTATTTTTGTCCCTTCTGTAACGTTAATGTCCCTTCTGTAACACCTAAAATTCCTGATATTTTTATCAAATTTACTAGTCCAGTATTATTTTAAACCATTTTTTTAAATTTTAAGTTGTCCTTTAGATATAATTTAACTTAAATAATAAATTATTTTTCAGATAATGTTTATTTCAATCATTTGTGAGGAAAAAATACTAGAAATACCCAACCAAAATCTTTCAAAGTTAGTTTTTAAGAAATATTTTGCTAGTGATTATAATGAAATTACTGCGCTATGTGTTTTTTTACCCAGTTTCTCATCAGCTATCTTATTTCAGGTACATTTTAACAGAATTGATAGATTTTGGGTGAGTAATATGGCAAAATCTACCGCGTTACAGAAGGGACAAAAAAATTACCATTCGAAAAACAAAATGCCATAAATAGGTTTATTTTACAAAATCTCCTTTACTTTAAGGGCTGTTGTCTTTTATATTTTGCCTATGAAGAAAAACATCGATGCATGAAGAATTAGGGGTGGGACAACTAGTTTTCCGGTTAACCGAAGAACAGAAAGAAGCCTTGAGGCAGGAAACTCGTGGATTTACTCATGTGACCCGAAAATAAACGCCAGTCATCAGTTTGCGTGTTCCAAGATAAAGAAATGCCACCAGAAGTCCTCCGCTCTCAAAGTGTATCCAAAAAGATGGTCGCAACATTTGCCTCAAAAGCAGGTCATGTAGCAACAATTCCTCTAGAAGATCAAAGGGCTGTTACTGCAGATTGGTACATCAGCATTTGTTTGTTGAGAGTCATACTGAGCTTCAAAAAACGATCCCCAAACGACGATTTCTATACTTTTCCGAAAATCATGAATGGTGGTCAAAGATTTCAGTCTCCAGAGGACGCAGTCGACGCCTTTAGGAATGCAATTTTCACTACCAACAAACTAGTAGAATTACAGCTTTAACAGCTGGCTTGAGGGCATGCAAAAGTGCACTAATTTTCGTGAAGGATATTTCGAGAAACAATAAAGTCTTATCTAGTGTTTAACTTCAGCTGTATATGCAAAACTCAAAAGACAACCCTCGTATTAATATTTATCGATCAAATCAATAAGAACAAGTAAGCTTTATCATCCGAATATAAATAAAAATTCTTATAGCAGACACGGAAAAACCCCTATATGTCAAAATAGGATGAACACTCCATCCTTCTGTGCCCCGGCAACATTTTTCTATTTAGCATACGTAATCGCAAATCTAGCGCGGGTTCTTGACCTCATCTGCAACCACTAGCGCTAAACAGCGCACATTATCGAAAAGTTTGGGTATGGTTAGGTAATGTTGGTTTCGTTATATTATTTTGGGTTTGGTTATATACAACAGCAGCAGTTGTCCTTCAGAGTTTAAATTTGGTACAATGCACAAAAATTAACATTTGCTGTTCTAAAACAACAATTGCATATGACTTTCTTTTGACATTTTTCTGCATGCTGAAGTGGGTTAGAAAAATGGTGAGTGCTCTCGCGATTCATCGACGCCGCTCGGTTAGCTCATTCATTGAGTGAGACCAACAGCTCCGGTCTCCCCTATTGAATCATTACTAAAAATATAGGGTGTTAGCAGTATGACTCACAATATTTTAGTGGGTAATAAAGGACACCAAAATAATCAGTACTACCCTGTTTTTAAGATGTAGGATTTTAAATTTGAAGGAGTGGGGTAGAAAAGGGTTTTTGAACAAAAGAAAATCTGCCACCACCAAAAGATTATTTGGCTAATTATAATTTCAAATTGTGGTATTGCCGAGGGTATTCCTATTTATGATAAAAAGACAAGTTGTGGAGATACAGGCTGTTAAATTTATGTCTAAAACCTGGTAAAATAATTATCACTATATATATATATATATATATACAGGGTGTCCCAGAACTAATGGTACATGGTTAAACTGTAGATTCCTTGGGTCAAAATATTACGATTTAGCCATACTTGCCTTAGTCCAAAAGTTCGTATTAACAGAGATACAGGGTGTTAAAATTTATTTTTTCAATTCGATTTTCTTTAATAACTTTTCTACTAATTAATCTTTTTGCAAAAACTAACCAGCAATTAAGATTTTTTGAAATTGGCAAGACGCTTCCGTTGCAAAATTTGATGTACAATGTACAGGGTATTCCTTGGACCACTACCATTGCATAAAAATCAGTGTATTTCTCTTGTGCTTCGGTGTATACTAGTTTTTATGTAAAATAATCGTTTTCCCATCCTTTTTATGTAAAAAAGTTATATTGTTTTAAAGTCGCTCAGAGTAACGGTTTTTGAGATTTTTGCATTTAAAGTTTTTATTGCATGTGAGTGATATGTCTAATTTATGTGATACTTTCTTCAATTCTTTCTACTAATTAATAATTTTGCACAATAAATTGGGTTTGGTCGTTTTTGGGCATGAACAATTTAATTTTGGTTAAAAAAAATAAAAATATTATACAGGATGTTCTCTGGGTCGGTACCGTCACACTATGTGTATACAAGATTCTATTAAAAACATTAATTTTTTTATTTTTTTAAGTAAAAAAGTTATAGCGTTTAGATGTCGCCTAGGGCAACGGTTTTCAAGATATTTAAATTAGAAGTTTTTATTGTATGCGTAAAAGATTTTTTATTAAATTCTGACCTACTTCATACATATTAACTACAATCAATACTTTTTATAGCATTCTAAGATTGGATGTTTTCTTAAGAAATATTAAGTTAAAAAATATACAGGGTGGTTCTTGAATTATCATAAGTGTGTTTAAACAATTGTAAGTTATTGTCCGTTATTGCAACTGTGTAGCCCAGACTTAAACCCCCTGGATTTTTGTATATCGGGCTATATTAAATCATTTGTCTATGAGACCAAGATAAATACCCGAGAAGAACTATCTCAAAAAATTTAAAATTCTGGAGAGGCGTTCAGAAATGCAAATCTTTATTCTAAAATCAGACGTTCGTATAATAAGCGAATAAACAAATGTATTCCAGTAGCCAGTTTAAACATTTATTGTCGATTTTTTTTTGTTTTCCTCTCTAAAAATTTGTTGTTGCAATAAAATATGAATAATTTTAATAATTAAATGTTAATAATTAAAATAATATTCTGTTTAAAAACCTCCTTAAGTATACACCGACGCACAAAAAAATATACTGATGATTTTAATGAAATGGTAGTGGCCCAAAGAACACCCTGTACATTGTAGATCAAATTTTTCAACGGAATCGTCTTGCAAATTTCAGAGAAACCTACATGCTGGTTACTTTTTGCAAAAATATTAATTAGTAGAAAGAATTGAAGAAAGTATCGTACATAAATTAGGCATATCACTCACATGCAATAAAAACTTTAAATGCAAAAATCTCAAAAACCGTTGTTCTGAGCGACTTTAAAACAGTATAACTTTTTTACATAAAAAGGATGGGAAAACCATTATTTTACATAAAAACTGGTATACACCAAGGCACAAAAAAAATACACTGATTTTAATGCAATGTTAGTGGTCCAAGGCACACCCTGTACATTGTACATCAAAATTTTCGACGGAATCGTCTTTCCAATTTTAGAAAAACTTACACGCTTGTTATTTTTTGCAAAAATATTAATTAGTAAAAAAGTTATTAAAGAAAATCGAATTGAAAAAATAAAGTCTAACACCCTGTATCTCGGTTAGTACGAACTTTTGGACTAAGATAAGTATAGCTAAATCGTAATATTTTGATCCAGTGAATCTACAGTTTTACTATGTACCATTAGTTCTGGGACACCCTGTATATATATATATATATATATATATATATATATATATATATATATATATTATTATATATATATATATATATATATATATTATTATATATATATATATTATTATATATATATATATATATATATATATATTATTATATACTTATAACTTTTTTTAAATATCAATGATATGTTATTGTTACAGTGTACTCCGGTTATAACGTACCTGGGTTATAACGTACTTTCGGTTATTACGTACATATTTCATTGGTCCGGCCATAATACTCTTCTTGTTAATTGTATTGTTTACAACGTACGTCCGCTTATAAAGTACATATTTTTTGGTCCCTTGAGGGTACGTTATAACCGGAGTACACTCTATATCTAATTTAAGACTGCTTTCTAATAGCAGAAAACATAAACGAAAATATTGCGTATATACAAAAAATAACAGATTAATTTAAATATAATAAGAAATAAACAAAAAAAATAAAATCGAGAAATTTAATGCTCTGTATCTCTATAACAAAAGAATTGTGACTCTTACATATATTATTTAAACTTATTTTTTTCTTATTTTGACCTACCATATTACACATTAAATATTGTGAGTCATATGTCATACCCATCCTACGATTTACATCCTGTGACCAATATTATAGATGTGATCAGACAAAGAAAGAAGTTGGTTAAAAAATCATAAAAAATACTTAAGATATCTATAACAATTTTTAAGAATTAGTGATTTATCAATATATATTTCAAACTTACTTCAAAATTTTGCAAATTTATTACCAAACTTTACACCAACACGCCTAAATCAACGCAAACACTATCACTTAAACACTTATAAGAGTTTCTTTATGTTTTTTTTAAGACAAAAACTTCCGCTTGAACAACACCCGCTATTTACGAAACCGATACAGGTCATCAAGTTATACTATCTATTTTTACTAAAGCTCACAACTAAGGTGATAAGATAAAATTTCGAATTTATCACTAAGCAAATAGATCAGCCTTTCTGATTCACCTGCTTTCTGATAGAAAAATTAGGTAAAATACACTGTGGCTCAAGTTGGGTACGTCTATTTTTATTTCTAGTTTTTCAATAAATTATTTGCTTTTTAGTAGGTAAATCACACACATAATAGGGTTTTTACACCTCAGATACCTACATATACTAAATAGCTAAAAATTATTTTTACTTACGAGGGCTGTCTTTTATATTTTACATATAGGAATATAGAGGGCGGCACTGATTGAATGTCGTTACTAAAACTTAACCTCAATATTAACCTCGATATTATATTAACCTAATCTAAATTCAAAACGTCATGTCAGTGCGATACATATAGATTTATAGCCACCAGCGAGTTTTTTAGGTTAACAAATCAGTCAAAAAATTGAATTAGACCAAGAACATTTTTGCACGGTAAAAAAAATTGTCTTGGATTAAAGCAAATTGCTTTGAAGTAAAATAATTTGTTCTTTTCTATTCACCAGGAGAATATTTTCTTGATATAGCACAAAAAATGTCTTGCCTCTTTATTTTAATGTAAAACAGAAATTGTTTTAATATAAATTGGAACTGAATTAATCTAAGGTACCGTTTCCTCTGTAAGCAAAATATTACTTATATCAAGACAATTTGCTTTGTTACAAAACAATTAAGGAAGAAAAATAAAGTCTCTTTCAAGATTAAACGCTGCGTAGAACTAAAAAGAAATATTTTAATTCAAGACAAATTATTTTAAGGTAAAATAATTTATTCAATAAAAAAAGTGTTTTCAGTGTAGACAATAGTAGTTTACCTAACTAGTGCGGAAAGTGCCTCTTTTCCGCACGCGATTGCAGATGGCCAAACGACGCGATAGCGGAGTTTGGCCAGCAATCAAGTGCGGAAAAGACACTTTACGCACGAGTTAGGTACACTATTTTTTCTATAAGCGTGAGGAAAAAACTAAAAATTAATCAGAAAATTATTTATATTCAAAACGTTTTAATCAAATCAATTATTATTATTCACATTCTAGCGGCTTCTAGAACTGACTGGGGTAGATCTTCGTCCGAAGAATCCATTGAAAATCTGATTTTTTTGTTTGAAAAATTCAAAAGACGCTTGTATCTGCAAAATTGGCTTTGTTTTAACAGTTTGTTTGTACTTTGTTGCTATGGTGATTTAAGATGCCAAATCTAAAACCACTAGTGTTCATTGTTGTTTGACATTGACAATGACGATATTTATACCGGGGAGGTTTAAAACTTATAATTTGAACCTATTTTACTGAAAACTTTATTTTATCGAAAATATTGTAAATATAGCAGAATTTTAGTCAATTTGAATATTTTTAGGATATTTCGTGTGCTAGGAAAGATACAAATGTATTTTGAACGGTCTAAATGTTATAGAACACCTCAAAATCGTAACAAATTTACTTTTCCGCACTAGTGCGGAAAAGTGGCACTTTCCACACTAAAATTTTTTACCGTATGGGCTATAATTTTTTACACATTCGAAGGAAATTATCTCAACAAAAATGCGTTGCCAAGTTAATTTCGGTTTTCGATAATGAAGCACCACATCAGTTGACAATTTCTCGTTGTTATGGAGAATTCAAGCTGGATACCGCATCTGTTAACCGAAGAACAGAAAAAGCTAGGGTCAATTAGTGTCAGAAAACTCTAGACCACTTTTAGGCAGGATACTCGAAAAACGTGTACAGCATTGTCAGTGGTGATGAATCGTCGATTTACTCATATGAACCCGAAACTAAACGTCAGTCGTCTGTTTGGATGTTCCAAAACGAAGAATTGCCAATAAATGTTGTCCGTTCTCGAAGTGTATCCAAAAAGATGGTCGAAACATTTGTCTCAAAAGCAGTTCATGTAGCAACAATTTCTTTTGAGATCAAAAGATTGTTACTGCCGATTGGTACGTCACCATTTGTTTGCCAAAACTCATCGCTGAGCTTCGAAAAACGAACCACGAACGACGAATCCTCCTCCATCAAGACAATGCAAGTTCGCACAAACCATAAAAAACCAGTGAATTTTTAACTTAACAAAACGTCGAATTGTTGAACCATACAGTCCCGACCTAAGTCCCAACAATTTTTATACTGTCTCGAAAATCAAGAATGGACTGCGTGCAAAGATTTTAGTCGCCAAAGAAAACAGTCGACGCCTTCATGAATGCAATTTTGACAGTACCAACAACAAACGAGTGGAATTTCATCTTGGACAACTGATTTCAGTGCATGCAAAAGTGCAATTTTCGTGGATAATACTTCGAAAAACAATAGCCTTTAAAGGTTAAATTCAGGGAGCTATTCAAAAATGTTTATTTTAAAAACAAGTAATTTTATAAACTTTTTTCTACCGTGGTCAGCAGACAGTCCGACGACCGCGTATTGGGGATTTTATCCGACCACATAATTTAAAGGAACCGGTTTTCTTAAATCCGCTTAGAAAAATCCGCGGCATAACACCGACCTGCTTACATAATAATCGAATTTAATTAAACCGGTTCCATTTAAATATTCTCAGTGGCGCACCAAGGAATATGTCTTGGGGGGCCCGAAGCCTCATGATGTCGAATTTTAAGCTAACCGAACCGAACCCCCTGGGTGCGCCCATGTATTCTTGCTGCAGAAATTCGTCTAACGAGACGTTCGACGGATTGTTACCTAAATAGCTAAAAGGAAAAGTTTAAATAAAAAATACTTTATTTAGCCTTATCAAACACTTATCACGAAAAATTTTCCGCATAATGATTTATTTTCCCTAGGCATCGTAGGGTGAAAAGATTAACAAATAAATTGCAGGTTGCTATGGCTGTCTATTAAATTAAAAGCACTGCACACTGGCTTTAAATTATGCTATATAAAATTTTCAATATTTTTTTGGTCCCTCTGTATCAGCATATTCGCCGTAATAAAATTTTTATCTGATAAAGGCCTACATAGTTCATTGGAATACCTTCTTATTTGGTAAATAAATACCTGTGAGTATGAATGATACCGTTTAGATTTTTTTTTATTTATAGGGTTTAATTCTTAATTTTTTGCTACCTTAATAATTTTCATTTAAATTAAATTTATAAAAAAAAATTGAAGGAATATTCCGATATTTTTGGTTATAACACAAATTTTTTAAAAGAATGTGCGCTACAATATTCCAAAAACCGCATATTGATGCGACGCGACGCTCCGCTAAAAAGTTAGCATTTTTTAAACTTTTTAATTGTTAAAAAACTGTCATTAGCATTGATGAATTTCGACCAAAATCTAATTAACTCGTTACAGTATCGAATATTATTTTATAGTTCAGGCCCTACGTGGTCAAATGCTGCGTTTAATGACAGAAGCAACACACTTGGTATGGATAGACATAAGACTCGCCCGAACATTTTACAAAAGGGAACCACCCCCCACCCCTGGCAGGGGGTTGTTCCCCCCCATTAATGTGCTTTTTGATAGTTTTTTGCTAATAACTCGAAAACGGTCAACTTTTCCAAAAAACTTCTGGAGATCATTTTTCATGCGGATACAATTTCCTTTTAAACGATGTACCTTAGTACCCTCTGCCGGCAGTGGTGCACATTCCATTAGCGTACGAAAAAAGGGAAAATTTTTTGAAATATTTTTTTATTCTTTTTTATGGGGTATTTTTTATCCTTAACACAATTTTTTTTTAAATATTTTTGATTAAAGGCCCATTATATACTGTTAGATACTTAATAAGCTAGACTTATTTTTTTTTGATAGCTGCCTTGAAATAAAAATAAATGTGTTTGTAAAATCCTTAGATCAAACAAAAATTTCGAACATTCATTTTTGTAACTGAGTAAATAAAAATGAGAGCGAGTAAAAAATTAATTTTGGTAAGTAATCCCTTAATACTGACTTTCTCTAGTTATCCTTCTTTAAAGTGGGGGTGGGGGGCATTCCCCCTCTCACCCCCCTCAAAAGTGGTCTCTTACAGTATTTTCCCATTTATTTGCAAACTTTTACTTGGAAAAAAACAACTAAGTATCAATTATTGAGGCTGATGAAAAGTCCTCTCTAACGATGTATAACACGCCCCCCTTACATCAGTGGCGCACCTTTTATAGGCGTTTAAATAAATGAGAGGAGTGGAAAAAACTTGTTTTTTTTTAATTTTCTTAAATTTTGCTGTCCCACATGGGTTTTCAAACTTACTTTTAAAGCTGAAGAAATTTCCTTTCCAACGATGTATATCACTCCCCCCTCAAGGCAGTGGTAGATCTAGCATAGACGCACCAAAAATGGTCAAATTTCGTATACACTTGAATCTTTATTTAAGTCAACCATGTTGGGACAGTATTAATACACACATGAGAGAAGCAACAACAAATTTATTTTTATTTCAAGGCGACTATCAAAAAAAATACTCTGCCAATATATGGGCCCCTAAGCTCACACTAGGTACTATAGTTATAGTGTACGGGTGAGCTAATATAACTAAAAACTGCAATATATTTTATTCAACTCCAGACTAAATTACCTTTTGTTTGATACCACACAAGCCATGTTTTGACTTAAACTCAAATTTTTGAAATCTACCCCCACCCTTACAAAAAAAAACAAAAACTAAAATGTATTTTGTTAAAGTCCGGACTCAATTACCTTTCGTTTGATATCACACACGCCATATTTTCACTTAAACTCTAATTTTTAAAATATACCCCCACCCTTTTTTTTTAAATAAATTAAAATGTATTTTGTTTAACTGCAGACTCAATTACCTTTCGTTTAATATCACACACGCCATATTTTCACATAAACTCTAATTTTTGAAATCTACCCCCACCCTTTTATTTGGTTTGTGTTCGGTGAATTTTGTTCATTTTTAAATGGGACCATCTCGACCCAAGACCCAGCCTAGGTACCAAATTTCATTAAAATCGGCCAAGCGGTTTTTGAGTTATGCGCGTTGGTCGTTACAGACAGACATACAGACACACAGACAGACAGACAGACAGACAGACAGACATACAGACAGACAGACAGACAGACAGACAGACGGCGCAACAAAAAAGTTTCAAATTCATCTGAAACGCAAAGATATATATATAAAAATTTTTGAAATCGGAGCAACTTTTTTTTTCTCGAAAAAATTAGGATCACCATAGCTCACACTACTATAGTATAGTATATGTGTGAGCTAATACTCTGCCAATATATGGGCCCCTAAGCTCACACTAGGTACTATAGTTATAGTGTACGTGTGAGCTAATATAACTAAAAACTGAAATATATTTTATTCAACTCCAGACTAAATTACCTTTTGTTTGATACCACACAAGCCATGTTTTGACTTAAACTCAAATTTTTGAAATCTACCCCCACCCTTACAAAAAAACAAAAACTAAAATGTATTTTGTTAAAGTCCGGACTCAACTACCTTTCGTTTGATATCACACACGCCATATTTTCACTTAAACTCTAATTTTTAAAATATACCCCCACCCTTTTTTTTTTAAATAAATTAAAATGTATTTTGTTTAACTGCAGACTCAATTACCTTTCGTTTAATATCACACACGCCATATTTTCACATAAACTCTAAATTTTGAAATCTACCCCCACCCTTTTATTTGGTTTGTGTTCGGTGGATTTTGTTCATTTTTAAATGGGACCATCTCGACCCAAGACCCAGCCTAGGTACCAAATTTCATTAAAATCGGCCAAGCGGTTTTTGAGTTATGCGCGTTGGTCGTTACAGACAGACATACAGACACACAGACAGACAGACATACAGACAGACAGACAGACAGACAGACAGACAGACGGCGCAACAAAAAAGTTTCAAAATCATCTGAAACGCAAAGATATATAAAAAATTTTGAAATCGGAGCAACTTTTTTTTTCTCGAAAAAATTTGGATCACCATAGCTCACACTACTATAGTATAGTATATGTGTGAGCTAAAATATGTCTAGCTTATTAAGTATCTAACAGTATACAATGGGCTTTTAACGAAAAATATTTTTTTGAAAAAAAAAATGGTGCTAAGGATAAAAAATAACCCAAAAAAAGATTAAAAAAATATTTGAAACATTTTTCCCTTTTTTCGTCGCTAATGGAATGTGCAACACTGCCGTCAGAGGGTACTTAGGTACATCGTTGAAGAGGAAATTGTATCCGCATGAAAAATGATCTCTAGAAGTTTTTTGGAAAAGTTGACCGTTTTCGAGTTATTAGCAAAAAACTATCAAAAAGCACGTTTAAGGGGGGGGGGAACCGCCCCCCTGCCAAGGGTGGGGGGGTGGTTCCCTATCGTAAAATGTTCGAACGAGTCTTATGTCTATCCATGCCAAGTGTGTTGCTTTGATCATTAAACGCAGCATATGACTTAAATCTCAAATGTAGGGCCTGAACTATTACCTAAAAATTACATGAAAATCGGTTAGGCGGTTTAGGTTTAGGCCAAAATTTACCCAAATAACACATTTTCGGCGTTATCTCAAAAATTTTTTTTCGCGAAAACAATACCTTCTCTATCTATTGTTGTGCGGGCTAGGAAGGTAAAAATAAGTTTGTAGGCGAGTCCTCAATAGGAGGATTTTAGTAGCTCGCATACTACCCGGGCGTTTCGGTCTTGTTAGGCACTCTTCGGTACGAGCGTAACGAGTGTTGAGGGACGACGAATGGTGACGATGATGTCTGAAAAGGAAATACCCTGCTAATTTATGGGATTGGAGATCCCCCCCCCCCCCAGTGTAACACCACTGAACAAAATAAAGTATAATGTATTTTTTATCTTCATGCACAGTTACCTTTAATATAGTTCCACATATGTAACATTTGTACCAGAACTTTAACTTTTTACCCCTTTTTTTCTGCTTGTGTCCGGTGGATTTTACTTAGTCAAACCCAACCTAGGTACCAAGTTTCATTCTGCGCGTTGATCGTTACCGACAGACATACAGGCAGACAGACAGACGACGCGACAAAAAAGTTTCAAAATAATCTGAAACGCAAAGATATATAAAAAATTTTAAAATCGGAGCAAATTTTTTTTTTAATTTTTGACATGATCGTCATAGCTCACACTACTTATAGTATACGGTGTGAGCTAATATGAAACGTAAACATTTCCTGAAAACAGACCAACTGCCGCATGCCGATTTGCAGCATCAGTCAAGGCATCCTACAGTCCCAGACAAAATTTAACGTCACTACGAGGACAGATACAATCAGTCTCATCAAAAACCTCAAGTCCAGAGCGAAAAATTTAAAGAAATATTGTGAGGACATACTCAAAAGACTAAAAAAAAAGTTTGTGGGCGAGTCATCAATAGGGGGATATTAGTAGCTCGGTACCCAAGTTGGGTACATATTTTGCTGATGTAGTAATGTAGGTTGGTACTTACTAGAGTCCCTGTATGTTGACTTATTTGGATAATATATCCAAATGTCTAAATGTCTAGTACTAACAAATATAGTTTTATTAGTTACTCTTGTTTATAAACGCCTTTGGAGTCGAAAATTTTACCCAAATGGTTGCTTGTGACACGTGGCTGAAAGGAAAATTTTGTCAGCTTTAAAAAAAGTATGTGAGTATTTTCGTAAAATCTATAAAATATTTTTTCAGGATTGTGGCGAGGGCTAAGATCGCAGCCTATTTGGTGGCGTAAACGATCGATGTGATTTATCACTTCGTATGAACACGATCGCTTTGACCAATAGCAAGCTCTGAATCGCCTCCAAGTCGTCACACGCTATGCGAAGAGATGCGATCTACAGTGGCGTAGCGAGCCAAACCAGGCCCTCTTTTTTAAAATATATTCTCCATTAATCCAGCTATGTTTCTATGCATAATAAACAATTTATTAATTTTTTATAATCCCTACCGGGCTCCTCCTGGGCCTAAGGTCACTAGATCACGAAGTAAGGAACTTCGTGATCTAAGCTGAGCCAAGTTCCATTTTCCCGGAACACTGCTAACTACGCTACTGGCGATGCATACTTCTCTTGTGAGTTGCTCAAGGTATGTCGAGTTAGAAGTACAGATTTCGCTGCATCTACGTCGTAATGGTTAGATTCAACGTAATGGTCTAAACCAGGATAGGATAGCTATTCTCGTACTCGTGAGATGTGATGATGATGATGGTTCCCATCACATGCTTTAGCCAATAGCAAGTTTTAAATAATCACGTATTAAGCGAAAAGACCTCTATTGCGCAAGCTTCTCCTAGGAACCGACCGAGAAACGTTCTGTCGGTACGGGGCAGGAGAATAAATTTCGCTTTAAGCGCGTAAAATTATCTAACTGTGAAAAGTGCGCTACTATGCCATTGGTCGAGACAAGTCATTTCTCACAATATACTACCACTATTGTCCAAAGGATGTGATGGAAATAATCACATCGTTCAAGTACGAGAATAGAACCTCTGATCGATTACTTCTTAAGATTATGAAAACCACCCCCAGAAGTTTTAAATACCACCAACCCTACAATCGTTTTACAAACTTAAATGTTTCTAGGACTACTGATATGTTTCAAGTATCATTAATATCAAAATCATGGGTGGGGGGAGGGAGGCTTTGGTGCTTTAGTGCCCCCCTCCCCTCCCCCAAACCTCCAGATTTTTTAGATATTGTGTAACGTGTCAATTTACGTTTAAGACAACGTTACATATTTGTTTATTTAGGTAAATAATCAAGGCTCTTTGATTCGTCTTTCTGTACACAAAGTAAGGGTATTTTATAGAGCTAGGTTTGGAGGTTATATAGTGTCTAGGAAGTTACCTTAAAAGGAGGCATTCCATCGAATTACTGTGGACACTACGCACATCGCATTATCTGGACATCGTAATTGGAATTTAAGATCACAGGCTTCGGGAAAAATCACATAAAAATTTTGATTGTTTTGTTTTTATCTGTGGAATTTTGTGATTCACTTGACGTTCATAAAGTTAAACAGCTGTTATGCTGGGGAATGGCGGCGTTGCCGCATCACAAATGGTTTTAGTAACAGGAAGGAAACATTTGGATGAACATTTCATTCCCTTACGTTTATTTTCGAGGATATTGGGACAATCCGAACCTCATATCCTTCACGGATTAACTAGTTTTGATAGTACGAAAACATATTTGGGTTGACCAGTAACAACCGAGGCTCCGCCACTTTGATATCTTTATTAATTTGATAGGGAAAGGATAAAATAAATACGAGTTATGCACTTTTGTAAATGGGAGATAAACGAGGGATAAAAACCAAGACTAAAAGAATAAACGAAATCGTGTGAGTTAACATCTGAACACTCTTGTGCCGAGCTTCTTAGCAGTAGTTCAGTGTGTATTTTTGGGTTCAGGTTCAGAAACAACTTTATTACAGTAGAAATGTTTTACAAGAATGGCGTCAAACCATATGAATCTTAGAGAAAACATATATAAAGAGCAAAGGAAACTTGTGACTAAAACTGTAGCTAAAATACAACTAAATTCTACACTTAGTATAGCTTTACTCATATGGGAATTGGTTGAGTGTTCGAATATTCCTGGGTTTGCTGCATGCCCTGATCTCCAGTAATTGATTTTACAGTTGATGGTTTCAATGCTGAGCTTCTTCTAGTCCGTCGAGTTATTCTTCTTCTACTTGATATGTTGGTGGGGGTCCGGTAGGCAAATGTTCGGTCGAATGTATGGAGTGTGTCTCGACGTCCTTGTTATAAAAATTTCAACCGTGGAAATAGATCCGACAACACCTCAAGGTGCGTTTTACGTACTTCCTATCCCCTTGGTCGGTGCTGCCCCCTATATACCTGTATAGAACTATTGCTGTATCTCCTCATTGGTTACTTTGAAAACCCCGGGTTTTTTCTTCCAGTCTTGCCACTGAATGTAGAGATTTATTTTTGGCGGAAAAGTTTTTTATAAATAGGTTTGCATCCTTTATTTGAATTTCACCGGGAAGATTAGGTTGGTACTATTGCGTTTTACCGTCCCCACTCCCCACCAAATTTACAAAACGGTTTCCGGCCACTACATTATTCTGGTATTCTCGACGAAGTGCTTTGTCTCTCTTTGCTAACGAATTTTGGCTGGGTCGGCAGCAGGCTCTGGGATCGCCATTGTTTTGGTTAGGGGCACTGCAAAAAAACTGCAGGTTCAGTCCCAGAGACTGTACAAGTGAGTCCGTCGTGTCTAGGCGTAATCTGGAGTGACGCTCGCACCCTTTTGAGGGGATTTTAAGTCGGCCCACGCCATTTTGTACGGGGAAGAGCAGCGGTAAGTTCGATTTTATTTTTTTTCATTTTTTTTTATTTGAGTACTCTTCAAGATAATATTTGCCTCCCAAATTGTAGTTATTTTTCTTGTGAAATGTACTTTTTTTGACAACAGACGTGGGGAATTTTTGGCGTTTTTATATTTTTCTTTTAACCACGTGTTGGATAAAAACTATATATTGTTTTTCTCCTTTGTCTACAGCCCTGTCCATTCCATCGGCAGCGGTGCTGGACGCTGGTGGGAAGCCGGACGAGCCAGTTCTAACCCTGGGAAAGGTACGTAGGGTTATTTTAGTTCATCTGTTTAAATCTGCTGTATTTTATTGAGTCGACATGGGGTTCACCAGGAAACTGAAACATTTCATTTTCCACAGGGTTCTACGCTCGGGCAAAGAATCAGCAACATTTTCCACAACCAGTGTGGCCCTAGCGTGATGTGCTAAGCGGGCACTAGGGGAGGCGCGAGCAGAACGGGACCTGGAGTAGCAGAAGATGTCTGGTACAACACATCCAGGTGTACAAAATAAAACACATTTTTTTATTTTAACAATATAATCAAGGACCAAGGTAGGAGCAAGCCTTAACTATAATTTTTTTCTCATATATAACTTTCACAATATAATTTAGAAGTGATCTTTCCCTATATAATTTTGCACAGCTTAATTTTAACACTTCTTGTAAACGCAAGGTAACGGTATGACGTCATAACCACAATTTTGCGGTGTATTTACTAAGTTTTCCTTCATTTCATTTATTTAAGACAATTTCTCTTGTGAAATTTGGATTGTCTTGCTACTTAGGCCCTGACTTGTTCCACTACATTTCATTAATTTTTTTTCTATTTCATGTTTTTGGTAATACTCCAGTTTTACCTTTTAAAATAAACAAGATGAACTAATTTTTCTTGTGTTATTTGTACAACCCGATGACCAACTTTGCGGAGACAAAAGAGAGATGAGATTATATTTTTTTTTAGCGGTTTCGTTACACATTTTTACCTCATGGGGTGGATCTCGGACTGGGTTGCTGTCTGTCTCATTCTACCCAATGTAGAATGATGACAGCAGATATTTGGTCTAGATCTCCCCTATGATGGAACGATTTTGGAAGTATATATTTTTTTTTAACAATCATTCATATAATTGAGTCCTATGCTACTGACTCAGATGTAGGTACACTATGACCTGTTAAAGGAGTCCGTCTACCTGTAAAGTGCTTCTAGTTTTGTCATCATAATTCAATCTTTTAGAATTTTATTCTGTCTATTAGTCAATTTTTTTTGGGTTTTTAATTACACAAATACTCTGGAAGCCTCGAAAGTAAGTAGAATTTCATTGTTTGGCTGCAACGTCTTTAAGCTGCCACAAATGTCACACAATGCATTTTAAATAGGCCACAAATTGGCGCCCAAATTTTTTTTTAACCTTTTTGAAGGCCACAAATTGGCGCCCTACGTGTGTTTTTGGCTAGTTTTTTAACATCTGATGTAATTTTTTTTTTTTGATTTTTTAAATTTGGAAAAAGGAAAAAAAGTTTTTTGAATTTTTTTTGAATTTTTTTTGTTTTTTTCTGTGTTACAGCCAAAGCCAGGTTAAAAGCTTTCAGTGGCTGTCGGTGTTTTTTTGACACCCAATCATTTTTTTTACTATAAAACAGGATTTTCCATCATCATTGGTTTTTTTTTGAAAAAACACTTTTTAAATATTTTTTTTTTATAATATTTTAATATTTAAGCGTTGTTTTGAAATTCGTTGTTGCTCTGTTGATCCTCATAGTTTTTTTGTTAGCTTATCTTCACAAGTTTTTTTTCTTGGAAAATAAAATATTCATTTTTATTTATTAAGGAAGAATAAGTGGATAAAAAAACATAGGAGTTTTTATTCAACAGCGTCCGAATCATGTTCTTAATTCTTTAAAGTTTTTGTAGGAAAAACACATTTTAATTTTTTAAGAAAAATAAATACAACAATGTAAATTTACTTCAATTTTTTTTTGTTGATCTATAGGTGGATGGACCTCCAGACATAGTCTTTTTAGGTTTAAATATATGACATAGGTACTGTTTTTTTTTCTAACAATTTTTTTTCCTGCAGGTTCATTTATTTATATTTTATTATTTCCTGCTTGTGATAAGATAGAAATTGGTTCACAGATTATTTTTTAGTATTTAGTACAGTCAATTTATTTGGGTCAACAAGTTATTTTTTTTGGTGATTTTAATTTTTGTGGGATATCACCACTTGGGAATTGGAATATTTTTACAGGGTTTCACACAAATTTTTCTTGGCTGAGTTGTTTTAAAGTAAATATAGCTTAACAGCTGGTAGCTTTGTTTAGTTGAAAGTATTAATTAGTAATGAAAGAAAAGGAAAATAAGTTTATTTTGCTTTGTCATTTTCTTTTCTTGTTTTTTTTGGAGGTAACTGTTGATGGCATTTAAGACCTTACGTCACTCAGTTACATCGGGTCAGAGGAGGGTACTACTACTAGTGTCGTCTCGGGAGGTTAGGAAACACAAGGCTAAAACCCCTAGAGTGACACCTTGGCTGAAGATCAACGCCAGAGGTCCAGTTAACATTTTTTTGGGGTATTTTTTTGAAAGTTTTTAGGTCTTTGGTTTAGTTGTCTAGTTGTGTTTCGTGACTGGTCAAATTTTTTTGGTAGAAAATACAGCGTTGGGCTTTGGAGTGCATTTTTTAAAAAATGACCTACGGGTATTTCTATCAATTAAAGTTTTCTGGTACACATTTATTTTTTTTTCTGTATTTTTTTCTGCGTTCAGGTCATAGCTTGGTCATGGCCATTGGAGAGCAAACATTTATGTTTGAGCCTTGAGAAGTTTTGCCTGCTCCAGATTGAATACAGAGAAAATGAATTTGAAGCCCAACTAGATATAATACCACAAAAGAAATGTTTAACTGAGACAGATATAGATATAAGTTTTTTTGATTTTTTTTAGTTCATTTGTAGAGTTCATTTGTAAAGTTCAGTAATTTTTTTTAAGTAATGTCATTTTGAGTCAGTGAATTTAAGAGAGACTTTCAACTAAATATAAATGCTAGTCGGTGGTAATTGGTAAAAATATTTCAAAATTTTACTTTTTTTTAAATAATTTAATCTTTCTTAAAAAGATTATTTTTTTTTCTGTAAGCATAACTTCTCGAATTCTTGTTTTGGTCAAAACGGTTTGTATAGGGGTCGTAGTTTTAAAGGGTGACCAGACAGGTTATATTTTTTTCAGGGGACCAAACGGGAACTTCTTGAGTTACAAAAAGGTGAACTTTTTTTTGTCTTAGTTGATCAGGCAGGAATAAATAAATCTTTTACTTCCAAATCATAATTTTAAATAACAAGATTTATTGGTTAAGTGTTTGGATCTTATAGAAAAAAAAAAACGTTTTGTTTTTGGAGGGTACTGGTATGATATGAAATTATTTTAATTTCATGCCAAATGTTGGTTGACGGCAGATATGCTAGTCTTCAGTTTTTTGTTAGTTTGCATTTCAGGACAGTGGCGTGTACTTAAAGGGGCCTTACATCTGCGCCCATTGTAAAGCAACTTCCAACATACTTGCTTAGTTTTCACTTAATCTTCGTTTTGTTGCTTCTGAAATTAAAGCGTTATGTTGGATAACGATGGATGGTGTTAGACTGAAAAAGTACCTAGGTATTTAGGGATGAAAACTTGGAAGTTGTGGACAATTGGAAAATAATTTTTTTTTATTTAATTTTTTGTTAATTTTAAAATAGTTTCATACTGGTGACCTCAAATAATGAAGCAAATTTTTAAATTACAATACACTGTTGTGGAATAAATGGGAAAGTGTTCAGGTTAAACAATAAATTTAAGATGATTGATTTTTAAAAAAGATTTCAACCTAAGAATAAATTTAAAAACAATAGGTTTTCTTTGATGTGACTAAACAATGATGAGGGCATATATTTTTTTTTGTTATGCATAATATGATAGTAGTACCTTTTGTATTGCAATAATTAGGGGTTTTCCTCCCGCGAGCTGGGTGGAAATGGAAGAAATGTTTGGTTCGGAGTGTAGAAATCGAGGAACGAGGACTTCCTGCTAATCTTTTTAGGATTTCGCAACTTCGGTTTTCGCTAAATTAAAATACATCCAAATTTGGCCTACAGGCTGAATCTCGCATTTTCCAGGACCTTGCAGATTCGCGGAGAAAGACAATTTTTGTGATCTGTTTAGTTATGATAGGAATTAATAGTAACATGCACATGAGGGATCTAGATATATTTAGGTTAAAAAGTAGTAAGAACACTGATCTGAACAATTTTCCATAATAGTGTCCTATTTTCACAGGGTGCTTCAAAATATCTTCACCCTTTCTTTGAAGTAAGATATCGTTTCGCCTGTGGGTGTTTGGCCGGTTAAAAATATATAGGGTCCAGATGGGATTGGAATGGAAATCACAAGTTTTTGGGTTTTATTGACATTATACTTAGGGAATAGGGGAAATGTCTAATAAAAAGTTTTTTTGGTTTTAGGCCGAGTTTTGTTGAGATAACAAAAGTTTAGTTGGGGCCGGGAGTTTTATTATGCTCTTTTAAAATTAATGTAATAGTTTTTGGTTCTTGATTTTGTTCTCTGGTTTTTGCGCAGGATTATTCCCAACTGTTTCATTTCAAAATGTCATTTATAAGTGATAGGATCTCATTAGCCCTTGGACATTTGGTAGTTTTGCTTTGACTGATAGTTGTGGAAAGGGCCCAACTTAATTTTATATCTCGTGAACACCGGGAATAAGGATCTGAGAATGCATTAAGCAGTAAAAATTTTTTTTGATTAGATGTTGTGTGTAAAGACACTTGAGTAGGCAGATTTAGTTTTACAACGTTATAGGTGAACCTTGGAATTGTTTTCATATTTGGTTTTTTGAAAGTGCACACAAGATAATTCTTTACGGAGTTGAGTGCAAAGGTTCTTCACATTATAGTGGTACAGTAAATAAGTACTAACGTTGGTTGTTTCCTTTAGTAATAATTTTAAACAAATATACTAACATCGTTTGTTTTTTTGTAAAATAAACATTTTTTTTAAAACTTTTCCTAAACTGATTGGTTTTTTTTTTCAATCACGGTTTTTATACCTTATGATTCTTAAGTAAATTTAATTTTCAACATTTTTTTTTATAGTAAATAAATTTTTCTAGCTCATTGACTTTTCACATTGCCACAGTTTTGGGAGAGGAAAGGGAATTGACAACTGTTTTTTAAAGGAAAAGAACAAAAACTGTTGCATGACAACTCGAATAAGATTTTTCTGGTGCTGGTTTTATTAAATTTTTTTTAAGGTTCACTAATAGGAGCTGCAACCCCACTTAAACATTTTTAATTTTTTTTTGAAAATATTTTTTTTTAATATTTTTTTTTAAAAGGGAGACTTGATTTTCTTGTTGGACATTTTTTCCTTGGTGCATAGTAGTACCTTGTCCCTACAATGGTTCTACCAGTTTATTTAAATATTTTTTTTTCTGAATTAAAATATAATTTTATTTCGAACCCTCACGTTTTAACAACCTATCATCATTTGTTTTAAATTTTTTTTTCTTCTCCCTACTCCAAACCACCTATCAGAGTGGAGTAATTTTTGAAAATTTTAGTGAGTCACTAATTAATTTTTTTGACTATTGGACTACTGTGGTCGATACCAAAAATTTTTTTTAATTTTTTTTTGGACACCTTTCGGTACGATCCTAGGGTCTTCTTGACCATGGTTTGCATCAATTTAGTTAAAGTATTGGGAATTTCATTTTAACGATTATTAGAGAGTTGCAGTCCTACCAAGACGTTATTTGTGTAAATTTTTTATTACCATCGGTAATTTTTTTTTTTAATTTTCTTTAAATTTTTTTTATTACACACAACATCCTTACTAGTCTAATTCGACGCAATTTCAGCGAGCGGTTTTTTTTTTAATTGAGCATATTTTACGATTTCTATAACATGAACATCTGTTCCGATGTTTATTGCGTTCACTTATATATTAAGGGATGATGTGACCTTAAGCAATGCATGTTTCGTGTAAACTCAGAGTAGGTAAGCAGGTTAAAGTGGGTTTTGATTTATTCTTTTTAGAAAAATCATTGTATACGGCGATTTGGGTTTTTTTTTGAGGAGTTATTAGTGGAGCCGTTCTGCAATAGCAGGAGTATACCCTAGCGTTAACTGTGTACAACAGCTTTGGGATTTTTGTTATAGGTAGTCTGTTGTACGTTCCATTTAGGGATAAATTTACCTATTCGGTTGCTGAGGTAAACAAACATCACTTAACTTTAATTTTAATCCAGTTCAGCTAGGATAAGCGCAATCATTTTTTTTTGGTTTTACTCACGCAGGAGTGAAACATAAGACCTAAACACTGCCAAAGCTCTTGTCTCTCTTTTATTTTTTTTTTTAACTTTTTTATGGCTACTTGTTAATTCTAATTTAGAATTTAAGTAGTTATTTCTCTCTGCAAAGTTGGACGTCATAGTTGGGTGTACAAATACTTAACATAAATTATGATTACATTTTTAAATGCAAATAAATTTTATTTTCTTACTGCTCCGGTGTTTTTCGGTTTTGTTCGCGTCTGCCCGTATTTAAGTTTTATATTTTCTACATTTGTGAGAAAATTTATAGTGATTTTCACTGGTGAATTTAAAGTGAACTTTGTGTTTGTTATTGCGGGGTTTAGTTTTTATAATTGGGAGGTATAATTAACAGTTTTAATTAAAGTTTAAAGTTTGAAGATAAAAGGCACTATGGCTATTTCTTTGAATCGGTTGTCTGACGTAAGGTACTTAGTCAAGGACGAATTAATCTATGAGTTAACATGGAGAGGCATAGCTATTGGATCGGTGGAAGAGATGAAACAACAGCTTATGTTGATCAAACAAAGAGAAAAGACTGATGCAAGTATGAGATACCCTCCGTTTCCCTTTAAATTTGGCCAAGATGCTTTTAGCTGCATGAAGAAGCTTGATAGTCTGGTACCGCTGGTAGAGAAGTTCTCTGGTACGAGTAAAGGGGGAGAGTTTAGAAAAATCGCTGTGAGGTTGGAACACGTGTTGGCCAGGATAAATAACATGAATCCGTCTAACTTTGAAGAAAGTCAAACCAAAGGCATACTGGTTGCGGAAACCTTGAGTTTGATTGGGAGGTTGCAGAGCCAAGCAACAGATTTATTAAGAGTTGGCGTGACCTCAGATGATGATGAAGCATCTGAAACTCAATCAACGAGTCGAAGCTCAGACCACTCAACAAATGCTGGCAACACACCTAACCAGTCTCATTTCCCGCAACCACAGCTCTCGAGCACACAAAGAACAGCTCAACAGCCCACAAACCAACCGTCGGTCATTGCTCCATTGCAAATGCAAGTGCTAACGAACCCAACTCAAACATCAGTACAAGCACCACTCCCTATGCCGATTGAGAATTACGGTACAACAGCTTTTCAGTATCAACAACCGTCTACCGTTCCTTTGAGTTTAGCTGCCCTCCAAAGTAGCATAGCACCAATTGCTCAGTCACGACCATTTTCATGTTCGTCGCCAGTACCAATGTCAAGTGATCCTGGTACTTCATATCATGTTGCACCTGTACCTCCGCATAAGTGGAACATAAAGTTTACAGGCGAGAGGGGTACGATCTCCGTCACCGCATTTTTTGAGAGAGTGGACGAGTTGAGTCAGGCTAGAGGAGTCAGCAAAAAGGTTTTACTGAATTCGGGCATTGATCTTTTTGAAAAGCTTATACTTTTTACAAAGATGTACGTAGAGAAGTCCATACATGGGAACAGCTGGAACAAAGGTTCATGGCAGAGTATCTTCCTTCCTCATATGGCGAGAAGCTATTGAAGGAGATCCAAAAACGTAAACAAGGCCCTGGAGAGTCTATAGGGACCTACATTGCTGTCATGAACACATACTTCCAAAGACTTGGCTGTCCTGTTTCTGAAGAGGCAAAATTAGCTATCGTCTTCAGAAATATCGCGGACATCTATAAAAATGGGTTAATTGCTACTGAGGTCAATAGCCTATCACATTTAAAGGATCTGTGTCGTAGAATAGACCAGAGATATGGTTTAGAAGAGGAGAATTTTACACCTAGGAAAAACCAATCTATTGAACCTGACTTGGCCTACGTTGACGTAGAGAGCGACAGTGACGATTTTTCAACAGGGGTTGATGCAATTCAAATATCAGGTGCTGGGACATCGAACCAACAGAATTTAAATCATCCTGCTAATAGATTCGACAGAAATAGGCAGCAGCCAGCAAGCAATTTTGCTGTTAGGGCTGATAGAGATAGACAGCAACCAGCTAGTGGTCAGTCTAGTGTAAATGACAGAGATGAACAACCACCACAAGGTGTTAGACCTGGTAGGGCGAATAGGGACGTGGTATGTTATAGATGCAACCAAACAGGGCACATGGCAATCGGGTGCGCATTACCTAGAGGCAAACAGTGCTATTCGTGTGGTCAAGCAGGGGTTACAGTAAGAGAATGTCTTAATTGTAATCGTCAGGGAAACGGACCCAGGCGCTCGTAGGTGGTCGACCTTCGAGTCAGCCTGAACAAGCATCGACCGATAGGCTAACGTACGTTTTAGATTATGTGATAAGTCATGCTCGTAAAGATGAGAGGCCTTATTTAGAAGTGGATGTGCTCGGAAACAAGTTATTAGGTTTGTTGGATTCCGGGGCTTCACGTACCTTTTTAGGGAATCATGGTTGGTCAATCATCGAGAGGTTTGGTTTTTCACTTGATACGACAAAGAAGACGAGTTGTATTGTGGCAAATGGTCAAAGCACGAGTAGTATTGGGACAGTGCAACTTCCTATGCGAGTTCAGGATAAATTTAGGTTAATAGAGGTCGTCGTCGTTCCTGAGTTGCCGCACACTTTGATTTTAGGATTAGATTTTTGGATTTCGATGGGGATAGTACCGAACTTAAGTACTAATGAGTGGCACTTTGCCGATAATAAAGATGTGATTTGTTCTTTAGAAACATCAGACCAACAAACTACTCTTACTCCTTATGAATCAGAACGACTAGAGGAATTGGTCGATAAATATAAGACTATTATGGGTGACTCACTAGGATGTACAGATAGGGTAGAGCATAAGATTACAACAGATGCAGCACCGATAAGACAACGTTCATATAAGGTCTCACCGGTCATTCAGAAAGTTATTGATGACGAAATCGACGAAATGCTGAAAATGGATGTGATAGAACGTAGTAGTAGTTCATGGGCTTCACCAGTGGTAATGGTTCAAAAGAAAAACACAAAGAAATATCGTTTCTGTGTAGACTACCGTAAATTGAACTCAGTGACGGCGCGTGATAGTTATCCTTTACCACTCGTATCCGAGACTCTTGACAAGTTGAAAGATGCTAAATACTTGTCAACTTTAGATATCAAAAGCGCTTATTGGCAAGTACCAATGGAAGAATCATCGAAGCCACTAACAGCATTCATCTGTCGACGAGGTCTCTTCCAATTTAAGCGGTTACCATTTGGTCTTCATAATGCACCTGCAACTTGGCAGAGACTCATAGATAGCATCATAGGAAACGATTTAGACCCCTACGTGTACGTATATCTCGATGACCTCGTAATTGTCACACAGAGCTTTTCTGAACATCTTAGAATTCTTGAGGAAGTCCTACGAAGATTGCAGAATGCAAAGATAACGGTAAGTTGGGAGAAATGCCAACTGTGTAGGCCAGAAATGACTTATTTAGGTTTCGTAGTGGACCGTCGAGGCATCCGAGTTGACCCTAATAAAATTAGAGCCATGTTAGAGCTCCAGAGGCCAAGAACTGTCAGAGAAGTTCGTAGAGTTGTAGGTACAATATCCTGGTATAGACGTTTCATAGAGAATTTTTCAGCGATAATAGCTCCAATTACAGCTCTAACTAAGAAAAATCAAAAGTTCGATTGGACTCCAGACTGCGAAAAAGCATTTATTAAGATTAAGGAACTTTTAGTGACTGCACCGATTCTTACATGTCCAGATTATACCAAAGAATTTGTCATTCAAACAGACGCATCAGGATATGGAATAGGAGCATGTTTAACGCAGCCTTATCCTGAGGGAGACAAAGTCATATGCTATTTGAGTCGATCTTTGACTAGGCAAGAACGTGTTTACACGACCACCGAGCGAGAATGTTTGGCATTGGTTTGGGCGATAGAGAAGCTCCGGCCTTATATTGAGGGGATCTCATTTAAGGTCATTACAGATCATTTTAGCTTAAAATGGCTTCATAGCTTGAAAGAGCCCAGTGGAAGACTTGCTCGTTGGTCTGTAAAACTGCAGCAATATGATTTTGAAGTAATCCATCGGAAAGGGAAAGATTTAGTTGTCCCGGACATGTTGTCTCGCGCAGTACCCATGATTGATACAATTTCGCAGCCCAGAGACGTTTCAACAGCAATTAAAGATCGATGGTACCAAAAGATGGTAAAGAGGGTCGTAGAGTCACCGTTAAAATTTATGAATTGGAGATACACTGATAATAAGTTGTATAAATATGTCAAACAAGAATACCCTCAACTTTCACCATCTAACGAATATTGGAAAGAGGTAGTCCCCAAAGATCATAGGCGTAGAATTATTGGAGAAGCTCACGATCCTCCTACCGCAGGACATATGGGTGTGTATAAAACCTTCCACAGACTGGCAGAAAAATATTATTGGCCAAAAATGCGCCAGGACGTGGCAACTTTTGTAAAGAAATGCTTTGTCTGTGCAGCTCATAAAGGTGATACACAAGGTGTATCTGATCAGATGATATCTCACCCAAAACCAACTCGTCCTTGGGAAATTATTTCGACTGATTTATGTGGACCTCTACCTCGTTCAACAAAGGGAAGTTGCTGGATTCTCGTCGTTACGGACTATTTGAGTAAGTTTTCCTTAGTTTTTCCAATGCGAACAGCCCCTACTCAAGCTGTTGTCAAGCACCTTGAGGAACAAGTATTTATGGTCTTCGGAGTACCCCGTTTGATACTTTGTGATAATGGCCCTCAGTACAAAAGTAATGAGTTTAAGCGTTTTGCTGAGAGTTATCAGGTTAAAATTCAGTATAATCCGTATTATCACCCCAGAGCAAATCCAACAGAAAGGACGAATCGCACGTTAAAAACCATGTTATGTTGTTATGTGAAAGACAACCACAGGAAGTGGGACGAACAAATACATAAACTTGCCTGCGCGATTCGTACTGCAACCCATGAGACAACCAGGATGTCTCCTTTCTTTGTTAATTTTGGTAGGAATATGTGTTTATCAGGTAAAGATTACTCCAACCCAGTTTTGTTATCTGAAGAGAATGGTGTACAATCCGCAGCTGAAAGTAAGAACGAAGGTTTCCGGAAGCTCTATGCTGATGTTAAGAGAAGGTTAGAGGTGGCTGGAGAGAAAAACGTAGTTCAGTATAATTTGCGTACAAGGGTACCCAACTTTGCTGTGGGTCAGCGTGTTTGGAAGAAAAATTATGTTTTGTCAGATGCTGCGAAGTTTTTCTCGAAGAAGTTAGCACCGAAATTCGTTGGTCCTTATGTGATTAGGAATAAAATTTCTCCATGGATATTTGAGCTTCAGGAACCATCGGGTAAAGTACTGCCAGGGAGTTGGCATGCCAAAGACCTTAAGTCGGCAGCGGACCTCTCCGATTAACCTTTTTAGGTTAATCGTCTTGAAGTTGGGGGGGGATTATGTAACGTGTCATTTTACGTTTAAGACAACGTTACATATTTGTTTATTTAGGTAAATAATCAAGGCTCTTTGATTCGTCTTTCTGTACACAAAGTAAGGATATTTTATAGAGCTAGGTTTGGAGGTTATATAGTGTCTAGGAAGTTACCTTAAAAGGAGGCATTCCATCGAATTACTGTGGACACTACGCACATCGCATTATCTGGACATCGTAATTGGAATTTAAGATCACAGGCTTCGGGAAAAATCACATAAAAATTTTGATTGTTTTGTTTTTATCTGTGGAATTTTGTGATTCACTTGACGTTCATAAAGTTAAACAGCTGTTATGCTGGGGAATGGCGGCGTTGCCGCATCACAAATGGTTTTAGTAACAGGAAGGAAACATTTGGATGAACATTTCATTCCCTTACGTTTATTTTCGAGGATATTGGGACAATCCGAACCTCATATCCTTTACGGATTAACTAGTTTTGATAGTACGAAAACATATTTGGGTTGACCAGTAACAACCGAGGCTCCGCCACTTTGATATCTTTATTAATTTGATAGGGAAAGGATAAAATAAATACGAGTTATGCACTTTTGTAAATGGGAGATAAACGAGGGATAAAAACCAAGACTAAAAGAATAAACGAAATCGTGTGAGTTAACATCTGAACACTCTTGTGCCGAGCTTCTTAGCAGTAGTTCAGTGTGTATTTTTGGGTTCAGGTTCAGAAACAACTTTATTACAGTAGAAATGTTTTACAAGAATGGCGTCAAACCATATGAATCTTAGAGAAAACATATATAAAGAGCAAAGGAAACTTGTGACTAAAACTGTAGCTAAAATACAACTAAATTCTACACTTAGTATAGCTTTACTCATATGGGAATTGGTTGAGTGTTCGAATATTCCTGGGTTTGCTGCATGCCCTGATCTCCAGTAATTGATTTTACAGTTGATGGTTTCAATGCTGAGCTTCTTCTAGTCCGTCGGGTTATTCTTCTTCTACTTGATATGTTGGTGGGGGTCCGGTAGGCAAATGTTCGGTCGAATGTATGGAGGGTGTCTCGACGTCCTTGTTATAAAAATTTCAACCGTGGAAATAGATCCGACAACACCTCAAGGTGCGTTTTACGTACTTCCTATCCCCTTGGTCGGTGCTGCCCCCTATATACCTGTATAGAACTATTGCTGTATCTCCTCATTGGTTACTTTGAAAACCCCGGGTTTTTTCTTCCAGTCTTGCCACTGAATGTAGAGATTTATTTTTGGCGGAAAAGTTTTTTATAAATAGGTTTGCATCCTTTATTTGAATTTCACCGGGAAGATTAGGTTGGTACTATTGCGTTTTACCGTCCCCACTCCCCACCAAATTTACAAAACGGTTTCCGGCCACTACATTATTCTGGTATTCTCGACGAAGTGCTTTGTCTCTCTTTGCTAACGAATTTTGGCTGGGTCGGCAGCAGGCTCTGGGATCGCCATTGTTTTGGTTAGTGGCACTGCAAAAAAACTGCAGGTTCAGTCCCAGAGACTGTACAAGTGAGTCCGTCGTGTCTAGGCGTAATCTGGAGTGACGCTCGCACCCTTTTGAGGGGATTTTAAGTCGGCCCACGCCATTTTGTACGGGGAAGAGCAGCGGTAAGTTCGATTTTATTTTTTTTCATTTTTTTTTATTTGAGTACTCTTCAAGATAATATTTGCCTCCCAAATTGTAGTTATTTTTCGTGTGAAATGTACTTTTTTTGACAACAGACGTGGGGAATTTTTGGCGTTTTTATATTTTTCTTTTAAATACGTGTTGGATAAAAACTATATATTGTTTTTCTCCTTTGTCTACAGCCCTGTCCATTCCATCGGCAGCGGTGCTGGACGCTGGTGGGAAGCCGGACGAGCCAGTTCTAACCCTGGGAAAGGTACGTAGGGTTATTTTAGTTCATCTGTTTAAATCTGCTGTATTTTATTGGGTCGACATGGGGTTCACCAGGAAACTGAAACATTTCATTTTCCACAGGGTTCTACGCTCGGGCAAAGAATCAGCAACATTTTCCACAACCAGTGTGGCCCTAGCGTGATGTGCTAAGCGGGCACTAGGGGAGGCGCGAGCAGAACGGGACCTGGAGTAGCAGAAGATGTCTGGTACAACACATCCAGGTGTACAAAATAAAACACATTTTTTTATTTTAACAATATAATCAAGGACCAAGGTAGGAGCAAGCCTTAACTATAATTTTTTTCTCATATATAACTTTCACAATATAATTTAGAAGTGATCTTTCCCTATATAATTTTGCACAGCTTAATTTTAACACTTCTTGTAAACGCAAGGTAACGGTATGACGTCATAACCACAATTTTGCGGTGTATTTACTAAGTTTTCCTTCATTTCATTTATTTAAGACAATTTCTCTTGTGAAATTTGGATTTTCTTGCTACTTAGGCCCTGACTTGTTCCACTACATTTCATTAATTTTTTTTCTATTTCATGTTTTTGGTAATACTCCAGTTTTACCTTTTAAAATAAACAAGATGAACTAATTTTTCTTGTGTTATTTGTACAACCCGATGACCAACTTTGCGGAGACAAAAGAGAGATGAGATTATATTTTTTTTTAGCGGTTTCGTTACACATTTTTACCTCATGGGGTGGATCTCGGACTGGGTTGCTGTCTGTCTCATTCTACCCAATGTAGAATGATGACAGCAGATATTTGGTCTAGATCTCCCCTATGATGGAACGATTTTGGAAGTATATATTTTTTTTTTAACAATCATTCATATAATTGAGTCCTATGCTACTGACTCAGATGTAGGTACACTATGACCTGTTAAAGGAGTCCGTCTACCTGTAAAGTGCTTCTAGTTTTGTCATCATAATTCAATCTTTTAGAATTTTATTCTGTCTATTAGTCAATTTTTTTGGGTTTTTAATTACACAAATACTCTGGAAGCCTCGGAAGTAAGTAGAATTTCATTGTTTGGCTGCAACGTTTGGGTTGAACTGTATTTTATTTAAGATCTTCTTTGTAAAACATTGGTATTAAATAATGTGGCGCACTTAAAATTTTCTTATTTCTGAACCCCCCCCTTCTCCACTGTATAAAAGTTACCGGGCATATGAATGTTTTACCTAGCTGGAAAATACAGTTCTGCTTCCAGATATTTGTTTAATTATTCAGTGGGTTTTTGTGTCACAGATTGGCAAATTGTGTTTGTTCTAATTACAATGTCACAAAATGGCGGCAACGTCTTTAAGCTGCCACAAATGTCACACAATGCATTTTAAATAGGCCACAAATGTCCACATATTTCATGAAAATAGCATAAAATACGGCATTATGGAGTCTCGCGCCCCCCCAAGATATATTCCTGGGTGCACTACTGTCAACATGCACATACCATAAACCCAACGATTATAAACACACAGGATTGCCTATTTGCTCGAATCTTTTAGCGGTAGGCGGCGCCTTGCTTACCTCATTAGTTTACCTCTGCTCAGCGCGCATTTACACATTGTAATCGTGAGTTTTTCCCGCTTTTTTCTTGCTTATTTGCAAACAAATTTTTTATTCGTGTTAGTAAATATAATTAATAATTTCATTTATTCAAAACAAATGATTTGATAAATCAAGAGTTTGCTCTGAGAACTGAATTTTCCTACCAGACGATATGTTGGAGTTTGTTTTTTAAATAGTTGAAAGTTTTAGAATAGAAGTAGGATTTTTTAAAAAAGTTTAATCAATTTAAATCATTAGATGTATAATTTATTGTTTTTGTTGCCGATATAATAAAATACACTTATTATGCAGTAACAAAAAAGTATTTATTTGATATTTCAGATCTAAAATTGCAATATTTATTATATTATTATATCAAAAACCAGTCAGTTTTTGGAGAAAACAGCCAAATAAGATGTGTTTTTCAACTTCTTATGCTTTAAATCAATATATTTTCATAAGTTTTTTTCAAATGATTTACATTGTTTGTGTTATGAGTTGTTTTTATCCCACCCAGCGCCCGTTTTCACTCCTTCTTATGTAACATGTTTCTGAAAACTTCTATAAAGAGACTAAAAAAACTTAAGAAAAGAACTGAAACTAAACTTGGAGAAACTGTCTACAAAATAAACTTTCCAATAATCAGTTTAATAAAAAAAGTACGTTTGCGGCATAATTACCAATTTTCTTTCATGTGAATAATTTAATGAGCAAGGAGTTTCCAAAAATCAAAAAAAAATTAAAAGTTTATATAAATATAATAATATAAAAGTATATATATTTATATTTCTACACTGAAAGAGGGAACACAAAGCTTTTATTTCAACAAAAAATTGTGCTTTCTTTATATCAATTCACTTAATTCACATTTATAAAGGTTTATCATAACAAAAATATTTAATGTAAAAAACAGCCAAGTACGCGAAAGTGGTCTTCCATAAAAAGAATTGAGATAAAAGTAAAGCCAAGGTTTACAATACAAATTTCAAAATGAATGGTTCTTACTAGTTTGTAAATTTTTTTTAAACTTTGCTATTCTAGCCAAACTTCTTTACGTTCAATTTCCTAAGAGTCATTTGCAGCCGTAATAGCCAAGTTTAGAAAAACATTTCCAAGCTAGTAAGAACCATTCATTTTGAAATTTGTATTATAGAACTTGGCTTTACTTTTATCTCAATTCTTTTTACGGAATACCACTTTCGCGTACTTGGCTTTTTTTACATGAAATGTTTTTGTTATGATTTCACTGCTTTTTTAAAGGATTTGGATAATATTTAAGTTTTAAAGTAGTAAAATATACGGGATATTGTTCAAAACTTTTGCAATGCCTTATTAAAAATGTTGAGTTTTTTTTTATATTTTCCTATGGTTTTATCATAGTTCTTATCAGCCTCCTAAAGCTCAGGTCTCTAGTGTTCCTGGAAGTAGGCAATGTTAATTTTACATAACTTAACATTTATAGGGAAGGAAAGTAAATTAAAATCTTAGCGTTTTCTTCAAAAGCTCAGCATTCTCGCATTTCTGGAAGTGGACAATGCTAATTTACATAACTTTACATTTATAGGGGAGGGAAGTTAATTAAACTTTGGGGTTTTTAATTTTCTTTATTAGTTCTATCATAGTTCCTATCGGCCTTCCAAATCTCAGCTCTCGAGCGTTTCTGGAAGTGGACAATGTTACTTTTACACAATTTTACATTTATAGGAGAGGGAAGTAAATTAGAATTTTGAGGTGCTTTAATTTTTTTCTATAGTTCTATCATAGTTACTATCGGCCTTCCAAAGCTCAGCTCTCTAGCGTGTCCGGAAGTGGGCAATGTTACTTTTACATTACTTTACATTTATAGGGGAGGAAAGTGAATTATAATTTTGGGGTTTTTAATTTTTTTTCTATAGTTTTATCATAGTTCCTATCAGTCTGCCATTTCTGGAAGTGGGCAATGTTACTTTTACATAACTTTACATGTATAGGGGAGGGAAGTAAATTAGAATTTTGGGGTTTTTTGATTTTTTCCAGGGGTTTGGCAGACTTATGTCTGCCAAATTTCAGCTTTGTAGCATGTCTGGAAGTACAGTAGAATTTTGATGATCTATACATGAGTGAGTGAATGAGTGAAAATTTCGACGTTTTTTGAAATTTCGTAACTACTTCAGTACTTTTGGGAGTTCCATGAAACTAAACATGAATTGATTGTTAACTCCATGGCGATCTACGACTGTGCAAAGTTTGAGATTCGTAGCTCATTCCGAAGTAGAGTTTTAGATAGGTCAAGTAATGTTTCAAGAAAAGATGGTACGGCGCGTGAACTTGGCGAGGCACGGCTGTGCCCTCAGATTTACCTCCTAAATAGTCAACCACACCGTCAAATAAATGAAAAAACGCAAAAAAACGGAGGTAAAAACTTCAAAAACACCTTAAAATCACACGAACTCTGAAGACAAACAAAGCAACTGGTCCGCTGGTGACGTAAGCAGACACTGTTCGTCTCGCTGAGCGACGCTAACATTAGTTAAATGGAAATAAGCAATCCTGTGTGTTTATAATCGTTGCCATAAACCACCTTACATATCAAGAAAGAATATAAGATAAAAAATTAATTATAATAATAATAGTTAGGTATCTATTAAAGACATAGGTATAAAGAAATAGTCTTAATGTTGACTTTCTGCATATTTAAATAAATGTGTAAGTAGAAAGTACTCAAAAAGTCTTATAAAAATATGACCTCTTTAATTGTTAATAAACCGATTATTCAAGTCAACAAAAAATATTTTAACAGACACAAAATTTAAGAGCGTATGAACGCCGCCGCCGTGTGTGCCACAAAACGATAGATATTGTACGTTGCAAGGTGCATTCGTGTAGGCACAGTCAAACAAAATTTTAGCACTAGATTAACCGTTTTTGATAACTAAAATAATTGAATATTTGGGTTTAAAATTTAAAAAAAATACTCTGCCAATATATGGGCCCCTAAGCTCACACTAGGTACTATAGTTATAGTGTACGTGTGAGCTAATATAACTAAAAACTGAAATTAATTTTATTCAACTCCAGACTAAATTACCTTTTGTTTGATACCACACAAGCCATGTTTTGACTTAAACTCAAATTTTTGAAATCTACCCCCACCCTTAAAAAAAACAAAAAACTAAAATGTATTTTGTTAAACTCCGAGCTCAATTACCTTTCGTTTGATATCACACACGCCATATTTCCACTTAAACTCTAATTTTTAAAATATACCCCCACCCTTTTTTTTTAAATAAATTAAAATGTATTTTGTTTAACTGCAGACTCAATTACCTTTCGTTTGATATCAGAAACGCCATATTTTCACATCAACTCTAATTTTTGAAATCTACCCCCACCCTTTTATTTCGTTTGTGTTCGGTGGATTTTGTTCATTTTCAAATGGGACCATCTCGACCCAAGACCCAGCCTAGGTACCAAATTTCATTAAAATCGGCCAAGCGGTTTTTGAGTTATGCGCGTTGGTCGTTACAGACAGACATACAGACATACAGACAGACAGACAGACAGACAGACAGACAGACAGACAGACAGACATACAGACAGACAGACAGACAGACAGACGGCGCAACAAAAAAGTTTCAAAATCATCTGAAACGCAAAGATATATAAAAAAATTTGAAATCGGAGCAACTTTTTTTTTCTCGAAAAAACTATCACCATAGCTCACACTACTATAGTATAGTATATGTGTGAGCTAAAAAAAGCCTTCCGTTCGACCAACGTTTTTTGCCAGAAATATTTGCCGCTGTTTTTGATTTCACTTCTACAGTATAGATGTTGTTAGCTAGTTTACCGCTCCTGGATCAAAACCTAGTTGCCCACAGTACCACATACAGGGGCCGGCCCTGAGTACACCCTCTCTATACATAAACTATCGGTACGTATCTATCACAAACTTTATATTTTTCCGGGAATACGAATGTTAGAGAAAAACTGATTTAATGAGTTGCGATCTCTCATTTTCCTCTCCGGTTCGGACAAATTTGCGCCTCTCTAATAACTTTTGCAAAAGGATTTTTCGCTAGATATTTCCATCGGATCCGTGGCACGGTAATTGCTTTTTAACTTTCCAATTAGGGGCGCCAATGATGTGAGCAGTAATTATTAATGACTAATATCCTGTTAGCCAAGCACTAAAGTTTTAAAATTTTCCTGCTTAAAACTTGAAAACCAAAAACTTTAGCAATAGGTATTAGCCGTGAGGCTGTTTTATTGTGTTGATAATTTTCTGATTTGGTAAAAAAAAACTTCCTGATTCATTTTAATACCTAGTACGTCACACTTTAAATTAATTTTGATTTCCTGAAAACTACAAAAAGATTAGACATTAGGGAGTTTTTGAAACGCTTATTTGACACTTTGTAGTTGTGGTAAGCACTGCGTCTGCGCACCAGCTTAATGTTATGTGACAGAACACCAAACTGCCTCTATTTTTTAAATTATTCTTTATTTCTGCGCTACACACCATAAACTCATCTATTGGGCATTTCTAAATTTATTTACATTTATCAATACATGTTTTTATCAATTTCTACTTTTTGTCATTGATTTATGTTGGAGTAGAATATGTAGACTATTCAGTGACCATTGACTAGAGTGCGCGCAGTTTAATCACGGCCAACTGACATCTGTCAGAATACTTCATTAAACCATTCAGGGCTATCAAAACGGACGAGCCACGATCCTCCACTTTGTTGACGTCACATCTGGGGCTGATTTTTTTTTGATGGTCACGTTACGACACAGCTGATTGTCTTTAAAATATTGACGTTGAAATGACGGTTCATGAATATTTGATTTTTTTAAAAAATAAAGCCGGTTTTGAGATTGTTTTTACTATCTTCTTGCAGAACAATTTTTTTTAAATCTATAGTAATCCTTAATTATTCAGAGCCGCTTCATTATCTCACACAAAAATTAAATTTAAAGCAGAAGCGAATGTGACAAACACAGATGACAAAGTTAAATACATGTCAAATATAACAGTTGGCATGTGGTACATGGCGGGTAATTTGAATTAAAAATAAGGAATGCTAAATCTTGAAGATTTTTTAACCTTTTAATCATGTTGCTTTCTTACACAACTTTGGTGGAATATCGGGATGGTGTCTGAGAATATTTCACTGAAATTTTGCGGAAATCTGTAGTGTCATTTTGAAAATATCATAAAAGAAGTCTGACGTTCCATAAGATCCAATGTAAAATTCAGCCCCCTGAGAACAGCTGATTTTTTCAGGGTCGTGGCCTCTATTTTTGTGATGGCCTTGAACTATTTTGCGTTTTTCAGGTTATGCGCCATCTTAAGTAGCAGCCTTATGAGTTTTTTACTTCTCTCAGTTTATAAACTGTACAACTAGTGTTAGGTAAGTTTAGAAGTCATTATATGCTTAGTTAAGCTTTGAAAATGTTATATAGTTTTATTTACACTTGTTAAGATAATACTAACCTAATCTAACCATTTTTTATTGTTTCTACATATCCTACATCGCGATCTTTCTATTGTTGTTAGCTTAAGAAACATCGACGCAACCAAATACAGCCGCAATTAAATCTACTTGGTGTTTGATTTAACCCTGCCAACCTACTAACCCCTCAAAACCCTTGGTGGCTTTTGCCACAGTTATTTCCTCGTGGTAATTAACCATCACCAAAATCTTAAGATACTAATCTCTATCGCCAGTCTCCAGTGCAAAATAAGACTAAAAACAAAGGTTAGTGCAGGAGAATATAGACTGCTATACAGGGTGTCCCAAATGAAACAACTACATGGGGATTTCGGAAACGGTAAGAGATACGAGTTTGTTTAAATGAGAAAAAAGTTGCGCTATTCTAAGCCCAATCAGGTGCTGTATCAATATTAAAGATATCTACAGGGGTCACTAAAATATCGATCAAAAACTAAACATTGTGTTTTTTTAAAAATTGGAATATCGCCACGATCTTGCAAACAAATTTAATGAAATTTGCTAGTTTTGTATAAGTAACTACGGCCAATAGACTGACGTTTTTTCTAGGCCTTCTAGTTTAATCCAACCCTCAGCCAACTTTGGTATTTCTTATGACCGCCATACTAAATTTATACGTCAATAAGTAGAGCAATAAAAGAGCTTTTCAACCATGTATAATAATTTAATTTAAAAACTGTTTTTCACTTGGTTGGCTGTAAAACAAAGGCCGTAGTTGTGTTTGTTATCAAAGCTACGTAACTATCTGTCAAAACTTTATCATTTATTTGCTTTATCTGTTGGAATTTTAAAGTTTCTAAATTACTTGAGATTTTTTTTTCACGAGTCACATTATCAAACAAATTTAACATGGAAAGGTTTCCAAATTGGGAGAAACAAAATATAACATTCATACATATGTTATATTTTGTGTAATCAGAATGCTGGAAGAGCTCGAGATATGTACTTTCAGAGATATCCAGAAAGACAACAACCAGATTTCTCAATCTTCAGAATACTTAGAAATAATTTAATTGGATATGGTTCTTTTAAAAAACAAAATCGTAATCGACAACCTGATGAAAATATTGAAGCTCTGGTTTTACAAAGTGTCGTTGACAATCATCGTATCTTCCTTTGTGAACTGAAAATAATGTTGAAGTACCCAAATCAACTGCACAAAGAATTCTTTAAAAATTTAAATATCATCAATATGCAACACATATTGGTCAAGCGCTTGGAGATGGTGACTTAGAAAGAAGAACCTTGTTTTGCAATTGGTTCATACAAAAATCGCAAGAAAACCCTTAATTTCCGCTTAAGGTTCCGTGGTCCGATGTAAGCAGCTTGACAAACTGCGGGGTGTTTAACAGTCATAACCGAACCGAACCGAACCGAACCAAAACATTTTTTCCAGTAACTCCCTGTCCTTTTTCCCCCAAAAAAATGTCCCCAAGTCACAGGTTAGGATACGTTTGCGCTCAATTGACAAAAGTTAGAATGACACCGATTTCAACCTACTACCACTAGTGAAGTTCATTTCAGTTCGGTGTGGTTTGGATCGATTCGGTTCGGTTCAGTTTGGTTACACCCTTTAGGATTTCGGGAAAAAAGTCAGAAAAGTTTTTTTTTTGAACAATATGTTAGAAAGAGACCCCTTACTTGAACTATTTAGTCACAGCGACTTTTGTATTGGCGATCTTTCGAAATGCGGAATTTTTAGCCGCGCTAATTTGAACAACGCTATGATAAACACGCGCTATTTTGTTACCCGCTATTTTGAACACGCGCTATTTTGATACGCGCCATTTTAAACACACGCCATTTTAATACGCGCTGTTTTGATACGCGCCATTTTGATACGCGCTATTTTGATCACGCTTCATTATGATACGCGCTATTTTGAACACGCGCTTTTTTGATATGCGCTATTTTGAACACGCGCTTAAATGAGCGTGCTATTTTGAAACGCGCTCAAATGAGCGCGCTATTTTGAAACGCGCTATTCTGATACGCGCTATTTGGGTACAGAGCCGTAAAATCTACATCTACAGAAGAGAAAAAAGAAGCATCATAATTTTTTGGCTATACAAGACATATAGGTAACTGTTTTTTTTCTAATAATAAAGTTTAGTGTCAAACCTTCAAATTTTTAATTTACAAATTATAGAGCCAAATGTATAATGCAGAGGCTCAATTTCCATTTAATTACTCAAAAAATCACTTTGAGCTGGATTTACGCAAGAGGCAGATGGACCGTTTTTATAAAACTCGTTCGTAACAACTTGCTATGTTTTTTTTCTAAATATTCTCCAGTCTATGTAGTGAGATTCTATCCATATGTTGTCCGGAGATAAGAATAGCACCAGGACGTTTATTCTTGACTACTCTTGAGATGAGATGTTCATTTTTATATATACTGCTGAACTCGAGGTCAAGTATAAGAAAAAAAACGCAATATAGACCTACACTAAGTTAATCTAATCTAATCCTATGAGTCTTTCTATGACTAAACAGTCCGATACGCGACAGAACCATTCATCCACACTCACGACACTCTTGTATTTTCTTGAAAAGCATTGCTTCGTCTCCTGTTACATTATTCATTAATGCAAAGGTTTTTAACAACACGCTGCTTGAACCTCCCACGAGTGGCAGGAGTTTTGAATCTATGCTTTCTTAAGTCGTGAAGTACATCTTTATACCTTAAGTTACTTTGACCGTGCGCTAGTTCTTCGTACCTAACACATTTTGGCAGATGATTGTCTTCCATGCGCAGAATGTGTCTGCCCATCTTAAGCGTGACTGTGTTACTATTGTCTCGATGCTGGCGCATTCGGTTCTCTCAAGCACAGTTTTCTTTGGGACTTACAAAACTATTTGTCATAGTTGTCTTTGTTGTAACTGATTTAGAGATTTTAGGTGTCTTCTGTACGGCCTCCAAGTTTCACATCCGTACAGTAATGACGAAATGACTACTGCGCAATATACTGCAATTTTAGTTTTAACAGGTAAATCTTGGTTGTCAAAGACCCTGTCTCGCAGGCTCTCTACACATCGTAGTCAAAATTTGCATTTCTCTTTACTATGCTGCCTAAACAATTGAAGTGTTCAACACATTCAAGATTGTTTTCTTTTACAACAATGTTACTTCGGGGTGCATGTGGCGAACGCGATATAATTTTCGTTATGTTGACATTGATTTTAAGTCAAGTACAATGCCCACGAATATGTTTCTAGGATTTCTTGGTTTTTCTACAGATTTCGAGGTCACACAACAGTCATCGGCGTATTGTAGATCTGTAATAAACTTCGTTCTTGTTTTTGCTCGCAACCTTTTTAGATTGAACAGACCTCCATCAAATCTGTATCGCAACTCCAGGCCTCTGGCGCGCAGCTTGCTATCTACCAACATCGACAAAGCTTTAACAAAAATATTGAAAAGAATAGGCGCCAAAACGCAGCTTTGCCGGACGCTGGTCTTTGTTTGAAAAGGTTCTATTTGCACGCCATTATGGACGTTTGCTATGTTGTTTTGGTGGAAACTCTTGCAAACTTGTAGGAACTTTTTAGGCACCCCAAAACGTTCCATTATTGCCGATAAAGCTTCTCAGTTTAGGAAATCAAAAGCTTTAGCAAGGTCAATAAATGCTGTGTACATCGCTCCTTAACTTTTTCTTGAAGCTGCCTCAGCGTAAACATGAGATAAATGGTTCCTCTCTGTGGTCTAAAACCGCACTGAGACTCAGGAATGATGGCCAGAATTTTGCCAGTGGATAATAGCTTTTTTTTAAGTAGGTTTATGATTTGAGCATCTCTAAGATCCTGTGAGACTGTTCACTTTTACGGGTGGACTCAAAATCAAGACATAAGAGCTTGAGTTCACCATCTTTTTTTACGTTAAAATAAATCTGCGAGAGTGTTTCTAATCTTACTTTTGGTGCAAGTGCTTTTGATAAAAATTAATATTGGTGACCTCACCATTTTAAAAAAATAACAGCAAAAGTAAGGCCACAACAATTCCCGTAGATTCATTTCCCCGTGGAAAATTGATTGATTGATTAAAATTGACCAGTATGTTAGCTAGATAACATTAGAAAAAGAATGGGTTTATCCGGTGATTCTCTGGTAGCCTGAGCATTCTGAGATTTTTGGGGGGTGGGGCGAGACCACATGATGCCGTAATTTATACTATTTTATGTTTTTTATTCATAAAATATGTCAAAAATACTTAAAAAAATTTATGCTTAGGGGGGGGGGTGCGCCCATGCAGGCTATATGGAGTCTCTATTTGGACCTAGCAGTCATTGCTGGCACATTGCGGCTCTCTGTACCAGGCGATTCTTTCAAAAGGTTTATGACCCATCATTGATCTAAGGCCACAACCAAGGTACTATGTTGTATATCATAATTCCTATTCTGGCCTAAAATACGGTATACGGTATGGCCTGGTAAATCATACCACTAATATTTTTAAAGAAAATATATACTAAAAGTAACGTCTCTTGGCAAAAGTTAATTTTTTTTGTAACAAAATTACCTACCTTAACTTTTTTGTATGCTATGCTTTTCCAAATGTAAAGTTAAGTAAAATTAGGTTCATGTAAATTTATGGTTTATTTAGTAAGCTTTTTTTTAAATTGGGTTAGTTTATAATTGTTAGAATTATTGTGAATTTGTTAGCTCAAACGTATACTATAACTATACTAGTGTGAGCCTGATGTGAGCTGTGGTGATCGTGTCAAAAATAAGAAAAAAATGTTGCTCCGGGTTCAAAAAAAATTATATATATTTGCGTTTTAGATGCTTTTGAAACTTTTATCTGTCTGTCCTGTCTATATGTCGGTTATGTGTGTCTGTAAAGACCAACGCGCATAACCCATAAGACATATCTAGAGTTATTTGAATTTTCAACACTTAAATAAAAAATAACGAAAAAAACTTTATAGTGTAGTTACTGTTTACCACACGGTACAATTTTTGTTAATTTAGAAAATGAAAGCTGTACTAATATTGTTGTAATGGACTTTTTTCATATTGAATTTTAAGGTCATCATAAATAAACTACTTAAAATCGTCATAAAACTTATTTTTGAAAACATCCTGTATTTTAAGCAGTTTAAACTATTTTTTTATTTTTATAAAATATAAATAGAAGCTAAAAATCTCTTATTTATTATATATTATTTCAAAATATTATTACGTCTCAGAAATTCACTTACTTTTTCATTTTTTTACATTTTTTCATTAAGAATTATTTATAAAAACCTCCCTGTACTCCGACCTTGTATATATTACACTCATCCAGCAATTGTAATTTTAAAGAGAAACACATTGTTTACGTCAATATTAAATTTTTACGCACTTTCTTACATAACTAAGCTGTAGGATTTTTTTTTGGTCCTCAACACCCACGCTAAAAATTTCTCAACAGAAAAAATACATTATTTTTTATTGCTTGTAAGAAAATTAACAATATATTTTTTTATTGCTTAAAATTAAAGTGCACATATCCTTATAATCGGTGTTTCGTTTTATATCTCTAGCTATACAATTGAATTTTATAAGAAGGTAGATGAAATTAAAAATAAAACACCCTGTATCTTTGCTCTATACAGGGTCCGAGACGAGCATTACTTGGTAAAATAATACCACGGTGTACTATATTCGTGCCAAGTTTCATTACGGTACGCAAAAACGCAGAGAAAAGTGGCTTAGCGTCCCAACTATATTGGGAATAAAATATTTAATTTTAAAAAACAGCGTCTAAAGATTCAAAATTTGGTACGATATACCCAACATTACCTTATGATTTGAACACAGTAGGTACGTGTCCAATATGTGTGGCCTATAGTTGCCAGGCTAGCGCTCTTAAAGGTGCTATCTAATCAAATTTTACAATTATTATAGTCGCCATAACTAAACAAATATAATGGGTGATTCCTTTAAAGATACTTTTTCAAAAACCAAAAAAAAGAAATCAAAATATAAATTTTATCGGGTCATGTTTTTTATCAAAAGAATAAGGCTTCAGAAAAGGTTTGAGTACAGTTGACCACCTACTAACCATGAAAATCCTAATAGAGCGAGTCATCGAATACAATATACCACTGTATATTGCGTTTATAGACTTTTAAAAAGCTTTCGATATCATTGAGCAATGTGCAGTAAAAGCATCTTTAATTAATGGCCGAATAGATCACAGATACACAGATTTAATAGCCATTATATATAGCGAAGCAATAACATTAATCAAAATTCACGAAGGACCCAAGCCAGTCCGGATAAGAAGAGGTGTGAAGAGAGTGACGCAATATCCCCTATTTAACCAGGCCCTAGAAGTTGTTTTTAAAAACTTAGATTGGGAAGAAATAGGCATCAAAGTAAGCGGACAATACAATAAATTACCTAAGATATCGTCGGCCCATTGCCAAAGTCACGAATGTGCAATTTTGCAAAGCCAAAACAACAAATGTGCATTTTTTTGAAAAACATTACAAAAATTTTAAATTTTTAACAGACATTATTTGTTTATTTTACAAAAGTAAACCAATAGTGGTTAATAACCACAAAATGAAATCTCTATTTTACACAATTGTCTTTAATGTTTAAAACACGTTTTTCTCAAAACATCAATTATACACATTCGTGACTTTGGCATTGGACCGACGATATCGCCTTAATAACAGATAAGAAAGAAAAACTCATAAAAATGCTAGAAGAACTGGATACAGCAGCTAAAAATATAGGCTTGAGTATGAACTACACTAAAACTAAAAATCATAACAAACACAGATGTTGATGTAATGATCAGAATAAACCAAGAGAAAATAGAACAAGTAGAGGAATATACCGGGTGGGCCAAAAAAAACTGGACAATTTTTATTCTTTATAACTTTTGAACTATACCATCGATTCATCACGGTCATCGTGAACACTCGCAGCTACTCAAGCGCCGATCTTAGGAGGGGGGGGGGACGTGGTAATTACCCCCCCCCCCCCTAGAATAAAAAATATGCACTTTTTGTTATTGATCGCGAGCAACACTTGCCTCCTAGAAAGCACATTTTCATAATACAACTGAACAATTTGTAGACAATTGTCAAACATTACTGAAAACGTTTATCGTAAAATTTGAACTTTTGACAGTTTCATCTGTCAATAATTCGCTACTTGAAACAGGGCGAGTTCTTAAAGGCATCGATGAGCTCATCGATGGCAACAATCAAATTTTTAAATTAATCAGTGCAATTCGTTGAAATCCATCGGGTTCGTAAATTATCTGATGAATTTCACCAAGGCACCAATTGATGGCATCAATGCTCACCGACCCTGAGAGTCGGTGAGCAATCTTCGATGAATGTCAATTACGTCAAAAATTGTTTGTGTTTTTTTTTCGTCTGTGTAATTTTATATCTTTTTTGTTGTTTTTTTTTGTTAAATGCTCCACGGTGTGGTAAACAAAGTTTCGATGGTCATCTTAAAAGATATAAATAGTGACTCAAAACTCGGATGATGAAGATCTGGCGTTAATTTCAATTTCTTTATTTATATAGCAGATAAAATTTTTATAAAATCATTTACATTTTACAACCTTATTATTAATTTATTCTAGAGAGCAGAAGAACTTAATCTTGAGAGCCCTTTACCATTATTATTTTATGCTAAGTTTATATGCTAATATGAATTTTTAAAATAAATGAGTTTTAGTTGTTTTAAATTAGAGTAAATTTTTCAAGTTGTAGGGGTCAGCTAACAGCTTAATTTTAAAAATCTACAATGGCAACTTAATTAATAATTTTACTCAGTTAGAGGTTGAACCGTAAAGAAAATTCATTTATTTTTAACACTCACTATTGTACGATATTAAATTAAAGTAACTCACGTTATTGTATTCAACCCATCACATCACTAACTTTGACTATAATCACTGACTAATACTTAACACCTTACTTGTAGAGACTGTGAGCTTAAATTAAATAAAAAAAGAATAGATCCTAGCCTTTTTATCAACTCGGTTCGATGATGAAATATCCGCCAAATCAAGGTTCTAAAGCCTCGAGACAAAAACGGCGCCAACCTAATTTTAATTAGGACAGCCAAACAAGGCAAAATCTTTACTCTGTGTTTGCATGGCTTTGCGCATTGCTAAAAATAAAAGCAGGCAGACCGCAAGGTTAATCCCACTACGCCAAACTTTGATACTTTGTATGACCTTAAATGGTGTTAGAAACAGAAAATCAGGAAATCTTGATGTTGTTCCCCACTTTAACACTTGTTATAAATGCGCGATCTGGATAGCAAAAGAGATCAATCGGAGTAGATCAATCGGAATAGATTAATCAGAGTAGATCAGTTGTAATATTTAAATCAATCGGAGTAGATCAATCGGAATAGATTAATCAGAGTAGATCAGTTGTAATATTTAAATCAATCGGAGTAGTAATTTTAATCGGAGTAGATCAGTCGGAGTATTAATTTTAATCGGAGTCATGAGTTAAAATCAGTTCAAATCAGTCAAGTTATGATTTTTGAATCCAAACCAAAAAGTGAAAATAAGTAAATAAATAATAAAAGTGACTAAATGTGCCAAAACTGTAATGCCACAAAACAAAAAAACTAAGTAGTGTTAAATATTAGTGGTGGCATTCTGGCTGTAATTATGGTGAGAGATTTATTTTGACTTTAATCTATCGGTTGTTGCTTAAAATTCGTGGACTATGAAAATTGACTATGAATCATTTTGTTTTACCATACAAACTTTTGCTCACAAGAGCGTTTTGCTAATATGTTAACTGATAGACTATGGTTAAAAAGAGTTTATTGAAAAATATGATTTTAATGTTATAAATTTAACTTTTGTGTGACTTGAATAAAAATAACGACATGCAATACTTTGGAATATGTACTATATTTTATTTTAATTGTCAGCAAAAAGGTCATTTAATGCGAAATTGCAATCGCTCAATAGTCTGTTTCAGATGCAGGGAAACAGGTCACTCAATATATAATAACTTGCTTTAAAGAAAGTGTTTAATTTATATCAATAACACGGTTGCAAACAAAGCAATATACGCTAAAACGCTTACGCTAAAAAGATGGTAAAGATTTTGTAACTGCACCCGGGGTAACTTAGAAAAATATTCGCTCGGTTTTCACGAAACCCTGGGGCAGTTTCACAAAGTAAAATTCTTCATCCTAATCCTAACCTAATCTATACAAAGGCACAAAGGCCTACCTTAACAAAAGCCTAAAAAAAACTTTAAATAACATTAAAATACTTATAAAATATGAAAAAACAAATCCTGTTTTTTATTTTGTTTTTAAAATTTGGATATCATCAGACCGCGGCTTGCCAGGATTGAGGGTTACGTTGAAAATTTTTTTCCATGTATAATCTAATAATAATAATGTAATCTTTTAGAAAATAAATCAAAATCGAAAAAAGCGAGGTTTACATATCTGATTCATCGCGTTCTTTTTTTGAAAATGTCAAATGAACGTCAAACGTCATATGTCAAAAAACCGATGTAATCGGTGAGCAAAATTAGATTACTTTACAAACTCGCCCACAGTACCTCCAAATGAATCATTCTAGTATAGTATTGATTCCAATTTGAGTATGATAGAAGGTGATTGTGTGAGTTGTTCCCATGTGAGAATTCTAATTATTGCAAACGAAAACGACGCATTGTATAAGAAAACCTATTGCTACATGAAGGTCACGACTTAACTTTTAGTGAACTTTAGCCCTGCCGCACATATGGCTTTATTGCATACGTGAAACGAACCGTTATATATACCCTTATCATGTAAACGTCAGCCATTATTAAATCGTCAAAAAAAAACGGTCTTTTAAAAACGCCATTTTATCTTGACGGCAAGCATCTAGTGCCCATGCTGTGTCACATGGAAAACGCTGTTTATTAAAGACTATTTTTCCTAAAGGTATGAACTAACTCAGGTTTATTAAAAGTTGATAAATATTGTGTAGAGAATAATAAGTTTACCATTTTTTTATGAAAATGGGACCAACATGCACATATCGGGATGTTAATGGGGCAAACTTATACTTTTCGCAAGCTGGAGCCATTTCCGAATGACTCATGTCAATATTGGTTAGGCTTCAGCCGCCGCTGAACGCCCCTGTAGCGCTAATTTTAAGATTTGGGGAAATTATATTCTTTTCCTTCGAATACACGCTCTGATTGGTCAACTCATGCAAGGCAGTGCTAATACGCACATCTGATTGGTCCATGCGCATGTTGAATCTCACCTTCCCTTTAATGACAACATTTTTGATTAAATTTGTTTGTTTTTATTTCGCCCACGCACGACTATTTTAATAATAGAACAACTTCAATTAAAAATCATACTACCTATGTAAATAGTGGTAGGATATACCTGGGTCGACCAATCCGTAAGTATTTGCATTGCCTTGCATGCGTGGACCAATCAGAGTATGAATTCGAGGAAGAGGGATAAAATTTCCCTGAAAATCTAGAATAGCGCTACTGATAAAAACAGAAAACGAGAAAGCGTACGCATTGAATCGAACATGGGTTACATTAGTTTGGAATTTAGATTTCAATCGGCGCTAAAGTTCAGTCGAGGAGAACATAATGACTAACATTGGTTTTAACAAAATCAAATGACTTTTCGGTTAGACAATTAGTAGGTTTGATCTGCTTGTGGCAAAAATACTTTTTGCACCCCGTGGCCGAAAAAACAACCTTTAAAATAGATAAATTTAAAACTTTTAAAAAATTCGTATACTTATTGGGATTACAGAGTTTTTAGGCTTTAAATTATAAAAAATCTTAATTATTATTATTTAATATGATATCCAAGTTTGATTTTGTAACTTTTTATTTGTATAATTTTTTCGTATAATTTTGTTTGATTACTAAAATAATAAAACATACTCAATCTGCAGTTTTAAATCGTTGCTGGAACCTCAATAGAACCAGTACCCACTAAACACAAAAACATTTTATTGACGTCAAAATAATATTTAATTTAAAAACATAACGTTAGGTTGGATGTTAGTTCTAAAGTCATAATCATAGTGAAAAAGAAGCTTAATAACCCGTTTTCTGACGTTAGAAAAATAATCTAATGTTTTTCTAACATTGACAATAAAATGTTTTTCCAACATCAAAAAACAAATGTTTTCTTTAAAAAAAATTCAAAAAAATATTGATTTTTAACAGTGAAAACGAAATGTTTTTCTAACATTGAAAAATAGATGTTTTAATAACACTGAAAAAATAATTTTTGTTCAAATACCTCGTAACTTAAATAACGTAAATAATTTTCTTCTATTTTGGAAACGCAGAGCAGCAAGAGTTCGTTGAGGTTTTCGTGATCTCGACACTCAGTGAAGGAAATTCGGCTCCGTAGCTTCTAAAAATTAAATTTAAAATCTATGTAAAGAATAATTTTGTAGTAGGTGCCTAGCTGCGATGCCAAACGAATGCCTCGTTTGTATTCACGTTTAAGTAAATACGCGCCTTGAGGCAAATAATATTCAACTGAATGCTCGTTTGAAGTTCCCACTCTGATTGGATGTTTCAGCATGACACGGGTCCATGCATTTTGCTGTTAGCCACGCCTTTAAAACAGGTATACGTATGCGCGTCCGGCCTCGCAGAGAGGCAGAATTTGGCTGCCGCGCAGTATATGTATGTGTACGTGCCTTAAAGTCCGGCCGCTAATCGGCCGCGGCGAATAGTCGCATTCCCTGCCTGATAATATATACCATTTTTTTAAAATTTAGTTTACTTTTCTTACCTTATTTTGTGGTGCTTTATTTAAATCACTGCATACCTATTTGTTGTTCTTTATCTATTCCATCTTTCCCACGCATATGGAGTATATTTCGACCCTAATATGCATTCACTCTCATTACTCATATTTGTGCTTTTAATTTGCCACGTTTGTTTTTTCAAAAGGCAAATATTTTAACCAAAATAACAAAAAAAACTCGCAGCGAAACGCAACTTAAAATGGCGAAGGCTATACAGGTCTGATGGTGCAAACAAAGCAGTCTATAGTTTTATTTTTTTAATGTTAAAAAAACTAAACATTTATTAACTATATCTTAAATTTAACGTTAAAAATAAGATCTAGAAAAAACATTATAAAAATAGCCACATATTGATGGTATGATTTTTAATATTAATTGAGCTGTGGTCATTTAAATTTTGATTTCTTAACGTTATTAATAAATAGTTTTACATGAAATTTTAGTTAGGACATGTTTTTTAATGTCAAAAGCTTACTTAATTTGAATAGAAATTTGTGGTAGAAAAAAACGTTTTTTTTTACATTTATTTAACGTTTTTTACGTTTTTGTGCTTAGTGGGAGGCATATTGGACTGTTCGACAGACTTCACCTAAGTGGGATGAATTTCCATGTCATCACTCGAGGGTTAAATTAAGATTTAGTGCCCTTTCACAAATATTCGCAAATGTTAATTGAGTTTTCAAGTAGAATATCCCTTAGCCGTGAGTTGAATAAAAATACATTCCCCCTCAACGACAAATCTTTCCAAATTTAAGTTCAAATTAAAATATAAAAACTCCGTTTTTTTCCAAATTGAGGCAGTATTCACGTAGCAATTTAAAACAAACTTTTTTCATCAATTCCTTTTTGATTTCTTTGGCAAAGAAAAATTCAAGAAGGGGCCATTAGAGGGCCTAAATTTTAAATTAATTGACTTTAATTGTTGGCTCAGCCGTTTTATATTTTAAATTATTGCTTTTTCTCCGATCGAATTCAACGAAAATTTAATAACACAAATTGTTCACAATTGTAGTTGTCGTAAATGTGTTCAATGTAAAGAAATCGCCGTTTGCAAAAGTTTTAGGAATTTTTTTTATAAATATTACTGAAAAATTACGCCACAGACGAAAATAAAAAAAATTGGTACTTTAGAAAAAACGGCGCCACATAATTTTTTTATCAAACAAAGAACTTTTCGGAAAACTGGGTCTGCAGCCGAAAACTTTAGGTAAATTTGTAATAAAGTCGTTTTAAAAAAATAGCTACTTTTTAAAAAATCACTTTTAGAAAAACACGACGCCGCAGGAAAAAAATTTAGGAAAAAGGAGGTACTTGTTGGAAAAATGGAGCGTTTCAAAAAGTGAAAACCACATATTCTTACCATCATTTCTACGTATACCTATAGGTTCTAAAATTGCAGGGTGTTCGGTTCATTAATGTGAGTTACTTTTTAAGCAGTTAAGCCCATGTGAGCCATAGATATCCGCTGTTTTGCCGCAAACGCTTGGGTGCAACTAAAAGACGAAAACTGAAATTAACAAGTAAATTTTCTAATGAAGCGGACAAAAGCACGATAAGCCATGTGTTCGATTAAAGAGCTTGATGAGCTAGAAGACGCGCTATCTTCGTCTATTTGACATTCATTTAAAATGTTCTAACATATTAAAAAATATTTTTTGTTTTGAAGGTTTAAATTCTTGAGGGATACAATTTAAATTTGACAGAGAAAGCCATTTAATTGGAAAAATCAATAACACAAATTTAAGGCCATTTTTTGTACATTTTGTTTCCTATCAATCTCGCATATAAGCACCGTTTTTGCACATCAACTTCTCAAGATTTCTGCCTTCTTTTAAGTTTAGAATCATGAAACAAGGCCGGTTCGGTTCAGACTTTTCAGGCGAGAATTCCTAGAATATTCTAGAAACTCCCATCTGGAAAGTGGGCCACATGGGCACTCAAAACACTGGTCAGATGCGAGACAAGTTGACATACAGAAACTTAGATGTCTAATTTGATTCACACTCGGTACAGAAATAGGTAGGTAAGGACATCAAGCACTTTTATTATAGCTTTACATCCAGGGTCCTTAGATATCAAGCCGTAGGCTTTTAAAGACGACAAACCGAAAATCTTCCAAGTGAAAACTAATCTTTTCTGAAAACTTTCGTACAAATATTTTTCACTTCATTATTCATCGGGATGCGTCTTTTAGGATTTGAGAGAAAAATTCTTCTGAATTAGGAGACACATCCGAAAACTTACTAAAAGTACTTTTAAGACAGCTAAAAAGTAAGATAATGCCAAAATGCTTTTTTTTAATATTCGGATGTGCGACTTAATTAACGGACAGACGGACAGACATGTAATTTTTGCAGTATTTTAATATTTCATTACGAGGAAAGTAATAATACCCTGCTGTAAAATAAGTACCTATTTTATTGGATTTTTTAAATATTAGTTTAACAACTGTAGGAACGCAACTTTATAAAAAAAACAGCTGATTAAAAAAAATTGAAAGTTATTAACTCCAAGGGATCCGTACAGAAAGAACGTAGATGAAGGAAAAGCTAATTAATCTTTTAGCGGTTTTCTTCCATTGTCGCCCTCGCCACGAATTAATTCCTTTAAATCCCATTTTTATGCGGTTCTAATTTTAGAATTAATTAATTACGATTATTTGTTAGACTGTATTTCAGAGCCATGGGTCATCGCCCGTTGTCGCATCCTTAAAGATATATTTTATTCAGCCCAGTCTGGACGCTTATTCTTGACTGCCCGTGAGGTAAGGTGAGTGAAAAGTGCACTTTCACGGGTGGACTTAAGATCACCGGTAAACTTAAATCTATTGGAGATCTTGGGTTCACCATCATTTTCCACGGGGAAATGAATCCGCGTGAGTGTTTCTTACCTTACTTTTGGTGGTCAGTTTTGTTTTGCAGAGAAGTCTTTTGATAGTTTCAATTTTTTTATAAAAATGGTTAAAAAATTTATGTTAATGACATTAACATTATAGAAATAGCTCATCAAAACAATACTGAACATATCCCAGTGGAACTTAAGTTTACCTATGAAAGTGTCACCTCACCCCACGGCCATCAAGAATAGCGTCTTGAGAATTGGTGAGCCCTCACGTCACCTCACCTCACAAACAGTCAAAAATAAACGTCTTGGTAAATTGTAAAATCGTTGTAATTTTTCGAGCATACAGGAAAATCGTGAAATATTGCAGTTATAAAAATGTAGACAATTTTACGAATGATTTCAGCGTTCCTCAAGGCGAACAAAAAAATGCAGGCCACCACCCTGAAAAAATCAGCTGTTGTTGTGGGCTGAATTTTACATTGGGTCTTATGGGCGAATATAGGTTTATTTGTGAGAGTTTTAAAATAGCACTACAGATTTTCGCGAAATTTCAATGAAATATTCCCAGGCACTATCACGATATTCCACCAGACTTTACTGAGAATAAAAGATGCTTAAAAGGTTAAAATCGTCAAGATTTAGCATTCCTTATTTTCAATTGAAATTACCCGCCATGCACCAACTGTTATATTGGAAATGGATTTGACTTTTTCATCTGTGTTTGTCATGGCATTTATTAATTTTTTTGTTTTGTAAAACTTGTTCGATGTTTGAATGATTTTTTTCATTTAAAATACAAAAATACCAGTGTTAATCCTTTTAAAACAAAATTACACACAAAAAATCCTTTTTTGATGTTTTAATTTTTGTAAACATATCTAAATAAGTTTTAAAAGTTGCCAAATATAAACAGAGGAGTAGGTGAGCAGAGCCGATACTTTCCACGCAGAAACGAACACATTCGCTTCACAAATTTACAAATTTAATTTGTGTGTGAGCCAATGAAGCGGCTCTGAAAAATTAAGGATTACTATACATTTATAAAAAATTGTTTTACAAGAATATAGTAAAAACAATCTCAAAACCTTTATTTTTAAAAAAATCAAATACTCAACAATCGTCATTCCAACTTTAATATTTTAAACACAATCAGCTGTGGCACGACGCGCGACGTGACCATCAAAAAGAAATTCTGCCTTCGCTGTGACGTCAACAAAGTTGTAGATGGTGGCCCGTCCGTTTTGATAGCCCTGCGTTGCTTTATAGATAGTTCTGCCAAGGTGATCCGTGGCAGGTTCTGCGAAGTGTTTAAATAGCATTCGATCTCTTATTATTGAGGCTAGTTGTATCTAGTGTCCCTAAATAATTTGACAGTTCTTAAATTTAAATTTAAGAACTATCAACTAGAGAACTATTGAGTAGGAACAATACTCTTATCTAGAGACCCTGTAAGTTTGACATATTTTAAATAAATATTTTATATATACAGGGTCTATAGTCTTACAATCATAATAAATACTGTATTTTTTGCTTTAAAGATTTGCAATGTTTGCAACGTCACCATGTAATATTGCAATACTTTGATCAAGTTTTTCCCAATTTACATAAATTTAGGGCGTCTACGGGCAAAAAAAAACCCTGTTTTAGGTAGGTCTGGTTAAATGTACAGACCACTCTGTGCGCTTTTTTTCTGGACAAATTTTCGGTCTGCAATTTTTCCGCAAGCGTTTTATCCATGGCAGATTGTCTTGTGCGAATATTTCCGAAATTCAGATACAGCCAACAAATATATTTTTTCAGCTTTTAACTTATCTATAGTATCTGCTCGCCTTTATACCTTACATATTTTGTCAGGCTCTGGGGGGCTTTTTACCCCCTTTAAGACCCCCACCATATAGAACCGCCGATGGCTCAATCACTGCAAAGTTTCAAGTTTAAAACAAATCGGTCTATAAATAAAAAAAGTCCCTTATTTTAGACAAGCGATTTTAAATTTTTGTGTGATAGAACAAATTTAGATTGTCACCAAAATATTATACCTAACACCTAATAATTTTGAGATATGTAGTGCATCGGGAAGTACCTGAAATATGTGTTTCAATATTTAAAACAAATTTACGAGGTAGAGTTAAATATTTAATATTTTTTAAATCTTTGGAAATAAAACACTTAAATTTACGTTAAATTATTTTTTATTTAGCAAATCTTTTGTTATAGGCAAGAAACTAACAAACTTTAAATTTTGTTAAAATTAACAAATCGTAAACTTTTCAAGAGTTTTTACACAACTAAATAGAAACATTATTTTTATACTATAATTATACAAATAATATTTACAAGTTACTTTTTCATTTTTTTTATTTATAAATTTAAGTAGATACTTATATGGTAAAATAAAAAATATATAAAAAATTTACCTACATGTATTTTAATTTCTATTTCTAATTGAATGAAATTATATGGGTATATACAAATATGAAAAACTGGTATCAAAAATAATGATTTTTAAAAATATTTTCACTATCTAGATAAGTAGTGTCTCTAAAAAACTAGAGCATTTTAACATTAAAAGTGTTCGTAAGCCATCGAATAATACCGCATAAACGCTCACAGAGGAACAGCAAGTGTCTTTTTCACGAAATACGTGCCCTTACATCACAATTTTGATAAAGAGTAGAAATGTATATTATGAGCAAGTTTTTTTTCCATCTTATTATTTAAAATATTATTAAAAGGAAGTGTTTCTATAAAAGGCGTGTGTGCCACGCGCTCCCGATGTGCGCTGCTCGCCGAATTCGTTTCAACGAACTTTCAACAATCCACGGAAAAACAGCAAACACTCATTAAAATATCGACAACAAACTACCAATACCATCCCAAAGGATCTGCAAACACACAAAGAGGAGCCGAAGAAAGCTGGTTTTCGGCAAACAAACAAATAGTTTAAACTATGGTTGCGCTCTGTATCCCTACCAGGACTGGGAACAAGAGTAACTTTTTTGTGACTTATTGTACTCATGTTTGTGTTTAATTTTTTTAAATTATTTTGATGGGTTTCTAGAAGTTTGCATGCATTTATTCATAATAATTAGGCAAACCATAAAGCTTTTAAAAAATTATGTTAAGTTATTAGTAAGTAGTGTTGTACAGAATACTTTTTACGTAAAAATTAAACAAAAAGCTGTTTGTATATTAAAATCAGAAAAATTATTAAAGATACAAAATATTTTAAAATAAATTTTTAAATGTTTGGCAAAAATATTGCTTGTAAATAAATTAATTAAAAAACTTGAAATAAATATATAATTTTTGCACGAGCTAGGCAAGTACAAATATCTTGAACAACTCGGTTATTATTATCAACTCTGGGTTTGGGACAAAGGTAATTGTGGCCAAATTATAATATTTTTTACTCTAGAGATCCACAGTTTTAGCCTGTATATTTGGTTTTGAAGTACGCTATAATTAACGTGTTACTAAGAAAAATATAAGATGGAAAAAACAAGATCATAAACTATATATGTTCTTGGGTAATTGCAGTGGTTTTCGCTGATAAAATAAGCAAGAGACTAAAATGCAATATTTATGTTAACTGGAAACAGCTACAGCCTTTGAGATCCTTTCGGTAAAGCGGATTCCCAGTTTTCGGATTAGCTAATTCTTGCCGCTTGAGAATCTGGTTTTAGTTTTAATCAGCCTCATAACATTTTATCATGTATTTAAAAAATATTATACGCGAGGTGTAGCAATTACGTACGTAAAACTCTGATGGTTAAAAACTACTTCGGCCGAATAAATCCATAATGTTTAAAAAAACACAATCAATTAATCAATTAATTGAATAGGTTTGAGAGAAAAAAATCGCCACTAACAAAGTCAATAGTTGAAGATTAAAACAACTCTCATTTCCTTTCTTTGACTCAAGGCCGTGCCTATGAGAAGGAGAATAGTTCAAGGTCGATATAGTCAACAAAGGGTTTTAAATAGTAGTTTACCTAACTAGTGCGGAAAGTGCCTCTTTTCCGCACGCGATGGCCAGCAATCAAGTGCGGAAAAGACACTTTACGCACGAGTTAGGTACACTATTTTTTCTATAAGCGTGAGGAGAAAACTAAAAATTAATCAGAAAATTATTTATATTCAAAACGTTTTAATCAAATCAATTATTATTATTCACATTCTAGCGGCTTCTAGAACTGACTGGGGTAGATCTTCGTCCGAAGAATCCCTTGAAAATCTGATTTTTTTGTTTGAAAAATTCAAAAGACGCTTGTATCTGCAAAATTGGCTTTGTTTTGACAGTTTGTTTGTACTTTGTTGCTATGGTGATTTAAGATGCCAAATCTAAAACCACTAGTGTTCATTGTTGTTTGACATTGACAATGACGATATTTATACCGGGGAGGTTTAAAACTTATAATTTGAAACTATTTTACTGAAAACTTTATTTTATCGAAAATATTGAAAATATAGCAGAATTTTAGTCAATTTGAATATTTTTAGGATATTTCGTGTGCTAGGAAAGATACAAATGTATTTGAACGGTCTAAATGTTATAGAACACCTCAAAATCGTAACAAATTTACTTTTCCGCACTAGTGCGGAAAAGTGGCACTTTCCACACTAAAATGCGTGCGGAAAAGTGGACTTTTCCGCACGCTTATAGAAAAAAGTGTTTTTTAGCAAAACAAAATAAATAGGGCAAACAAATTGATAGAGGTAAGCTTTGTAACGATTACCAGGCTGTTTGAAACATTTTTGCAAATAACCTCGTAACCGTTTACACAGCGATACCCTATATCTGATACATCGTAACCCAGAAAAAAAATAAAAATTCATATTTTTGTATCAAAGGTTAGTAATTATGCATATCTATATGATGCTAAATCCTCGCAACCAAAAAAAAAAATAAAACGGTCATTCCCGATACGCTATGTAATTATTTGCTTCTAACTTTTCTTATTCCTGTAAAATTTTGTTGAGTTGGGTTACGAGGTATCAGAATTAGGGTTTCGGCAGGTTAAATGGAAAACTTTGGTCCTGGTGGAATTGGCTATAATTTTAAATAAATGTAAGTAACGTTAAAATTTTCTTTGTACAGTTTTTTAGATATAAATGGTCAAAGTTCTTTAAATGGTCTTTTGTGAATGTTCTAAGAACAAAAACTCTAACATATTAACCGAAAAAAATTAAGTTACCATAAAATAATGAGCATGAAGTTAGCGAAGCACCCATCGCAGATCCAATCGTGACTAGGTGGATAATTTGCCGTTAATTAGTCGTGAATTAGTTGTGGAAAAATTAATTTTGTCGCTCTTATTTTTGACCGTTTTTGAGGGTGCTTCGCTAACTTCATATGAAGTTAGCGAAGCACCCTCGTAAAAATGGCTTTTATCAAAATCGAATATGGTGGATAATTTGCCGCTAATTAGTCGTGAATTAGTTGTGGAAAAATTAATTTTGTCGCTCTTATTTTTGACCGTTTTTGAGGGTGCTTCGCTAACTTCATATGAAGTTAGCGAAGCACCTTTGTAAAAATGGCTTTTATCAAAATCGAATATGGTGGATAATTTGCCGCTAATTAGTCGTGAATTAGTTGTGGAAAAATTAATTTTGTCGCTCTTATTTTTGACCCTTTTTTTCGGTGCTTCGCTAACTTCATATGAAGTTAGCGAAGCACCCTCGTAAAAATGGCTTTTATCAAAATCGAATATGGTGGATAATTTGCCGCTAATTAGTCGGTAATTAGTTGTGGAAAAATTAAGTTTGTCGCGTTTAGTTTTGAGTGTTTTTTGGGTGCCTCTCTAACTTTATATGAATTAAGCGAAGCACTCAAAAAACGGTAAAAAAAAGGGCGACAAAATTAATTTTTCCACAACTAATTCACGACTAATTAGCGGCAAATTATCCACCATATTCGATTTTGATAAAAGCCATTTTTACGAGGGTGCTTCGCTATCTTCATATGAAGTTAGCGAAGCACCCTCAAAAACAGTCAAAAATAAGGGCGACAAAATTAATTTTTCCACAACTAATTCACGACTAATTAACGGCAAATTATCCAACTAGTCCCGATTCGATCTGCGATGGGTGCTTCGCTAACTTCATGCTCATATAAAAATAAACTAGTTGGGGACCAAAGACGAAATCACTTTTACTGTTATTCTTGTCGATTACAGTGAAACCTCTCCTTGCGGACCTCTATTAAGCGGACACTTCCTTTAGGCGGACAAATTTGTTGGAACCAAGTTTTTCCCTATTTCTTTGCATGTAAAATTCACTTTCTTTGCATGTAAAATTCACTTCTATAACCGGACACTCTAATAACCGGACGCGGACATTTTTTTGGTAAAAAAATTTTGAAACCTCCCTTAACCGGACGCGAACCTCTAACAGCGGGACGGACCGCTGCTCGACATGGGCAACAACGCACTCTGCAGCCGGAGAATTACCTATTTCGGTTTTATAAGGAGAATAAATACTTCTGTCGTATTACAACATATTTTATTTGGCGCGACTACTGTCTTTTATTTTTATTGTTCAGTTGGGTAGAAGTAGATGTCTTTGAAATGGCGTCTAGTAAAAAGCTTCTTAGTTTACGTGAAAAAATGGAAGTTGTTAACGTTTCGGAGAAGGAACATCTATCAACGCGAAAGATCGCTGAAAAATTTAATATCGGAAAAATTCAAGCAGTAGAAAGTGTTCTCTCTAATAAGCGGACACCTCCAATAAGCGGACAAAATTCATGAAACCGTGAGTGTCCGCCTATAGGAGGTTTCACTGTAATTGGGTAATACATAGGCCAATTAACTTTTTAATATCTGCTCTACCAACGAATTTCAAAACAATCATTTTTGTTTTTTGCTTGCCCCCATTTTTATAGATATATATAAAACCATCAATTCATGTCAAAATACAACGTACTAGTTGTAAAATTTGTTAGTGGTGCAGACATGAAAATGTTTTGACTACCCCCCCCCCCCCCCGCCCGTATATTATCTAATAAATTGATAACAACGACATTATAAGTGATTTTGTCTTTAGTCCTCTACTAAGTCAATTTATTGGTAACTTACTTTTTTTCAGTCTAGATGAAAAATTTTTTATTAATTAGAACGTTCACAAAAACGACCATTTAATGAAATTTAACCGTTGATATATTAAAAACTTTATATGAAGGAACTTTACTTACATTTTTTTTGTAAACACACATCTTACTATAAAAAACTAAAATTATAGCCCGTTCCCCTAACACAAATATTTTCTGTATCACCCGTTTAAACTTGATTTAAGGTACTTTTTATAGTTAAGTCTATAAGTAAAGATTCTTATTATTTATTTTATAGCAGCACCTAGCATTCTTTCTTGGCTTATTTACCAACAAGAACCCCTGCAAAAGTAGAGTTTCCAAATTATCTTCAAAACATTTTTGGAAATTTCAAGAAAACACTTATTTACCCGACATAACCGAAAGGAGAATACGGTGGTGGAAAGAACCCGGGAAACGCGGTAGCTTGCACTGGTACCGACGCAGTTATATACGACGTCACTATACTAGGTATCACCGTAGTAGAGAACACGGTTGTCTGTGCGGTCTTGGCACCAAACGTCAACTTTAGCACCTTGCTGTTGGTTTGTGTGACCATCGTGCTTTGAATCACTGGCGATGAGGTAATGGTGAACTGAGGAATTTGGGGTAATTGCGGAATCTGTGGTTGAGGGAATAGAGGGTTGGGGTAGGATGGAACTTGGGGTAGAGCGGGAGCAATGGTGCTAGTTCCATACTCGTAGTCGGTTTTAATTGTTGTACCTGTAAAATAAACAAAAGAATGGTTAGGTATGGTCCAAAACCTATGCAAAAAACTCATTTTTAAAAAAAATGTGACAAATCATGTTTTATCGAATTAACGACGGTATATAAATACAGTGTTTTGCCAATATTTTGATACTTTTAAAACAAGTTGTACCAAGATATATTAAACACACCATCATTCCACCTTTTTTAGAGAGTAGAAATTTAGAAAACTTTACAGTGGCAAACGTCATTAAATGAAGTTAGTTTGACGTTATTTTATTATGTGTCAAGCGTGTGTCAAAAAACTTCAACTTTTTAGGGAAATCATTGACAAAATGGCAACAAAAAAAAACTAAAATTTTAAATATTTTGAAACAAGGATTTTGCGAATACACTATACTGCCGTCCTAAGCCAAAAAGGCGTATCTCATTTTTTTTCGGTTTTTGCATTTTTATCAATATAGACACACAAAGAAATAATCTACATGAATTCTAAGCAAAATAGACATAACATTTGTAGAACACACCAACAAATAATAAGGACAATAGCCGTATCCTAAAAATAATATTAAAACCTAAGCGACTAAGACTTATCTCCTATTTTTAAGCAAAATGGTAAAATATGAGTTGCGCCTTTTTGGCCTAGGATGCAGTGTATTGCCTTGGCGCGATAGAGTAGGTACCCACAGAATCGCGTATTTAAGTAATATAGAGACAAAGTCGATAGTGAAAATGATTAAATGAAAATAATTTTAAATGGCAAAATGAAAAACTAAAATAAACGAATTGAATTTAAAATATAATATTCAAAGAATGCACTTAAATTCTTCCAATATCTAAAATGATACCCAGCATATTTTCACTTCTAGCTATTTTGTTAATTATTCATAAAATACACACCCCCGCTTTGACAGATTAAAGTTTGCTTTGGCAAAATAAACCATGATCAACTCACCTTTAACCTTCGATATTGTGCTCAAAACCGTGTTTTGTCCTTGTGTCACCGGCAACACGTGTGTTTCGTAGAGGGTTTCCACTTTTAGGACGGGCTTTGATGTGGTGATGACCTGTCCCTGTTGTGCCGCTGGATTCAGCAAACTGTTAATAGATAAAATAACAATAAGGCCACAGTAAGGGTGACGAGGAAATTTATCATGGTTATTATTCGCTCGAAAAAAATATCAAAGGTAGGTAATGTATATTAGTATATATAGTATATAACAAAACAAAGAACTCAGTCCTTTTAATTACGTTATTCATGTTAAATATTCATGGTAAAGCAAAAATCTATAATCATCAGTTGCTGAAAAAAATAGCTATTTTATCATTCAACTAAGTATGTTAATAAAAATGAACAAAAACTAATTTACATTTTGACATTAGCAAATATCTAAAATTACATATTCTCTTTTTTTTTCAAAATCCAAAAATACCGCATACTTGATATCCAGATTTTGTTTTTTTAGAGATATTATTAAAAAACTGTTATAATATGTTTGTAAAAAAAAATTGCCAACCAATAATAAAAAGTTTATTTAAAATAAAATTTACAGGGTGAGTAAAATAACGGACTTATTCCAATAAAATTAGAGTGCCAGGCCATATTTCAGTAGCGGCACATTAAAAACTGAGAGTTGATCTTTTAAAATTGACATACCATAGTCGAATTGAAAAATAAGTATCTTATTGCTTAGGCGAAGACGAAGCAGAAAAATAAAGAAAAATACTGAAACGAATATGCTTGCGTATTTAGGAAATACAATTTTAATGCTAGGTTTAATCCCAAGGAATCATTTTTCATTAATAAAGGTTTAGAAAGTTACTTCACCCTCAACTCTGACGACTGTGTAAATGAATTTTAATTAATTTCAGCAAGGTAATATTTAACGAATTATAAAGGGTTCAGCAAAGGCATTAACAGAACTCTTCTTAAACGCAATTCATGTTTTGAAAATTAGAATAACGATAATTTAATTAAAGCGGATAATGTTAAGTGACAAAAAAAATAATTTGCATAACATGGTGGTCATTACACACGAATATGAAGCTTAAGACACGAGCCGCCAAAGGCGAGTGTTTCATTTTATCTGATTGTGTAAATAGCATGCGAGGTAATATACTATCCTTTACCTACGACCACTCTTCGACCAATTAAAACTTTATATAACAAATAGGTATAAAAAAAGTAATAAAAATTGTCGTAACTATACTTTATTTGTATTATGTCTGCAACATTAGGGAATTAAAACAATATTAGATCCGACATTTGTGATAAAATGTAAATTTAATAAAATTTCGTAATATTTAAAAAATTTTTAAACTTTTTGAAAGATTTCAAAATATTAAACATTTTTGAAATATTTGAAAAAATTAAAAATATTGGAGAATTGTTTTAATTTAAAATTTTTCAATTTTACACCTAAAATTAAATTTTGTAGATTTTTTTTTATTCTTGTGTCCTTGTGAAAGAAAATTTCACGACTTTATGGTTAATGATCTAAGTATCATTATTACCTAGGAGCGCAAAAGAATCACTTGTTAAATTAATATTATTGTTGGTTGAACGTAGGTAAAGATAAATTTACATATGTTTTGATTTTATTTTAGTGCATATTATGTTAGGTGTTTTACTTGGTTTGTATGTAATAAGATTTTTAGCGTTATTAAAAAACTGAATTAAAATTAAAGCGTTCGTCGTTTTTGGGTGCGGCAACTTTTCCATTTTAAATTTCACACACTGTAATAGAAGGAAACATGTAAATCTTAAAACCTAGCCAACCACCAATATTATATGGTTTGGCAAGTACTACATCTAATAAAATATAGTTGAATGTGAGTTTGAAAACAATTTTATATATTATATAATATATCTATAAATGTAGTTATTAATTATTCGTTGCAATAATTTAACATGGGGTTTAATGAAAAACTCAGTTAAAATGAAAACATGTTAGAAATGAATTTTGTTACGTACTGCAATTCTTATGCCTGCAAGTTTTTTTATATTTTTTAATATCAGTAAAACAAAGCTGTAGAACATTTGACTTACCCCAAAAGTGCTAACTGCTGTTGCAATTGAGGATTGATATTCGGGTTGATCGGTGCAGGAGTGGTTGCTTCTTTAGCTTTCTGCTTCTTAACCTTAAGAGCTTCTTGTTCAATCTTTGACTTGTCGTTATCTGGTAAGTTAAAATCTTGTCCAATCTTTGACAAATCCAAATCTTCAGGTAATATTCTACTGTGTGATCTGTCACCACCATCTTCATCGTTTTGGTCGCCAAATTCAAGTTCTAAATGCAGCTCTGAACCGGCTTCGTCCAAATGACTATTAAAATCTTTTAGATTCTTGCTCGGTATAAATTGATAAGCTTCCATTGGAGGCAGTGTTTTAGTCGCCGTAACTACACGAGTAATTAAGTATGTCTGCACTAAAGTGGACGTCATTGTCTCGTTAACCCCCTTAACGATCGGCAAGAGGTGTGTCTTAAGCATGGATTGAGTGGTGCTAAACGTTTCCGTAAGGGTCTCGAGTGGGGGTGTTTCTTGATCGGACGCCAAATAAATTGGAGGAAGAGTAGCAATACTCGAATCTGAAAGAAAAATAATTAAATATATAAGTAAAAGAAGGTGCTTGTTAACATTATAAGAATGAGTAAATCCTGTGGTAAGTAAATAATATTTAGCTATACCTTAACTTAATATTTTACAAAAACATGGGAAATAACAAACTGCATTTTGCCATGCTAAATTTATAGATGTACGAAATAAAATATAACCAAATAAAAAAGACAACGTTACGGAAAACATTATATGCGATTTTATAGAAAATTACAGTAATTAAAATGTTTTAAGGATTTTTGGTCTTCTTCGAAAAGAAATGCTCAAGTCTGCCAAAAACAACTTATTGCTGTGACGAATGTGGCGCCTTTCCTATATACACTGTCCCAATTTTTAAAAAATTTTAGCAGTTCTCAAGAAATCCCGGGTGAAAAGTTTTAAATGGGACACAGTTTATATAACCAGAGGCGTAAGCAGAAATTAATCCTGTGGGGAGGGGGGCTTGACCGTGGATCGTTGGATCTATCTCATTAAAATTCAGTATAAAATTTAAATGTAAAGTTAGAGCGATAAAAGTTAACACCGATTATAAGAATATATACACTTTTAGTTTAAGCGAAAAAAAATATATTGATTTATTTTCTTCCAAGAAATAAAAAAATGTCATTTTTATTATGAAAATATTTATTTATGCAAAATACGGCGTTAAAAATTAATTTACGGATAAACAAAATATTTCTCTTTAAAAATAAAATTGCTTTGTACGTGTGACGAGTTTAGGATCGAAATACAGCGGGTTTTTACAAATATTGCATAATGAAAAAAATGTAAAAGGATGGAAAATTTAGTGGATTTCTTAGACGTGACGATATATAGAAGAAATATATACCAAATAAAAAGTTATTAGCTTCTATTTATATTATACAAAAATGAAAAAAAATAGTTTAAACTGTTACAAAACAATTTTGATGATCATTATTAATATTAATGACGACCTTACAAATTAATATACAAAAGTCCAAGGCAGTACATTATAAAAATACTAGTATAGCTTCCATTTTCTAAAATAAAAAAATTGAACAGAGTGGTAAAATGTACCTACACAATAAAGTAACTTCTCATTAAAATCAATATCTTTTACTTTATAAACCATTTACCGTACTTTACTTTTATTATAAGGGCTACATCATTAATATTTTCTGAACGCATATATAATTGGACTTTTGCAATGAAACTTGGCATACTTTGTCGGCCTATAAAGGCTATAAAACAAAAAAAAATTTTTGCATAATTTTGTAATATGCTGCCTAGCAGTCTTAAACTTCTGTTCATACCCGTTATGCAGCTTAAGATACCTTGTTAGTTTCACCACTTATTATGACCAGTTTTGTAATTTATAAATTCTTTTTAACACCTAAAATTTATAACCTTATTTTTTATCAAAACTTAAAATTAAAATACATTAAAATTTTGAACCATTAGTAACAATTCATAAATATTTGATGAAAGTAAAAAAAAAGTGTGTGTTAAAATTAACGAGGAATTAGAAGATGTTTTTTTCCACAATTATTCCCAGCACTTCTAAAATTAGGAAATATATAGTAGAAAGTTAAACTGTTAATTATATACATATGTATATATTAGTTAGAAAATTTAAAAAAATACAGGGTATTCAAACTAAACTCGATATAATTGCCAACTTCGTTATTATCAAAACTGCATGTTCGGGTAGGTACTTAGCCACAATTTTAATCCTTTTTCCGCTGATTAAATTGGTGAAAAACAAAAGGAAAATCAAACGACGCGTAGGTAATTTGTAGTGAAAAAATACGTTTTTGACCGGTATAAGTACCACCAATCAATAGAAATTTTGATTATGTACTTATATTTTCAGTATATACTTGAGTGCCCAAGAATTTGCAGATTATGTTTATATGTTAAAATTTAAAAATTCTAGAAATTTGAGTTCACTTTTACTTAATTTACCAAATTTTATTAAATTAGGCTTGGTCAGGTATTTTTTTTTAATCCCTGACGTAAGTCTCAGAACATTTAAGGTGTCAGTTTTTGACATATCATGTGAAGGGTTTGACGTATTGACCTAATTTATATTTATTTAGGTTTACCTAGAAATCGATACCCAAATGACCAGTTTAGGCAAAATAAGATTTTAACAATTTATCCTCCTTCCTTTCGCTACCCCCCGAACCGAACCCTCAAATAAACCTTTTTGCCAATTTTAAATATTATAGATTAAGCTTCTTAGCGATATGGTAAAACAAACAAATTTTTTTGCGAAATGAGTTTTATAAACATTTTCATATTAGTGAGAACCTTTCATTTTGAAATATGTATATTAAAAACTTGGCTGTAGTTTGATCTAAATCCTTTTTTTTTAAGGGTTTGGATAGTACTGAGTTTAGTTTAAAAATAACTTTTACGGTGCCTATTCCCGTTGGCTTTTAAGCTTTTCTCGTTTTTAATTTTCTTTTGAAATGAGTATATTTCTGTTTTTGTTACTTAATTTGCGAATTAGTAATACAGGTATTGGTCATTTTATGCGTCATTGCATTTAATTTAGAAAGGAAGTGTTTTTATTTTGTGTGATTACCTACATCCATTTTTATACTAATTATTAATTCTCTTTATATCCATTTTATTTTTTTTTATGGAATTATCTTACTGGTTTTGAGAAGGGGTGGGGTTAATTGTTTTACCTACTCGCGTGCGGTAAAGTGCACTTTACCGCACTCATTTGCGTCCGGAAAGTAGTACTTAAAGGTACTCATAGGTAAAATCTTGTACCTAACGCTTGTGAAAAGTGTCGTTATCAACCTTGACGGCTTCGTTCGGTCAAATACCGTCGCATGCGGTAAAGTATCAGTTTCCGCACTTGTTACGTAGATAACTATTACATTCGTTGGATTTTAATACTATTGTTTATGTATTTGTTATACCCATATATCTACGTATTGCCAGATTTACTAGACATGCTTTTACGAGAAAAAGAATAGGTGGTGGAGGATTTATGTTCAAGAACTTAATATTTCGTGTTTATCAAAGGCCGCAAAGTTGATTCTACATAATTTTACAGGTATAGGGGAGGAAAGTAATTTCATTTTTTTTCCCAATATTTCTGCCATAATTTCTGTCAATCTGCCAAATTTCTGCCTTGTAGCATTTCTGGAAGTATAGTAGAATTCTGATATTCTAGTGTGAGTGAGTGAGTGAGCATGTGGATAATTCGATGTTTTTCAAAATTCTATAACTACTTTAATGCTGTATGGTAGTCGTAGTAGTTTAACTTACCTAAGAAGTTGTTATCTTTTCCAAAATTGGTACTGGTAGCCAAAATATTTTCAGTTAACGGTTCTGTCAAAGAAGCTGTTGGGGTTGGTTCTGCTGTCTCTGGGATAGTTTTTTCGAAGGTAGAAGTAACTGTGATAAATCTTGTGTTTTGAACATTGCCAACCTAAGAACAAAAATCGGTAAACTTATCGACCTGGATGTGGAAACTAAAATTTGTTTATTTTTGCTGGTGAAACTAAAGCGCTTGATAATTACGGCTTATTTGGACGATATATAGAAGCTTAGAATTCAGAAAAAAAAATTGTTAGTAAAAAATATTTAAATAAAAATCGCAGTTGATAAAATATAAGGAGAAGAATCTTGTGGAAATAGTTTTCTTGACCTTTCGCGTAAACAGCTAAGCATAAGGTTTCGGCAAAAGGATCATCTTCAGGGCTATATGATACCCACAGCATATACCTAATTATACCTGTTTGCAATAAAATCAAACGTTAAAACCAACAATTTATAGAATAATAAAAAGTGAAATGTGTAAAAAAATTAAAAAGTCAAATTAAAAATATAATTTTTCAAACTTTTAATTATTTGTGTTTTTAGTTAGTTATATATTATGAAATTTTTTACTAATTTTATTAATAGTTTTTAATAATTTAAACGTTTATTATTTTAAAATATTGCCTTAACAATTTAAGTTTATTGTTAACAATTATGTTCACATTATTTCGGGTCGACAAGTTCGTACCATCGAAACTAGTTATATATATGCATCATAATTTATGAAAACATAGCGGAAAGGTAAAGGGAAAAATGAGGTATGTGTGTCAGCAAACCAAAAATAGCTCTGTTCCAGCAGGACATTGCACTAGTCATAAAACCGTCTGAAAAATCCTACTTGCGTTAAAGCTCGAGGTTGCGTTGTAGGTACTTTTATCGGACAGTAAGTTTTCCACTCAAACCGGTCAATTTTACCGGATTTGGACAACGTGCGGCGTTTTTCCGAAATCTCTCTTTATTTTGCACAAACATCTGAAGTTTTGAGTTGTCTCTACAAAGTAAGTAAACTGTATAGATAATTAAGGCAACTATTTTTGTAGTTTAGTTTCCACAGCCATAGGATCAAGTCCAATGTTATGAAATCATTGGATTATATCAAACACATATTTACTTGACTCAACTATAACTTTTGTTTATTCAATCTTTTTTTTCTATGTATTTGTGTAATTCGGTCTGCTCCTATTTAAACTAGTTTTTTAAAGTTGATGTTTCTGTTGGGCATAACTTACTTTCCGCTTATAATTAGGTATAATTTAGAAAAAACTTATTTAGCTCTTTTGCTTTAAACTTATTACAGGTAATATGAGCTATTTGAGAAATTTATAGGTAACGAATTGGGTGCTAATAATTATGTTTGAACTCAGACCTTGTTGCAATTAATTGCAGTTTGCATTGCTTAATATCAAGTAGGCTTTAGGACTTGTCTCATACCTTGGATAAGGAGGCTCATTTGACATGTCATTAAACTCCATATCATAATTTTTGAGATAACTTTTTGACAGCTAGCAGCTGTTTACCATAATAAATGGCATAGGCCAACGAAAAAAAGTTGTAAAAAGTTGTCTCAAAGATAATGATATGGAGTTTAAGTCTTGCGGTTTATCAAAGGGTGAATATTTTGTTGTTGTTTTAAAGTTTGGTAAGTAAATAAAAGAATTAAATTTTTTATTTGCTAAATATAAATTTATAAATGAGTAAAGCTTAAAGAAATATATGAGATTACATAAATATGCTTGTTATTATCAGTATTTCCCATAGATTTTCTGATTTCAAATTTAGGAGATATTAATTCCGAGGAAACAAATGTACTTTCGCTTCCAAAGCAAGCCCAATTTACATACGTTTCTTTTTTAAGTTTTTTTTTTTAAATATGTGTTACACAAATATTAAACGTGCTTTAAAAATAATTAAAATTGTAAAATGTGAGAAAAACTTTATATTTCGATTTAAAATTCGTAATATCTGAAAATTTCATGCCCGTTATCTCGAAAGGCAGCAGAGTCTCATCGCTTCTTACAAACGCATCGATAAATAACTTCATCTCAAATAAAATTTTACGGAACGTTTTCCAGAAGAATTATTATGGTCCACAATTTTAAACATGGTAAAATATTAGAAAAGGATACTTATGTTAAATAATGTATCTCAACTTCCTTCAAAATTCTTTTACGTAGAAGTTAAGCAATATTGGCTGATTTCTAAAATATCCCTTTAAATCTTTAAGTGCCCTCTCCTCGATGAAGATTCAATCATTGTTGCAAATAATACCGGATGCTGCAGTTCTTTCTTAAAGAGAATATTATCAATAAACATTAAAACCACTCTTCGAAATTTCTTATTCACGATATATTTCTTCTTCACACAATTATCCATAGATCATTTAAAATTTGAGATAGACAAATGCTACGATGATTTATGTTTGATGGCTTAAGTAAAAAGATGAAAACTGACGAAAAAAAACTCCATCGGGGCCGAAAGATTACCCATTTAATATTTCCTAGAATTTCATCACGTGCCAGCTGAAAAAATATTATCACGTAATAACTAAACACTTGGATAAACCTCAATGATTTCAAAATTTAATAATTTTAACATTAATTATAAGTTATTTAGCAAGGATATGCTACAATTTTATTAGTAGTAAAGTAAACTAATAGACCAGTCAAATTACACTTTGAGAGAAAAAAATATTAACAGGACTTGAAGCATTGGAAATTGTAGAGCGGCGAAAAGCGAAGTTAAAAAAAATAAATCCGTGAGCAGGGACGTTGCGGGTTAGGTTTGAGAGGGGGGGGGGGGTAAAAAGGGGCAAGGAATCGTATTATTGCGATTTCTGGCGAAAGCTGACGTCGGAGAAAAAAGTGACATACCGAAAAGTCATAGGTCATGAAATTGTCTAAAACTTTTCTAAATTTCATTTGTTACATAACCTCAAAATGTTCGAGAAAAATTTTAAAAACCGTTATTTTTTTATTTTATGTTTTTTATTTTTTATTTTTGCAAAACTGATGTCAGTTTAACAAAACTTGGTAAGAGTAGAGCTCTTTGGGTGCTAAATATGTATAATATTTTACAGACAAAGAAATTAAGAAGTTTCTTAGATATTTGTTTTTTCCGCTCAAAAACACTTTATTTTTAAATGATATTTCTCCTTCAGGAAATCATCGTATCCAGTTCTGCTGGTACTCAGTTTTTGGCACTGAGATCAACTGAGATGTACTTTTTGGTAAAATAAAAAAAGATAATATGCGTCATTTAAAAAAATATATAAAAAAGAAAAAAACTTAAAAAATATTGTCACAATATTTTTTAAAGTTATTGTAGTTATTTTAAAAGTTTTACAACTTAGTTCTAAGCAAGCAAAATGGCTAATATTATGGTATAAAAAAATTAGGCTACCTGCCTTGCTTTTGGAATAATAATATACATATATACATTATGACAAAAATTTATTTTTTTCTAAAATTTTTTGTCGCTTTGTATGTTATTTTTTATTTCTTTCTGAGTTTTATCGCCCCTAAAGAGTGCCGCCTAAATCGAAGCACCCTGTCATCCCCTAGTTAAGCTGCTGATATATGTATAGGGTTTTCCCGTATATTTTTACACCATATCTTAAACGTTAATTTAAATAGATATCAAAATATAATAAATATCACATATTCTGTATGTCACTTTTTTCTCCGACGCACAGAGGGCCAGGGGTCACTGAAAATATTGAATATCTCCAAAAAAAAATTCCTACTATTACCCAACTCTTGACATTAATTTGAAACGGGTAGGCTTTGGTGAGTCATAAAACAAAAACAAAAAAATAAAAGAATTGCAGTAACTTGTCAAAAAGGCTCAACTTAGTGTTAGGTTCTGCGAAATATTATTATATTGCAGCAGACGTTTTTAAACTTTGTAATTTTTTTAAAACTTATATTTTACAAATAAATTTTTTATGATGAATGAAGATAAAAGAGGTAAGTTTTTGCTGTTTTCTACACTTTTATATTTTAGTAATAATTTCCCATATTTGTATAACGACCATTTTTATTAAAACATATTTTTCAAAATAAATCCTAAACATTTACGAACTATTTTAAAAAATGTAGGAACATCATATTTTTCTGATATATATTATTAAGTTAAGTATTTACTTTCATGTCGCGCAAAAAAAATCTGCACATAACTGCTACCCTGTGTGGTAAAACATTATTCTCTGCTAGATGCCTCGAATCCCTATTGGTATTAATAAAATAACTATACAGGTAAGTGCTAGATAATAGTCCAAAATTGCAGGATCGATTCAGGGGCTTAAAATATTACTATTTGTGTACATATGCTTTTGTCCGAAAGTTGATAGTTTAGAAGATACAGGGTGTTAAAGTTATTCTTAAAATTTCAAATTTTGTCTCTAGCGAATTATACATTGAGTTTTTTAAAACCAAAATTGGCATACAGGGGTTTTTTGGGTCGATAAATACGAATATGATGTTATTTTGCATAGATTTGGTAGAGGGCGCCACTTGCGGTATCTCTAGTGCATTTTTTGGCATATATTTTTTGTTACAAATCTGATAGCATACTTCAAATCCTTAATGTTTTTTTTATAAAAAAAAAGATATACTAGACTTTTGGACTATCATAAATAATCAAATAGTAATATTTTGAGCTCCTGAATCGATCCTGCAATTTTGGACTACTACCTAAAACTCACTCTGTATAGCAGCTCTTGTCGGTTGACCTACACTTTTGGCTATTTACGTTACTAGACCGGAAACGTGGTCTTTATAGGTCGACCCAGGAAATTTACGAGGCGACCTGTGGAGACCTGTAAAGTGTAACGTACAGGGTGATTGACCATATTACAGTGATGACGATTCAGAAAATGACGAATAATCAATTTTGTTCTGCAATATAAATATTGAAATTGTTTAAATTTGCTTAATCATTTCTAAATTAATTATCAGTTTTATATTTATATTTTAGGGTAATATCAGATTACAAATATTGTTGTTGTTGTTGTTTATAATAGCTTAATAATTAATCTTATTAATTAAAATATAAAACTTATCTATTATTATGTTATCTTATGTTTCCAGAGTTTAAAATGGTTTTTTTATATAATATACATACAACTAAACTAAATATAAGTAAGGATTAGTCTTAGATTTTTTTAACTTCTAAAAGTTATTAAGTTTAACTCTTTGCATGTTTTAAATAATTAAAAATAAAATCATACAGCTGTAAACATAGCTGCTGGTTTTTTAAGAAAATTACTTTATTTCTAAAAAATTGATCACTTTTGCGACACTCTGTATAATAGAAGATTCGCATGTTTTTATTTGATGTGTTTAAGGATTACAAAATTTTTGAAAAGAGGTAAAAGTTAGTTAAAGTATAATTTTAACATGAATCAGCGAAAATATGATTTTGTTATGTGGTTTAATAAAACACCCTATATAAAAAAATTTCTGTAGGCTAATAATTATAATTTTTTTTACACTTTGTACGAATATTGTAATTTTAACACATATTGAATCTACGTGCTAAATAATTTAAAAAAAAATATGGTCCGGCTGGCCCACTGTGCGACGTCAACTTTCGCCGAAAATCGTAATAATGCGATTCCCTGCCCCTTTTTACCCCACAAACCTAACCCGCAACGCCCCTGCTCACGCATTTATTTTTTTTAACTTTTGTTTTTCGCCGCTCTACAATTTCCAATGCTTCAACTCCTGTTAATAATTTTCTTTTTTTTTGCCTTAATTTATGGTACTTTCGCTGGCCTATAAACTATATTCTAATTGTTACCTATGTAAATATTAGTAATAGGTTTAACTGTAAATTTATTAGTAATTTATTCTACATCCAAATGAATAATACTTTAATCAAGCAAACTGCATTAAACATAAATATTTTACAAAAAATTGATTTTTGGCCAATTAGTTTTTGGAAATTATTTAAATCAAAATTGTCTGTGTATCTTATAAAATGTAAATGGAAATTTGAACTTTAGGGAACAAAATCTTTCAGTTGTTCCGGTAGTAGGTTGTGTTGAATTTTGTAAATAAATATACAAACATTATAGACAATAAAAATTTTTACATTAAGATAATTAATTTTTTTATTATTAGGTAATTTTTGTGCATTTATTTGCTTTGAGTTTATCTATAATGTTTTCATTCGCTGTGTATAATATAGTTGAGCAGTGTATTGTAAACAATTTTTTTAGAAAAAATGATAAATAATAACTAATTCTTCCTAAATAACCAATTTGATTAAATTTTTGATATAATATGTTCGCAGTATTTATCAAACTAATTTTTAATCTGTAATTATACCAAGATATTTAAACGAATTTGTAATTTCTAATTTCCCATTATTTATAGTGACTGATTTATCTAAATAGTTATGTTTCCTAATGAAGTCCCTTTTAAATAAAGTAATGTATAATCTGCAAACATATCTATCATACAATTTTTTAAGACTGTTGGTAGATCATTTATCAAAAAAAAGTAATGGACTTAATTTACTTCCCTGTGGTACCCCTATGTTGTTTAATTTTGCCGATGATAGTGAATTCAAAATTTTGATTCGCTGTGACTTGTTGCATGAGTAATTTCAAAACCATTCTTTTCCCCTTAGACCATATTTTTAAAGTTTCTTTTAAGAACATTTCCTTGTCAATAGTTTCAAATGCTCATTTAAAATCTAAAAATACCCCAACTATAATTTCATTTTTCTCAAAACTTCTTTTCCATGTTTCTATAACGTATTTGTACTGCAATTTCTGTAGAATATTTGCAAATAAATCCTGCTTGTTGTTGTACTAAAATTCTGTTGCTTTCTATAAAATTTAAAAACTGTTCATATACCACTTTTTTCAATAACTTGTCAATATCCAATAAAACATTTATTGGTCTCAATTCATCATATCTTTAACTGTTTTTAATTTTTTGTTACAGGTGTAATATATGAACATTGGAGTAGTCCAGGAAATTCTCCATTTTTGAAGCAAGTGTATATTAGATTTCTCCCAAAATTTGTTTGTTCTAATAATTTGACTTACTTTGTTCTTATAGTATTTATTTACTTTCTTTCTTTTTCTTTTTAATATCATGATGCTATAAGGTCTAACCCGACGTCAAAGCGACGGCGACGCCTGCCGCCTGGGTTTAATAAGATCATATATTTTTGGCAACATTATTACCACGCCGCCGCTGATGGGATTATACACCGCGATTCCGCTTATAATCTGAACGGAAAGCGACGTTAAATTTTACTATAACGTCATCTTTGGCCGCAAAGGCTCTTAGTTTTATTCAAAGCGCTATTTTCTAAACAAAATAAATGGCATAATGAAATTTCGAAATTCAAAACTACACTTTTGCGCTTTTGTTCAATATGGAAATTTTCGTGTTTGCTTAAGTCGTTGATAATTCATAGTAGGTTAGGAAACCTATAATAAAACTTTGCTAAAGTTGCAAGAGGTTAAGAAGAACAAGCAAACGTCTTTATCAAATTAGAATATCAAAAGCTCGGCAATTTAGAAATTTAGACATAGGATAGCATAAGGATAGCTTGATAAATAAGGATATTACTTAGTTTTGGACAATAAAGCACGATTACTACTACTACCAATCCTTTGAAAAACTCAATTCTATTCGGAGCTCAGGCGCAGGAGTAATGTTAATATCAACCAAATAAACCAAGTCAAATTTTAGTGGCAAAATAGGATTGGCAACAGAGTAACACTAAGCAATGTTAGCATCCAAGAGCTACCAAATATTTTTCTTCAACGCTCATTTCGTCTAGAATTAATATCTCGAAAGTGAAGTTAGATTAGAGCCAAATAAAGCACATGATATTACACCCGAAAAAGCTAAATTAAATGTCTAATCTTTGTTTGGCTTAAAGGATATCTTTCACAGATAAAGATTATTTAGCTTAGATTTCAAAATTGGGGGACGTCGCTCCAACAGACCGACATGCATATATTGGTTTTAATGGAGGTTCCAACAACCATTTAAATTACGAATTTAGCAAATCTTGTTATTCTAACATTTAAGCAAACTGTCAATAATTTTAAAAAATGTTTATTTCAAAAAAGAATACGTAAACATTGTATAAATAAAAGCTTGCAAAGTTAAAATACAGTGATTTTGTTTATTGTCCATCTCCACACTATACATCACCCTCCACCGGCGTAAACAAGGGGGGAGGGGGTAATGAGGGTACTTAACCCCCCAAAGTTGATAAAAAAGTAACTTTTTTCTAAATGCAAAATTTTTTAAGAAACCAAACTGAAAAACGATTTTTTAATTGATCGCTAGCTAAAAGTTTGAACCGTATTGCAAAATTTTTGAAGAAACCAAACTGGAAAACGATGTTTTAATTGATCGCTAGCTTAAAGTTTGAACCGTATTCTATTCTCTGCCATGTGTGCTTGTACACTACGTAAGTTATTTTTCAAAAAGCTTTAAGTAAATAGAAGTAAATAAATATTTTTAAAAAAATGCACGTTTAAAGCAGGAACCAGTTTGATTTACTCTATTATTCAATATTTAGCATCATACTGGCATAAAGTTTTAATTAGTTTTTGAAGCCTTCACCCGAGCGCACAAATTGGAGCTTAAAATCTAGCAGATTAGTATATATTTAAACACCTTGTTAATCGATTTTATAAAAAAATTATATTATTCAGGTGGGAAACGCGTGAGTTTATGATATATGTAATATTAATCGTTTTATAATATTTTAAAGTTATTTTGTTTTTTACAGTATTTTAAAAGCTTTGGCGGGCAATTTGTTATAGCCATCTACTTAAAGAACATACGGATGATTTTCGCTAAGCGAGAATTCTTGCAATGTAATTGCTTTTTTATTACATACTATTACCTACCTTAAATGTGTAAGGGGACTTAATAGTTGCAATTTCATAATAAACATCGCTGAAATCGGGAGGCGTAGAAATCTCAACTTTAAGAGTCTCCAAGGGCAACACTGGTGCATCAAGCTTGTTATTGGTTTCAGTGTTATCATCAATAATTGTTGCAATGCTCTCGGATCCTTCTAGACTATCAACATCATCGGATCGACTTTGCGATGTGACAACTTCATTATTTATCTACGAGAAATAAAGATTTTTTAGTAAAAATAAAGTTTTATGCTGACCCATATAATGTTTATATGGGCCAAACTTACCGACTATTTTTGTGATTCTTAACGTAAATGGTTTCTTAATTTAATTATAATTTTACGAAACAAAGAACCGTTTACGCTAAGGAACAATTTAGTCGGTAAAGTGGGACTTGATTCCTTTGGCGAACAATTTACATTTTTATTTCATACCTGCGCTTCTGGAGAATTGTTTCCATTTCCATTATAGGTTGGAGAAGCAGGTGATGTTGGCTCCAACGCGTCGTTTAATGAAGGTGAGTCATCGTTTTGTTTACGAATAGTCACCCTGGGTTTGGCGGTTGTTTTGTATTGCCAACGACCTGGAGATCTACATGGAAAATAATTGGTATTTTATATTCAATAAAAACTCATTTGACATAAAAAGTGAAAATATGTTTAAGGTCTTTTAACTAGCTTGTTTATTATCTTTTGCAAATACTGAAAGATTATTGGTCATCTACACCGATACCGAGTTAATATTATCTGTTTGTAAATAATATTCCTTGGCTTTTTGTTTTTGTAAAACTTTGCAGCATTTCGTCTATTACATCATAGCTTCAATGATAATAATATTGAAATTTAAGCCTTGAGGGTGCAAAGATTCATAACTAACTTTCTAAAGAGGATTGCATTACCAACCCCTTTGTAGTTTTAGAAGGTTGCATGCTTACGTTAAGAGCATCAATGTTAAATTTTAACTGATTTACATGCTGTATCAGAAAAAGCTAGATATTAATAAAGGCAAATTTTCATCTTCATCCCCTCCCGATTAATGCGCCACTTGCGATGCCATGGGTTGAATGAATTTCATTGCATCTCTACTTCGCAGATTTAAAAAAATACAATGTCGATAACGTAACGCGAGGACAGTAGATACGTATAGTGACTGGTCTTTTTACGGGTCACTGTCGACTGAGAGTACCCATGCACAGAATGGGACTAACAGAAGAGACCGAATGTAGACTCTGTATGGAGGATGACGAAACAGTCAGACATGTACTGTGCGAATATCCGGCAATTGCACGTTTGCGTCAGAACACTTTCGGTAAACCTCAAATTGACTCATAAGATCTAAACAGTGTCTCACCCAAACTGATAGCCGGCCTTTTTGGAGGATTAGGCATACAGTGGTGATAAATCACACAAAAGTGAGCCACAATAGACTCACTGGTGGTCGCAGTGGAAGGGCTGCAAGGCCCGCTCACATATGAATCATCATCATCAACGTAACGCGAGATCGTTTGTTCTTCCACAAATTCTGGTATACATTTTTTTCTGCGGTGTTCCCCGTCTTTTTTTTCAGACGATGCTGCGAAATCAACTATATTAAAATGGATGGATAATAGCTTTCAACAATAGTGGATAAATATGCCAGAACTGACTTACTCTCAAGAGTTCAGTACAGGACATTTTAGAAAGAGAGCCAGCAACAACATTTGACTTACCAAACAGGAGATGCGTGTAGTGAATGGTCTTTTTACGGGTCACTGTCGAGAGTATCCATGAATGGAACTAACAGAAGAGACTGGATGTAGACTGTGTATGGAGGATGATGAGACAGTCAGACATCTACGGTACATCTACGGTGCGAATGTTCGGCTATTACACGATTACATCAGAACACTTTCGATAAACCTCAGATTGATTCAGAAAATCTGAACAGTATCGGAGCCAACCCTTTTGGAGGATTAGGCATACAGTGGTGAGAAATAACTCAAAAGTGTGCCACAATAGACCCGTGGTCGCAGTGGAAGGGCTGCAAGGACCACTCACATATGAATCATCATGAATCATCATCATCCCCCTCTTTTTGAACTTTTAGTTCACGGGCCATCGCAGCTTTCTGTTTTTCATCTTCTTATTTTAACTTAAAACCTGCCTAAATAGTTTGTTTTTATATCGTATGTTTCTGATAAAGCTTTCCTGCGGTTAGTTCTATATAAAATATATGTATATATAGGTAAGTGTTTTAAATTGTAAAAAAAAACTTAGTTAATATAGACATCTTTGGGACAAAGCTCTTGACATATTTAAAACGAGAGGGGCTGCTAGAAACTCTTGGCGTAAAGCTAAACAAGAAATTTAAGTCGTGAAAACTTTTTCTTTTACACCAAACTCAAACTAGGAGAACTAAGTGTTAAGTAATAGAATGTGCTTAAATTGCTTTGTACAAGAGCTAAGTTATAACAAGGCGCCGCGGCTGCAAGGGAGGATGTTTCCCTGGCAATGATACGCTAAATATGGAAGTTCTGTGTATTCAATATGCGGCATACATCTGTAAACTTGTTATTTTGACAAACGCTAAAATGTAACGACCTACATATAGAATGGCGACTTTAAATAGAATACTGCCTATAGCATGTTAATATTTGGGTCCGTGGAAAAAATAAAAACACGTCAAATCCGCAAAAAACTTTGGTCGGAGCTTTGAAAAGAAACCTCACATATAACTTTTTTTTAGATGGGACAACCCCACGGTTCACACCTTTTTGGAAAGTTTATAAAACAACGTCAAAAAAGACTTTTTTATAGTTTTTACTTGTAGTACCTTATATAAAAGATTATGAACAAATAAATTTATATATTTAGCGGTTTTACAACCTTCTACGTCTTCCGAAACCCAATCTCCACTCGTTTCTGTTTGCCCATAATTCATCATCTAGGCCTCTTATTCTTATTTCGCTGTCTACTCCGTCTCTACAGCTTCTCCTCCGTCTTCCTCGTTTTCTTCGGCCAGTTTGTTTCCATGCTAGTATTTGTTTGGGTAGTCTTCCATCATCCATTCTTTGTACATGTCTGAACCACACCAGTTATTTTGTTTTTTTATCATCCACTAAAGTACATTCACCCACTGTCATAATTTCTCTTATTCTTTGATTTGTAACTTTCTCTCTCTTTTTGATTTCCCTGCTGCTCTTCTCCAATAATCCATCTCCGTAGCGGAAAGCATTTTTTCTATTCTATCCTTGACTGGTCATACTTCTATTCCATATGTAATAATACTTTTTACAATGGTGTTATTGATAAGCTTTTTGTTATTATTTTGATATACTTTGTCCTCAAATTATTCCATTTAATAAAGTTTTTGCTTTTCTTCCTGGTACGTTTTGATCTTTTATAGCTTTGTCTAGTGTTATTCAGCTGTAATTTTTAGACCTAAGTATTTATACTCATCACAGGACTGAATTCAATACCCGGTGTGTCTCTGTCTTATTGAGATTAACCTCTAGTCCCCACTTATTCTACTCGTCTATCAGTTTTCGAGGTCGTCATAATACTGAGTCACCACTATGTGATCATCGGCGAGACATAAAGTATACAAGGTGGTTTTATCCTACGGAATTCCCATGTTTTGGCATTTTCTCTTCCATACTTTACTATTTCAAACATATCTTAAAGAGCGTGGGCGCGATACAGCAACCTTGTTTAAGACGTTTATTTACTTGAAAGCCTTTGGTTAGTTTTTCTTTTATTTTAATTTTTGCCGTACCTACTATTGCCGTATATCTCTTTGATGGAATTAATTTGTTCTATGCGTATGTTTGTGTTTTCTAACGCTTTTCAAATGAACAAAAGCTAAATAAAGTCTCCACCCTGTATATGTAAAATATTTTTTAGGGATTTTAAAATGAAACTTAATTTTTTTTGTTTTGCATAATACACTATGTCTAAGTTGGAATCATACCGAAAACTTTTTTATTATTACTATTATATTCTTCATAAAAAGTTTTGCAAGTTTCACAATTTAAAATACAATTAACAAATATCTGAGGGCACGGTAGTGCCTCGCCAAGTTTGCGCGCCATAACCATCTTTTCTTGAAACATTTCAGCCGATATTTGACCTACCTAAAATTCTACTTCGGAATGAGCTACGAATCTCAAAATTTGCACAGGCGTCGAATTCCATAAAGTAGTAAATTAGTTACGAAATTTCAAAAAACGTCGAAATTGTCACTCACTCACTCACTCATCTATAGATCATCAATATTCTACTGTACATTCAGACATGCTACTAAGCTGAAATTTGGCAGACTGATAGAAATAATGACCAAACCACTTAAAAAAAATCAAAAAACCCAAAATTTAAATTTACACCCCTCCCCTATACATTTAAAGCTATGTAAAAGTAGCATCGCCCACTTCCAGAAATGCTAGAGAGTTAAGCTTTGGCAGACTGATAGGAACTATAATAAAACTATAGGAAAAAATCAAAAAACCCCAAAATTTTATTTTACTCCCCTCCCCTATACATTTAAAGTTATGTAAAAGTAGCATTGCCCACTTCCAGAAATGCTAGAGAGTTGAGCTTTGGCAGACTGATAGGAACTATGATAAAACTATAGGAAAAAAACACCCCAAAATTCTAATTTACTTCCTTCCCCTATAAATGTAAAGTTATGTAAAAGTAACACTGCCCACTTCCAGAAACGCTAGAGAGCTGAACTTTTTAAGACTGAAAGACAATATGATAAAACTATATGAAAAAATTTAAAAACACCAAGATTTTAATTTACTTCCCTCTCCTATAAATGTAAATTTATATAAAACTAACATTGCCCACTTCCAGAAACGCTAGAGAGCTGAGCATTGGAATGCTGATAGAAATTATGATAAAACCATGGGAAAAATTTAAAAAGTCCAATATTTTTATTTACTCTCCTCCCCTATAAATGTAAAGTTATGTAAAAGTAACATTACCCACTTCCAGAAACGCTAGCGAGCTGAGCATTGGAAGACTGATAAGAACTATGATAAAACTATAGGACAAAATTTAAAAACACGACAATTTTAATTTATTTCGCTCCCCTATACATGTAAAGTTATGGAAAAGTAACATTGTGCACTTTCAGAAATGCTAGAGAGCTGAGCTTTGGGAGGCTGATAGGAACTACGATAAAACCATGGAAAATTTTTTTCAAAAAATATTTTCAAACTAGTAAGAACCTTTCATTTTGAAATTTGTATTGGAGAACTTGGCTTTACTTTTATCTCAATTCTTTTTACGAAATGCCATTTTCGCGTACTTGACTTTTTTTTACATGAAATGTTTTTGTTATCTCATGGTAAATAAAAAAAGTTAATAATGCCACCATTTTTATGAGTTTTTTAAATTCTAACGGATTCTGACGGTCCCAATTATTCATTTTACTTAATTACATGTAACTACAGTTAAATCTGCATTGTGAGTGTAGACATACATTTAAAAAAATTAAAAATATTTTTTTAAATGTAAATAGCGTAATTGCATATTTAAACATGGTTTTTAGTTCTGATCAACTTTTCTTTATAACAAGTTTTGATATTATCAAAAATGAAGGTAGAAATTTTGTCTACGCCTAAATAATTTGATATCTGTATTTTAGGTTGAAGAACATGCAGAAATTCTTATAAAAAATACCTTTTTTCCTAAAATTAATAAAAATTTTTCCATATGATTCTAATAAAGGTAAACACTCTGATTATCTCGGCGGCTGGTGACGGTATAAATTGGGGGGGCGGGGGGCAGATATTTAAATTGCATGAAAAATTAAAAAAAAAACTTACCGAAACAATTTTATTTTAGTATTTTCCAAACAAGCAAATAAACTAAAAACTACACCCAGTAGCTGTAGTTTTTAGTTTATTTGTTTACAGATAAAGTTCATTTGCCTTTCTTTTTTATGGCCCCGTAGAGCAACCTCAAAAATCCGACGGAATTTTAAACAGTCTATTAACTTACTAAGAACATGTCTAATTTTTGTCACATTTTCTTTATATTCGGTAATGTTTTGCCTATAGGCACTATTCAATTGGCACCTAATATCAGTCTTGCCTCGCACAGAAAATTCTATGTGGTTATTTAAATGAATACCACTAACTTTGTGTCGTTTTACCTTTTCACTAAAGTGCTTGTTATTACACATCGTGTGGAAGGGCAACGGACGTTTACGCACGATGATGATGGCCAACTGTAACTAAAACACACATTCCTCCCGCCCCCGCTAAAAAACGGATCAAATTGAAACCTTGCCCCGCGCGGCGCTGCCGGCTTTTAAACACAGATAATAAAAAGAACTATACAATCATGTCGTAACGGAAGATTTAAATGTTTATAAATAAATCAATTAAAAATAATGTTTGTTGTCTAGTTTTGGGAGGGCACTGCCCCGTTGCCCTCCTTGTAGCAGCCGCCATTGATTGTCTACATTTCAGAAAATTTGAGATAAGTATTACTGTCAGTTTGACGAGTCTGATGTTAAATGATAGTTCTGATGACATATTTTTCAAATACTCAATACCTAAAAGTGTCTCAATTTTTTCTGAGATTATGTTATTTTTGATAAAGGTTTAAAATTAACACTTTCTTAACGTAATTTATAACATCTAATTGATTTTTACATTCTTACACGAGTTCGACTTGCATGTAGGTAAAATCCTTTTCATTATTTACGAGACCAAATTTTTCCCTTTATTTTGAAGTTTTGTCTTCATCTGTCTGTCGGGACTAGTAGTAAAATGCAAAGGTAATTTACATGTCAACTGTTTTAACATGTAAAATATGAAGACCACTTTCATTTTATAACTGACATTCTGTGAAAAAAAAATTTTAATAAGTTTTTGGCGTGAAATCTGAATATGCTGGAATAGTTTGCTTAACTTATTTAGAAAAAGGTAGCTTTTCCGGTCTTGACAGATCAGATGCAATTCAAAAGAGCCCATATCACTATAATATAATTGAACAGGGTTGGAGTTAAGAAGGTTTTAAAAGACGCTAAATATGTGTGTATGGAATTGAAACTTCTCTTACCTATTAAGTTTAAACTTGTATAAGCTAGTTGATGCAGGCGAAGAATCAACGGCTGAACTCTGTACTTTAGGCTTGTATGCTCTTCTGCTAAATCCAGCATTATTCGGCGACTGCTCAGGATTGTTAACAATCTTGTTGCTGCTGACACCGTTGGTCTTTTTTCTACCATTGTACGATCTTCTGCCACTAGGAGGAGCTGCCGGGGTGACGATTTCCTCGCTGTATTGAGAGGGAGTTGTATTTTGTTGTTTGCGGTTGCCTCTACCGGATTTTTGGGTTCGTTTGGAAGAGGAGGTGGTTCTAAGATTTATGTACAGGTGGTTAGTGCTACCCTAAGGAACCGTGGTGTAATACTTTGTTTATAAGTATGTATATTGTACAAGATTTGCGTGTGTTTTAATGCTATTGGTCCCACAGAAATTTAAAGTTAAAGTTTGCCCAGCCCAAGCCAGTATACACTCAAGTGGCAATAACGGCTTCTTGTTGTGAAAATTTTTTTAAACTAAAATTTTATTTGATAATATACTTCTCAATCTTACAACATTTATGAACTTATTTTACATCTACAATTTATTTTGTTCTTTTAAGAATTTCTTGAACAAAATACTTCTTTTTCTTTGAAAATTTAAGAGGCTTAGTTTCACTTGAAGACATGCTAGTATATTTATGTTATTATTTATATACAACTTAAGCTCTAGCCTCAATATTTAAAAAAAATATTGAGGTTAAAATCTGACGACCTGGTAACATTTTATGATAAATATATAATATTGCTATATATAATTTTCATTAATTGTGGACTATACATTTTGAATATTAGTTAAGTGCAATCAAGTGCTTGGACAAAGCATGCAAATATCAATATTTATAATTTGTATCAGGTCGCTAGACTTAAATCTAATATTTGGTCTTCATCCACTAGGTTTGAAAATTATTGTAAAAAATGGAACAAAACATTCTAAATTTTAACATGCTGATAATATATTGTACACTGTATAAATCATTTAACATTACATTACTTCTACAAAAGAAGAAAACAAGGAGAAAACGTAGAAAAGAAGAGTGTAAAGAAATAAATTAGTGTAAAGTGCTTCTGTAAAAACGAAATATAAAAAGTAAAAAAAAGAAAACGGAAAATGGAAAACCATAAAATGGGGAGAATAAATATTCAGGCAAGAAATAGTAAAACAGTATAAAAATTAAATGTACAAAAAAAAACAAATTCTAGCGTCCAAAAGAAGAATGCAGTGAATAAAATTTGCGATAAAAAATTTTGTTGATATTTTTAGTCTATTACTGCATAGCTTTATTGCAATAATGTTTAGGTCTATAACGAGTACTATTATTTTTATGAAAAACTAAATTTAAAAACAGCATATTGATAAAATATCTAAAAAAGAACAAAATCTATAAAAAACATATGCAAAATAAGGGCTACCTTATAAAAAATCGACTATTTTTAACGCAAAAACCTATCAAAATAACAAAACCTATCAAAATAATAAAAATATTCTTCCCAAAAATCAGTTATTTGTTTTCTTTTTACTTAGTTTTATTGACTCACTGTATTCTTCCTTTGACGGCCGTAATACTTACTTGCTGTTTCTTGAAGACGACCTATTCTTGTTCGACTTTTTAAAGCTGGATGTGGGATGATTTGGAGTTATTTCTCTAATTTCATTGCTTGTTTCACCTAGTTGTTCTTTGGACCTAATAGTACCATCAAATAAATTAGGTAAATACTATACTTAGTAGTTTGAAAATACAGCAAATAAATAAATCTTCTATGTCTTATTAATTTAAATTTTATTTCTTAAGTATTAATTACTCTTTACTGCTACCATAAAGAATCCCACAAAAGTATGGTACTATAGACTACTACTAAAAAAAAATTGCAATTTTTGTGTAGCTTGTACGAGTGTTGACTTTTAAGTTTTGCATATACAGCTGGACTAAAACAGTAGATAATTTTTAAAGACTTTATTGTTTTTGCGAAATATTCTCCACAAAAATTAATTCAATTTTGCATGCGCTCAAACCAGCTGTCAAAGCTGTAATTCCACTCGTTTGTTGGTACTGTCAAAATTGCATTGTTGAAGGCGTCGACTGCTCCCTCTGGCGACTGAAATTACGCAGTCCATTCTTGATTTTCGGAAAGGTATAGAAATCGTTGGGACTTGGGTCTGGACTGTATGGTTTGACGTTTTCTTGGGTTAAAAATTCAATTGTTTCTTGTGCTTTGTGCGAACTTGCATTATTTTGGTGGAGGATGAATCGTCGTTTGAAGTTCGTTTTTCGAAGCTCAGCGATGATAATCGACAAACAAATAGTGATTTACCAATCGGCAGTAACATTCCTTTGATCTTCCAGAGGTATTGTAGCTACATGACCCGCTGTTGAGACAAACGACCATTTTTTTGGATACACTTTGAAAACGGATTACTTTTGTTGACTTTTCTTCACTTTGGAACACACAAACAGACGATTATTTTCGAATTTATATGATTAAGTCCACGATTCATCACCGCTGACAATGCTGTACACGTTTATCGAGCTTCCTGCCTCAAAGAGGTCTAGAGTTTTCTGACACCAATTAACTTTAGTTCTTTCTGTTCTTCGGGTAACAGATGCGGTATTCAGCGGGAAACTAATTTTCTTACCCCTAATTCTTCATGCAAAATTTTTTTCCACTGAGGTCTTTGAAATCCCCAATGAAGCCTCAATCTCGCGATATGTCACATGTCGATATTCTGAATTCTCCATGCCAACGAGAAACTATCGACAGATGTGGTGCTTCATTATCGAAAATAGAAGTCAACACGGCAAGGCATTCTTGTTAAGATAATTTCCTTCGAAAGTTGTAAAAAATTATATTCCAAAAATGTTCTCGGTTAAGTCAATTGTTCGACAGATTTGTTAACTTAAAAAATTCAAACTATATGTATTACACTGACGTTTAGGATTTAGGTTAGGTAAAGAATGACGTTAAGTTTAAGTAACGGCATTCTATCAGTGTCGCCCTCTATGTTCCTATATGCAAAATTTAAAAGACAGCTCACGTAAAACTAGCTCAAGAAAACATAAAAATAAGCCTATTTAACAGGCTTATGTTTGGTTTTATAATATCATCATAGACTCTGACCTGTTTTTAAATCGTTTTCCACTTTTTTTGTTGGTTTTTACTGGTCCTTGAGGTTGAGCGTTAAAGTTTTCTATCATAGTATTTCCTTCATATTGAATGGGGGTGGCGTCTAACTCGCGATGTTGATTTTGAATTCGGTTGACTACAGGAGCTGCTGTTTTTAAAATCCTATCAAAGTGAGATAATAAGTTAGGCTAATATAGTAATTACATTAAACCCTTTTAATAAGTCTCTAAAAGCTTTTGCCCTGTCTAAAGAAGGGTTAACAATTACTGTTAGTGTCAGTTGCCCTAGATTTGGGGATATCTTCTTATATTACTGCTAAAAATTTTGCCCAAAATAGGAAAACTCGTTAAAATGCCTTTTCGATCAACAAAGAGTGTTTTGTGTCAAAAGTTCTCCTTTAAAGCTTATTAGTATTCGCACCCTGAGGAAATTGACGGGTTAGTGTTACTACTGTAAAAACATAATCTTTTTCACGGAAGGAAAGTATCGTATTTGTGCAAAAATTACAAGTTTGACTTTTGCTACATTGTTTTAAATCTCGGCGTTGTAATATTAGAATATCTCATTTTTGTTTTCCGTTTGTCTATTCAAACATTTTGGAACAATACTTATTTTTAATTAATTAAGTTGTATGTCGATAAGAAAGGGGTAAGGGAGAAAGCTGAATATTTAAAAAATCATAAGTTGGCCAACATAGTAGCTACTAAGCTACAATTTTTTAATTTGGAAAGAATACAAAAATGTATACATACATAGTGCGGACTTAAACTGGAGCAAATTTGCTATAGCTTTAGGTTAAAGAATGTGGGCAAAATGCAAAAACACGTCGAATGAGATTTTTTAAAACTTTCCAGCAATACTGGATAAAAAAAATTGTCAGACCTTTTAAAGAGTGAAACCAACCCCTATGGCACCTTGCTGGAAAGCTTTTTTCAAAAGAAAATTGATAGTGTCATTCTTTTCTATTTTAACTAATATATCATTTTTTAGTGTAAAAAAATTAAAAAATATCGATATAATCTTAAGCGCTTAAAAATGAGTTCGAATAACTGCTTTTATTTATATTCGGAACTTTAATTGTCAAGAACGTGTTTGAAATTTTTTAAAAAGTGAACTAGTACAAAAAAAAAATAGATAAAGTACCCACTCTGTATAAACTGTACTAGAGTTAACTTGAAATATTCAAGGTGTCCCAAAAGTCCGAGTCCACCCAAAAATCTTCTGAACTATTAAAAATAATTGCATAATTGACAGTGATCGATAGTATCAAGAGACCTGTTTTATGAAGTGGTGACTGTGCCACCCCTCCATAAAACAAGTCTTTTAATGTTATCGCTCTCTGTCAAATTGGTTCAGACGAGGGGTGGCTCGATCGCCGATGTTTGTACACCAAAAGGAAATACCTACGGTATTTCCTGGTATTTCCCAGTATTTCCTCAAATTTCAATGGTATTTCCTATTATTTCCCAAGCACTTCCCGGTATTTCCTAGAATATTTCCCAGTATTTCCTGGTATTTCCCCTAACCTGTACACCAAAAGGAAATACCGATCCACCCCTCGGGTTCAGAAGATATTTGGGTGGACTCGGACTTTTGTGACACCCTGTATGTGTACATCATTTCTTACCTTACACTGGGTGTTGGTCTAATATTATTTCCTTTGGGTTGAGGTTGACTAAAGACTTGGGAAGTACTTTGCAGTACTTGAGCGTACTTTCCGTTAATATAGGTGCCGATGACTCTGGTTTCATAAGAGGTCATCACTCCGTCTTTGGCCATCTAGACAAAAATTAAGTAAGAACAGGGTGTCCCAGCATTCCGTGGGTTTGGCTTTTGTGAGTTTATTATTCGTAATAGTGCAAAAGTATTAAGTTACTATTTATAGTAAAAAAGTCGGGGCTTATTTTGGTGGTTCTAAGATATTTATACAAGGTGTGCCAAAAAAGTTACAAAAAATTATTTGCAAAAAAATTGAATTTGATTTTATTGTGCAAATCTATGTTGGTATGGTTAAGATAATAATTTAGAATTTTTTTATTTTTATTATGGACCACTATAAAAGAATAATTGACATTTGATCAATAACAAAAACTATAAACTATTTTTAAACCTAACCTGTAGAGTTTTCGATAACTTAAAAGGTTTCTTTCTTAAAGGCAGCAATATCTGACACTATACCATGGAAGGTGGGTTTTGGGTTATAAAGGCCGTTTTGGTTAAATAAATATTTTTAATAATTATTCTTTGTCTCTAACACCCCAAGTAGAATTCTGGGTGCGCATCTGCAAGCAAGCTTGGATAGTTTTGAAGATATTATCAGAAAAACAATTATAACATGTTATAAATAATAACACTGGTAAACAGAAATCTACTTATTTGTTGTGACATAAAAGTGTTTATTATATAAAAATTGCTTAAAAAGCCGAAAATAGATTTCTAGCTAAATGGCATTCTGATTTGTAAAAAACAACGGTAGATGTATTATTATTTTTTTTTTTTTTTTTTTTTTTTTCACGCCTGAGCGGTAAGGTTTTTCTAAGGAATTTGTCACCGGACCTATAGTCAAGGTTACAAATCCCGCAACAAGTATCTTCGGACGATATGGCACGTCCCCAGTATGACAGCTTTTTGTGCGGAAGCTGTGATGTTTCTTACATTTACATCTATGGTAAGGCTTTTAAGGTTTTTAAGAAAGTTTTTTTCCACTAATCCGTTGGCAGAAATTATAAATGGCAGGATATCCACATTTTTCAGATTATAAAGATGTTTCAGCTCGTGACGAAGGTCTTGGTATTTAATCACTTTTTCGGTGTATGATTTGCTAATATTTTCGTCAAGAGGAATGGCGACGTCGATTACTTGGGCAGTTTTAGCAGCTTTATCAATGACAATTATATCAGGTTTGTTATGAAGCACAGTTCTATCAGTAACTATTGATGTATCCCAATAGATTTTAACATTTTGATTCTCTGCCACTGGTTCTGGATTATATTTGTAATAGGGCTGGTTAGTGTTCTTTAGCTTATACTTGCTACAAAGGTTACTGTGTATAATCTTCGCGACGTCGTTGTGTCTATTAAGGTACTCCTTGGGAGCGATAACACTGCATCCGCTGATTATATGTTGTATTGTCTCTTGTTTTTGACCACATACTCTGCATGTTTCATTTTGGATGTTTTCTTTTAGTATATGTTTTCTGTATGACCGTGTTCCCATCACTTGATCTTGGATCGCTAACATTAGACCTTCGGTTTCCCTGGTTAGACCGCTTTGTTTTAAGAACAGACAGGACGAGTTCGAATCGGCAGCTTCTTGTCTGAGTCCTGCTGCATATCTACCATGTAATACCTTGGAGTTCCATTGTTCTTCCCAAGGTGTGGCCGTCTCATTTTGTTCCCTTTCAGAGAGGTTAAGTGGTGTATAGCCTTTGTCCTCTCTTGCGATTGCTATGTGCAGTGCATCAGTGCTTTCCATAAAAAATTTCCTTAATGATTTTTTTGTCTTAGGTGCCCATCTCGGAGCGAGATCAGCCCCCTTCCTCCGCGGTTTCTGGAGATGTACAATCTGGCGACAGAAGAATTTGGATGCAGTGCACGGAACGAGGTAAGTGTTGTTCTTATAGAACGGTCCAAAGCTTGTAGGTCGGTTTCACTCCATTTTAGCACTCCAAAAGTAGCTGTAACGACAGGGATTGCCCATGTGTTTATAGCAATGATGGAGTTTCGGGCGTTAAGTTCTGTTTTTAGCAGCAGCTTGAGTCTTCGCTGTAGCTCCTTTTTCACCCTGTCTTTCATTTCTGCAGCATCTATATTTAAAGCTTGTTGGAACCCCAGGTACTTGTATGTTGCTCTTCCTGTGTTGTTTATTAGAGTGCCATCCATTAGTTCTGTTCTCTCACCTTCTTGAATTTTCCCTTTCTCTACATGTAGTACTGCGCATTTATCAAGCCCGAACTCCATTCTGATTGATCGACTGAACAACGCCACAAGCTCCAGCTGTCCTTGGAGCTGACTTTTTCCTTTTGCGTAGCATTTAAAGTCATCCATGTATAGTGAATGTGAGAGCCTCACTCCATTTGGTCTGCCGATATTATAACCGTACGTGCTGTTGTTAATAATATGACTTAGTGGGTTCAGTGCTAGGCAGAACCATAACGGACTGAGGCTATCACCCTGAAATATTCCCCGTTGGATACTTAGATGTTCAGTGCAATATTCGACATCACCTGCCTTTACCCTTAAGCATGTTCTCCATTGTGCCATCGCGTGCTCAAGGACTCTGAAGGTATTAGCGCTTATCTTGTAGATCTGTAGAACCTTTAGGAGCCAACTATGCGGAACGGAATCAAATGCTTTCTGATAATCGATCCATGCTACTGATAAGTTACGTTATTTTACTCTGGCTTGGTTGGTAGCAATGGCGTCGATTACAAGTAGTTCTCTGGTTCCTTGAGATCCTCGCTTACAGCCTTTTTGTTCCATTCCCATAAGGTTATGTCTTTTTATGTGAATCTCCATTTTTCTAGCGAGAATCGTCGTAAAGAGCTTATACAGGGTAGGGAGACAGGTTATTGGTCGAAAGTTTTTTGGGTGGGAGATGTCTGGCTTTTTGGGCAGCATTGTTGTTAATCCGGTTGTGAGAAATTCAGGTAGTAGTTCTGGTGTTAAAAGAAAATCATTAAAATATGTCTTTAGTTTTGAATGAGTAGCTGTGAACTGTTTCCACCAATAGTTTTGTATTTTATCCGGCCCAGGAATTTTCCAGTTAGGTGCTGTTTTAATTGCATTCGAAACATCGGCTTCCGTCACTACGATGTCATCCATATTGGGAACATCTTTACACAGTTCTTCAATTTGTTTGATGAAGTACGCACCTGGGTCATGATCGACTGGATAAGTCCAGATTTTTTTCCAGAACTCTAGCATTTCTTCGGCGTCTGGTGGTTTATTTTCGGTCTTCACATTTTCTTGTAGCTGCCTGTAAAATAATCCTTGGCTTTCATTGAACATTTTATTGTCCTTGAATTTTTTTGTTCTTTTATTGTACCTTCGGATTCTGGCGCCCAGCGCTTTTGCTTTCTGCTTTAATGTATCCATGTACTCGGAAAGCTTTCTTTGATAGTCTGGAGCCGATTTTTTTATTTTGGCTTGCTTAAGGATTGGTGTGATTTTCTTTTGAAGCTTTTTTGTCACTTCTTTTGGACTTTTGGTGAAGGCCTCAATTTTCCCTATTACTTTTCTTATGTTGGTTATTTTGTTTTCCAGTCTTTTTTTCCAGGGGGGGGTCGTTTCTGTTTCTTTTTGTTTATTTTGTGTAACATTTAATTTTTTATTTTTTGTTTCAGGTCTGACAGTGTCGATTACCGTAGCCGCAGCGCAGTACACAAGCTCGTGAATATCAGTAATGGACTCACATCGTTCAACATAGCGGGTGAGGATATGGTTAATTGAGGTCACAGCGTTTTTTATCACAGGTGAGTACCCAAGTTTTCTTAGGACAGGCCTTTGACATGGGTCTGTTCGTTGATAAGTAAACAGAAGTTCATTGAGTTTTTTTTCCAGACTGTCATCATGCATCGGTCCTACAACTGGCTCCTCGAGGGACTCCGGTTCCAGTTGGTTTGCAGTGCCCACTGCTTTTGGGTTGATCGTCGTATTATTTGATGGTATATCGTCTTGTTGTGGTGCCATTAGTGCATCGACCTCGCTTCGCAGGGTCTGAATTTCGGCCTCAGATATTGCTTTCCTGCGCATGATTGATCTTAATTGGTCGGAGAGTCTTTGTGCAGTTATCTGTGGGTTGGGATATATTTCGTGCCATACTCTGTGGAGTTCGTCTCGGTAAAGTGTTTTTTGTGTTTCGTTTTTTGTTGCTTGGAGGTACGCGCGTACGAGGTTAATGTTCATCTCTCTTGTCCAGCGCGTACGCCCTCCTGGTCGAGCCGGGTCGACGGGTCGCTGAGAGTCAGCGTCCAAGTCTTCGGCTTGTTCTTCATTATTCCTAGGACTTCTGGGCCTTACGGTTCCGTTTCGCAGAGTAGTGCCGTTCGCTTCACTTTCATCTGCTAGGGCTTGGTCAGGTCTTCCCCCAGATGTAAGCCCAGCATCGGGGGCGGGTTCCGAGGCTTCTTCATTATCGAGAGCATTTCGAAATCTCATAGCTGAATGGATTGCTAGTCCAGACAGCTAGTTGGGTACCTTTTTAGCATCCCCCTACCACTATAGTGGTCGTACCCGAAGGGTTAAGCTCTGATCCACAGCCGCCCCTAACCTGGAGTACAGTCGCTGTTGGCAGGCCGGTCAATATGACTCAGACGCCTGCTCGCAAGACACAGCTCATATGCCTCGAAGTGTGCAATGAGCCAGTGGCTTTTCTTGCGCCCCTTTAAAGCAGGGACTACTGAGTAGGGTGCACTACCCTTGTGCATGTACATTATTTCTAGGTCTTTTCCTCTTATTCGTGTGGTCCCTGACCTTTTAGGGGTATTGTGGGGGGGCAGGGCTCTCACTACCTGCCGGGAGGATAGTGTAGGTCATTCCCCCCGATGACAACTGGGGAGGCGGTGTCGTCACTCACCGTTCACAAGCATCTGTCACCTGCTTGATACCCCTGCCTTGTATTATTATTATTATTATTATTATTATTATTATTATTATTATTATTATTATTATTATTATTATTATTATTATTATTATTATTATTATTATTATTATTATTATTATTATTATTATTATTATTATTATTATTATTATTATTATTATTATTATATGATTAATTTTAACGTCATAGTCATCGATGTTTTTCGGTTATCTGGTGGATTCGTTTACCGTTGTTTTTAGGAGTAAATATTTAATTTTATTTAAAAAAATAGGAACTGGGGTGGCTTTGTGACAGATACAAGTACTTACGGTTATAGGGATTTCGTTTCTTTAAAATTAAACTAGTTAACAAATTAATATAAGTTTATGCTAGGTTTCTTTTGTCACAAAGTCATCCCATCCATATATGCAGGTGAAATAGTGATATAGTTGTAAATCTTTGGTTATTCAAATGTTTAAAATATTTTTTGGGATTTTAGTAGCCGAAAAATATAAGTTTGTAACGAAACATTAAAAAATATAATTGTTTTGTATAAATCCTAAATAATCAACAAAAACTATCAAAAGTAGCCTTTGTACAACTTAAAAAAAATAGTTAAAAAAAACAATTTTGTTTCTATGATGAAGTAGGTACACCCAACACGGAATAGTATTATGTTTCCTTAATTGTATTAAAGTTTAAGTATCCATGCATTTTATTATACCGGGTGTTCCAAGTTAAGTGTCCACCATTGCTAATTTTTTTATTATTAAAGATAGAAATTTTGATGCTCTTTAAGATAATTAAATCAAAAAAAAATAGGGCATTGCTTTTTGCAGTCTCAAGTTTTTTAAAAAAGCATTAAAAAATAATAATTCAGCACACTGTTATTTATAGTTCTATATATTTTACAATTTTAAATAAAAATGTTGTTTTTTTTTCCTAAAGATATTTTAAATTCAAAATTTCGCATTGAAATATTATTTGATAGAAAGAAGTCCTAGCGTAATTTATTTTATTTATTATTATTATTATTTTTTTAATTATAAAATACAGGGTGTTCAATTAAAATTTATTTTATGTTTTTTAAAAAACTCGAAAACGCTCGATTTTTTTTTTGATTTAAGCATTTTTAAGAACGTCAAAAATTTTACTGGTTTGCTAATTTAAACTTTTTTCTAACTTTAATAATAAGAAAGTTAGCAATGGTTAATACTTAACTTCGAACACTCTGTATATAATACCGTCTTTTACACAATTTAAACATAAATAATTTTTTAAGCCTGAACATGCTTCACTATTAAAAAACAAATGGGCCAATTTTTTTTCGCTCTCTTAAATCTTCAGAAAATACCAATGTATGTACAACACTAAACAATTTCAGTATTTGGTGGGTGTGCTTTCGGGCTGTTCGGCCGTCGTCGTTGGAAATTCGTTCTCGACGTTTCGCCATCTCGAGTGGATGGCATCTTCAGGAGATGTTGACTGTTTGTCGGCTTTAAAATTTAACATCTCCTGAAGATGCCATCCACTCGAGATGGCGAAACGTCGAGAACGAATTTCCAACGACGACGGCCGAACAGCCCGAAAGCACACCCACCATTGGACGATGGCCGCGAAAGCCTTTCACAATTTGTAATTTTAGTATTTGTTTTTGAAACCAATGACTCCTACATTATCAACCAAGGGCAAAATTTTAGGATTCTAAATAAAATTAACCTGACGTTGCATGTTAAGGGAAACCAGCAGCAGTGACCATATAGACGTTTTTAAATTTAAAGTTTGCTTAAAGATTAAAATAATTGATAGATTTTTGTGTTGGGGTTTTATACATAATAGCACTTTAAACATTTACATTAAAACACATAAGCTTTTAATGTTTACATTTTTTAACAATAAATGTTTATCGCTTTCGATGGCTCTGCTTAATTTATAACTGTTCTGTTGTTTACTTTCTAAGATATAATGGTATTCCATATAAGGAACTTATTTTATATTTGGTACTCTTCCTCTTATATAACTATTTTATTTTACGCGGTCCTTACCATTCCCTCAATTTTCGACACAAGCCCGGTGGGATGAGCGACAGCGTCCTGTCGCTTAATGGGCTTGGGTTCGATCGAGGCTCTCGGTCTCAAATTTAATCTGGAACTGGGCCTCAAATTTATCAACTTGTAGGTTTCCTCGACAAATTCGGAGGGTTGTCTTGATAGAAAATCGTATTCGGGTTCGCCGATGTTATTTCCTGTAAGGAGTGTCAGAATGTAATTTTTTTGAAAATAAGGTTTAAAGCGGTTGCCCACGCCGAGCGATACTATAATATATACACGAGCTACCCTATAATAATAGTTATGGGCCTGTTAAATCTGTACTATATATTATAGCATCCATCGCTTGTCGTGGCCAACCGCCTTTATTCGATTAGAAAGATAAATGAAAATATAAAAATATTATTGGTAAAATATTTTTTGTTACAAAGTGGTAACTTCAATCTCTGGTGTTTTTTCTATAATTTGTGTACTTTAAAGAATTAAAAAAGTACTTTGAATTTCTTGTTAACTTTTCAAGGATTTAAGTAATACTTTAAAAACTTATATATAATATTTGTTTAAATTTAAAACTAGTAATCATATTACATCAATGAAGTCCTTGGCATAGTAACAATCAGCCACCAGGTGCTTTATTCTGTAAAGGTTCTAAGTCCAAATTATACGCATCTGTAATGACGTCATTTTTGTTTATCTTTGTTTAGTATATTATAAACAGCGGTGACAATAAACTTAAAAAAAAAAGTAGTATCTATGATTAATTAATTTTTTTAGGTGGTAGGTAGGTAATTGGTTATGAGAAGTATCCGTCACTGTCAATCAAAACAATTGATTGGCAAAAATATCTACGCCATACGTTTTTTCTCACCTGGTGACGTCATTACAAATGCGTATAATTTAGACGATACCAGGAGTTAATGTTCACATCAATCCACGGCAGGGCTATCAAAACAGACGGGCCACGATCCTCCACTTTGTTGACGTCACATCGGGGGCTGACTTTTTTTTAATGGTTACGTCACGACACAGCTGATTGTCTTTAAAATATTGAAGATGGAATGACGGTTCATGAATATTTGATTTTTTTAAAAATAAAGCCGGTTTTGAGATTGTTTTTACTATATTCTTGCAGAATATTCTTTTTAAATGTATGGTAATCCTTAATTTTTCAGAACCGCTTCATAAGCTCGTACTAAAATTAAATTTAAAACAGAAGCGAATGTGATAAACACAGATGACAAAGTCAAACACATGTCAAATATAACGTTTGGCATGCGTTACATGGCGTGTAATTTGAATTCAAAATAAGGAATGCTAAATCTTGAAGATTTTAACCTTTTAATCATCTTGCATCCTTACAAAAGTTTGGTGGAATATGAGGATGGTGTGAATATTTTACCGAAATTTAGCGGAAATTTGTAGTGCCATTTTGAAAATATGATAACAAAACGTCTGACAGCTGATTTTTTTAGGGTCGTGGCCTGTATTTTTTTGTTGGCCATGTCCACGGTTATCATTATCAGGTTAAAGAATCTTACTTTAAACTGACGCGTAAGAGATCATCTGCTTTGTAATAAGAGAACTCTGAAGTGATATTTCTATTGAAAACATATCAAATTAATGTCAGATGTCTGATTTCGACCAATGGTAACCGTGGATTGATGTGAAACTTCACTACCGGGTAGCTATTTTGGGTCTTGAACGATGTGACCATCCACATCACACGCCTTGACCAATAGCAAACTTTGAGCGGTCGCGTGTTGTGCAAAATGACTTGTCTATACAAATGGCATAGTCGCCCTCTTTTTAGAGTGAAATTAACGCGTTTGAAGAGAAATCTGTTTTGCTGCTTCGTACCGACTGAACGTTTCTCGGTCGGATCGTAGGAGAAGCATGTGCAATGGAGGTCTTTTCGCATAGCACGTGACGACTCGGAGCTAATTTAAAGCTTGCCATTGGCCAAAGCATGTGATGGAAACTATCACATCGTTCAAGACCCAGACTAGCTACCTCGGGAGATATTTAACAGAATCAAGCATAACCAGGTGTCAGGTTAGTTTAGGAGTAGGACCGTTAAGTTGCAATAGCTATTTTATCTAATTTTTTTTATATTAGAATATCCCACTCTAAACAGAGATCATAGAATAGGTAGCGATTGAATTTTATAAAAAACTAAGATACAGAGTGGGTACACCACGCATTTGAATATTATTGAACAAGCTGATATTTTGGCTGAAATAGCAGGGTACTCATAGACAACCCTTTAGGTAGCCTAATCTAGAGTCCCTATATGTTGACATATTTTTTGATATATAATCAAGGCCAACACAAAAATAGAGGCCACGACCCTGAAAAAATCACCTGTTCTCCCGGGGCTGAATTTTACATTGGGTCTTATGGGAGGTCAGACGTTTTTTTATGATATTTTCAAAATGGCACTACAGATTTCCGCAAAATTTCAGTAAAATATTCTCAGACACCATCCCGATATTCCGCCAAAGGGTTGTAAGGAAGCAACATGATTAAAAGGTTAAAATCTTCAAGATTTAGCATTCCTTATTTTGAATTCAAATTACCCGCCATGTACCACATGCCAACTGTTATATTTGACATGTATTTGACTTTGTCATATGTGATTGTCACATTCGCTTCTGCTTTAAACTTAATTTTTGCGTGAGCTAATGAAGCGGCTATGAAAAATTAGGGCTTACTATACATTTAAAAAAAAATTGTTCTGCCAGAATAAAGTAAAGACAATCTCAAAAACGGCTTTATTTAAAAAAAAATCAAATATCCATGAACCGTCATTCCAACTTCAATATTTTAAAGACAATCAGCTGTGTCGTAACGTGACCATCAAAAAAAAATCAGCCCCGGATGTGACGTCAACAAAGTGGAGGATCGTGGCCCGTCCATTTTGATAGCCCTGATATAATATATCCAAATATGTCAACATACAGGGACTCTAGCCTAATCAAACCTTGATTTTATCACGGCCTTGTGAAAATAATGGAGATTCAGCTCCTGTTACCTTTTTCTTGTTTTTGTTAAAAAAACAAAGAAAATCCCGGACTTGAAAATGAAAAAAGTAATGTTTTAAGACCCTAAACAGTTTCTTAAACTTTTTAAAAACTGAAAAATACAAAAACAGCGGTTGACAATCACTTGACATTTTTAACCCAGATACGAAATTTCAAACGAAAAACGCCAAAAGAGCCATTTTGGATTTGACGCTCTAACTTTGGTCAAATCGTGACTCTAAGCAAGGTTTTTATACATTTACACAGGTTGCTTACAAAATTTAACTAGTCATGTAAACTTAACTGGACAAACAAATGGTTTAAGGCAACCCGGTGACGTGAATTTTTTAATCTGATTAAAGTTGGCGAGTCAGGTTCAATAAACCTTCAAATATTATAGGTAAACTGTGGAAAAGTTTAAAGATCTTGACTCTAGAAGTGCATAAAATATTGTATAAATCACGTGACAAAAGTATTTTTTTATTTCTCGACGGTCATGCTAAAAAGCTCATAATATATAATCGCTTTAGTCCCGAGGTATACATATAATGACTATATTTTTTTTCAACCAACTTAAAAACGAGCAGCTTATGTACAGGGCAATTTTTTTTTACTGGTACACTAGGTAATTTTTTAACTATTGGAAATATACAGGCGTTTAATTGATTGATAAATTATGGCTATTTTAAGCTGTAAAACCGGAAGTGGCTTGTAGCTATAAAAAATAAAGTTGCTTGCCAGTACTGAAGCCGCTTTCTAACATCCCACTCTCTTATTTCTTTCGCATCTGTGGCTTTAGGTAATCCGAAGCAGTGTTGCTAGATGTACGATAATTATCGATTTTGTACGATAATATAATGAATGTACAATGTACGATAGTAGCTATGCGATAATGACCTTTTGTACGATAATTTATAAATTACAACTAAAAATCCTGCAAAATGTCGTCGGCCTACCTTAGGTAGGCTGTGCTAAAACGTCGTAACCCAACTCAACAAAATTTTACAGATATAAGAAAAGTTTGAAGCAAATTACATAAGGTAAGCATTATGCGACTTATTTTAAATCGCGGGAATGGCCGTTTTATTTTTTTTTTTTATTGCGAGGATTTAGCAGCATATAACTATGCATAATTACTAACCTATGACGCAAAAATATGAATTTTTTTTGTGGGTTACGACGGCGACCGACGTTTCAGAATTAGGGTGACGATATGTAATGATGTTTTAGTCATGAAATCTTACAATATTTTTAAAGTAATGATAATAAATGATACGCTAAATAGACATATGTTATCTTCCCAGCAAGTACGTTTAGAACAAGGCTGTAAAAATTTCAAACCCAGTTACAAAATGTTAAAATGCATGACGTCGGCCAACCTTTATCAGAAACAAACCAATCGGATTCAGACTGTAGAAATATACGAATCTGACGATGACATTATATTTGAAGAAACATAAACGTTTTTTGTATTTATACCTATGAATATATGTAAAATAATCATTTTATGAAAATAATACTTGTTTTTGTTCAATATAAAGATATGTAAATCAATTTTAAAGTATTTTAACCCCTTTTTCGAAAATTTATTAAGCAGGAATGTTTGTTTTTAGGTATCGATATTTTGTACGATAACGTACGATAATTTTAAACGGCTCATGCGATAATTCTCTTTGTGACGTATAACAATACTGATCCGAAGCAAGGCTCCGGTCTCACCAGCGTTGATTCTGCTCCCGCCCTGGCTAGCGCATCCTTTTTTTTCTCAACCGCTGCGAGCCGGCCGTATGTCTTTTCATTTAGATAAACTACCAACCTGCTTTAGGGCTTGTAGGCAATTCCAGACTAGCCTAGATTTAATTTTTTGTAAGCTTAGTGCTTTTAGAATTGATAAACTATTTGAGACGATTTTGATGCTTTTGTTAAAGGGGCACCTGCGGGAATGCTCTCTAATGCATTCTATTTCTGCTTCCGATTTTTTCTGATATTTCAGCATATGGGCTTGTCTCAACCGCACGCATTTCTCTATTTAGTATTCGTGATTTCTAATTGAGCGCGGGTTGTAAACTGCATATGTGAGTGTAAACAATTAGCTCTAAACACAGCCACTTTATCGGATATTAAATCCTATACGTTGGATTAGGTTATTTTGGTTTGGTCATGTCCTTTTCGTTATGTTGTCCTCTTTTTTTCACTCTTATAATTAATAACTACGCGAACGGCTCGTTTTCGTTCAGTGGGCGGTAACTTGTACTGTTTTACAGTTCTCTTTTTTTTTCTAATTGTGGTTTGAATTCAAAGCTTGGCATGAGCCGATTTTCATGGAGATAGATAGATAGCACCCACTTTATTTCTTGTTTTACATCGGTCTGTATAACATACGTGGTCAGCCTTTATTTATATCTAGGTTTGAGAATTACAAATACCTTGAATTTAAAGTTTTATTCTCCTTAAGGAGAACTTTGAAATGACATAACAAACCACTCAGTGGTCGGAATTATTAACGCTTAATTTTCAAGCTTGAAGTTTAGACAATGCTTGACATGCTATATTTTTTATTTATTCTAATCCATTTTAGAAAGTTTTCAAGCTTTTCAAACTAAGAAAACAAATTGACAAAAATAATGCCGGGTCAAAGCTAATTATACTTATCTTACTGGGTGTTTTTTAGTCATAAGTAGCTTTTCGGGCTAGATAGGTAAAAAGTATCAAACTAAGTTTAAAATTTCCTACCAGAATAGTTTTCTAGGCTTGTCATTTTATACAAGATTTTAATGGGAAATTTGTCACCAGTTTTTACTAAAAGGTCTACAGTGCTAAGTGCTACAATCCTAGATCTACGAGTGTAGATTTTGATTGAAGGTTTAACAAATTCTTTTCGTGAATGCAATAGTTTCTAAAATTTTTATAAATTGTTCATAAATACCTTGCTATATGGGTATATATCTTTTTTCGTTGTAACAAAGACATTATTTCCACACAAAGGTTAGGAATAAATAAAAAGAATATAATATATTTTTTAAAATGGTAGCCATAATTAAACCTCCAAACGTCACTAGGAGAAGTCCAATAAAAATGGTGTAAGTGTTAGCCCACGGATAGAAAAAACGCTAAAGGCAGTGGACTGTAAATATTTTAATTAATGATATCGCGAGCAAACATAAATGTATTGATATGAATTACGAAATAATCAGACGTCCATAGGTAAAATTGTTGGAACCACACAACGGTAATCAGATAAGTGCACTCACCTCCTTTGCAGCCAAATTCTCCTCGTTCAAAGGTGCCCCCGAATGATCTAATGATGTCACCACGTAGCTGAAGGGTTGAAGTTTCTAGTTCTATGCTTCAGTACACAAAATTCGAGCACTTTCAGGTGTAGATATTTGAAATAGTTGGAGAACGAAAATTAACACGCCTTTTTCTCTGGGCGATTGACAAGGATCTCACTGGTTGTTGGTGCGCATGTCCAAATACGCGGAATGCGCTTTGTCCTTCATACAGTTGTGTGTTTTTAAAAATATATATAAACAACCGCGAAATTTAGCGGGAGCTAACATAACTGCCCTCCAAAACACACAAATTTAGAATCTCAACCGGACAGATATAGATATAAGAAAAGAATCGACCGATAAATATAAATGAATGAAAACAGATAAGTATCGTAAGTTTATTTAGATATAACGAAATCCCGAAAAAAGGCAAAACAAACAAACAAAAAATTCAAAAAAAATAAAAAATAAAAAAACCTATTGTAATACCCGGTAAAAGGTAGAAAATTAAAATTACTTTTAATTTGGCAAGAGGCACAGTTTTACAACTGGCCGCTTATAAACACTGGTAACCGTTTTTACCGTCGCAACACGCACCTGACCGTCCCCGCCGGGATGCAGTTCGATGACCCGACCGACCGGCCATTTCAAAGGCGATTGAATGTGATCACTTGTTATGATAACCAAATCATTTAATTTGATATTTGGGGACAAATCAGTCCACTTGTGTCGCTGTTGTAGCGTATGCAAATACTCTATAGAATACCGTTTCCAAAAATCATTATGTAGTTTTTGGATTAGTTGCCATCTCGAGAGCCGATTTAGGGGAACCTCGGACAAATCTGACTCCGGAATTTCTGAATTAAGGGGTTCAAGTGTCAAAAAATGCCCAGGGGTAAGAGGTTGAAGATCGTGTGGGTCTGAAGAGGCAGGAGATAAACGGCGACTATTCAGTACGGCTTCTATGCGACAGGTAAGGGTGGACATCTCCATGATAGACAACTTCTGGTCGCCGACAACTCGTACAAAGTGAGTTTTAAAACTTTTGACGCCAGCTTCTGCCAGGCCATTGAAATGTGGACTGAGAGGAGGTCCCAGATGCCAACGAATAGAAAGTCTGGTGGCAGCACTTCTTGCGTAATCCAGTAATTGGTTACGAAACCCTATAAAATTACTGCCTTGATCTGACCAGCATTGCGTCATGCTTCCGCGTCTGGAAATGAATCGATGGAATGCACCTACGAACCCTTCGGTGGACAGTTCCATGGTTAATTCCAAATGCACGCAATGTGTGGCCGTACAGACAAACACACAGACATACGATTTGAAAGCTTTACAACCACGGTAACGATGAGGAATCACAAAGAAAGGTCCACAAAAGTCGATAGCTACACTCGAAAAAGGTTTTAGTTGATTGATTCGATGAGCGGGAAGTGAACTCATTATGGGCGGTCTATAGGGTTTAGGGTTGATTCTAAAACATTGCAAGCACTTGGATATGGTTCTTTGAATTGCCCGTCTGGCAGATAATATCCAAAATTGCTGTAAAAGCAGATTATGTAATGTTTTAAACCCAGGATGAAGATATTGTCGATGAGCGGACTCGATAAGAAGAGTAGTTAAATGATGGTCACTCGAAAGTAAGACGGGGTGTTTTGCAGAATAAGACAAAAGGTCAGATTTTTGTAATCTGCCACCGACTCTAATGATATTATTCTCATCAAGAAAAGGTGAAAGTTTTCGCAAAGGTTTCGGTATTGGTTTATCCTTAGATAACGCGGAAAAAAGCTCAGAAAAACAAGAACCTTGCACGCGTTTGATAAGAAGGTGTAACGCACTTTGCATCTCACCGGTGGTAGGAAAAACAATATTCTCAAAAATAACTTTTTGGTCCGGCGGCTTAGTGGGTTTTTGATAGGAATGGTTTTGAAAAAGGTTAACTATTCGAAGGACATAACAAATGATACGTTGAATTTTTGATATAGAGGAATATTTGATAAGAAGCTGATCTAAGAAGTTGACATCAATTATCGCATTGCAACAGACCTTTGGCTTTTCCTCCAGATTAATATCTCCGAAATCAATCGGCATTTTTGATTTATGAAAATCGGGCCATTCGTTTTCGGGAGACCACAAAAACGACGGTGCGTTCCACCACATGTCATGTGACATGAGCTGTGAAGGGGTGGCCCCTCGTGACGCAATATCGGCTGCATTCAAAGCAGAAGGAATGTAGCGCCACGAGTTTGAGGGAATGATTTCTTGGATTCTACTGACTCGATTTCCAACAAAGGTTTGCCAGCGATTAGGAGGGGATGAAAGCCAGTGCAATACGACTTGCGAATCGCAGAAAGTAACGATATTTGTAAAAGTTATTTTTCCCTCATAGCTAGATAAAACGAAGTCAATTAATTCGCTTAAAAGAAATGCACCTAGGAGTTCTAGCCTAGCCAAAGTTTGTGACTTTATAGGCGCGACCCTAGATTTTGCAGATATGAGAGAAACAGATATATTGTTTTCCTCTTCTACACGAAAATATACGACGCCTGCGTAGCCTCGAATTGAAGCGTCACAGAAGCCGATGATTTGACAGGTATTGGTTTTTGACAGTTTGATTTGTCGGGGTAATTGAAAATTGGAAAGAAGCGGGAATTCAGAACGAAGTTTGTTCCAAGAGTCGATGATAGAAGAATCTGGTTCTTCGTCCCAGCCTATTTTCGATATCCACAACTGTTGCAAAATAAATTTTGCTTGTAGCAACAAGGGACAAAGAAAACCTAAGGGATCGAAGATTGTCCCTATGATAGATAAAATAGAACGTTTGGTTGGGGGTTTGTCCTTCATTCGGCATTGATAAGAAAAAATGTCGTTTTTTGGATGCCATTGAAGTCCTAAAACTTTGATAAAGTGGGGTTCCTCCTTGTCGAAAGAGAGAGGCATTTGACGATCGGACTCTGGGAATGTTGCCAATAACTCAGGACAATTGCTTGCCCATTTTTTAAGTTCAAATCCTCCCGACTTCAACAAATCATTGAGTTCTGTTTGAAGGGAGAGAGCTTCAGAAAGCGAAGGGCTAGTTCCCAAGATATCGTCGATATAGATTGACGTTTTTAGAACAGTACTAGCCATAGGAAAACGTTCCTTTTCTCTCTCTGCCAGCTCATTTAAGGTACGCATGGCTAGAAAAGGTGAGCATGTCATGCCAAAAGTGACAGTAGAAAGTTCCCACACTGAAAGTGGGTCCTGTGGAGAAAACCTCCACAATATCCTTTGATAAGGACGGTGATAAGGATTGATAAGGACTTGACGGAACATCTGTTTGATGTCAGCAATGTAGGCAATAGGATTAAGACGAAACGTAAGGAGTAAAGAAGCAATATCTTTTTGAAGTTTCGGTCCAGATAACAATGTGTCATTGAGACTAATATTTTTTGGGGTGACTGCTGAACAATCCCAGACTACCCTTAATTTTGTACTCAAGCTTTCCGGCTTTAATACGCAATGATGGGCTAAAAAACACGATACGTCGACCTTTGGTTGACTAGATAAAACTAAACTCATATGATTAGAATCGATATAGTCTTGCATGAAACTTGAATAGGCAGTGTACAGATCAGGATTTTTGATTAATCTATTTTCTAGAAGTAAAAATCTACGATAAGCTTGCGGATAAGTATTTCCTAGGTCAGGGTTTATTTTGTCTTTAAACGGAAGATCTACCATGAATCTACCGCTCGGTTGCCGTACTACACTAGCAGTAAAAATTGATTCTGCCTGTTTTTCTTCCTTTGATAAGATTTGTTTTTTAGGCAAATGTTCGATTTCCCAAAACCTAGGGAGAATGACCTCTAAAGGAGGTGAATGACTCGTTAAAAAACAACTGGTTCGTTCCGTAAGACTACCTACTTCGTCAACCTTTCCCATGACGACCCAGCCAAAGATAGTTTCAAGGGCTGAAGGCTGCCCTACCTGTCCAAGAACCCTGCCCTCCTTGAAAATCTGTGCGAATAGCTCGCAACCAATAACCAGGCCCACAGGTCTAGATTTGAAATAAGATGGGTCGGCAAGTTTAAGGTTTTGCAAGTGTTTCCACTGATTATTGTTCAAAGAGAATGTAGGCATATTGGAACATAGTTGTGGAACCACAATTGCTTCGAAATTAAGTAAAGGAGTGACTTGTCCTTGTGGCTTAATGTGACATTGAACGAGCCCTTTGGAAGTAAAAGAAGACATCTGATTTAATCCGAATATTTCAGTGGTGTAACTTCGCCTAGGAAGATTAAGACGCTGAATACACTTTTCACTGATGAATCCTGTCTGTAATCCAGAATCAAGCAGTGCCCTTACAGGTTGAAAATTTCCGCAACCGTCCATAACATCTATTATGGCGGTGCATAAAAGAAAGGTACCTGAAGGTCCTGAGGCATTTAATGACACATGAAGATTATTGACAGGTGGTGTGTGAATGACAGGACTAGTATCTTGGCTTCCAGACTCTTGATTAGTTTCTAAGATATGAGTTAAAGTGTGGTGCCTTTTACTATTGCAAGTCCTGCATGAATATTTTGATTTGCACGTATCTACATCATGCAAGGGATGAAAACACGCTAGACATAATTTTTTCTGTTTGACGAAAGATAGGCGATCGATAGGTGAGAGATCAAGAAATGTTTGACATTTCGAAAGCACGTGACCTTGATTACACCGGAAACATTTTATTCCCGTACTCGAATTAGTTGAGGTGCCAGCCAGTCCTATAAAAGGCGAATTGGATGATTTATAGGTAGGCTTTTGCCCAAACTGATTTTGCATTGAATTTGATTTTTGATAGGTAGGCACCTTTTTGGGTGCTGTTGATTGAGGAAGTGATTCCAAAACTTTACATCTTTTTTCTAGAAATTGAAAAAGTGACTGAAAAGTGGGAATTTCGGTATTAGTATTGGCGTGACTCATTTCGAAATTTGAACGCGTTGGAATATCCAATTTTTCTAATAAAATGAAAAAAATAATAAAGTCCCAACTGTCAACGTCAAAGCTAAGTGATTTTAAAATTTCTAGGGATTCAGAAAAGGTGTCAATTAAATTACGCAATTCTTTAGCTGACTCGTTTTTTAAGGTGGAGTTCATAATTGAGCTTAAAGCATCATTTGCGAGGTCTCGCTTGTTTTGATATCTATTGACTAATTTGTCATAAGCAATTTTATAATTTTGATCAGATAAGCTAATCCCTGATATCAATTTTAAAGGCTCATCCTCGAGATATGAAAATAAATATTGAAGTTTTCGAACGTTACTTAGACTTTGATTTTGATCTATAATGTTATTAAAAAGATCGAAAAAGCTTGGCCATAATTTTTTATCACCTCGAAATATGGGAATACCTAACTCTTTGAGTTTTGGAGTTTCGTTTTGTCGAACATATGATCCCGAAAAGGATGGGGCCTCAACCGGAAATATTTTAGAGTAAACCCCCTTACACGCATAAAAATATTTACGAGCTTCTGAAAGGATCGCATCCTGCGTTTTAAATTCCTCATCGTCCGAGTCGTCTAGCAACATAATGACGTCATTATGTGCCAGCATGCATTTATCGAAGGTTTCATCCAAATCGGCATACCTCACTTGAAACTCGTTTCTCGCTCTTTCATCCTTTTCCGCGTTCTGTGACAACACATAACACTCGGTGATCGCAGATAAAAAACCCTTGCGTTTTTGCGCGGCTTTTTTGACAGACATGATTTTAACTTTGAAATGACGAAATTGTCGGTAAATATACAATTAACGCTAAATTAATGCTTCTGAAATAGAAAAATGACGAATTGTCGAAAATAGGCACTAATTTATCGCAATTGATGAAAATTGTTTTAAATATCGGAATGATATGGTACACCACTGAACTTTTGTTTTGTTTGTTTTGATTCCTACTCGCTTTGTTTACTGAATGACCACGCTCTAGACACGTGTCACACCGACGACTTTCGATGCGCTGCGAAAATTCAAGGCCGTTGTTTGGCTTGGCCACAGATTAGGTAAATAATTATTAATACCGTCGTATGGATTTATTATTTAAAAATAATTCGGCTCGAAAGGAACACTTTATGTTAGCCCACGGATAGAAAAAACGCTAAAGGCAGTGGACTGTAAATATTTTAATTAATGATATCGCGAGCAAACATAAATGTATTGATATGAATTACGAAATAATCAGACGTCCATAGGTAAAATTGTTGGAACCACACAACGGTAATCAGATAAGTGCACTCACCTCCTTTGCAGCCAAATTCTCCTCGTTCAAAGGGGCCCCCGAATGATCTAATGATGTCACCACGTAGCTGAAGGGTTGAAGTTTCTAGTTCTATGCTTCAGTACACAAAATTCGAGCACTTTCAGGTGTAGATATTTGAAATAGTTGGAGAACGAAAATTAACACGCCTTTTTCTCTGGGCGATTGACAAGGATCTCACTGGTTGTTGGTGCGCATGTCCAAATACGCGGAATGCGCTTTGTCCTTCATACAGTTGTGTGTTTTTAAAAATATATATAAACAACCGCGAAATTTAGCGGGAGCTAACAGTAAGTCAGTGTCATCTACCCACATAGCACAAAAATCACATCAACATTAAATTAACGTGAACAAAAATAACGAAGTTTTTTTTTACTTGACAACAACCTCATACCATGTATAGTTTTTGCAAAGTCAGTTGAACAAAGGTTAAAGCCGACCATCGGCATATCCTTTAAAGAAAGTGACATGAGCGGCGGTAGATATACTCATGAAAATTATTTCATTTAATTACGGCGTAAACTAAAGAAATAAAAATAGATAATAAAACTTTCTATTCCTACACCTACAGAAACGACACTGATTTATTTTCTAACTCTGCATACTGCCGACTAAAAGGGTCCCGAAAAGCACACCCGAAAGCAATTAAAAGCGCATCTCAAAAAAATCTGCCAATCAGATGCCGTCTATCCACCTGTGCCGGGTCGGTGAGAAAACAAATACTTTGTGCTCGGACCGCAAAGAGCAGCGCCTTTTCTCTGTCGGTAGGGTTGAAATTATACCACGAAGATTTTATATGAATTTGGATAACTTTTGAAGGGCAGATTGAAGCAAAATTTCATAAAATTGGTAGAACCCCGTATTAGGAGCATTTCAGGTGACTTTGCAAAAACTATAATATTTATTTTGTTAAATCTACATGCTTAAAGATAACTTAAAAACAAGGAGAAATCAAGCTATAAAAATCCACTTTGTGCTGAAGTTTCTGGTGCTGTGTATATAACGTGTTTTGATCCCTCGTTATTTTCATGTACCAAATTCACTCTTGAAAAGTCCTCCACAACATGTTCTAAAACGCCACTAGATTTAGACTTCTAAAACCTACTTACTTTCTGCGTCTTTTTTGGTCACATTTTTTTAACTTAAAAGAGGCGCGAAATGAAGTTATAAAAGTTCACTAGTTTAAGACTACAACACATCAAGACAATTTTAAAGATGGCGCTCAAGGCAAGACAAAATATCTATATATCTATCTAAATACATTATGTTTTTTTAAAGCTAAACAAGATTTTTTAACAGTAAACACTTTCACAGAGTATTAATGTGTCTTTATCAGGTTAAATGACTGATGCGTCGTGATCGTAAAGGATCAGGGATTAGTTTCTTAACAGGTTTTTGGGAGTTTAGAGGCCAAAGCACTGCCTGATTTCGTCAAAGTGAAAAATGCCGCTGCTGCTAGTAAAATCTCAAAATTATTCGATGGAAAAGCCATGCAAGTCGCGTTTTAAAATTCGTGTAGAAAAGACGTGAATTCAATGTGATTTTAACGTTGATAAAAATCACTTGAAACTAACGTAAAAACACTGCTGTTTTAATTTGATAATGGCGTTATTACAACGCAGTTTTTAGCAACGTTATTTTTTATAACGTTAATGAATGTCCTATTAAGCTTGTTTTCATATATGAAATAAACGTTTTTTTTCTAGCAGCTTTTAAAATCAACGCTTTTTTTTCTCACGCTTTTTTTACGTGTTAAACACGTCATTGTGCTATGTGGGTATTCGCTATATTATACATGTTAATTCTTGAGACAAGTTAGCGATGATTAAACCGATGTTTAATTATTTTGGTGGATGTATAATTGAAAACGGATTCTAATATATCTTGTGCTTTTTACAATATTTAAATATTGACAGGTATTTAACACGGTAATGCATTTACAGTTATTTATGTATTATTTACCTTAAAAAAATTTTATATGTAAGTTTTTTTATCAATCATGGACTATTTCTATTGCTCTTCGAACTTTAAACCACCCCTCAGAGGTGGTATTACAATTTGAGACTATCTTTAACGGGAATCCTATGACTGCACGGACTAGATTTCCAAAAAATTGCATTTAGTTACAAAATTTTTATGAGGATTTCTTTAATATGAACTTATATAAGATGAAACTCACTGAGAAATGCTTATTCATATTGAGCATTAGGGTGAACCAAATCTTTGCAGTTATTTGACCTGTGAGTATTAAAAAATATCTTTAAGCCGGTCGGTTAAACCCGGTCTAAAACGCTAAGTTTTAAGGTCTTAGTAAACACGGGTGTACCGGGTGGGCCAAAAAAAACCGGTCAATTTTTTTTTCATTATAGCTTTTGAACTATACAATCGATTTTAATGGGACAAGCTGCACTTGATTCAGAATTAATCAGGGTTTTGACTAAATATATTTTTTTGTCCGCCATCTCAAAATCCAAGATGGCGGACGACATTAAAATGTACCCTTCAAAAATGCTCGTTTATTCTTGTGTTCCAAACATGTTTTAGTGAAAAAGCTGCATTCTTACCACGCACAACAAGGTATGAACTAGCAAAATCGGTTCAGTGGTTCTAAAACAAAATATTTTTGTTTCAACCATTGTTTTGCATATTATACGATCGCCTTGTCAATCATGTCTGCATTTATTTCCTTATAACTTCATTACTATCAAACCGATTTTGATGAAATAAAACATCCTGGTGAGAATTGATTGCTTTTTAAAGATCGTGATCAAAATTTATCGCCATCTTAAAATTTAGGATGGCGGACAACATAATACGTGATTCTTAAAAATGGCGTGTTTATTCTTATTTTCTGAAAATGTTTTAGTTTTTTTTTAATCTATAGAAAAGCACTACTTTTTTCCCGCTTAGTAAGGTACAAAGTAATAAAATGGTTCTCACAAAATCTGATTATGTTTCAACCATTGTTTTACAGATTCTACGATTGCATTGCCAATCCTGTCTGCATTAATTTCCTTATAAATTCGTTATTGCTAAACCGATTTTAGTGAAATAAAAAAATAGTGGTGAGAATTTTTCCGCCATCTTGGAATTTAAGGTGTCGGACAGAATCATATTTGATTCTTCAAAATGGTGTGGTTAGTTTATTCTTATTTTGCGAATGTTTTAGTTTTTTTATTTATAGAAAAACACCGCTTTTCTCCCGCATAAGCAGGTGCAAATTAATAAAATCCGTGTAGTGGTTCTCACAAAATCGGATTTTGTTTTAACCATTGTTTTACAAATTATACGATTGCATTGCCAATCCTGTCTGCATTCATGTCCTTATAAATTAATTATTACTGAACCGATTTTAGTAGAATAAAAAACATAACGGTGCAAATTTTAAAAATCAATCAGTTTGCGTCATGTTTTTTATTTTACTAAAATCGGCTCAATAATAATAAATTTATAAAGAACTGAATGCAGACAGGATTGGCAATGCAATTGTATAATTTGTAAAACAATGGTTAAGGCGAAATCAGATTTTGTGAGAACCACTGAACCGATTTTATTACTTTGTACCTTGTGAACCGGAAGAAAAGTAGTGCTTTTCTATAGATTAAAAAAAACTAAAACATTTTTCAGAAAATAAGAATAAACACGCCATTTTAAAGAATTTAAAAAAATTTTAAGATGGCGATAAATTTTGATCATGATCTTGAAAAGCAATCAATTCTCACCATATTTTTATTTCATCAAAATCGGTTTAGTAGTAATGAATTTATAAGCAAATAAATGCAGACATGATTGGCAAGGCAATAGTAGAATATGCAAAACAATGGTTCAAACAAAAATATTTTTTTTTAGAACCATCAAACCGATTTTGCTGATTCGTACCTTGTTGTGCATGGCAAGAATGCAGCTTTTTCACTGATTTAAATGAATAATTAAAACATTTTCGCAACACAAGAATAAACGAGCGTCTTTGAAGGGTACAATTTAATTTCGTCCACCATCGTGGATTTTCAGATGGCGGACAAAAAAATCTATTTAGTCAAAACTCTGATTCATTCTCTGTCAATAGTTTGTCCCATTAAAATCGATGGTTTAGTTCAAGTTATAATAAAAAAAAATTGTCCGGTTTTTTTTGGCCCACCCGGTATTTGTCTTTTGTAAGGCCTTGTAATATGACAGCAGAATTGTTAGATCTTAATTGAAATATAGCACACGCCGCAACATAATAATTACAGTAAAGTTGAGATAACTTAAATATAAACTTTGGATCTAGTTACAACTTTCCGATGTATGAAGTTACAATCAAAACAGGCTAATGAATATAAGTTTGCTTCTCTTCTGTGTTTAAATACCCTTTTCTTAGCTTAGTTCTTTGATTATTATGTTTAACAGTTTAAGCAGAAATTCAAATTTTTTATATTTTGTGGGCTCTAAAATGATTTTTTATTTAGACTTACCTACTATAATAGCTGGTTCATCATCCGACTTAATTTGCACAACACTTGAAATGGCAATACTAGGTTCAGTTTTTTGCTCAACCGTGGTTATTATGGGTTCTGCGGTTTTTAGTTCTGCGGTTTTTAGTTCTTCGGTGACTACTTCTACTTTGGTCATTATTTGCGGAAGCTGAGGTGTTTCTTCGACCACTTTGACTTTGCTGACGATAGTTGGTGGTAAGGGCTTTGGCTTAGAAACAGGTTTGCTTTCTAAAAAAATATTTCAAGTCATGTTCTACTGTAATTTGTAATTCCTCCATCAGAAAGAACTGACTTTTGTTTTTTAAGGAATTGCTTGAATTTATTTTTTAGACGGCATGGTTTCTGATAGCACTCTTTAAACGAACCGTTTAATGACAAATATCCAAAAAGTCGAAAAATATGAATATTTGTGAACCTGACTTTTTATATTGTTAAACGAAAATTATCTTATATATTATAGAATAAAATGTTAAACGTATATTTTTATATTTACTGGATGCAATTTAAATGATGCACCAAAATTTAAGGGATGGTAGGAAAGGTCAAAAGTAGACAAAAATTTCTAATAATTAATAATTATTATCTGTTGTGATTATTAACAAAAATTAACTTGAAACTCTGTATATAACTTAAAGTAACGATTTTTAGAATTTTTACCTTGTATAAAGTAGACTCATTATATTTTTTTAAATCAGTGGAGGTCCAAAAATATGTTTCTAAAAATTTTTTTTGTACGACAAATTTACACATTTTAAAGCCGATATCCGAGGCAAAGTTGTAAATAAATACACGAATTGTTTCTAAAGATAATTAGTTGTTTGCATCTCCTATTTATTTTTATAATATAAAAACTACTAACCTAAATATAAAATTTTTGACGCTATTTTAATATTGTTTTGTTTATTTTATAATCTTTGTACAGTTTATGCAGAAATCAAAAAATATGTTTTTACACAATATAAAATGCAATAAAATAAATAGAAACTCTATTATGTGTCAGTCTCAGGGCGGCCACCGGCCATAAAGTTATAAACAGTCATAGAATTTGGTGTATAAACCAACTTATTGATTTCCGTTCCAATGAGTTACCATAAGTCAAACTGTACCTACATTCTATTGGGTAACCCTCCCACCTACGTTGTAATGTTTGACGTATATATTTTTTAGTTGCTCTTGGAATCTAGTTTCAGTTTATACTTGGACCACCAAGACAAATATAGTCACAGTAAAAAACTAATTTCTTCAAGAAAATGTAACTTTAAAATATTCGGTTTCTTAGCTGCCGAGATATTAATTTTTGAAATATTTTGAATTGGAATTATTTAAAAAAAAAATTAACTTAATAATAACTGCAATAATTTTAATTTAATTTGACCACTTTTCTCTATGTGATCGTTCCCCCTCCCCCCGGGGTATATGTTGTAATTGACAAGTGGCATACAAGTAACACCTGAAACTACATTCAAATAGCTACAAAAACATATATGTGTAGGGGAGAGGGTTATCCATTGCTAGGTGTAGGGGAGAGGGTTATCCATTGCTAGCATTCGTTCTACCAATACGCAAGCTTTGGTAAATAAAAATTAATTTATAAAACCCCTAGCAAATCAATTCGGAGCTAAAGCCTGTGCTTTGACCGAAATGTTCCATAATTATTTTTTATAATTCGATAGAAGTTAAGAAAAATATACCTACCAATAATGTTTATCTTAACAGATTCTTCAGACTTGACTTGAACTTTTGCAGTCTTTTTTAAATCAGAAATCGCTTTTTTAGGCACAGAATCGGCCTTGACCTCAGATTTTATTTCAGCAGTAGCTTGAATTTCTTTTGATTTCATGTCACTTGCCGACGCTGTCTTTTCATTAACTGCTTGCGGCTTACTGGGACTGATTTTCACTTCTTTCTCTTTTGTTTCCGCGACAGCGACGGCTGGCTTTGTGTCGATAATGGAGTTTGAAGTTATATCTTTGGCTTTTTCTGAAAGGATAAAAACGAAATTAATTTTCTACTTGAGCAATATAAAAAGATTTCAATCAACTGAAAATCTTGAAAGAATATTAAGCCGGATAAACTCAATGGGGTTCGTGTACAATTTTTGAAATTGTTGAATTTATGATAGATCAAATACAGTAATTGAAAACTTGTGCGTGCTTTTAATTTTTTTGGTTAGGTTATAGGTATTTATCAATAGCTAGTGGTGTGATGGTTTTTCAAGATCTTGCCTTGTACACCAACTATTTATTTTTATTAGCTCACACATATACTATACTATAGTAGTGTGAGCTATGGTGATCCTAATTTTTTCGAGAAAAAAAAAGTTGCTCCGATTTCAAAAATTTTTATATATCTTTGCGTTTCAGATGATTTTGAAACTTTTTTGTTGCGCCGTCTGTCTGTCTGTCTGTCTGTCTGTCTGTCTGTCTGTCTGTCTGTATGTCTGTCTGTCTGTCTGTCTGTCTGTCTGTCTGTGTGTCTGTATGTCTGTCTGTAACGACCAACGCGCATAACTCAAAAACGGCTTGCCCGATTTTAATAAAATTTGGTACCCAGGCTGGGTTTTGGGTCGAGATGGTCCCATTTAAAAATGAACAAAATCCACCAAGCACAAGCCAAATAAACGGGTGGGGGTAGATTTCAAAAATTAGAGTTTATGAAAAAATATGGCTTGTGTGATATCAAACGAAAGGTAATTGAGTCTGGAGTTAAACAAAATACATTTTAGTTTATTTAAAAAATAGGGGGGGGTAAATTTCAAAAATTAGTGTTTAAGTGGAAATATGGCGTGTGTGATATCAAACGAAAGGTAATTGAGTCTGGCGTTAAACAAAATACATTTTAGTTTTTAAAAAAAGGGTGGGGGTAGATTTGAAAAATTAGAGTTTAAGTCAAAACATGGCTTGTGTGGTATCAAACGAAAGGTAATTGAGTCTGGAGTTCAATAAAACATACTTCAGTTTTTAGTTATATTAGCTTTCACGTAGATACACTATAACTATAGTACCCAGTGTGAGCTTAGGTGCCCATAGATTGGCAGAGTATTTTTATGGATGGTAGGTATTACTTATTGGCAGACGATTGGTTGATATTATAAAACTCGTAATTCTCGGGTCTAAAATTAAGTGTTCTCTCTATTACGATTCGTTACCTGTTACAGATAGCGCAGGCGCTGCACTGTTTGGTGAGAAAATCATAACCGTATTGGCAATTGTAGTCGTAAAGTCCAGAAATCCATAAACGGTCTGTGTGACATAGTTTTCGGGTTTTACTATGGGTGTAGGCGCCACCTGTTGAGCAGCAATGTTGAAAACTGGACCGTCTGCGCAGTTAACAGAATAGCCTAAAACAAAATAAATTTTAATTGCAGCAGCCATTTTGAATCTTAAAGGAGCGAAAGTTTTTTTAGCTTTAGAAAGCGCAGTTTGTTAGAACCAAAGTGCCGTTTTAATCCTCGAATAAAAATGAAGGAATTTGTAAAAAAATTACTTCTAAGTTTACCCAAACACACCATGAAATTTCCGCTAAAATTAGTTTTTGGTTTTTAATTGGTTTATAGTTATATGTTAAAGAGTGCCTAACCAGTTACCTACTAACTTTAGCTAATACCTTGTTGCGTTATGTAAAAATCCAGTTTTTTTTTCTAATGTCACAAAAATTTACATTTTTGTCGATTACATTACAAAAATGAATTGTAAATAGACTTCTAAATTAGTTTTAACTGGTACATAACTATAAACACAAAATAGGGGTATTTTTTTAATCTGAAAGTTCGGTTTACTGATACAACGACCTGTTTCCTTTGAATTCGGTTTATACCGGTAGCGCTATTCTGGATTTTCGGGGAAATTTTATTCCTTTCCCTCAAATACAGGCCCTGATTGGTCCACGCGTGCAAGGCAATGCAAATACACACATTTGATTGGTCCATGCATGTTATGTCACTCCCTTTTTCTTTAACGACAACATTTGTAATGGAACTGGTTTCTTTTTATTTATCTTACGAACGACTTTTATCGAAGATCATACCATTTTTGTTATTAGCGAAAGGAATTAACTGCGTTGAATCAGAGCGTGTATTCAAAGGAGATAAATAAAATTTTCCGAAAATCCTGAATAGCGCTTCTGGTAGCGTAACACAATTTATTTCTTTTGAATTTAAATGCGTGGTCTAATGCTACGAAAAATGTCTTCCAGGTAATTCTGCCTGTCTGTCGTCTTATTTCCTCATTTCTTTGATTTTTTATTTTTTCTTAGATAAAACTTCGCGACTGGCTGATTTTTATAAATTTTTCTTAAGGTAGCCATACACAGAGTAAAAACAGCGTCTTATTTTAGTTTCTAAAATAATAAATACAGCGGAAGAATAAATAAAAATATTTAAAAGGTAAATTTTACGCTATTCTATGGGCCAATTCAAATTAGGCAATTTGATTTTTATCAGGTGTAGGTAAACCATAAAGTAGAAAATTTAATTGGTGGGTAATTAAAAAAATTAGCTTGGCTCATCTAATCGGCAAAAGGGTCAAAATATAATTTTAAACCAAACCCACCATAATACTATATTATTTAAAAAAAATTAATTGTATTTATTAATATTAAAAATTCTTTTAATGTCGGCATTGCATAAGAGCTACAATCCTTTAGAAATTTAAAATCAGTACAAAAATAAACTTTATCAGATTCTGAAATTATCAATAAATGCCGTCTTGATTTGGATATCATTACATAAATCGCACAAAAAAAATGAGCACAGGAAATATCCATACAGAAAAAAAGTGCACATGGGCACAAATAGTAAAATGTATGTTTTAAAGCTTCAAATATTTTCATAATTCTATAGTTTTTAAAAATAAAGCAATCCAAGTCTAAACTATCCAACAAAAACTAACCTACCTTACCAACTAACCTCACCAAAATCTTAATTTCATTCCAATATTTTCCTATGATTAAAAAATTATTATTTATGTTTCCTCTGTGCTCATTTTTCCATGTGTGCTTCTTTCGGTATGTTTATTTCTGGGCGCAAATTACCGATCACCCCATTACATTTATAGGCATAGGCAGTGGCTTATATAGGGTTTGGTCCCAGGGGACCCGGGCCCTTTCTCGAAGCAAAGATTTTTTTGGAAAATTTCCACATATTTCATGAATACAAACATAAAATTGCATAAAATACGGCCGCATGAGGTCTCGGCCCCCCCCCATAACTTTTTTCTAAATACGCCACAGGGCATAGAAGACAACGAAAAAGCTTTGAAATCCGCAAGAATATCAAATAAACAAAACAAATCGTGAAAACAACAAGTAAAATTAAACAAACGTAGAGTAGGACATTTCTTTTTTAAAGACTTTAAGTGTATATCTTGCATTTCGGCCTACTTTCCTGCCAGAGTCATTTCTCCTCCACCAGGAGAGGCCGGGTAGTGTCGGATTCCTACCGACTAAAATGCCTCGATTGTGACACCAATCGGCCTGGCGACTGGCCACAGCCACCGCACTGAAGCCATAAGTGGCGTATTGTGCACGCTCTTGAATGGGTCCTAGGGTAACTACTCCATTTATTTTATCCCGTCTAGCTTGTACAGGTTCTTAAAGAAGTAGACCCCAGTCGCTATTAGGTCTCGTTTAGCGTCCCTAAATATAAACTGCCTTTCGCGGGACAAAGCCTCGCCTTGGCATATTACATTTTCTCCTGTTTCCGGCTTCTTCATGTATAGTCTGCAGCTCAGGTTCCATTGATACACCTCATCTATATGACCAGTCATGATTTCTATTATAGTTCTCACTTGTAGCCTACAGCAACCAAACAGGTTTTTTCTGAGCTTGGCATTCATGCCTGCTTGTCTAGCCCCCGTATGTCTAACCAGCGGCTTTCATGTTATTTTCCTGACAGAGTTTGACCTGTGGCCCTATAGTACACTTTGGTACATCCAGGCCTAGCTCTGGTATATATACTTTTACGACGATCCTCGTCTTGCTAGTTTATCAGGTTTTTTATTGTCTTAAATTCCCATAATAGTTTTAGTATATTATGAGCCATCAGTTTCACTAGTTCAGCAAGAAATTCCTACAACACCTTTGAGGTAACTTTCGAGTGCGTGAGTGCCCTGATGGCCGCCTGGCTATCTGAGTATATAAGAGTGTCCCATTCTATTACTCTCTCTTGCGATTTCTAGTTTCAAAGACTGACGGGTAAGTAAATTGTAGACCTCTCCTAGGCCTCACACTCATGCCTTAATGCCTAATCAGTTTTTTATCCGTCTGTGTACCAGATTAGTCCTTCCTGTAGCAAAGTAGTAGAACAGGACATACTAAGTTAACACATAAATAAAAATTAAAAAGCTCAATCCGCTGTTTGTGACCAATGTAATTAAGTGCAGTAAAAGAAATTCTAACTGACTGTGATACTCTTGCAAATGTTAGACTGCAATATCATATAGGGAAATATTGAAAGAATTGAGAATCAAAAATCTACTATATTATTTTAAAAAAACATGAGCTAAATAATAGTATAAAATAAATGTTGTAACGAAGTAGATGCGCTTTTGGCTAAAAAACATTTTAAAATTGGTTTGATTAAAAACTATGTAGATGTTTCTAGATATTCTCCGACAAATGAATTTTTAATTAACATCCTTTGATAAAGTCCGTTCAAACTATAGTGTGAAAAAGACAATGGTAAAATCAAAATCCTAAAAATAAGGGAACTCTTATAGCTCGCGGATAGCTTAGCACCAATAATATTTCACTTCAACTTCGTTGGCAGCTTTTCCATGTCGTTTCCGGGTTTTTCGGGTTTCCGCGACAGCGCAAAACATTAATCTGGATTAATAAATCTAATACAACCGGAAAACAAAAAAAATGGAAATTTCTGATTTTGGTTTTACAGATGGAGATGTTTTACTTCAACGGTCATAATTACAATACCTACGGCTTAGATAATGTTCCTTTTTATGACGTAGGAAAAGCTTATGTAGGACACTTTCTATATGATGAGTTATTTACATTAGAAGTACCGTATGAGCTTCATTAAGGAATGGTACCACGAAGATGTTGCAGAGTCGTAGTTAGACAATTGCTGTAACTGGCCTTACCGTACCGGTAATATACAACATTTGATCCAACAACTATACGACCCAGACATTATTTTATGTTTAAAATTGTTTCACAACACACCATTTACAAATAATCACACACTGACTTACCAAATAAAAAACGTGCAAAAAGATCTTTACCGCTCCTAACAGCTTTATCTAACTCTATTTTGCGTTGTTCGTGGAACTGCTGTCGCGTACGGTAACGAACCACTTTTCGCATTTGTTTGGTAAAAAATTCTACACGCACACCATTTTAGCAAATTTTGGCAACGAGTAGATTGAAATATTTTACATTTTAATTTCATTCTGAAAGTGTCTTTAACGAGCTTGACTGCTATGTGCCAAGTTAAAGTGTAACTTGCAGCACTTGTATGTTAAATATTACTAATAAGAAGTGCGATTTTTTCTTAAATGAAAGGAAAATATAAATATGTAATACCATAAAGAAGAATTTTCTGTTTTTGCTTTTTAAATCATTTATTATCTCTATTTTTAGCATTCATGACATTTTTGTAATAAAAGCCTTTCTGAAAGCTCTGTGAATGTACCTGGAAATATAGAGAAATTTTAAAAGGAAGTATCCATTAAAACTATACCCAAAAGGAAACATTGGGCTTAAAGCTTTTGGGGCAAAATGAAAGAATATAAATTTTTTAGTATAAAATAAAATGCATTTCAGATAGAGCGCAAAAGCAAAAAAAACTTTTTTATGTTTACAAATTCAAAATCAAAAGAGGAAATTATTATAAGTTTATATTTTCTTTCTTTCTTTATCTGAGTAGGGTACGGCCGATTCACCACCCGAGTTCGACTCACCGCGGAGACGACTTGCTGCGGCGCACAGTGTATTGATATGGGAAAAAAAGTGGACATCTGGGTATAAAGTCAACATTGAAAAGTGCTTTTTTTTTATTATCACAAATTAGCAATACTCTAGGCTATGTTCGTTCGCATTATTATTATTTTTTTTAAATTTAGTTTTTAAATAAATTTAAATAAAACTAGCCCGTCCGTAAGTCACAAAAATGTCTGCAAAAAAGTTGCTCAATTAAAATAAACTTTACTACAAAAGTATTAGTTATTTAAAAATAATTTTTTGTATGCATTATCTTTACACCTTTAGTAAAGTATTTCTGTGTTTTTTTTGAAAAATTATGCAGTAAGTACACGGGTAACGTTTTTCTTTCTTTACAGTTTTTTTTTCAAAGTTAACGTTTCCGTGGACTTTAAAAAAAATGTTTAAATTTGTATAAGTTGGCAAATATCTTGTTTGACAGAGCCACCTTTAGTGAAGAAAAGCGAAAATTTTGTATTTGCTAATATTTGCTATTTTTAGAAAAAAAATGGTTTTATTTCACATGCTCCAGCGGTATCTATTTTGCATTAGTCAAGGTAAATAAACAATTATAATTTTTATACACATTTCACTGTCTTGGCTTGAATCAACATAAGAATTTATTTATAGCATTATATATATATATATATATATATATATATATATATATATATATATATATATATATATATTTATATTTATATATAAATAATTGGCAAAAAACAAAACATGGAAGATATTTTGCATAATTTGTTAATTTCGTCAGACCCATTCATTTCATCGATTCGACAAAAATACAGTTGGAAAAAACCACTGCCAATATATGAGCACCTAAGCTCACACTTCGTATTATAGTTATAGTGTACGTGTGGGCTAATATAACTAAAAACTGAAACATACTTTATTCAATTCCAGACTTAATTACCTTTCGTTTGATACCACGGAAGCCATTTTTTGACCTAAACTCTAATTTTTGAAATCTACCCCCACCTTTTTAAAAACAACTAAAATGTATTTTGTTTAACTCCAGACTCAAGTACCTTTCGTTTGATATCACACACGTCATATTTTCACTAGAACTCTAATTCTTGAAATCTACCCCCACCTCTTTCTTTAAATAAACTAAAATATATTTTGTTTAACTCTAGACTCAATTACCTTTCATTTGATATCACACACGTCATATTTTCACATAAACTCTAATTTTTTTAATCTACCCCCGCCCTTTTACTTGGCTTGTGTTTTGTGGATTTTGTTCATTTTTAAATGAGACCATCTCGACCCAAAACCCTGCCACGGTACCAAATTTTATTCAAAGCGGGTAAGCGGTTTTTGAGTTATGCGCGTTGGTCCTTACAGACAGACATACAGACAGACAGACGGCGCGATAAAAAAGTTTCAAAATCATCTGAAACGCAAAGATATATAAAAAGATTTGAAATTGGAGCAACTTTTTTTTTCTCCAAAAAATCATCATAGCTCACACTACTATAATAGTATAGTAGTAATGTGAGCTAAAATGTTTCACTATATCCAGAAGCGCAGGAATTATTAGATGATATGAATATGGAAGTAGGGGATGAGTATATTGATTCGGATTAACATTATTTAGAACTAGGTAAAGATATACTATAAAAATAAAAACAAATATTTTCGCTCAATTTTATCAATATTCATAATTATTACATCAATACAAACATTTGCTAATTTAAAATCATTGATGTCAATTTTTTTCAATTTCGTCACACTGTGCGGCGGTGATTTGCTCCACAATCGATTCGCCGAGGGAGAAAATTGTCGTCGAGCATTTTCACCTCAAACCAAAAACAAAATAAAAGATTAAAAGACTAACTTAACCTATATAAGTTTGACTAACGTATCCTTACCACACTAACTTAGCACTCCTGTCCTCCATTTTAAGGTAAAATCGGGGCTAACCTAACCTGAGGAATTGACTGAAAACCTAACCTAACCCACATACATATACAAGGATAAAAACATATTTTATTTTGTTTCGCTACAAAATGTTTTTAGACTGAATTTGAGTTTCTTCCTAGTTAAATGACGCTGTCTATATAGGAGCACACTACAGAGCTTATACTCAATTAAAAACTTCAATTATTTTGAAATGAGCTGCTTCCTTTGGAACCCCGCCCTGGGCATCCTGGATCCACCACTCCTTATTAGGGCGTGCTTTGAGGCCCCTCTTGGGTGCGCCCATGCTTTAGCTTATAAATTACAAGATACTGATGAACTATAAGAAATAGGCTAATAGAAACTCACCAGTTTGACGTTTAACAAAATCTCGACAAATATTTTGTATGAAAACTTTTTCACATTTAAATTATAGATGAATGGATCCATGACGGATCTGATACGTTTCTAGTTAGCCTATTAGCAGACTTTAAGTAAAGCCATGATATATTACCCTTGAACACAGTTTTTTTAAAAAATATCTCAGAGCAGTGGCGGCTCGTGGCAGTAAAGTTTGTGAGTTCTGCCGATAGGGTATAAAAAATGCTATTTTTTTACAGTTAGTTAAGTTTGGTTTGGCAAAAATTACAATGCCTAGGAAAAAATAGCGTTTTTACAAAAGACTTAATTCACATTCACTACCTTAGCATAATATGTACTCACCAATGTTTTGCCTGCACGTATTTTCTAGACATCTGAGAACTCGTACTCGTACATTTTTGGGCAGTACTCGAATAAGTTTGTATACTTAAATGTATTTAAATTTAACTTCACATTTAACTCACACTCACAAGTTTTTTATTGCATCCGCATATCCAGTCCTTTCTGGCATAAATATCTCTTGTAAAAATCCTTTTATACGATTTTCCCCGGCTTGAACCACACCGTACTATTAAAATATCGGGCAATTATCCACCACATTCATTGTGACACAATTATACAAAAACAAACAACAAACACAACCATAACCTCCCGCTCATGCGTTTGGCGTCTTCTAAATAAATAAAGGCGCCCGCAAGCACGCAACGCTGAGCACGCCCGCCCGGAATTGTACTGGAACTGCAAGTCTTGCAGCTCTATTTTTGCCTAGATTTCGCTATCTAAACCCATGAGCAAGTGCGGTACGGGGCAAAGGAAGGGGATCCTAGCCGAGCTAAGATCTCGTTAGCCGCCCAGCTACGTTGTGTTGCAATGTAGCAGCGCACCAATGCCAATAACTTCATTTGACCGACTGTGAAATGTGGCCTTCGGCGACGGCGCGCGGCGTCATACTCAACACACGTACGCGATTTGAAGGCCTACTATACCAACACCGGACCGAAAATATACTGCTATTCCAATAATTTTAGAAATAAAATATTTATATTGGAAAAATAGCAGCGGTTGAAAAATAGTCAAATAATGTGAAAATTTTGGGGATTCTCCAGCTCTGCAGCCCTTATGCACTAGTGGCCCTGTCTCAGAGACTAAAGCTCTTAGGAAGTTTTTGCATATAATACAAATTATAGGAAAAAATTTTGGTCTTTTTTATTCCAACCGCATTGTTATGCGATGCTCCGTTAAAAAGTGACTTTTTTTAAAAAATTTTAATTGTCAAAAAACTATCATTAGCATCACCATACCAAAATTCAATCAGCTTGTTGCAGTGTCGAACACTATTTAACCTGAAATTTTATATGAAAATCGGTTAAGCGGTAAAGGAGCAATTGTGTTACGGACAGACATACACACACACACAGACAGACATCACGATGATATTGCTAAGGTAGGTCAAAATACTCCCAAATAACACATTTTCGGCGTTGTCCCAAAAAAGTTTTTTCGTCGAAAATAATACTTTTTCTAGCCAATGCTGCGCGGGCTAGGAGGGCTAGGAAGGTAAAAATTATACATAATTCAAGTTCTGTCAAATCGGAATAAATTATGATGAATTTTCCCCTTTACCTGATATTGCCAAATATACAAAAATTGCTTAAATAAGAGGAAAACAAGCTCACTATAATTTTTTAATGGAATATTTTACTTTACTTAAGGAAAACTTCCCACTTTCAACAAAAGACTGAAAAGCCAGAAAAATTTATCTTTCGATCCCTCCTTCGGTTTAGATACCTTGATAAAAATTAGATATATAAATAAAAATCAAATGAATCAAATTATTATACTAGATTACACAATTATTAAACTACTAGTTTTATAAAGATTTATATATGTATAAAACAATTAAAAATTAAATAAAAAATTAATCTAGCTTAAAATGAACCTATATTACATATAGTATCAAAAGTATGCTATAGTCTAAATTATACGCATTTGTAATGACGTCACCACGTAAGAAAAAAACATATGGCGTAGATAATTTCCGACAAGTTGCTAAACTCATGTTTTTGATTGACAGTAACGGATATTTCACATAACCAATTAAAAAAATTAATTAATCATAGACACTACTTTTTTTCAAAAGTTTATTATCACCGCTGTTTATAATATACTAAACAAAGATAAACAAAAATGACGTCATTACAGATGCGTATAATTTGGACTATATAACAATGCGGAAAATTTTCCAGGTTTGCACTTTTATGTTATTTAATAAAAACAACTGTAACCTATTTTGTTTGACATGCGATATAAACAAGGATAAAGTGGAGCATAGTGATGTGGACACAGGTGGAGTGTAGCCATAACTCATGCTATGGAAATAAATTAGGGTAAGCACCGAAGAAAATATGATGCTCAAAATATGATTTAGGACGTTAAAAATATTTTATAAACTCAATTTTACAAGAAAAAAGTACTTCAGGTTATTCTTTCTGAAACTAAAATATTTATTATAAAATATTTTCATAAAAAATGTTTTATTAGTAACAATAGTTTTAATAGTCTTTAATGTAGTTTAGACACCAGGGGCGTGCGGTGAAATTTGAGACAAGAGATTTTTTTTAAACTTGCTTAGTTGTATTTTTCTATCCTTTCTAGTTTTCGGTAAACTTTAATTTCTTGCTTTAGCAAACCGCTATTTATTATATATACCTATTTATCTTTTCATTAAAACTTTGCGAAGAAAACTTTTTGTTAATCAAAAAACAAACTATACAATCACACAAATGTATAGTTTTAACGGCCGTTACAATATTCTTTACCGAAACCGAGGCCTCTTGCTGGCACGCCATTGTGAAACACGTGTATATGTAATCAATGAGACTGCTGTTTGAAGGCTAAAGGGCGCGAACTGAATTGTCTAATTGGGCTTGCATGCATTGGCCCCCACGATGTTTTCCATAAAGAGAGAAGCAATTGCATCTGCCGCGCAGGAAGCTGACGGCTGTCGCGACAGCCACGCTGCTCTCGGGACAAATTAAGACCGAAAGTCAATGAATTTTTATTCGTTTTCTACGCGTATGACAAAGAAAACTGCTTACATGATTGTCTTTACTTATACGCCCTCCTGTTATATACAAATAGATATATAACATATATGATGCCGCTTTTCTAGTACATAGGTACGCGCAAAATATACTGCTTCTGCTACAGCGTTACAACTTCTAGAGGACTGGCGCTTATTAAATTAAGTTTTACTAGTAAAGTAATAATAATGTATTTTTATTATGTCTTTTCTTATAAGCATTGCTTCTTATATATAGAAAATACTACAGGTATTTTCCAAACGTTTTGAGCCTTAAAAAATTATTTTGTTACATATATTAACTTGAACCAAACCTACATCCATTCACATGGCCTGGTAGATGATATGCGGCGGTTTGTAGCCGCAAAAGAAATGCATGGCAAGACAAGCGATATGTCCCATACACTTGTAAAATATCTGATTATCCAAATGATTTAGCACGTAATTTCTAGTGGCCTATGTTAATGTTTGCTTTGATAGCTGTGAAGCAAACAAAAATTCGTTTTACAAAAATAATCGGCGCCGAACTTTGCTGGCGCCAAATCAGCGGCGCCTAACTTTCCTAGCGCCGAACTGGTGCCGCCGAATTGTCCCTATAACATGTACCGCGTTAATGGATGTATGTGTATGGGCCGATATTATTATTTTACCAATTTTCCTGAAAATCCATAATGTCTTTTAAAATTATGACAAGTAAGGCTAATTTTCAAAGTTCTATTAAAAGGGTATTATAATAGTAAAAATACCGGTTCCAGTTCTGGGTGATCCGAGAATCAGAATCAGCTGAATGCTAAAACCAAACAAAACCGCTTGAAAAGATTTGGTTTAAGAAAGGGTTAACTTAACCACCACTGTTCCGATTTTTGTGAACAACTGCGATGGTTTGAAAGGTTTTTCGGGTTCTCGAAAACTTTAGAGAACATTTCGACATCCATAATTTAAACAAAAAAGTTTAAAAAATCACTTATAAATCAGTGGAACACCAAAACCGAGACGTAATTAAACAGAACGCAGCCGACGGGACATAACCACACTATTTTCGGTGATGGCGATAACCGCAATTAGAAAACAGCGAAACTGGGGATTTTCTCGTTATGTAGGTAATGACAGCAATCGCTTTAACAATGATAGACGGCTTGAACAGGGCTGGTAATTACCAAATGAGAACGGTTAATATTGAATGACCGCTTAAACAGGACTCAAAATTAGTGTTCTCTTTGGAATCACCCGATATGCTTTTGCAATTATCTAAAATGCATTTCATAATTTTTAAGACAACATTCTTACTGGCCTATGCTTGTTGTTGTACTAACTAACTCAAAAGTTATCTCAAAATTGAATAAATCGCTCACCGGATACAATAATGGCACATTCACAAAATTTAAGTTTTCAGGAAATAAAGATTTTATAAATTATGCATAGTAATTTAATTTTTTTTATAAATAAGCTTGTTACCTGGGTCACAATTTTTTTTATATATATTTAGTACTGGTCAAGAAATATATATTAAAAAAAAAAAAAAATTTTTTTGCATAAATTATTAACAAAAAAAATAAATAAAATACATGTGCCACTATTGATTTTTGTATTTAAAAAGAAAATACTTTAGGAAAAAGGAACAAACTTTAAGAATAATGGCACACAAAAAAGATGTTCCTACTTCTTAAACCACAAATTTATAAAAAATGCTAATAATATTGGCACAACTGGAAATGTTCCACCAACAGTCTCTTTTTCATATCTTTTTACATGCAATAACGACACATTTAAAGATGTGTCATTATTAATATAACAAATACATCAAAATTATATAAACTTACCGGACAAAATAAAATATGCCACAATTGCACGCACCCACATGTACGCTGGTCGGCGGCTGTCGACGTACTAAATTTTTGTGCCGGTGTTGGCCGTACCACGTGGCAAAAACGCGGTAAAATCAATAGTGACATTTGTGCCATCTGTCGGATTGCTAGCGAGTTTTCTATGTGCCAATATTTTTAAAAGATACAGCTTTAAAAAAATAAGTATTTTATGCAGATTAACTCAAAACTGCAAAATTTTGAGTTGTGCCACTATAGCATCCGGTGAGCAAAATGAACTTTTAATTAATTTCTAGTAAATGAAACATTCGTGTTGAATTGAATTGAACTGAAAAAGTTCACGTTCAAGTCTTTACATGTATGACGAGAGTGAATCACAATGAGATGCATTGATAGTTTTTTAATTACAAATAAACATTTTTTAAAAAACTCTTCTTTCTGAATAAATAAACCTAACAAAACAAAATGTAAATTTAGAGTGAAAATTAAACAAGGGATAAAAAATGGTTTATGCAAAAATGAGTTTCCAGCGATTCTCTCTTAATTATCCTTTACTTTTTTTCCAGGAAAGATTGAGTTTGAGGTTTAAAAAGTTTTTATTTATGTTTAAAAGTAATATAATTTTATTGCGCAAAAAATATTATTGTAATTATTTTTCTTAGATAGTTTAAGGCAGTTAAAGAATAAACATATTTACAATCTAACCAACATAAACCATATAACCAACATAACAAACATAACCAACCTCACCCGCGTAACCAATCTAACCAACCTAATTAACCTAACAACCAACCAACCGTTTAGACACATCACATGTTACTCAATATATTATAGGTACATCCGTTACATTTGATATTATAGTATAACTAAATATAAGTAGAAACGTAGATTCTACCTGAATTCTAAATTTATTTAATTCCTAAAAACTGTTTTGGATTCTACGATAAACTTGTCAAATTTATTTTCAAATAAATATAAACTGAAATATAAAAAACTTTCTACTTTTATTTCCCCAGCCAACTTGATTAGGGTCCAGAAAAGATAAGCTGTGTGCCAAACAAGACATTTTAATAAATCTTTGGGACAAAAAGGTAGCCGTTTAGGATTTTTATTGTTATTGTCAAACTTTAAGGGTGTTCACTTTTGCAGTGTTCATTAAAGTGCAATAATTGAGTTATTTAATATATGTTGTCACGTTTATTTGTAGTTATCGTAACTAAAGTACCTAAGCTTGCAAATTAATTGATCAGATTCACACTTTGGTAGATGCCTTTGTGTCTGGTTAAAATAATTATACAAACAGCATACTGTAGTTTTACATAAATCAACCCATGCATAATCATGTTAAGAAGAACATTTGAACTGTAAATTTTCAAACGTGGCCAATAAAATAGGCTTTCAAAAAAGCTGTTTGAAATTAAAAACATTTCTAGGTGGCTTTTATTCAAAAACAAATTTATCATGTCTGCATATCCCAAAAACTAAAGAAAAAAATCGGAATAAGAACTTCCCTTGTAATCAAGTACAATTTTCTATCCAAAACTGCAGGCTAAGGTTTAAAAGTTATGATATTTTTAAACTTCTCATTAATTACATTCGCTTAAAATATCTTAAAAACTAAAGCTTAGGGCGCATTAAGTTAAATTCTCTGGTTATTTTCCGATTTTCTTCGGTTAGTTTTTAATAACATTTAATAACTTGATTAACATTCAGTTACTTTTGGTTTACTTTAAGTCATTTCTTTTTACTTTTAGCCACTTCAGGATCACTTTAAGTCGCTTCCGGTTCACCCTTAGTCACTTCTGGTAGCTGTTAAGTCTTTTCTGTTTACTCTCGGTTCACTTTAAATCACTTTCTGTTATTTTTATGTAATTTCCAGTCACTTTAGGTTTACTTTCAGTCGATTCAGTTTAAACTCATACTTGCACTTGATAACGGCTAGAGATACCTACTAACCGAAACGTCGTGTTTTAAAATAAATAAAGACAATGGAAGTCCGAAATTTTATTTCTATACTCAAGCTCTATTACATCAAATGTATTAGCGCGCCCTCATGTTTTTAAATTTCGCTCTCGGCATGACGTCATGCGCGCGGCAAACGCTATTTGGAACGGCTAGAGATCATATCTAGTCTTGTTGTATCATGGACCGAACGTGGACTCGAAAAAAGCCACGCGATGCCTCCTTGTTCGGATTCTCTCAGTCTTACAGCGACAGCGGTCTGCAGAATAGAACGTTTGTGAAAATTGACAAAGGCGCAACCTGTTTATCCCATTAACGCTAATAGAAATAAAACACAAGTCTTATGCCGCGTTTACATTACACCTAACACGAACGAATTCGCTTTCTTGTGCTTTCTGAATCTAGTCTTCCCAACATATCAAAATTTTTTTTTAACAATTTTAGTCAAAAAATTTCCCGCACTGTCGAACGAACGAGATTTTTGGTGCAAAATTACACAAAAACATAATAATTATCAACACTCTTCTAGGAAAAAATATTTTTAAAAAATTGTGCGCACGGGATAAGCAAGACACAAGGAAGCAAACTCGCTCGGTCGTGCTCGCTGTAATGTAAACGCGGCATTATGGAACACCTATTAGGAAAATATTAAATGAGAAATGCGGGACAATGCAGTCTGCAATTAATCGAAATATAGCTTACAAAAACTCTAACTTAAAAATTATTGTCAAATTGTTTAGTATAAATATTTTTAACAAAAAAGTTTCACGGACAAGACCTCAGAGGTAAAGGTAGCTACGGGGACGCGTTTCTGCCTAATTAGGCTTCCTTTACCTCTGAGGTCTTGCCCGTGAAACTTTTTTGTTAAGATTTTATACCTCGTGAACTTCCTTCAAATAAATATTTTCGCCTTTCCGCCGAAATTATATGTACGCCACTGAGTTTTTAATAAAGATAGTGGAAAGTTACGCCATTGCACAACTAACAAATAGCTGAAGTTTTTGATTAGCTACTGTGAACGCATCTAGTAGATGTAAAAGTATAAAAGGCAAAACTTCTTTGAGAATGAGGAAACCTAAATGGCCGAACTGTATTATTTCGCAAAACTTTTCCAAAAGGGAGAGAAATATTTAATTACCGTAGAAAGGAAAGCCCTTTTTGTTTTATTTTCTTCTTGAAAAAAGTAAGAAACTTTTGAGAGTTTTATTACCAAGGAACTTTGTTTTCTGCGTTTTTATTTAAAGCACTCTTGATATTGCTTAAAGGTGCAGTTCTCCAACCTGGCGATTGGGGTTTCCTTGAAGTGAAAAATATAATCAAAAAGTTTAGTAAGAGACGCGTATGCTTAGTAGTTTAGGCATATCATGCAAGAAAATCGGGGGCAAAAACGTTAATTTTTATGAAAGCAATTTTGATGATTGAGTAGCATTAGAAAAAAACTTGAATAAAATTTTTCCGAGTAATTTTTACGAATAAAAGGTATTTACTTTAAATATTTCTCGAATAAACAAAAATTTGTTCGGACACTTTTTTACTTACTTTTACGTATTTTTTTATACTTTATACTTTTAAATTGACCTCAATTTCTTATACTGTCGCACAGACTGTCGTATTCTCAAATTAATTTATAAAGTCAAAAAATTCAGATTTGTTGGTTTTGAAGTTTTTTTGGGTATAATATCACGACAACGTGTGCGTACAACACAATCAGCTGCTCCAAAAAGTAGAAAATAGTTTTGATACAAGTCTAACCACAGCCCACTCAAATTAACAAGCCCGATACTTCTTTAAAATACAACACTGTCGAAGGCTGACATGACTGACTAAAAAGTTTTTTTCCTCATTTTAATTTGCATCTGTTTACTATAATGTTTGGGTGAATCTGTATTAAAACTACTAATCCTTTTTAGCTTTCTCACTTTAAGTTAATAATTAAAGAGCAAACAGGATAAATATACCCCTAGAAAAAATACTCTGCCAATATATGGGCCCCTAAGCTCACACTAGGTACCATAGTTAGAGTATACGTGTGAGCTAATATAACTAAAAACTGAAATATATTTTATTCAACTCCAGACTAAATTACCTTTTGTTTGATACCACACAAGCCATATTTGACTTAAACTCAAATTTTTGAAATCTACCCCCACCCTTTCTTTTTAAATAAATTAAAATGTATTTTGTTTAACTGCAGACTCAATTACCTTTCGTTTGATATCACACACGCCACATTTTCACATAAACTCTAATTTTTGGAATCTACCCCCACCCTTTTATTTGGTTTGTGTTTAGTGGATTTTATTCATTTTTAAATGGGACCATCTCGACCCAAGACCCAGCCAAGGTACCAAATTTCATTAAAATCGGCCAAGCGGTTTTTGAGTTATGGGCGTTGGTCGTTACAGACAGACATACAAACATACAGACATACAGACATACAGACATACAGACATACAGACATACAGACATACAGACATACAGACATACAGACATACAGACATACAGACATACAGACATACAGACATACAGACATACAGACATACAGACATACAGACATACAGACATACAGACATACAGACATACAGACATACAGACATACAGACATACAGACATACAGACATACAGACATACAGACATACAGACATACAGACATACAGACATACAGACATACAGACATACAGACATACAGACATACAGACATACAGACATACAGACATACAGACATACAGACATACAGACATACAGACATACAGACATACAGACATACAGACATACAGACATACAGACATACAGACATACAGACATACAGACATACAGACATACAGACATACAGACATACAGACATACAGACATACAGACATACAGACATACAGACATACAGACATACAGACATACAGACATACAGACATACAGACATACAGACATACAGACATACAGACATACAGACATACAGACATACAGACATACAGACATACAGACATACAGACATACAGACATACAGACATACAGACATACAGACATACAGACATACAGACATACAGACATACAGACATACAGACATACAGACATACAGACATACAGACATACAGACATACAGACATACAGACATACAGACATACAGACATACAGACATACAGACATACAGACATACAGACATACAGACATACAGACATACAGACATACAGACATACAGACATACAGACATACAGACATACAGACATACAGACATACAGACATACAGACATACAGACATACAGACATACAGACATACAGACATACAGACATACAGACATACAGACATACAGACATACAGACATACAGACATACAGACATACAGACATACAGACATACAGACATACAGACATACAGACATACAGACATACAGACATACAGACATACAGACATACAGACATACAGACATACAGACATACAGACATACAGACATACAGACATACAGACATACAGACATACAGACATACAGACATACAGACATACAGACATACAGACATACAGACATACAGACATACAGACATACAGACATACAGACATACAGACATACAGACATACAGACATACAGACATACAGACATACAGACATACAGACATACAGACATACAGACATACAGACATACAGACATACAGACATACAGACATACAGACATACAGACATACAGACATACAGACATACAGACATACAGACATACAGACATACAGACATACAGACATACAGACATACAGACATACAGACATACAGACATACAGACATACAGACATACAGACATACAGACATACAGACATACAGACATACAGACATACAGACATACAGACATACAGACATACAGACATACAGACATACAGACATACAGACATACAGACATACAGACATACAGACATACAGACATACAGACATACAGACATACAGACATACAGACATACAGACATACAGACATACAGACATACAGACATACAGACATACAGACATACAGACATACAGACATACAGACATACAGACATACAGACATACAGACATACAGACATACAGACATACAGACATACAGACATACAGACATACAGACATACAGAGATACAGACATACAGACATACAGACATACAGACATACAGACATACAGACATACAGACATACAGACATACAGACATACAGACATACAGACATACAGACATACAGACATACAGACATACAGACATACAGACATACAGACATACAGACATACAGACATACAGACATACAGACATACAGACATACAGACATACAGACATACAGACATACAGACATACAGACATACAGACATACAGACAGACGGCGCAACAAAAAAGTTTCAAAATCATCTGAAACGCAAAGATATATAAAAAATTTTGAAATCGGAGCAACTTTTTTTTTCTCGAAAAAATTAGGATCACCATAGCTCACACTACTATAGTATAGTATATGTGTGAGCTAATAAGTTACATAAAAAAAAATCTGTGTATCATTATCGCCCCCCCCCCCCCCCTAGATTCGGACCCAGATCCGCGCTTGGCCTAGTAAACAACTTACTTTCAGTTAATAATTAAAGAGCTAACGGGATAAATATACCCCTATTCCTAAAACAAAGTAACATAAAAAAAATCCATGCATTATTACTGCACTGCCCCCTAGATGCTGACCCAGATCCGCTCTTGGCTTAGTTAACTAAATAACCCCAAAGTCAAGCCAAATACGTTCTAGCATAAATACATGTTCAAATAATCGAAAAGTGAAGCCCTCATAGCTGGCGTTGAAAACAATGGCAAATTTAAATTCGCGGATGCGAATTTTCAAGAGCGCATGTGTTTGTTTTGTCATGTAGACACACAACTGTTATGTGAGTGGAGGCCATCTTGAAATGTTGTGGTGTTTTGTGTTTGTTGTGTAAAATTATGTTTTTTTCTGTGAAAAATGAGAAATATTTCACGTAAAACGTGCGGTTTGTGGAAAAATGTCCGGAAGAAGTAAGGGAGTTCCATTCCATAGGCAACTACATGTATTTTTTTTTAAATTTGTTAATAAAGTTGACAGTGGTTTATAGATGCCAATAAACAGTCTTCATGGTGTCCACAATAAATCTGCACAATTAGTTTTAGAAAAAGCACAAAATTAATCCACAATTTGATAAATTTTCACCCAATCAACTAGTTTTTAGAAAAAAATAATAGACATAACCCTAAATATTTGATGATTGTCAAATAATGTAGTGACGTAACGGAGTATGTTCCAAAACCAACAAAACTGACGCATACGCAGTAACCGAGATCCTGTCTAGCCGAAAAAGGAACATTAAGAATTAAATAGGGGTTCTGGCTTCAAGCATCGCGTGTGAGAATGCATGGGTATGCCTCATATTTATGCTCTAATGTATTTGGGCAAGCTTAGAGCGGGCTTCCCACAATCCATGATATCACAAAGAAGGAAAAACCGAGAGGGCTTGGGCAAGTTCCGGGAAACGCGAGCGGTTGTCTTCCCAGTGTGTTCGATATTTTGGATCTGTCGTGTTAATTTTTTAACAGTTTCATTCAAAAATCAACCTTATGCACTCTTTTATTTTGGATCAGCTATTTTAATTTTGTTGCATTTTGTTTAACTCAAAAATATTTACAAAACCAAAATTAATATTTCTGGGAATTGTATTAATGTGCCTTTCATGTGGATTTTAGAACATGAGGTTATGGCGAACGATAAACAGTTATGACCTTTGTGTAGGCGTCACATCTCACAATATATTATAAGAATGTCTAAAACATATGCAAAACGAGGCAACAACTGAGTATTGGAAATACCAGCACAGAAGGAAAAAAAGAGAGTTTGTTATTAAGGGGGCTCGATATTCTGTACTTTTTTAAGCAGTTCGATTTAAAGCAACAACGCGACCTGGTGACATCTTTGCTCATCTCATTCGTGGCATTTCAAAAAAGGTCTATGGAACTCTTGACATTCACGAACTACCAGAAAAATACTCACATTATTTTTAAAAATTTTTATCGCTAATAAAATCCAATTTATCATTTTAAAGAAGTAAACCTTAAAGCACTTCTGGCATTGCTTAATTAAAACTGAGCAAGACGGAATATTTTGTTTACGTTTAAAAAAGTTTTAACTTCTTTAAAGAGACCTGTTGTTTTCTTGTTCAGCATTTTTTGTCATTAACTCCAATTTGCCGAGGAGTTTTTACAGGCAAGAAATAAAATATTAATAAGCAGCTAAGGAGTCAAAAAGAGATCTCAGAGTATTATTTAAACCATATATTATTAAATGGTCTAGTTTCTGATATTTTCCTCAAGCATCCTGCTAGCTGTATTTGACCTATAATTTGTCACTAACATTAATAATTGCAAAATTGTAAATTTGGATCTATTCCTTATTATTTTGAAGCTCAGTATTCTTTGTTGCTTCAGTAGACTCTATCTTACTTTGCAAATTTGCATTTTAATAAAAAAAATTACAAATGAACAAACATTCTGGTATAAAGTTTCTAAATTCCGTGTAAAGCAAAAAAAAAGTAGTTATCTCACTTATTTTAAGAAATTTCTAAAAACAACACAACTTCGTTAACCTTGTACAAAGTGTTAATATTGTATTTTTTCCTTTATAGTTCTTACAGTTTCTTAAATATTTAGCTTAAACTTAAAACCTAATAATGCTGCATCATTAATATATTCCAAATAATAATCACCATCTACAAGAAGACATTTTTTCAGGGATTATAAACTTTTCCCCAGCTAAATATTTTTGAGAGTTCGCGAATGTTTGATTTCAAAATACAGAATTCGTTTTATTTAAAATCTTTTGATAGTGTTTTCTTGACTGCATCAAGCAAAATAATAAAATGCGATTTGATAAATGACTATTTTAAATAATAGCGTACTACATGAAATACTTTTTTTTCTCCATAACAGGAGCAAGTAAAAAAATTACCATTATAATAAATGTGTAATTACAAGGACATAAACAAAATAATGCACACCAGCAAGGACGCGTTTGCGGGCTTGATAGTTCAGGCCCTACGGGGTCCGATACTGCGTTTAATGATAGAAGCAACACACTTGGTATGGATAGACATAAGACTCGCCCGAACATTTTACGAAAGGGAACTGGTGGTGGTTCTCCCTCTTAAACATGCTTTTTGACGGTTTTTTGCTAATAACTCGAAAACGGTACACTTTTCTAAAAATATTCTACAGATCATTTTGCAAGCGGATAAAATTTTCTTTTTAAACATGTACCTTAGTACCCTATAAAGGCAGTGGTGTACGTTTCATAGGCCTACGAAAAAAGGGGATTTTCCTTGTGGCATTTTGTATCCTAAACACATTGTTTTTTTCAAAAAAGTATTTGTTGTTGTTCAAAAACCCATTGTATACAGTTAAGTATTTAATAATTTAGATATAACTTTTTATAGTAGCCGCCTTGAAATAAAAATAAATGTGTTTGTAGAAATCCTCAAATCAAACAAAAATTTTGAACATTCATTTGTGTAACTCAGTAAATAATACTCAAGGTGAGTAAAAAAATATTTTCGAGTAGTATTAACTTAAAAATTAATTTTTCGAGTTGAATTCAATTTAATTGGGGAGAGGATACATCCCCCTCCTGCCCCCCTCAAAAGTGATATTTTACAGTATTTTTCTAATTACAGTCGAACTTCTCTAACTCGAACCCCTATAACTCGGACCTCTCTATAACTCGAACCTTTTAAGTGGCCCCTGCACTTTTTATATGGATTTTAACCCCTTTAATTCGAATTTCTATAGCTCGAACTCTCCATAAGTAAAACTGTTTTGGTTGTCCCTTGAAGTTCGAGTTATAGAGGTTCGACTGTATTTGCAAACTTTTAACTTGGCCAAAAACAACTAAGTAATAGTTATTGAGGCTGACCAAAAGTCCTTTCTAACGATGCATAACGCGCCCCCCCTTACATCAGTGGCGCACCTTTTATAGTTAAATGCCTAATAAGAAGTGTGGAAAAAACAATATTTTTTTAATTTTCTTAAATTTTATTGTGCTACATGTCTGGTTTTAAAACTTATTTTTAAAGGTGAAGAAATTTCCTTCCCAACGATGTATATCACTCCCCCCTCAAGGCAGCGGTAGATCTACCATAGACACACCAAAAATGATTAAATTTTGGTATACACTTAAATCTTCATTTAAGACAACCATGTTGGAACAGTACTTATACACACACTGCGTTCAATGAGAGAAGCAACACACTTGGTATGAATATACAGTATACTCTCCCGAAAATATAACGAGGGGTAACCATCCGCCCACAATTGGTGGTGGGGGAGTGGTTCCCCCTCTAAATGTTTTTTTCCACATTTTTTATTAATAATCCGAAAAGTATCAACTTTTTAAAAATCTTCTAAAAATAATTTGTGGAGCAGTTAAAATTTTCTATCCAGCAATGTTTATGACTCGCCCTGGAAGCAGCGGCGCATGTTCTATAGACGTTATGTTTATGGGGTAGTATACTGTATATCCATACAAAGTGTGTTGCTTCTCTCATTCAACGCACTAGGTGTATTAGTAATGTTCCAACATGGTTGTGTTAAATGAAGATTCAAGTGTATATCAAATGTGACCATTTTGGGTTAGAAAAGTTGACTGTTTTCCAGTTATTAACAAAAAACTGTCAAAAAACATGTTTAAGAAGAGGGAACCACCCCCCTGCCAAATGTTCGGGCGAACCTTATGTCTATCCGTACCAAGTGTGTTGCTTCTATCATTAAACGCAGCATATCGCTTGAATCTCAGATGTACGGCCTGAACTATCACAGGAACTTTTATAAAAAAATAAAATAAGCCAAATACCCTCTCGGTCTACATAACCATGTATTTTGTGTTTGAACGTGAAGCGTGAATTTAAAAACAAGGTTCTAACCACTAAAGACAAATTTTTGCGACCAAAGAAAATCAAGGTGTGGTTTATATTTCTCTCCTACTTTAAATATGTGTAAACTGATAAAGAGGAACCAAACCATGATTTGGCCATTCCTATGTAAAACTTAAACCATGCATAAGTTTCATCTCTCTTAGGTACTCACATTTAATACAAGAAACAAATATAACCTTTTCGCGAAAATTTGTCCTAAGTTGAATAACCATTGATATCGAATTTAAGACACGTTCAAGTATTTTGTTTTGGCATATTATTTAACTTAAATAGCATGCGAGCAAATAAACTGCCAGCATTGGTCATCATGTTTACACGTTAAATCAACCTTTTATTTATATAAAGTGTATCAAAGCAAAATAAACATCCCCGATAACACTTCTCGAGCTGACGCTTTCTCTAAAAACCAGCTAAAAAGAAGCTTAGATTTAAAAAATACTAGACTATTAATTGATTTAGTTCTCTTTCCCGTTTCTGGAAGTATTTTCCACAAAAATTAGTGCATTTTTGCATGCGCTCAAACCATTTGTCAAAGCTGTAATTCCACTCGTTTGTTATTAGTATAGTTTGTTATTAGTATAGTTTAGCAAAGTCACTTGAATAACTCCTAATACGGGGTTCTATCGATTTCATGAAATTTTGCATCATTCTGCCCTTCAAAAGTTATCCAAATTATTATAAAATCTTCCTGGTATAATTTCAACCCTACCAAGAGAGAAGAGGCGCAGCTCTTTAAGGTCCGACCACAAAGTATTTGTTTTCCGACCGACCAAGCCCAGGTGGATAGACGGCACCTGATTGACAGATTTTTTTGAGATGCGCTTTTAATTGCTTTCAGGTGTGCTTTTCGGAACCCCTTTAGTCGGCAGTATGCAGAGTTAAAAAATAAATCAGTGTCGTTTCTGTAGGTGTAGAAATAGAAAGTTTTAGTATCTATTTTTATTTCTTTAGTTTACGCCATAATTAAATGAAATAATTTTCATGAGTATATCTACCACCGCCCTTGTCACTTTCTATAAAAGATATGCCGATGGTCGGCGTTTATCTTTGTTCAACTAATTTTGCAAATACTATATCAAAATTGCATTCTTAAAGGCGTCGACTGCTTCCTTTGTCGACTGAAATCTTTGACCACACAGTCCATTCTTGATTTTCGGTAAAGTATAGAAATCGGTGGGACTTAGGAGGATGGTCCAATAATTCGAATTTTGTTGGGTTAAATAACATATGGTTTTTGGTTCTTTGTGCAAACTTGCATTGTCTTGATGGAGGATGATTCGTCCTTCGGGGTTCGCTTTTTAAAGCTCAGCGATGACTTTCGGCAAACAATTAGTGATGTACCTATCGGCAATAACACTCTTTTCATCTTCCAGAGGAATTGTTGATTTTAAGACAAATGTCGCAATCATCTCTTTGTATACACTTCGAGAACGGATGACTTTTGTTGAATTTTTCCCATCTTGGACGACCCAAACAGACGACGGACGGTTATTTTTGGGTTTATATGAATAAATCCACGATTCATTACCACTGACAATGCTGTACACGATTTTCGAGTTTCCTGCCTCAAAGCTGTCTAGATTTTTCTGACACCAATTGACCCTGGCTTCTTTCTGTTCTTTGGTTAACAGATGTGGTATCCACCCGTAAACTAATTCTTTATGAAAAATTTTTTGAATTGAGGTCTTTCCGAATGAAATCTCAATCTCGCGATATGTCATATGTCACTGTTCCGGGATGATCATGCGCACAACATCGGTGTTTTAAGGCTAATCCGTCCACGCTTGAGTTTTTCTTACCAACGAGAAACTGTCGACTGATGTGGTGCTTTATTACTGGAAACAGAAATCAACTCGGCAAGGCATTATTGTTAAGACAATTTTTTCGAAACGTAAAAAATTATAGCCCAAAAATGTTCAAGGTTTAGTTTGATTTTTCAATAATAAATTAATTGTAGCTATAAACGTGTATGTATCGCACTGACGTTTTAAATTTAGGTTAGGTAAAGATTGACGTTAAGTTCTTGTAACCACATTCGATCAGTGTCGCCCTCTATGTTCCTATATGCAAAATATAAAATACACACCCTCGTATATCTATGAACTAACGAAATAAACTAATAAAATTTTTGACGCTGTTGCAGTTCAAAGCTTTTTAAAAGTAAATTAATTTTACTTGTGTGCATTGAAAGTTCTCTTGCAAATCTAATAAAATACCTAAAAAATATTTTATCAGGAGCTGTTGTTCCTGTAGTTCAAAGCATTTTAAAACTAAATATATTTTCCATGTTTCAAAATCCCTATTTTGTTTTATTAATTCTGAGTAACCTCGTGTCCAGCGACATTTAATTAACGCCAGATATATCCTAACGGAAGAGATTTTTTGTATACGAAAGCTCACACTTGCTGTTTTTGTCAAACGGTAAAAGCAAAGTTAGTAGTTGGCTTCGAAGAGAGTTTGTATGACCCTTTTCGAAAAAAAACTGCACGCACTAAAGTTGACTTAAAACAAATTAAGTGAGAAAAAAACGTCAAATAATTGAGTCTGTGGGTAACTGTCTACAGAAGAATTTTTTTTTCATTTTCAACACCCATCAAACGATTTATTTTTTCAGTGTATCTTTCATTAAAACTTATTAATCATTTTTGATAAACCCTTGCAAAATATTTAAAAACCTTTGAAAAGTAAGAAAAAAGTTGGGTTTAATTTTAAAAGCACTTTTTGGGGTCCGAAAGTTCTTAAGTTTGAAAATGTTGAGTTGATGATTTTTAATTTATACATTGAAAGTTCTCAAAAGCTTATTTTTCGTAACAAAATTATGTTATTTACAGGGTGTTCAGGAATTAATGATACAGGTTAAAACTGTAGATTTCTTGAGTTAAAATATTATGATTTAGCCATACTTGGCTTTGTGTAAAAGTTGATGAATTATTAAATAAAATGTATTAAAAAATATATGTTTTCGATTTTAATAAAAACAAACTTATTAACAAATGAAAATTCTTTTAAAAGTTTCACCGGCAAGGACTTTTTTAAAACTTTGATGTTTTAAACAGGTTGGAGCGGTCTTAATTTGTTGGGTAAAAATAATCGAAAAAGTGATTTTTTTATAAGATATAAACAGGGAGACCGGGGAAAGCTAATTTCCTACAATTTTAACTTTTTTAGGAAACTTGTAAAATAAACTAATAAAGCCTTTTGTACCCAAAAACTAACGGGTTGTTTACATCAAACCTTCACACATTGTCTTAATATATCAACTACCTAGGGTAATTGTGGTCCTCTTTTCTATCAGTTACCTCATCAATTAGAGCAGGGTACTTTTGTTTTTCGGTTTTCGGTAAAAATTTAGTGGTATTTTGTGCTTTATGCGAACTGGACTTGTCTTGGTGGCGGATGATTCCTTATTCGGGGCTCATTTTTCGAAGCTCAGCGATGACTTTTGGCAAAAAAATGGTGATGTACCAATCGCTGGTAACAGTGCTTTGATCTGCCAGAGGAATTGTTACTAAACGACCTGCTTTTGAGACAAATGTCGCCACCATCTTTTTGGATACAATTCGAGAATGGATGAGTTTTGTTGCCTTTCCTTCAACTTGGAACACTCAAACAGTCGACTGACGTTTATTTTTGGGTTCATATGAGCAACTCCACAATTCATCACCACTGACAGTGCTCTATACGTTTTTCGCGTTTCCTGCCTCAAAGCGGTCTAGAGTTTTCTGACAAAAATTAACCCAAGTTTCTTTCTGTTGTTCGGAAGCGTTATCCAGCAGGAAACTTATTTTCTTACCCCTAATTTTCCTTGCAAAGTTTTTTGAATTGGGGTCTTTGAAATTCCCAATGAAGCCTTAATCTTGCGATATATCATATAGCGACCTTCCGTGATAAGCATGCGCACAGTATCGATGTTCTCCTGAATGACAGCTGTTTTTGGTACACCTCGCCTTGGATCGCCGCTAACGTTAATTCGTTCACGCTTGAATTCTCCATACCGAGGAGAAACTGTAGACTAATCTGGTGGTTCATTACGGAAAACAGAAATCAAATCGGCAAGGCATTCTATTTGAGATACTTTCCTTCGAAAGTTGTAAAAAAATTGAGTCCAAAAATGTTCTCGGTTTGATTCTATTTTTCGACTGATTTGTTTACTAAAAATCACTGTACCTATAAAACTGTAGCTGCGTTCGGTATTTGCATCTCAGACGTGACGGATTTTTGGACACGTGATTACAGAGTAGTCTGAGCAAATTGGAATTAACGAACGATCCAAATCAAATCGATCAAATTTTTATAAATGGTTATAACCTTAAATATAACCAAAAATATTATGTACATATTGCAACTCACGCCCAGCTATAATTTTCACAAAATTTTCCTGTGATGTCGGAAATTTATATAATTTGTTGTCTTCAACATCAAATAATTCGATTTCTATCTTTTTACATGTAAACAAAACAAATACACAACATTCGTCACAATCTCAGATTAATCTGTTTCGTCGATCAAAATGTACGGAGCAACCAGATTTACGTCCGATTTGTCTGAGCAGAATTATCGAACGATTCAGATCTACCTCCCCTAGATCTAGATGGAGTTAACGAACGATTTCGATCAAAAAGATTAATCCGACGTAAATACCGAACGCAGCTTGTATGTATCGCACTGACGTTTTAAATTTAGGCTAGGTAAAGATTGAGGTTAAATTTTAATAACGACATTTGATCAGTGTCGCCCTCTATGTGCCCATATGCAAAATATAAAAGACAACCCTGATACTACATTAAGACCCAACGGTAGGCAATTTTATTTTTTCAATGAGGGATTTGATTTTGCTTGAACCTATTTGTCGGGCAATTTACCTATCTTCTATTCGCCACAAAAGCTCATAAACGATTTGCTATATAAACTCTTGCCAATAGTAATTGGGTACTCATATTTTTCAAAAGTGTACGTACATAGGAATTTCTAAAGCTGAATTGCCCTTTAAGCCCGGCTTCTGCACCGCTTTTAGGGTTGCCACCACTACCCCAAAAATCAAGTAGTATTTTAACATTAGCAGAGAAAATATTGGAAATCAATGCTTTAAGTTTATCAATTTATTAAAGTAAAAATTTAATAAGTCTGAGAAGAAAATACTGTAACTAGAAAACCTAAGGTAACTCTAACCATATTTTTAATCATGAAAAACAAAAACTTTGCGCATTTTATTTTTAGAAGGTCGAAATTGGTGTTTTCCTAACCTTTGTCAATTGATCGCAAACGAATCCTAACCTGTCTAAATACCCCCTGGACCTTTTTCACCAAAAAAAATATCACCAATTTACAGATTTGCGCTCAATTTACAAAGGTAAGAATAACACCGATTTCCACGTCCCAAAATAAGGACCGGGATGCTAATTTAGAGAAATAATTTTTTCAAAAAATGTTCAAAGGAAGTTTCTTTTTTTTAATATTAGAAATATATCCTCTAGTTGAACTATATGAGTTGTTAATGATACTAACTGGAAGTGCCACAAAGAGCACAAAATAAAATTGTTAGGAGCAAAGCTAATAACAAAACCAACATCCTTCTAAAAAACCGCCAATCTAAAAATATTATGGATATTACACCGATTTCCACGTCCCAAAATGAGGACCGGATGCTTTAGGCAAATAATTTTTGCAAAAAGTGTTTCAGTTTCGGTTCCGTTCGGTTTGGTTTTGCATACTCAGATGACAAGGAAGCAGTGGCGTAGCGTGGAAGGGGCGCGGGGGGTTCGTCGCCCCCCCTGCCTCGAGGGTACTGGCGCCCCATGCGTGGCCAAAGCGCCCTATGCTGTATTAAGTTATTAGGTACCAGGGCTGGGAACGGCAAAGGAAACTAAAAACAAGATAACCTTTTTTTTTTTGGTCGCAAGATTTTTGAGGGGCGCCCTTTTTAGCTGTAGGCCCCCCCCCGCCGCTTCAGGCACGCTACGCCGCTGCAAGGAAGTTTTTTTTTAATGTTAGAAATATATCCCCTATTCGAACTATTTGTGTTAAGTTTGCTAGGCAGGTCTAGAATTTTTTGTTTTCCAACAATTTGTTACTGCAATTTTCGTTACTTTTATTTAATCAGCCATACCAGTGGCGCTCCCAGAAGTTTGTCTTGAGGGGCCCAAGACCTTTTCGCGCGCGTAAAGATTGAGGTTAGAGCGTTTGTTTACAAGCTAAGCTTTTCTATTAAAAATTTCGTATTATCCGCGCCCAATTTGAACAATTTTGAGTTTTTTTCTTGGGATTGGACCACTCAGAATAAAATAAAACAAAAGTTTACTAGTTTTCTGGAAAATTTAAATCAAAATCTAAACAAAACAGAAGTGAGGTTAATATGTCACAGGATTGCAGTAAATGCAAGAAACCTTGTGTTTTTAAAAACGAAAAGAGCAAACTCTTTGGATACCCATGTGATTTTTGCAAAAAAATTATATGCAGTGAGTGTACTGGCGCTTTGGCAGGGGAGATAAGAATTATACCTAGCCCCTCCAGGACAACAATTTTTGTTTGCCCATCTTGTAAGGATGCCATCAAAAAGTTGCCAGTCATACAAAATGCAGTGCAAAAAAACAAAGAGGACTTAAAAAAATCAAATCAAAAGCTTGGAAAAACTCAAAGTTGAGGTGGACTCTTTAAAAAGCTCCATGGACAAAAGAAGAAAGGAAAATGAGACCACTAAAGGAGAGCTAACACAAATCAAGCAGGAAATAAAGCAGGTAGATCAAAAAGTACCTGGGGTAAGTTACGCTGAGGCACTTAAAAAGCTTGAAAGAAGAGTTGAGACTATAAAAACTGCTGAAGTCAAAATGGCCACCGAACCTGGGATAGAGCTTACTCTAAATCATGGAAAAAAATGAAAAAAACTAAATGGACCAGAGGTGGTTGAAATCTCTTTTTGGTATAGCAATCTGGCATCAGTAGTAAACAAAGTTGATGAGTGGAAGATACGAGTCGAAACATCAGACCCCACAATAGTTATGTTAACTGAAACATGGTTACGAAATGAGATAGATGACAGCATAATTAGTTTAGATGGCTATAAAATATTTCGTAATGATCGTACTCATCAGAAACGAGGAGGTGCATGCATTCTTGTTAAAAACAAAGTTAATGGATATGATCTAAAGTGCAGCCTTTCCCAAAACCATCAAGTTGAAGAACCAATAGATGCAGTGTGGTTAGACCTTCAAATAGAAAAAATCAAATTTCTTGTTGCATGTATCTATAGGCCAGGGAGCACTACCACTGAAGAATCAAATATCCAGATGATCAGTCAGATACAAAATGCCTTTTGCACCAAAAACCAAACATTCATATTAGGAGATTTCAACTACCCAAACATAAATTGGGATGACAGTATCACCAGATGATAAAAAAAACCCAGGATTTTATGGACATGTATCAGGAAAATAATATTAATCAAATAATTACCTGTCCAACCCAGTACAGAAACCATCAAAGCTCTCTTTTAGACCTGTTCTTTTGTAGTGACAAAAAAAGTGTTTTTGACCTCAAATATGAGCCACCAATTGGCCGTAGTGACCATGTGATCATCACTGCAAGAGCACATTTAAAGCTTCCAAAAAAATTAACAAATAAAGTATTAAGAAGAAACTTTTATACTGCCAAATTTGACGAAATAAATAACTTTATTCAGCAACAATCTATCCATGAAGTACAAACTAAATTTGAGAGCTTTCAAGAGATTATAAATAAATCTATAGAAAAATACATTCCATTGAAGTCCATAAAAACAAACCAGCAAAAGCCATGGATCAGTCAACTCCATTTTAAAGAAATCAACAAGAAACGTAAGCTTTGGGACAAATATAAACTCAACAAATCTCAGGTAAACTATCAAACTTATATGGCTCAAAACAATAAACTCAAACAAACCTTGGAAGATGCTAGAAAAACTTATGAGCACAACTTGGTTATCACAGAGTCACCTAAAAGGATCCACAAGTATATAAATAGAAATTTGAATTCAAAGGTATCTGTAATTACCCTTAAAGATCCTACAACACATGAAGTTTTAGACAATAAATCCATGGCTGAAGCATTTGCAGATCAGTTTAATAAATCCTTCACTCAACAAAACTTTTCACTCCCCTCACTTCCAGCAAAAACCAAAGTCCTGCACTCGATTGAGTCAGTACTGTTTACAGAACAAAAGGTCAAAGATGCTCTTGTAAAGATGAAAAAAGATTCAAGTCCGGGACCAGATGAAATTCCCACAATTCTGCTTCAGAACTGTAGTGACTCAATCAGCATGTGGCTTGCAGAAGTTATGCAAGAGTGTTTGGAATTAGGAAGAATCCCTGAGCAATGGAAACACTCAGTAGTAACCCCACTATATAAAAAAAGCAATCGACATAAGCCAGAAAACTACAGACCCATAAGCCTCACATGCAATCCGCTGAAATGTATGGAAAAAATAATGGTTAAAGAACTGACAGAATTCTTCTTTGAAAACAATCTCATTCCACCATCACAGCATGGATTTCTGTCAAGACGATCCACTACAACTAACCTGCTAGAATGCATCAATGACTGGACCGAAAATAATGACAACTCACAACCAACAGATGTAATTTATCTTGATTATGAAAAAGCTTTCGACAAAGTCCCCCACAATCTGTTGGTAAGCAAATTAGAACATTTCGGAGTACGTGGACAACTGTTGGTGTTAATAAAAGATTTATTACATGGAAGGTTCTATCAAGTGAAAGTCAATGGTGTACTATCAAATCAACATCCTGTCAGTAGTGGAGTTGTCCAAGGGTCTGTACTAGGTCCATTGCTCTTCACCTCTTATCTGTTTGATCTTGTCAATCTTATTGAAACAAGGATGAAAAATTTTGCTGATGATGGTAAACTCTATGCCAACCCTCTGTTAAAGGCAGAAAAGCTCCAAAAAGTTTTAGAAATGGTAGAAGAATGGTCAAAAACATGGGGTATGAAACTAAATGAGGCCAAGTGCACTGTCCTTAGAATTGGTCCAAATAATCCGAACAAAGATTATGTACTTAATAATGTAACACTAACAACAGTCACAAAACAAAATGATCTTGGAGTTACCATTACGTCAGATCTTAAATGGGAAAACCACATTTTAAATATAGCCAAGAAAGCCAACTCATTTGTTTATCTTATTAAACATGTTTTTCAAGACAAATCAATTGAAATGATAGACAAATTGTACAGAAGCTACATTAGACCAAAGCTGGAGTATGCTTTTACAGTGTGGAGTCCCTACTACATCAAAGATATAGAAATTCTCGAAAGGATTCAGAGACGTGTCACGAAAATACCACCCGAGCTACACAACTTATCGTACCCTGAGAGGTTGACAAGATTCAAACTAACAACCTTAAAAGAAAGAAGGCATAGGGGAGATTTAATCGAAACATATAAGATTACAAGTGGTTACTACAATTGCAATATTATGGAAATATTTCATCAACATCAAAACCATCAACTCAGAGGGCACTCAAAAAAACTTGAGAAAGAAAAAGCTGCTAAGCTACCAAGAAAGAATTTTTTTATTAATCGCGTTGTTTACATGTGGAATGCCCTAGAAGAAAATACAGTCACAGCAAAAAGTGTAAACTCATTTAAAAACCGATTGGACAAAGAGTTAAAACAAAGTGCAATGAGAATGGTTCATTATAGTGCTTAAAAATAAACAAAAACTCTAAATACAACTAAACAATAGCTTCATCGGTTTTTACCGCCTGCTATTGGAAAATTACAGGATTACAGGATTACAGGATTACCTCATGATCGTGTTTTATGCTATTTTTTGCGTTTATTCATGAAATATATAGAAAATTACCAACAATATATAGGCTTGGTTCGGTTCGGTTCAAGGGATGCAATGCAAAATTTCACGAAACCAAAAAATTTCAAACTATAACAAGGACTTACTTAGGGTTACAACAAAAAAATCCGGAAGAAGAGGCGACACAACCCCTGCAAAAGTATTACCCTGTAGATTTTTACTATCATTTCGGATGATTTTTAACGTATAATTTTAAGCTTAATATCTGAAAAACGGACGAGATATAAACGAAAACTTAAAAAAAAATTAAGTTCTAACACCCTGAATCTCAAAAACTAAGCGCTTACGGATCTACGTTTATATGAATTTTTTGTCTTGAAATCACTTAGGGAATTCAGGAGCTAAACTTTGGATAAATCGAACTATGGTTAAATCTCATTATTTGTAGCCGGCGAATCAATGTAACATTTTTTCCTGTACCAATAGTTCCGGGACACCCTGTATATATAATACCTTCCGACGGCATAACTTTAAAAGTTAATTTTTGATAGAGTTACTTAAATAAGAACTTTATTCTGAAGACTTTTAAAGAGAGAAAAGTTAAAATTAGTAATCAGTTATATTATTAAAATCTATCAAATAAAAACGAGTAATGGCGGGGTGAAGTTTCTCGGATGGAAAAAGTTTGCAAGACTGATTGCTAAAGTTTGAACTCCTTTGATTAAAAAAATTAATTAAAAAGGTTTAATAAATTATAAAACACATTTTAGCGTATTTTATAAATTTCTTCGTAAAGCGCAAGCGTCGTAAATAATAAAAGATGTATGTTTATATTATAGTAAGAAAATGAGTTTCTCGCTAGATACAGCATCTATTAACCCAAAAACAGAAAGAAGCTAGGGTCAGTTGGTTTCACAAAACTCTAGACCGCTTTGAGGCAAGAAGCTCGACAAACGTGTGCAGCATTGTCAGTAGTAATGAATCGTGGATGAACAGGTTTGACCGCGTGCAAAATTATATTAATTTTCGTGGAGAATACTTTGAGAAACAATAAAGTCTTTAAAATTTATCTACTGTTTTATTCCAGCTGTATATTCAAACTTAAAAGACAACCCCCGTACAAGTAAATGTTGTCCCAAATCGCGCGCAAACTGCTGTATAATTTTGTAAAGTCAGTTGAACAAAGATAAAAGCCGACCATCGGTATATCCTTTAAAACTGACTGTCATACGATTTCATATTGAGATCATGTGACGCGAGTAATATCCCTGGAATAATAACATCTCATCTTGTTTGTAATAACAAATATATTGCTGACGCCGTACATTGAAGTTTATATATGCACCCAAATGGTCTAATTAGGTATCATTATACTTTTACAAGTTGTATTGGTCATTTTAGTTATAAGTATTTTTTGTAGTCTTTTCAAATAAAAAGTTTTTTAAAAGCTACGTCACCGGACTTCGTATTTAATTGGCGCTGCGAACAGGATAGTGCGATTTCGTCCTTTATCGGTTTTCCGTTGTACGAAAGTGACTTTTAAGTCTTAGTGCGCTATTCAAACCGAACTTTACGTCCCGTACGAATTGTGAACTTTTTCTTAAAAGAAAATACCTTTTACGACGTCGAACGTAAAGAAGTGTTGTGGAATAAAGCCTGGAGTTGAAGCTAGTGACGTCTACCGTGTTGTATGAGTCCCGCCGAAGCCAAAAGCCTAACCAACGACACATCCCTACTGAGCCCGGTGTCATAGGCAGAAAAGCTAAAGTCAACCCCCATTTATAGGATTCCTTTTGGTGGCGTAACCTCTACAGAACAAGCCTTATGGATTTATCCTCGATTGTTATGTAAGTTTTTTTGACTTTCTTGATGCCTAGGCGATTAAAGAATATTTTAGAAAAGAACAAAACAAAACTAGGATTAGGAGCAGAAAATAAGAAAGAAAACGTTAAAACTGAAATTGAAAACTATCTAGCAAGTTTGAAGAAACCGTCTTTAAATTTAAATTTTGAGCAAATAAGTAGTTTGCAAAGTAGTTTAAGAAATTTAAGTGGTCAGTCGACATCGAGACTAGACACTCAACAGCAATTAGAAAGTATAGAAGAAAGTTTAGAAGAAAATACTGAAAATAATTTAGAAAATAGATTTTTAGAAAATTTTGATTCTTTAAATTTTGCAAATTTAAACACTAGTTTTAACAGTAGTTTAAGTAGCGTTAGTAGTAACCAATTAGATAACACTTTACAAAACGAAGAACTTTCTAACACAATGGAAAATCTTAAATTTTACACGTCATTGTTGCCCACATTTGATGGCAGTCAATCCCATTTAGAAAGTTTTTTGATTTCTGTACAAGAATTTTATGAACTTTATTTTGGTAATTCTATTGAGCAACAAAAATTGGTCCTGTCTGCCATAAAATCGAAACTGGTAGGCAAAGCTCAAAATTTTCTATTAGAAAGGCCAGATTTAAATACTTTTGAAAAAATTAAGTTAGCTTTAAGACAAAAATTTGGTGATCCAATTAATCACGAAATTTTGATGCAAGAACTTCAGTACATTAAAATTGACGCAAACGAAGACATTTTGCAGTTTATCGATAGACTTAAGGCCTTTTGCCAAAGAATTTTTGGAAAAATTCAATGTGAAGTAGCAGATAACGCACAAAAGTTACTGCTTATATCTCAAGTAGAAAAAGTATCTGTTTTAATTTTGACCGCAAACTCCCCAGACTCTTTAAAAACGCTTCTTATGCTTAAAACTCCTGCAACTTTAGACGAAGCCTACAAGGACGTCATGAGTAATAACATAGTAGAAGCGCAAGTCAATTTTACAAGTAATAACTCGAACTTGCACAAAGGAAATAATTCATTTTTAAAACCCAACAATAACTTTAGACAAAACCAAAATTTTAATCGCAACCCCCAAACTAATCAAATAAGACCAAAACCACCCCAACAACGTTTTAACCCGTTTATGCAACCTTTTTCGAACCCTCAGTTTACCAGACAATTTAATTTTAATCCACCTTTTAACTCTCAATTTAGACAACCTAACTTTAATTTTAATCAACCTAGACCTTTTCAAAATCAACCTCAAAATTTTCAAAATTTTGGAAGACCAACTAGCGCCTTCGCCCCACAAAATAAACCCATTTTAGACAAGCCAACCCCTATGTCGACATCAACAATTGGTCCGTCAAGGCAACACTATCAAAGACCCCCATACAATCGACCTTCAGGAATTTTTAAACCCTCAGGATTTTTGACAAATGTAGAAACATACCCAGAACAAACTTACGAACAAAACTACGAACAAACCTACGAACAAACCTGTGAAAATCAAACTTACAATAATTATAGTGAAGAAAACCCTGACTATTTTTACGATCCTCATTTTTATAACGAAGAACCCACTAGCCAACAAGAAAACTGCTCTTACGAACATAATTTACAAACAAACGCCGCAAGCGAAAATTTTCAGGAAACAGCCTTGGATCCCCCGTCGACTTAAATAACGTTGCCCGACAAATCGAACTACCATATTTTTATTTACCAAAAACGCAAATAACAATTCTTATCGATTCAGGAGCCTCAGACTCTATAATCTCCCCAAAAATAGCCAAAATGTACCCCGATAATATATTTTTTGAACCTTTTGAAGTAACTGCCTGCAGAAAGACATACAAAGAAAATCAAAATTTAAAATTAAATTTATTACAAGAACTAGGAATAAACGAAAATTTTAAAATGCGTGTTTTAGACTGGCATAAGGACTTTGATGCATTAATAGGCTCAAGAGACCTTAAAAATTTAAACGGTATAGTCGACTTTGAAAATAGAATATTAACTTTAAACAAAATTAACATTCCTTTTTCGTTAGCCTATAACGAACCTTTAAAGCAGCCGATTCAAAATTTTCATGTCAATTCCTTGATAGTCCCTGTCAATTACAAAAAAGGCACTGCACTTTTGCCCTCTTTTTCTATAAATGATCACATTATTCCCGACAGTCTCGTAAAAATCGAAAACGGTTTTTGCAAAATCCCCAATCCAAACCCAAACGTCAATATTAACTTTCACGATCGAGTCAAGGTCATACCTCAAGAACAATTCGATATAATTGACCCCCCTAATCAATACAACACAGCCTTCGACCCTGACACACAATTAAGACTAGATCATCTCACGCCTCTTGAAAAATCTAAAATTTTGCCTCTTTGTAAGGAATTCAAAGACATTATGTATAACGAAAATTGTGACCTTTCTTTTACAAGTCAAACTAAACATTTTATCCGCACGACAAACGACCGTCCTATCTATGTTAAATCTTTTCGACATCCTCCAGCAATGAATGCTGAAATTCAAAGTCAAATTCAAAAGCTTCTTGACAATAAAATCATTCGTCCCTCCATTTCTCCCTATTCTGCACCTGTTTGGATAGTTCCAAAAAAAGCAGATGCTTCTGGAAAGAAGAAATTTAGGTTAGTCATCGACTACCGCCGCTTGAACGATGAAACTATTGAGGACAAGTGGCCTCTTCCAAGAATAGACGAGATCCTGGATAATCTAGGAAAATGTACCTACTTCACGACCCTTGACCTTGCCCAAGGTTTTCACCAAATAGAAATGGATCCTAAATCCATCGAGAAAACTGCTTTCACAGTTAATAACGGCCATTTTGAATACTTGCGCATGCCTTTTGGCTTAAAAAACGCCCCCGCCACATCCAAAGAATGATGGACGAAGTCCTTAGGGACTACCTGTACAAATTCTGCTTTGTCTACATGGATGACGTAGTCATATTTTCAAAATCTTTATCAGAACACATTGATCATATTAGAATCATATTTAAAAAATTAAAAGAAGTAAACCTAAAAATACAGCCAGACAAATCAGAGTTTCTACAAAAAGAAGTTGCATTTTTAGGGCATATCATAACGCCGGAAGGTATTAAACCGAATCCAATGAAAATCGACGCGATCATACGTTACCCTATACCTAGAACACAAAAAGAAATAAAATCTTTCTTAGGTCTCGTAGGATACTACCGCAGATTCATAAAGAACTTTTCTAAAATTACATTTCCTCTCACGCGATGTCTACGAAAAGGGAGCGAAATTAATATTAAAAATCAGGAATATCAAAATGCTTTTCAAAAATGTAAGGAACTTATAACAAACTCTCCCGTTCTTCAATATCCCGACTTTACAAAACCCTTTATACTTACGACAGACGCCTCAAACATAGCTCTAGGCTCTGTCCTTTCGCAAAATAATAAACCGATCGCATATTACTCCAGAACTTTAAATTCAGCCGAGAAAAACTACTCTACTATAGAAAAAGAACTCCTTGCTATTCTAGAATCAACAAAACACTTTAGACCTTATCTTTACGGACAAAAATTCACCATAGAAACCGATCACAATCCATTAGTTTGGCTGTCAAAAATTCAAGAGCCAAACTCCCGTTTAATTCGTTGGAAACTTAAACTAGAGGAGTACAACTTCGAAATAAAATACAAAAAAGGCAAAGAAAATGTCGTTGCTGACGCACTCTCAAGAATAGACATCAACACCCACGAAACAAATGACGTCATGTCTATATCCCCTAACGTCGATCACTCAGTTGCGGACCTAACCGATTTTAATCTCTCCGATTACGTCATTAACGAAATTTACCAAGAAACACAAACCAACCTAACTCGCCTTAATGAAATGACAAAACCATCTACATCAAACTTAAATCCTTCTCAACCAATTGAAACTGACAAAGTTCAGAATGATAACGACTCTGACGTCACCGTTCACTCGAACAACGACACAGACGGAAAATACCTACCGATTTCAGAATTACCCCTAAATTACGCAACTAATCGATTAATAATCGATTACGGTAAAGAATACAAACATTTCCATACAAACCCGTTTAAGAAAAATCATAACTTTGTGCGAATAAACAAAGATCAGCAACAAGGATGCATTCTTAAAATCTTAAAAGAAATAGTAAAACCCGATTCACTTTTCACGGTTTATATCCCAAATAATGAACTCAAACTCGAATTTCAAAGAATAGTTAGCTCAATTTTAAACCCTCATGCAAAACTTATTTTTTCAAACATTTATGTAACAGATGTCATTAATACCGAACAGCAAACAGAAATAATAGCAAATTACCACAAATCTAATCATAACGGCATAACTGAAACCTACAATCATTTAAAACAAAAATATTATTGGCCTAAACTAAGAGACTCTATTACCAACTTTATAAACACCTGCGAAATATGCCTACAGAATAAGTACGAAAGACACCCTTACAAAATAGCATATGAAGGACCCTTATTGGCCGAAAAACCTTTTAAAACTCTTCATATGGACGTTTTTCGATTTTCAAATTGTCAATTTTTAACTATCATTGATTCATTTTCAAAATATGCACAAGCTTATTTTATCTCCGATCGAAACGCCGTTACTATTCTTAGCAAATTAAGACATTATTTTTCCCACCATAACACCTGTCAAAAAATTGTGACAGATAAAGGAACTGAGTTTGACAACAATCTCCTTAAAGAGTTCTGTCAACTATTTTGTATCGATTTACATTATACAACACCCGCTAACTCCTCTTCTAATAGCCCCATCGAAAGGTTACATTCAACTTTGTTAGAAAAATTACGTATCTTGAAAATGCAAAATCCCGATGAGACACCTCAAAACATAATGACGTCAGCCATCTTAATATATAACCAAAGTATTCACTCTACTACCGGTTGTTCCCCCTTTTCAATTTTATATGGCCCTTATGTGAACGAACCAAACATAAATAACGACCTCACTCTTTTTGAACAATATAATGAACAACGAAAGAAAGAACTAATACCTTTTCACGATCAAGTTTTCAAAAAAGCATATCAAAAACAGTTACACACCACACAAAAACAAAATAAAAACACCGAAGAGCCCCCTCAAATTCAAAAAGATCAAACTATCTTTAGAAAAAACACCCTTCGAAATAAAATGAACCCCCAATTTATCCCTACCAAAGTAACTAACGTCAATAAAAATGTTATAACTGGTATCTCAAAAACTAAACCAATTAACACACATGTCAGAAAAATAAAAAGACTCAGGAAAAAACCTAAATCATTCCAGGTTCCTGATCCTGTCCCTCCTGACATTGACGAACCTCAACCAGGCCCTTCAGGTCAATAGATTGGACAATAATGGATTCTACACCGAAGAAATCTCTCCTTCTTTAGTTGTAAGCCATTATCATACTATGTACATACCTTTTAATATGACAAAAATTAAAACGTCTCTAAGCCAACTTTTTACTACTAATTCCCTATTTTTATCCCCTTTAGTCAATCAAGTTAATAATACTTTATTAAAAATACAATTTCAATTCCTTGAATCATGCTTAAACGATACGTACAATACTTATGAAAAACTAAATTCTTTAGAAAACAATGAACTTAGAAAGAAACGTGGTTTATTCAACCTACTGGGAAGCGGTATTAAATTTGTCACAGGAAACCTAGATAATACCGACCTAGACACAATAACGCAGAACTTACAAATACTGAAACAAAATCAAATTAACACGATGCACAAGATAAATGACCTTAGTTCATTTGCCGGGAATATTATAAACAAATTCCAGGAAAATGTAAACATTATAAATAAAAACGCAAAATGCATTCGCTTCGAAATTTTAAAATTGAATAATGAAATCACGTTATTACTCAGTATGCAAAACCAAATTTTACAAATCTCAAAACTAAACAAATTTTTGGAAAAAATGCTGAGAATGATATCTTTTGCGCATCTGCAAACTTTAGATTTAGAAATTTTGAATGTCAATGAAATTAGGGAAATTTGGCAATATTTGACAGCTCATTATCCAAAAAATTCTCTATGGCCACTAAAACACCTGTCAGAATTAACTCTTATATGTAAAACTGGCCTTATTCTGTTAAAAGATATGTCAATCATTGTAGTGAAAATACCAATCTTTGAAAAATATTCTTGTAGTCTTAAGATAGTTTATCCAATACCTAATAATGAATCAAAAATATTAATTAGCCCCAGTAAATACTATTGTAACAATTTATGGTATCAGCAATGCTCTGAAATTAACTCAAATTGGATTTGTTTCAACCCCATTGCACATAGTTGCCTTTTACCAAAAAATTGCCCTTTCGCCACAGTAAAAAATAATTTTCAAATTCACACTTTAACTTATAAAAGTGGTCTACTTTTCTGTACAAAAAACTCCGAAACAATTTACGAAAATTGCTTCCAGTTTCAGAAAACCACACTTCAAAACTGTTATCTTATTAACAGCCAGTGTGACATAATAATTAATCAAAATAAATATTCATTATCAATAAATAACATTTCTGTTTCATTGCCAGATATAATAAAGCTTCCTGAAACAAACTTGTCTATCAATTTGCAGATAAGACATTTAGAAAACCCGCAAAAAATGCAGGAAGACCTTTTGGATCCTTTAGTCCTACAGGAACTTAATTTTGAAAGCCAAAATTACATTATCTTAACTTTATGTTTGGCAGTAATCTTGATATTTATTTTTATTTTCTATTTTTGGCGAAAACAAAAAAAACCTCAAAGACAAAAAATATTCCCTTAAGGGTTCTCCAAAAACTCATCAACGAGGACGTTGACGAAACTAAGGGTGGAGGAGTAATATCCCTGGAATAATAACATCTCATCTTGTTTGTAATAACAAATATATTGCTGACGCCGTACATTGAAGTTTATATATGCACCCAAATGGTCTAATTAGGTATCATTATACTTTTACAAGTTGTATTGGTCATTTTAGTTATAAGTATTTTTTGTAGTCTTTTCAAATAAAAAGTTTTTTAAAAGCTACGTCACCGGACTTCGTATTTAATTCGCGTGAGCGGGCACCCACGAGAAAGTGGTAGGTGGGAACCGGGTGTAAAGAAAGTGACATGGGCGGCCGGCGGTAGATATACTAATGAAAATTATTTCATTTAATTATGGCGTAAACTAAAGAAATAAAAATAGATCACAAAACTTTCTATTTCTACACCTACAGAAACGACACTGATTTATTTTCTAACTATGCATACTGCCGACTAAATGGGTCCCGAAAAAAACACCTGAAAGCAATTAAAAGCGCATCTTAAAAAAATCTGCCAACCAGTTGCCGTCCATCCACCTGGGCTGGGTCGGTCGGAAAACAAATACTTTCTCGTCGGACCGCAAAGAGCCGCGCCTTTTCTCTGTCGGTAGGGTTGAAATTATACCTTTTGAAGGGCAGAATGAAGCAAAATTTCATGAAATCGATAGAACCCCGTATTAGGAGTTATTCAAGTGACTTTGCAAAAGCTATACCATCTTTTCCTCGAAATTGCCACTCACTCACTCATCTGCTTATATATATATATAAATCATCAAAATTCTACTGTACTTCCAGACATAGTACATAGCTGAAATTTGGCACACTGATAGAATCTGTGACCAAACCCTTGTAAAAAATTCCAAAACCCCAAAATTCTAATTCACTCCCATACATGAAAATATATGTAAAGGTAACATTGCCCACTTCCAGATGCGCTAGAGCTGAGCTTTAGCAGACTGATAGGAAATATGATAAAACTACAGGACAAAATTTAAAAACCCCAAAATTTTAATTTACTTCCCCCTCGTATAAATGTAAAGTTATGTAAAAGTAACATTCTCCACTTCCAGAAACGCTAGAGAGCTGAGCTTTGAAAAGCCGATAGGAACTATGATAAAACTATAAAAGAAAATTAAAAAACCTTAAATTTTAATTAACTTCCCTCTTTGAGAAACGCTAGAAAGCTGAGCTTTGGAAGACTAATAGAAACTATGATAAAACTATAGGAAAAAAATTAAAAACACCAAAATTTTAATTTACTTTCCTCCCCTATAAATGTAAAGTTATGTAAAATTAACATTGACTACTTCCAGGAACACAAGAGAGCTGAGCTATCTATAGCTATGGGAAAATATAAAAAAAACCTCAAAATTTTTAATGAGGCATTAGAAAACTTTTAAACAATATTCCGCATATTTTACTATTTTAAAACTTAAATATTATCCAAATCCTTTAAAAAAGAAGTGAAATCATAACAAAAACATTTTATGTAAAAAAGCCAAGTACGCGAAAGTGGTATCCCGTAAAAAGAATTGAGATAAAAGACAAATTTCAAAATGAAAGGTTCTTACTAGTTTGAAAATGTTTTTCTAAACTTGGCTATTACGGCTGCAAATGATTCTTAGGCACAGTGCTAAAGTGAACATAAAAAGTTTGGCTGGAATAGCAAAGTTTAAATACTCTGCCAATATATGGGCCCCTAAGCTCACACTAGGTACTATAGTTATAGTGTACGTGTGAGCTAATATAACTAAAAACTAAAATATATTTTATTCAACTCCAGACTAAATTACCTTTTGTTTGATACCACACAAGCCATGTTTTGACTTAAACTCAAATTTTTGAAATCCACCCCCACACTTAAAAAAAAAACAAAAACTAAAATGTATTTTGTTAACGTCCGGACTCAATTACCTATCGTTTGATATCACACACGCCATATTTTCACTTAAACTCTAATTTTTAAAATATACCCCCACCCTTTTTTTTTAAATAAATTAAAATGTATTTTGTTTAACTGCAGACTCAATTACCTTTAGTTTAATATCACACACGCCATATTTTCACATAAACTCTAATTTTTGAAATCTACCCCCACCCTTTTATTTGGTTTGTGTTCGGTGGATTTTGTTCATTTTTAAATGGGACCATCTCGACCCAAGACCCAGCCTAGGTACCAAATTTCATTTTAAAATCGGCCAAGCGGTTTTTGAGTTATGCGCGTTGGTCGTTACAGACAGACATACAGACACACAGACAGACAGACAGAGAGACAGACAGACAGACAGACAGACAGACAGACATACAGACAGACAGACAGACAGACAGACAGACAGACAGACAGACAGACAGACAGACGGCACAACAAAAAAGTTTCAAAATCATCTGAAACGCAAAGATATATAAAAAAATTTCAAATCGGAGCAACTTTTTTTTCTCGAAAAAATTAGGATAGCTCACACTACTATAGTATAGTATATGTGTGAGCTAAAAAGCATTCTTAAACTAGTAAGAACCTTTCATTTTGAAATTTGTATTGTAGAACTTGGCTTTACTTTTATATAAATTCTTTTTACGGGATACCACTTTTGCGTACTTGGCTTTTTTTTACATAAAATGTTTTTGTTATCATTTAATATTTTTGGAAAACTTTGGTCAAATTGGTTTGCATATAAATGAAAGAATATTTTACAAAATGACCAATAAAACTGCTACCTATTCTATTAACAAAAGCCTCAACCCGAATTTCGTTTTAAAATAGACGGGCTTTCTTAGTGATCTATGAAAGGAATTATTCAGCGGTCCGTGTAAAGGCTACCTTTAAAAAACCCTCACAATGGAAACTAAGGGAATAGCAAAAGGCCACGGAAATTGGCAATTAGGTTAAAAGTGGAGGCTAAAAGGTTAAAAATCACATAACTGCGTATAAAAGAAAAAGGGGCTCGGTCCTGTCATAAAATAAATTAAATTAGCGTAAAAAAAAGGCTATGGAACCAGGGTTGGAGGGGACAGGGCCGGCAAATGCCCGGTGGGCCGGTACAATTTAGGGTCAGTTGGGCTGCAGGCCCGATGTACCTATTCCAAATTATTAATATTTATTTTTGTATATTTGACAAACGAACTAATTAAAACATTAAACATTTAAATTTAAAAAATCTGTATGTAGTAACTCCAGGCCTGCGTTACTCGTTTGATTGTTACAGTTACTTTTATATTAAAATAAATATAATGTATCAAGGAGATAATGTGATATTGGCACTAACTTATTAATATCTTTTTACAATACCAATATCCAGATTAAAAAATCGGGAGATTAAAAAAATATAAAAAAATATTGTCCAATTTTTTTTATTTATGTTTCTGTTGTGAAATCTCTTTTTTTTTTGTGCTAAAATACATAAAAATCTAAGAAATCGATTAACCGATTAAAAAATCGGTATTGGGTCCAATTCAAATTAAGGAGATCATAGATAAAATTGCAGCCTCAAGTTCATTATTAAAAAAGTTGTTACCATATGATAAATTAGCATACCTGTTCTGCCCCCGGTAGTTAAAAGGTAAGTTAAAGTGACGAAAGTGTGGTTAAAAAAAAACGACTTCAAAGTTTTAATTAATCATAAGGTAGTACTACAGTTACTGCTATTTGTTTTTTTTTAAGTTTTTTTTTGAAATTTCATTATACATAGGACATGATGGAAAATCCGTCAAGACCAAAAACCTAAATTTGAAAAAAAATTACTTGCAGCCTTTTAACTAACGTTTTTATTTTTGTGTTGAGTTTTTATTTTGTGAAAAAATTAGATATTAATTATGTTAATAGGTACTTAGTGTTTAATATAGGCATACTGAATGTAAAAATTAAAAATATGTAGAGCAGTATCACAGATATTAATAAAAAAGGAGATTTTCTGAAAGTCTTTAAACACCTTGTATCTCACAAATTAGGATGTTTAGGACATGCATACATATGTTTATATAAAGTTTTTTTTCTCAAAATTCAAATTACATCCTTTAAAATTAGCATGTTATTTAATAACAAAACCTCCATAATATCAAAAACAAAAATAACATAATATGGCTTCGTTTTCTTTGCGGTAAAATTTTTGTGCCAAAGCGAGGGCCAAATAAAAAAAACTTGGCATTAAATTTGTTTAAATTTGTCATTAAATTTCATTAAATTTGTTTGCAAGATGGCGGCGATATTTCAAAACACAATTTTTAGTTTTTGCTCGATATTTTAGTGACCCCTGTAGATATCTTTAATATTGATACAGCACCTGATTGGGCTTAGAATAGCGCAACTTTTTTCTCATTTAAATAAACTCGTGTCTGTTACCTTTTCCGAATCCCCATGTAGTTGCTTTTATCTGGGACACCCTGTATATGTATAGTGCGACCGAGTCGTTGGCTTCGAGATTTAAACCTAACGCAAACACATAAAATTTGGTTATTGACATTGCCAAGATAAATTGAAAAGCACTCCTGCCATAGATTTTTTGAAACGTTGCATTTGACACGTCGCGTCGTAGGTTTTTAACAATTTAAAGACGCAATTTTTAAGCCACCTAAAAAGATTTGACACGATTTGTAAACTAATAAATTAGAGCATGTCTTTGAGTGTCAGGCACTTCAATACCATAACGATCTAGCAAAATGAAATTTTCTATATTAGCATTTGCCAAATTTTGATGGTTTTTTCGAACGATTTATCTGAAAGACTTAAAAAATACTCTGCCAATATATGGGCACCAGAGCTCACACTAGGTACAATAGTTATAGAGTACGTGTGAGCTAATATAACTAAAAACTTAAATATATTTTATTTAACTCCAGACTCAATTACCTCTCGTTTGATACCACACAAGCCATGTTTTCACTTAAACTCTAATTTTTTAATCTATCCCCACCCTTTTTTTTAAAACTAAAATATATTTTTTAAACTCCAGACTCAATTACCTTTCGTTTGATATCACACACGCCATATTTTCATTAAACTAATTTTTGAAATCTACCCCCACCCCTTTTTTTAAACTAAAATATATTTTGTTTAACTCCAGACTCAATTGCCATTCGTTTGATATCACACACACCATATTTTCACATGAACTCTTATTTTGGAAATCAACCTCCACTCTTTTATTTGGCTTGTGTTCGGTAGATTTTGTTCATTTTTAAATGGGACCATCTCGATCCAAGGCCCAACCTAGGTACCAAATTTCATTAAAATCGGGCAAGCGGTTTTTGAGTTATGCGCGTTGGTCGTTACAGACAGATATACATACATACAGACAGACGGCGCAACAAAAAAGTTTCAAAATCATCTGAAACGCAAAGACGTATAAAAATTTTTGAACTTTTTTTTTCTCGAAAAAATTAGGATCACCATAGCTCACACTACTATAGTATAGTAGTAGTGTGAGCTAATAATGAACCGATTATAATTGTTTCTGTTGCATTTGGTAGCTTGATAATGTTTACCAAATTAGTTAGGTATTACTGATTTTGCTCTGTTATTTCTGTATTTCGAGATATAGAGGAAAAACTGAAAATGTAAAAAATGCCGTTTTTTGAAAACACAAGGTCGGTTTGCTCCACTTTGCAGTATCCAGGTAAGATGGGAATGACAATTTTGGGTTTTTTCAAAAGAAAAGGTTCGAACCTCTTTCAAGTAACCGGAAACATAAATTCAAAATATTTGAGATATTGCCATTCAAAGTTTTAAGGCGAAAACCAAATCAAACTTATTGGAATAAAACCTGAGTTTATTTTAGAATCGACTTTATTCTGACACATTTACACAGAAAACTAACAGCTGACCTCTTAAAACTGACATACCAAAGCCAAATTTAGAAATAAAGTCGCTAACATTCATTTAATAAATACCGACACTAATAAATTCGGTTCTTAAATACACAAAGGCTGAATTTTGAAGGAAAGCAGCTTCTTTTTATATGTATATCTGTCACGATTTTAAAATAAGGTCAGGTTTTATTCCAATAAGTGCTATTATTTTGGTTTGCGTTTTTTAATAAGATAGGCTTTACTATGACTCCCGTAAACAAAAGTTGGAGGGAGGTACCATGAAAACTCGATTAAAAAAATATATTTTCTTTTGTATGCTGACATAAAAGTTCATAACTTTTTTTTACTTTTTTGGGCTTACTCGCTGGCATTATTGATGTAAGGAAATAACACAAAAACTTGCAGAGATAAGGGTAAAGAGAACGGGGGGGGGGGGGGGGCAGCATATCACCTTGCTGCTCCAGGCGGCCACTAGTGTAACGACGGCCCTGTTGATACTCGGTGATACAATTCAATGCCATTTTATCGGAGCTCCTTCTTCTGACTGAACAGCCAGACTGACCTCGACAAGTCAGAACTAAATGTCGAGAATCCTCCCAAGAGCTTACAAGAAGTGGAAGTTATGATCAAATTCCGTCAAATTGCGTTACCGAAAAACTTTCCTTGCAACAACTTAGTTTTTCTCTTTACAAATTTTTTGACAAAATCATTTTTAGAAACCGTGGGAACCGTGGTTTAGCGCGTTGGTTCGTGCATATGGCTGCAGTGCTTGCTATATGAATGGACCAACCGCGCATAGGCTGGGCGCGCTGCTTATCTTGTGGGTTCGAGTCCACCTCGGCATATGGTTGTTTTTGCAACGTCACAACAAGGCATATCTCGGCAAAAATTTGGCTTAAAAGTTTGGACGATTGATTCAGCTATGGATGGAAAGTCCCAGTATAAAAATTTTAAAAAAAAGTCATTTTTCGAAACATAAATATGGAAATGTATATTTTATTTAAGTTATTCACAAACTTTCCAACATTTCTACTTATCAGTCTCAAATAACACCTCAGTAACGATTTTTTCCTTCTGTTGTCTTCAATTTCGTAAAAAAATATATTTTCCTAGATCCTCTTCAAAATCAATATTCAATCTCGTTCTTGCTTTACCTTTTCTTTTAGGTATTGCTGAATCTCAGCTAATTGCCTTTTTATCTGGTCCCATCACTCTAAAAGTAACATATTGCAATCCGTACTAGGAAGAACGCCTTAATGTTAAAATAAAAGTTTAGGGAACGCCACTTTAATAAGCGCTATGAATCATTTTGAAGTGAAAACTCCTTTAAAAATTCCACAACACTCCATATTACGAGCTACACATTAAAATGATTTATAGAAAGGTTTTTGCATGAAATAAAACAAAAATCATTATTCAAAGTCGCAGCCAGCGTACGGCAAAGAGAGTAGTAACGAACGGTAATAATTTCTAGTTGCGTCGTTTGGGCCAAAAGACCGGATAGACCGAGTTAGTAAGATCAGCTTTAGGTGATAAAATATAAAAAATACAATAAAAAACATTTTAAATAAATGAAACACCCAACTGCTAAATTTACTTAAAAGTACTAGTCGGAGTTGAGTACAAAATTGATAGGGCCCGGGGGCCCGGCCCCCCCCCCCCCAACCATTAGATTTTTTTACATATTTTCTACATATTTCATGATAAAACACAAAAATAGCTTAAAATTTGACATCATGAGGCTTCGGGCCCCCCAAGAGGCCTCGGGCCCTCCCCCAAGACACATTCCTGGGTGCGCCACTGCTTACAAAATTATATATACGGTTTTGCATTTTCATGAATCAGGTTATTTGGTAATTTTGTACCCTTCTGTGACTAGTAGTTACAAGTAAATTTAGCAGTTGGATGTTTTTTTTATTTAAAAAAATTTTTATTTCCAACTTTTAGGTTTAATTCTTATTGAGCTTTATAAAAAGCACTATGCATTTACAATTTATTTAGCTTTACCGAAAAAGTACGTGTAGATTTTCTATGGACGCGAACAGCGTTACCTTCCATTAAGTGAAGGCAAGGGAGGAGAGAGAAAGGAGGGAACTAGTAAAATGGTGTCCAAAAAAATCTTAAAGCGTGTGCCGAAAGAATTTTTGAAATCGCTCTAAATTTGTAAAAGCTATAGCCACAACTATTACTAATAAGGAGTGCGGGGAGAAGAGAGGGAGAGGAAGAGGAAACTAGTAAAATAATGTTGTAAAAAAAAGTCTGACAGCGTTTGCAAAAAGAATTTTTGACATCGCTCTTTATTTGTGAAAGGTATAGCTACAACTATTACTCATAAAGAGAGAAGGGAGAAGAGAGTGAGGAAGAAAATGGCAAAATGATGTTGAAAGAACTTTTGAAATCGCTTTATATTTCTGAAAGTTACAGCTATAACTACTACTAATAAGGATGGCAGGAAGGAGAGGCCGGGGGAAGGGGACTAGTAAAATGGTGTTGGAAAAAAATCTGAAAGCGTATGCAGAAAGAATTTTTGAAATCGTTCTATATTTGATAAAATTATGCGAATATGGTTTTTGAATAGGGTCGGAGGAATGACAGGAGGGGAGATGGGTGGAAGCAGGGAGGACTACAACGTAACTACAGCAAATTAGAGGACATTTGCAATGGGTAATTAAAGGAATTTTAATAAAATCGCCTGAAGTTTAGATAATTTGTATGCCTTAAAGCCTACATTATGTAACAAAATGGCGTCTGAAGACCGCCATGTTGATTCCTGTTTAAAGAAATATAGCACTTTCGGGATCAGTAGAAATTCAACGACACCTTTTTTGTCAAAACCGGTTCAGCCGTTTAGCCTCTAGCGTAACACAAACGTATTTACTTACATACATACAACAATCGAAAAACATTAATTACCCTTCGTGCTACTGTTGGGTAAAAATAACAAAAATATCCTCGAAAACTCATTGCTATGCAAACAAACAATAATCACAAAAGCACATTGCATGAAATAAACAATATGTATTTAAACCATCATTGTATGAACGCCTTTGGTTTAAATCCATAGTTTTATTCGTTTCTTGAACGTATTGTATGGTTGGTGGTATGGTGCTATTGATTCATGTATAGGTTCTCTGACAAATTTTTAGTTCAGATTTTTATTTCAGCAAAGTTTTGTTTTTATGCTAAAGGATTAAGGATCTGTAGGATAGAGCCGGTCCTTTCCCAGCAATATTCTTAAAAATATTTCCTGAATTATTTCAAGTTTTTAAGATGAAATTCGTATACTTTCCTCATCCCGAAATTCTGTACTGCAGCGAGATAGAAATGTTTCATTCATTTTATAGTATGTATAGTGCTATTTAATAAAGGTTATATTTAATTAGGAAATGTACAAAAGAATGACAAAAAATTTCGAAACCCACTTTACATACGAAGAGTCTAACAGACTACCGCACACATATTACGGGTGAAGACCTTAGTAATAATAAGAGTAGCTCGGGTGACCACATTCTACTGCCTCATAACAATTTTGGCCTTGTTGTCCCATCAATTTTTTAAATAAAAACGTAAAAATTTCTAAAACATTATTTAGAACTAGAGGCACAAACCAATTTTTGTTTTTACAATATTTACTGACCTAATGCGGTTGGTTGTAATTTCTACATCGACCGTCTCCAAAGGGTGTGTTTGAGGGAAAGCAAAAAGCGACCCCTTGAGGTACAGTTATAAATTAAACGCGGAGGCGTCTGTCCCGCGATGCTATAAGATTTTTCTCTGCGTACTATTGCGTCTACGTATTTTGTAACAAAAAAAGATTGAATAAAGTTTAACAAAAATTAAATAAATACAAAAAACAGAAAATGTAGGATGTTTGATTTTAAATGGAAAGTACTGTTTTAAAAGTGTAATTTCAAAAATGCACTGAAGAGAAATCTTTTTAGGTTTCCTTCTTTTGCTATCGTTTCTAAATTTGATTTATGTTAACAGTTTTGACATAACGAAAAAACCAACATAGACTGATACATTTCCTTTCGTACTTCTACTTTTATAAAACCAAATCCAATCTACCATCTGGAAAGGGTAACGTAAAACTAAAGATTCTTAGGAACTAATACTACAAAAGATATAAATAAATACGTGACATCTTGAGGTTAAAAACATCTGTAGCAAAACGTTCGATGTCGAATGTCAGACCACCAAGATTATTCATGCCTTTTGCTGTTGCCTTTCGTCTGATAGATAAATTGCTTACGGAGTTAAAAGCAAAAACGAAAGGGGATGCTTCAAAGAAATCTGAGCTGCTTTGGACTTGTAATAAAGTATTTTTCCCAAGTAATATAATTTTTTTTTTAATTAGTCTAAAAAGTTTGACACAATTTTCTTTTTAAAGCTAATTGTTTTTAACTATGTTATGAAAATTGCAGGACTTTTAAGAAAAAAAACTCTCTCATGATTGCCCTTGAGTTTCTATAAAAAATGTACGAGCGACAATTTTAAACTCAGTACTTACATGTGTATTTCTTACGTCACACCGCGCTAGCTGTGGCTTCTTCTGCAGTTGAAAATATCAACATGGTACTCGCGCTAGAAGTACAATAATACACCAAACATTCAACCGAAACCAAATAAAAATGATTTCAATTCAAAAATCACGTAGGGTTGCCACCGAGGTTGCCAGTTTTAGCAAAAGTTGTTGTTTAGATAAGCACCAAAAATTGATTTTTAACTAGTTCTTCATAATTTATAGACACTTTAAATATTACTATTATTTTTTTAAAATTCATAGTCTTTCACTTTATTTATTCACAAAAATTAATACAAAAATAAAACTTCATTATGTAATTTTTCTTGATTTGTGGCCACTTTGACCTAATTGTGGCAACTTACATCGCCATTTCTGGCCACTTTCTTTATTTGCGATACTATAGCGTAGCAAATCCGTTAATTTGAAATTATTTTTTAATATTTGGGACTTTTTTCCCCTTATAGTATACCACTCCCACAAAATTCTTTAATTGAAAATGTAATGTAAAGAAATTTTAAAATCGCGTATTGTTGTTTGTCTTTCAGTTTTCTCCTTTTACTCAAGTTTTTTGCCGCCTCCAGGACTTGCCCCCGTGGCGTACTGCTTTGCTCCGCCCTCCCCCTAATTACGCCACTGGGTAAACACGTCGGTCGGTAAATACCATTAAAATAAATGTTTCTCACACTCCTCTTTTAATAGTATTAAGTTTCAGAATATATTTCACAAATAACAAATAGGTATATGTAATAAATTCAATAAAATTGCCAACTCTTCTTATTCTTTTCTAGCTGTATTGATAGTAAAACCAATAATTTTTATTACTATACTTACTTTTTTGCTGCGTCTTTTTCTATCCATTTAAAAAAACTAACAGAACAAGAAAAACCAAATTTAAAAATTTTCCATAAATTTCTTTATCATCAAATTCATTTTCCTTTTGTTTGTTTCATTAGGAAATTCAATCCATGTGTTTTATATTTTGTAGGATTTTACGTAGTTTTAAACCATTTTTCGCAATCATACTTTTTCATTCTAGCGTGCTTTACACAGATAAACTTTTATTAAAATTAAAAAATGTTTTCCAAACCAACTTTGACAAATCAGCTGAAATTGTTAAAAGATGTCATAACTACCAAAATCAATATAAATGTCAATGCTGCCATTTCATTCGCTTTCTTGACTCAGCCTTTCATGAGGAAAGATTTTTATAAAATGGAAACATTGATAAATCTCCGAGGACACCTCGCAAAAGGCCGGCCTCAAGGATTGACTATAAATTCCACCCTCAGTCAGTCGCACCGACCACTCGTCAAAAGTCGCAGATGCACAACTTTTTTGATTTGCGAATAGCAGTTCTGGGAGGACGTCAGAAAAACTTTGCCTAATCGTTCAGGGGTACGTCCAGATTGAAACGTCGGGCGAGACGTCTTGCCGAGCGAATGACGTCATGGGTAAATCGCCGGACGTCTTGCCTTTGTGAACGGTATGGATGTAATAAACTAACCTTAAAATATATTTTTTAAAAATTGATAAATTCGATCGAATATATGACACGAAAACTAATAGAACAGTACAATAAGTGGGGACTAGAGGTTAATCTCAACAAGACAGAGTATATGTGTATCGGTGGAACGAAACAGGATCTAATCTTAAATACCGGGCAGCGAATTCAGTCCTGTGATGAGTATAAATACTTAGGTCTAAAAATTACAGCTGACGGAACACTAGACAAAGTTATAAAAGATCGAAACGTACAAGGAAGAAAAGAAATAACTTTGTTAAATCGAATAATTTGGGACCAAAGTATATCAAAACAACAAAAAGCTTATATATAACACCATTTTCAAAAGTATTATTACATACGGCTCAGAAGTATGGCCAATCAAGGATTGAACAGAAGAAATAAAATCCTACAATGGAAACCAACTGGCCGAAGAAAACGAGGATGGCCAAGGAGAAGCTGGAGAGAAGGAATAGACAGTGAAATAAGAATAAGAGGCCTAGATGATGAATTATGGGCAAACAGAAACGAGTGGAGATTGGGTATCGGAAGACGTAGAACGTTGTGAAACCGATAAATATATATAAATTCGATCAGATTTAAAAATTTGTTACAGTTTATTTAGTAGAGTTAACATGAACGCAAATAAGTGTTTTTTGGATTTGAAAAATGCAAATAGAGAGTATTTTGGAGTACCCGACTTTTGGTGGCTGACAGAGTTTTATTAGACAAATAAAGTTTTGTTTTAGATTTAAAACTGGTGTTTTCTGTAAATTTATTTTCTTTGTTGTACGTACAAGCAATACAGGTTTTAATTGCCTGTGCTCAACACTTTCAAAGGAAATAATTAAATTTGAAAATTAACAGTTACATGTGCAATATAATATAATAGCGTTTGACAGTGACAATGCGAAAGAAGACAAATTCTCAATCATTAAGTGTTTGCTGGAGTGTTGAGAGATCTTTAATTACATTATGTCAAACCTATTTATATGGTTACATTATCTACTATTAAATAAAGAATACAAATATATATAGTTTAAATGTCTTTTATTTTAATTTGAAAGCTAGTAATATCTAGGTATAATATTATTTATATTCCTATAACAACTTGTCCAAATAAAAATAAACATCAAATCTCTACATTTTTATAAGTAGAAACTAAACAGTCAAAATGAAATTCTGTAAAGGATCCATTTAGTTGCATCTGAAAGAGTGTTTTTAAGTAAAAATTGATTATTTATTTATGGAAAATGCCACTTTTATTTAATGTTTTCGAAAATATATTTTTTTTTTTAAATTGGGGGGGTTGGTTTATATACCTACTGCGCAAGTCGAGCGTTAGAGAAGGGTGTAAAAGGCGATTCGCCCGACGTTATTTTCGACCAATATGAACGAGAGTAACTTTCACCTAGATTTCAATCTGAACGGATTTGAGCGCGCCCGACCACATCCGACGTGCTATCTGAACGTACCCCAGAAAGTTAGAAGCTGACATTAGGGATTTAGGTTAAGCTATGATATAGATATATAATATGTAAGACATAAATGAAGGGTCTCAATAGTTTTGTGTTAACCCAATACATGTAAAAGTTAATATCCTAAAGCGTTAAAAGCTCCACAAAACTAAAAATAGAAAAATAAATAGTTTGCAATACTTTGTAAAGCAACATTGGATAACATTCACCAAAACTTTTGTTTGAATTAAAAGTATACAAAAATAGTGCATTTTAGTTTCTTCCCATTTGTTCCAGTATTTTCTACACTGGTAAACTGATTAGACACAAGGGTAATTTGCAGAGATTTCGAAAAAAATATTATTTATATAAGTAAATTAATATTGGCTATTATCTACAAAAAGCTTCTAATGTAAACAATTAATAAAAATCATACTTTGAGCAACAGATGAATAAAATTACAATATTTTTATTGGATAATCGTAAAGATAAACTTTTAAAAAAATTAAATTTAAATCGAACTAACCTCAATAAACGCAAAGCAAACTATTTTTAAATTTTCTCAATAATTTTATCGCAGCTTTATAACATCGAGTAAATTATTATCTAAATGGATTTTAATTAAAAATTGCGGAACCAAACCGCTGTTAAGAGTGGATGGAAACTCAAAAACCATCGAACTGTTAACGGTATAACGACAGAAAGGCATAAAGTTTCGACTACGACAATATAGATCAATTACTTTTTGGAACGATGAGATTATGTCTAATCTCTCATCCGGTTTTCCGATACATGACAATAAACCACTAAAGTTTAAAAGAACATATTTTCTTAGAAAATAACTTCCTTTGATATTTTCAAAAAGGACGACTGCACTTTAAGGTCAGCAGCAGGTCATATGAGTTAAGTGATAAGCATTGCCCCCACCCCACAGAAAACGTTTTAAGAACTTACGTCTTTTTGTCAAAATAGCATAAAATCTTCAAAGGTATTTACTTCTTGCAATCTCTTATATAGCGGGTTTTACCTTCCAACGACTTTAAGTTTTGTATAACTTTTTTTAACAACAACCAACTCAATAAATTTTATAAAAATAAAGGAACTGTATATTTTGATAAAACAAAACCTTCTAGTTTATGCAAAAGGTAAGTTAAATAAAACAATTTTCTAATATAAAAGGTGTTTCGGAAAAATAGAAATAGAGGGTAAAGTGCGATCTAGATAAAATTTCCGGATCACATGAAGTAGAACTATCCATCCATCCATCCATAATATGATCAAATTAGTTAAGCGCTTTTTGAAATATCATATAAACATTGCTTAGTAGCTGTCGCTATGACAACCATTAAACAAGAGACTGCCATTTCCTATATGGTATACCTGGACATGTACGAGTCTCTTATAAAGGCATCTGAAATGCGACCATGACAAAAACATCTCCCTAAGAATCATTGGGTTTTTGGGGTTGTTTTTTGTAAAGCCCTCCATAAAGTTTGAGGAAACGCCTGACATAAAACGATATATAGAGTTTTTCAATCCAAATGATGTGTCTTAATTACCATTCTTAATACCTTTGCTATTATCATTGCCACAAAATGTCTTGCAGACACAAGGGCAAGGTTACTGTGTATAGTCCGTGAACAAAAAATTTGGTTTTGCAATCTTGCGCTTCGGAAAAGGGTAAACCACTACTTGAACGTAATTATCAAAAAAACAATATGTATTACGTCAGGAAACAATTCTTTGACTAGCAAACACTGACTCCGTCATGTTAATACAACTGCAAATCTCAAAGAAGTCCAAAAAATATGGACTTTAAATCAATTTTGAAAAAAAAACGTAAGTTTATTAACTTTACAGTATCTTCTGCAAGTGGTCCGTATGGTGTGAGTGCCTCTACTCATTGGTACATCGGTAGTCTGGTAACGGACGAGCTTTGACCAGTATTTTAAGAAAATATTTTTTAACTGCTAACCTTTGGGATCACACCAGAAAACCTCTATCGTGAAGGGGGTGGGTTAATCTGGTGATTCTCTGAATGAATTCTCTGAAATAATTGAATAGGACAGGGTACATGGAGTTCCTATTTATAGATAGCAGCTAGTTCGGGCACATTGTGGCTCTCTGTACCGTGGTGATTATGTCAAAAGGTTTATGACCCACCAGTGGTCTAAGGCTACAACCATGGCATTATGTGGTATATGATGACCAAGTTTCTGACCTAAAATATAATTGGAAGTCTACTGGGTTCTATTTACTAGATATTATTTATATTATTATCTGAGTCGAACACAGTAGGGTCATATCTACCGTACTTTCATACATTCATTTATGTTCTGCAAGTCTATTTAGTTTAGTTCTTTATTTCTGGCAGGCCAGCGTCAACCGAGATCCTTTCTGTATTGGTAACACGCTAGATTAGATTAGTGCGAGCAGATCGAAGATTGCTCTGGATGAAAGAGCACATAGGGCAACGATTAGAGAGCGGTCGTATTGGAAAATAATGGAAAAGGGTTGAATAGGTTTGTTTGTCGGAAAAGTAAATAAGGATAAATTGTAGAGATAAGTAAACTTTATTCTTTTTGGTATTTAGGCAGACGTAGAAGCTCATCAAATAAAAATTAAACACTTAGAGATTAGAGGGCGTACGAGGACTGTCTTTTATATTTTGCATATAGGAACATAGAGGACGACACTGATCGAACGTTGTTACCAAAACTTAATCTTAATATTTACCTAACCTAAATTCCAAACGTCAGTGGATTTCTTAAGTTAACAAATCGGTTGAAAAATGAAATTAAACCGAGGACATATTTGGCGTATAATTTTTTGCAACTTTCGAAGGAAATTATCTCATCAAGAATGCCTTGCGGACTTGATTTCTGTTTTCGGTAACGAAGCATCACATCAGTCGACAGTTTCTCGATGGTATGGAGAATTCAAGAGTGGACTGATTAGCCTTAGCGATGATCCAAGGTGCACCAAAAACGGCTGTCACCCAGGAAAACATCGATGCTGTGAGCATGCTCATGACGCAAGATCGACATGTAACATATCGCGAGATTGAGGCTTCATTGGGGATTTCATAGACATCAATTCAAAAATTTTGCATAAAGAATTAAAAGTAAGAAAATCAGTTTTCCACTTGATACCGCATCTGTTAACCGACGAACAAAAAGAAGCTAGGGTCAATTGGTGTCCGAAAACTCTCGACCGCTTTGAGACTTGAAAAATTGTCAGTGGTGACGAATCGTGAATTTACTCATATGAATCCGAAAATAAACGTTCGTCGTCTGTTTTACCAACAAACAAGTGGAATTACAGTTTTGACAACTGGTTTGAGCGCATGCAAAAGTGTTATAAACTGTTTTATTCCAGCTGTATGTGCAAAACTTTAAAGACAATCCTCGTATAACCAATAAGTATATGACCCATATAGAGTGGCAACCGGCGAGCTTTGGAACATTGAGGGGCAGATGGCGCTAAAATAAATTCGTCTAGTTCGCAATATTCAGGGACTACTAGAACGATTTAGTTCCATATGCGAGTTCCGAGGTTCATGTCAATCATATAAATGCCATTAGATCATAGTACTTTTTTCTGAATATTGCGCACTAGACAAATTTATTTCAGCGCCATCTGCCCCTCAATATGGCAAAGCTCGACGGTTGCCACTCTATATCATATTCTCATTGGTATATCGAAACTATAATTAAACTGACTAGTGTGGGCTAAGAATTCGATATTGTTTTTAATAAATATACCTGCAAGTCTTTTTAATGTATTTCTTTATTTTTGGCCAACCAACGTCAACCGAGATCCTTTTTTAATTTTGAACATGCTAAATTAGATTGGCAGAACTAGACCGAAGGCTGCTGTGGATGAACGAGCACACAGGGCAACGATTAAGCAGCGGTCGCACTGAAAAATAATGCGTTAAAGATTACCGAGGGAATGGAAAAGGGTAGGACAGGCTCGTTGATGAAAAAATAAATTGGAGATAATCTTGTGGAGATAAGTGTAGCCAACTGTTATCATATAATGCTTAAATAGACGCAGCTTATATTTTAAATTATACACATTTTTTTTTTTTTTTTACGGGTATGCGCACTTGCAAGGAGATCCCTATCACGTTCGAGAAGCGGCAAGTGCGCGGAAATGTTGGTGCGTGTTGGTTTTGAAACGGTTCAGGTTGTAACCTGCAGGGAAAACTGTCGCAGGGAGTCCATTCCACAGCGATGCTGTTCTCCAGAGATATGAATTCTGATATAATGAGGTTCTTGGTGCCTCTATTTTGACAATAAATTGATGGTTACCGTCTGTTTGACGTGTTCGTCTAGTAGGTGCTACTCCCGGGGGGATCATACGTGCCAACTCTTCAGAGCATTTTCCGTGATAATACCTGTAGAAGAGAGATAAATCGCCCACAGTTCTTCGATGTTCGAGACTATCCAAGCTACGAGTAAGTGCGGGGTCATTGATCAGCTTGATAGCTCGTTTTTGCACGGTGTTCAAAAGCATTAAGGTATGTTTGGGTGCCGCACTCCATATATGTGAGCAGTACTCCATAGTTGGTCGAATCTGGGCTTTGTAGAGTGTCAGCAGTTGGCTTGGTGTATACAGATGTCTTGTACGAAACAGCACCCCAAGCTTTTGGGACGCCCTTTTAGCTATATCTGCCACGTGACTGTGCCAAAACATGTTGGTCTCTGCAGTGACTCCTAAGATGTTCAACTGGCTCTGCAATGTGACAGCCCTTCCAGATAGCATGATGTTTGGCTCACCGGTGCTGGTCTTTTTTGAAAATAGGGCGCGGCTTGGGTTTTCTGCGCGTTGAACTGTACAAGGTTTTTGTTGCCCCAGTCCTCTATTATCTCCAGGTCGTTATTTATCTGCGATATTTGAGTTAGTCTAAGATGATGGAATTCACGTGCGGATAAACACTGAGTGGGTGGTATGAGTGAGGAGACTACATTGCCATTATCTGCAAAGCAATAAAGTGGATTTACTGTTTTATCTATGAGGTCATTTATGTAAATCAGAAAAAGTGTTGGCGAAAGGATTGCTCCCTCTGGCACACCAGCATTTATTTGGTAAGAGTTGGAGTTCCGCCCATCCAGTGCAACATAAATGGATCTATCCTTAAGGTAACTTTCAAACCAAGTGCAAAGTCTCGGCGACAATCCCGTTGCTTTGAGCTTGTTGAGCAGATTTTCATGCCAGACTTTATCGAATGCTTTAGATATATCTAAGGCAATTGTTCTTGTTTCACCTCGCAACTCAATCGCTTTTTGCCATAAGTGAGTGGCGTATGTAAGTAAATCGCCAGTTGACCTATATTTTCGAAATCCGTATTGCTTGTCGTTGATAATTTTGTACTTTTTCAAGTACTTGGTTAGGTGATTGTTCACAACTCTTTCCATTACTTTTGATATCACCGGAAGTAGAGCAATTGGTCTATAGTTTAACGGATCTGTCTTTTTTCCTTTCTTTGGAATGGGTTGTACTGCGGCAGACTTCCATGAGGATGGATATACTCCTTGCTTATAAGATGAATTGAATAATTTGGCGAAAGTTGGGGTGAGTTCGCTAGCACAATTTTTGAGTACTATCGCGGGAATGCCTCTGGACCCATTGCTTTGTTTGTATCCAACTTTTTAAGGGATTTTCGTATTTCTCTGTGACAAAAGGGTACCTCTGGCATACTGTGGGAAACCCTTTCAATGAACGGTGGAGTTTTTCCATTTGGCACTGTTAGGTTTGAGTTGGAGGAAAAGATTTTGGCCAGCATATTGGCTTTTTCCTCTGATGTGGCTAAGTGAGTATTTTTATCTGTAAGTGGTGGTATGGATGACTTGGTGAAGTTTGATCCAACGGCTTTTGCAAGAGACCAAAAGGACCTAGAACTACTTGGACAATTCAGCAACTTGTTTTTTATTCTTTGATTGTATGTTTCTTTGGCGGCGTCAATAGTAATTTTGCAACTATTTCTGGCTTCTATAAATTCTGTGTGGTTTTGAGCGGTTTGTTGTCGTTTCCAAAGGTTATATGCTCTGTGTTTTTTCTGTACAGCCGTTTGACACTGGCTGTTGAACCAAGGTTTTGCATTAGCTCTGCGTTTTATTGTATGTGGGATATATGCATCCATTCCAGATAAGATTACTTTTGTTATTTCATTACAGCAAATAGTGGGATCAGCTGTTTTAAAGCAAACCTCTTGCCATGGAAAATCCAGGTAAAACTGTTTAAGGTCATTCCATTTTGCCGATTTATAGTGCCACATTTTACGAGGAAGTGATTGTTGGCTTGGCGGTATGAACATTTCGCACTTTGTTCTTATAAGTTTATGATCGGATGAACCAAGTGGGGGATCTACTTGAATTGTGTACAAGTCAGGATTTGTAGTTAGGAACAAGTCTAAAAGCGCTGCAAATTCACCCCTTTCTGAGATACGGGTAGGTTCATCGACAAGCTGCGTTAGACCACAACTTATGGCAAAAGCTTCTGCTTCCCTACATAGGTATATACTTACCGAAAACTGCTATAAGACTGGCTAACCTGCAATTTCCATTAGATTTTTTTTAAGTTTGGGGAATATTATTTTTAGTACTATTTACAATTATTTAATTTAGTTCTTTATTAATTTCTGACCGACTAGCCAGCGTCAACCTTCCCATTTTTATTTGGAATTTGCTAAATTAGATTAGTGAGAGCAAATCGAAGATTGCTAAGGGCAACAATTAAGCATCGGTCGCATTGAAAAAGAATGGAAAAGGGTAGGACAGGGTTTCATTTTTTATAAAGGAAATTATATAGAAACCTGTAGAGATAAAAGTGTAGCCATAAGTTTAATCAGCTTGTTGTTTTAGACAGGCGCGTACAAATAAAAGTAGACACTCAAAGAAGGTTCAGGTTACGATACGTATAATAAAACTAATAAAAATCCGTGCATACTTTCTTTTAAAATTATTTGGGTTTGATGCGATTTTTTCTCCTTGATGCTTGTTCACCAAAGAGCTTGTTGTTCCAGAAACAATATTTGAAATACTTATTTTATACAATCTCTCGTCGAGCTTCTTTTAGAGTTCATGCACATGAAGGCACTTGTCTATGCTTGTATCCGAGATTGTTGTCCTAAAAGAATTCTAAAAAGCGTGAAAAGATACAGTGGCAACTCGTGGATTTTAATATGGAAGATTCATTCTCGTTTATCGCTTATCACAAAACGCAAATTATGATAGCGTCGCGTCTTACATTTTAAAATATATATTTCCATCTCCTTGATCAAAACACATTAAACTACTATAAAAAGAGGTATTGTCCTATTCTCACCCGTGACGGCTCGTGAGCTTCGCATTAGGTGCACAGAAAAAAGTGTTTGGTTTAATCAAATAAACCAATTTATTTGAAAAAAAATATTTGGATTAAATAAATATTGTTTGGATCAAACAAATATATTTATTTCGGACAACAGTACATTTTGTTACGACAAAAAACATTGTACATGTGAATTAAATAAATTACATGTTTAAATTTTTTTGGCAATAATAATATTTAAAAAAATATTGTTTACCGTATACTTAAATAATTGATTTTTTTAAAGCAACTCAAATGTTTTTTATTTTTTTTAATGCTCATTAATATTAATTATATAAATTAATAATTTTTATATTGTTAGATAAAATTATTTGAAACAACTAAAGTTTTTGTTTACAAATAAATATACAAATACGATTTTTTTAAATTCCTTCTTTCTTGGTTTTTATTTCCAATAGTAAACCATTTTTGTATACATGATATATATCACGTAAAATTATTTGACTCAATCAAATTAGATTTTTGACTTTGTCAGTGCATATTCTTCATTGGTCCATATAAAAATATTTATTTTAGCCAAACAAGTAATTTAGTCGCTTTAAATAAGACTTAAGAGATTCTAGTATACGGGTTTCTGCCATTTTTGGTTTTTAAGAAAAATTTGGGCGGTCCGAAGGACCGCGAATCTGCGTCCGGCTTTTTTTTTATTTTGTTTTTTTTTATTTTTTACTTAATTACCTTAGCCTAACGTAAACAGACTCAAACCAATCCAAACCCTCCCGACACCCCTTTTTGCGTTAAAAAAAATCGCCGGACGCGGATTTTGGATCTTAGGCAGGCTCCCTAGTAGGTGCCCTCATAAAGAACTTTTCGGCTTTTCATGAAAAATTATAAATGGCAAAAACCCGTGTAGGTATGTAAATTATTTAGTATACGGGTTTCTGCCATTTTTGTTTTTTTTTTGAAAAATTATTTATGGGGGTACTTACTAGGGCCTCTAGGATTTTTTTAAATAAATAATAATAATAAAAAAACGGGTACCGGAGGGCGAGGTTGTAATGTATTTTTTTGGTTTGGTATGGGTTGACTTGAGTTGATTTGAGTTTGTTCAGGTTAGATTGCGTCGATTTAGAAAAAAAAAATTAAAAACTCAAAAAAATTAAAACAATTTTTTTTTTAATTCTCCGGTCGCCGAATCAGGATCCTAGGGACCCCCCTAAGTACCTACAGAAAGGATTTTTCATCAAAAACCAAAAATGGCAGAAACTCGTATATACTAAATAGTTACCAAGTTACCTAATAAGGTTAAATTTTTATGAAATTAGATTTTAGAAATTATCTGTAGTTCTTAAATATGCTAGTAAATAACAATAAGTACAACCTCAAGTACAACTTTTTATCTTCTGTAAATACAGCGCGTTGCTATACCTATTAAAAATAACAGCAAATCGCTACTGCGCCGACGCAGAATAACGATAACAATAACTAAGTGGCAAAAGAACGGTTCAAGAACACCCTATATAATATCTACAAGAATTTTATTTATTTCAATATAACAAATAACCAAAAAAGTGTAGAATAAAATCGATGTACCTACTAAGGTGAACTCTCTAGCTGTCTCGCTTCTAAAAATACTGTTTTGTCTCATGTTCAATATGATAAAAAAGAGGAGCGCAACAGATCTTTTTGTTTTTCTAATGCACAACAGACAAAGAGTTTCGATCCAAAGTTGTCCGATTGATTCGCGGAAATCCGGCCAATAACATTCCGCCCTAAAGTTTAGAATTTTATTTAATTGATTTAACTAATTTTCTGTTAAAACCATTAAACTCGCCATTAACCTGCTAGTACTTCTCTAGATTGCTTAGCGTAAACATTACAAAATGTGTACACAGCTTGTGAAATTTTTGTGAAATTCTGTAAAATTTTTGTGAAATTCTGTGAAATGTTTTTTGAAAAAATCTGAAGATTTTTGTAAAATCCTGTAGCTTGCGTGTGAAATTTTGTGAAATTTATTTGTCTTTGTGAAATTTATTATTTTTAAGGGACCGGAGCTAAGGCGGCGACGTTACTTTTTTAAATGAGATTTACCGGGTGTCTCAAGGTGAGTGGCTTATTAGATTATTTTGGAAACTATACTGCCATCCTAAGCGTAACCCCCGTATTTGAATTTTATATGAAATTGAGTAAATCGCGTTTAAATGTTTGAAAATACATAGTGCCTTATGGAAAAAAGAAAATTTTAAGTGACTTTTTAAATACTTTTTGTAGTTTTTCGATTGGTTACATTAGTATAAACAATAGAGTATATTATTATAATTTGTCTTAACCAACAATCGCATTTGTGGATTTTTTTCAAATACGGGGGTTAGGCTTAGGACGGCAGTATACAATAAAAACTTTCTGTTCTTAAATACGTCCATGTAAAGTATATTTATAAAATACATTCATAGTTGCAGTGTTGCCAATTGAGGGAAAACTTTGCAAACACCTTTATTATTTTAAAGAAACACCCTGTCCAATTTTGCATTTTTGGATTTTATGTATAATGTCGTATCTTCAACCGTTTTTAAAATATTGACAGATGAAAATTAACATTTTGTAACTTTATCAGCCCGTAACATCAAAACTATTAAGAATAGAACAAAACGATTTCTACATTCGTATCTCGGTTTTTCAAAAGCTATTTTATACTATTTAGAATTAGTTCAGAGTTAAAATATTCCATAGTTAATTTAACCCTGGGTTAAATCTAAAAGTAGTCTAAAGCGATAGCTTGTAAAAAGCTAAGTTAGGTTTTGATTTTACGGCCTGTTAAAGTTACAAAATGTCAATTTTTACCTGTTAATATTTTAAAAACAATTACAGATAGGTATAAGACGTTATACACAGAGAAAAATATCCATGCAACAATTTTAAATACGCTATGCAACTGAAATTTTGCAAAAATATAAAACAATTGTTAAAATAAACGAATAAATCTGTTTTAATATTACCAATTGGATTGTGTAACTTATTTTGTGTAAACATGTTACACAACAGAACAATTACTCTCAACAGCGTAGTGGAAAAGCCCATTGTGTTATAAATTTACACAGATAAAATGTAATTTTTTTAATAAAAATTTGTGCAAAAATACTCCAAATTGTAGCAATCATTCGTCGAATTGATTCGGTAAAAGTCGTTTCAAGGGATCGCCCCACCGCATCTGGCTTCCCTCAGTGTTCTGTGAGTTTAAATTTGTATTTTGGCTTGTCAGTGAGGTGATCCGTACAAAGTTAGTGTCATTAATTGATAAGTTCTTCCGTCAACGTTAAACGTGTAATGGATTCTATGGATTTTGTGGAATTAGTTCTCGAAAAACTGGAGGAATGGGTGCCTACTTGCAGTCCACAAAGAGAGATTTCGGGGTAAGTAAATTACTACACATAGGTCTACCCTAGAGTCCCTGTATGTTGACATATTTGGTAATATATCCAAATATGTCAACATACAGGGACTCTAGTCTACCCAAGCTTTTGAGTATAGTTAATCCATTTTTGATTTTTCTTTCTGTGATTTAAAAAATGTGTTTGAAAGTAAATGACAACATTGTCCCCAAAATTGTCTTGGTTTAGCCAGTCCGAAGCTCGAAAACATTTCTGCGTCCGCGCACTCTCTTAGGAATCACTTTCAAGAATTTTCGCAGAGAAAAAATTGGGCTTCTTGACCAAATAAAACTATTTACAAAATTTCAGCTTGTTACTCATGGCTTATCCTACTTTTGGTCTAAACTGCGCTTTTTTATAACGGCCGATACTAAAATTCTATATTTAAAAATTTTTTTTATATTTTTTAGCTTGAACGATTTTGCAATGGCATATCCGGAAAACAAAGACAGTTTTTTGACAAATGTGCAGAAGTTTGTTCAAAACTTTGGGTGCTGTTAAAATCAAACGCAATTTACCAAAGATCAGATACAGCGGTCTGAAAAGAGTTTCCATGAAGCAGACGAAGGTAAATGATAATTTTTGCAACACCACTATTTTTGATTAACTTAAAATTTGTAAATTAGAAGTCAAAAGACATATTTTGCCTGTCTTACTACCATGGTATATATAAAACTGTAACCTTTATTTAAAGGGTATCAAAATATCAGTCAGAATAATTTGACTATTACATAGAAATCCTTCAATGTCCGTTAAACTTAGTACTATTTTTTTAGCAGCTATTTTGTCTTCGCTGCCTTCCTTGCAATTTCCAAACAATGGAAAATCCGAACAACGAAAGTCCAGCAAACAAGAATCTTTAAATAGATATATTTTACACGTTCAGGTAAATTTATTAAGCATAATAATATTGGTTAAATAATTTAATAACTAATGTGTTAAAATTTGTTGTACTCATAAGAAAAAAGAAAATAAAGGTCTTTTAACAAGTGATTTTTTAGTTTGGTATTTTTTTGTCAAATAAAAATTAAACATTGTGTACTTGTTATAAAAAGTAATAAAGCGTTTTTTAAAAATATATACAAAAAATATATACACAAAAATTAAAACAAAATGCAATGCAATGCAACCTATTCAAAAAAAACATCTACAAGATTTTGTACACATTCAGGGATACTTTTCATTTAATTGTTAAAAAAAATTACAGAATATTATGTAAAAAATTCATATTTTTAACTATTTTTACATAAAATTGTAGGAAATATATGCACAAAATTGTGCAATTTTGGGCGTAACTAAAATTATTTATTGTAAAATATATAATATATTATATTGATATATTATATTTTTTGTGGTAAAAAGAAACTGCAAAATATAACACATAAAACATCTTCTAAAATATAACTACATAATTGTGCATGTATATTGCACAAAATAGAATAAGAAAATTACACAATATTGTGTAAAATGTTTTCATACTTGAATATTTTGCAATTTTTCCAAAATTTTAAAAAAATTAATGTAAAATATACAACAAATTGTGCAAAAATATGTGAAATTTTTTTATACAGGCCTGTACAATAAGCATTGTGCAAAAAAAACAGTTGTACAGTTGTTTAAAATTTTACAACAAATTCCATTGCACAAATCTATTCAAAATTTTTGCACAAATTGGTTTTATACCCATTTTGAAAACAAATTGTGCAAAAAAAATTTACAATAATTGATGAAAAAAATTACATACTTTTAAAATAATAAAGCCAAGTTTTCCTGCAAATGGCAACACCGCAACTATGAAAGTATTTTGTAAATATACTTTACATGGACGTATGTAAGAATAGAAAGTTTTAAAAGTTTCTATCGTATAGTTTCCAAAATAATCCAATAGGCCACTCACTTTGGAACACCCGGTATACGCTCTATATTTTAGCAAATTGGAATAGACCTTGTCTTTCTTTTTCCAAAACTACCTATTATACCTAATACCTTTTTCTCTAACAGTTTTGAAATAAAATGACAAAAACAAACAAAAGAGTAAAGCAGACAAAGAGTAATCGATAATTTTTCTTGGTTAACTCATTGCTCTTAATGAAAAGGTTTTGTCATTTTATTTAAAAACCATTACATAAAAACGTAGCATATTAGGTCTTTTTGGAAACAGAAAGGAAAGCTTTATTCAAAATTGCAAAAATATACAAGGTATTTCATTTTAAAAAGTAACGTCGCTGGTTCGCTACGTCTCCTTAATGACTGGTTCCAATAATAGCATCAAAAAATATACTTTTTGCAAACGATCTGAGTATGTGAAATTTGACTTCTCTGTTTATTTTTGGGTCACCCTGTATATAGGTTAGTGGTCTTATTTATACCTTGGAAAAGATTACACAAGTATAATCTACAGTCGAACCTCTATAACTCGAACCTGAAGGGACAACCAAAACAGTTCGAGTTATGGAGAGTTCGAGTTATAGAAACTCGAGTTACATGGGTTAAAATACATGTGAAAAGTGCAGGGACCGCTTAAAAGGTTCGAGTTATAGAGAGGTTCGAGTTATAGAGGTTCGAGTTAGAGAGGTTCGACTGTAATTAGTATTTAGGAAGTATTTTTGTTTTATGCATATTTGGTTAATTTTATGTTAATTGCCTTTAAACGTTTTTACAATTTTACATGTTTTTTGTACCTACCTGCCTATTTTTGAATTAAAATACTTTTTTTCGTGCAAAACATTTGTTTTTACTTGTACAACGCAGTATTCTGACGGGTAACCATGTAACTGCTTATTAAATGTCTAATCTAATTAAATACATTTTGTTAAAACGACAAGAAAATAAATTAGGAATATTAAAAAAAAAATTCAAATAAGAAGCAATATTTTGTAAAGCAATCAAGGAAAACAATCATTTAAAACAATTATATTTGGTTTAACAAGTACCCTATTTGTTTGTTTGAAAAAAACTTGCAATAATAAATATTTACTTAAATTTAACACACATTTATTTATAATAAACAAAATAATTTTACAAATTTATTTAATAAAAGTTCGTTATTAAATAAATTATGTTAGTAAGACACAAAAATATAATTAGAAGATTAAACAAATTATTTATTAAGAAAAAACAATATGTTTTTTAAAACAATCAAGGAAAACGGTAATTTCAAACAATTATTTTAGGTTTACTAACTACCCTATTTGTTTGTTGGAAAATATGTTTTTGTATTGTGAAATAAGTTAACTCCTGTTCTCACAGAAATATTTACTGAAATTCAACAAAATATATTTTAAGTTTAAACAAATATTTATTTACATCAAGTAAAATAATTTAAAAAATTTACTTAATAAATGTCAGTTATTAAATAAATTTTAATATTAAGACAAAAAATATGCCTAGAATATTAAACAAATTAATTTATATGAAGATGTAATAAGTTTTTTAAAGCAATCAAAGAAAACAGTCATGTTAAAGAATTATTTTATTTTTACCAACCACCATATTTGTTTGTTTGAAATAAACTTGTTATTGCAAATAAATAAATTAATAGTATTTGGTTTAAATATTTCAAATTATTTGATTTAAATGTATTTTTGTTTGTCAATTAAACCAAATAACTAACGCATCAAATAAATCTTATTTAAAGAGACTAAATTAGTTATTTGAAAACAATAAATATTTTTATTTGAACCAAACAAGAGGTCGTTTTGGACCTATTGAAATAACGAATTTGGTTGAGTCAAATAATATTTTTTTTGTTCAAATAAACACTTTATTCTGTGTGAAGCAAAATTTTATTAAACCTATTTTTCATACAAACATATAAAAAATAATAATATGCTAATAATGTAAAATATCTATTCTATAAAGAACTTACCTAAATTTAGTAAAATCAGCGAAATCGGGTAGGTAATTGGTTCACAATTATGCAATTGGAATTTAATTTGTACTACTTGTTCCTGGGGCAATTGTTCTATTCTTTTTTAAAATGTCGAATGTACAATTTGTCTTCAACCTTAGCCCGTTTATTTACGTTCAATAAAAGGGACAACTTTTTAGAGCTCAAAAAGTATTTTTTGTCATCTTCGTTCCACCTCGAAAACGGTTTATCCAGTAAAACACACACTGCCGTACACAGGAAACATTATGCAAAATAATTAAAATAAAAACCCAATCAGAACCGAATGTAAACCAAAACGTCGACACTCAGATTACCTAGAAACGCAGGCAACCAAACCGAGCCGTTTACTGTGACCGGACACTATTTCCATAATGGACGCAGGTTTCAATACCTGAGATTTTGCCCTCCGAAAGCATACGACCTTGTCATGACAACCAACGGACCTTCACCCCGCGGTATATCGAGTATAACGAAAAACAAAAATCGCTTCAACAAGCTTGTCTGTATCCTGGGACCGCATTCTCTCGATATGTTTTCTTGCCTGCTAATTGCAAAATACAGAAAGGCAGGACGACATGTCGCTATAGAATTCGACAGTACAGAATCCGCGGCGAGAAACGCTCACGGTTTTTAGCGTTAAATTTATATAATTTGTTGTCTTCAACATCAAATAATTCGATTTCAATCTTTTTACATAAAAAAATTATTTTTGTAAACAAAACAAATACATCACAATCTCAGATTAATCTGTTTTGTCGATCAAAATGTTCGGAGCAACCAGATTTACGTCCGACTAGTCTGAGCAGAATTACCGAACGATTCAGATCTACCTCCCCTAGATCTAGATGGAATTAACGAACGATTTCGTTCAAAAAGATTAATCCGACGTAAATACCGAACGCAGCTATTACAATAGATGAGCAGTGTGATTTTCACTTGATTTCTAACCACATGAAAATAGAAAGTTTCAAAAACCTAACCTAACGAAACCTAATCAAATCTAACCGAACCAAAGCAAACTGAACCAATAATTTTTTTCAAAAAAAAAACTTTCCTGACTTCCTACCTGGGATCTCAGAGGATGTGAATTCGAACCGATCCGAACCTAACTAAACCTAACCTAACCAAAATAAACTACAACACTGCTAATTAGGTTTAATTGGGTATGGTTAGGTTTGGATAGGTTCGATTCGGGCCGGTTCGGTTCGGTTCGGATTCACACCCTCTAGGATCCCGGGAAAAAACGGAAAGTTTTTTTTTGAAAAAAATTGTTGGTTTAGTTTGCTTTGGTTCGGTTCGGTTCGGTTCGGGTCGATTTGGTTCGGTTCGGTTCGGATTCACATCTTCTAGGATTCCGGGTAGTAAGTCAGGAAAGTTTTTTTTTAAAGAAAATATTGGTTCAGTTTGCTTCGGTTCGGTTAGATTCGATTAGGTTTCATTAGGTTAGGTTTTTGAAACTTTCTATTTTTATGTGGTTAGAAATCAAGTGGAAATCACCCTGCTCATCTATTGTAATACATGAGGTAAATAATATTGGTAGATCTGCGCATGCGGAAGTCAGGCAGGCAAAGTACACTTGGTAGGGCTAGCGTCTTGTCCGCTTGTCCGGTTTTGCTGACGCGGTGGTCCGGGGCTCCGATTTTTAATATTCTGTCCTGTCTTAGATTCTTAGATTATTATATTTAGTCTGGAAAAAAGAGTTACAGCAGCAGCAGCGCTTCTTAAGCTTCAATTATAAAATTAATCCGACATTGCTTGACAGCGTTTAAAAGGAAATTTTATGGTCTGCAATAAAGTACAAAAGTAGTAGAAGTGTGGGGTAGGCTCTAGGAGTGGGGACTAGGCACATGAAGCGCCCTTTTCGCCAATCCCCGGGCATCAACCTACTGCGTCCTTCCTTCGCTAAAGAATCTGCCCGTCTTCTGTACAAGGGCCAGATTCAGAAGGGCCTCCGTCTCAAAGGCTTCCTCTTCAAATACGTGTCTTCTAGCCTCCTTATAGGCTTCAGATGATGAGAGGAAATGCGCCGGTCTCATCATGACGTATAAAAGATATTGATTTAAAATCAAATAAATCATTGTATTGGAAAACATGTTTTTTTTTTACTTTTTTCAACGACTTTAATAAACGGAAGCCGCTGGGTAGTCGAAGATAGTCTAGCCCCACCGACTAATTTATACGTTATATCGAAAAACGTAAAAATTCCAGATTTTGGAGGTCTAGGGGGATTTTTGCAGCGAATTAAAAAAAAAACTAATGTGTTATTATTTTTTGGTTACACAATAACACATTTTAAATGATTGCCTTAGGCAAATGAGTCTTTACAGCGCCAATTTAAAACTTCGGCGGGTTACTGGACGTCAATTTGAATATCTCAGCCCCTGACAACGTTTCGTGGAGAAAAAGGAGCAACCGTGATTCGGATTCAGCGGGGTCGAAACAGCGCGTAGCTAAAAGTCATGATGCTCCGGGGCAAAACAATTTTTTGGGGACCCTCATAAGTCAATAAGAATATAAAATGCTTGTTAACAAAAATTTGTTTCTGCCATAATAACAAAATAAAATCTTTTTTTTTGCTTTTCAATTTGCAAAATTATTCATTTCATCATCGTTTTACTACGTATTTTAAAGCTAGCTTTTTTAAAGCAAGCTATTTTTTAAACGTTTTAAATTTGTAAATACAAAACTTTTTTTTTGTTGTTTTTAATAAATCTGAACAATGAACTTGAAAATTTTAATAAAAAGTTAGATAATTTTGTGGACAAAAAAATCAAAAAATTTTGACGTTAAGTTAAAATATAGTTAACCAACAAGTTTTTTGTAACATTTAAGTTACGAATTTATTGCCGTTTTAATACTATGTTTTTACTAGGGCCGCTGGGGTCCCTTTTACGCCGGGGCCCTGGGCACTGCCCCGGTTTGCCCAACGATACCCACGCCACTGGGTCGAAATAAGGAAAATTGAAGATTTGCCCAAAATAATACAAAGTACCTATGGAAAGTCTATTTTCAAATATCTTACTACTACAATGCAATGTAGTCACAAAGTGGCTAACCTGCAATCATAAATTTAAAACAATGCTTTGCTTAAATTTTACGCCACTTGTGTTGTCGCGTCGGCGTCGGTGTCCACAAGTGGCTTCATGTGCTAGAGCCCTTAATAATGTCCATTTGTTCATGCCACAAAGCAACACTCCAAAATTAACTTTGCCAATGAACAACTAAAGCATTTGTACACAACTAACAGGTTCCTCAAAAGCCTCTGAAATATTACCGTCGATATATTACTATGTAATTAAGATTAATTGGCCTTGCCCTGGTTACAATTCATATATGTCTTATAGCTTGATGTACTAATAAAAGTTTAATTTTTAAATTGGCAGTGAAAGTATGTATTTTTTCCCAAAACAATATTTTCCTGCAGGAGAAATAAATATGATTTAATATATAACAAATAAAGTCCCTCTTATGTAGGTAATATTATTTGAAGCTTGTGTTTGCCACCTTGAATATTTTAGTTTTTGTTAATATTACAAAGTGCTGTTTTTGCCGGAAAAAAATGTTTTATGCGAAATTCAAAAAAAATCCTAAAAAATTTAAAAAAAGGAAGCTAAACCTTTACATTTAAAAATTATTTTTTCTAAGATCATGTGTGCGTCAAAAAGGTAGCATTTAACATAAAAAAACTATAGCTACTCTTCTTGTAGATTTTGTGTTCAATAAAATGAAATAAAAGCATACAAGCTTTTTATCACAAAAAAGTTATAAAAATTGAATGTCTTATAATGCGGAAAAGTTCCATTATCCAACTGACAAAGTCCGAAAGCTATACTTCGAAAGTTTTTATGATTTATAAATTTTGATGCTTCCCTTAGTAAAGAGACCAATAGACAATTTTTCGCACAGTATGGGCACTTTTGGCAATTAGGTACTTGATTCTCGACACCAGTCTTAGTATCACTCATATTTGTACGTTTACAATGTTCACCTGTCAAATAGGCTAATCCTCTAGATTCAAAAAACATATTATAACATGTATATTTTCGTTTATTAATTTTTAAGATACCTAATAAGCTTATAGTTTTAGGTCCTGGCATTATTTGCAATTTGGTATTTGATAATTATATTGCCAAATCGCCCATTTGCGATCAGAACTTTTAACATACGAAAAGGTGATCCCATGCTTTTAGACGTTGATTCTTTACGTCTAATTGGAGTTATCATACCTTTGACAGTGGGAAAGAAGAATTTAAAGAGATCAGTTGGATGACTGGGTCGAGTTAATACCATGAGGTTTTCTCGTTCTTGTATTGAGACACCGCAGCCTGCATAGATAGAAGTTTTCCGAAAATGTATGTATGGCTTCGGTAGTTCAGTGGTAGAATGTTTGCCTAGATAGCAAGAGATCCCGGGTTCGATCCCCGGCCGAAGCAGAAAACTTTTTTCTTATCTTTCTTTCTTTAATTTCACTTGTTGATTATAGTTTTAGATCCTTGCAATATTTGCAATTTGGTATTTGATAATTATTATCTTACTGTCAAATTTAATTCATTGTTGAACTGGTTTCGTAAGTTTTGAATTTTTCTACTTATTTCATCAGTTGTTCCTCCAAATTTTGCTGCCATTTCCAATAATGACTCCCGTTTAAAACTTTACTTTTCACATCCCAAAGCTTATTGTGGTACATATTAATCAAATCCATAACTTCACTTTTCACCCATTCCTTGTTATCACCTATCGTTTTAACTGTGAAATTATTTCCCGACACTCTCTCAAAAAGCAGACTGCTATTTAACTAATGCAATTTATCTCAGACAAGTCAGAACTTTCCCCATCCAACTGTTTACACTTAAGTCTACATAAATGTCGATATAAATCGCTGAAGACAAATGTATATATATCAGATATAAATTTTTGGGTGTTTACATTAGCAAAAATTTCTATCTGTATCTGTATGTATGTAGTATCAGATGTAAACTTACCTAAAGCGCATTCTATAGCCGAGTGTTCATCAGCAAGCAGTAACTGCAACCGTTACAGCACCCAATTCCCTGGTTTGGCACCAGACTCGCCAGCGTACTTCGCTCGCAGTAAGCTGACCAAGGAAATTTGCTCAACATTTAAAAAACTCGCATAATTAGTATTAATTTTTTACATATTCTTTCTGAAAATCCTGACTGCTTGGTAAAATGGTTTTCACTGTTTAGAAAGTTTTCCCAAGTCCAAGGTACACGAAAGTTGGGAATTTATGGACCAGTAAACAACCGCAAAGAAAACAAAAGAAGAACGATGTGGATAAAGGCAAGCAGCCACCCGGCCGGCCCAGCCGGGACAGCAGAGGTGTTCGCTCTTTCTTTTTTCTTTTTATTTCTGTTTTTGTATGGTCTTTATTTTTAGCCGTGCGAAGTTCCATATTTCATTTTAAATCGTTCAAAATAAATTCCCTGGAAAAACTCAAGCAGTGGGAGATGTTTAAAGAAAATACTTATCTCTTATCACTACAATTGGAATTTGAAAAGAATAACTTTAAACAATTAATAGATACATAAAAACAAGGCTTAATTTGTTATGAGCTATTCCCCTTAGTTAGCGCAATTTTTTAAGGCTAGTACAATATAATTTTATAGGATCAGACGGCTTTATTAAATGTTAATATTTACCATTAAACTTAATAAGTTCTGATAGAATAGGTATTTTACCGCATCATTAGTATTCCTATGTTCAAGTTTTCATATAAAAATTATTGATAATAAAAATTTTAACGGCTGTGCAAACAAATCGTTCGTAACTGTGTTACTATAAAAATATTTAGATAGAACAGGCAGCCCTAAGGGCGCTTGACTCCTATTGTAGTTTAGGCAAGATTCGGGAAAATCCACTTTCTAGAAGCATTTTATATTACTTTTTGGCAAATGGGCAATTCCCCCTATTTTGACCCCGCTGAATCCGAATATCCCTGTTGCCAACTCGAAATATTGACAGGGGCTGAGATATTCAAGATGGCGGCCAAAATGGCGGGGGAATTTTAAATTGCCGCTGGAAAGCCCAAATTGTCACAGGTGTACATTCAAAATATATATTTGTATAATTAAAAAATAATAACATATTATATTTTTTTTAAATGGCTGCAAAACCCTCCAAGAACCCCCCCAGACCCCCAAAATCTGAAAGTTTGAGGTTTTTTCAAATTTTCTTAAAAACTAGAAGCCTAAGAGAAAAATATATAATATACTTTATTGTAGACAATAAAATTCCCTTTTTAACACGGTATAATTTAATAAAGTTAGACTAATAACAAGCTCTCCAGCGGCGTCCGTTAATTGAAGTAATTAAAAAAAGTTGAAAAAATACCTATGTTTTTTCCAAGATTTACTGATGTTTTTTAAAAACTAATATCTACAGAAAACCATGTATTACATTTTGGTATACTCAATAAAATTTCCTTCAAAATGACGTGTAACGTAATTAAATCGGTTTTATAAATAAAACTTTAGGGGCATCCGTAAATTAAATTAATTTTGAAAAAACAGAAAATAAACCATTTTTGTTACACATTTTATCTAATTTTCTCAAAAACTCAGCTTAACATAAAAAAAACCTATTCTACACTTTTTTGTAGACAGGGAAATTCCCTTTTTAAGAATGTGAAACTCGGTGGGATTTGACTTATAGCAAACTCTCCAGCGACGTCCGTCAATGGAGGTGATTTAATAAATCATTAAAAAAAACATGTTTTTCATACGTTTTATTCAATTTTCTTAAAAACAAAGCTCTTTATCAAAAAATGTGTTTTATACTTCGTTATAGCCAATAAAATTTCCTTTCAAACGGTGTATAACAAAGTGGAAGTTATTTTATATTTACCGCTCCAGTGGTGTTCTTAATTTAAAGAAATTATTTAAGATCAATCCAAACGAAAAAATATCGAAACACAAAATATCGAAAAACAAAATATCGAATTAAAATATCGAAAGTACATAATATCGAAACTACAAAATATCGAAACTACAAAATATCGAAACCACAAAATATCGAATAACAAAATATCGAAACTACAAAATGTCGAAAATACAAAATATCGAAACAACAAAATATCGAAAATACAAAATATGGAAAACACAAAATATCGAATAACAAAATATCGAAAATACAAAATATCGAAAATACAAAATATCGAAACAACAAAATATCGAAACAACAAAATATAGAAAATACAAAATATCGAAAACACAAAATATTGAATAAAAATATATCGAAAATACAATATATCGAAACAACAAAATATCGAACATCAAAAACAGAAAATTTCGAAACCTACACCTAACCTGACCCTGACCTAATCCAACTTAACCTAATCTGATATAACAGAAACCTAATCAAATCTAACCGAACCGAATCAAACCGAACCAAAGCAAACTATACCAACAATTAAAAAAAAAAAAACTTTCCTGACTTCTTTCCCGGGATCCTAGAAGGTGTGAATTGGAACCGAACCAAACCGAACTGGACCGGACCGAACTGAACCGAACCGAACCAAACCGAAACTATCCAATCCTAACCATACCCAACCAAACCTAATTAGCAGTGTTGTAGTTTAGTTTGGTTAGGTTAATTTCGGTTCAGTTAGGTTCGGTTCGGTTCGGATTCACATATTCTAGGATCTCGGGAAAGAAGTCAGGAAAGTTTTTTTTTGAAAAAAATTGTTGGTTTAGTTTGGTTTGGTTCGGTTCAGTTCGGTTCGTTTCGGCTAGATTTGGTTATGTTTTGTCAGATAAGATTTTTGAAACTTTCTATTTTTATGAGGTTAGGTCAGATTAGGTTTAGTTAGATTAGGTTAGGTTACGTCAGGGTCGGGTTAGGTTAAGGTTTTGAAATTTTCTATTTTTGATTTTCGATATTTGTTAATTTCGATATTTTGTATGTTCGATATTTTGTGATTCGATATTTTGTATTTTCGATATTTTGTATTTTCGATATTTTGTATTTTCGATATTTTGTAGTTTCGATATTTTGTATTTTCGATATTTTGTAATTTCGATATTTTGTGGTTTCGATATTTTGTAGTTTCGATATTATGTAATTTGATAAAACGTAGTTTCGATATTTTGTGGTTTCGATATTTTGTAGTTTCGATATTTTGTATGTTTTCAATATTTAGTATTTTCGATATTTTGTGTTTTCGATATTTTGTGTTTCGATATTTTTTCGCCCTTCCATTATGATTATGCCCCCCCCCCCCCCAAACCGTTGCATAAGATTCACCACTTTATTTTGAGTGCCATATGCTTAAAAAAATAACCTAAAACACCTGTGTCAAAGTTACTACTGTTACTTTCTGCACAAAAATATTGCTTAGGGGGGGCCATGGCCCCTATGCCCCCTCCCCTTATAACCGCCGGTGATTTTCTGCTTTAAAGAACTTATTTAGATAAATCAAAATATCTAATCTAATCAAAAAACAGTTTATTTTAATTTGGAAACATTTTATTTTAGTAGGTATAAATTACGAACCTTTTTGAAGTATTTATCATAACATTAACCTCACTTTGTAGTAGTATCATTTAAAAAGAAATTGTCTTATCCTTAATAAAGAATAAAGGCACTTTTTTTTCTAAAAATCTTAGTTAGAAAAAATATTTAAATATGCAAGTGAAACTGATTATTTCAGTTATTTTTGAAAATAAGTTTATATTAATACGCCCCTGAAGCCATAAATATGGCAACAACCCGACATTTTAATAAAGTTTTTAAAAGAAAATATTATGTTCCACAATAAAGTGTACCACATATTTTTTCCTAAAAAGTGTAGTTTTTGAGAAAATTTGGAGAAACCTATAATAAACATGTTTTTTCTAAATAATCCCAATTTACGTACGCCACAGAAGAGCTACTTGCTTTTCCTAACCTTATTGATTAATACATTGTTGAAAAGGGAATTTTATTCTCCACAAAAAACTGTTCTTTGCAATTTTTGATAAAAAGGTTAGTTTTCGAGAAAATTGCATAAAACTGAAAAAAACCAGGTTTTGTGGGGGTCTGGACGGGATTTTCTTCGTCTCTGTCGATTTTTCGAGTTGGCAACAGAGATATTCGGATTCAGCCGGGTCAAATTAGGGGGAAATGGTCTGTTGCCAAAAAGTAATATGATTGGCTTCTAGACCGAAAACGGAAAGCCTTTTAAAATAATATGCTCTGACTAATAAGTTTTGGTCGAGAACGGTAAGAAGATTCAGAGACACACTAAATGCGCTTGAAAGCGCAAACAATGTGTCACTGGTATGAAAACCGGGGAAATTTGGACATGGGGGAAATGAGGCTGCTGATCAACTGACAAAGGACTTTGGCAAGTCTTATCGGTTGCGATCTAGCCTTTGGTATCGTATTTATTGTTGTGAAAGCGGCTATTTGAAGATGGATGGAAGATGCTTTCAAACAATACTAAAGAGACTTGCCAGAACTAGAAAAAAATTAGTATCATAAAATGACCAAGCACGAAGAAAGGTACGAAAACCTAGGAATAACTAAGTATCATAATAGTGGACATTTCTGCAGGACACTGCACGATCAAGATTATTACTTGAGTCTAACTAAAGTGATTGAATGAAAACTTTTCTTAAGTAATGTGTAAGTTCCCGGCATTTGAAAGAGCTATTTAGCTTGTCATCGATCATCAGCAATTTTGCCGCAAAACTTAATAGTTTTAATAAACCTCAAAATTATTTCGACAAACAGCTAAATGTACCAGCACATAATATGTTTCTTTGTAGTTAAATTTATTCATTAATTTTTTTAACAACGGTACTTTTGCCCAGTGTCAATATTATTGATCAAAATAGAGAAAATCGTATTTTAGAGGCCAAAATGTGTGTTAAGATCTTTCGTGGTTTGGAACTGTCTGCAAATATCTCTCGCTTACCACGACTTTGATTAGGTGGTGCTACTACTACTTCTTTATTATCTCGTAGGATTTAAATTCGCGTCATAGGTTTATCACGATATTCTCTAAATCTCACCCTTTCCAATGTTCGCCGGACCAAGTGTCGCTAAAATTACAACATCGTAATTCTCTGAAACTGCTTAAATTACTGCCATCACGTAGCTACAGGGACTAAATCTTTCAAAACTATTCCAGACTATTTTTATAAGTCAAACATAAATTTATCTGATTAAATTTTTATAACTGTCAAATGTACAAAATCAAAGATATTGCTGTATTAGTCAGGGCCGTACCTAGGAGGGGGATCAAGGAGGATCAATAATTCCCCAATAAATAATTATACAATATTTTAGCCATTTAATTACCAACGTTCCCATTTTGAAAACACTTCATAACTAAAAAAACAGTTTTAGTGAAAATCATAGTTTTTTTAAATTATAACCAGATAATATTTTTACTAATTAGGCAATATGTTTGCTAGTTTAATAAAAAAATTACTTTGTTTTATATTTAAAAAGAACACAAAATTCACTATCCGTTACATACAAAATACTCTGCCAATATATGGGCCCCTAAGCTCACACTAGGTACTATAGTTATAGTGTATAGTGTGAGCTAATATAACTAAAAACTGAGATATATTTTATTCAACTCCAGACTAAATTACCTTTTGTTTGATACCACACAAGTCATGTTTTGACTTAAACTCAAATTTTTGAAATCTACCCCCACCCTTAAAAAAATCAAAAACTAAAATGTATTTTGTTAAACTCCGGACTCAATTACCTTTCGTTTGATATCACACACGCCATATTTTCACTTAAACTCTAATTTTTAAAATATACCCCCACCCTTTGTTTTTAAATAAATTAAAATGTATTTTATTTAACTGCAGACTCAATTACCTTTCGTTTGATATCACACACGCCATATTTTCACATAAACTCTAATTTTTGAAATCTACCCCCACCCTTTTATTTGGTTTGTGTTCGGTGGATTTTGTTCATTTTTAAATGGGACCATCTCGACCCAAGACCCAGCCTAGGTACCAAATTTCATTAAAATCGGCCAAGCGGTTTTTGAGTTATGCGCGTTGGTCGTTACAGACAGACATACAGACACACAGACAGACATACAGACAGACAGACAGACGGCGCAACAAAAAAGTTTCAAAATCATCTGAAACGCAGATATATAAAAAATTTTGAAATCGGAGCAACTTTTTTTTTCTCGAAAAAATTAGGATCACCATAGCTCACACTACTATAGTATAGTATATGTGTGAGCTAAAAATGGTTATTAAATCTGTAATTTCAAAAAATACGGTAACAAAAACTTTTGAGCTAAAATCACAATAGCAAAACATGAAGATCTGTTTTATCCTCAATATCTAAATTTCCGACAGGTGAAAATGAAACTTTTGTAATTCAATTTAGCTTAAGAAGCGCAACACTTTTTATTTCAGAGTACGTGTTTAGTTAGAGCTAGCGACCGGAATAAACCATAATTTATGTCTGGCACATCAAAATATGTTTCCGTGCAGTGCGGTATTGCCTTCTTGTCAAGTCAGATCAAGAGTTATTTCACGCATAAATCAAAACTTATTGTTGGGTTTATATCGTTCGTTGTTAAGTAGACTAGGAGGCATTGACTCAGTGATGCAAGGAAAATTTTAGCCAGTATAATTTCCGTGGAAAGGCATATCTGCATATAGGTTAGTTAGTACCAAGCTCAAGTTAATTTATTTCCATAAAGACAAATTAACAATTATAAGAATTATCAAAAATTTGCAAAAAACCCAAGACTAACAAAAAAAATCTTAGTACAACTGAAACCTCAACTAAACAAATAATCAAATTCATTCCCTGAAGAATCGGCTAGGCGCAGGAGTGTCTTTGGATCCAGAAATGTTATTATATAAGAAGTCAGGCAAAAAAAAGCAATTTAAAAACTTAACAAAATACAGAGAGCATCAAAAATTTTACAAGACTTGGACATATATCATATCTGACGTAAAACTGTGGTCAAATTCTACAACTTTAACCATTTAAATTGTAGTGAGTGATTAACAAATTTAGTAAAGCATACACGCCCGATTTGGAGGGGGTAACGGGGTAATTTCCCCGACCCTCTCTAGAAAAAAAATATATCGACATTTACTTAATAAACATCGGGCTAACCGCATAATTCCCCCCTCGTGGAAAAAAATAACTAATTAAATAATATTTCCATCCACCATTACCCCCCCCCCCCCCTAGATTTTAGCCCAGATCCGCGCTTAAAAGTATAACAGATTGGGCGAGTTTGTAAAGTTATCTCATTTTGCTCACCGATTACATCGGTTTTTTGACATAATAGTCCGATGACCACCAAAAAATAAAAAGAACGCGATGAAATCAGATTTCTAAAACACGTTTTTTTTGATTTTTGTTTTTTTTTAAAGAGTCTCGGCACAAGCACATGGAAACAATATTTTCAACGTACCTTCAATCCTGGCATGCCGCGGTCCCGTGATACCAAAATTAACTCAAGATCTTTATCATCCGAGTTATGAGTCCCTATCTCTATTTTCCAAGATGTCCATCGCAACTTTGCTTGAAACACCGTGGAGCATTTAAATAGAAAAAACATCCAACTACTAAATCTACTTGTATCTACCAGTCCCAGTTGGGTACAAACTTGATAGGTATACTTATAATGTACGACATGCTTCAACTTCTAGTTTTGATACCCAAAGCGCACTCACCAAATGATACGGTTTTGTAGTTTTATGAATCAGGTTATCGGGTAATTTTCGGTGTTTTTTTAATTTAATTTTTGTTTTATTTCTAACTTTTAGGTTTAATTCTTATTCAGCCTTATAGAAAGGACTGTGTATTTACCATTTATTTAGCGTTACCCGGAAAGTACGTGTAGATTCTTTCGGAATCAAAAAAATGTTATCTTCCTTTTTGTTTTTTTTTTTGTTTGGAAACGAAAATATGTGCTTAATTCAATGTGTGACACATACGCAATTCATTTAACTAAATCAAGGTACCTAATTATTACCTAAATCATGCTACCACAGGGTAGATAGGTGCGTTTCTACAAACAGTTGGTAAAGGTGGGGGAGGGAAAACTAGTAAAATGGTGTTGAAAAAAATCTTAGAGCGTGTGCAGAAATAATTTTTGAAATTGGTCTATATTTGTGAAAGTTACAGCTACAACTATTTCTATATTCTAAACAAGTTTTGGAAAAATAATCTTAAAGCGTGGGCAGAAATAGTTTTTGAAATCGCCCCATATTTGATAAAATTATGCGAATATGGTGGCAGAGCAAATGCAAAACCTTAGTTCAACAGCCAGTGTCAAACGGCTGTACAGAAAAAACACAGAGCATATAACCTTTGGAAACGACAACAAATCGCTCAAAACCACACATAATTTATAGAAGCCAGAAATAGTTGCAAAATTACTATTGACGCCGCCAAAGAAACATACAATCAAAGAATAAAAAACAGGTTGCTGAATTGTCCAAGTAGTTCTAGGTTCTTTTGGTCTCTTACAAAAGCTGTTGGATCAAACTTCACCAAGTCATCCATACCACCACTTACAGATAAGAATGCTCACTTAGCCACATCAGAGGAAAAAGCCAATATGCTGGCCAAAATCTTTTCCTACAACTCAAACCTAACAGTGCCAAATGGAAAAACTCCACCGTTCATTGAAAGGGTTTCCCACAGTATGCCAGAGGTACCCTTTTGTCACAGAGAAATACGAAACTCCCTTAAAAAGTTGGATACAAACAAAGCAATGGGTCCAGATGGCATTCCCGCGATAGTACTCAAAAATTGTGCTAACGAACTCACCCCAACTTTCGCTAAATTATTCAATTTATCTTACAGGCAAGGAGTACATCCATCATCATGGAAGTCTGCCGCAGTACAACCTATTCCAAAGGAAGGAAAAAACACAGATCCGTTAAACTATAGACCAATTGCTCTACTTCTGGTGATATCAAAAGTAATGGAAAGAGTTGTAAACATTCACCTAACCAAGTACTTGGGAAAGTACAAAATTATCAACGACAAGCAATACGGATTTCGAAAATATAGGTCAACTGGCGATTTACTTACATATGTCACTCACTTATGGCAAAAAGCGATTGAGTTACGGGGCGAAACGAGAACAATTGCCTTAGATATATCTAAAGCATTCGATAAAGTCTGGCATGAAAATCTGCTCAACAAGCACAAAGCATTGGGATTATCGCCGAAACTTTGCACTTGGTTTGAAAGCTACATTAAGGATAGATCCATTTATGTTGCACTGGATGGCCGGAACTCCAACTCTTACCAAATAAATGCTGGTGTGCCACAGGGAGCAATCCTTTCGCCAACACTTTTTCTGATTTACATAAATAACCTCATAGATAAAACAGTAAATCCACTTTATTGCTTTGCAGATAATGGCAATGTAGTCTCCTCACTCATACCACCCACTCAGTGTCTATCCGCACGTGAATTCCATCATCTTAGACTAACTCAAATATCGCAGATAAATAACGACCTGGAGATAATAGAGGACTGGGGCAACAAAAACCTTGTACAGTTCAACGCGCAGAAAACCCAAGCCGCGCCCTATTTTCAAAAAAGACCAGCACCGGTGAGCCAAACATCATGCTATCTGGAAGGGCTGTCACATTGCAGAGCCAGTTGAACATCTTAGGAGTCACTGCAGAGACCAACACGTCTTGGCACAGTCACGTGGCAGATATAGCTAAAAGGGCGTCCCAAAAGCTTGGGGTGCTGTTTCGTACAAGACATCTGTATACACCAAGCCAACTGCTGACACTCTACAAAGCCCAGATTCGACCAACTATGGAGTACTGCTCAAATATATGGAGTGCGGCACCCAAACATACCTTAATGCTTTTGAACACCGTGCAAAAACGAGCTATCAAGCTGATCAATGACACCGCACTTACCCCTAGCTTGGATAGTCTCGAACATCGAAGAACTGTGGGCGATCTATCTCTCTTCTACAGGTATTATCACGGAAAATGCTCTAAAGAGTTGGCACTTATGATCCCCCCGGGAGTAGCACCTACTAGGCGAACACGTCAAACAGACGGTAACCATCAATTTACTGTCAAAATAGAGGCACCAAGAACCTCATTATATCAGAATTCATATCTCTGGAGAACAGCATCGCTGTGGAATAAACTCCCTGCGACAGTTTTCCCTGCAGGTTACAACCTGAACCGTTTCAAAACCAACACACACCAACATTTCCGCGCACTGGCCGCTTCTCGAGCGTGATAAAGATCTCCTTGCGAGTGCCCTTAACCGTAAAAAAAAAATGGTTTTGGGAGAGGATGGGTGGGGGGGAATTAAAGTAGGGGAGATGGGTGGGAGCAAAGAGGACTACAAAATAATTACAGCAAATTTAGAGGACATTTGCAATGGGTGATGAATGATCAAGTTGTATCTTAAAGCCTACATCATGTGACGATGGCGTCTGACGACCGACTATAGCACCTTCGAGATAAGTAGCAATTCAACATTGATGCCATCAATAAAATTGGTGACTTGGTAAAATTCATCAGATAAATTACGAACTCCATGGATTTCAATGAATTGCACTGATTAATTTAGGAACTTGAGTGACTCATCGATGACATTATGAACTCGCCCATAAACTTGAAGGTACCTAGATAAAAATCGTTCGAAAGATCTAATTTCATGTTTTATTATATTGATGTATTAATTTTTCTTAACAAAGGCAAACACAATTCTAATTGGTAATCTAAATATTTAAACCACCCCGTTTCTTGTTACTTAGTATACTTAATCGCACCCTTATCCAGAATTTAGCTTTAAGCTAAATATTTCGTTATAACCGTAGTTAAAATTATGGCAAAACAGGCACTTGGGCCTTTAAAAATTCCATTAAAAATCGCCCAGAGCTTTATGAAAAATTAACGCGAGGTAATCTTATTACCCACGTGAACTTATATTTCTCGTGGCGCGTTTTATTTTTACTCAGGTTACTTTAAAAATACCTATGTCTTTTTTTCATCTTCAGAATTAGATAAAAAAGAATTAAATAAAAAAATCACCCAACTGTTACAGTTGGGTACAAAATAGATAGATATACCTATAATGTACGACATGTTTTAACTTTTAGTTTTGATGCCCAAAGCGCACTTAAGTTTTGTATTTTCATGAACCAGCTTATTGGGTAATTTTGTAACTGCGACTAGTAGGTACAAGTAGATTTAACAGTTTGGTGGTTTTTTTTAATTAAAAATGTTTTATTTCCAACTTTTAGGTTTAATTTTTATTGAGTCTTATGGAAAGCACTATTTGTGTCAAACATTAAACTATGCTCAAAGGGTAGATAGGTGGGTTTCTACAAATATAAAGTGAAGGTGGGGGAGGGGAGAGGGAGGGGGGAACTTGTAAAATGTTCTTGGCAAAGAATCTTAAAGCGTATGCAGAAAGAATTTTTGAAATCACCCTATATTTGACAAAAATTATGTGAATATGGTTTTTGAAGAGGGCGAGGGAGAATGAAGGAGGGGAGATGGGTGGGAGCAGGGAGGACTACAAAGTAATTACAGCAATTAGAGGACATTTGCAATAGCTGATTAAAGGAGCCTACATCATATGACAAAATAGCGTGTGACGACCGCCACGTTGATTCCTGTTTAAACAATTATATCCTATAGCACCTTCGGGATCAGTAGCAATTCAACCACATCTTTTTTGTCAAAATAAGTTCAGCCGTTTAGACTCTAGCGTGACACAATCATAAAATACATACATATCCCAAGCGAAAAACATTTCCCCTCCTTTCGCCGTGCTACAGTTGGGTATAAAATGGTAAATTTAGATAAGGATTAAAAACCCCAACCTTAGTTATTATAGAAACCCTTTGAGATTATTTATTTAGAGATTTTTTTTTGTTTATACTGGAACTTTTACATCTATACTTGGATCAATCGCCCAGTTTTTGCCAAAGTTTTTGCGTCGATAAATAGCTTTTTACACATAACAACACAACCATGCATTATGTGGGACTCGAACCCACAAGCTCGTGAAACGCCGTGATCGAGCCAGTCCGCTCGAATATATGCTGCCAGCATTGCAGCCATATATGCGAAGCAGGACCACTACACAAGCGGACACGAACTCACACAATTATTTAGAGAAATAGTATATTATAAAATACACCTTTATCTCAAGGTTTATACGCTATTTTTCGAATTTTTAGTTTATTTTCTAGTTTTTTTTTCTATTGTTTTGGTGTTTTTAGGTTTTGACGTTTTTCTTAGGATTCTTAGTCTGTCTGATCAGTCAATTTATATCCCGATTTTTATATTTTATTCCTGTCATGTCACTTTTCATCCCGGTTTTTTTGTTGTGACAAAGTGACACCGTAATCCCTAAAAGTCGGGATGAAAATTAAAGCTCAAAATTGCGAAAAGTAATCTTTTGAAATTATAATAGTGTGATTAAATGATATAAGAAGGGCGCGCTAAATACTAATACCCATAATTAAGCGGAAATACCCAGCACAACTAGATAAAAAGTAGCATATTTTATGTTGTACCTACATAATTGTAAAAAAGTTGACCCATTTTTTATTACTACAAAATTTATCCATATTAAAGTTAGAAGAATGTTACATTCTTGGCAATCTAGAAAATAAAAATGTGGAATGGATCATGGGAAATTGTTACTGTATGTAAGATACGAACAACTGCTTATGTGTAAAATATGTAGTATGTAAGACAAAAGACCCACAGCCAATACCTGTCTTCTGTGTGCCCCGGTAAAGTGGAAGGAGGAAATGTCATGGCTTCAGCTAGAATTCGCGTAAAAAACAAATACCCACTACTCTCCTGTTTCGTTGCACACGACGAAATGACGAAAACTTCGCGAAGAAGAGAGGTCATGTTGTATTCCCTACTGCCGGCCGAATACGGGTCTAAAACAGCGAAAAATATTTCAAGACACCGCCCAAAATATATTTTTCTCTCTTTTACTTCTCTCTTGCAGACATTAAGCATAGACGCAGTCTATAATCCTTATAGCATTTAATCTACCTGTATATCACATACTAAGAACCAAAGAAATAGTTTGTTTGCTTTATTTACTATGGTGTTGTCCCCACCAATTTAAAACGCAATAACAAAAATTTTGAATTTTTTTAAGGCAGTCATTTAAAGAGAAATGACTACAAAACTGAAATTGAAATTTACTTAGGTATATGGTTTTGATTTCTTAAATTAACAAAGTATTTTCAAAACCTCCCTCTCCTGGCATGTCCCCAGTTGACTTTTAAAAGTGTAGTTATTTTAGTGGCGCACCCAGGAATATCTTGGGGGGGGGGCCCGAGGCCTCTTGGGGGCGACCCGAAGCCTCATGATGTCGAATATTAAGCTATTTTTTGTGTTTTTTTCTGAAATATGTCGAAAATATGTAAAAAAATCTAAGGCTTGGGGGGGCCCGGGCCCCCCCCCCTGGGTGCGCCCATGGTTATTTATTGCCCACAGAAAGCCCTCTCGAAATATAAAATTTTTATAACTCTTTTATTCATTACAACATAATATCCACTTGTCTCTCTCCTGGCGCACTTTAAAACCAAAATATATATTATTTTGCTTTATTCAAATAACTCCAAAGGACATTAAATTTTTGCTGTCTGGAATAATTTTTTTGAAATAGGTTAATCTATGCCTAAAATAAATTTTAAAAGTGTAATTTTTTTTTATTGTGTGTTAATTTTAACGCTCTCCTGGTGCCCTTTTTTTTACTCAAATAAATGCTATTATAAACTAGCGCTTACATTTTCAGGACCCTACTTTGATCATTAAGTCACAAAAAACATCACTATGAGAGCAAGGTTTTCAGAAAAACTAGATTGCCCGTACATTTTCTAAAAACATTGGCTTATAAACTTTACATTATATAACTTTTTTTGTTTACTGGCCATTTATATTTTTTGTCAAATTAATTAGTGAAAAGATGTAATATACCCGAATAACAATTTTTTTTTTAAATAAGAAGGAATGTCTAAGGAATAATTCATCTAGAATCTATCATTACGTTTTGGAAAATAACCAATATACATTTTTCATACCTACTCGTGTGACTATCGCGCTTTAGACAACAATATATATGTTAGCAAGTTTTTTTCTTCCTATATTAACCCCTAATAAAGGCCACACAAATATAACCATTGACCCTGTATTTTGTTTACTATTAAATATAAAACTTTTAAATAAAAGTAGGGGTGCGTTTGAAAATAAAAGGGGAGGGTAAGGTGATGGTAGGGTAAGGCGATATTGATGACGACATCGAAAAAGCCAAATTACCCATGGTAAATATCGCCTTATAAATTTTCGAACGCATTGAGATTATTAACATATAATTTGGATTTGATTAATTTTGAGAATTTTAACTTTTTTAAGAAGTATTTTTACTTTTTTAAATAGTTATAGAGTTACTGAAGTAATCGTGTGTTAAATATAACACAAAATAATAAAAAAGCAATAAACACTTTAAGTTAAGCGCTGGTGCGCAATCGCGTGTAAATCTCGCCTTGCTCCTGACCGCGGTGAATTAGGCGCACCCCGGGTCATCACCCTTTTGATTTTCGAACTCGGGTGTATGACGCCATCGTTTTAACCGTGATCATTTTCGAACGATTTTGGGCTAGCACAGGTATAACCTTTACCCTAGGGTGACAATTTTCAAGCGCACCCCAGTCAATAGAGGAAATTGATTGCGATATTTTCAACCACTGCTGTCAAATTTGACATTTGTACCGCACTGACATAAGCTATGTCAATTTTATGTACTTTTTTAGAGTTAACACCCTATTTTTTATTTTTTTATTTTTTTAAAATGTTTAGTAAGTTTTTCAGACATTTAGCTGAACTGCACAATAGAAATTATTTACGTATCATTTTGTTAATGTCCCTAAATAAAGACGTATTTTGCCTTTTTGTAAGCAATACTACGTCTATTAGAAAAATGTTTAAAAATATAAATTTTATTAATGAATATCTGAAAATCGAATTTACCAAAATCAAAAATAAATAATTATTTAAAACCAGATTTTAATAAACTTTTTAATGAAAAAATAAAAACTGTTTCCTTCAAAAAAATACTTAAAGTTGATATATCTTGGAGTACAGATTAAATCTGAGAGTAGTGGTTAAAAACCACGTACAAAATTTCCTCTGTCGACTGCTTTTTATTTTAAAGTTTTATATTCATTAGTAAAAAAATAAAGGGGGGTGTCAGTTTATAAAAAGTCACACTGTACATATTATATGCATGAGATGACAAAAACATCAAGCCCGCCGATCGCCGGTAATTTGCAATAATTTATATAATGTACGCGAACCTGATTTCGCACTTTCATGACCCTGCTTCCATCATTAATTTAGAAGTTTGCTTAATGAGAAACGACAAGCAATAATAAGCAAACCTAATATAAACAAACGATAGTAAACAAAGGCCCATACAAATTAAAATATTAATAAGCTTTTTAAATTAAACAACTGGCTCGATTGGATGATTTCTTCTATTGGATTTCGGTGTAATAGTTATTTAAACAACAAGGTTTGAAAACGACTCTTTGCACACGATCTAGACAGTTAGTCGATGGAGTGTGCAAAGAGGTTTTCAAACGAGTTTTTTACAATATTTTTTATACGACTGCTAATAAAGAAAGAAAAATCAAATTTTAATTTAACTTGTTTTTATTTCCGACATTTTTACAACAAAACTTTAAAAATTCAACAATTTTTTGACGTATCTAATCAACAAAACATACGAGCAGTGACGGTTGCTACGGAACTAAGCCAACTTTTATTGATACAACAACAAAAATCACAATGACGGGAGACCCGTATGCAGAAATGACATAGGCGTGCGCAAAAATGACATCAGCGTGTGCAAAACGTTTTGCACACAGCGTGCGCAAAATGCCACTTTCAGATCGTGTTCTCCATGCGCAAAACCCCCTTTTACAAGACAGTCGTATAAAAAATAATTTAAACAAAGTATTGTTAATACTAAACTGGATAATAACACAAATAATAAAGCCTTAAAGAGAAGAGATTACTAAAATAGAAAGCAACATATTAAATCAACAGCGAATATAACGACCGGAGCATGAGCCAGTGAAAGGAAGGAATCATACTGGAAATTGTGTAATTTTCTTGAGACTAGTTTCTTTGAGCAGAATCAAGGAATTTGTAGTAATCCAAGGGCCAAGGGTGAAAACCCCAAACATTTGAAAGGTCCGTCTGAAACAGAACCAAATTCTAAAACTTCATACTTGAGTAAACAAAGAAAGGTGTTTAAATACAATTGGTTAATATCTATATGTTATATCAAATATTAATCATATTGGAAATGGTGTTATTTTCTTCGGACTGCTTTCTTTGAGCCGAATCAAGGAATTTGTAGGAATCCAAGGTGAAAACTCCAAACATTTGAAAGCTTCTTCTTAAAGGGAACCAAATTTTAAACTTCATACTTGAGTGAAGAAAGAAAGGTGTTTCAATGCACTTCGTTAATATGTATATGTCATTCATATATTAATTGTACTCGAAATTGTGTAATTTTCTTGTGACTGCTCTCTTTGAGCAGAATCAAGAAATTTGTAGTAATCGAAGGGTTAAGGGTGAACACACCAAATATTTAAAAGCTCATTCTTAAACGGAACCAAATTCTAAAACTACATAATTGAGTGAACAAAGAAAGGTGTTTAAATTTACTTGGTTAATATCTATATGTTATATCATATATTAATCATTCTGAAAATTGGTAATTTTCTTGAGGCTACTTTCTTTGAGCAAAATCAAGAAATTTGTAGTAATCCAAGGGCCAAGGGTGAAAACCCCAAACATTTGAAAGCTCCGTCTTAAACGAAACCAAATTCTAAAACTTCATACTTGAGTAAACAAAGAAAGATGTTTAAATTTACTTGGTTAATATCTATATATTATATCATATATTAATCAATCTAAAAATTGGTAATTTTCTTGAGGCTACTTTCTCTGAGCAGAACCAAGGTATTTGTAGTAAAACATTTGAAAGCTCGTTTTTAAACTGAACCAAATTCTACAACTTCATATTTGTGTAAACAAAAAAAAGTGTTTAAAAATACTTGGTTAATATTATTATTATATTATATATATGTTATAGTTATATAAGCGTTAATCTCCATCAAACCACCGTAAGTATAATCGAAACTTTGAGTATTAACTTTAAGGAATAGAAACTAAAATTAAATAACGGTAAAGGATAAATACCCCTTTCGGCTACATAATATTTAACTCATATCCTTAACCATCCACTTCACATAATATTATACATATACAATTTTACAATATTAATAATAATTATGCGCTAATTCGGGTTCTACTAATGAACCAAAGAAAGAAGAAACCAAAATGATTATTTAAAATTTCTCGGGATTTTTATAATGTTTGCTGAACCGCAAATAAGCATCTGTCTTATACTTTTAGAATATTTTTCTATTTCGCATGGGTGAACTTCCATGGAAAGCTTACAACATGCCAGAAGAATGCCAAAAATTCTTAAAATATTTTCGCCGTCTCGTTTTAATAAAGAACAGTGATCCTAAGTAAATTAATCATAAATATAAAATAATTAAGGATTAGCTGAATTTGGAACGCACAGCCATAAAAATGAAAGTTCATCTCTTTGGACAGCAATCAGCGGCCGATCTATAAATTTCATTTGGAGGGCGGCTGATTCCAATGACTGGATATTGACTCCGCGCCGATCCAATTTGCCGCCGGGTCAAATTGCCGCAGACCCGTTTCGCTGCCAAGACAACTTGCCGCCTCCATGGTTGTATTTTGAAATTTTGGTGTAAACGGTTATAGCTTGAATTCGTATATTTGTTTTGTTTATTAATGGGTTTTGTTTTAATTTTGCGTTATAAGTTTAGGGTGTTTAAGGTCGCTGTTTATGACCATTAAATTTATCTTGAAAAACTCAATCAATGGAGGTGCTGGAACAGACGTCTGGGGGAAGGATAATGGTGAAACGGTGACCGTAAATAAACGCACAGAAAAAAAGCGAACAGGAAATAATCGCACAAGAAAAAACGCTACACATGCGTAGCATAGCGCAAACTAAAAAAGAGCGCAGAGAAAAAGACCCAAGTAATAAAACAGCGCACAAGGAAATCAAACAAAAAAAAGTTTTGACCTATGGAAAAAGGGCACTGGAATAAATGTTAGTCTTTAGATTTAGAATGTTACCTACTGTTACAGGTTACTTGATCGTCTTATTTTTGCTCACAAAAATAGGGTAGTATACAAGGTGTGTAACTTTAGGGGGCAACTTTCTTAAAATGCAGAGTTTGCCACTTTTTTGATAATAACTTTTTTAAAAGTCGTGTATTAGAACAAGAGCAATAAGTGGAGATAAATATTTTCTTTTTAAAATTCTGCGGTCCATTTTCTTAATAAGAAACTATTTTTTTGAAACAAACTTTTAGAATGCCGTATTAAAGGCCATGTTTTTCTCGATATTTTTTGTTAATAAAAGTAAGTCTCTGCGGAGACATATTAATAAAATATCATTGATATTTTTTTTTTAAATAATTAAGCAAAAATTAAATTTTTTTACAGCCTATATTATTAATTTAAAGGAAATGTACATTGTTGTATCACAATTATAGCTAAGTATTCATTTGAATGTGACAATTTTTTTTTGTAAAACCTCTTTACCTTCACTTCTCTAATTTTACAAATCCTATATCTAAAAAACAAATAAGTGTTGATCGACCCCATATCATATAAACGTTCTATCAGAAATAACCTCCCCTATCACCTGCAGCACTTTCCCTCCTAAGTCATGGAACAAGCTGTATGAATGTAAATTTGAATTTTTTTTTGAACTTTCAAATTTTTAAAATTTTTTTTGAATTTTGAAAATATTTGAAATTTTTTTATTGACATTCATAAAAACTTTAAAAATTATCAAATTATTTAAAACTTGAAGTTCTTTTATTATTTGTGAACTATTTTAAAATGTTTGAAAATTTTCGTCTGGGTTCATAATTATCCTAAGAGCATAAATGGACCATTAGACTAGTATTGCCTGGAGTAAGATATTTTTCTTACCACAACGTCTTAGGTAATATTTAAACCGGCACATAAAATAAAAAAGCGATCTGCATATTTGATCAAACTTAATCATCGGGGATTCTTATAATCTTATAACGTTTTATAATATAAACGTTGCAATTTTTTGCGCCGACGCAAAAAAATGCAAAATCCGCTGAAAAAAATATAGAATATTTTTTAATGATGTCAAATATTTTATAAAGAAGCTCTCCCAAGTAAATTTAATTGACGGCTTTGAAAATTTTTTTCGAAATTTTGGGGAGTTCTCTGTGCGCTTTTTTACGTGTGCACTATTTTTCACTTGCGATTTCTTCCTTAACTGCTTTTCTGATACAGTAAGTAAACAAAAATATAATTTTTTTCAGCGTTATACTTTACATATTTATTCGGGTTCTGGGGATGTAATTACCCCCTTTACCCCCCCCCATAATTAGCGACATTAAACACCCCGAAGTTCCAAATTTAGTACATATTGGTTTCTAAGTGAAAAACTTCACCATTTTGGATCCGTCATTTTCTTAAGTTTATTTCAAAATGTATAATAAGCGACCTTAACCAACACGTAGTTCCAAAGTTTTAAGTTTAAGTCAGAACAAACGTTGTTGTCTCTTAAAATGGAAAAACGAGAGGACAATACAAATGAAAATTTTTGTAAATATTTGTTCCTGTTCACCAACTGGTAAACCATGCCCCACAAACGATCGATTTGTGAGAAGAGATAACTTACGTAGGTACCAGTATATGGAGGAAAGTTGTCTATATTGTACCACTTTTCGTCACCTAGATAGTCACCCCCTTAACGCGCCAGCGGGACAAGCCGCCTCTTGTTTAAGGTGATTCCAGGAGAACAAGATAACACCTGACGCCCATATGCAAAGCTTAAATTTAAAGACAAGTTAAAAGGTGAAAATCATAATATATTGATAAACTTATCACGTCCTTGCAATTCAATTACACGTAAATTTAGTGGGAATTAGGACACTGTTGTTCTGGTAAATATACGTTTTAATCCATCGGTAACGTTTCGATAATGGTTTTTGTCTTCATCATACCTTTAGACTAGATCGTACATTGGAACAACAAAAAACAAGAATTCAAGCACATCAGGAAAACAAACGGCACAAAATTAAAAACGAAACCCAACATTAATTTGCTAATTATTTTTATGAAATAATAAAAACCCAACATTAATTTGCTTATTATTTTTATGAAATAATAAATAATTAGCAAATTAATGTTGGGTTTCGTTTTTAATTTTGTGCCGTTTGTTTTCCTGATGTGCTTGAATTCTTGTTTTTTTTTTTGTTGTTCCAATGTACGATCTAGTCTGAAGGTTTGATGAAGACAAAAACCATTGTCGAAACGTTACCGATGGATTTAAACGTAAATTTACCAGAACAACAGTAGCCTTATTCCCACTAAATTTACGTGTAATAATATGTTGATATAGAAAGCTGATTTTAGGCTATAATAGTACTTGAAAATTATGCATATTGGCTTTTTATTTATTAAAATTTTATTTTTGCGAAGAATGTTATATTTAAGTAGTGCTTTTGTCAAGCTAAATGTTATCTATTACTTAACTAGACTTAATATATTGTACTATTCTTTTTTTAAAATTTTCATTGTAATTTTTATATTTTTTGTTTTTATTTTATGTTTTACTTGTTCGTTTTGTGCATTTTAGACATTCTGAGAAAATTAAATTAGGAAAATAAAGAACATAACTATATAGAAAAAGCAAATAAAAAAAATTTAATAAATTGAAAGAATAATGTAATATATCAGAAACTAGAAACGACAGGTGAAATTTAGTTTGCAACTCGGAATGTATTCAGATACGATTTTAGCCTTTTAACATCTTTCGAAATTTAAGCATCGCAAAGGGTATGAAGTTTTACTCAGGAATTAATTTAACTTATTTAAATGTGCCAAAATTTGATCACCCTGTACAATATTATTTACATTTTGTTTTGTAATTCCAAAACTTTTTTCATAGACCTACTTGTCTTCAACATATAAGGATTTTATCTAATATGGTTTGAATCATGCTATCTCTCAAATACAGCCGTGCACCTTGTCAACCTTTCAATTTTATAGCATCTAGGGATAGATATTGCAATCACAAAGTTAAAGACCATTCGGAAGAGACACTTAGTGCTGCTTTTAAAACAGGTTATTTTTTTTTCAATAAATTTTTTTAACCCCAGAACACTAAGATCGTAAATTTTATGTCGCTTGGGTTTTTTCACTCAATTTCGTATTGATCGCTGGAAATAAATCATTTGCTAAAATAATAAAAAGTAATAAGTAACCTTATATTTATCCCTGGGGTCATCAAGCAAATGGTGATCTGTAATAAGATACATGATGCTGATTGCATATCGTTATCTTTCGTAAATCAGAGGATCAATCAATCAAAAATTAACTTAAGTCAACATAGGGCGCCAGCCCAACTTCTTTTTTGTCGAATATATTTTATGAAACTCATATAGAGACAAAAACAGAGCGCTTTTTTAGTATTTTGCTTTAAAAATCCATTTTGTGAAAATTAAGTTATGTTAAATTTTTTAGCTACAAAGTTTGTTAATTAAGAGATTTTTACTACCATATAATTCGGCAGACCTATTGGCTCTAAATTTATGACATCACAAGTCTTTGGTGTTTAATAAGATGTTTATATTTTAAGAAAGTAGCCAAGTAATTATTTTTATTTACTTCTTTTATTTGTTTACTACAAATTTCTTTCTTCGTTCCGATATGCAAATGTTAGTTTGACATTGGTGATTATGTTTCCCTCTACAACTGGTGATAAAAAAAAGCTTTGTTCCTGGTAAGCGAAGCATTTGTTTATGTAATATTTGACCATAAAAGAGCTTATCAAAAGATTTCCAATAGAACTAAAATTAGAAATAAAGTTTGCTACAGTTTCCAATTCTAATGTTCTCAAGTGGAGTTTATGACAAAAATTGTTTTTACTACTTTCCTTTTTGAGACATCCATGGCAGATCCTCAGGGTTGATGGGCTCAAACAAACCGGCTCTGGCAATCTTTTTTTATTCGGCCCTCGCTTCGGCACAAAAATTTTACGGCAAAGAAAACGAAGCCATATTGTGTTATTTTGTTTTTGATATTATGGAGGTTTTGTTATTAAATAACATGCTAACTTTAAAGGATGTAATTTGCATTTTCTGAAAAAAACTTCATATAAACATATGTATGCATGTCCTAAACATCCTTGTAAGATACAAGGTGTTTAAAGACTCAGAAAATCTCCTTTTTTATTAATATCTGTGATACTGCTCTATTTTTGTAAAGTTTTATATTTTGTATGCCTATATTAAACACTAAGTTCCTATTAACATATCATCAATATCTAATTTTTTCACAAAATGAAAACTCAAAAAAAATAAAAACGTACAAAATTTCAACATACAACAGCACTGCCCCCGTTAGTTAAAAGGCTGCAAGTAATTTTTTTTCGAATTTAGTTTTTTAGTCTCGACGAATTTTCCATCATGTATATGTAGTAAAATTTAAAAAAAAACTTAAAAAAAACAAATAGCAGCAACTGTAATACTGCCTTATGAACAATTAAAACTTTGAAGTCGTTTTTTTCCGAACCACACTTTCGTCACTTGCGCCCTTTTAACTACCGGGAGCAGAGCAGGTATGCTAATTTTTCATATGGTAACGACTTTTTTAATAATGAACTTGATGCTGCAATTTTATCTCCTTAATTTGAATTGGACCAAATACCGATTTTTCAATCGGTTAATCGATTTCTTAGATTTTTTATGTATTTTAGCACCAAAAATGATCTTTCGCAACTAAGATATGAGATGTTGACAAGGCCCTACCGAAGGGGGAGATCAGGGGGATCAATCCCCACCAAAATAGTCAACAAAGTGTGTTAAAAGAGATTTCACAACAGCAGCACAAATAAGAAAAAAATTGGACAAAATTTTTATTACATTTTTTTAATCTCACCATTTTTTATTATTATCTCCTTGATACATTATACCTATTTTAATATAAAAGTAACTGTATCAATCAAACGAGAAACGCAGGCCTGGAGTTACTACATACAGATTTTTTTAATTTAAATATTTAATGTTCGTTTGTCAAATATACAAAAATAAATATTAATAATTTGGAATAGGTACATCGGGCCTGCGGCCCAACCGGTCCTAAATTGTACCGATCCACCGGGCATTTGCCCTGTTGCCCGCCTGTCGCATCCAACACTGCAGATCCTAATAAAAACCATTAGGAGTATACCAGCATCGATCGTTTTTTGCGAAAAATGTCTTCACTAAAGGGGCCACGAAATGCTTGCATGTGCGTGATATCAGATTCATAATAGCTAAGATTGAGTTAAATTGTCACTGCCTCTGCTAGTCATAGTGCTTCATAAAAGAAAATTCCAAAACTGTACCTAATTATTAGATTAGATTTTGTTGATAGCACGCGGTTGACTATTTTTGCCTTGGCCACTTAAAACTAATTCTTTAAATTACTCATTTGTGATCTTTACGTTAAATAATTGAAATTAAACTTTATCGAGACGAAAACTTTCGACGAAATAGCATTTTAAAAATATGTAAAACTATAAATTAAAAATAAAATAATGATATTGCAAACGATCTTACCTGGTAATTACCTATCTGATACCACCACCTGTCCAAAATTGGACAAAAATATATTTTAGATTTTTCATCCTTATAACGAATTTTTACTCCCTATCTTGTTTAAATTTAAGTCTCTATACGATTGCAGCGGGAAGGCTATCTCCCAGAGATAAAGCCTTCACAGTCAGTATGGGATACTCACATTGTCTCCCTCATGAATAGTTGCGAAATAAACCTGAACTAACAGCACAAGTACAATTCTGTCTGTCATGTCGTCGACAAGAGACAATGTTTGGTTACAAAAGAAATTTTGATGGCAAACCATTTTATTTAAGCCACCTAGATTTTCAAATGTAATTATAAAAACCTATTTTTTTATGGGAATCGGGAAAACTCGAAAAGCATTTACTCCAAAACCCTAAAATAACTTGAAACCCTTGTTAAAGCATATGTTCTCAATATATTTATAGTAAAATTTAATGCAGTACTTTTAATTAAGCTAGAAATAAAATAAATGGATCCATGACGGATCTGATACCTTTCTAGCTAGCCTACTAGCACACAACAAGTGAAGTCATGGTATCAGCCTTGAAAACAGTTTTTGTAAATATTTTAAAAACTAAAGAGCTCCTACGAAGGTTTTGGTTATAACACAAATTATTGAGCAAAATGTATTCTACTATAATCCGAAAACCGCATATTGATGCGATCCTCCATTAAAAAGTTAGCATTTTTAAAATATTTTGATTGTCAAAAAACTGTCATTAGCATTAATGGATTTTAACCAAAATCTAATCAGCCCGCTAGGGTGTCGAACACTATTTTACCTGAAAATCGGTCCAGCGGCTTAGGGGCTATCGTGCTACGGACAGACATACATACACACATACAGACAGACGTTCAAAATACACCCAAATAACGCATTTTCGGCGTTATCTCAAAAAAACAAAATTCGTCGAAACTAATACCTTTTCTAGCTATTGCTGCGCGGGCTAGGAAGGTAAAAATAGGACGAAAAATTGCGCAATACGCAAATTTTTATTGAACTTTTTTAATCCCCTCCACCAAATTTTTTTCAAGGTTACGGCCCTGAAACTAAATGAGAAAAGTAGGGGTTTTATTATTTACCAAAATATTACAACTACTTTAATACGAAAATAAAGTTTAAGTGGCAAATGAAATTTAAAGTTTTGTGTGAAAATATCGTACATAATAAAATTTTGCCTCAAAGTTTGAATCTAAATCCCCCTGGTTGTGTATATGTATGCTATCCGTTGCGAAACTTTGTTTGGTATAAAACAAATCCCAAACAAAACACAATATTTTACACTTTTACACGTTCGCACTTTCCTGAAATCCCCATGAAAGTAGATAAAATAAACTCTGTTATCTTTCAATAATATATACAGAAAATATTATACAGGATGCAGAAACAAAAACTAAACAGATCTGTTTTTTGCTAAAAACGTGACTTAAAAAACATATTCAAATACTTCAATCTCTAACTAAAAGACACCACTTGTCATTGGCGTAGCTAGGGGGGGGCAGGGGGGGCTAGCCCCCCCCTAAAGTCCCTCAGGCCCCCTCTAAGATATTTTAGGCCTCCCCTACCGACTACTAGTAAAAGAACATGACGCTGAAAATATATACTTTTCTATTATTATTCGGGAAATATGCAAATAAAATAGGTGCATTAAAATTTAAAATCATTCAGATAATGTTTACATTTCAGGAAAAAGCCCTTGTCTTGCGGAATTAGGCTTTTTCTCTTTAAATTATCGGTAACTTTTCTGCACTTATGCAATTTCCCGAAAATATTTTTTAAATTTAAACATAATTATGCATATTGAATATTTTATACATATTGGCGACATCTTGTAAAATATTATAGAAGTGTAAGTTGAATTTCGCATTTAATAAAGATAGCGACCTTTGCCCCTCTGTTTCCGAAATCGGGTTGTAGATGTCGTAAGGTTATAAAAGACCTTTTTAAACTGTTTTTCTAAAATAAATATAATAATCTTTTTAGTTTTTTTGAGGTTAGCGTTTAGTGTCTTATGGAAATTTTCCGATTTTGGTGACAATTTCATAACTATTTTCATATTAAGTTTTCCCACGTCGTTAAATGGAATAAATTCGTCGAGCAATACCAGGAAATTTTTAATATTAATACTTCTGCTCTAAGAGCAGAAATGACCGTTTTAAAGAATTGTATTTTTCGGTTAAATCAAACTGTTGGTCATGATTCTATCAAACAACATATAGCAGAAGACACCTATCCAAACCTCTACCAACTTTTTAAAGTTGCGAGTATTCTTCAAATTTTAAGTGCAACTTGCGAGAGGTCTTTCTCTGCCATGAGGAGAGTTTTTAATTGGCTTAGAACAACTATGACTCAAGAGAGACACTCAGGTTTGTCATTGTTATTCATAGAAAAAGATGTTGAGGTCGACTTAGACAGTGTGGTAGATGCTTTCAGTCAGCGACGTATAAAACTTTCTTTGTAGAATTGCTGAATTACATACTTCCTGTGTATACATATAAATAAGTTGGTAAATGTATTATTAAATTTGTTATATTAAAATATTAGAACATTTAATGCGCGTATTTTTTTTTATTCATTGCACACTTTGCACGACTCTTTAAAACCTATGTTTGCTTTTTGTTCAAGATAGACCGGGGCCACGGCCCCCCCTGAAAAGCAAGGCTAGCTACGCCAATGCCACTTGTGATTAAAGAAAATTTTATCAAACGCACTTTCTTAATCCTTTAACGGATTTGTTTCATAACTTTTACCAAAATAGGACAAGTGGTTTAAATGGCAAATCGTTTTGAAGTTTTTTTAATGTCTATATAAACATATAAATATATTCAAAATCTGTCTATTGGTTATTGAAATACACTTAAAATTGCAATGGAAAAAAAAATCTTAATATTTTGTGTATTTCTGTAAAATTTAACTATTTTCTAATAGTTTTGGAAAAGCTGTGGTCATTTAAAGCTTTAAATATATAAGCTGTGGTAATTTAAAGGTTTATATATATTTTTTATTATTATATTTGTAATTTAAATTTTGACTAACATCGACTATGTATCGATAGTGAGTGGCATAATCTTACTTTAAAAAGTGAACATTTTAAAATTTCAAGATGTGTCTCTTTCGTTCTGAGGGTGCGATGTATATAGAGAAAGTAAGTTATGAAGCATTTCGTTTAAAAACACTTTAAAATGTCTTTACATTAATGGGAAATTTTTAAGTTTCAGTCGAATAGTTTTTAGGGTTTAAACTCTGACGCACAAGAACACACAAAAATAAATAAAATGCAAATATCTGAAAAAAAAAAATTTTTAAAGTATTTAAACTTTAGTAAAAACATAAAGCCACTAAAAAAGTCACGAGTCTAAGGTGTTAAATAGCTTTAGTAGCTTTGTGCTAGATCTTTATTATTTTTACAAACTTGGTGCACTTGCCTAAATTCAGATCAGTACAGCGTGTCCCATTTTCGATGGGATTAAATGGGAAACTCGGTTATTATTAAAGATATCGATTTTCTGATTGCACCTTACCGTGCTCTTTTTTGGAGCCCTTAACAATGGTGTAATCAGATTTTTGCTATACCCCGTGGTTTCGCTAATACAGGGAGTTTTTGAAAAAATTGCATTTTAATTAATTCCTTGTATCTCGCTTATTTTGCAAGATATTTATATTCTGTAAAAACCTTTTTATGCAACTTTTTTAGAGCAAAATAAAGACGTTGTCAATTTTTTAAAATATTGTTTAGTTTTTGAGATATGGTATTTATCATAAAAAAATTAAATACGGACCTGTATTTTTTTTATTACTACTTTGATTAGTTCCATGCTTTTATTATCTTAAAATGATAAAACTTTAATATTTTTTTGATTTAAGGTTAAAAAAACTATTTAATATTTAAAAAAAAATTATAGTCCGAACCTAGAAATTTCCAACGTAATTATAAATTAAAAATTGCAAGACACACTAGTTGAACGATTTTTAGTTTATCTGTTTTGAAATGATAATTAAAAGATTTATAAATAAAGTAAAAAACGTTAAAAAGTTACAAAAATAATATCATACTAATTATTTGATGGTAGCACAGCAGGTCGTGAAATTTACAAAACAAAAGCGTGGAATTAACATTGTCATTTTACTTGTCATTTTTGTGAATGGCTTACAATTATTTTAAACTGGTTAGAAATCGACCATATCCAGATTTTGAAAAATGTGATATGTTTGACTGCTTCATTCAAGCAACAAACCAATATTTAAATGGCAGAAATATTTTTATGCAAAATGCGTTAAGAAAAATTACTCAAAAATGCCAACAATGTCTTACACATAATGGTAATCAGAAAAATTAGTTATTTTTTATAATTTGTTTTTTTGTAATTTTTCGTAGACTTTGTTTCAAATAAATCTGTAAATTAACGTAAAACCATTTTAATATGAAAAGTATCAAAACAGTTAAACTAAAAATTGTTTATCTAGCAATTTTTAATTTATATTTATGTTAAAAATATCCAGGTTCGGACTATTTTTTTTTAAATATTAAATATTGTTTTTTACCTTAAAACAAAATTTTTTAAAATTTTTAATATTTTATGATAATACTAGCATCAAACCAATCAAAATAGTAATAAAAAAAATCCAGGTCCGTATTTCATTTTTTTATGATAAATACCATATATATATAAATAACATCATTATTTTCTTCTCAAAAAGTTGCCATAAAAAGGTTTTTACAGAATAAAAATATCTCGCAAAATAAGCGAGATACAAGGGATTATTAAAAATACAATTTTTTCAAAAACTCCCTGTATTAGCGAAACTACGGGGTATAGCAAAAATCTGATTACGCCATTTTGAAGGGCTCAAAAAAAGAGCAATCAGAAAATCAATATCTTTAATAATAGCCGAGTTTCCCATTTAATCCCATCGAAAATGGGACACGCTGTACAACTTTGTTTTTTGGTTTTTTCAGTTGTAGACAATTTGCCTGAACTGTTCTTATTGTTTTCGAATTGCAAACTTTACCGTATTAGGCACGACTCATACTAACAGTACCATTAGCGACGGCTCCGAAACGAAATAGCGATGTACAAAATAGCGATGTAATGAAAAAAAAACCTTCCTGACTTTTTTCCCGGGACCCTAGAGAGTGTGAATCCGAGCCGAACTCAACCGAATTCGGATCGGTTCAGTTCAAACAGAATTCAGTTCGATTCAAATGATGATGATGACGGTACGGTAACAGGATAGGTCAAATATACTTACTTTGAAAGCAATAAATATATTCACACTACACCCTGTACAGTAAAGTAACGGTTGAATTAATATTGATTAAAATTGATGAAATTAAAACTTTATAAAACTTGAAGATTTGTATGTTTCATTTAAGCCGAAGCCGGTGGTTTAGGTATAGTCTAAATAATACGCATTTGTAATGACGTCACCAGATGAGAAAAAAACGTATGGCGAAGATATTTTTGCCAATCAATATTTGTTGTTATGTTTTTGATTGACAGTGACGGATACTTCACATAACCTACCTATTTAAAAAATGAATATTGTCTCCGCTGTTTATAATATACTAAACAAAGATAAACAAAAATGACGTCATTGCAAATGCGATTAATTTGGACTATAATCACTGTAATAATAATGTGCAACATTTTTAAATAAGAATCGTAATCCGTTATATCAGTTGTGGGGGTGTTGTTACCGTTAAATACTGTATTCTAACCAGCTTAAACCTATACAAAAGTGCATAAATATAATATATAAACCACGTGACTAAAATGCCTTTTAATCCCTCTGCGAATGGTAGCCCTCTCTTCATTCGAGCTACAAACTTTTCGCCTTGAGATTAAAAGAACGAGTTTAGTCCTTAGGGTTATAATGTACTATTTTTCGTCTTTTACTCTTCTCAAACGAAATAAAAATATAAATAGTTTTTCTATAGTTAAAAAAAAAAGATAGCAATACATAAAAATGACCAAAGCACGAAATTTCAGTTTATTACAAAAAGACCTTGTAAAACACAACCATAATAAAATACTTACCAAAGCATAGAATGCAAAAAGCAAGTAGGCTCTTTAAAAGTTTCATATCTTAGCTGGTTCAGTACAATAAAATCTGAAGTAGAAGAGCTTATTCGTTACCGCTGCATTCTATGTGTTGACCAGTGATGAGCAAATCTGGAAAAATAAGAGAAAACAAAATAAACTTAAGTTTTAATAAAATGTATACAAAAGAGACGAAAATTATTCGCAAATCTTCTAATATAAAGGAAACATACAGTTCCCAAAAAAATTAGATCATGCACAAATGAACAAATAAAGATATCTTGAGAATTTTTGGTATATGTTAAGTCTTTTAAAACAAGCGTTTCGTAAAACTTCCAGGCACGGAAAATTACATTTTTTTTGATTTTTAAAGTTTTGGGAGAGACCGGGACTGGTTGTCACACTTTTTTTCATTTGCGTTTTTAGTAGTCATGGCCTTACTTTCGCAATGACATTTATTTATCAATCAATGCAGTATTTATTGTAGACTATAAAATAATAAATAGTTGTTTTTTTCTGCGAGCGTGTCGAAAATGTAATTATGTAACACTGTTTTTAGTGCAGAAAACTATACTTTACTGCACTCATGTGGAAAAGAACTTCCACTTTCATGGAGAAAATTTTCCGCACAGAAATGTCAAATCTAATAAAACCTGTATAAATTTAAAGCTTCTAATGGTAATATTGTCTACGAAATACCTGTGTTGCTATGGTGTAAAAGTAAGATCTTACATTTCATTAACTCTGTCACTTAAGCTCAAATATCCTCAAAAAATATCCTACTAACGAGCAGTGGCGTCTGCTACAGGGAGGGCAACGGGACAGTGCCCTCCCAAAATTAGACAACAAACAGTATTTTTAATTGATTTATTTAAAAAAAGAGTAAATCTTTCCTTACGACATGATTGTCTAGTTCTTTTTATTATCTGTGGTTAGCAACAAGCGATTTATTGGGTGAACGCCGCGCGTGGCAAGGTTTCAATTTCACCCATTTTTCAGCGGGGTATGGGTGGATGTTCTCGAGCGGGCGCGGCAGAAATGTTTGTTTTAGTTGAAGTTGACCATCATCATCGTGCGGAAACCTTCGTTGCCCTTCTACACGTTGCCGGTTCTATCCTTAGTGAAGACGTATGAGTTTGTTTTGATTTGGGGTATGTCAGTAGTAAAAAGCATTGTCGCTCGCGTGTCATTGTTTATCTTTGTTATCGTTTGTTTATAAAATGGAAATAAATACCGTCGATTACATAATTAACTGTGCAAATTTAAATACGTTGACATATGAATTTTAGTGCAAGTAATAAAAAATTATACGATGCTGAAAACTGGTTGTGCGATTGTGAAAAACGAAATGCTTTTTTTTGCAGTTGTCTTATTATGAACAATCCACGAAGTGATCCTGCGTGGGTGGCAAAAAGGATGTGTGATATTAAGCACTTTAGTGAAAAGTTAGACAGAAAGTAAGTGCTACTTATTTAAATAACCACATAGAATTTTCTATGCTAGGCAAGACTGATATTAGGTGCCAAATAAATAGTGCCTATAGGCAAAACATTACCGAACATATTGAAAATGTGGCAAAAAAGACATATAATTAGTAGGTTAATAGACTGTTTAAAATTCTGTGGTTTGCTCTACGGGGCTAGGTCTGAAACTGGTGCTAATCCAAGCACTTTCCGCATGTAAAAGAAGAGCGAATAGACTTAATCTATAAACAAATAAACTAAAAACTACACCAAGTAGCAGCTGGTTTGTAAGATGCTAAAATAAAATTGTTTAGGTAAGTTTTTTTATCTCCTTTTCCATACAATATAAATGTCTACACCCCCCCCCCAATTTATAACGTCACCAGCCGCCACGAGTAATGAGGCGTTTTACCAGAAATAAATATATCTCTTCGTTCAAAAGTTAGAAGAAGGGAATATTTACGTCCGCAATTTATTCTATTTTTAATCATATTGAAACACTAAATTGAAATATAATAAAGCAACAATCCATCATCGTGTAGAAAAGCCAAAATAAAATTTGGGTCTTCGTCACAGGCAAGCCAAGGGACATCGTCTATTGGACTGCTCTGCGACACACTATATCCTGCGACAACAGGCCATGAATAGTAATGTATTCAATTGAATCCAAATTTAAAAGTAAAATTAGGGGTGCCGCCAAAACGAGCAAAACCGGCGTCCAATTCTTTAGGAAATCGTTTTAACTGGGCGCCTAATGGGGTAACAAATCATTGCCAGTTACCTCATTATACCGGTTTCAACTTGCAAAGTGCACCCCGGCTTTCTTTAAGAGGGTCCAGTGCAAGTAACTTTTAAATAAATAAAAAGATCATCACCTCTTATGGTTTCAACTGGGGTGAAATATTTGAATATATTTTTTTTACTGACTGGAAAATATGGACATACGCAGCAAGGGACAGGGAGGGGCATTTCTCTCCCCCTCTAAGTCTTGAAAATAATTTAATCATTTCCAAATTTCCAAACAAAATCATCAATCAATCAAGTTAGAACTTTAAAATTATTCTTTAAAATTATTCTTATCTACATAATTTTATACTTATTCCAAAGGATATATTCCGTAAATTAGTTTTGCGAAGAAAGTATGGTCCAAATATTCCTCTACTTCGTGAGACACGATGGTCTAAAAAAAATTATATCCTTGATGGCCTTTAAAAACCATCAGAAGATGGCATTTCAGCTTGACGGGCTTCAAGAACACCGGAATTTATTATTTTCCTGTACTTTATAGCAAAGTATTCTGCGCTTTTGGAACCTGTGGATAATATCTTGCAATCTAAAAGTTTAGATTTGTCGCAATGTGGAAATCAGAATAAAAGAGTATTAGATCTAATTAAACATCATCGCAAATCTGCAGAATATGTCATAAACGCTATCTTAGCTGAAGCCAGCACACATGCCGCAAACCTTGAAATAGAGTTACAGGTGCCAAGGATAGTTGGGCGACAGGAAAATCGTATGAATGTTCCCGCAAATAATTCACCAGAGCACTGAAAATAATCAATATTAATGGCATCGCTTTCCCGATGAAAACCTACCAGTTATAGTAATATTATTAAATTTAAGATTCGCAATAAACATTTTTTTTTCATTTAAACGGGCGTGACGATAAGGTTAAATTATGGTACAAATTGTGGAGAGGAAAAAAATTAATAAAGAGAAGTTAAACAGTTTGAAAGTACCAGAAGTTGCAAAGCTAGTGATTTTTTTTCCTTCAGTAAATAACTATTGAGTGTACACCGAAAGCTGGTTTAAAAAAACAAACAAGCAGCAGGAGAGGTTTTAAGCAGATTCGCTGAAGATTCTAGGATGTAATAGGATAAGATTTAAGAAACTGATGTTTATGTATGTTCGTTTTTTCATTTTGTTCGTTTTAACTTTTTGTATACGCTTCTCCGTAAGTTTACAATCTCTTAGAGGGAAAATGTTAGTTTATAAGCTGGTACTTTTGTAGAACTTTTCAATCTCACCCATTGCCGTCCCTAAGCAGAAAGCCGCATGTAAAAATTTTACGTTATGAAAAAAACGGGTTTAAGGTTTTATACTTTTTTATTATCTTATAATTTTAATAGAAGAATGATGCGGTCGATGCGGTTTTATATTTTATACTTTTTATTTTAAAGTTATAAAAAACTATATAACTTTAAACCCGTTTGTTACAAAACGTAAAATTTCTACATGCGGCGTTCTTCTTAGGGACGCGAACGGCAGAATAGGGATCGGAAAAAAACCAAGGGCATGGATTCGCAAAATCATAAAATTACTTTGTGATAAAATACCTTTAGTTTATGTTAACTACATAATATTGAATTTTGGCCAAACCCCTTTTATTTTACAATTTTTTTGGGTCAAGGAAGTATATTTTTTTTTAAGAAGGTTCGTGGGCAGACCAATTTAAAAGGTTTGTGTGCTACATCAGCATAATAGATATTTAACATTAAAGGAGTAAAAGGCATTATTTCCGACTTATTATTACACATTACATAGAAGAACTTTTTCTTTGCTTATAATCAGCCATACTGTTAAACCTTTTTACATTCTTTTGCCAACATTTACTCATCCATAACTTAATGTTCAAAAAATCATAAATAATGTAATAGGGATTAGAAGAACAAATTAAGCCAAGGTCGGAAGACAAAGAAAATACCTACCTAGGATTAGTTTTTTACAAGATCGACTAGGTATCAAATTTACTTTAAAATAAGGGAGTTATCCCGTCTGAAAATGTCAAGAGCACTATAAGTAGGAAAGTAAAACTGCAGATATGGAGGCAAGCTACAAACAAGTCTGCAAAACTCAAATGAAATTGCTACAAATCTTTTAAAACATAGTCGTGAGATAAACTAATAGAGCTACTTGTTTTATTCGTAACGTACAAGTCAAGAGTGCATATTGAGAGTATCTTGGAACACAATCGAAGAGAACAAAAATTGTTTCACGAGATAGGCGAAAAGCTGTTCAAGGCCAACAAAAAAATAGAGGCCACGACCCTAAAAATATCAGCTGTTCTCGAAGGGCTGACTTTTACATTGAGTCTTATAGGAGCTCAGATGTTTTTTAATGATATTTTCAAAATGGCAATACAGAATTCTGCGAAATTTCAGAGAAATATTCTCAGACACCATCCCGATATTCCACCAAACTTTTGTAAGGATGCAAGATGATTAAAAGGTTAAAATCTTCAAGATTTAGCATTACTTATTTTGAATTCAAATTTGTACCGCATGCCAACTGTTATATTTGACATTTATTTGACTTTGTCATCTGTGTTTGTCATATTTGCTTCTGCTCTAAATTTAATTTTAGTGTGAGTTAGTGAAACGGCTCTGAAAAATTAAGGATTACTATACATTTTAAAAAAATTGTTCTGCAAGAATATAATAAAAACAATCTCAAAACCGGCTTTATTTTTTAAAAAAATCAAATACTCATGAACCGTCATTCTAACTTAAATATTTTAAAGACAATCAGCTGTGTCATAACGTGGCCATCAAAACAAAAACAGCCCCGATGTGACGCCAACAAAGTGGAGGATCGTGGCCCGTCCGTTTTGATAGCCCTGAGCTGTTTTATATTAGGGTAAAATTGAGATAAAGGAGCTAGGCTCAGGTAAATCCATATGCAAAACTACATATAAGTTATTTCAAATTTTATTTAAATATAAACATAAACATTTTTAGAATCTATGTACACGAGGGTTGCCTTTTAAGTTTGGCATATACAGCTGGAATGCGCTTAAACCAGTTGTCAGAGCTGTAATTCCGCTCGTTTGTTGGTACCACAGTATACTAATTATTTATAGTAAGGAAAGCACCCAGGTCTTGTCATAATACCCCCTGTATACATTAGTTCGGAATACAAAGTTCGAGAGGCGCTTATTACAGACCGTCACCCCGGTATAAAAATATTATGTACAGTCTTCTGTGCTGTCGCCATGGACATTAACCGCTACTCTCGGTATATGTTTTTGATTATGACTGACATTGGCAAAACAGATAAAAATATGACGTAAATGTAATTCGGCATTATTCATTTGTGATTGCAGTTTTTCGTGATTTTTCGACTTTTTACCTTATTTTAAAAAGTGTTTTTTGCTAAATTGTGGCCTTTCGGTAATTAAGAAATTTAAAAGAGAACAATTTTGTGTTCGTGGGTGCGAAGACTATGGTAGCAAGCGCTATTCCCAAACGGAACCTAAAAAAAATACTTCGGCAAAAAAACTAACTTTGACGAAAGACGAAATTCACAAATATATAGTATGTGATGGACACGTTGAACCTGGACGGAGTTTTAAATGTTTAGTTTTAAATGTTAATATTTGGAAAAACATAAATTATTTCACTATACTTATATACAGGGTCTGGCAGAATGATCTCCCACAATAAAAACGCCATTGTAAATGCTATTTATATTTAATTTTTTTCGGTACACAGTCGAAGCTGATTTCTGAAAGTTTCACTCGTGCAGTAACTCTAAAGCGATATTCCTGTAATTTCTTAGTGTATTGCTCTTTCAATTCGTCAATGGTTCGGGAATAGTGTTCAGATATTCCCAAAGTATCTGGAACTAAAACATGTCTACCAAGTGCGAAGTACTAAAAGTTCTTTGTGTCGTAATCACAGATTCGTTACCTACTTTTGCTTAATGTCTCGATAACGAAGGCACGATGGCAAGGTAATGGCAAGCCGCGAGCTACCAACCAACTACGCTAATCTTCCCCTCTCTTCAGTGATTCAGGCACAGTGGCAGTGCAAAATGTGGGAGATCATTATGCCGGATCCTGTTTAATTAAATGAATAACCGGCAATATTCACTTTACTTTATAAGGCTTACGTTACATTTTTTTATTTTTCATAAAAAAACAATTAAAAAAGTTTCCGTTTGTAGAAACCTATATTTGCAACATTATTATGTATAAAGCATTGTAAAAGTATGCATTATTATTTTAAGTTAATGTAGAATGTGTAAATATATTCTATGCACTAATAAAAAGGAAATTACTGTAGAATATTCGTCACAAAGTCTTTTTTTAACTAGAAAATTAGCCTCTCAAGGAAATTTATGTACCTAAATGAATGGGAAACAAACTTTTAAACCTTATAGATTGAATAAAAATTTAACTTTCCTTTTTTTTATTGCTAGTAGTCATTAATTTAAACATTCTTTGATTAAGCTTCCTTATTGATTGGTGTTTATAGAGTCTTTTTAAGCAAATTGAGCTTTGACACAAAATAACTCATTCTTATCAGCGCGCATCGCTTAAATTTAAATCTATGTAATTGACGAGTTCAAAACACTATATTAAAAGATGTAGCTTGATTGGAGAACGATTTCATTGATGCCTACGAGCATCCGGTATACAATAATGTGAAAAGTCACCATTGACAATACTGTACACGTTTTTTGAGTTTCCTGCCTCAAAGTGGTCTAGAGTTTTCTGACACCAATGACCCTAGCTTCTTTCTGTCCTTCGGTTAACAGATGCGGTATCCAGCGGAAAACTAATTTTGTTACCCCTAATTCTTCATGCAAAATTTGTTGAATTGAGGTTATTGAAACCAATAAAGCTTCAATCTCGCGGTATGTCACATTTCGATCTTCCTTGATTCAAAAAGCCACAAAAAAATATTACAACAAACTGGCACGCGCCACCCTAATCATAATAACCTTTTTGGGATTCCCAGGAGTCTGTGCAAAAATTGAAAATTTGTTTTCAAATTTTGGGAAGAATTTCTGTGATTTAAGCACGGCTAGGTATACTTCATTGTTTAAAGTTAAAGATTCGAACGTACCTAATGCCATTCTATAAGTACCTAATCCCTTCTTGGAATATAACAAAGGCTTTCGAAAGGTACTGCATTCTTAATTACAGGGGCAAACTCATTTTAAAATTGTTAGCGGTTAGTGTTTGTATTACGGATTTGAATTCATATTACTATTATTGTGACATTTTCATTATTATTGTGAATAATAACAATTATAAACATGCACATTTTAGTTGTTTTTATAAGTGAGGACCTGCGTTTTGGCGGCCATTTGAAACACCACAAACAATTTTTTGGAGACCATTTGAGGACCAAGGAGGAAGAAGTGGTGTTACAATAAGAGTATGGGGTTTTACAGGAACGAAACCTTAACCCTAAAAAAAATATGCAAAGGGCAAGGCAAAACTTTTAAATACGCATTGTACGAGGATAACTCAGGATATTATTCTTGATGTATACGCAACCCTCAGTAGAAAATTACGGAAATCATTCCAGAATATACGAACGTATTACACATATTACAGGGGAAAGCTACAGAACCATTACTAGAATAATAACAAGAGGATACGCCAAAACATGAAAGACAAGAAATAGTAGAGGAGTAACCAATATATCAGCTGGTACGGTGTACGAAATAAGTACACTGATTTACAATGTATACGTCGCCAATAAGAACTCTACTATCAAGGAATTATTAAAAGAAATTAAAGAAAAACAAATTTCGTATACATATAATTCCGCTTCCACATTAAGAAAATTATTAAGGCAAATGGGATTAAGCAGCAACTTTTATTAAACATTTTATTTTACTTGACTATATACTATAAACAGTTCCCAGTGCGGCCCATATTCTCCTTTTTTTGTTTAGGATTCCTTAATAAGTTTCACACTTCAAATTTTATTATGGTTTTTTGGTGACTTTTTGAAATGAAAGAACTATACCATCGATGTTTTCCTGGGTTACAGCCGTTTTTGGTGCACCTGGCCTTGGGTCGGCGGTAAGGCTAATCCGTCGACGCGACTTATTCTCTATTAGTCTATGGACAAATCGGCCTAAAAGGGGGTTTCGTGTGCAAGTCGTGCCAACTTTTTGCCGATAAGCCAATTTTGTTAAGGGCACTCCGTAGATCAGGTTTTGACTTGTTGTCATTCTGGTAAATGCGGTTTTTTAAAGATATGGCCCCCACTACTTTTTGTGCACGATACTTTTTAAAACGATGTATCTTTCTTTAAAATAGTAGTAGAGGGTTGCAAGAAATGGCAAATGAATCAGTAGAGCAATAAGATAACTGTCTATTATATTTTTCAAAATTTTGCTTCGTTTTTTTAGAAAAAATAAAATAACTGAATTTTTACTTTTTTTTGTATAGCAAGTAAAGTTTAACCTACATTTTTAATAAAACCAAAGCAAAATTTAAAAAAAGTTTAAATAAAAGTTATAGAACGAACATTTTTCTTTAATTTGGTGTATATAAGTCTTATATAAATGTATATTTTATATTTGTTTCAATAAAAAAAATAATTTGTTGTCACCAAAACCAACGCCTATAAGGCGGCGCGCGGCGGGCCTTACGTAGCTAAGGCGTCTAGTAAAACAGATGATTTCTATTGTATTCTTGTGACATTATCAAACAACTATGTTATTGTTATTTTTGAAAGTGAATATCAATCGACGAAAGTTTTTACAATATAGTGCAGGTGCTAGAGGTAGTTGAGTATGCAAGATATGAGGACCGCAGTTTGACAATGGATCCTAGCTGAGAATAGGTCACAGACTAACGATTTTGATGTTGCCGGGCAAGTTTTTGTTCCAATTTTTTTTATCCCCCCTATATAGTTGGGTTCGAATTTCTAAAAATGTAACTAAGTTGACGCCCTAAAGACACAATGACATAGAAATGGATCAAAAATGTGTAAAATATAATTTAAAAATAAAATTATATTAGTTTTTTAAATTTTAGCTGCAAAATCCCGCAAAACTACCCAGACTCCCCAAATCCAGAAATTTTTAGATTTTTTTCAAATTTTCTTAAAAGCTAAGCTTAGGGAAAAATATGTACTAATCTTTATTGTAGACCATAAAATTTCTTTTTCAACAATGTTTAAGTCAGTGGAGTACGACTAACGACCAACTCTCCAGCGGCGTCCGTTTAAAAATAAATAAAATAATTAAACTAAATAAATTAAAAAAGAAACATGTTTATTACAGGTTTTACCCGATTTTCTTAAAAACCGAGTTCTATATCAAAAAATATAATATACACTTTGTTATAGACAATAAAATTGCCTTTTTGAATGATGTATAATAAGGCAATGGTAGTTTTACCTATAACAATTTAGGGGCGTCCGTAATTAAAATCAATTTTGAAAGATCACTAAATTTATCAAGTTTTATCCAATTTTTTCAAAAATTAAGTTTTTTGGAAAAACACAATTTGGTCGTTTATTGTAGAAAATAAAATTTCCTTTTTACCAATGTATTAGTCAGTGGGGTAAGGCTTATGACAACTCTCCAGCGGCGTCCGTTTATTAAGAAAATATAAAAAAAAAGAATAGGTTTTACAAGATTATCTTAAAAACCAAGCTCTTTATCAAAAATTGTGACCTATAGTCGATTGTAGACAATAAAATTTCCTTTTAAACGTGTATAATAGTGTGAGATTTATCTTCAGATTAAAACTTCACACGCCCGTGCTACTTAAATCAATTTTTACAAATCACCAAACAAATTAATTCTGTTACAGGTTTTTTCCAATTTATTATTGTGGGAAATAAAATTTTCTTTTTAACAATGTGTAGGTCAGTGGGGTTTAATTAATGACAAACCCTTCAGAGACATCCGTATATGGGGGTCAATTAAAAAATAAAATAAATAAACTCATTTTTGTCACAAGTTTCACCCGATTTTTTTTTCGAATATTAAAAAATATACATTTTTTAAAGAGAATTGTTTAAATACATCTCAAATCAAGTAATTTAAACTTTGTTGTATTAAAATCGGATAAAAAATAAAAAAGATGCAATTTGTTTTTAAATATGCTTTTCCGCCATATTGAATCCGCCATATTTAAAAAAAGCGCGATTATCACAATGACAATAAGTCAAAACCTGATCTGCCAGGTATGTTTAATAAATTTAAGTTACTTCCAAAAAGTTCTTATGGTTTTCATTAAAAGCATAATTTTTAAATATACACCAAAAACCCCTATTTTTTTCCAGTTATTTGAAAATAACTTAAAAACTAATTAACACATTGGAACATTTGAAACAAATTTAAATAAAGAATCAAAATAGCTATCTTTTTTATATAAACTTTTTCTTTCTAGCTCCAATAGTTTTATAAATAAAATAAAAAAAATTAAAAAATTTTACCTTTTTTTTTACTTTTTGATTTTTGTGACAAATACAAAAAGTACATATTTTCTGGCTAATAGATTTTTAATTACATTGCAAAGCAAATATTTTAAACTTTGTTCCATGAAAATCGGATAAGAAATAAAAAAGTTACAATTTTTTTAAAGATACGCCTTTCCGCCATATCTTTCAAAAAACGCATTTACCAGAATGACAACAAGTCAAAACCTGATATATGGGATGTCCTTAACAAAGTTAGCTTATCGGCAGAAACTTGGCACGACTTGCACACGAAACTTAATTTGTCCATAGACTATAGCAGCCCACGAGAAAGACCGGCCCGGGCGCGGAAATATCACGTGACCGTAGGAGGCTCACAAAAAAACGCCTCACGGCCCGCTGTCATTATAAAATATGTGTGTTTTCAGTTTTGGTATGTTTGTTTACATCGATTTTTGTTTAATTCCGGCACGAATTTTATGTGAATTTTATCAGTTATCAAAATAACGCAGCCCACGAAAAAGTGGGCTGCGTTAAAATAATTAATGGCTAATGAGTAAATTATAAAGAAAATACCTATAAGATAAACAATGCCGCGAACGTGTAATTAGGGTTGTTCCTTGTCGGTCCAACTATAAAACTGAAACCTAATATGTTGCAAACGTGAAAGAAGTGGTAAAAGATAAGATCTTGGATAAGATTTATCAAGTAATAGACATCCTTAGTGATATTTGGATAGTGAGAGTGAAAAATGTGTTCAGTTGTCATTTCTTATTGAACAATTAGGTCTCTTGAAAAGGTAACCTGAGAATCAAAGTGTGAATTATTTAAAAAGTAAGATACAGCTTGGGGCTCCCTGGTGGTCCAGATAGGAGAGTTGTCTGGAATTTAACGGTGTCAGATGTGGACTGTAATTTTAAGGGAATAAGGTCATAGGCTAAGCTGGTACAAGGGATTCTGAAATGGTCTAGTTTACCTTCTAGGTTAGTGTAGCAATAAACAAATGTATGTAAGGTAAAAATAATGCATTTTCACTTACCATTTTTATACAGGAAGCGGAACTCATGGGAGGACACGCTGTTAAACCGTGCTTTTTGCACCCCACATGAATGTGGTAGGAGAGTCGCTAACACGCGTGTATTATCGTTCGAAGGCGAAACGGTTCTCTGTGTTGCTGCAGCAGGTATTCGCTACTGCGTTCATTCTCCCACATGGCACCCAGTGGCGTCGTTAATCCATAGGCGTAGGAGAAAAGGAATAAGTAGGAAGGAATGAGATTACGAAGGTCCATATTAAAGGAACTAGGAACCTTAGTAATTCAAAATGCATTTTATGTAAAGTAAATTAATTATAGCAAATTGTAATATTTGCCTCTAAAACCGCGGGAGTTTCAAATGCAAATAACCCAGTAATTTTAAGTACTTAATTAGTTAATTAATACTAAATAAACAAAAAATAGAAAATGCTCTAGTGAATCACCAAATAGCCTAATTCGAACCAATTTGGTAAATTATAGTAAAAAGAACATATTTACAAAAAGGAAGGCGGGACGAACCATTTCCCACCCCCCTGAGAATGCCCAGGGGCATTTCAGAGAGTTTAATTTGTAGGCAGGGCGCATAGTTTTACCAAAGGCCGTTTGTAGGTACCTTTAGTAGTTTTTACAATAGCAACCCGTGGAACATTATCAGAACCTTTAATAAGGTCTTCAATGCGGCCTAGGGGCCAATCCAATGGAGTGGAATTTTCATCTTTGATCAGTACCATAGTACCAATATCAATGGAAGCAAGAGGTTGGTGCCATTTGGCTCGCTGTTGCAAAGTGTGCAAATATTCGCGATGCCAGCGAATCCAAAAATCGCGGTGCATTCTTTGCAACAGTTGCCACCTGGACAGCCTGTTTAACGCAATATCGCAGTAGTTTGGATCGGGTATTGTACCTGGAGGCCTCAAATTTAAAAAATTATTAGGAGTCAAGACCGCCAGATCAGTAGGATCGGTGCTTAAGGCACATAAAGGACGTGAGTTCATTATGGCTTCAACTTGGGTTAAAACCGTATTTAATTCCTCATAGGTGAGTATTTGATTTCCAACTACCCTGTGAAGATGAGTCTTTAAAGATTTAATGTTTGATTCCCAAATGCCTCCCATGTGGGGAGCAGCAGGTGGGTTAAAAGACCAAACTATACCTTCCCCCTTCACGCAATCAGAAAAAATTTGTCGCAAGTATTTTTCAGAGGCCACGAAGTTGGTCCCGCAGTCTGAAGAGATCTTTGAGCATAGTCCTCTTCTAGCTATGAAGCGGCGCAGAGCAGCCAGAAAGGCTTCTGATGTCATATCAGAGACTAACTCTAAATGCACGGCTTTAACAGCGCAACAGATAAATAAACAGACATATGCTTTCATGGTTTTTGCACCTCTGGTCCGACCAAGAGTAATCGTGAACGGACCACAAAAATCTATACCTACATTTTCGGACACCTTTGCTTCGGAAACTCTAAATTTCGGTAGGTTACCCATAGGGGGTTGAAGGGAGTTAGGTTTAGTTTTCCAGCAAGTATGGCAAGAACTTAAAACTTTTCTCACTACCTTTTTAGCAGACAATACCCAGAAGTTTTGCATTAGTAAAAAAGTTGTGGTCTGTATACCACAATGAAGATTGCTGCGATGCAAATCTAAAATCAGTAATTCAGTGAATTTTGCACTAGAAGGCAAAAGAATTGGAAATTTTTTATCGTATGATAAATTTGAATGGCATAAACGGCCTCCAACACGAAGCAAATCGTAGCTTTCATTATGCAAAAATGGACATAATTTTTGAAAAGCTTTTGGAAGCTGTTTCTTATCTTTTAGTAATTCAATTTCTTTTTGGAAAGAAAAAGATTGTACGCATTTCGAAATAAAAAGTAAGCTTTTGTAGTAATCCTGATTTGTAAGGTAATCAGTAGCAAAATTGTATGAGGGATTTTTAAACTTTTGTAACCCTCGCAAAAAGTAAGCAACTATTCTCTTAATTTTAAAAAGAGAACTGTATTTTTCAAACAAGTTGTTTACATAATATTCAACTGTTTGTTCGCAAGTAAAAACGTTAAAAATATTTTTTCGCTGTTCTTCCAAAACTGCATTCCCATCGTAAGTAACTGTCATAAAATCCCAAGTATTTGTAGGTTGGTTTAGAAAAGAAGGCCCTTCTAACCAAAAATAAAATCTTTGTAAATCAGAGGGATACATTTCCCTAGTACCGCAGTCAGCAGGATTTTGTTCAGTAGGAACATAATGCCAAAACTCAGGGCTAATTCTTCCTTGTATATAGGCAGTTCTATTCGAAACAAATGTTTTAAATTTGTGAGGAGATCCCTGAATCCAAGATAAGGTCACTGTGCTATCAGTAAAAGCAAGAATTTTATCAAATTTAATTTTTTCCGAGAACGTTTCTAGTAAAAAATCCATTAATTTAGCCAACAAAACAGCTCCTAAAAGCTCTAGTCTTGGTAAAGTTAGTTTACGACGCAACGGTGCGACTCTAGATTTACTACAAACAAAAAAAACTTTAATGTTTCCATCAGAATAAAAAATTCGAATATAAGCGACAGCACAATAGGCCCGTTCTGAACTATCGCAAAATCCTACTAGCTGGATTTGACTAGCATTAGGCAAAATTATTTGACGAGGAATTTTAACAGAATGCAAAAACTTTAATTCATTTTTAAATTTTTCCCATTTAAAAACAATTTCCGGACTGACAGGGTCGTCCCAGTTTAAGTCTTCTGCCCAGCAGTATTGAACAATTAATTTTAAAATTAAAACTATTGGCGCCAAAAAAGACAGAGGGTCGTAAATGCGGGCCAAATTACTTAAAATTGTTCTTTTAGTGCATGTTTGGAGAGAACAGTCGAAAGTATAAAAAAATTCATCAGTATGAGGGTTCCAATTTAAACCGAGAATTTTCAAAGTTGAATTTTCAGCATCTAAATCGAGAGAAAGAGCCTTCATCGAAATGTGTGACTCAGGAAGATCGGATAGTAACTCGGGACAATTGCTCGCCCATTTACGCAATTCGAATCCACCTCGGCTAAGTAGCTCGATTAATTGATTTTTCATCTCAGTGGCCTTAAAAAAGTCATCACTTCCCGAAATCACATCATCGACAAAAACTGCCTCCTCAATGATTTTTGAGGCAAGAGGAAGGTCCTCATGCTCTCTAGCAAGTTGCAGCAAAGTTCTGATAGCCAAAAAGGGGCTACAAGAGACCCCGAATAAAACTCTATTTATTTCGAAGTCTTGAATAGGCTGGTTAGGATCAAACCTCCAAACTATTCTTTGAAAATTAGTTTGACTAGGGTCAACTAAAATCATCCTGTACATTTGACGGATGTCGCAACAAAAGCAAAATTTATGCAAACGATAAAGTAATAAAATTTTTTGTAAGTCCCTTTGTAAAGGGGGCCCAGTATAAACAGCGTTGTTGAGCGAGATTTTGCCAGGGGCGTGCATGCTCGCATCAAAAACCACCCTCAGGGGGGTGCTAGTAGAATCTTTTTTAAACACCGCATGGTGTGCAATATAAAAATGATTTGAAATTTCGGTCGGCAAAGGTGCAGAAACCGGTTGCATATGATTATTATCTAAATAATCTTGTAAAACAGAGCTGTAGGCAGCATAAAAATCAGGGTTTTGTAGCAATTTCTTCTCAAGGGAGAAAAAACGACGTACGGCAATGGATCGAGTGTCGCCAAAATCTGGAGCAGTAACTTTAAATGGTAAAGATACAATATATCTCCCCTCCTCATTTTTTGAGGTAGTTTTCAAAAAATAATTTTCGCAAAACTCATCTTCGGGGTCAATGGCCTTGACATTAGGTATGTCATCTATTTGCCAAAATCGTTGTAGATTTTTATCTAAATTGACAAAAGAATCGTTCATTGACGTAGTAAAAAATGTTTTAATTTGATTTGTAGTTGAAGGTGAAAGTGAAAGATTGCCCATTATTCCCCAACCAAAAATAGTATTAATGCAGACGGGGTTGTTGGGTCCCGTAGACAAACGACCATCTAGCAAAATGTAAGGGTACACATCGCCGCCCAACAATAAATCAATTTTATCGCTTTTATTAAAGCCTGGGTCAGCTAGTTCTAAGTTGGCGAGAAAAGGAAAACTTTTAATCGAAAATGAGGAATGAGGTAAATCACTACAAATTTTATCGAGTATTATCGCATCAAAATTAAAAACAAAATTATTATCACGCAAAGAGGATATATTGCAATTAATTCCAGATTTTGCCGAAGTTGTCATTCGATCTAAGCTTTGTAGAGTCATGGCGATATTAAATTTAGGAAGGCCCAAACTATCAGCACATGACTTAGATATAAATGAAGATTGAGCACCAGAGTCACAGATGGCGCGCACTGTGTGCCAATTTTGAAAAACATCCTGTATTTGTATTAAAGCGGTACAGAGAAGTACTTCGCGATCATTTAAAGACATACCAGTAACAATGGTGTTAGTGGTTCTATTAAATTCGGTAGCCACGGGGCTCCTCGGGGGTTGCACTGCAGAAGTAGAGGGGCTACTCGCAGAACTAGGTGTAGAATTAATAGGAAAAAAATGTAAGAGACTGTGATGAAATTGGCCACAATGTAAACATCTTTTTTCTGATTTGCATTGCTGGGGTAAATTATGCTTCGAGGCCAAACAGTTGACACACGCTTTATGTTGTTTAACAATCTCAAAACGTTGCTGGGGAGTTTTCGCCAAAAAATTAGGACATCTGTATATTATATGATCGTCACTTTTACAGAGAAAACAAAAATTTTGAGGGTTTGGAGTATTATTTAAGCCACTTTGGCCATTTGGAGACTGGGAGGCATTTTTGGAGGCTCTCTGAGTATTAGCAAACAAAGCAGATCGATTTTGAAACTTTGCTTGATTTTTCTGACTTGAAATTGACAAATCTTTATTTTTTAAGTAATCTTGAGTTTGTTGTATTTGTTCCAACGCAATGCAATGGCTAGAAACAAAAGCACGAATTTTATCATAAGAGGGGATCTCATTGGAGCAATAATTTTGCTCAAATGCCTTGCGCGTGGTTAGGTCCAACCTATCCAAGAGCATTTGTGCCATAATATAATCCCAAAACTCCGTTTTAAAACCCATGACTTTTAAAGCACTTAAGTTTTTCGAAAAACAATCAAGCAAATTCCTCAAATTCGTAGCATTCTCTTTAGTAAGAGGAGAGAAGCCTTCAATTGCCTTCCAGTGAAGGTAAGCTTGTAATCGTTTATTTGTATACCTATCCACCAAGGTGTGGTAGGCATTTAAATAATTTTCAGCAAGGATAGGAATGTCAGAAATGACATCCAGGGCAGGGCCCTTTAAATTAGAAAAAAGCAAATTGAATTTTTCAAAGTTTCCCAGCGACCTATTATTGTGCACGGTAGCATTAAAGGCTTGCAAAAAGGTTGGAAACTCCTTAAATTCCCCTTGAAAAAGAGGTATTTTTATCCTAGGCAGTAAACCATGCTGGTCTGTGGAGGCACAGGGACTGCCCATGGGATTTATCGTACTGCTCAAAAGCCCTCCATCTTCAAAGGGTAGTTCGAAAAGTTCGTAAAATATAGTGGAAATCTCGTCACAGCGTTTGCAAAAGTCCATAAACACTTTGTTTTCTACTACTAAGCGATCCTCATCAGAGGCTACCAACGTCAACAAAGTATTATGGTGCTTTTCAAAATCTTTTTTGATTTTTGACAATGTCCGAAATTTGACTTTAAAGCCGCTGTGATAGGCAGGGTCATTTTTTGCGAGGGTCGCGGATTCAATGATCAAATTTAGCTGTGAAATCGCACTATAGCGCAAGGCTTTAGCCTTTAAAATTTTATCCGAACTAGACATGATTTAAAAAAAAATCCAAAAAATAATTGACAAAAATTAGGTAAACTGAAAAAAAAATCAAAATTTGGACACCCTGTATAAATATTAATGTCCTACGTTTAATTACAATAATCAAACTATAAGCGCACAAAAGTAAAGAAAATACCCGATGCAAACTAATGATAACAAAAAACTTGTGTATAAGTTTTTTTATCTTCGCCTCGCGAATTCAAATAAGTAGGTACCTACTATGTATTAAATTTAAAAATAAATACCTACAAATCAAAAGCATTTAATTTGGTAAAACTATTTATCTGCCTTTACACGAAAACAAATTCTCAAGTTAAGAATTAAATTTCCTTCAAAATTTATTATGCACGCAAAAAATGGATACAATCATAGCCATTTGCAGACAGATATTATAATAGTAAATTAGAAATAGATATATTCATAGCAATTTTTACGCAAAAACGAATATAGTAAAGCATCCGCAATCGGATATAGTCATAGCAATTTGCAATAAGCAAAAATGAATATGGCAATGTGGAGATTTTTTTCGAGCAAATTGGATATAATTATAGCAATCCACAAATGTGAAGGCACAACGGCTAAAATAATAGCACTTTGCAGACACTATTTTAAACTATTTCCAGTGACAAACAAAAAAACACCCAAATTCCATACGGTTTTTTTTTTTACAAAAAAGAAACGAAAAAACTTGATTTATTCGAAACAAAAAAAAGCATAGTAGTTTACAGATTTTATCTGTGTTTGGTTTTTCGCATGAAAAGGCTAAATTTATTGTTAAAAATATTTAATTTTTACACAAAAAAAAATCGCAAAATGTATTTTAGAAACCTAGGGGTTTTCTAAAGTAGGCATGTAAGAAAAACAAGGGTTTTTCTTGCATTTGTTTTTACACAAAAAAAATCGCAAAATGTATTTTAGAAACCTAGGGGTTTTCTAAAGTAGGCATGTAAGAAAAACAAGGGTTTTTCTTGCATTTGAAACCAGTAAAAAAGGCATTTAGGAAAAACAAGGGTTTTTCTTGCATTTGAAACCAGTAAAAAAAACTAACCTAAAAAGGCAAAAAAACGATTCCAGAAATCCGGGTCGCTAAGGATCAAAAATGGGGCTCCCTGGTGGTCCAGATAGGAGAGTTGTCTGGAATTTAACGGTGTCAGATGTGGACTGTAATTTTAAGGGAATAAGGTCATAGGCTAAGCTGGTACAAGGGATTCTGAAATGGTCTAGTTTACCTTCTAGGTTAGTGTAGCAATAAACAAATGTATGTAAGGTAAAAATAATGCATTTTCACTTACCATTTTTATACAGGAAGCGGAACTCATGGGAGGACACGCTGTTAAACCGTGCTTTTTGCACCCCACATGAATGTGGTAGGAGAGTCGCTAACACGCGTGTATTATCGTTCGAAGGCGAAACGGTTCTCTGTGTTGCTGCAGCAGGTATTCGCTACTGCGTTCATTCTCCCACATGGCACCCAGTGGCGTCGTTAATCCATAGGCGTAGGAGAAAAGGAATAAGTAGGAAGGAATGAGATTACGAAGGTCCATATTAAAGGAACTAGGAACCTTAGTAATTCAAAATGCATTTTATGTAAAGTAAATTAATTATAGCAAATTGTAATATTTGCCTCTAAAACCGCGGGAGTTTCAAATGCAAATAACCCAGTAATTTTAAGTACTTAATTAGTTAATTAATACTAAATAAACAAAAAATAGAAAATGCTCTAGTGAATCACCAAATAGCCTAATTCGAACCAATTTGGTAAATTATAGTAAAAAGAACATATTTACAAAAAGGAAGGCGGGACGAACCACAGCTTTTAAAAGAACATGAGTTGGTAGTTAACTTACACTTTAATGAAATATATATTAAACTTTGTCCTTGGTAATTTTTCAAAAAACTATTGACGACCACTACATTCAGTTCATTGAATGTGAAAACCATCTCACTTATTCACAAAATCACTTGTTTCTTTTTAATAAATTATTGTGAAATGCTTTATATTGAAAAATTTTCTTCAGATAACTCTAGCGAGTGTTTTTGTGGAGAAGAACTATTGTCAAAGCTTGAAAAAATTAGTTTAAGGGCATGTAAAGTTTTTTTAAATAATTTTATTAAAAAGCACAATGATTTAGTGTCTGCTAATAAATCTTTGAATGAGAACTCAGACAAAGATGGTGACACTCAAAGAAAAATTAAAAAACTAAAAGCTTAGGTTTGATATGTCGAATTTTGAAAGACTTGTATAGATTTGAAGTTTCTAACGATATTATGTACCTAATATATGTACCTGAAGATATTAGATTGCAAATTTTGTATAATTTTTTATTTTATAGATTCAGTTCTTTTATCCATAATAAACACATATATCAGCAAAATATTTTTTTTCAATTTTTGCCTATAAAAGAACAAAAATTTTTTGTTAATTTATTTAAATTGTGTAGAAACATATAATATATTAAGCAATACTATAAGAATCCTGGGACTCCTAAGATCACGTGACCGCCGACTTGCTTATAACGCGCCATGGCCGGTCTTTATCGTTGGCTGCGATAGACTATATACCAATGAGAAACTGTCGACTGAATTGGTGCTTCATTACCGAAAATAGAAATTAACTCGGCAAGGTATTCTTGTGTTAAGAAAGAAATTACACAATAGCTTTCGAAAGTTGTAAAATATTATAATCCGAAAATGTTCTCGGTTTAAATCTATTTTTCGACTGATATGTTAACTTAACAAATTAACTGTAACTATAAAACTATAAGACTATATATATATATATATATATATATATATATATATATATATATATATATATATATATATATACATCACACTGAAGTTTTGAATTAAGCTTAGGTAAAGATTGAGTTTAAGTTTTAGTAGCGATATTCGATCAGTGTCGCTGTCTGGTCCTATACGCAAAATATAAAAGACAGCCCTCGTATTATACGAAATTATTATGAACAGGTTTATTTATTTAAATTTATAAAATCCCCAATCTATGAAAATGATATTGAGAAAAAGACCACAAAGCTATAGCCGCTTTGCACTCAAACCAAGTAGTGCAATAACATTTTGAATTTATGGTAGCTTAATGTCAGTACAGGAAAACCATAAAGTTTTATTGGTCGCATTGAGTCTAAAGGAAACGGAATTGGTGTACAAGGATCACGTACCAGGTCACGTAACGTTTTACGTGCTGCAAAGTGACTAATATATAATTTTGTTCGATTTTACAAAACCAATGCTGGTCACACCAAGCAATATCTTTAAGCACATGTAAACTATAAAGGACGATTACTCCTTAATTTAGTTCATGAAACTCATACTAAACTTTGCAATTCCATAAATTATAGATATTATCAGTTTTAAGATTAACACAAACTTTTAAACATCTTAACTTCTTATGGGTATTTCAATGTTAAATAAATAAAAAAGTTTTTATAAAATTAACTCTTTGTCAAGCAGATGGCGGTTTTCTCTATAAAGGACTTACGAAAAATTTTAGTTTGTTTTATTCACGGGTACTAAATTTTACGTCTTCAAAAACAAAACTCTTCCGGTGCCATCGAAAATATTGGTTAACTTGTATCAGCAGCTGGGCTGGACTTTTTCTAAACAAGTATCACATATCTTTGTGATCGAGAATGTAGGTATAGATGCAATCCGTATTTTATTTAAGAGAGTTTCGCAGTTCTTTCGTTTCGTTTAACTAAAAACTCAAATCGCCGGCCCCCGTACACACATATATTACCCTGCTTTAGTGTCTTCTGGGTGTACTCTTGCCGAATGAATAATTTTTTTTATTAGCGAGAATGTAGCACCAACTTAAAGGCTTGATATAGATTTATACAAGTATCAATACTTTGGCAATGCCGCTCTAACTGACGTTTCAAGTAAAATCTAATATCTGAGGTATTATCAAGAGCTCATTGAACCTGCATGGTGTGCCCGAGCTCTCAATTTGCATTAGAAACGATTGTTGTGCATCGATTTAATGCATGGCCAAAGTAATTACACAGCCTTACAACTCCAGTAATAGAGTCTGCATGCATAGACGGTATCGTCGCCCTTAGATATACAGTCGTTTATAGTCTGCACAAAACCCCGAATTAAAGTTGCCGATATGGTAATTTTGTGTTATTACGGGTAAAAGCGGCAGACCATACCATATGATTCTTTATTCCCCATTGACGTTTGAAACTTTGATAAATTTTAGCCTAGTGTTGACAATCCTTGGATGATGTTGATATTACCTCTGGTTTGTGTGGCAAGTCATAAACATGCATCTGAATTCTTATTTGTCTGTAATTAATTGATTGATTAGACCAAACAGACTTGATACAGTGGCAAAATATACTGTATACCGGGTATTCCAAAGTGATTCTTAAAAGTCAAAGTTGTACCCGATTGTAATCGATTCTATTGGATAAAAAGCCCCGCCCCGTTCCGGCCCTAATAGTAAAGCAGGCAAATGGGACTTTCTGTAAGTCACGAAGCTGCGAGAGCACTTTAAGTTAAGCCATTTCCAATTTCGGCGACGTTTGATAAGGATAATAGAGACCAATTTAAAAGGCGGGGTCACGAAAAAAAATAAAAGTTAAGCTATTTTTGTTGGAAACATCTATATTTCGAATTCCTTTTTCACACTTTAATGTACTATTTTACACAATATATTTTTATTTTAAAAATTTCGAAGCCAAAAATAAAATTTAATATATACTATGCAAGAAAAGTAATTAAAGGGGTAAGAATAAAAAGGGTACAAGCACATTTTTTTTTGAATTATGGGATAACTAGATTTCCTCAAGTAAACGTGCATTTTTTTTTAGAATAAAAATAATTCAAGTGATTGATTCTAAGTACACCTAGTACTAGGTGTACTTAAAATCACGGGAATCCTTTTTATTCTAGTAAAAATGCACCTTAGCTTTGGGGAAACGTAGTTATCCCATAATTTATTAAAATACATTTATACCCTTTTTATTCTTACCCCTTCAATTGCTATAATATGACATACAAATTGCAGAAAGATCGTTTATAAAAATCTATAAAAATATTTAAAAATGGCATAATATGTTGTTGTCAAACTGAATTAAATGTGGTCTTTTAAAGTTTCATTGTAACTCACTAAATTAACAAGTTTTGGTTACATAACGATGGTGCTCAGAAGTTATTTTGATTTTATTTACTTTACTTAGTACTTATCTGTTTATGTAACCTAACCAATTCTCTTAGACACGCCAACGCAAGGTTTACGGAAATGGGCCAAGGATTGAGCTTTAGCTGTCCAATTTCGTTTGTTTTCTCTTCTATTAGGGCAATGTTATCCTTGTGTTTACTGTTTTCAGCTTAGGCGGGTTTATTTTAAACAAGCAATTTTCTTTTCCAGACTAAAGAGAGTGCATATTTTAAGCATAAGCTTCCAAAATAAACTGATTTTTTGAGCATAACTCAAACTGAAATATATATTTTTAAAATTAAATATTTAAGATTATTTAATTATTGATCTTGTTTTTTCGTTGCCCGGCTGGAGTTTTGAAACTTATTTTTGTGTAAACCTGAAAAGATAAAAAATAGAGAAATCTGACTCAGCTCAGAACTATAAAATGATTTCAAAGCAAGAAAGGTAAACAAGAAGCTCTATGATAACAAAATATAAGAAAACGGTAAAGAACGTATAGACTCTTTAACCATCTTGAAAGTAATGCATTAAAAAATTTCATTAGATTTTTAACGACGATGGCTAGCAGCCCTACATGGAAAACCAGTTAAAAAGGTTCAACCGTATGTGTCTCGGTAAAAAGTCCCAGTTGTCATATCTTTTACACCTGATTCCCACCTACGACTTTCTCGTGGGTGCCCGCTCACGCGTCACATGATCTCAATATGAAATGTTATCACAGTCGCGGGCACGCACGAGAAAGTCGCAGGTGGGCACCGGGCTTTACAATGGCGTGCGACATGACGAGTGGAACTTTTTACTGAGTTATAATTTTTGCAGTCAGTTGAACAAAGATAAAAGCCGACCATCAGCATATCCTTTATAGAAAGTGACATGGGCGGCGGTAGATATACTCATGAAAATTATTTCATTTAATTATAGCGTAAACTAAAGAAATAAAAATAGATAATAAAACTTTCTATTCCTACACCTACAGGAACGACACTGATTTATTTTCTAACTTTGCATACTGCCGACTAAGGGGTCCCGAAAAGCACACCCGAAAGCAATTAAAAGCGCATTTCAAGAAAATCTGCCAATCAGGTGCCGTGCATCCACCTGGGCTCGGTCGGTCGGAAAACAAACGGCTCTTTGCGGTTCGACCACAAAGTATTTAATACTTTGTGGTCGGACCGCAAAGTGCCGCATCTCTTCTCTGTCGGTAGTGTTGAAATTATACCAGGAAGATTTTATATGAATTTGGATAACTTTTGAAGGGCAGAATGAAGCAAAATTTCATAAAATCGATAGAACCCCGTATTAGCAGTAATTCAAGTGACTTTGCAACAAGTATATGTACGGTTTACTCTTTTCACAGGTGTACAATGTACGACTGCTTCACCTCACCAGCCGCCGCTGGAGATTTTAGCTTTCAAAGCCTATTTATGTTTGGCCTATATATTTTGTTAAACAGCATATGAAGCGTTTCGTTATGCAATTTTAATGGTTAAATTACACTTTTTCCCGTTTGACAGTATAATTTGTATAAATATTTTAATTTGTCATTAAGTGGAAATCGATATTAAATATTTTAATTTAAAAATAATGCTGTACCACAAATTAAATTTAAACATTGACATGTCTGTTTTGCTGATTATGCTTGTTTTGTGTTAATAATGTTGTATAATGTTAATCCAAATGACCATTTATTTTTATTTGACCATGATTAACTTAGTTCAAGTAAAGTAATTTATTGAAATATTGGTATCATTCCTTTAACAATGTTAGACAGAAATTTTTGGGATCTCCAAAATAATTTTATTGGTTAACTCGATGAGGTTCTTTTTCGTATTTATTAGAATTATGTCTCCGGTATTCAGAATCCCGTATAATTTTCTTGTAGTTTGTCTTATTCTAAAAAACGAAATTAAAGAGTCTGTCTAGCTAAAATTTGGAAATATTAGAACACCCCTTTATGTTAATGTTGATTAAACTGTATTTAGTAAAAAATACAAAACTACTAGCGAAAATTAAAACCGTTGAAACGACAGAATATTGTTATAATGTTAAAATGTTAATTTATTATCTACAGAACAAGCACCGGCGTAACCAATCTAAATTAAATTTTTAAATAACCACCATTTTCGGCTATTATATTTTATAGCTAAGCTTTTCTTTTAAATCTTGCATTTTTTCGTATCCATTTGCGACGCAAATTTGATCTCACAGATATCCCCATACAGCTTTAGATAAAAATCATTCGAAGCAAAATCGGAAGACATAGCTGGCTAATATAGTTTCAAAACGTCTAATTAATCTATTTTCCTATACGGTCTCATCGAGAACCGTAAGGAGTTGCAGAGATTTGCTGAATGCGCTTGGTAGCGCTAACAATGTGTCATTATTATGGATTCCAGAGCATTCTGGGCACGAGAGAAATAATGCCGCAGATCAAGCAGTGAGGAAACCGGCATCTGCCGAATTTCTCGGCCTCAATCAGCCCTGGGGAATACAAGCTGTTAAATCAACCATATTAAAATGGATGGAGAATAGCTTCCAACAATACGGGATAAATATACCAGAACTGGTTAACTCTAAAGAGTTTATTAAAGGAACTTGTAGAAAGAGAGCCAGGAACATCACTGGACTTACCATACAGGAGATACGCATAGTGACTCGTCTTTTTACGGGCCACTGTCGATCATATACATAATATTCCAATACCCATGGCAACTGCCCATTCATGATGCAAATATGAGGGCCTTGGGGTCTTTAAGCAAAAAAGAACTGATTGGTTTCTTTCAAAGGCATAAGCATATTACTTCCATATAGTACGTATTATTGCAATACCTACGGTACCTTACGATGCAATGCAACCATATTTGAAATAGCAATATCAATGGGTATAAGTCTACATAATCTTTGCGGTCCTTAAGATAAAATGTCCTGATTGGTTATACTTTTGCGCACAAATATTATTTTATTCTTGTATTCGTTACGTCAAATCATCGGCGTACAGTTGACAAAAACTCCATCTATGTAAATTTGGTAATTTGTGCATTTTTCGTACCTTTGTTTCTGAATGTTTGCATCAAACGCCAACCATTGTGTAAATAGGTAACAGGTAGTATTGGAATATTACGTATATGCTGTCGATTGGGAGTACCCATGCACAAAATGGGACTAACAGAAGAGAACGGCTATTGCACGTTTACGTCAGAACATTTGCGGTAAACCTCAGATTGATTCAGAATATACAGTGTCTCACCCAAAACTGATAGCCGGCCTTTTTGGAGGATTAGGCATACAGTGGTTAAAAACCACTCAAGAGTAAGCCACATTATACCTGATTCCCACCTACGACTTTCTCGTGGGTGCCCGCTCATGCGTCACATGATCTCAATATGAAATGTTACGACAGTCATGTGACGCGTGCGCGGACACACACGAGAAAGTCCTAGGTGGGCACCGGGCTTTAGATCCACTGGTGGTCGCACTGGAAGATCTGCAAAGCCCACTCACATATGAATCATCAATTAATCTTTTACCAAATACTTTTCTCAAATTCAGTTTTTTGCTTTTTGATCATTTTAATTTCTTGACAGTAAAAAAGTTTAAAAATTGGGACAGTTTCAGTGGTTGCCATTATGAATTGTTTTATTTTTGTTTTTCAATGTATAGTATGAATATGTTTTTAATGCATAAATTCCCCATGTTGCGGACGCAAACGCATAACCCTTGGTAGATTTTGACTTTGTTTGCTAGGGTATTGTTTATCAAGTGCAGTTTAAATGTGGTTTCAGGTAGATGCTCATTAATTTAATCCACAAATATTCTTAAACACATGGATAAAATATCTACATTTACGCTTACTTTCCTATACTTTTTCAATATTACCCCAATCCCAGTAAATGAACATAGTGTTCATTTACTGGAAAAGGCTTAATTCCTGATACCAGTAAACTATTTTTTCAATATTTATTATTATAACCTCAAAATTGCATATTTGGTGCTTTAAATAGATAATTTAAAAAGTATTACGCAATAAAAAACCCACAAAAAATTTTATTTGATTAAAATTATAAATATAAATCTAAATTTTGCTATTTAAAATATGTGCTTTCCTTAGTTTTCTTCCATACCATCTTGGAACCACAGAAACACACACTTGTAAAGGGAAGATTTCAGTCGTTTTGAATGCGACGTTGCCAATTGTAATAGGTGTTCTGTGGGGAGGGGGTTTAAAATAAAATATCTTTAGACGGGAATAGTGCGATTCTCTTACAGGATCGTATGTGTTCATTTAGTGGTATGTTGACCCTAAATTGGAAAAACCATTTATTAAATTAAAACAGCCTATTCTAAAGTCTTGTTTCTTCTGTTATATGTTTTACTATTTTCTTTACAAAAAAAGTAATTAAGTGCCGCAAGAATTAAATTAAATAATTATTTTAAAAACTTTATTGCTGTTTTCTTAGTTTATATTTTTTATACGCATATCGATCGAAGAAATAACTTATTTATTCCATTGCATATCTTAATAATATGCTATTGTATGTTAATAAAATATAATAATATAGAACATTAATATTAATATTTTTCGCATTTCAAAAAGTTTCGCAGATTGTGTATAAAAACTGTATTTAAATAAATTTTTAGGTGATTTAAATTATTTTGGATGAAATTTAAATTACATTATGTATGCATTGTTTTAAAACGTCATAAACCGGTGTCATTTTATTTAGGTAGAAATATTATAAAGCAACAAAGGGTGACAACACAATTTTAAATATTTTAAAATAACCACCCCAAACAAGCAAAGATTTCCTGATCCACAAAAAATTTATCAAGATATAAGTGCCGGTACACACACGCGTTTTTATACCGCGCGCTGCCATGGCGTTACCGCAGTGGTTGCCGCAAAAATCGATACACACACACACACACCTGTTGCGACATGACGCTAGTGTTGTACGCATTTTGAGAGATGAATGTTCTTCGCAAAAAAGTGCAATTTTTGCGTTTCATCGAAATTGCAGGCCGTGTCGCTTTTTTGCAGTGACAACAAACCACACGTTTGTACGATTACCAACAATGTACTGAGAGCCGCACTTGCATGTGCGTTGTCGCTGCGTTCCCGAGCGAAAAATGCACGGAAGGCGAACGCCCGTTACCGCGATGTTGCCGCTCAACTGTGTATCACGGACCGCAATTGCATATGAACCGCTGAGGCATTGCGCGGCACAAAAACGCGTGTGTGTATCGGCGTTAATTAGGGTAATATAGAATCGCTTAACGTTATATAACCAAACATTTTGAATTTTATTGATTTTACAAATAATTTATACAATTTTTTGCACAAAATTTTCAAATTAACCTGCTCGCCGGTAACGAGATACGCAAGTAAATGTGCTCAACGGGTCAGACAATGGTTTCACCAACAAAAAAGTGCAAAATTAATATTATTAATATAAATCCTTTATTTAGCAAAAGGAAATGCTAGTTTCGACCCCAACCCTTACAAAAATTTTACTATATATATTTTACCTATTGGAGTTTGTGCATAGGAAGGTAATGGCAGAGTATCAAAAAATCATATAGGAAGCTTCCATTTCGAAAAAGAGCCAGCATTTGAGGTGTGTCCCATTAGATTATAGTATGCCATTTTAATGATAGCGCGTTTTAATGAAATACGGCTAAATCTTAATTTTCAATTGACCTATCTGTTAAGCAAATAATAAAAAAATTGTTGTAAATAAATTGTTTCATAACAAATTTAAATTTTTTTTGTTTACACCAAAATACAAGTATCTTAAAAAAATATTTTCATTTGTCATAATTTTCTAAAGTTTTCGAGAACATTTTTAAAGATTTTCTGGCTTGGATCACCAACAAAAAAGTTTTAATTCTATGATATCGTTGGGCGGCAACCCGATTTAAAAGTAATTGACTTCTAAACTTTCTTTCTTATCAGGTCACTTAGCTGTTTTGCATTTTAAAAATTTTTGTCGCACCCAAGAAAAGTACTTTTTTTCTTTTGTATTTTATTGAAGATATCTCGAAGGAGCTTTATCCCTGCATAGAATATTCTCACCCAAGTTTAGTTTTTTTATTGATTGACGGACAAAAATCCATTTTTTACAGAAAAAGTAATTAAAAAACAAATAATAAAATTAAAATACCGCATGGCCAAACCTTCTATCTAAGGGTAGGATTTTTCTATGGGCCACAAGGATTGTACGGGAGAACAGAATAGCGTAAAACGAACGTTGACAGATAAGGAAAAATATCAGTATGAGTATAGTCAGTTTTCCGAAAACACGGTTTTCGAAAACACTTTTTTTAAAGACATTTTAATCGAAAACCTATATTTCAAATGACATTAATTCCGAAAAAGACCCACTTTCCCCATTCAAAATATAGGGATAAAGTATACCCCTCGAAGGGGGTTCGTCCTACAGATATTTTAAGATAACCAAAAAGTGCCCCCATCGCAAGCAAAATCGACGTGGTCGATCGTTTCTCCAAATTCGCACTCTAAATACCCAAAAAGGCCTCTGTTTTTAAACAAACACAAACAACCAAGTACCTAGCCAGGAATCGAACCCGGACCGCCGGTGTGGGAAACAAACATTGCTATCACTACACCACGACGGCGACTTTCGACTCGACTCTGTTTCGATGTTCGTAAAACACCGTATATATGTTTGATAACAAACCAATTAACTTGGGCCAGTTACACCGGAATTTTTTTTTTTTTTTAGACTAGTGTACATATTAATCCGAATCCTTGTAGATGACATCGGGCGGCTGTTTCGCCTAATCTTTACGATATGAATAGCGTAGTTAGCAGAAGCACCAACCGAGGATGTTGCATGGAAGAGCACGCGACCCTTTAAAATACTCTGCCAATATATGGGCCCCTAAGCTCACACTAGGTACTATAGTTATAGTGTACGTGTGAGCTAATATAACTAAAAACTGAAATATATTTTATTTAACTCCAGACTAAATTACCTTTTGTTTGATACCACACAAGCCATGTTTTGACTCAAACTCAAATTTTTGAAATCTACCCCCACCCTTAAAAAAAACAAAAAACTAAAATGTATTTTGTTAAACTTCGGACTCAATTAGCTTTCGTTTGATATCACACACGCCATATTTTCACTTAAACTCTAATTTTTAAAATATACCCCACCCTTTTTTTTTAAATAAATTAAAATGTATTTTGTTTAACTGCAGACTCAATTACCTTTCGTTTGATATAACACACGCCATATTTTCACATAAACTCTAATTTTTGAAATCTACCCCCACCCTTTTATTTGGTTTCTGTTCGGTGGATTTTGTTCATTTTTAAATGGGACCATCTCGACCCAAGACCCAGCCTAGGTACCAAATTTCATTAAAATCGGCCAAGCGGTTTTTGAGTTATGCGCGTTGGTCGTTACAGACATACAGACAGACATACAGACAGACAGACAGACAGACGGCGCAACAAAAAAGTTTCAAAATCATCTGAAACGCAAAGATATATAAAAATTTTTGAAATCGGAGCAACTTTTTTTTTTCGAAATAATTAGGATCACCATAGCTCACACTACTATAGTAAAAAGGAAAAGGAAGAGCCGCCGAGCGCTTCGGGGTGTCAAATCAAAGGTTCAAGCCTGTCAACCCCATCGGTCGGTGCTTCTGCTAACTACCTTATTCATGTCTTTACTAAGTTGTCGGGCGAAGCAATCTTAGCATGCCGCAGTACGAACAAATACTGGTAGGCAAATGTGCATACTGGTTATATAGAAACTTTTTTTGCCGTACGGAGCCGCAGCAGTAGTTAAATAGCAGTCGGTAATACTATAATCTTGCGAAATGCACACATGCAAGCGGCAACACTGCAGCACCGGTAGACAAAAAGCACATGTGTGTACCGGAGGTTGGTCAGCTACTTGCACGTCGCACAGAGGGGCAAAATCAAGAAAACATGTGATTTAGTGCTGAACTCATTTATCTAATATGGGACATATTTTTACTGAAAACTATTTATTAATAATCGCTTTACCATAGAGAGTTAGCTTCGGATAGTCAAACATCAAACAAATGAATAAAAAAGCTTGTCAAAGTTAGCGTGTTTTGAAAACTGACGTTGCGTAGTTTTTTAAGAACACAAATGAATCAACTTTGCCATAATTTTTAATGTTGATCAAGTTTGGGTAAAATAATTTTAATTATGTCAGATAATCACTATGGTGAGTACATTATTCTCGTATACAAAAAATGGGAAATTTTTTGTTGTTTTCCTTCAATCTGCCATTTTTGTAAAATCTTTCAAAAATTTATTATTTTCTTTAATCTTAAAAATATACGTGGACAAAAAGTAACTTGTCGCCCTCTGTCGCGGGCCATTTTTAGCATGTCATTTTTTATTTAACCTTCCTTTTTAAAATGATGCCACATTTAGCTGCTAGTTTTTGCCCATAAGGCCGGAATAAATTTTCAAATATTAACATTTTTCTCCAAACTTAGCGAAATATGTGTTTAAATTGTAGTATAGATATTTAAAATATAAAGTACTTAATACATATACATCTACACATACTATTATTATACTCATATTTTACATATATATTAAGGAATAAAAGTCACACCTTACCCCGAGGCAAAAAGTTTGTAGCCTGAGCGTAGCGAGGTATATAATTGGCCAATAGCTAACAAGACACTAATTACGAATTTTAGAAGATATTTTTTAAACTTTTGGATTTTTCTGCCCTAAAATTAAATTATAATTTTAATTATGTGGTTTGCAGCTACTTTACTAAAAACATAATGTCTGATAGAGCCTTTTATTTTGAATTTTAAGGATTTAAAGTGACAGTTTTATCGCTAAAATAGGGATTAAAGAGGGCCCTATTCTTATAATATATACCAAGGGATAAAAGGGACACTATTTTAAGAAAAAAAGTTTTTAGCATGAGCGTAGCGAAAGCTACAATTTGTTAAAGGATAAAAATACTTTTTTATAATATGTTAATTTTACAGTTTCAGACCGATCATTTTTTAACTTATTATTTGATTTATTAATATAGTTAAATTATTTTTTGTTCTGTTTCGTATAATATATAAACATGATTATTTATAAACAAAGAAAGCTTCCAGTGGCGTATATAGAAAAAAGTCTCGAGGTGAGCCCGAGTGGGGGGGGGGGGGGTTAGACCCCATGAGGCCATATTTGATGCTGTTTTATGTTTGTATTCATGAAATATGTTGAAAATATCTAGAAACATCTCAGCTTCGGGGGGAGGGGGGCGGGCCCCCCAGGTCCCCCTCTTACATACGCCACTGAAAGCTTCTGTCAAGTCTTATTGAAAATGGTGAGAAGGAAAGTGTGCAAAATTTTATGTCGGTTCTGTAAAGTTTTTTAGAGGGGGGAGGGTTAGGTGTTTATATTTTTCAGGGGGACGATTAGTTATCGCGGAGGGGGCAACCTTGGCCTTTCCGTTTCTGTAAGGTTGACAACATAATATAATATTTTGTAAACATTGCCGTCGTACATAGTATTTTAAGAAATATTTTGAAGCTTATTCGACCACTTATACCTCGACTAACAGCTCGGGGTCACGTTTTTTTTTATTTTGGATCACTAAGTAATTTATTTTAAACATTCCTGACTATAAAAGAATACCTTCATTGCACTGTGGGACTTCATCGCATCTTTTTGTGCGTCGGTGAAACGAATGTGTGTCTTTGTGGACTGGCTAGCGAGAGAGTTTAAAAATAATTTGCGAGGCAAACAGACACATTTGTTAAATAATTACAATACGCACCTATCTGCCGTGCATAATGAATACGCATTTTAATTTTTATAATATTTCTACTGTATGGTGACCTTATCTCACCATTTATAAACGGCTGCTCTAATAAAATAAGGCAACGTGAAAGTTTTAAATTCGAAAAGTTTGAAACTAGCTGATTTGTCAGGTTGATATAGTCGATTAGCTTCGACGAGCAATCGACTACATTGAGCTAGATATTTTTCTTTGAATAAAAATATCTCCTAAAAAGAATAAATTAAATTTGTTTTTAGTTTTACTTTAAATGTTTACTCTAATTAAATTACTTGCCTGTAACAATAAAATAAAACCAGAGTAAACGGTAGTTACCTTGGCGAAAATAAAACGGTTAATTCTCAGCAAATATTTTGTGTTTATTTGTACAGGGCGCTAGTGAATAAGATGCTAATATTCATAAATAGCGTTGCCAAACGTTATGCCCTTATTTTCCGGGATTCTCCCGTTATTAAATGCTGTGTTTTGTTTGTCTCGTTTTTGATGAACTTGACAAAAAATGTTTAACATTTAGTTAATAGGGAATCAATTTTATTTTGCAAGAAATTTTATTCTGAGATTAAAACCGATAAAGATCTTAAAGTTGCGCGGTCGGCTAGTAAATATGAAGTATGTTCGATTAATTATGATGCATTTGTCTAGCTCATTTAACAATTAAAATATATGTATTTTTAAATATGTCCCGTTTTTTTTACTTGTCCCGTATTTTTGCTTCTTTTTTTTAAATTCTGTCCTTTTTTGACCTAAAACCAATCTGGCAATCCTATTCATGAATTATATTGTTCAGTTACAATAAATAACTTTATATTAATATATGCCCCAAACGTCTTAACTTTTTTTATAAAGGGTGTTTAAAAAAAATCTCTTTTTTTATTAATATCTGTGTCATAAAAGGGTCATAAAATGCGAACATTTACCGAAAAAGATCAAATGTCAAGTTGAGGCCTTAGTCACAATCGCTTACTAAGCGCAGACACGATTTGACGTAACTACGGAGACAAATATAATCAATCTTAGTAAATATCCTTGTCCAGATAATATGAAATAAAATAATAGGGTTATTGCGACGAAATAGTCAAAAGACTTGAAGACTTGGTTTGAAGGCAGTTCCTTAAAAGAGGGTTCGGTTCGGTTCTAACCTGTAGCTCGTGGACACTAAAAAAAATGTGAGCCCGTGTCCGCTTGTGTAGTTGTCCTGGTTCGGATGTATCGCTGCTATGATGGAAGCATATTATATTCGACCGGACTGCCTCGATCACGATGTATCGCAAGCTTGTGGGTCCGAGTCCCCCTTAACGCAAGGTTATGTTGTTGTGTCTAAAAGGCTATTTTTTTACGCAAGAACTTTTACAAAAACAGGGCGAATGATCCTAGTATGGATGGAAAAGTCTCAGTTTAAAAAAAAATTATGTTTATATAAAGTTCATTTCTTAAAATTAACCCAAGGATTATCTAAGGTCACTCATCGTCAAGCAAGCTTTACGATGAGTGACCTTAGGATTATCCCCTTAAATATTATAATAGGGGAGGCCGTGAAATTTTTTGAAACTTATTATTTTTTTTTAGTTTAGTTAGCAAAATGCAAAAATAAATCGAGGTCCTTGTTTTCTTAACAATGCATATTACTGAAAGTTATACTTAAGGCCAAATATAAAAAACAGTACGACTTGTCTAAATATGGGAAATATCTCTTGAAAAATAGTCAAAAATTAAATATTTTATTTTTTGACAATTTTTCCAGTGATATTTCCTATATTTAGAGATTAGTCATACTATTTTGTATACTTAGCTTAAGTGAAGCTTTCACTAATAAACATATATGCATTACTATAAAAATAAGTTTCTCAAATTTATAAGTTTTTTTGCATTTTGTGCCTAAACCCATAGGAAACCCCCTCCCACCTATTCATATAACAAATTTTGCTTAGCATTGATCAAGGAACAGTTTTATCGATGTTTTCTGACAAAGAAAATAAGTTCCCAAAATCTTTACGGCCTCCTCTACCATCAGCATGTTATTCAATAGTACTCTGTATGCAGTGTCCGCAAAATAAATATGTTTCCCAGCAACTTAATTCCCAACAGACTGACAATAGAAACCTATGACATTACCTTAACGTCATATTATTTATTTTCCCTGTTATTGCGTGTTGAAACTGAACTGAAACTTTTGATAGCATACGACACTCCTGGATTTTTTTTTAAATTGAGGGCGTAGACAGTTTTTATTAAGCCAGTCACGCATATCGCACACGAAAGCAAAAAAGTTATTTTACCCCTTAGTTGTATATCTATTAGTTTATTATACCGCGTGAACAAGTCTACATCTAGGGGGATTAATTTCCATAAGAGAATAAAAAACAGATAGAGTATAGCATGTATTAATGAGAGACTGCAATTCCACCGATTCCCGTCGAAAGTGTTTCAGCGTTGCCAAATGTAATCTTGATAAATAACTACTGAAGCAAGTGGTCGCAGTCGTCACGGGGCGGACAACCTGAAACATTTGCTTAGGGCAAGAATTATTACATTACTTGATGTTTAGTCCACCATGCAAAGGGTAGACTATTAAAAACGTAAAAATTTTATTTTAATTTTATTAAATGTGAGTTTTAAGTCCTAAAACACCGAAATCGGCGAATAAAATAAATTGGCTCTTTGAATACACACAATAAATCAAGAACACCTTAAACGATTTTAACCCAACATGATACAGAAGTCTTTTGTTGGCATTAGATTTTGCTTTAAAAAAACGGTTAAAAGTATTATTTAACCAATTTTACCTTAAAACTATCAGTTATGCATAACTTTACTTCTTGGATTTAAAACCTTTTTGCCTGTATTAACGTGAAAAGATATATTATTATATTTTTCCGAAATCAAACTTTATTCTGTAGGTTTTGAGTTATCAAAAAAATTTGATTTGTATCTATTTTCGCCTGAGAGCATTTAGGGTCACCGACTTGTTTTTTCGGTTCCATAGCTTAAGTGTTTCTTAATATAATCTTAAAAATTCCGTTGATTGACGCTCATGTGTCTTGATGATGGGTAAAAATGCAATATGCGTTGATCCGGCCTGATGGGCAGAAGAGCTGTCGTAGGTCACGGACTATAGTTTGTTTTCTTTTATTTTTATTCGATCTTTTAATAGATCGATATGTCTAGCAGTTTTTCTCCTGCTTTTGTTTTTTGTTTCCACCGTATCTCGGTAGATTGCGCTTCTTGCGATAGTTTTCTCACTATTTACTTATGATAAGAGACAAAACCGTTTAATTAACTTCGCAAGAATTGTTACATCGACCTAGCAGTGTTCTGAGGGGTTCCATAAGGACGAAACATTTAACTGTCAACACTTATTAGCTGTCCATTAGATCTTGGACCACCGTGAGGTTAAGCTTTCAAGCTACCCACGGAAAAATATGAGAGAAACAAAAACTCCTTTTTGCCCGATTAGCCACGAAACTTGTTTGATTATTTATATTTTCACTCAAAGTGACAGATTTATTCCCCTCTTATGGAAAAGTGACACAGAGCGACATGTGAGGGTTCAAGATTATAAATAATTTTTTATACGACTGTCTTGTAAAAGGGGGTTTTGCGCACGGAGAACACGATCTGAAAATGGCATTTTGCGCACGCTGTGTGCAAAACGTTTTGCACACGCTTATGTCATTTTTGCGCACGCCTATGTCAATTCTGCATACGGGTCTCCCGTCATTGTGATTTTTGTTGTTGTCACCCATCAATATAAGTTGGCTTAGTTCCGTAGCAACCGTCACTGCTCGTATGTTTTGTTGACTAGATACGTCAAAAAATTGTTGAATTTTTAAAGTTTGGTTGTAAAAATGTCGGAAATAAAAACAAGTTAAATTAAAATTTGATTTTTCTTTCTTTATTAGCAGTCGTATAAAAAATATTGTAAAAAACTCGTTTGAAAACCTCTTTGCACACTCCCTCGACTTGTAGACCTCGCCTTCGGCTCGGTCTACCAAACTGTCTCGATCGTGTGCAAAGAGTCGTTTTCAAACCTTGTTGTTTAAATAACTATTTGTCTACTAATCATAATGTTTCATCAAAAAAAATAATTTTTACCAGCCTAAAGATGTCATTACTGGTCCCCACTAGAGAGCTACAGAAACAAAAATATTTTTTATATATCGTCACCCTAATTCTGAAACGTCGTAACCCAACTTAAAAAATTCTACAGGAATGAGAAAACTTTGAAGCAAACTAATGCGACTTTTAAGAAATCGCGGGAATGACCGTTTTATAATTTTTTTTTGGCTGCAAGGATTTAGTAGCATATAGCTATGCAACATTACTAACCTTTGACGCAAAAATATGAATTTTCATTTTTTTATGGGTTACGACGTTTCAGAATTAGGAGGACGATATGTACATGTTACACATTTAAGACAACGTTGATACAAAATTGTGTGACAAATGTATTTTTAAAACAACTGAAAACTGGACAAAGAAAATTACTTGCTTCTGGACAGATAACCTAAAATTGATGGTAACAAGTTTTACGGCTATATTTTGTTTTTTTAATATTAATTAGAAATGGGTTTGAATATTTATAAAAATTAGATGTTACCAAAAAGAACATTATAGGCATGTAGGAAGCCAAGAACAACAAATGAAAAAGTAGAATAGGTTCATCTCTGCTCTGACTAAACTAAATTTATGTTATAAGCGGCAATATATTGCTGTCTATAGTCTCATTTAGATCCATGCTGCTGGTTTTAAAATACTCCAAAGTATTTAAAAAAATGGCTTAAAGAAAATATCTTAATCTGTAATGGGTTCAATACCACATCGCCCGTAACGAAGTGTCTAATTAACAGATCAAAATTGGTTCGATAAAATGCTTTACACATCTTGAGCGATTTCCAAGGCTAGTATAATTAAATAATTCTAAAGGCTTTAAGTAGTGTACGCAGGGGGGTCTTGGGGGCTGAAGTCCCCCTAGAGCCACTGAATATTGACCCCTAAAACTGATTTTTGAATCCGCGGATCTGTTCCAAAATTTAGGAGGGGGGAGGCGGTAATGGCCGACGGAGACACTATTTAAGTAATATTTTTTTTCTGAAAGGTGATAATTAATTGATTAGCCCGATATTTATTAACTAAAAGTCTATATATATTTTCTCTAGGTAGCGGGGTAGTTATGACCTTACCTTGCCCCCTAAATACCGCGCTTGGTTAATAACCTAATACTTGTTTTTCTTATTTAACATCGTTGTTAGAGAATCACCTATAAATTTTATGGAGCCTCTCATGTAGCGAAGAAAATTTCCCAGAGAGCTGAGAAAGATCGCTCTTTTATTAGGAAATTGCTAAATAACCAGCTTACCCGAAATTCAATTTGCAAAGGGTAAAACTGTTATTTGTCTGCCTTAATTTAACGTTGGGGACCGGTAAAAGGATTTTACCAACTAAGAATCTCTAAAGCAAAAAGTCCTAACTGATTTCCTAAATTTTTGTTTTAAATTTTTCTGGTGGTTTTTACCCCGTCTTATTTAAAAACGGCTAGTAATAGTAAATTGTCAGTTAGTTAATATTAGTAAATTCCCTAAAATACACCATCTCTTTACGGTATGGTGACGTTGGAACTAGTGACGACTCATACAGCAGCATTAGTAATTTGTACTATTAGAGAGTTTTAGGATCGCTTTATTGACCCTTCGTTGTGGTAGTGGTAAGAACTGCGTCTGCGCACTTGTAAAAATAAAATTCCGGCTACAGAGCACTTTTTTTGTTGTAGTGGTCATTTTTTATTGTACATTTTATAGATTTGTTGTGTAGCTTGAAATAAAAATGATAAAATATCACCAGTTTCCAACATTTAAAAGATTTATTTTGCAAATAACAACTAAAAGCAAACTTTGAGTTTTAATATTTCGACTTTTTGAAGTGAGACTATTACACGTGTTCCAAAAGATCTGAAAAGAGCAGCCCGTGGTAGTAATAGTGGCTTGCCAAGGTTCTCAGTAGGTCATAAGTAACAAAAAATATAATTTTCGGATAAGACAAAGATTGTACCTAGAATATAAAAAGAATGATTTGATTTGGATAACCACAAATATGTATATTAGATATTTCAAGAAGGGACACACACTTAACAGTAACTAGATGATGTCTACTCAGATCATTTCAATCAAACATACGTTTTTACATCCTTCGTAGTCTTTATACAGATTCGTTACTTAGTGTTTCTAACGCAAAGCTATCTATGTACTTTTTATTCCTAATACTCTTCAACCAGGCAATAAATGAATCTGATATTTTAAAATCAATAGATTTTTTAGGTTTTTAAGAGATTAGGTTCAATTGAATAAGCATAAGTTGCTCCTCAAGTCAGCCGATCTGCAGAATCACTTTGCATCATGGCAAAAATTATGGGATTGCTGATTTTTATTGAATCTTTTATACCTCTTTGTGAAAACCCCCTTATAAAATCATACTTAATTTGAATCCACTTACCTAAGTCAAAATGCAATTAATCCTTTCTTGCGTAAAACAAAACCAAAAGTATGAGTAGTTGTCTGTTAAGTTTTTCAAGTTAGTTTACGCTAACTACGAGAGGTTTGCTAAGTTTTTTTGAGCATCATTAGTGCACTTCAGAATGGAGGTTTTGATATAGTTTCGCTTTAGGTAGTCTGTCTAAATTAATTTATGTTTTAGTTAGTGAAACAGATAAACGAGGGAACTGACTGGGTGGTTGAAAATTTGAGAATGAGGAGAAATAAGGAAAAATAAAGAAAAATTGTAAAAAATTTCAATATAATGATAATTATTTTATTTTTCATTTTATTCTGGAAACTGGCAGGAAGCTAAAAATCTAATTGAAGAAGACCTTCAACAATTGGTATCTGTTTCAGAAAAACATCAGTTAAAATCAAATCCTGATAAAACGGTAGTTCTTTTCTTCGGAAAAGATAAAACCATCGTTAGAAATAAGATGAACCTTACAATGTTAGGAAAAGAATTAAAAACCGAAGAATGTGCAAGGAATTTAGGATTAATGTTGGACACTGATATTAGATTTCGCCAGCATGTAAATAATAATATCAAAAGGTCTTATCTATCTCTTAAATTACTGTACCCTCATAGACATTTGCTTACTATCAGTCAAAAAATCCAAGATACAGATACACTTGTGTTAAGTCACTTCAACTTTGGAGACGTGGTATATGGAACCTGTATAGATCAAAACGACCAACGAAGAATACAAAAAGTTCAAAAATCTTGTTTGAGATTCATATATGGCATCAGGAAGTTCTTACCTATCTCCCACAAACTTAAAAATGCGAACTGGCTTGATATGTCAAAAAGAAGAAGGTTACACTGTCTCGTCTTTTATCATAAAGTAATTACACTAAAAATACCAAAGTATCTATCGAATAAGATTAAATATAGAACCGATATTCATAACTTAAACTTAAGATTTAGGGGACTGATAACCCCACCACAACATCATACTGCGATATTCAAGAGAAGCTTTACATATAATGTATACAGCATGTATAACGAACTTCCTGACACTCTAAAAAAATTAAAAATTGTCGCTTTTAAGAAAAAGGTAAAACAGCTACTGATACAACAATCATAATAAAAAACCTATGAAAATAAATTTATTCAACACACAATATAAGTTCCTACTCCTGTTTGACTAGGCAGTGTAATTTTGGTTTCGTTATTTTAAGTAGATTTTTGTAAGGATAGTTTATATTTTAGTCAGTGGAAGATATATAGCTATTAATTATTATAGATCTAGAGATAAAACAACAGGGGCTGAACTAGATCAATTTATTGCCTTTCAGTCCCCTTTTTGCTTTTGTATCTTTTTTTTATAATTGCAAATAAATTTATTATTATTATTATTATTATTATTATTATTATTATAAATCTGTCTGCCGAATCAATAACATTTTTCCATTTTATACATTCAATATTCATTAATGTCTGTTCTATTCGAAACCTCATCTATTTATTTTCTTGTCGATGTTTTTCCTGGAATTTTTTTTTTAATTTCTTTTGCATCTTCTCCTACTGAACGCCGCCGTGGTTCAATATTAAAATTAAATTGGTTATTTAAATAATTGTTAGTTATTTTTACACAAATTACTCTTTAGACAGCACTTTAGTGAAAAGTTAAAAAGACACAAAGTAAGTGGTATTTATTTAAATAACCACATAGAATGTTCTATGCTAGGCAAGACTGATATTAGGTGCCAATAGGCAAAACATTACCGAACATAATGAAAATGTGACAAAACTAATAGACTGTTTAAAATTATGTGGGATTTTTGAGGTTGCTCTACGGGGCCATAAAAAAGAAAGGCGAATGGACTTTATCTGTAAACAAATAAACTAAAAACTACACCAAGTAGCTGCTTGTTGTTGCACTGATTTGAAGTTATTAAGTAATGGTATTTTAACCTAAGATTTAGATATTTAGTAAAAATCAAAAAAAATTGTAATTTTGATACAAAAATAAAGAGCTTTGATGCAGATTGTACGCAGTTTTCTTTCTTTTTGATTTCCATACTTTGAGGCATCGATTATGATACAGCCTTTATATAAGATTATAAACTGCATGTGATTTAATTATTGATGTATAGGGTATATTAGTAACTTGTCCTTTTGAAGTCTGTTATTTGCGTTCGTTTCTAAACTACCCATTCTATGGCCGGCATACCTGTAATTATCCAAGAATTATATTGTTCGTGCACGAGATGGCCCATTAGGTGCATATTGCACTCTAACGCTGTTACGTAACTCGGCCGACAAAGTACCTACATAAATATATAGTAGTAGTAGTGGTGGGAAGACCATTTCTGGTCTAGCGACTAGGCACACGACGCGTCCCTTTTCGCAAACCCCGATTTGTCCGTACACCATATACCAAACTGATGCACGTGCCCCTTAGGATGCAAATTTTCTTTCCCTAAGAGGACTTCACAGTGTGCCTAAATAAAGTGTAGGTAACATAAAAATGGTTCCAAAAACTAATTGCACATTTTAAATATGGACTCATTCCTGACTTCAGAGCCATAATCATATAAATCCTAGCTGATCCTCTTCTCGAAATTTTATCAATTTTTTGCCTTTTTTCTAGTTCGTCTGGGCGTTGGCTCCTGTCACGTGTGACCTAATATGTGCGCTCAGTTTGACTGCGGGGCTTTGTTAAGCACCTATGGCAGTATAAAAAAGTTTGGCCACGTGGTCGTTTGGTCGTTTGGCAGGTTCTTTGAAAATGGCCGCCAAATTTAAAGATTTTTTTAAGCGTATCTCCCTACCCAGTGGTCGTATTTTAATTTTTTAAAGCTTGTTTTACTCCTTTTTGAAAGGCAAACAAATTTTGTTATAACACAATTTTTGATAAATTACGTTGTTTTTGAGATATACCAAGATTATTAGTATTTCCGCTTGCAAAATAATTCCCATGCTCATTTTATTGTAGCTACAATATTATTGACATTTGTTTTTTTTTGTTACATAAAAGGCTTTAAACCTTTCACAGAAGAGAATATTGACTATATGTTTTTAAAGTTCGTTGGATGTTCACAGCGGTACGAAAAATCCTGTTTGCGTTCCAGGTCGACGTTGTACTGTTATGGGACAGTCAGTTTTCCGTTCCATCAAGCAACCTAAACTGGTTTCGGACTCCTCTGAAAGACAAGAATTGCAGACAGGCGCATTACAAGGCCTGAGATAATATTATACCATAAAATTACATTAAACTTACATTTGTCAGAGAAAATTCAAAAAACAGTGAATAACCCAAAAAATTAAAATTTTTGTCAAAATAAATTGAGTTTCACAACCAATTTTAACACATGACAAAATGCCGGGGAAGCCACGTAAATATACAAATATTTTTTAAATATTCAAAAAAAATTTGCTACTGCAGCATCTGTTGATTTTTTTGCAAGTGCCTCTTAATTTTTATTACTACGGGACTGCGGATTGTGTAGGTATACCACATGAAAAAAAGCTATACTGACCATAGGGTAGCTTGCTTAGAAAAAAAAAACTAGTTTAGCAGGTGATTGGATAGGAATAGAAACATAACGGTTTACCCTGATCGCAGCAAATCCCGGTGACCTGTGAACTAAAAGTTAAAAGAACAAGGATAACACCGGAAGTAAAATTTTACACCAGATTTGGCACAAACGACTTCGCTTTAAGGCATCGACATTAAGGTCATTACTAAAGTACAAGCTACAAAATGTGATTTTCCTAACTTCTTAGAAGTAACACGATCTCTATTTCCTAAAAATGAATAAAATCGCAAAAACCTTGTAAATATTAAGGCTGTCTATAATATGTAGGTCATTTCACAAATATTTTAAAAAAATAAAATTAGAAAATACAAATAAATAAATATAAAAATTTCACATAAATCTTGTGATATTAGAAAAAATAAATATATTTTCACAAGTTTCGCCCAAAAATATGTGCTAATGCAAGTTCGTTTTAATTTTTGGTATATTTAGTTTATTAGGCAGTCTGTAGTGGTTTATAGTTTGTGAATACAGGGTGTAACTAAATAAGTGTAAAACATTTAAGGGGGTGATTCCTCATCAAAAAAAGATAGGATCTTTCATATAAAGAAACTTCATTGGAGCATCCCTTGTTAAGATATAGCCCCTTAAAGGGGGTACATAAAATTTTCTACTACCAAAAAGACACTTAGCCGGTAATGAATTTGGTTTACCCCATGGTTGTAAGGGGTGGAAAACGCAACCCCTAAAATTTATTTCCAATGTAATTTTTTGTTTTATTATTTGTTTTCCATTTAAAAATGTATTTCCGATAGCCTGTTTCATTATAAATAAAAAATGTCTTTTGGATTTTTTGCCCAAAATAAACCAGTTCGCAGCAAAAAATTATTTCACGAACAACTACAGAGATGTTAGCTCCCGCTAAATTTCGCGGTTGTTTATATATATTTTTAAAAACACACAACTGTATGAAGGACAAAGCGCATTCCGCGTATTTGGACATGCGCACCAACAACCGGTGAGATCCTTGTCAATCGCCTAGAGAAAAAGGCGTGTTAATTTCGTTCTCCAACTATTTTCAAATATCTACACCTGAAAGTGCTCGATTTTTGTGTACTGAAGCATAGAACTAGAAACTTCAACCCTTCAGCTACGTGGTGACATCATTAGATCCATCAGGGGCCCCTTGGAAGTGGAGAATTTGGCTGCAAAAGTGGTGAGTGCATTTGTCTGATTACCGTTGTGTGTCACCAATATTTTTCCTATGGACGTTTAGATTATTTTGTAATTTCATATCAATATTTATGTTTGTTCGCGATATCATTAATTAAAATATTTACAGTCCACTGCATTTAGCGTTTTTCTATCCGTGGACTAACATAAAGTGTTCCTTCCGAGCCGAATTATTTTAAATAATAAATCCATACGACGGTATTAATAATTATTTTCACGCAAAGCCAAACAAGGCGGCCGTGAATTTTCGCATCGTAGTGAACGAGAGAAAATCGTGTTCGCACCGAAGGTCGGTGTGGTATGTGCAGGACACGTGTCTGGAGCGTGGTCATTCAGTAAACAAAGCGAGTAGGAATCAAAACAAACAAAACAAAAGTTCAGTGGTGTACCATATCATTTCGATATTTAAAACAATTTTCATCAATTGCGATAAATTAGTGCATATTTTCGACAATTCGTCATTTTTCTATTTCAGAAGCATTAATTTAGCGTTAATTGTATATTTACCGACAATTTCGTCATTTCAAAGGTAAAATCATGTCTGTCAAAAAAGCCGTACAAAAACGCAAGGGTTTTTTATCTGCGATCACCGAGTGTTATGTGTTGTCAAAGACTGCGGAAAAGGATGAAAGAGCGAGAAACGAGTTTCAAGTGAGGTATTCCGATTTGGATGAAACCTTCGATAAATGCATGCTGGCGCATAATGACGTCATTATGTTGATAGACGACACGGACGACGAGGAGTTTAAAACGCAGGATGCGATCCTTTCAGAAGCTCGTAAATATTTTTATGCGTGTAAGGGGGTTTACTCTAAAATATTTCCGGTTGAGGCCCCATCCTTTTCGGGATCATATGTTCGACAAAACGAATCTGAAACTCCAAAACTCAAAGAGTTAGGTATTCCCATATTCCGAGGTGATAAAAAATTATGGCCAAGCTTTTTCGATCTTTTTAATAACATTATAGATCAAAATCAAAGTCTAAGTAACGTTCGAAAACTTCAATATTTATTTTCATATCTCGAGGATGAGCCTTTAAAATTGATATCAGGGATTAGCTTATCTGATCAAAATTATAAAATTGCTTATGACAAATTAGTCAATAGATATCAAAACAAGCGAGACCTCGCAAATGATGCTTTAAGCTCAATTATGAACTCCACCTTAAAAAACGAGTCAGCTAAAGAATTGCGTAATTTAATTGACACCTTTTCTGAATCCCTAGAAATTTTAAAATCACTTAGCTTTGACGTTGACAGTTGGGACTTTATTATTTTTTTCATTTTATTAGAAAAATTGGATATTCCAACGCGTTCAAATTTCGAAATGAGTCACGCCAATACTAATACCGAAATTCCCACTTTTCAGTCACTTTTTCAATTTCTAGAAAAAAGATGTAAAGTTTTGGAATCACTTCCTCAATCAGCAGCACCCAAAAAGGTGCCTATATATCAAAAATCAAATTCTATGCAAAGTCAGTCTGGGCAAAAGCCTACCTATCAAAATTCAAATTCTATGCGAAATCAGTTTGGGCAAAAGCCTACCTATAAATCATCCAATTCGCCTTTTATAGGACTGGCTGGCACCTCAACTAATTCGAGTACGGGAATAAAATGTTTCCGGTGTAATCAAGGTCACGTGCTTTCGAAATGTCAAACATTTCTTGATCTCTCACCTATCGATCGCCTATCTTTCGTCAAACAGAAAAAATTATGTCTAGCATGTTTTCATCCCTTGCATAATGTAGATACGTGCAAATCAAAATATTCATGCAGGACTTGCAATAGTAAAAGGCACCACACTTTAACTCATATCTTAGAAACTAATCAAGAGTCTGGAAGCCAAGATACTAGTCCTGTCATTCACACACCACCTGTCAATAATCTTCATGTGTCTTTAAATGCCTCAGGACCTTCAGGTACCTTTCTTTTATGCACCGCCATAATAGATGTTATGGACGGTTGCGGAAATTTTCAACCTGTAAGGGCACTGCTTGATTCTGGATCACAGACAGGATTCATCAGTGAAAAGTGTATTCAGCGTCTTAATCTTCCTAGGCGAAGTTACACCACTGAAATATTCGGATTAAATCAGATGTCTTCTTTTACTTCCAAAGGGCTCGTTCAATGTCACATTAAGCCACAAGGACAAGTCACTCCTTTACTTAATTTCGAAGCAATTGTTGTTCCACAACTATGTTCCAATATGCCTACATTCTCTTTGAACGATAATCAGTGGAAACACTTGCAAAACCTTAAACTTGCCGACCCATCTTATTTCAAATCTAGACCTGTGGACCTGGTTATTGGTTGCGAGCTATTCGCACAGATATTCAAGGAGGGCAGGGTTCTTGGACAGGTAGGGCAGCCTTCAGCCCTTGAAACTATCTTTGGCTGGGTCGTCATGGGAAAGGTCGACGAAGTAGGTAGTCTTACGGAACGAACCAGTTGTTTTTTAACGAGTCATTCACCTCCTTTAGAGGTCATTCTCCCTAGGTTTTGGGAAATCGAACATTTGCCTAAAAAACATCATTATCAAAGGAAGAAAAACAGGCAGAATCAATTTTTACTGCTAGTGTAGTACGGCAACCGAGCGGTAGATTCATGGTAGATCTTCCGTTTAAAGATAAAATAAACCCTGACCTAGGAAATACTTATCCGCAAGCTTATCGTAGATTTTTACTTCTAGAAAATAGATTAATCAAAAATCCTGATCTGTACACTGCCTATTCAAGTTTCATGCAAGACTATATCGATTCTAATCATATGAGTTTAGTTTTATCTAGTCAACCAAAGGTCGACGTATCGTGTTTTTTAGCACATCATTGCGTACTAAAGCCGGAAAGCTTAAGTACAAAATTAAGGGTAGTTTGGGATTGTTCGGCAGTCACCCCAAAAAATATTAGTCTCAATGACACATTGTTATCTGGACCGAAACTTCAAAAGGATATTGCTTCTTTACTCCTTACGTTTCGTCTTAATCCTATTGCCTACATTGCTGACATAAAACAAATGTTCCGTCAAGTCCTTATCAATCCTTATCACCGTCCTTATCAAAGGATATTGTGGAGGTTTTCTCTACATGACCCACTTTCAGTGTGGGAGCTTTCTACTGTCACTTTTGGCATGACATGCTCACCTTTTCTAGCCATGCGTACCTTGAATGAGCTGGCAGAGAGAGAAAAGGAACGTTTTCCTATGGCTAGTACTGTTCTAAAAACGTCAATCTATATCGACGATATCTTGGGAACTAGCCCTTCGCTTTCTGAAGCTCTCTCCCTTCAAACAGAACTCAATGATTTGTTGAAGTCGGGAGGATTTGAACTTAAAAAATGGGCAAGCAATTGTCCTGAGTTATTGGCAACATTGCCAGAGTCCGATCGTCAAATGCCTCTCTCTTTCGACAAGGAGGAACCCCACTTTATCAAAGTTTTAGGACTTCAATGGCATCCAAAAAACGACATTTTTTCTTATCAATGCCGAATGAAGGACAAACCCCCAACCAAACGTTCTATTTTATCTATCATGGGGACAATCTTCGATCCCTTAGGTTTTCTTTGTCCCTTGTTGCTACAAGCAAAATTTATTTTGCAACAGTTGTGGATATCGAAAATAGGCTGGGACGAAGAACCAGATTCTTCTATCATCGACTCTTGGAACAAACTTCGTTCTGAATTCCCGCTTCTTTCCAATTTTCAATTACCCCGACAAATCAAACTGTCAAAAACCAATACCTGTCAAATCATCGGCTTCTGTGACGCTTCAATTCGAGGCTACGCAGGCGTCGTATATTTTCGTGTAGAAGAGGAAAACAATATATCTGTTTCTCTCATATCTGCAAAATCTAGGGTCGCGCCTATAAAATCACAAACTTTGGCTAGGCTAGAACTCCTAGGCGCATTTCTTTTAAGCGAATTAATTGACTTCGTTTTATCTAGCTATGAAGGAAAAATAACTTTTACAAATATCGTTACTTTCTGCGATTCGCAAGTCGTATTGCACTGGCTTTCATCCCCTCCTAATCGCTGGCAAACCTTTGTTGGAAATCGAGTCAGTAGAATCCAAGAAATCATTCCCTCAAACTCGTGGCGCTACATTCCTTCTGCTTTGAATGCAGCCGATATTGCGTCACGAGGGGCCACCCCTTCACAGCTCATGTCACATGACATGTGGTGGAACGCACCGTCGTTTTTGTGGTCTCCCGAAAACGAATGGCCCGATTTTCATAAACCAAAAATGCCGATTGATTTCGGAGATATTAATCTGGAGGAAAAGCCAAAAGTCTGTTGCAATGCGATAATTGATGTCAACTTCTTAGATCAGCTTCTTATCAAATATTCCTCTATATCAAAAATTCAACGTATCATTTGTTATGTCCTTCGAATAGTTAACCTTTTTCAAAACCATTCCTATCAAAAACCCACTAAGCCGCCGGACCAAAAAGTTATTTTTGAGAATATTGTTTTTCCTACCACCGGTGAGATGCAAAGTGCGTTATACCTTCTTATCAAACGCGTTCAAGGTTCTTGTTTTTCTGAGCTTTTTTCCGCGTTATCTAAGGATAAACCAATACCGAAACCTTTGCGAAAACTTTCACCTTTTCTTGATGAGAATAATATCATTAGAGATTACAAAAATCTGACCTTTTGTCTTATTCTGCAAAACACCCCGTCTTACTTTCGAGTGACCATCGTTTAACTACTCTTCTTATCGAGTCCGCTCATCGACAATATCTTCATCCTGGGTTTAAAACATTACATAATCTGCTTTTACAGCAATTTTGGATATTATCTGCCAGACGGGCAATTCAAAGAACCATATCCAAGTGCTTGCAATGTTTTAGAATCAACCCTAAACCCTATAGACCGCCCATAATGAGTTCACTTCCCGCTCATCGAATCAATCAACTAAAACCTTTTTCGAGTGTAGCTATCGACTTTTGTGGACCTTTCTTTGTGATTCCTCATCGTTACCGTGGTTGTAAAGCTTTCAAATCGTATGTCTGTGTGTTTGTCTGTACGGCCACACATTGCGTGCATTTGGAATTAACCATGGAACTGTCCACCGAAGGGTTCGTAGGTGCATTCCATCGATTCATTTCCAGACGCGGAAGCGTGACGCAATGCTGGTCAGATCAAGGCAGTAATTTTATAGGGTTTCGTAACCAATTACTGGATTACGCAAAAAGTGCTGCCACCAGACTTTCTATTCGTTGGCATCTGGGACCTCCTCTCAGTCCACATTTCAATGGCCTGGCAGAAGCTGGAGTTAAAAGTTTTAAAACTCACTTTGTACGAGTTGTCGGCGACCAGAAGTTGTCTATCATGGAGATGTCCACCCTTACCTGTCGCATAGAAGCCGTACTGAATAGTCGCCCTTTATCTCCTGCCTCTTCAGACCCACACGATCTTCAACCTCTTACCCCTGGGCATTTTTTGACACTTGAACCCCTTAATTCAGAAATTCCGGAGTCAGATTTGTCCGAGGTTCCCCTAAATCGGCTCTCGAGATGGCAACTAATCCAAAAACTACATAATGATTTTTGGAAACGGTATTCTATAGAGTATTTGCATACGCTACAACAGCGACACAAGTGGACTGATTTGTCCCCAAATATCAAATTAAATGATTTGGTTATCATAACAAGTGATCACATTCAATCGCCTTTGAAATGGCCGGTCGGTCGGGTCATCGAACTGCATCCCGGCGGGGACGGTCAGGTGCGTGTTGCGACGGTACAAACGGTTACCGGTGTTTATAAGCGGCCAGTTGTAAAACTGTGCCTCTTGCCAAATTAAAGTAATTTTAATTTTCTACCTTTTACCGGGTATTACAATAGGTATTTTTTATTTTTAATTTTTTTTGAATTTTTTGTTTGTTTGTTTTGCCTTTTTTCGGGATTTCGTTATATCTAAATAAACTTACGATACTTATCTGTTTTCATTCATTTATATTTATCGGTCGATTCTTTTTCTTATATCTATATCTGTCCGGTTGAGATTCTAAATTTGTGTGTTTTGGAGGGCAGTTATGTTAGCTCCCGCTAAATTTCGCGGTTGTTTATATATATTTTTAAAAACACACAACTGTATGAAGGACAAAGCGCATTCCGCGTATTTGGACATGCGCACCAACAACCGGGGAGATCCTTGTCAATCGCCTAGAGAAAAAGGCGTGTTAATTTCGTTCTCCAACTATTTTCAAATATCTACACCTGAAAGTGCTCGATTTTTGTGTACTGAAGCATAGAACTAGAAACTACAACCCTTCAGCTACGTGATGACATCATTAGATCCATCAGGGGCCCCTTGGAAGTGGAGAATTTGGCTGCAAAAGTGGTGAGTGCATTTGTCTGATTACCGTTGTGTGTCACCAATATTTTTCCTATGGACGTTTAGATTATTTCGTAATTTCATATCAATATTTATGTTTGTTCGCGCTATCATTAATTAAAATATTTACAGTCCACTGCATTTAGCGTTTTTCTATCCGTGGACTAACAGGTATTATTTTAATTATTTTGCGAGCGGAAATTCTGATAATCTTGGTATATCTCAAAAACTACTTTATTTATTAAAAAATATGTAAGAACATAATTTATTTGTTAATTAATATAAAAAATTAAAATCGGATGAATAGGTAGGGAGATAAGCTTAGACAAAAAAATCTATCAATTTGGCAGCCACTTTCAAAGATATACAATGAACTTAGGTTTTTGTGTGCATGTGTATCAAACACCATTTCGATGTCGACTATTGAACGTTGAAAAGGAATTGCGCGGCAGGGCTACGTGACTTTTTTTTCTTTTTGCATCGTTGTTTGATGTAAAGCCAACGACCATCCCAGTGGACTACCCTGCCGCACACATAAATATAGATACTTAAAGAATATTATATTTTAACTCATATAGGTCTCTTTCCTTAATAAAAACTGCGCTTTTATAAATAACTTTAAACTTTTTTAATATGATTAAGTTTTCGCTTTTTATGAGGCGATTTAGACACCTTTCCAACGTCATTCAAGCTTTTAAAATTAGTTTACTGTTAATCAATGTTTTTAAACTGGTTCGTTGAAACAAGATGACAGGTTTTCAGGCTCATCTAGTTTATTGCTGATTTAATTATGTTAATTGTTTAAAAAAAAGTTTAACATTTTTATTGCTAAACGTAGTAAAATTTTTGATAGGATCTTTGTTTTAGTAGCAGTCGAGTTCCGATCCGATTTCAAAAAAGGGTATTAAATTTAAACCTTATCAACAATATAAAGTTAAATGCGCATTTAGATGCGCATTTTTATGATGATTTCAAAATTGAATTAAAACGTTTAAAAGTTAATAAACTCTGAAATATTAAATTTTCATTATGTTTTTCTTTTTTTACTCTTTCCTATTCTAAAACAGGCTGAGAAAATAATCTCTATATGAATTTAAAATATATTTTACAAAAACACAGCAAAGAGAACGCTATACTTTTGTTTAAGTCATAGGTAGCTAACCTTTTTGTAAATTTTTAACGTCAAAATATTTGCGCGTGCCCCTCAGTATAACGACCTCACTACTTTATTATCAAAAACAGTATTTCTACTCTAGGTTTAGTAAAAAGATCCAAAATCAAGCAAATTAAGGGATTTGTTAATGTGATTTCTGCAACTGAATATTTTCGTTTAGCAGTGTCAGTTTTAAATTTTGTTTAATTAAATTGTATTTTGTCTTTATTTGTGAAAAAATGCATGCCACTCTGTACCACGCGTGCCGCGTTTACACAATTAAAATACAAGTTGCTGCACTTGTCAAAAATCAATAAAAATATAGAAATCAAACGCGTGCCGACGTAGGCTATCGTTGGTCGTAACTGCAACACAGGTGTGCGTTTCGGCGTTTGATGTCGGCCGCTGGCTCACAGATCCACCAGCCAGGAACCTGCTGCAAAACAGGAGTGCGATTCGGCGTTTGATGTCGGCCGCCGGCTTAAGTACCGCGCGTTGGCGACCCCTGGATTTTACCCAACCACTGCGAAAAAAAAGACGTGTCGTTGAATTGCTACTGATCCCGAAGGTGCCACATGCTATATTTTTTAAACAGAAATCAACAGGGCGGTCGTTAGATGCCATTTTGTCGTGAAATGTTTTTGTTATGATTTCACTCCTTTTTTAACGGATTTGGATAATATTTAAGTTTAAAACTAGCAAAATATGCGGAGTATTGTTCAAAACTTTTGCAATGCCTTAGTTTTATAATTTGTTCCGATGTTTTTATCATAGTTCCTATCAGCCTTCCAAAGCTCAGCTCTCTAGCGTTTCTGGAAGTGGGCAATCTTACTTTTACATAACTTTAAATTTATAGGGGAGGGAACTAAAAGAAAATTTTAGGGCTTTTTAATTTTTTCTTATAGTTTTATCATAGTTCCTAACAGCCTTCCAAAGCTCAGCTCTCTAGTGTTTCTGGAAGTGAACAATGTTACATTTACATAATTTGACATTTATAGGGAAGTAAATTAAAATTTTTGGAGTTTAAAATTTTCAGCTCTCTAGCGTTTCTGGAAGTCGGTAATGTTACTTTTACATAAGTTTACATTTATAAGGGAGGGGAGTAAATTAGAATTTTGGGTTTTTTTTTTATTTTTTTCAAGGGTTTTGTCATAATTTCTATCAGTTTGCCAAATTTCAGCTTTGTAGCATGTCTGGAAGTACAGTAGAATTTTGATGATCTATACATAAGTGACTGAGTGGCAATTTTGACGTTTTTTGAAATTTCGTAACTACTTAACTACTTTATGCAACTTCATGAAACTGGAGGGGTTGTTAACTCTATGGGGATCTACGATGCGATATGGACTGAAATGTTTTAAGAAAAGATGGTACAGCAGTTGCGCGAACTTGGCGGGCACTGCCGTGCCATCAGATGTATGTGTAGTCAGGCCGTGGTCAGGCCACTAATCTGAGGGCAAGGCAATGCCCCCAATGGGAAAAAATAAAAAAACCCCAAAATGTTAATTTACTCCCCTCCCCTAAACATTTAAAGTTATGTAAAAGTAGCATCGCCCACTTCCAGAAATGCTAGAGAGTTGAGCTTTGGCAGACTGATAGGAACTATGATAAAACTAAAGGAAAAAATCGAAAAACTCCACAATTTTAATTTACTCCCCTCCCCTATACATTTAAAGTTATGTAAAAGTAGCATTGCCCACTTCCAGAAATGCTAGAGAGTTGAGCTTTGGCAGACTGATAGGAACTATGATAAAACTATAGGAAAAAATTAAAACACCCCAAAATTCTAATTTACTTCCCTCCCCTATAAATGTAAAATTAAGTAAAAGTAACATTGCCTACTTCCAGACATGCTAGAGAGCTGAGCTTTGGAAGACCGATAGTAACTATGATAAAGTTATAGAAAAAAATTAAAAAACCCCAAAATTCTAATTTACTTCCTTCCCCTATAAATGTAAAGTTATGTAAAAGTAACACTGCCCACTTCCAGAAACGCTAGAGAGCTGAACTTTTTAAGACTGAAAGACAATATGATAAAACTATATGAAAAAATTTAAAAACACCAACATTTTAATTTACTTCCCTCTCCTATAAATGTTAAGTTATATAAAACGAACATTGCCCATTTCCAGAAACGCTAGAGAGCTGAGCATTGGAACGCTGATAGAAATTATGATAAAACCATGGGAAAAAATTTAAAAAGTCCAATATTTTCATTTACTCTCCTCCCCTATAAATGTAAAGTTATGTAAAAGTAACATTACCCACTTCTAGAAACGCTAGAGAGCTGAGCATTGGAACACTGATAGGAACTATGATAAAACTATAGGACAAAGCTTAAAAACACGACAATTTTATTATATTTCACTCCCCTATACATGTAAAGTTATGTAAAAGTAACATTGTGCACTTTCAGAAACGCTAGAGAGCTGAGCTTTGGCAGGCTGATAGGATCTACGATAAAACCATGGAAAAAAATTAAAAACCTCAAAAATTTAAGTAAGGCATTGCAAAAGTTTTGAACAATATATATTTTACTACTTTAAAAATTAAGTATTATCCAATTCCTTTAAAAAAGAAGTGAAATCATAACAAAAACATTTCATGTAAAAAAAAGCCAAGTACGTGAAAAAGGCATTCCGTAAAAAGAATTGAGATAAAAGTAAAGCCAAGTTCTCCAATACAAATTTCAAAATGAAAGGTTTGGAAATATTTTTCTAAACTTGGCTATTACGGCTGTAAATGACACTTAGGCACAGTGCTAAATTGAACATAAAGAAGTTTGGCTACTTGGCTTTTTGTTACATGAAATGTTTTTGTTATGATGAAGTTTTTTGTTTCAAATTTTAAATATTAAGCTTTGCTTAAACCGAATATTTCGATAAAAAACACAGCAGCGAATCAAAGGGCGAATTAAACACTTGGATAAAGTCATAGATGCGTTTGCAAACAGTTCCAATATCAGGCATTCGATAAAAGGCCAGTCAATTGAATCTTGAAAACTAAGCAACTGAGAGAATTTATAAGAACAGGAATGTTCCGTTTGTTGTTCTGCTCGTCGAAAACAAAAAGCCTATTTTATTTGGCATTTGGTTTGTTGCTCTGTTCATTGTTAGTTGAGTTGTTCAGGTCTGCACGAAGCTTGAAAGTAAAACTCCCTCGTTAATCTTGAAATTGAGCTTGTAGTGCGGTAATGATCTATATCTCGGTTCTGAACGTTTGAAATTGGGTGGAAAATTGGAATAGCTATGAGAATCGCAATAATAATTGTCGGTACGCTACGTGACATTGTAACGTATGTCTTGGCTATTCGGAGTATTAGGTGGCAGATTAATTTACGTGCCTAGATACAAACGCTTATGTCTGGGGTGTGTTAGTCGGTATTTCATATAAGCAATTTATTGTGTGCAAAGTTATCCTTTGCCTTTAGTTTTTTGTCAAATAGCTCTTTAGTAATTAACTATCATGTTTCTTTATGACCAAATGAAAACTTAGGTCAGTTCTTTAATTGTCCCTTGAATACTAAGTATTTTGATTACCTTCTTTTTAAATTTTGTACTTTTTTCTTCTTCTTCTTGTTGCACCACCGTTCGTTCTATTTCCCTCACAATTATTTTCATTTGCTTTTGGTAAAAATTTTTGTAATCAGTTTTATGAGTCTGTACTTAGTTCTCCGTGTCATAGACTATGGTACAAAGATGTTTTTAAAAAAATTTAGTTTAGAAAATAGTGATTATTTTCCTCTTGTTATTTTAAGCCAGTCATAATCATCGCAAATTGTATTCAAGTGTAAAAATTGCACAATTGTCATCAATTTTTCCTGAAAAATTGTTGATAGGTCATGTTAAGCAAAAAAAATATGATTTTTTATTTAGTTATGATAGCCAGTATAAATTTATATATTGATTTATTTATTATTAATAAAAATAATTATTTTGCTTAGCCAGCAAAAAATCTTACCAATACCGTTTGTGCTTGTACTTTTTAACTCGTTTATTTGAAATTTATTTAAGGTTATCACAACAACGTGTTTTAACGTCAAAAATAAAAATGCTTTGAAGTTGAAAAATTGCATCATCAATTTTTCTGAAAAAAGTTTTTAACATTAAAAAAAATTATTTCGCGCTTTTGACACATATTAATTCTTATAATAAATTTTCAGTTTATCACTGTAATTTTTTCTCTAAATTTCACTCCTTCATAAATCTGTTTAGATAACTTATAATTTAGCGTTTTCCCTTTAAAACGAAAATCGGTTATTTCCTTATTTTTTAGAATGGCTCTCCATCTTCGGACTTATAATCTTTCGGAATTAGACTCATGTTCTATATGGGTAAGCGACTTTCATGAAATAATTAAAAAAATACCCTGACAGTTTTGCTCTTGCACAAACCAATACCAGTAATTTGCACCAGCACTTTATTTTCAAAAAATGTCCAAAGATATGTTTTTTAGTTAACGCTACCCATTTGGTTTAGTAGACAGAGTAAAAATAGCTTGGATATTTTTTCAAAATAAATAAATAATTTAATGTAAATAATAAAAGTTTTATTTTAGTCTTATTACTATAATTTAAAACGATAATGTTGGGTATACTTATACATTTCGTCGCCTTTCTTACGAAGGGAACTAACTAGCATTTGATGAATTCGTCAGGAGAGCTAAAAAACGAAAAAGGGTTAAGGTAAATTCACCCATTAACGGTGTATACAAAACCGTAAGGTTTTACCGGCGTAATTCTTTTTTCTAATTTCAAGTGTGTTTTATTTAAATTTGGCACCTCATATTAGAATGAGGCGCCACTTTTTGGTTAACAAATTTGCTAGTCAACCTAATTGCGTAACGTTCTCAGTCGTGTCAGGACGTGCCATTGATTGCTTCAGTTTCAAAGTGACCCAGGTCAGTGAAAATGCTCGATTTCGGGCTTAGCCTGATTTATTTGGTAAGGAAATTTGTGTAAAAGGATTTTTTGAAAATAAAATAGATCTAGTCACTTGTTGTATTACTTGTTTTTGACAAAAGGTTAGGACCATTTTGAGCAATATGCCATATGTGTTTATATTACTATTTTTTGTTTATAAACTAGTTAAAAAAATAAAAATAAAATACGCCGTTGTTGGACAAACATTTTGACTATGTACCTATTACCGGCGTGTTACGCCGGATTTGGAAATTTTTAAACTATTTTTTTTTTTGTTATTTGTTCGTTACTAACAATTTTTTTTTATAATGTAATAATTATATTTTTAAAAAATCTAAAAATCCTATTACGGCGTATACTTTTTTGACCAGAAAATTAGCTGTAAATGTATAAATGTTACACTTTAAAATTGCATGTCCAATAATGCACAGATATAAAAAAAAAATTAAAAAGGGAGAAAAATAGCTACAAACTTAATCCTTAAATTTAAAAAATTGTTTATATAGATGTACAAATGTTGTTTTTTTTTAACTTAATTTATACCTAACGTTAAAAATGTGATTGAAAACGAAAAAATATTTATACGCCGGTAAAGGAGCACATTATTGTCAATGTATCTATTAACGGCGTATTAAAAAAAATGTCATTTGCTAAATGAGTTAACCTGTTAACTCACTTTTCTAGGGCCAAAAAAAATGATCATCGGGGTGGACAAACTTGAAAATTAAAACTAAAAGTCTGGAAACGTTCATGAGAGTACTGAGAAGGTGCATTGTTTTTCAAAGATTCTGGAAATAACACCAAAACAAAAAAAAATAACACCAGTAGTGGCAATATCTGATGAATTTGTTGGGTATCAAATGCGTAAAGATGTGGAAAAAGAAACAAAAGAAGAAAAAAGGAGACTGAATTTAAAAAAAAGAAAATAACGAAACCAAAAATTCCAAAAGAAAGAAAATATCTGTAAAAGAAAAAGTCAACGTAGAAATAAGTAACACAGAAAAGAAGCAGTTGACCACGTGCACTTACAAAATAGAACATAACGTTATTTTTAAATACGAAAACAAAAATTTTCCAGGCCTAATATTGGACAAAAAAGAGGATAAATATTTTATTAAATCTATGGAAGTGGCCACAACATGAAGACGTAACTTGGTATGCTTCTCTTGAAATAATTTCAGAAATTAATCCTCCTCAAGCAATCAACAAGAGAGGAATATTTGCAGTTCCTGAGTTAACTGATATGTAATATTGAGGTGAATTTGATACTTTTAATGCAGTTTTTTACGTAAAATACCAAACTGCGTTTTTTAATTTAAAACTAAGCATTTTAGAAAAATGTGTCATTGACTCAGGTTAACTTAGGTAATACCCAAAAACACGTATTTTTTTACTGTAATGCAAAGAAATTTGTTTTTTAATTAAGTTTCCTTGTAAATACAAATGTTCTCCCTTTCGTTTTTAATAAAATAATTTTATTTAAAATTAAAAATTGTTCCTAATTTAAGTAAAAAATGAGATTTATTTATTTACGCCGGAGAAAAATAAGCACTACGCCGGTATTAAAATTATGCATTTTAAGATGCGCCGGTAAAAGAAAAAAATGACTTTTTTTAAAAAATATTTTTTTGAAAAAAATTGACAAATGTAATAATGTTTTTTTGGACAGGAGGAAATAAAGAACTTAACATAGTTTCTTACAAAACACAAAAGTCATATCAAAAAAAGTTTCTTATACCTAATTTTTAAGTCTAAACTCAAAACTTCCTTAAGTACGCCGTTAATGGGTGAATTTACCAGGTTGGTTTCTGCAGACCAAAAGTGATTTTATTAATCAAAGCTGAACTATTTGTAATGAAGATGCCACTTCGTGAGACCAAAGAGTTGCATGTGAACAGTCAGACCGAAAAATAATTTAATTGTCGTAATTTTCTTAGTTAGGTCCCTTCTCAAGGCGACGATATATTTGGTATATTGTTATTGGTATTTTTTTTTATTTAATAAACAAAAAGTAGTTTGACTATTTTTTATTTGATGGCAATTTTTATAAAGAAAATAATTTGATGAAAACTTAAACTAAAACCAAGCTTTAAAAGATGGCTTTTCTGCATGATAAAGCAGTAAAATTTTTATAGTTGCATATCCTAAACTTTACTACATACTCTTTCAATTTGCCACGGTCTAGTTTCGCGAATGGAGTAAAAAGCTCAGAAACGAGGCAAGCATAAAATAATAATCCAGAACTATTTCTACCTTAAACCAGGCGTCTTTATTATTTTACTATTTTACTGACTTAAACGAAAAACTTGTAGAAATAAAGAGTAGAGTATAAAAAATATATTATTTATATTTTAATTGTCAAATAATTTTTTTTTACTTGAGTTCTGGTAACTGATTTTTATCTTCTGCAAAACTCAATTATTTTAAACTAATTATTGGTTGGAGAAGCTCAAATTGAAACCAAATTTCAGCACTTATGTTAATTATTTAATTAATTTGTTGTTGTTTCCTCTTCAGATTAAATTAGTTGGTTGGCATACTGTTTTACAGGTAACAAAGAATCCATTAAATTTGTGAATTTGTGTAGGTAATATTCTGGTTTCCCTATATAAATGATAAAATATATTTTGTTAGCAACTTCAAAGTAAAACAAAAAGGCATTTTTTAAAAATTTTATTAAAATCTTCTTCGCAACCCAATTCGTTTAACACTATTTTAGAGGCTACCTACTGGATATGGATTGGGACCTAATTATGCTGATTAGGTCCCCTCTGTCATTGTAACTAAAAACTATGATCAAAAACTGTCAATACGTACAATACTGTCGTCCCTAAAAAGAAATCCGCATGTAGACATTTTATTTTACGTTTCGAGAAAAACGGGTTTTAAGTTTAACACTTTTTTATTGTATTATAATTTTGGTTTTATTTTTTAAACTTTTTTTAAAAATTATAAAATAATAAAAAGCTATATACTTTAAACTCGTTTTTGTCAAAACCAAATTTCTTATTTCTCATGGCCGGCATATTGGATTTACACATCAATAAATAGAGTACAAAAAGAGCATTAAAAATGTTGTTCTTGTGAACATACATAACTATCTGACAAAATTTTGCAAACTATTTGATTTATCTTCCCTTTAGTTTCTAAATTTACTTTTTACCTTTGGACAAAAAATAATGACATTTCCTGAAATGAATTTTTTGTTTATGATACTTAGGGTCCATCTCACCGACTTTTTTTTCGTTGCTTAAAGCGTTTCTTAATATAATTATAATATGACGTAATAAGGAACCCTTAAGGCTAAGTAACGAAAGAAAAAGTCGGTGCGATGGGCTATAAAGTTAATAATTATTTATGATTAAACTCAAAACAAGTCCAAAAACTAAAAATTGCTTAAATTGCTCAAACCAAGCATAGGTATTAATCGTACCAATTAGATACCTTGGGGTTCCTTTAGCGTTCTTATAGCACAAAAATAAATACTCATAAGTTCCAAATCGCAAACTTTTCTACTTTAAATTTAGATGTCAAGAAAATTTAAAATTAGTTGAGATACTTTAAAACTCTTGACAAATAAATCAAATAATTGGCAACCCTTTGACCGATAACGCAGTTATAACAACAAACACAATTACGGTATTTATTTCATAGCCAACTAAGTGAAAAACTGTTTATTTAAGAAGTTCACATTTTTCATCACCCTTATACGGTTTAAAACCTCTTTTAATTCTCTTTAACGACGTACGAATCCAAAACGGTGGCCATAAGAAATAACAAAGTTGGCTATGGTTAGAAAAGAAACTAGAAGTCCTGGAAAAAGTTCGTTAAGATCATTCGATTGGCTGTGGTTGCTAATACAAAACTGCAATGTTCTATAAAATTTGTTTTCAAAATAGCGGAGATATTTAAATTGTTCTAAAAACACAACTTTTAATTTTTACACGATAATTTTAAAATACCTGAAGATATTTTTAATTTCAATACAGCATCTAATTAGATTTGAAATAGCACACAAACATTTTTCTTTTTTAATCAAAATTGTACTAATCGTTACCGAAATCCGAATGTACCTTTAATATTTCTAATTTTTATTTAGGGAAAAGTCACACCTCTCAAAATAAACTTTGCAGACTTGACTAAAATTGGGACCGAAAATGAACCAAGAGGTCGGAAAAAAGTCATGTTTTAGGATTTTTTTTTTTAGAAAGTGCTTTTTTTCTGGTCCAGAAAAAAATTGCTTATCTAATAAAAGCGATTTTGTGCAATGCTTGTTATCTGCAATTCTAATGAAACAATCAAATTATTCCACTGGCGAAAAACAGACGAGATTTGACTGATGCAAACGGAATAAATTTAAATGGGGTCATCTCGTATTTTCAAAAAAACGGATTTGTGTTAAAAGAAAACAGTTTTATTAGATTAAATTTAGAAAGAAACTCGCAAAAAACCGTTTTCCTCTGAAACAAATCTATAGGGTCAAGTAGTGTTAAAGTGAGACACCCAAAATCCCCTTGAAAAATGAAACACCTTAATAAAAAAATATTAATAATTTAATTTTAAAAGATTTTCTGTTATAAACTGATAGCAGCAGCTGTAAGTACCTCATACCTATAATTTGTTTTATTTTTTTATAGAAAATAAGCTCATAATTAAAATTACAAAATCCATAGCTTTATTTTTGTTATAAAACTTATATTTTTGCATGTATTTGTTCTATTTAAGTAAAAAAAAACAAAAATTTATGTCTCAATTTAATCTTGAATGTCATATTTTTGGTTTAGACGGCGATCCGACTATTTATACGTGAATTTTATCACTGTCTTATATTTCGCCTGTACTGTCTCATTTTTGAACTTCTTCAAGGTAAAATATGAGACAAAGTTTTAACTTTTTCATATAAAAAGCCAAATTTCCATTTTTTACATTTGCAATATTTTTCTGATCGCTTATACCCTAAAATATTGACCCTAAAATATTGACCCTAGTTGTTTTTGTCAGTCAATAGCATTACAACTTGTTGATCTGTACCGGTTCCAACTGCTTTAGGTCTAAGTTTAAGGACATTTCTAAAGGGGGGGGGGACAGTCCCATTACTTTAATTGAATTCAGATAGATTATGATTTTTCCACCGCCCCCTTTCAGTGATACCAACTGTAGGAAATTTTTCATTTATTTAGACACATTTTTGACAAAGTCATAAAGACGTTAATGCTGTTCTGTTTTAGTTCCAAATTGGTCATTTTACTGTAATTTTAAAGACGGTCAAAAACGGCGTCATAATAAATGTATTTTTTAAACGTCATAAACATGCATTTTATTAGAGATGGGCCAATTTGCGATTTTAGAGGAGCAGTGACAAGACGTTCTGCTCCTGTTGTGTCACGGTGACAAACATCAGTGATTTTTTGGAGCAGTTTAACCAGTGTAAATGCTACAATCATAGGAAAATCGCAGACTTGAAAATTGTTCCTTCTCTTTCGCGTCGACGCGACGCGACTGTTGGCGCGGGCCGGCAAACAGCTTTGTTTGAGGTACTCGCAGTGTTGCCAGACTTTTTTGATGACTTTCCTTCAACTAATTGACAAAAACCCTTCATATCCTTCAAAACAGTAACAGGGTAAAATTTTTTTTCATAAAAATGGAAGAAAAAACCAAACAAATAAAAGATTTAACTCTTAAATAAAAAATATAAAATCCAAAATTAAAAACAAACTATTTATAAACTTACCTATATGTTAAATTTGGTAAAATTATTGGAAGATTTGCAAAATATATAACTTTGTCATAAAATAGTCAAAATCCTTCAATCCTTCAATAGTCGAAATTTTTGTTTAAAACCCTTCATATTGAAGGGAAACCTTCAAATCTTGCAACACTGGGTACTCGCGATTGTGACGTTATGTTGCAATGCCGAAGGAGACGCGAGGAATTGGGGGCGCACAGTGCCAGACTGTGACAAAATGTCACTGCTATTTGGTTTGGACTGAAGCAGACCGTGACTGCGACAGACGAGTCACACTTCGTGAAATCGCAATACACCTCTAAAATTTATACATCAGGCTTTTGATGTTTAAAAAATTACCTGTGAGGTTTGGTTTAATTTGTGTTTTTATTTTGTCAAGAAACATGTGTATAATTAAGCTAGGACCTTTTCCAGTTAATTTCTTCCGATTTTATTCTCAAATTTAGAGTTAAATTAAGAAAAATAAGTTTTAGGTTAGGAGAGGTTATTCGAACTAAATAAGTTGGGTTAGGTTTTAGGCTTCAAGTGCTATTTTGAATTGATAAGGTTTTATCCTTACACGCTGTTATTGTCAATGTGGTTTTAATCCCAGGTTTGATCGATGGAGATTTTTCCGCTAATCGTAGGCAAAACTTTGCAATAAACTTGTTTTTTACTTTTAATCATAAACCATAAACAGGCATAAATTGAGGTAAAAATTTAAAATGACTTTAAAATTTTAGAAGAAAATGTTAAAATCTTAAATACTGCAAATCTTAATAATCACAGATTTAAGATCTAATAAAATTTTATAATCCTGAGTTTTTACCTCAATTTATGCATAAGTTTACGAATTTATTTCTTTGTTTAAATTTTGTATGGAGCATTTAAACAATTATAATTATGCTCTTTGGATGCCTGTCTATTTATAGAGAAGGCACCAATTTTCTTAAGTTCCTTTTGGGCGGTGCTTAGAGATCTCCACTCGTGGTTCCGGTAGAGCCCAGCAAATCTGATTTTTGTAAAACATTTTCTTTATAATAGTTGAGATTATTCTATCGAATTCTGAAAGCTTATTCTGTTTTTCTCTGATGCTGTAGCCATCAAAAAGCGAGAGCCGGAAATCTGGCGCGAAAATAAATAGCCGAAGTTCAAAGCACAGAACCAATTATTTTTAGTAGCGACTACATATACGTACAGCGTAGCTTGCAAAAATAATAGCACCCGACGATGATTTTTAAAATCGAAAATTTTCGTTGGCTGACCTTCAATGCAAATGCTAGTCTACTAAGCTGTACGTTTTTACATATTTTAATGACAGAAAAATCTAAGCACTTTATCTCTTCATCTAGAAAAAAATACTTTCGTTCCTAAGAAGAATGCCGCATCTATAAAATTTACGTTTGAAAAAAATGGGTTTAAAGTTTTACACTTTTTTGCTGTCCTTTAATTTTGATATAAAAAGAAATTTTTACTTTTTATTTTAAAATTATAAGGCAATAAAAAACTATAAAACTTTTAACTCGTTTTTCTCAAACCGTAAAATTCCTACATGCGGCTTTCTTCTTAGGGGCGCCAGAATAGTTTAAAAATAGAGAGAGAACTAAAACAATATTATTTTAATAAAGAACCACTTCAACTCTTTAGGAAATACGCTAAAATTTAAAAATAAACAAAAGACTTTAAAAAACTGTCAATTATTAACTTGATGCAAGGTTTGAAGCAAGCAAGTCCCTATATTTTTTATTAAAAAAGTAATTGTAAACAAAAATTATTACAACTAGGTTTGTAATCCATAATTATTCGTACATGGAGGCACTACATTGTTAAAAACAAGATTATTAGCACCTGATTCCTTATCAATGCATTATTATCGTTTTTAAACATTCTAGGCACACAATAATTTTTTGAAGAGAATTTAAATACCTTTTTTTTTAAATTTTGTTAATAAATAGTTGACGAGTCAGTCATAATTCACTTTCCAAACTTAGACATCAACATCTAAAACAAATCAAAGAGGAAAAATTTTGATGATACATTTAGCAACATTTAAAATATCGGGTAATACTCATGGTATTCGCAAATATAGGGTTATTTAATGTAAATAATAAAATAGCTAGTACATAGTGTCTTTATATTATAAAAATTGCTATATATGTTGTACCAGCTCCAGATAAAAGTACACACACGGGCTTAGCTAAAATTTAAAAAAATAATATATCATTTTATTTTAAGGTTAGATTTTACACATTTTGGGTTTATTTCTGTGGCATTGTGGCTTTAGAGCGTCAATTTAGGTAAATTTTCGCAAATTCGAACACGATTATAAGAGGAGGAGATACCTTAAAAAAAATTAAAATAAAAATTGGTCCGGGAACTCTTTGACCAATTCTCAGCTTAGTATCCATTGTCAAACTGTGATTCACATATTTTGTATACTCAACTACCTCTAGCACCGGCACTCTTGGGCCGCCACTAGACGCCTTGATTATTCTTATTCCTATCCACAGGCTGGGCAGGCATAGTTGTCATATAACGTATTCCTGAGGTTTAAAAAGAGAAAAATAAGACTTTAAGAGACTAATATAGAGATACGATATTTGCGCAGACCATATAACACAATCATGGCTTAAACAATTGAGAAAATACTACTAAACTGCATAATTACAGAAGTAAAAATGTTAATAGCATTGGTGGTAAGGAAACGTGGTCATCTGAAAAAATGTTACCGTGGTAGGATATGTGTTACTTCACTTAAATAATACTTCGTTTGAAACTGGTCGATTTCCAAAGTTGCTCAAAACAAGCAGACAGTGGCGGATCCAGGGGGGGCACTAGGGACACTTGCCCCCCCTCGAGAATTTTTTGAATATACAAAAAATTAGTAAAAGTAATGTTTTTGCTAATAAAAATTCAAAATTTTTGCCTGCGGCGCATGAAAGTGTCTATTGTTATTATCATCGAAATTACAACCACTGACTAGTTCAATAAAATGCTGCTTAAAAAAATATATACCGTTTTTTACCAACAGAGAATGTCACCTAAAGTGCCCCCCCCGAGAAGCACCTCTGGATCCGCCCTTGCAAGCAGAGTTGTTCCAATCCTCAAAGTACCCAACCCAAAAAATGCTTTTAATTCTTCTGTGAAATAAAATTCACAAAATAGTGTGTTGAAAAATCTTTTTCCACAAAATAACTTAAAATCTAAAAATGAAAAAAAAAGCGCTTTACCAGTCATTTAAGTACTGCCTTTTTAAGTGACAAGGGACAAAAAGAAAGTAACATCAGCTGATAACAAGGGGTTCAAGGCCTATTTTTTTGTAGGATCAACGTACTGTTACATTGAACTTGCTGACAAATCGGTAAACTGCCAGCACACGTGACGTTTGAAAAACTTCATACAGGCGGGCCCACGCAATTCGTAACGGTCCGGTTATTTCGGGGTAGGTATATCAGACGAAAAGCTTAACTATTAACACTGAAATTGGGCAATAAATATAACGGACAAAACAAGTCAGAAAAACTTAACCATTGGGAACTTTATTAAAAGTTGCAACAATATTCTATGACTTTTCTCTCAACCAAGGCCATACTGGCAAGTGTTTTGCATTTTTCAGTTTATAAACGTAGAGTGGAAAAGCTAAGTGATCTAAGTGTCAAAAAGCGTTTTTGTGGGAAACTAAAAAAACTGTACAATACATGCACGCAGACTTACCGATGAAGTGATTTTAAAAATGTTTGTTAGAGCATAAGGTGGGGAAATTGCACTTAGATCTTATAGCCCCGTATTGGCCTTGACACATACATCATTTTGGGTGGAAAATCTAAAATTTGTATCATTTAGCCTGGCCACTCTAGAAATAATGCCACAAAAATTTCCCTAGATTTGAGGTATTTTTGACGATTTGGCACAACTGCCAGCTTTAATCTCAACAAAATAGATCAGTGCTTCCGTTTCATTAGAGAGCAAAGAATAAATGGATAAAGTATGAAACGTATAAGAGAGGATAGATATTATTTTACCTTAAAAAAATCGTTTCATTACAAAGTAGTAATATCTTCAAGATGGCAAATAGATGTGAAGCACTTAAGTGAAGGGATGTTAAGGTGAGAAGACTTTCTCATTTAACTTTGTTCAATATATATATTGTTGTCATGAAATCATAAAAATGCCTTCCATAATTTAAAATGCGTCATGATTTATGAATTCTAGTATACCTAATATAAGACATTCTGAAATTTCCTTTTTTAAAAATTGATATAGATATCTATTACTATTTCAAAATATCCCAAACATTTGCATAAATTTTAAATTGCGAAGCTTGAACACCATGAAATGTGACTATTAAAAATTCATTCCTTTGGAAAGACATTCAGGAAGAAAGTATGCAAGCAAGGGTAGGAAACTGCAGCGGCCTTTAATATAATAGAAAGATGATATCGTTAAAACTTATGGCCTTTAGGCTACTAGATGAGCAGATTTCCTTTCGTGTAGGTGCAACAAAATAAGCATAAAATGAAAAACAATTAAATCACAATTATTTTTCTCATTTGTTACGATATGGACATTACTTATGTTTAGTTTATTTTATTTAAAAAAATAAATTAGTCCTTCCATGGTGAATGGTGTTGTTTTATAACATATTTTTAAAAGTTTTTAAAATTTTTGGCAGCATTGTATGAGTTATTAAATTTTCTTTATTTGATATTAATAATAGGAATCTGCTTTACTAATATTTATAATTTAGAACAGGTAAGATGACTGCAAAGTATGATATTTTTTTGGAAAAGTTATGTGACGGCAGCTACAGTAATAAAACAAATGTTTAAATGCCTAACGCTCGATGGAAGGGGGAAGGCAGAAGTATAGACTTGCACTGGTATTCTTAAAAATGCGTAACAAAGGGGGTTAAGGTAAAAAATCCTGAGTTTTTGCATTATTAAATTTAAGGATATCCCCTCTTTACAAGAGCGAAACAAAAGTTATGTACCAGATAGACGAGAATATTTTAAAGAAAAATATTCTAAAACATTGGAAAATTTTTAATTCACGCTTTAGAACATTTTTTTTAAATATATTTTTTTGACAAGCGTAATACAAAGGGTCATTAAAAAACTTAACACCTTGTAGATAGGCAACGAAATAGTTGCGGAAAATTATAGTGTTAGAATATGCTAAATAATCACCATTTTTCGCTTGTAGTACATGAGATTTTGGAAGACCTTGTATAACTAGTGAGATGATTTGGATGTGGGTGGACCAAAGAACTACTAATAGCAAAGTTTTGGTTTTACTCCTAATTTTATAGGGCAGGTTCAAATCGAAAAGTATTGAAAAAAGTACAAATTTTATCGAAAATCAAATTTGACGTAACAAGTCATTGATAAAATAACATTATTTTAGGCTATTTAACAATGACCTCGAATTTAAACGTACCAGAGAACTACATATTGATAGCAATGATTACACAACCCCTAGATATGAAACCCAACAAACTTAATAAGAGCAGCGGACAGATGGCTCTGCCGTATATTCATGTAGTTCTACTATCATGACAACGAGGATGACAAGGCAGTTATTTAAAATATTAGGATATAAAAAAAAGTGTTTTAAATTTTATCTTAGGCCGCCGCCTTTTCGCCTGCATTGTATGCACGTCACTGTTTTTAGTATCCTAGAGCTTTTATACATATCTATTATTGCTATTACGTAAAAAAAAGATTTTTATAAATGTGCGAAATACAAGACCAATATTTTTCTAAGCAATAATGACGAGTTTTTAATATACTTTCAGAATTAGCTAGCAACGCACTGCAAGAAAAGAGACTCCAATAAAAACCTAATACCTTGTAGATAGGTAGCGAAATGGTTGCGAAAAATTATAGTGTAAGAATATGCTAAAAAATCACCAATTTTCGCTTGTAGTACATGAGATTTTGGAACACCTTATACCACTAGTCAGTTGATTTGGATGTGGGTGGACCAAAGAACTACTAATAGCTAAGTTTTGGTTTACTCCTAATTTCATAAGGTATAAAAGTAATGAAAAAAAAGTACAAATTTTATCAAAAACCAAATTTGACATAACAAGTCGTTGATAAAATAACCTTATCTTAGGCTATTTAGCAAGGCAAGGCCAACACAAAAATAGAGGCCACGACCCTGAAAAAATCAGATGTTCTCGGGGGGTTGAATTTTACATTGGGTCTAATGGGAGGTTATACGTTTTTTTAAGATATTTTTGAATTTAGTGAAATATTCTCAGACACTATCCCAATATTCCACCAAACTTTTGTAAGGATGCAAAATGATTAAAAGGTTAAAATCTTCAAGATTTAGCATTCCTTATTTTGAATTCAAATTACTTGCCATGTACCGCATGCCAACTGTTATATTTGAGATGTATTTGACTTTGTCATCCGTCTTTGTCCCATTCTGCTTTAAATTTAATTTTTGTGTGAGCCAATGAAGCGGCTCTAAAAAATTAAGGATTTTTATAAATTTTAAAAAATTGCAAGAATATAGTAAAAACAATTTCAAACCCGGCTTTATTTAAAAAAAAATCAAATAGTCATGAACCGTCATTCCAACTTCAATATTTTAAAGAAAATCAGGTGTCATGACGGGAGCATTAAAAAAAAATCAGCCCCCGTGTGACGACGACGACAAATTGGAGGATCGTGGCTGGTCCGTTTTGATAGCCCTGAGCAAAGATTAGGTCGACTCAAATTTGAGCGTACCAAAAAACTACATAATATTAATAACCAGGGTCAATTTTCTCCGCTAATTTTTTTATAGAAACAATAATTTGTGAGGATTTACTTGAAATTTTTTATTGCGAATTAAATTTTATAGGGTTAATAAAATGGTTGCGGTTGGAAAAAATCAAATTAATTATTCGTATATAGGATTTAAGAAAGAAGACAACTGATATGGTACGGCCATGTACAACGGATGAACGACGAAAGATTACCAAAGCATGTCCTAGAATGGCAACCAATAGGGCGCAGAAAAAGAGGGCGTTCTAAACTAGAATGGCAACAGTCAATCCAAAGATCAATGAGTCAAAAAAATCTGACAGAAGATGATTGTCAGGATCGAAGGAGGTGGAGAATAGGCATCGGACAACGTAGGAAAACGTTCTAAACCGACTAAATAAAAAAAGGATTTAAGAATACCTTGTATAATTAATGAGTTAATCCGGGTATTGGTGGACCAAAGAACTACTAATAGCTTATTTTAAATGTTAATTTTAGGTTCATATTAAAAAATAATAAGAAAGTACAAATTCAAAAATAAAATTAAAGTTTACATATCAAGTTGCTTAAAAAATAACCTTATTTTAAGCTATTTAACAACAATTAGGTCGACTCGACTTTTGGCGGACCAAACAACTACATAGCATTAGCCAAGGTCAATTTTTTCAACTATTTTAAAATAAAAAAAAATAATTTATGAGAAATTACTGGACATTTTAAAATAAAATACATATCAAATTTTATAGTATTGTCATGTAGTTTTTTTAACCGACATGCCGTTATTTAAGGCTGTCTGTTTGTCCGTCCGCAACGTAAGCCTACATGTAATTTTTATACATATAAACATTGCATAAAGGTGCTACTGCAGTAGTGAATCTTGGGGCTTAGGTTTGATGTATCACACAAAAAAAAGTTTGAACTTTTTAATGCATTTCATTCTTCAGAGATATTAAAAACAGCAAGGAATTTTTATTTTAGTTTTTGCTGTCTTCTTTTTCTTTTATGGCGCAATGAGAACCATTTGCTGACTGCAACTTATAACCAAAATTTATAAATAATATTTGATAAACTTTCCCATAACTACCTGCGCGGGGGGGGGTTCGGTTCGGTTGTTTATGTTTGACATTGGTTTTTATTATTTCGCAGAATGTTTCCTGTGAACCATACGCTTGGTTTTTCTCAAAAAAATCGATTCTGAGGTGGAATAACGATGACAAAGGCTTTTTCTCTTTAACAAGACCTCATCGTATTAAATTTAAATAATATGGATAACTCAAAACAATCTTTAATAATACTAAATGTTGAAAAATTTAAGGTTTGACCATCCAATTTTAAGAAAATGGGCAATTTTTATTTAAAACAATTTTTTTGGAGATCATTATTCTATTAACGCTACTCCTTCGTGTATGTGTTGCTTTACAGCTCACAATTTTATTCGAAAATTCATCTATTTAGTGGCTTCAGAATTAGGAAAGTTATTGGTCTCGGGGGCAAACATACAGCGCTGCGCTAGCAGTTTCGCCGCCAGGGCAAATCTGCAAAAAAACCCCTTAACAACAAAAATTCAAAGATGAACCTGTTAAAACTTAGTAGTAAATTAAAACTTTTAAGAAAAAACCTAAACCTTCTTAAAACTTAGTAGTAAAATAAAACGTGAGCAATAAAATTAATATTTTGACACTAAATTGAAAATAATATTAATAATTTAATTTTATTAATAAAAAAAATAGTCCAAAAAACCAAAAACTCAAAAAAAGATTGTGTCTATCTGCGACGTATTTTTCCAGTTCAATAATTAAGAGTACTTTACATGAAGAAAAAATCAATACATCGTTTTTTGCAAAAACAACGCAAATGATTTTCCTTTAAATTTCCATAACTTCAACTCAAGTACAAGAAAAATAAAAAGAGGTAGGTAGTGCGTTTTCTTGGGAAATACACATGGTAAAAAATTTTGTCTAGATTAAAAACACGTTATTTTCTTGAAAAAATTGTTTTACCTTGAAACAATTTGTTTTGAATTAAAATATTTCTTTTTAGTTCAACGCAACCTTTAATCTTAAAATGAGACTTTATTTTTCTTCTTTAATTGTTTCGATGGTTTCGTTTCAGTATATTCCATTTTGTAACAAAGCGAATTGTCTTCATATAAGTAATATTTTGCTTCCAGAGAAAACGGTGCCTTAGATTAATTCAGTTCTAATTTATAATAAAACAATTTCTGTTTTACATTAAAATAAGAGTCAAGACATTTTTTGTGCTATATCAAGAAAACATTCTCTTGTCGAATAAGAAAGCACAAATTATTTTACTTCAAAGCAATTTGCTTTGATCTAAGACAAATTTTTTTACCGTGTAGGACGCCATTTTACTCTTGAAAAAAAACTCTAAAAGTTTTTATATTATTTCTAAATTGCTATTGCTCTGTATTTTCAGTTTGGTTATGAATTTGGTCTTTAATACACAAAAGATCTAGTAATATTTTAAATATTTTGAAGTAAGTAGGCACCTATACTCAGTAGCGGAAAAAGGAAGGAGCCCTTCCAAACAAAAAACTTAGTTCAGCAGTTGCACTTATTATTAAAATTACTGCTTCACCTATTAATTTTTAAAAAGTAATAAAATGAATATTTGTTTTTTATTTTCTTTATAAATTAGTTTATTTAACAGCCAATTTGCCACCCCGGAAAAAGGCCTGTCTTACCCGGCCCTAGTACCGACCCTGCAAGCATGGCGTTTTATATGAGCACCCAACGTCCTTTGATCTCGGATTCTAAATCTTAAGTAAGCGTTCTCCGAAGTTTAAAATGAAACAAATAAAGTTCTCGCGTAGGTTTTAAAAAGCGGTTCCCCTTTCAAAAGTTTATATTGAAAAGTTTGAATTATTGTTAAGAGGAATTTTATTCTTTGGAAAAATTTCAATTTAAAAGGTCCAATAACCCTAACTGCATATAGGCAAAAAATCTTACCGACTTGAATTGGCGGAAGAGGTGATGAAGGTATAGCACCTTCCTCACCTGATATAAAGCCGATTTTTAATTTTAGTAAAAAAATGGCAAACGCATCTACCGAAAATTAGTACCTAAATGGAGCTGTGGCCATATTTCTCATTTAAAGTTGACAGGCAAAGTGTAAAAATGCGTTTTTGTATCAACTGTCATTTTTAGATCATTTATGGTTTCTAAAAAGGGGCGTTAAATTGTACTTTGCGCTCTGGAGGGCTGCTGGCACTTCGGAACTTAAAAATTGTGCCTGAAAATATCAGTGGCGGCTCGTGCCTTTCGTAATAGGTGACGCAGGATTTCCCTCCCCCCATTTTTTATACACACATAAAAATATAATATTATGCTATTGTTGTAAATACCTATTCTATAAAGAACTTATCTAAATTCAGTCAAATCAGCAAAATCAGGTAGAGGTTCACGATGATGCCGTTTCAATTTAATTTAAATTTTACTGCTTGTATGTGAGGTAAATTTGTCTATCCTACAAATTTGTCTATCCTTTAAATTTTTGTACCACGATTCTTTAAAATGTCGAATGTACACTTTGACATTAATCTTAGCCGGTTTATTTACGTTCAATATAGGGACAGCTTTTTAGAATTCAAAAAGTATTTTTTGTCATCGTCGTTCCACCTCGAAAACGGTTTTTGCAGTGAAACACACACTGCATCGTACACAAGAAACATTGTGCAAAATATTCAAAAATAAAAACCAAATCAGAACCAAACGTAAGCAATACGCACTTAACCAAACACTTTTTCAATAATGTACGCAGGTAACACCTGATGCATTGTCCTGCAAAATCATGCAACGTTTTCATTACAACTAACGAACGCCTTTACCTCGCGGAAAAGCGAGTAGACACAGACAAAAGAAAAACAAAAATCGCTTAACATTGCTTGTCTGTACGCTGAACCATCATAGAATCCGCGACGGGGAACGCTCACGATTTTTGTCGGTTAATAGGTAATAAGATGATCAAAAGCTGGTTAGAATATTAAAATTTAGTCTGGAAAAATGGGTGAAGCAGCGTAGTATGCAAAATTTATTGATTTCCGTTTAAAAGGTAAGTAGGTACTCATTTTTATATGTTCTAGAAAATAGTATACTTTCGTTCAAATTGTCGAGAGTAAAAAAGTCACTTTATCAAAAGGTTAAAAGCAATTTTTCGCACTTTTGGCTTTTTTCCGAGTATCATTTTCCTTGAAGGGTTTTTATGTTTTTCAGATTTTTAAGGGATTTCTTAGTTTTTATCCCTGTTATGTCCCTGCTTTTTACTGCTTATCCCTGATCTGTCACTTGCCATTCCTGATTAAATTTCCATTTTAGATTTAACCCAATTTAGCGTAAAATTAAATATACGAGCCGCAAGACGAGGGTTTTCACATGCCGAAGGCGATAAACGCAATTTATATTTGAAATGCATTTTAGGAAAAAATGTTGTTCTCTTTTGACAATAAACAAATCATCAGTGACAATTATTCCAAAAAATCTGTAATTTAATCACCAGCAAACCATAAAATAAATTCCACCGTCCGCGGGCACTAAAGTACTTTTCTAACTTTCATTACGCTCTAACATAAGGTCGTTAAAGTGAACTTTAACGCCTAATTGCGCATAAAGGTTATCAATACCTATATTTTTTTTGGAAGCTGTATTATATTTTTTACAAAAACATACACTTTGAGATTGGCGTAAGGAAAAAAGGAATGACATAAATGAATAATAATGCTGTTCAATTTTAAATCACATCATAAAATGACAAACTCTTCGAGAAACTCGTTTGACTTTTTATCGCTTATTCAAGGGCGGAACGTAATAGAGTTACTTAATCAGAAAACAACTTCACAACCGTAGACAAATGACTGTATGTACAAGTTATATACCCTCTCAAATTCAAAAAAGTATTATAATTTAACCAAATTCATCATTAATCCCTACGTATAGTTAACATTTTTATAAATAGGTTAGAAGGGTAAAATAAGATATTAGTGACAGCTAAAAAATCCGAAAGGTTCCGTTTGGTTCGGGTCGGTACCTATACAAAAAGAGGGAGAATATCATGATGAAGAATTCCACTGAATCTCCTGCTAACGCTGCGCCTCCTGCGTATTTAACTATATTTTTTTAAGTCTAAGGGAAACTATGTGGTTTTGCTGCAATTTGTTGTTAATTTGGAATTTCTGTGAAATAATTTTATTTGCAGTAGGCGAAGTACTAAAGGGTCCCTACTAAAAGATGGGAATTCGTTTCTATGTTATTTTATGGAATAACTACTAAGTAGGTACTTTGATTTGAGAAATAATCAGTAAAAAGTCAAAATATTGTTGGGTCTCCTTACAGTTTAAGTGGTAAATATAAACCTATGTGATTGGTATGTTCAATTAAAAATATTATAAATTTACCCTTTATTTAGAGACTTTTTTATTTTTCCATACAATAAATACGGAACGCTTAATATCGTCAATTTTTTTAAATTTTTTTATTGCAGATAAGGCCTATCTATCAACTTTTGTGATATCGTCTCTCTGGCACACAATAACTAAAGAACTAAAAAACTAATTTTAGCCAAAACATTTTGTGGTACCCGCGTATAAGGTTGTTTTTGTTGGGGAAATTAAACCACTATAGTAGTTACAAAATTATGGGATTTATGATTATAGATGCAGCAACTCATTTTACCTTTGAACCGTTTGAGATACTGAGTTGAAGGAAAAAAACTATCTTTTATAATAACACAAATTGATTGAAAATTCCATTTTATATTTTATTATTATTATATATAGCTGTCACGTGAATACTGACACCAACTTTTACATTTGATTTAGTTATACAAAAAATGTTCTTCGCGCATTGGATCATTCCCTGATTTTTGTATTCAATAAATATTTTAAAAAATCAAAATATTGCTGTTATTTTCTACATCTTATGTTTAAAGTAGATATTGTAGATATATCTGTTCACGCACAAGCTTTTTTATTTTATTTTAAGTTTGTTCCTATTTTTAATTTCCTCCTGTGCATATCCTTCTTACCCGCAAGTGTCTAAATATTTTTAGGCACATTAACCGCAATGCGCAGGATCAAAAGGCATTTCCGCTTTCTAAAAGGACATAGTTTTCCGTTCTTCCTTTACTTTTAACAAAAGTGACATTTTTTCCGGTGTTTAGACTAAAGCTAATGACTAATTAGTGCTACCTAATCTCAACTTGATAATGGTGTTGCTGTAAACAGAGCCCTGCAGAGAAGAAGCAAAAAAATCGATTCGGTAGATTTCCTTAAACGAACATATGGCATAACTTTCCCCTTCCTTTGTGGTCAATGTTACGCAGTTAATTCCTTCCCTACAATCCGCTTTTCCTACCTGCTGCGTGAAAAATATCTGCTTGCACTTTGCCTGCCGATATGGTTCCTACAGCAGTATTTCCTAATATAATGAGGTTCTCATACAGGGGCGATCTGTCAGTCGATGCCTTTTTATAATATTTATATATAAAAAATGATTTCACCTACCACTCCGATTATTACTAACCCGAATAAACTGGCATCTGTAATCTGGCGGTCTGGCCTTGAGAATAATGAGGAACACATCAAACGTTGGCTTTATAGTCTAAGAAAATTGTCTTTTGATTACTATTTTCACAGTTTCGCTGTGTTTACTGTTGGATTTTATCTCCCTCAATAAAAGAAGATCGCTTAATTATTCTTTTTGATAATATATATATTTTTTTAAATTTATTATTAGCAGCATGAAGGTACCTATTTATTTTTTATTTGGCAATTGCCGAAAAAAAATTAGTAGTACGCTTTAATAATATAATTCTTCTATTTTAAGTGAAAAAATCGAAAAGATTCGAAAAATACAAAACTTTTTTGTTGTAGTATCGTTTTCCTGAATCATAGTTTTTGAAAGTTCATTTCAAGGCTTGATAAAGTGCAACTGAATACACGAAACGTTGCCATAAGATAAGTGGTTGTTTTTTCTCTTCCCATAACCCACGAAATAACCCTTGAAAAACAAAACTTTTTTTTTTCGTTCGGTAAACATTTCAAATTACCCTATTGTTACTATTTTAAATACATACACAGTATGTCCCCCTAAGTTGGAATCATATGGAAAACTTTTTTATTATTAATTTTTGGAAAAAAAGTTATTTTTTATAAAAAGTTCTGCATTATCTAAAACCTAGAATGCAGTAATCAAATATCGAATTTTTTAAGTGGTATACGACGTTTGTCTAAAAATCAGAGTTTTACTCAAGAGTAAAGTACCTTTAAATTTGACAATATCAAAAAATGTTACTAAAAAAATTTGATCAGAAATTTTAATTTTTAAAACTTATGTCTATATATATAATGCAAATTGAACTGTAGTTACATGTAATCTAGGATGCACTGACAAACAATGATACATGTTCATTCAAAATAGAAATATTAGTAAAAAATAAAATAATCTGAAGTTTTAATATAAAAAAAAGTATTTGCATATGTAAACGTAATTTTTAATTCTGATCGAGTTTTTTTAGTAACATTTTTTGATATTGTGAAATTTAAAGGTACTTTACTCTTGAGCAAAACTCATATTTTTTGACAAAACTCGTATACCACCGCAAAAATTTGATATTTGGTAACTGTATTCTACGTTTTAGATAATGCAGGACTTTTTATGAATAATAACTTTTTTTCCTAAAATTAATATTAAAAAAGTTTTCCATATGATTCCAACTTAGGGGGACATACTGTTATATACTATAGGATATTTTGGTCATATAATCGTATACGTAATTGTATATAACAGAGCTATTTGTGGGCATGTGACCCTAGCAAACAATTCCAAGGGTGGTAGACAATGTTGCGAAATAAACAATGAGAAACGTCATGGAAAACAATACTTGCCTTATCACTTATTCAAACCGTATACAAAAGAGACGGCTTTTCGGCTTTTCATGACGCTATATTACGGCTTTATCGCCCGGATATTGTACGCCTACCTACATCTGAAACTCTGATAATTCCATGTAAATATCAAATGTTTTTATGCTATATGGGCACGAGCTAAAATCTCTTCTATAAGCTTGGCTTGTGCTATTCAAACAACTTATACTACAAAAAATACTCTGCCAATCTATGGGCACCTAAGCTCACACTAGGTACTATAGTTATAGTGTAAGTGTGAGCTAATATAACTAAAAACTGAAATATATTTGATTGAACTCCAGACTCAATTACCGTTCGTTTGATACCACACAAGCCATGTTTTGACTTAAACTTTAATTTTTCAAATCTACCCCACCTTTTTTTAAACTAAAATGTATTTGGTTTAACTCCAGACTCAATTACCTTTCGTTTGATATCACACACGCCATATTTCCACATAAACACTATTTTTTTAAATTTACCCCCATCCTTTTTTTAAAAGTAAAATGTATTTTATTTAACTCCAGACGCAATTACCTTTCGTTTGATATCACACACGCCATATTTTTACATAAACTAATTTTTGAAATATACCCCCACCCTTTTATTTGGCTTGTGTTTGGTGGATTTTGTTCATTTTTAAATGGGACCATCTCGACCCAAAACCCAGCGTAGGTACCCAATTTCATTAAAATCGGGCAAGCGGTTTTTGAGTTATGCGCGTTGGTCGTTACAGACAGACATACAGACAGACAGACAGACAGACAGACAGACAGACAGACAGACAGACAGACAGACGGCGAAACAAAAAAGTTTCAAAATCATCTGAAACGCAAAGATATATAAAAGTTTTTGAAATCGGAGCAACTTTTTTTTCTCGAAAAAATTACTCACTATAGCTCACACTACTATAGTATAGTAGTAGTGTGAGCTAATACAGAAATCTAAATTAAAGTAGGGTCACTGCATCCTGGAAGCCTGAACACTACGTCTTCGTGATGCAGTGAGCCTAAATTAAAGGTGGCGATAACGCCACCTTGTGGGCGGTCACGAAGCTTCAAAGAAAATCAAGGTGCTAAAGCCGTTTAATAGAAAGGCAAAGGCTAACCAATATAATGAAAATTTATAAAAAATGTTTTACTCTTCTAGTTGATTTGTTTTAGCTTGCTTAGTTATGACTATTATTTACAAATATTAATTTGATTTGTCTTATAATTATTTTTCCAACTAATATGCCAGGAGAATTTCTTGTAACTCCAAATTCTCTTAAATCCCACCCACACACTGTTTAATCAGTAAATCCGAAATCTTTAAGGAATTGTCCCCTTGTGCTTCGTTCTTAAAAATGTTTACATAAAAAACAACATTCTCCTATTAACAAAAGCAAAATTATAGATAAAATATCCAATATTTTATTGAGATTCTTTTTTTATGTGACATAAAAAAAAGAGACGCGACAAACTCATAAAAGTCACTGAGGCTTCATCCGCAGTTTCACTTCTTGTCGCTCACTACGCCCTTTTCTCTAACAGAAATGGATTAGGAAACGATTTATCTCTCCATCTTTTTCTATTAGAGAAAGAGGCAAATAGAAGTTTGCGGCAAGAAGTGAAACTCCGGTTCATACCTAAAGTGTTTTTTTTTGTTATGTCGTTTTCTTGTCAAGTGCATTGACGTTTTACTTAAATAATTTAAGTTATCAGCGGTAACTGACATCAATCACAACCGGTATATTTTCTTCAAAAAAGTTATAAAAAATGTTTATTTTTATGTCCCGACAGCGAAGCTTATGATATGATATGAAAGGATGGAAGTGCGTCTCTCCCTAAACTATGCTAGAGCATAGGACACCACTGAAATACTTTGGCTTTTAAAAATTTCTCCTACGTGAAATGTATATATGTATGTTTATTCCTTCAAGGTGTAACATACAGAATTCTCAAATACCAAATTGCAAATAATGCAAGGACCTAAAACTATAAACAACACGTGAAATTAAAGAAAGAAAAATAAGAAAAAAGTTGTTTTACCTTTGACAGTGGGAAAGAAGAATTTAGAGATCAGTTGGATGATTTGGTCGAGTTAATACCTGCGTGTCTCTCGTTCTTGTATTGAGACACCGCGGCCCGCATAGGTAGAAGTTTTCCGAAAATTTATGTGTGGCTTCGGTGGTTCAGTGGTAGAATGTTTGCCTAGATAGCAAGAGATCCCGGGTTCGATCCCCGGCCAAAGCAAAAAACTTTTTTCTCATATTTCTTTCTTTAATTTCACTTGTTGTTTATAATACAGAATTCTGTTATACACCGTATTTGTTTGTCCTAGCTCTTTCGTTTCGCGGTGCTTGCTTATCCGTTAAAGACTGAATTACTATCTCAACGTTCCGGCTATATCACTGTCTCGGTTGTTCAGTGGCGTAGCGTAGGGGGGGGGGGGGGGGTTCGTCGCCTCGAGGGTACTGGCGCCCCATGGGTGGCCGAAGCGCCCTAAGCTTTATTAAGTAGCAGGGCCGGCAACGGCAAATTGAGAGGGCGGCAAAGACATGATGACCTTTTTTTTTGTTTTTTTGGTCGCAAGATTTTTGAGGGGCGCTTGTTTTAGCTGTCGCCCCCCCCCCTTCCCCCGCCCCGTCAGGCACGCTACGCCACTGCGGTTGTTGCCTATATTTTGAACAAAAAACAAGTTGTTATATAGCTATAAGTCGCAAAATGCGAATCTTTGATTTATAAAAAATTATCGACAATACATTTGCTGTATAGATTATTGTAGTACTAATACCGATAATGATTTACGAATAAAATTCGCTCCCGAGCGATCTGGCATTAATACTAAAAGAAATTACGATATATTCGATTTTAGTTAGTTTGTTTATTTAATCTATTAAAACGGTTGCTCTCCAAATTCGCGCTTATAATTCTTAAGCTAAATATAACATAACCCATCTTTTTAACTTCTATTTCTATGTAGTTCCCGTATTTGTTTTCAAATTTAGAACATAATTTTATAAACAAGCAGAAAATTATAACAAAATAAATTTGTTTTTATTTGTTTGCATTACACTCATTCTTTTCAGGCCCTACTCTATTACCATTAAAATATTGTGAGTCTTACCATTTACACCCTGTATATTAAGGGGATTTGTTCTAAACGTACTTTTGATTAGAGATCCCATAGTTTACATCCTATTTAGGACTTGGATTAACCAGGGGTAAATGTACAGTTGTTCCCGTAGAGAACTGCTCTACCAAGGATCAATTTCTAGGCGTTCGAGAACAGGCTAGATCAAAAAGAGTATTTGTTAAAACATAGCGCTAAACTTTAATTTAATTAGATTTTCTCACATTAGATTAGAGCACATAGTGTGTTTTAATTACGCTGATTGTATTTTCCATAACTGTAAATGGATATTGAATCTTTGAGGAAGAAGAAAAAATGGATGGTCAAAAAGCGAAGAAAGTGAATGCGGCCGTAATTTTAAAGTTTACTACCTAACATTTTTATCTGAGGGCACGGCAGTGTCCGGCCAAGTTCACGAAGTAAACTGCTGTACTATCTTTTTTTAAACATCTCAGTCCATATTTGAGCTATCTAAAACTCTACTTCGGAATGACCTACGAAACTCTCACTTTGCATTGGCATAGACCCTCATAGAGTTAACAACCCCTCCAAGTTTCACAAATTCCATAAAGTAGTAAAGTAGTTATTAAATTTCAAAAAACGTCGAAATTGCCACTCACTCACTTACTCACTCATGTATAGATCATCAAAATTCTATTGTACTTCCAGATATGCTACAAAGCTGAAATTTGGCAGACTGATACGAAATATGATAGGACTATAGAATAGTTATTTAAACAACAAGGTTTGAAAACGACTCTTTGCACACGATCGAGACAGTTTGGTGGACCGAGCCGAAGGCGAGGTCTACAAGTCCAGGAAGTGTTCAAAGAGGTTTTCAAACGAGTTTTTTACAATATTTTTTATACGACTGCTAATAAAGAAAGAATAATCAAACTTTAATTTAACTTGTTTTTATTTCCGATATTTTTACAACAAAACTTTAAAAATTCAACAATTTTTTGACGTATCTAATCAACAAAACGTACGAGCAGTGACGGTTGCTACGGAACTAAGCCAACTTATATTGATGGGTGACAACAACAAAAAACAAACCCGTATGCAGAAATGACATAGGCGTGCGCAAAATGCCATTTTCAGATCGTGTTCTCCGTGCGCAAAACCCCCTTTTACAAGACAGTCGTATAAAAAAAATTTTTAAAACCCCAAAGCTTTAATTTGCTTTCCTCCCCTATAAACGTAAAATTATGTGAAATTAACATTGCCCACTTCCAGAAACGCTAGTGAGCTGAGCTTTGGAAGGCCGATAGGAACTTTTATAAAACTATTTTAAAAAAATCAAAAACCCCAAAACTTTAATTAATTTACCTCCCCTATAAATGTAAAATTACGTAAAAGTAACATTGCCCACTTCCAGAAACGCTAGAGAGCTGAGATTTGGGAGCCTGATAGGCACTATGATGAAACTATAGAAAAAAATTTAAAAACACCCAAATTTTACTACTTTAAAACTTAAATAGTATCCAAATCATTTAAAAAAAGGAGTGAAATCATAACAAAAACATTTTATGTAAAAAAAAAGCCAAGTACGTATTCCGCAAAAAGAAATGAGATAAAAGTAAAGCCAAGTTCTCTAATACAAATTTCAAAATTAAAGGTTCTTGCTGGTTTGAAAATGTTTTTTTAAACTTGGCTATTACGGCTCCCAATGACTCTTAGACACGTGCTAAATTCAACATAAAGAAGTTTGGCGGTAATAACAAAGTTTAAAAAAACATTTCCAAACAAGTAAGAACCTTTCATTTTGAAATTTGTATTAGAGAACTTGACTTTTTTTACATGAAATGTTTTTTTAGAATTACTTGTTCAGGGTACATTTAAGTTAAAAATATACGTGATGCAACCCCAATAAAATCATATCTGGAGGATTAGAACCTTAGATTAACTTGGCGTAAATACTATCCTTAAATCCTTAAATCACGTTTTGTTCTCGTACAAAGCTCTACATTGTGCAAAATATAAAGGGGGTAACGATGTAAAATATTAAATATGTACCTATAACAACCGAGAACGCTAGTCTTAACACCCGTTAGTAATAGTTTAAATATTTAAGTAGATACCGCGCTTCCGTAGATGCACCGAAAAGAAAAGACGTTTATAAAATAACTGGGGGTGTGTTTGCGACAAAAACCTAACCTAGAACGACCAGGTATTAAATGCATTTTGAAACCCAAATAAAGCCCACAGTAGTCTTGTTCTCTTGTTAAGAGTTGTTAGGATATTAGCCCCATACTTACCTATTCAGCCTTATTGTGGAACCAGGTATGCAAAACCCAATGGAATACTACAAAGCTTTTAAAACCAAGTCCAGACAAATAGCTGAAACATTTTGTTTGTGCGCAACGTATGAATCAAGAGGGAAGGATATTAATATTGAGGATACCTCATGACCGATTAAAGAGCAGAATGATCATTTCGCGAGACAGATACAGGCACACAAAAATCCAATGGTAGTTTAGAAGTGTTTGTGTACCTACCTAAAGACAGACCACCATTGACCTACAGAAGGTCTGTTTTAACAGAATTATATCACAAATGCGACAGGTTTGATGTCCACATGGATGTACATTTTGTAGAACTTTTATGGATATTTGGGTTTGTCATTTTCTGGTATCTTTGTTTATTATATTTGCTAATATTAGTTTTATATTTCTCTGTAATTTTCTAGAGCTATTTTGTTGAATATTCTTTCTAGTAAAACCCAGTGTAAATAAATGGATCCATGATGGATCTGATACCTCCAAGTAAACTCCACGCACTCAACCTTGAAAAGAGTTTTGTAAATATCTCAGACACGGACGCTCCTACAGAGTTTTTTGTAATTACCAGAAATTATTAAGAAAACTGTATTCTACTATATTTTGAAAACCGCATATTGGATTTTTAATGGATTTTGACCCAAATGTTGAACGCTATCTTACCTAAAAAATCGGTTCAGCGGTTAAGGAGCTATCCCGTCACGGACAGACATACACACACACATTCACAGACAGATAGACGTTTTCGTCATAGTCTCTAGTCATTGCAGCGCGGGCTAAGAAGGTAAAAATTCATTTTTTTTTAAATTTAGAAGCTTAAAACTGGAATTACAACTTTTTGTTGATTTGATAGTATCGTTGGTGTGTTGCATCTTATTAAGAAAAACTTATTGTAAATGGCCAGGAACCTTTTCTGATTGTATTTTTACCTTCCCAGCCCGCGCAGCAATGGCTCGGTTCGGTTATTTTCGACAAAAAAATCTTTTTATTTAAGATAACGCCGAAAATGTGTTGTTTGGGTGTATTTTGACCTATCTTAGCAATATAGTTATGATGTCTGTCTATATATGTGTATATGTCTGTCTGTAGCACGAAAACTCCTAAACCGCTAAGCCGATTTGCATGATATTTTCAGGGAAAAAGTGTTCTGTACGGTAACGAGCTGGTTAGAATGAAAATTGAAAATATGCTTACTTTTCAACGGGGTATCGCAACAATGCCCTGTTTTCAAAATAAAGTAGAACACGTTTTTCTTAATAATTTGTGTTTTTACCAAGCATTTCGTAGAAGCTATCGTTTTTGAGATATTTACAAAATAAATGGATCCATGACGGATCTGATACCTCTCTAGCCCATTAGCACTGTTCAGTTTACACTTGGTAACGGTTAGAGATACTTACTAACCGAAACGACGTGTTTTTAAAATAAATAAAAACAATGGAAGTCCGAAATTTTATTTCTACACAATCATTGTCTACGAGTTTCAAACAAAGAACTATGTCATTAGTTTCAAAATTAATCCCACTATACGGTAAAACTATCTATATTTAGTTAATAATCCCACTAACGTAATAATAAAGAATTTAATTCCGTTTTTCGCCTCTCCTGAAGAAATCATATTTTTGCATTTGCGTCATTGTTTTGTCGGGACAACGATATAGCGTGGAGTGTGCTAATGGGCAAGAAAGTATACGCGAACCTCACACCCAAGCACTTAATATAAGTATTATAAAACGAAACAACGTCTTTTTCTCCTACTAATAGTATCCCATCGTACCCACTAAATTATGAATTCTTATCTCCTTGCTTATCCCTTAGGCAAATTTAGCCAACTTCTCCCAACGATACCACAATTTATATTACTCGCTATGGATTTAGCTAGACCCTCTAAAGTAAAATAAATGCAAGTTTTGAAAGTTGTGTTCGAGAGTTGTGGGGTTTATTGCTGTAACTAAGTTTGGTTTCGGAAATTTGGAGAAATTTGTTTTTGCTGGGGCTTTGCTACTTAATTAAAAAAGTTAATGATCATAGATAACGTTTTATTTGCAAACTCTAAAACATGCCTACTTAAATTAAACACTGTTATAATACAACTGCAAAGTTGTGAACTTGTAGGGGAAAGGGGGGCAATATAGCATACTTAATTTTATAGGCTTATTTACCCTAATAAATAATCACCATTGCGTTCTTCATTTGGAATTAAGTGGGCTAGATATGTTATATTTATGTTTTAATTTTCAGTTTAAGCGTTTTAGATCTCCATCATACTTTTATTTTTATTTTTGTAAAAAGTTGACTCTGTCCCATCTTGGGTAAAATGGCGTACCTATATATGTCAAAAGGGGTGGGCGCGGGTGGTTGTGTAATTTAGATTCAGTATTTTTCATTATTTTATTATTTTCAAGACAAGTTTTATTGATTAAAATACTAACCAAGATTAAAATACTTATTTAAAAAATGACTAGTTGTAATAAAAAATTCATTCATAATAATTACATTTAGTATTTACAAAATTTATAAAGAACTACAGCGACCTAGTCATCGCTGTTGACTCTTCAACAAGAATTTTGCGCCCATTGTTTTATATTGCAGAGACTTAAACTAGTCATGAGGATAAAACGTCTGACATTAAGATGTTGCGCAATTTACCTACAACTGCAGTATCCTATTTTACCCCCGTACCCCATCTCGCCTCCTTTTCCCTACTATTAAATATTTATTAAAATATTCTAAAATATAGCTTTTTTCATTTAAATGATTTCTTCGATCATGTATTTCTTCTATTTCTAATAATTCCCTCATACCAACCACAATCGTTCATGCCGCCGACTTTTCATTGATTTTTCTTTACCCATATTTATTCTGAGTGGCTTTCTAAATATCGAAATACATTTATCGAAAATCAAAATCTCGAAACATCTTGATATTGAAAATTCTTATATTGAAATATAAAATTTGTCAAATAAATAAAATAAAATAAGGAGTATATCGAAACTACATAATACCAAAATTGTAAATGTCAAAATTAAAACAAATCAAAAATATAAAAAAAAATTGAAGGGTCCAAGTTTTCACCTTCCCAATCCTACTCAACTCAAGACATTAAACTTCAACCACCTTCACCTAAAATTCCTTTAGAATTATTGTATATTGTTATTTACTTGTTTAATGTTTTGTCAAACTTGATTTCAGTTATCGTATAAATATAAAAATATGTCGATACATTTGCATACACAGGGCGAGAATGAAAATTACATTTATTACAAAGTTGTACTAGATGATAACTACATTATGAAATGGCATTTTAGTTTAAAATAAAAACTAATGTTGTACCCAAATAGCAAAACATTTAGTTAACTGCAATTTCAAGAGGATTTAATCGAGTTCTTAAGTCCATTTGGATACCTTCAAATGCTTAAATAGATCAAATGACTACTAAAGTGCAAGAAACTGAATAAATACCTACAGAAAATTATTGTAAATTCAGACACAGTCAATTATTGTTATACAAATTAGGAATTATTGGTATTTAATTTTCTGACAGTCCTGTACATCCACATCATCGCTTTACAAATGTTTACCTCCTTATAGTCCTAATTCTCAAGACACTAAAAGTTCTGATCTATGTGCGTCCAGATCCTTGTTTTATGGATTTTCATCTTCTCGTAGTCCTCAAGACACTGAATAAAAAAATGTTATTGCGAGTCTTGACACTAACCAAGACAATTATATAGTTTTACGGCATTCCTTAAGAACCCAAAGGGCACCCATTAAAAAGCTTGCTTTACGATAAATGTCCTTACACCTGACTGCTTCAATTTTTGATTAACTTTTTAATTATAGCCCGAATAATTGTTGTTTACTGCTTTGGTCGTAATGTATATTGTTATTTATTTCTTTGATGTTTTGTCATATTTGATTTAGGATTACATATAAATATAAAAATATATAACGAATGAAAGTAAGACTAAGCTTACCAACCAACCCAACTAAATAAAGCTAAGAGTCAATATAACCAAGCACCCTAATGAACCGATTAACCAACTTAACGATTCAACAAAACCAGCCAATCTAACAATCAATCAACCTAACCAACCATCTTAAAATCAACCAAACTAACCAATTAACCTAACCAATGAAACTAGCCAGTTAAATTAGATAAATGACTCAACTAACTTACTTAATCAACCAAACTAATCAACACAGCCAATCAACCTAACTAACCAACATTTCTAACCTACCAAACCCACCTAAGCGACCAACTAGCCCACTGACCTTAACAAAGATTTCAAATTAATAGTTTATATTTATATTATTTTAACTTGACTTTTTCGTTATTTTTTAGATATTCCACATTTTGATTATTTGAGATTTAGGTTTTTTGATATTTTGTAGTTTTATTATGTTAGTTTTCGTTATTTTACATTTTCGACATTTTTTTTCGATATTTTGTTTTCCGACATTTGATTTTATCGGTATTTTTTCCTTCGATTATTTAATTATCGATGGTAATTTATAGTTTCGACATTTAATTTTTTGAATTTTGTTGTTTTACTTATTCAACGTCTTTTATTCAACATTTTAAGATTCAATATTAAAATCTTTGACAATTTGATTTTTTAACATTTGATTCTCTGTTTTTTAGTTATTCGACATTTTGATCAGTCGAGATTTTTATTTTCAATATAAAGTATCAATAGTTAATAAATATCCATTAGATTTTAAACCCCTGTGGGTGACAAGCTGTCGAGCTACTCACGAAAAAATACGAAAAAATCGGAACCTTATTACCGGAATGATTACGAAAACATTCTTTTGTAAGTTTACAATTCGAAAGCACGTGCTGTTTTTCGGTTAGCTGTTTTATTTCAATTTTAACTAAATTATACATTCCACAGGCTTTGAATCGAAAGAGACACAATAAGCTGTTTAGTTCCTGAAATCACTCTGGTAACACTAATTCAAATCAAATTTGAGATCCAGGAAGCTATGAACCGGAAAATTCCAAATTAATCTGCAAACAGAAACACAGACGTAGGAATAATTGAATTTAAACAACTTCCTCCTTTAAAGCTATTTTAGCTCGTCTTATTCCACTTTATGGAAAAACTTATTTGTCTGAAACCTCCGCTTCGCTCTGTCAGAGATATAATACAAATTAAACAAAATGTGACACCAAATATTAAACCTTTAATTACTTAACTAGTTTATAAGAATATTTTGTTTTTTTACCAGGAACTTGTTTAAATAAGATGACTGGGCATAATAGAATAAGAGGTCTACTGCATTATTTGATAATGCAAATTCAAAATAAAAAAATTGAATCAACAAATATTTATTTGAATTAGGATTATAGCATTTACTTTTTAGTTAAATTAACATCTTCCTTTGCTTGCAACCTTCTTAGTTTAATGCGTAGTGACGTCTCCATGTATAAAGGGTAGTAATTTTGGGATCAAAGTCTAGCTAGGATGGAAAGTTTATCCCATATTAAGGATTCATAATGGGGCACAGGACTATCCTGGCTCTGGCAAAGCAAAGGTCTAGTTTAGTCTTAACCAGGCGTCATTTATATCGGGATAGAGAAACCCAACGAGTGAGATTTGAGAATAACAAAAAGGCTATGACTTTTTTGAATAAAGGCGACAAAAGTTTTAACGTCTTATTCAGGATGTCAGCCAGATTTATCTTAAAACTAATATAGCTATGACCTTAATAAATAAAAAATTATAACAATGTCGGCTCTCGCGTATCTTTATTGCATTTTAATTATTATGCAAATTACTTACTACAAGCGCATTTGCCAATTTTGGCAGTGCAGATATACCAAAAGCTCTTGCAGGTATATTGATAGCAATTTCTTCTACTTCCCCTGCATTGCATATAACAGTGGCGCACCCAGGAATATGTCTTGGTGGGGCCTGAGGCCTCTTGGGGGGGCCCAAAGCCTCATGATGTCCAATTTTAAGCTATTGTTTGTGTTTTTTCATGAAAAATGTGGAAAATGTGTCAAAAAATCTAAGGCTTTGGGGGGCCCGGCCCCGGGGCCCCCCCTGGGTGTGCTCATGCATATAAACAGGTAAATTTCATTCATTTTTTTGATTTGGTTGGCTATACACACTCACATTCATACATATATAAAACCCATGGTAGGCAATTTTCTTTTCTCATGGCTGATTTAATTTTGACTGATGCTCTTTGTCGAACACAGGGGTCTTTATCGTGCTAGCGCCATCTATGCTCTTAACACGGGATCGTCGGCTTAACGTGACTTCCGAACCACCGCCTTGTATACATCATCAACTTTGCCTACTTTGTTGATGCACAAACTTCGCCCAAGACAGGCCTTACTTCTACTTCCGGTAAAACTGTATTCACAAACGGAAAGTAGGTTCGAGTTTGTAGTGAAAGGTATGGGACTCGAACCTCACATCCTCTGATTGGCAAGCAAATGCACGCCCACTAAATTTACTTATATTGTAATGTATGCCTTCTTATTGTTTAAACTAGATCCTTCTTTAAGCAGGCTAAAACCAATGTCATCAAGAGGTATATCTGTAAAGTTTATAATTATTTTTCAATTTATTTGTAGTAATCTTTTCTTTGAGGTACCTCTATCGTTCTGTAAACTAATTTAATTTGAAACATCTGTGGTTTGAAAGACATTTTGTACCCCGAGCTAGAAATAAAACCTATTAACTTAGCTCAGCCTGCCTGGGGAGAGTTTTTAGTTTTTAAGTCCAAGTTATTATATGGCAGTCCCTACCAGTAAAATATAATTCATATGTTTTATCCTAAGAATTTTAAAACTTTTAATTTTGTTTACAGTTACAAAATTTTCCAGTTTCATTACTTTTTTGAACGATCTAGCAAATGTAAGAATTTTTATGTAGTAAACTAGACAGTTATTAATGAATGAAATGAACAAATTTTCTAAAGTTTTTTAATTTTCTTAAAATGATATGTGTGATATGTCATTGTAAATGTAAAATTTTGACAAGAAATGCATTTTGATATTTTAAACAAAATATCCCGTATTTTATTACATATTTAGATTCCTCATTCCTTTCTCATTTTAAAAATACAGGGTGACACGATCTTAACAAGCCAAACTTCACCAGCGTATTGTATGTTGAAAAATATGAAAAAAAGTCTATACAACATAGGTCGAAAAATGCTTCGTTAAGAAAATACAGTGTGTTAAAGTTTTCTTAAAAAAAACGAAAAAATTTTTTATCTAGAAAACTACTTGGGACAATAAAGCTAAATTTAATACAGAATAAAGGTTAATTTTACTGTATACTTTGCTTTAAAAAGCAACCATTTTGGTTTGCCACGGGCGTGCGCACGGGCGGTGACTGTCAGATTTTTGAAGAAAAAATGATACACTAATGGATTTTTTTTGCTTTCAAATTATTTTTGAAATCACAGTCTGATTTTAGTTAAAAAATGTCTCTTTGCTTTTTTTTCAACGATGCGTCGTTTTTAACTAAAAAATAAAAATTGTTTTATCTCTACATAAAGATTTTTCCAATAAAAGTAAAAAAAAACAGCTTTTTTTAAATAAAAAGTCAAAGATAGTCAATAAATTTTAAAAAAGGTGATAAGTAGTTAAATTACTATTACTTATCACCTTTTTTAAAATTTATTGACTATCTATGACTTTTTATTAACAAAACGCTGTTTTTTTTTTCTTTTGTTGGTAAAATCTTTATATATTAGATAAAATAATTTTTATTTTTTAGTTAAAAACGACGCATCGTAGAAATAAAAGTAAAGAGACGTTTTTTAACTGAAATTAGACTGTGATTTCAAAAATAATTTGAAAACCAAAAAAAATCGATTGGCGTATCATTTTTTCTTGAAAAATCTGAGTCACTGCACATGCGCACGCCCCTGGCAAACCAAAATTAATGCTTTATAAAAAAAAGTATACAGCCAAATTAGCCTTTATTCTGTACCAAATTTCGCTTTATTGTCCCAAGTAGTTTTCTAGATAATAATTTTTTCCGTTTTTTTTAAGAAAACTTTAAATCACTGTATTTTCCTAACGAAGCATTTTTCAACCCATGTTGTAGACTTTTTTTTCATATTTTTCGACGTACAATACGCTGGTGAAGTTTGGCTTGTTAAGATCGGGTCACCCTGTATAGTTACATTAGGCTTGGTATGTGAAAAAGATTTTCTGAGATTTACTGTTTCTTTACTAGGATAGTATAGAACTCAAACATAGGTTATTTGTTAATAACAAATACGTTAGGGCTACAACAAACCTCTATATCTATACATATGAGTATTAGCAAATATAAATGTCTTATATTTCAGAAAATGTTTATCATAGTATAGTGTTCCTTATAAATGTTCCAAAACCTAAGAAACAATCATCAGATATTAAACTTTTTTAGAGGCTTGTCAATCTAATATTGCAATTATTAAAAGCTGTAATTTATAAAAGTTCATCAGAACTAAAAGCCATGTTTAAATATGCAATTGCAGGCATTTACATTAAAAAAGTTAGTTTTTTTATGCTTATAACAATGAAAATTTTACTTTTACTTAACCTACTCAAATAAAATGGACCGTCGAAACGCGTTAAAATTTATAAAACACATAAAAATGGTGGCCTTATTAAATTTTTCTATATACAGTCGAACCTCTATAACTCGAACCTCTCTATAACTCGAACCTTTTAAGTCGTCCCTACACTTTTTATATGTTTTTAACCTTTTTAATTCGAATTTCTATAAGTGACTCAAACTCTCCATAATTCGACGTTTGACTTCGAGTTATAGAGGTTCGACTGTAATTTATTAATTATTATCATAGTATAAAATTCAAACAAAGTAAAAAATATATAGAAAATAAAATGAAAAAGAGGACCACCTATTTAAAAACAAACAAAAATAACCCTTTTTAAAAATTTTGAAATAAAAATGTCATCAAGACCCTGCCACAGAAGAGCCACACAGAAGCGACAAAGCGCCTTGCTTCCAAAATCGAGTGGTGGGGATGGACAACATATCACACTGAGAGAAAGTGCGTGCGAGGTGTTAAGTACACTAAAAAAAACAGCGTAAATCTGCTTATGTGGGAAAAAGTGTTTTACATTTTTATTTAAATGATGAACATGGGCAAATAATTAGATGTACTAATGTAAACTTTTGCACGCATATATAATGAAAATAATGTTCTTTTAACGTGCAAAATTCCCGTATGTAAGCAGCAAAATGTTTTTATTGAATTTGACAGATTAAATCATAGAGAATATTATTAAATGCAACAATAAAAGTTTTCGGAGAGGGCGGGGCTGTACTTAAGCATTTTTGTTGGAGACAAAATTGTTTCGAGCCAATAAAAACGCTCCATTTTGAAAAGTGCACCATGACCATTATATTGACGTTATTAAAACTCCGCGACGTCCACGAGTTGTTCTAGTCGTTAACGTCTGTAAAACGCATATTTTGGCAGTTTTAAGCTTTTGTTACCTTTGTGCTTTATTAGAGTGATAACGAAAGGATATCATTGTGCTTTTCGTGAGTATCAATCCAAATATCTATTAATATAAAAATTAATGTCCACGGTTGAGTTCGGGTAAGGTATAAATGACCAAAAAATTTCGATTTAGATTCTGATTTTCTAGAAATTGCTCCTGCTTGGTCTTAAAACTAACATGTTAAGAAAATGAGCCAAATCAATTAATATACAGGGTGGTTTAGTAGGTTGATTTGATAAAAAGTGTTAAGAGTAAAGTAGTAAGAGATATCAGAAAAGCTTATTAAGAAAAGTTGTTTATAATTAAAAGTTACAAAAGATTCTTATTTTTCACAGTTTTGCATCTAAACAACTCTTCTTAATAACATTTTCCGATATCTTTTAAAACAAGGGTATTTTACTCTTAACACTTTTTATCAAATCAGCCTACTAAACCACCCTGTAGATTAATTAATTTGATCCATTTTTTTAACATCTTAGTTTCAGACCAAACAGGCGCATTTTCCAGAAAATCAGAATCTAAATCGAACAATTTTTGTCATTTATACCTTACATCATCAAATCAGCATACTAAACCACCCTGTATATTAATTGATTTGGCTCATTTTTTAACATCTTAGTTTGAGACCAAGCAGGCGCAATTCCCAGAAAATCAGAATCTGAATCGAAATTTTCTTGGTCATTTATACCTTACCCGAACTCAATTTGTGGACATTAATTTTATTATATTAGTTTAAAAAGATGTAATTTTATATATAATAGGTATGTATTATTTAAAAAAATGCATTTTTTGTATTTATATATGCGTGTACATAAGAATTTGGGGACGCCCTGAACATATTCTAATATTAATGACTGAAATAAATTAGTCGTGAAAAATAATGCATTTTTTTCAATCAACATAATTTTATAAGAGTTATTGTGTATATTAGGACTTTTGGACACCCTGTATGTAATTATTTAAGTATCTAATATAATAAAGCATACAAACTGCTAGTATGACGTAATTATTATAGCTTTTTAACTTTTAACGTTTTTTTAAGCCAAATTTAATTTGTTTTTATGTATCAAAAATTTTAAAACCCTCTGTATATATTCTTAGATTAATATTATAATAAAGCATACATATGATATAACTCGTCGTTTCTTTTCAAATTAAATAATTTACGACTTTCTTGTCTTACGAGGTAAATACAATTTTTTTTTCCGTGTAAAGTTTCGTGCTTCTTCTCTCAGTGTAAAATGTTGGGTTAGTGTCAAGTGACGTCACGAATTCGATACCCATAAGAGCAATGCTTTATCTGTCATGTTGTCGCTTCTGGTGTAACTCTTCTGAGACCCTGCTCCCTGTGTTTTTAATTGGCTTTTCGTCCAGAATACAAGCGCTGATGTCCTATGGCTAACGTAATTTTATCAATTTAAGATTGATGTTGCATAGATATTCATCGGGGATCGTATTCGCTAACCGTTAATATGTCAAAGCATTGAATTTTGATTGAATTTCTGAATTCTGCCGGACCTGTAACTCACTTTGTGTGCATAGGTATGCTTACGGTAAATTAAGGCTGCTTTGTGACAGTTTCTAAGGTTTTTTTACAAGATATCTTTTCAGTTTTTAGTTTCAGTCGTTTAAGAATCACCAATCGATTCCATTCCCTTTTTGGCTAACTCTTATGTAAAGGTTAAATTGAAATATCATATACAAAACAAGTAAAATAAGAAGACTGTTGTCACTAAATAACTACAACCCTTGAGGTTACCTTGTGGCAGCTACTTTTATGCTTTAAAATAAAGCGAAAAGATTTTTAGAAAAAAGTGGCTCTCGGTGCAATGTTATTATAAAGATAAAATATTTACCGTAACCAAAAAACTTTTAAAAAATTGAAAGAAATGCTGCAAGAAAACAGTTTTTAAAGAACAATGGTGACCAACAATTTGTCAAATGGTATACAGGGTGTTCCAAGTTATGTGTCCCCCATTGCTAACTTTGTTATTATTAAAGACAGAAAAAAAGTTTAAATTGACAAACTAGTAGACATTTTGACGATCTTTAAGTTGCTTAAATTAAATAAATGTTTGTAGCAAGGGCATGAAGACTGTTGATGTACGAACATGCAAGGGCATCAACAAAAGTGTTCTTCACGCCAGTGGTTTAAACAAAAATTTTTTGTTGGAAGAGAAAATAAGTAACTAAACAAATTGTAATATTTTACTATATTAAAAAATTTAAAAAAATTATTTCAAATTACTTCTTTTTAAAATGTGTAAACATACTTTATCACCCGACGCGACTTTTAAATATGGTCTTTCGCAAGCATTGGAACTGGCAACAGTATAACCTTTGCATAAAATTCTAACCATCCCGTAGGCCTCCTTTCATCCTATATTTTTTATTATTATAATATTTGAAAATGCAATGCCACATGGTTTTCTGAAGGGTTGGTCAAAACTGCAATGGTGAAAAATTCTTAATATTCCTGAAAACAAATACAAAATACTAGGGGCATTTCTAGATTTGTCAAAAGCTTTTGACAGTTTAGATTACGAGATATGCTTAAATAAAATGGAGCTATATGGTGTTCGGGGTCCAGCATTGAGGTGGATATGCTTTTACCTATTCTGAAGGTATCAGACGGTCTTGGAAATCATTCAATCATTTTCTGAAAAATTAACATCAACCCAGGTGTACAGCAAGAAAGCGTTCTTGGGCCTTTCCTATTTATTGTCTACATCAATGATTCATCTCAAATTCTTAACAATGACTCATCAAGCTGTAGTAGTATTTTTGGACAAAGCTTGGGGCTCAAACCACCCCAAAATGGCGACATGCTAAATTTTTTTATTAAGAATATAGACTTTCCTGATATATGGAATTGCTGGGGGCAGAATTCCAAAATCAAAAGGATTCCGTAGACAAAAAAGAAACACTGCTCTAAAAGAGCAACTTTGTTTTTGACATTGTAAACGTAAATTTATTTATGGTATATTTAGTTGTTGTTTACTTTGTAGTTAATAACGATATGTATTCTTCGAGCTCCCAAACTTTAACGCCACGAAACTTTCATTTCATGTTAAACTAACTCAAACTTTTTGTTGTCATTTTATGAGCAGTTACGAATAAGAAGCAAACAAAACTTGCTTAAATAGATAGACTTGTAGATTTTTACATTGAATGACCCTTTTTTTATTTGAGTTTCTCTGGCGTTCCTAGGAATATGTCTTGGGGTGCCCGAGACACCCAATGCCGTATTTTATACTACTTGATTTTTTTATTCATTAAATATGTACAAAATATTAAAAATTTTCCTTCTGTGTGTCCCAATATGAATTTTAAAAATATTCAAAATTTCCTTCAAAACGATTTGTTACACAAATATTTAATTTTTTATTATAATTTTATCAGGATTTTTTTATAAAACTTTTATAAACCAATTTTTTAATAAGTAAAATAATTTTAAAAAAATTAAAATTACAAAAAAGTCCTACTAACTATACAGTGTGTCCACGTAAGTTGGCGGCATATGGGAAAGTCTTTTATTATTAGCTTTACGAAAAAAAGTTATTCTTCATAAAAAGTTCTGCATGGTCCGAAACCTAAAATGCAACCATCAGATGTTAAATTTTTTCAGTCATATTACGAGGTTTGTCAAAAAAATGTGATTTTTGTTCTAGAGTAAAGTACCTTTCTTTTTGACAATATCGAAAATTGTTATAAAGAAAAGATGTTTAGAATTAAAAATAGCTTTCAAATATTCAACATTGTTTATTTACATTAAAAAAATATTTTTATTTTTTATTTTTTTAAGTTTGCACATTAATGCATAATTAATCTAGGATGCAAATAATAATAATGTAAATAAACAATGTTGAATATTTGAAAGCTATTTTTAATTCTAAACATCTTTTCTTTATAACAATTTTCGATATTGTCAAAAAGAAAGGTAATTTACTCTAGAGCAAAAATCACATTTTTTGACAAACTTCGTAATATGACTGAAAAAATTTAACATCCGATGGTTGCATTTTAGGTTTTGGACCATGCAGAACTTTTTATGAAGAATAACTTTTTTTTGTAAAGCTAATAATAAAAAAGTTTCCCATATGCCGCCAACTTACGTGGACACACTGTATATAAAATAAGCAAAAATAAAAGAAGGGTCATTTTAAAGAAAAATATTAACTTTTTGTTAAATCGAAATCGAAAACTAAAAGTAACAGATAAAACTCGAATTGACAGTGCAAACAAGCAATTTACATCAAAAATAATTTTGAGCAATATAAAAATTACAGACCCTTATCCAAAAAGGAGCTCTTTCAAAAGTTAAGTTGACATTATCAAAATACGGTTTTTACCATAAGCCTTGTTTTTAAATTTGAGCCCGGTAAAGGGTGCTTGGTTTTCCTCTATCCCCCTAGAAGTACTCAAACCCCCTTAAAAGTGTCTAATTTAAATCAACCTGTACAAATTTGCAACAAGATTCAAGTTTTGATCATTTGCCAATCCTAACAAGCAAGCAGCTTATAGTTACTGCTGAACCTTCGTAAATACCCACGTTCGTTGTGATTATTAAAAATAAGGTTGCGGCGCGATAAGTCACTACTACATTGACTTAGAACAACGACAACTAAAATTGCAGTAAGACATGTGTGGACCAAAAACATCCTACTATATTGGGGCCCGTTTTTAAATTACGTAACGCAAAAATCATTCATTTCTCTTTAACTCATTAGAAGTAACATTGCCTTCTCTCTCAGTGTGTAACGTGAGTTTTAAGAACAATTCCTTACAGAACATAAAGTAAATTCATTTTTTTTGTTTTCGACATCCAAAAAACATACGTTTCAATCCCAATTAACAACAAGTTAAAAAAAATAAACCCCATCTTTTTTTATCTGGTTGGAACTAGGCACCTTATTAGTAGGCCCGGACTCGGCTATTGGGTGATTACCCAGTCGGATAATTCGAAAATGGTCCATTTTAAAAATTGACCAAAAGGAAAGACCAACAAAAGAAATATTATAGAACTGAAATGCAGAGCGAACCGCACCTCGTAACAAGACTATGGCTTAATACAGTAATGAGGAGAATAAAATATTTACTTATATATTTGGTGTTCTTAAAAGATTATTTTATTATGAAAATTTGTATAGAGCCTTAGTTTGTAAAATTAAATACATTATCTGTAATGAACCCATCGATTTTATTTTAATCTGTATGGGCACTGGACTGGTTACAATAAACTAAAAAGAAGAAAATATTATGTCCTATATTTATCTTATGGAGCTTATTATGCCATGTTTTGTGGATCTGTCGTATAGATAAAATCAAATATTTGTAGAGCTGTGTTGGTAAAGAAAAATATATTTTGTGTTTTAAGGATAACCCCAGACAAACATCACCAATATCAAATTCAATTTTTCCATCCTACAGTTTTTGCGTTAAGCAAATATTTTTCTTTAGGCACTCGATGGTAAATCAAACAAGGTAAAAATACTGATTTATTTTTATGTCACATATAATAATAAAAAAAGCTTTAAGAATAATAATAAAAGTATATAAGTAAAATGTAAACTATTACCTGTATTTACGATTGGGGCTTGAGTCTGAAAAAAAGAAAACATAAACGTTAAATAAGTTTGCTACAAGTTAGATAAAGTTAGTAAATAATTAAAAGAAATACCTATCGAAAACAATTTATTTTAAAAATAACCTGAAACTCGCATAAAAAATGTCCTAAACCATCCTGTACCGTCTGTAAACTATTTATAAAACATTTAGCAATATCGTCGTGTTTTTATTTAAATTTTATTAAACATAAAAACCTGGCAAAGCGTCTAACTTTAGAAGATGTATTAACACCCGCGTGCGTAAGTTTGTTTTCCTATAATCACATATGAAAACAGCGGAATTCGCATTATTATGCATACCGATGGCACCGAGAGGCGCACATTTACTGTCCCTTATGTACGCCACTGAACTAGGGTAATCGGCATCCGGTGCAAGATTAGAGCTTGGCGCTCCAGCCGTCTACAAAAATTGACTCAGAAGGTGCTGGGCACCGGTTGTACCCCTCTAGTTACGGCACTGCTCTCGAGCTCAGATAGTCAAATGGCGACGTATCTATTAAGGCCGCTTGACATGGTGCATGACACGCTTCAAATATTTGCAAGCAAAAAATTTCAGTCAAATTGTTGCCTGCAAAAAATCTTCTTTTCGTTTGACATTGTGCATGGCCATGCATTGATTCCCCAGAATCTAGGTAAAAATTCGCCAGTTTGCATGCAAGTACAGTTTGCATGCAAAAAAATGGCACCGGACCGATAAAAATGGATTGCCTGCAACAATCAGCTGGATTTGTACTGCGCATGCACCTGGGCAAAATTTCATACATTTGCCTGCAAATTTTATTGTCATGCACCATGTCAAGTGGCCTTTAGCTTGTTTCGGAGACTTTTGCAAATCGCCTACAACCAAATTGAACAATAATTCACAGAATTCTGTATATTTTTTTAAAAATTTTAAGTTTATAAGCTATCAAATTGCCGAACCACTTAATGCTACAAAGCGTTAAAAACATGAAATTTTTCCTGATGACCAATATCGTGGTATGAAATTTTGTGAAACAATATGATGGAAAGGACTAATCGTAAGGAAAATTCTTTAAGATGTTTTGTTTTCTGTGGCTAATCGGGTAAAAATAAGGGTTTTTTGTTTCTGTCGTATTTTTCAGTGGTTAGCTCGAAAACTTAACCTCACGGGAGTCCACGATCAAATAGACACCTAATAATTGTTGACAGTTAACTGTTTTGTCCCTATTGGACTCAGTGACCAAAGAGTGTTCTGAAGAGTCCCACAACACTTATTAGGTGTCCATTAGATCTTGGACCCCCGTGAGGTTAGGCTTTCGAGCTACACACGGAAAAATACGAGAGAAACAAAAAAACTATTATTTTTACCCGATTAGCCACGAAAACTTGTTTGTTTAAAAATATTGTTTAGTCAATAATTTGGAGGAATTCGAAATAAAATTACAGAAGCAGTTTAAACTATTACCCCTAACATGATCCTAAACGCAAGAGTTGGTTTTTATAATAGGCTCGGCTATTGTCTAGACTTTTTGAGCATTTAAGTACTTTAATATTTTTTGTTGAGATTGGGATTTTAAATTGGTTGCTGAGGTTGGTTGGTTGGTTGCTTCCCTTGCGTTTTGGGAAATTAGGTTAGAACTTCAAACATATTTCTTTTCCATATTTGTTATTTTTGATGTGTTGAAAGTGTCGACCTTCGTATTTTTAATATTTTGCAATGTCAGTTTTTTGATTTTTTGAAATTTTTTAATACGCCATATTAATTTTCGATATTTTAATTTTCGAAATTTTGATTGTTTAAGATTTTGATTTTCGAATGGTTGGCCTATTTTTTAGTTATTCGAGATTTTGATTACAATTAATTCAAATAAGATGTTTATCGATTAACATATTAAATTAAGGCGACCAACTGTCCCGGGACAGTCATACTATTTTAATTGAAGTTTACTTGAGGGCAAGTGAAATGTATACTATTTTTAGTAACTTTTAACACTATTTTAAAATAAAATTTACTCCCTTTTTACTATTTTAAATAACCAAAACACAATTTTGGGTTAAATTTACTTTATTTTAAGTGAAATTTACACTATTTTGACTGACACGTTTAACACCATTTTTAGTGAACATAATATAAACTAAATTGAGCTAAGTTTACTTAATTGTGAGTACATTTACACAATTTTTAGTAAAATTTACACTATTTTTGCTGATTTTAATTACTAAAAACACTAAACTGTTTTCACTTTAAACAATCCACATAATTTTAAGTAAATATACATATGTATTCACTTAATTCCATTTTTTGCTTTTGCAGAATAACCAGATGTGATTAAATGAAAATTCCAACAAATAAAACCAAATCGAATGGAAAATATCATGTTGTATGCCCCGGGAGGCTCGCTGGCGATTATACTCATTTTTCCATGAAAATACATGAATCCTTTATAAAATTACCATTTCAAAATGAATGTGCATGTTTTTACCCGAACACAAGTGGAGGTAATTCATAAAAAAATAATTAAAACGTTCCCGTTTTAGTGCAGATTTATTTAAATGATAACTAGTGGGATCAGTACAGGATGTCGCAAATTATGTTTTTGGTGGGCTTTAAAAGTGGAAATAATCCGGGGCCATAGCTCCAAAATTTGGCCTACGTGGGCTTTATGATGAAGATTTTACAACACTGGTTTTAATCGATTACTAATAATTCCACCAACGCTGCTTGACCTGTCAACAGACCCAAAATTGTGTTAGTCAAAAAGCAAGGTTAGGGTGTCAAAACAATTTTTCAATTGTGAACGGTTTAAGCTATAGTAATAAAACTTGGCAAGCACACGGCCTTCATGCACTACTTTTTTACTGTTACAAAAATATTATTTTTTGCCCCTAGCGGTGCAACGGGGCAAAATGTGTTTTTAAATGATGCCTTATATCTTCTAAAGTATTGCACCTGCAAAACTATGTCTTATCTAGTTGATAGGTCTTACAATTACTCACAGGTTTGCCAAATAAAAAAAAATCAAAGCTGTTAACGAGGTCCCCTGGTAGAGGCAAAAAATTTTGTTATTTTATCCCAGCAAATTTGCACCAAACGGTTGCGGTTGACCACTTTTTAATTTTATATAATTTACACTTTGCTGCCGGCTTCTAGGGACTGTAAGGGGTCAACATTTTATTTTGACCCCACCTTAAAATCATAAAATCTCATGCAAGACATTGTATTGGGTCGGTGACATATCACAAAATACAAACATTTTTATATATAGATAGGCCTACATAGTAATCATCATATCATCATAATCATCGTCAAGTGCCTTTACGATGAGTGTCCTTACTACATAGCGGTTATAAATTTTAGCTCAAACAATTTTATCAAATAAAATCGTTGCAAATTGAAAACAGCTAATTTTGTGGACATTTATATCGGATTTCGGGTATTGATCCATTACCTGTGACAAAAATATGTTTTTAGACTATCCCATTTATCTTTCACGTTACTGCATCTGCAGCACTGGGTCTCAATAAATTAGAGGACTACATACTATGTGCGGTGGGGTCAAAATAAGATATTGGCCCCTTACAGCCCCCAGGAACCGGGGGCAAAATATAAAGTACCTATATTATAAAAGTAAGAATCAGTCAACCGCAACCATTTGGTGCAAAATTGCTGACGGCCGGCGCAGAGTATCAATTAAGGTTTTTTTGATTGTAAATTACAAGAAATTTTGTCCCTACCTAGCCTCGTTAACAGTTTTGATTTTTTTTTATAGAGCGAACCTGTACCGATGAATTTTTAAGCAAAAATGAATTTTATTTTAACATATTCCTGAACCGAATATTTTAACATATTCCTGAATTTTTTTTTCGTGGCTTGAAATTTTTTTTTAATTTTCTTCAAACAAAAAAGTTGATGACGAAACATTTTTTTCTATTTCCCTCTCAAAAATAGGAGTTCTGTTGGGTCCTGTCATGTCTTAACATCAATCAAAAAAATAAACATTTGCATCTGCAGTTTTTATATGAGCGCAAAAGATTGTAACGTCATAATAAATTCCTCTAAATTTTGGTGTTTACGGTAAAAAGGAACCTCTTATTTGGATTCACCAGACCAAAAAACTTATAGATAGGCAAAAGCGTATGCAGCCCAAAACAAAACAGGTGCAGATTTCTGAATTGCATGGCTTTTTTTAACTATAGTGGGGGCAAATTCATAATCTATTTGAATTTCATTTTCTGATTTTAAGTTGGCGGCGCCCAGTTTTCCTATTTGGTGTGGATAGATAGGTCGGGTCAAATATACAAACAACTTTTAGCTCACACATATACTATACTATAGTAGTGTGAGCTATGGTGATCCTAATTTTTTCGAGAAAAAAAAAGTTGCTCCGATTTCAAATTTTTTTATATATCTTTGCGTTTCAGATGATTTTGAAACTTTTTTGTTGCGCCGTCTGTCTGTATGTCTGTCTGTCTGTCTGTGTGTCTGTATGTCTGTCTGTAACGACCAACGCTCATAACTCAAAAACCGCTTGGCCGATTTTAATGAAATTTGGTACCTAGGCTGGGTCTTGGGTTGAGATGGTCCCATTTTAAAATGAACAAAATCCACCGAACACAAACCAAATAAAAGGGTGGGGGTAGATTTCAAAAATTAGAGTTTATGTGAAAATATGGCGTGTGTGATATTAAACGAAATGTAATTGAGTCTGCAGTTAAACAAAATACATTTTAATTTATTTAAAAAAAAGGGTGGGGGTATATTTTAAAAATTAGTGTTTAAGTAAAAATATGGCGTGTGTGATATCAAACGAAAGGTAATTGAGTCCGGAGTTTAACAAAATACATTTTAGTTTTTGTTTTTTTAAGGGTGGAGATGGATTTCAAAAATTTGAGTTTAAGTCAAAACATGGCTTGTGTGGTATCAAACAAAAGGTAATTTAGTGTGGAGTTGAATAAAATATATTTCAGTTTTTAGTTATATTAGCTCACACGTACACTATAACTATAGTACCTAGTGTGAGCTTAGGGGCCCATATATTGGCAGAGTATTTTATTTTGTGTGACAATGGTGTAACTCTTCATCAGTTTTTTAAATTCTTTTTATTTAAAACATTTTTCATCCTATAATAATAAGAGACTCATAATAATAATATATATTTTCTTATTTCTGAATTTAATGAAGTGTTCATACATAAACTTTTAGCTCACACATATACTATACTATAGTAGTGTGAGCTATGGTGATCCTAATTTTTTCGAGAAAAAAAAAGTTGCTCCGATTTCAAAAATTTTTATATATCTTTGCGTTTCAGATGATTTTGAAACTTTTTTGTTGCGCCGTCTGTCTGTCTGTCTGTCTGTCTGTCTGTCTGTCTGTCTGTATGTCTGTCTGTCTGTCTGTGTGTCTGTATGTCTATCTGTAACGACCAACGCGCATAACTCAAAAACCGCTTGGCCGATTTTAATGAAATTTGGTACCTAGGCTGGGTCTTGGGTCGAGATGGTCCCATTTAAAAATGAACAAAATCCACCAAACACAAACCAAATAAAAGGGTGGGGGTAGATTTCAAAAATTAGAGTTTATGTGAAAATATGGCGTGTGTGATATTAAACGAAAGGTAATTGAGTGCAGTTAAACAAAATACATTTTAATTTATTTAAAAAAAAAAGGGTGGGGGTATATTTTAAAAATTAGAGTTTAAGTGAAAATATGGCGTGTGTGATATCAAACGAAAGGTAATTGAGTCCGGACTTTAACAAAATACATTTTAGTTTTTGTTTTTTTTGTAAGGGTGGGGGTAGATTTCAAAAATTTATGTTTAAGTAAAAACATGGCTTGTGTGGTATCAAACAAAAGGTAATTTAGTCTGGAGTTGAATAAAATATATTTCAGTTTTTAGTTATATTAGCTCACACGTACACTATAACTATAGTACCTAGTGTGAGCTTAGGGGCCCATATATTGGCAGAGTATTTTTTTGTGTGCAAACTGGAACTATTCAAGTAACCTAACCTGTTACTTTTTTACATGGAACCTTCTAGTTCTATAAACTTAAGACATGCACTTAATATAATTCTAAAATGTTTGCTTGCGCTTGAAGTTTTAAAATTTTTTAGGTGTTTTTTATATTAATTTTTTTTCTGCTGCGTCTGGATGGAATTTAATTGAAATTTATTTTCTTATAAATACAGTTTTTTATAAAAATTTCGGACTAAGGTACTAATAATTTTTAAAAGCTTTCAAAACCTATGCATTTGTTTTTTCCAAATATTAGTTTTTTGAAAAGCACTTAATTTTTTCAAAACCTAAATGTTTATTATATGTATTATAATTCTTGCCTTTATGATGATGTGTTTTAAGCTATTTTATCCCCTTCCTCCATGCAAAAGCTTTATGTTATCTGTTTTTTTTACCCAACTACAGAACGGCGAAAGGAAGGGTACTGTTTTTCGCTTGGGATATGTATATATGTATGTAAATATGTATGTTTGTGTCGCGCGAGGGGCTAAATGGCTGAACGGATTTTGACGAAAACGGTGTAGTTGAATTTATTGAATATTTTTTTTTAAACAGGATTCAATATGGCAGTCGTCAGGTGCCTTTGATAACCCATTGCAAATTTCCTTAATTTCAATTTGCTTTAATTACTAGGTAGTCCTCCATGCTCCGACCCATCTCTCATCCTGTCATTCCCCTCCCCCCCCCCCACTCTCTTAAAATACCATATTCGCATAATTTTATCAAATATAGGGCGATTTCCAAAATTATTTCTGCACACGCTTTAAGACTTTTTTCCAAGATCATTTTACTAGTTTCCCCCCCCCCTCCTCACTCCTCACAACTCTCCTTATTAGTAATAGTTGTAGCTATAACTTTCACAAAGGATTTTAAAAATTATTTCTGCACTCGCTTTAAGATTTTAGCTCACACTACTACTATAAGTAGTGTGAGCTATGGTGATCCTAATTTTTTCGAGAAAAAAAAAGTTGCTCCGATTTCAAAATTTTTTATATATCTTTGCGTTTCAGATGATTTTGAAACTTTTTTGTTTTGCTGTCTGTCTGTATGTCTGTCTGTAACGACCAACCCGCATAACTCAAAAACCGCTTGTCCGATTTTAATGAAATTTGGTACCTAAGTTGGGTCTTGGGCCGTGATGGTCCCATTTAAAAATGAACAAAATCCACCAAACGCAAGCCAAATAAAAGGGTGGGGGTAGATTCCAAAAATTAGAGTTTATGTGAAAATATGGCGTGTGTGATATCAAACGAAAGGTAATTAAGTCTGGAGTTAAAAAAAATGAATTTTAGTTTATTTTTAAAAAAAGGGTGTGGGTAGATGTCAAAAATTAGAGTTTAAGTGAAAATATGGCGTGTGTGATATCAAACGAAAGGTAATTGAGTCTGGAGTTAAACAAAATACATTTTAGTTTTTTTCAAAAGGGTGGGGGGTAGATTAAAAAAATTTGAGTTTAAGTCAAAACATGGCTTGTGTGGTATCAAACGAAAGGTAATTGAGTCTGGAGTTGAATAAAATATATTTCAGTTTTTGATTATATTAGCTCACACTATAACTATAGTACCTAGTGTGAGCTTAGGTGCCCATAGATTGGCAGAGTATTTTTCAACATTTCACTGGTTTCCTCCTTTCTCTCTCCTGCTCCATCATCACTTAATCAAAGGTAACACTGTTCGCATCCGTAAGAAATCTACACGTACTATTTGGGTAACGTTAAATACTCGTAAATGGTAAATAGTGCTTTTTATAAGGCTGAATAAGAATTAAACCTAAAACTAGTCGCAGTTGGGTACAAAATTACCCAATAACTTGATTCATGAAAATACAAAACTGTATAATTTCGTAAGTGCGCTTTGGGCATCAAACCTAAAATTGAAATATGTCGTACATTATAGCTATACCTATCAATTTTATACCCAACTGCGACTAGTAGTTATAAGTAGATTTAGCAGTTGGGTGTTTTTTTTATTATTATTTTTTAATTTAATATAGCATCTCCACGAGTACTACATCACGAAATTCGAGCGGGGACCAATAGAGATGCTGAAATCAAGTGAAGTCTCATGAGCAATTTGAGTTTAATCCGATTTTAAGAAAGTACTCTTTCTCACTCGTTCAAGAATTTATACACTGTTTAAGAATATTACGCCACCTGTTAGCCTAGGATTAGTTTTTCTTCGCTGAAATTAGGACATAGCTTTAAATGTGTTACGAAACTTTATTGAAACCGCACTTAATCAAGTCAGGTTAGGTTACGTGGCGTCAGCGATATTGAACAAAGTTTGCGGCGGCATTTGCTAAAATCCTTGCTCAGTCCTTCATTAAGGTTTCATTCAAACGGACCGCAGGTTCCGCCGTTCTAATGGCCGAGACTCAAAATGCTTTTATTTGGCAAAACCACGTTCCTTTTTAAAATAATGTGTAACTTCGAGGAAGATAGAGAACTGATTCCCTTTTCGACACTCAAATACATATGTATCAAAAGAATTTAAACGGTAAAAACCGTATCTTAATACATCAAGTCGTTTTCGAACTACAAAGTGTTTCTTAAAAGTTTACATTTTGTGAACGGCTCAATCACAAAAAAACAAATTTTTAAACCAAACGCTAGTAGACCGCTTAGAAATAGACAAATTAATTTTTCAGGTTTAAAATGAGTGCGCCACAAGTCCTCCCCTGACCCCCCGTTCGATGCATGCTTAGCTGGATTGTGTGGAGGCCAGGATTGCCTAAGGTCGGTGTAAACCCTATTAATAATACTAATAACTATAGCTTTTCTTTTTCTAAACAGGCTTTCCTATGGACAGTAAGACGTTTATATTGTATCTTAAACGCCCAAGATTTTGAACTGACGACATCATGGTGCTTAGAAATAGACATACATAAGGTATACAAGTTAATGAGACATAAACGTAAGTTTTATAAAGAATCTACCTAACAAATTAAATTTAATATCTCACTCTAGTTTTGAGATAAGATGAAATTTTTATAAAAAAAAAAAACGTTTTGACCCTTTTTTCTTTAAATGCAAACTTTTAGAAAATATCTCCTGTCTTGCTTGAAAACAACTGGATGTAGTTAGGATGTAATTAATTACTCGAGATTATTTTTCACAAAAAAACACATTTTGGAGAATAACAGACATTCTTAAAGTTTATTTAATGAAATGTTGCCAATTAAAATAGAGCCTTCGAGTAAAACTTCCAAGCACCTTGTCTCTGTATCCTATAATATTATAATACTAAAGTTTCTGGTTTAGGCCACTCTACTTAACCGTTCATTTACATAATAAATTACCCAAGTACGTCATCAAACATGTTTTAACAAAATTATTTCATGGCATGCCTTTTGCCTTGTTACAAAATAATAATTTGTATTTAGGATTATAACAGTCAAGTAAAGTAAAGTAAGTGCAAAAATCGGGTAAATGTAGAAATTTAAAAGTTCCTTCTAGAAAATATAGAATAATTTTTAAGAGTAGTACTGATTTAAGTGTCCAGGTCTGGGACACTCATAAAATCAAACATGGATAAGGTAATAAAAGCCCAAAGATCAATAAGAAATAAAACAAAAGTAAGGGATGTCAGAGGAGAAGTAGCAATATTAAAATGGAAATTTGCCAGTCATAATATCAGACAGAAAGACGATCGAGGGAAAAAATGTATTGTAAACTGGAGACCTTGGCAAAATAAACGAAGACCCCAAATTGAGATGGGCAGACGATTTGAAGAAACACGCGGAAACTAGATGGATGAACACGGCGACAGACAGATAAGAGTGGAAGATATTGTCCAACGATGAATTGAAGAAGGCTAAATAGATAGAATAGATAGACTGATTTTAAATAAAAAGTGCATATAAAAAACAAATCTATTATAAGCTTGTTTAGCCTGTTGGAAAAAAAAAATTGCGAATTTATGTATACCAATATGTATTATTTTTGGCGGACTTACAAGCTAAAAACGCGATAAGTGACACAAACTCTAAAGTTCTAAATCAAACTGTAGGTAGAGTGATTTTAAAACGTGACTAAAATCTAAAATACAATCAATGTGGCAAGAAAAGTGGGATAATTCTACATCCAAATTACGCGAAATAAAAAAATTCGTAAACAAGTGGTCATTTTTACCAAAATCTCGCCGAGTTCAAATAATAACCACTAGGTTAAGAATAGGTCACATTAAATTAACTCACGAACATATTTTTAAAAAAAACCAATGCACCTATATGCGCCCAGTGTTGTGTAATAATCACAGTGAGACATATTAATTGACTGCCCAAACTACAACAACCAGAGACACAAACACAAATTGAAAAACAATTTAATGGAACTACTAAACAATAGTGAACAGACCACCATTATTTATTTATTTATTATTATTTATTTATAATAAAAGAAAAAAAAAAGTCCGATTGCACTTTTTTATATTATATCTAAATGTAACGTAGTAGAGTTTTTAAGAAATTTTGCTAAAACGTTTGTTATCTTTAAATAAATTTTGAAAAGTGTTTCGATGTTTATAAAAAAGCTCCTAAAAAATTATTTAAATTTCATATTAAAAAAAAAGATTTTTTCTCTCTTAAAACTTTTAACTTAATTACTTTCCCCTGTCCTGAACCAATAAGGCAGTGGCGGATCCAGGGGTGGGGGGGGGGTACGGGGGGCACCTGCACCTGCACCGAACCGAACCGAACCGAACCGAACCGAACCGAACCGAACCCTCCCCCGAGAATTTTTTGAATATACAAAAAAAGAGTAAAAAGTAATGTTTTTGCTAATAAAAATTCAAAATTTTTGCCTGCGGCGCATGAAAGTTTCTTTTGTTTTTATCATCGAAATTACAACCACTGACTAATTCAATAAAATATATACCGTTTTTTACCAACAGAGAATGTCACCTAAAGTGCCCCCCCCCCCCCCGAGAAGCACCTCTGGATCCGCCCTTGCAATAAGGTCGCTATTTTAAGCAACAAATTAAATAGAATATATTTTTCTGGATACAATGCCTAAATCACAAAATCACTTGTTCTTATAATTTTAAAATCTTTCTAAAATTATCCAAATTTTGCTTTAGTTTTACAATCTCGCAAATCTTAAAATAAAATGGTTTGAAAAGTTTTTGGTTTATTCGACTTTAACATTGATTTTAAGAAAATACATTTTTTTATCTTAGTAACACCCTGTATTCAATAACTTACTCAATTCAGGGGCAGTTCTAGGGATTTCATTTGGGGGGGGGGCGAAATTTTTCGCGTTTTGGACGAAGGACGAAGCAAAAAGTTTTAGGTCTGAAATAAAAATTGACAGTCATAGAAAATTTTTGGAATACTAAGTAATTTTTATCAAAAAAAATTCAAAAAGTTATGTTGCGGATAAATTTTGTTAAAAATTGCGGCTAATCCAGTGGAATTTTCTCCCTCAAACTAAAAAAAATTGATGTAAGGAAGGGAAGGGGGGGTGCTCGGGCCCCTTTAGTCCCCCTGTATCCGCCTCTGGCGACCAGGGAGAATGGTACAATTTGCCGCCGCCTACTCACCGCGGCTAATTTGCCCCTGGACAACTCGTGCCGGCTCCGACCCGATCCGCGCCGGGCAACTCGCTGTCGACCCAATTTGCCGCTGGGCCAACTCGCCGCCGTAGTTTCAGTTTGCAATTTTGACAGCTGTTTAGAGTTTCGGTAATAATGCAATTTAATATTTTTCATCACAAAAAAATTCAAAATGGCGGATTTTCTTATTTATGAATCGATATTGATGTATTAAATTTGAAAGTTTGGGGTAGTTAAGGTGCTTATTTTGATATTTAAATTAAACTTGAAAATAATTAAAATGGAGAGTTAAAAATGGCGGATTTTTCCATTTATGAGTCAGCCTTCTAAGCCGTGTAAAGCTGCTGAATTTAATATTTAAATTAAATTTGCAAAATTAAAAAGCGGAAATTTCCATTTATATGAGCCGATTTTGAAACTTTAGGAAGACTATTATAATTTTATGATTTGATAGATATCGGTTTATAAATGGAAATGTCCACCATTTTGGATCCGTCAATTTTTCAAAAATTGTATTACGTAGCCATATTATTTTAAATTTGAAACAAATCGGTTTATTAATAAAAAACTCCGCCAGTTTGGATTCACCATATTGAATTTTTTGTGTTAATTTACATTCGGAATTCTATAAACCTCTCAAACCTAAAATCTATAGCTCATCAAAAAGTAGTTGAAAAAGCTCTCTCGCAAACAAAAACTACGGCGGCGCGTAACGGCAAGTTGCCTCGGCGTCGGCGGCTAGTTGGGTCGGCTGCAAGTTAGTCCGGCGGCGACTGAGGCCGGCAGCTAGTTGGCCCATCGGCTAATCGGAAAAGGCGAGCCTGTGGCGGCGGATTGTCCTTGAGCCTGACCAGAAGGTGTATTCTCTGTGTCAAACCTAAATCCTTCCCCCGTAGATCCGCTCCTGCTCAATTTCAATTCACGGAGATACTGGAGAATAAGAAAATAAGCTAACCGTCGGAAAATAAGGGGAAAATCTGGATCAACGCGATAAGCACAGTTACCAGAATAGGGATATGTTTGGATTGGATTAACTCAAATCCAATTATGGAGTTTCCGATATTAACGGTTGGCTAAATATTACTTTGGAAAGCAATAAACTTTTAAAGTATTCTGTTCCGTATTTCCTACTTCTTAGGTCCGTCCGGAAAGTAGCAAAAGACACCCAAACGAGGATTTATGAACTATTTTAGTCTGAGGAGTAACTTCAAAATAAAAATTGGAAAAACAGAGTGGTAACCAAAGATTTTAGTTAGAAAGCTATAAGTTTTTAGCAAGCTTCATTTTTAGCTTCCTTGCTTATACATATTACATTTCCTTCAAATCCTGCAAAAGCTTTTTCAACTACCTTCTTTCCGATGAGCTAGAGACTTAAAATTTGGTAAGTCTAAAGTGCTGCGATAACAATATAATTAGATAATTAGTTTATTACAAAGAATTAAAAATTGCTCATTCAAAATGGCTCAAATTTCTGCTGAAACATGAAGCTTAGTGGTTTTTTTAAGGCGGCAGAGTAGTGCCGTACTATGGTCGTCGGCTTCACATGCAGAAGGTACCAGATTCGCGTCTCGAACAACGATGCAAAAACAAGAACAAAATACTTATCGCCCTGCCGCCCACTTTTTTTTTCAAAATTCAACAATCGTCATCGAATGGACGTGGGATGCACACAAAATATAAGTTGTCCTTGAACATCGAGAATTTATCCAAGTGTTCTACAGGAGTCGACACGCAGCCAGCCGAGGGACCAGGATTAATAACCCAGGAGCGTACTCTGGTCGGTACCAGGATGGCGCTAGCGCTCCTAAAATCAACTTACGACGACCACGACTGTTGCGCTGAAAAGGAAAGATAACAAGTCTATCGTCTATAACAAAGTTCTTCTGGGACGATAGCGATGTTAGATAGATGCAACTCTAACATGTAGCAGGACCACCTTTTCTTTTCTTGGTACGCAGTACATAGATCTCTGTTTTCAAAAAAGAGGTGCCAGGCAAAATTAAGTCCTCTTAGAGAAAGAAAACTTGCATCCTAAAGGGCACGTGAATCAGTTTGTTATATGGTGTATGCACAAATCAGGGTTTGCAAAATTGAATCGCTAGACCAAAAATGGTCGCCTCCACTACTAATACTACTCACTAACTAGTCGTTTTTAAGGTCACTTAATAATTATAGGAATTAATAGCCGAACCTACGTTGAACATACTAAAATAGCAACGTAGTTCGCCTGAAAACCTGTAAAATTTATCATCAAAAAAAAATAACAACTTGTCTAGAAAATTGTAATGTGACCAACTCAGGTTTGTGTCCTAATTATTTTCTGTTTTTACAGCGTGAGAAGAAATAAACAGTTTAAGTCAAAAGTTTAGTTACAATTTTTTGTTTCGAGAATTTTTAAATATCGTTAAATACTAAGATGTGATGTGATGATAAAAAATTCTCTATGGTGTAATATTTTTTTGCTTTACGGGGGTTGTCACAAATATCGGTGACACTTAAATTTTTAATGGATAACTTTAAAACCATGGATCAGCAAACAAATGATCCGTGATAAAACTGTTACGAATATCATATCGCCCCTTCATTTCGGGTAGGAACTGAAGCCTACGGTATAAACTTAATATTCCTAGGTTAAGTTTATGCTTGGAAACTAAATATTCAATATTGCAATTTGTTTTATATTAATTACGTTTCCAATTTGTTTCGCTAAATATAACTTAGATTTTGCTTAACAGGACGGTTAAAGGTTTACTCTTGTGCAAAAATAAAGAAAAGCAGAAGCTAAAATCTGCTATGAGAAGCACGTAAAGGCCACCCACTCTATGAAGGAATTTGGTATTAAAACATTTTTGAAGTGTAAACTTCTTTAGGCGCGTTTAGCAGTTTTTGTGGGTAGTGAATTGAACTGAGCCGTCAGGTTCGGCTATGTAAAGCTCGTGAAATCGGCTCGAGTCGACTAACTGTGAAAAACATTCAGCGCGCGATATGATGATGCAGATGAAGGCCAGTACACAGAAGAGTTCGGTTCGGTCCGCTTTGCAGACTATTTTATGGGCCAGTATTATTAATTTTTCGCCTTGTTGAAGTTTACACTTCTGCCGTGTGATCTTAAGCACATACAATAATTTTTTTTTATTATGGTAAAACTTTACGAGGCGCAAAAGTATCTATAATATATTGGGGTTTAAGTGTTTTTGAACTTCGCTTTGATCCGAATGAGAATACGAAGGATTTTTCTTAAGCTTCGTACAGAACTGAACATTAAACATTGAACCGCGCGCCGAACAAGTCACTAGTGTGGACAGCGCCACGAGTGCTTTTCCAAAGAGTTCCGGGAATCCCAGGCAATCGATGAATGGTTTGCGGTGTTGCCATCACTTGCCTTGGGCGTATAGCATCAAGTCTAGGGGGGGCGGAGCCAATGTAAAAAAGTTAAAAACAAAACAGGCATTTATTGAAATAAACAAAAAAACCAAACCAAAGCGAAAAAACGAACATTATTAAGTAAGCATAAATCATTTGTAGAAAAACTGAAAAAAAGGCGTCGCGAAGGAATTTTAAAAAAAAATACATTTCGGTGCAGAAAAAAGTTTGGAAAAATTAAATATTTAAAGAAATAAATGGTGGCAAAAATTTTCTAGAAAATTACAATTGTAGAATGAAAAAAATTAAAATCGAAATTTCGGAAAAAATTCCGTTGCAGAAAATAAATTGTAGTTCAAAAACAAATGTAAATAATAAATTATTCAAGAATTAAATATAGAAAAGAATTTTCAGGAAAAATGACAATGTTAAAAGTAATTCAAACACTAAATGACGTATTTTGTACGTAATTGCACAAAATGCAAAAGTTTAGATTGTTTTCACAAGTGTAAACGGCGACGCCGCAGTTGAAAATTTTCCTGGACTTGTCGGTGCGCCTATGATAATTTATGGTAATTTCGTTTGGGAGCTAGGCAGTACATAAGAGGGGGCCTGGGGGGCCCGAAGCTAAGAATTTTTTAGATATTTTCAACATATTTCATGAATACAAATATAAAATACGGCCTCATGGGGTCTCGCGCGCGCGCTAAAACCAAGCGCGGATTTGAAGGGGGGTAATTACCCCCCCCCCCCCTAGATTTTGACCCACGTTCACGCTTGACTGGAACTAGGTAGTTTTATGTTTGGGGGAGAGCTACGCCGCCCACCCTCTAATTGCGAATCTAGATCTAGATTTGCACTTTTTTTCCATTTCCTCAGCCTGAGCAGGTAGAGTCGTTCTCGACTCCTATACGTGTGAAGCTTCTGAAAATGAGCAAACCTTTAAAGACAGAAAGTATTATGTTCACTATACTACTCCGAAAAAATAATTGAGTGGCAAGCTCGTGTCTCTGGGAACTGTAGAGATCGGTGCAGGTTTTCTTAGTATCGAAAAGTTTGATTTTTAATACTTACTTTCTTTAGTACCTTTACACATTCTATGATAGACTAAAAATTTGCATTTTTTATTTTGCTGGTTTCTCTCTTTGGCATTTTAATGATGGTCGTTCCTTCGCTTTTTCCGAATGAAAGGAAAAATACAAAGTCTCTATGTGTGGGAAACCGGATAGCTTAACTGCTAACGCAAAGCCTTTTTAAAAAAAGGAAATAACGAGAATGGTTTTGTAAAATATAATGGTGTAGAAAAGTAAAAGGTTTACTTTAAAAGAATGTGAAGTGTAGCATGATTTGAGCGGATACGTATGTAACAATTTTAGAAAAGGCAAAATTTTATTAGTATTGTAGTTTTTAGAAACTTGTGATTTGTATCTGGTTAACTCCAGAGACCTTTAAACATAATACGACACGTTTTTGAAATTACGCATGTGCCACAGACTCTCGTTTAAATTTCGAAGTACAGCATGGTCTTGGGATAACAACGCACACGCCGCCAACCGCGGCGGTTAACGGTGTCGTGTTGCTGCGCTATAGTAGCACTTATTGAAATCCGCACGGTTTTCGTGTCTCCGTGTCCATCCCCGCTCGTTTGCGCGGTTATGCAGATACCAGTGCGTAAAGTGCTGTACCATCTTTTCTTGAGACATTTAAGCCCATATTTGACCTATCTTAAACTCTACTTTGGAATGAGCTTCGAAACTCAAACTTTTGGCAGTCGTAGATCTTCATAGTGTTAACAACCCCTCCAAGTTTCACGGACTTCCACAAAGTAGTAAAGTAGTTACGAAATTACAAAAAACGTCAAATATGCCACTCACTCCCTTATGTATACCATCAAAATTCTGCTGTACTTCCAGCCATTCTAAAAAGCTAAAATTTGGCAGCCTGATTGAAATTATGACCAAACCCTTGGAAAAAATCAAAAAACCTCAAAATTCTAATTTACTCCCCTCCCCAATACATGTAAAGTTATTTAAAAGTAACATTGCCCACTTCCAAAAGCCCTTTTAGCTTTGGCAGACTGATAGGACATATGATGAAACTATAGGAAAAAATTTTATATCCTCAAAATTTTAATTAGCTTGCCTCTTCTATAAATGTAAAGTTATGTGAAAGTAACATTGCCCACTTCCAGAAACGCTAGAGAGCTGAGCGTTGGAAGGCCGATAGGAACTATTATAAAACTATAGAAAAAAATTTTAAAAACCCAAAAATTTTAATTAACTTACCTTTCCTAGAATAAAAGTAAATTTACGTAAAAGTAACATTGCCCACTTCCAGAAACGTTAGAGAGCTGAGCTTTGGAAGACCAATAGGAACTATGATAAAACTATTGTATATAGGAAAAAATTTGAAAACACTAAAATTTTAATTTACTGCCCTCCATAACTGTAAAGTTATATAAAAGTAACATTGTTCACTTCCACGAACGCTAGAGAGCCGAGTTTCAAAAGGCTAATTGGAACTGTGATAAAACCATAGGAAAAAATTACAAAACCTCAAAATTTTAATTAAAATTAATTAAAGTTTTGAACAATATTCCGCATATTTTACTACTTTAAAACTTAAATATTATCCAAATCCATTAAAAACGGAGCCAGGTACGCGAAAATGGTATTCTGTAAAAAGAATTGAGATAAAAGTAAAGCCAACTTCTCTAATACAAATTTCAAATTGAAAGGTTCTTACTAGTTTGGAAATGTTTTTCTAAACTTGGCTATTTAGGCTGCAAATGACTCTTAAGCACAGTGCTAAATTAAAATGCAAATGAAACCTTGTGTAAGTAAGAAAACAACCAAAATCAACTCTTCCTTCTCCTTCTGACACTCGCAAGTTAGGCACACATACCTTTGTGTGAAGTATAAAAATCGTTTTGATTTAGGTATTGTTTAACATGCAAAATTAAATAGCAAAATATTTTTTGCTTACCGATTTAAAACTCAAAGTAGGATTCAAGGTTTAAATTAAAAACAAAAATAGAAGGAAAAAAACGAGGTACATCCACACGAGGCAGCAAATTTACCAACAATAAATTAAAACGTTAGAGCCGACAAACAAAGCGGCTCAGGCTTAACTAAGTTAATATCTTTATGAACAAAGTTTATAATGAAGCAAAGCTAGATATTAAAGCCCAAAACGTATCTGTATTGTAACAAAGCATCGTTAGTTGCCCAAAATTATTTTGCTGAGCAAGTAGAAAAACAAAGTGTAATATTTATTACTTCTCAATAATGTCGCGAGAATGGCAAATGAGTTTCCTAGGGACTGTAAAAGGTTGTATTGTACTCTATGAAAATCAATACAACAAGCATTAATAAAATTGTCTAGGGTACTTAATAAATGTAATAAGAAGTAAGACAAAGTACCGGCAGAAATGCTCAAGTATGGTGGTAAACTGTAGTTAATAGCCTCAATATTTTCCTAAATAAAATACTAAAAGAAAACATAATCGCAAACAGCTGGAAATAATCCATAACCATTATTTTACACAAGAAAGGTGATAAAGCGGATCCAAAAAACTATCGATCCATAACATTCCTCAACGAAGTTTATAAGCTTTTCACGAAAATATTAACAGACAGACTAACAACAAAATTTGAATGATACAAATCAAAAGAACAAACAGGCTTCAGGAAAGGTTTCAGTACACTTATTATTATCTATTAATCACGAAAATCCTAACGAGCCAACGAATACAACATTTCAATACATTTTGATTTATAGACTTTTAAAAAGCTTTCGATAGCATTAAGCACTGGGCAGTTAAAGTATCTTTATTTAACAGCCGAGTAGATCGTAGATACAAAAACTTAATAGCCAATATAATTAAATGGCGAAGCAACAACATCAATCAAAATCCATGAAGGAACGAAGCAATCCGCATAAAGAGAGAAACAATACCCCCTAAACAATTTTACCAACTTAGATTGGAAAGACATAGGCATCAAAGTAAGCGAACAATGCTTGAAACACCTAAGATATGCTGATGATATCGCCCTAGTAACAGATAAGAAAAAAACTAATAAAAATGCTGCAGGAACTAGATAGAGCAGCTAAAATTATAGGCTTGAGTATGAACTACACTAGAACTAAAATCATAGCAAACACAGATGAAGATATGACGATCAGAATAAACCAAGAAAAAATAGAAAGTAGAGGGATATATATACCTGGGACTAAACTGAAAAAAAATAACCAAACAGCTGAAATCAAGAAATGAGTAAGGTTGGCCTGGGCAGCATTCGGTAAATTAAGCTACACATTGAAAAATAGAAAATCCTTAAAACCTGAAAACGAAAGTGTAGAACCAATGTATCCTTCCTGTACTTACCTATATCGTCCCATTCATGATAACTGACTATTTGTCAATTGTAGAGGAGAGACCAAAAACAAAATGAACCAAAGTTTATCAGGCCATAGCGTTGCTATTAAAAAACAAACCATTAACAATGACTTCTGGAAGATCTATAAGAAATATAGATACGCCACTTTATCATATTAAAAGTCGACCAAAATAATTTATCTGACGTAACTCAATTTTTGAATTTTTGGCACTTACGTCGGTATGTCATGAAGGGGACGTTATGGATCCCAGACCTGGACACTTACAAAATCAACTATGCATTAAGCAACAAAAGCCTAAATATTAATGGAAAGACAAATGTTACAAGTAAAGTTAATAGTCAGTTGTAGTAAAGCACGTCAGAGGAGAAGTAGCAAAATTAAAATTTGCCGATCGATGAAACAAATGTATTGTACACTGGAGACCTTGGAAAAATAAAAGAAGTAGTGGAACTCCCCAAATGGGATGGGCGGACGATTTGACTAAACATGCGGCAACTAGATAAATGAACACGGCGACAGACAAAGAAGAGTGGAAGATATTGGAAGAGGTCTATGTCCAAAGATGGACCGAATAAAGCTTAAAAGAATTGATGGATAGATAGACTCCATACATATAAATTAAGAATTTGGGCTCATAGTACTAACAAAATCAGGCGTAGGATATACTAGGTTCTCAAGTTTAATTTCTTAATCCAAAAATTGCAAGTGCACAAGATATGAAATAGAACTCAAACGGCAAGGATAGACAATCTTTTTAATGGCAACATCGAGGGGAATTCGCGGTTGGTCATCTCTGCCTTTTAGTTATGTAACGCGCTTTTTTGTAAATATCTCGAAAACCAAAGCTCCTACGAAGTTTTTGATTACAACACAAATTATTAAGCAAAACGTAGTCCACTATACTATAGAATTTAAACAAAAATTTAATTGTAATGATACATCACCTTTTGCGAAATACCTCGTCTGCTGAATTTTAAAGCTTTTTTTACGCGGTGTCAAAAGCTCATGTGTTCGCACGGAGTCAGGTTACATCGTGCGTGGTCCTGAGTTGATAGCCTGGTAGAATCTGAACATTAAAGACTTTCTCAGATCTTAAGGTTCCAAGGAACCTCTGAACCGATTTTTATAAAATTGTTAGGGAAAATAGTGTTCGACACTGTAACGAGCTGATTAGATTTTGGTCAAAATCCATTAGTGCTAATAAAAGTTTTTTGACAATGAAATTTTTTTAAAAATGCTTACTTTTTGTATTTTCGGAATATCGTAGACTAGATTTTACTCCATAATTTGTTTAATAAGCAAAAACCTCGTAGAAGGTTTTGTTTCTAAAATATTTATTTATCCTGGCTTCACTTGAAGTGTGCTAGGCTAGCCAGGAAGGTACTAGATCCGTCATGCATCCATTTATTTACTCTTAAAGTATTGCACAATTTTAATGAAAAAATTTTTTCAATCATTTGAGTGTTCCTGCAGGTATAGAGTAAATGCGGGAGAGTTGCCGCGGAGGGAGAGACGCCGCTTTTCACGTATTTTAATGATTACGCTATAACATAGGCAACCAAGTTTGCCACATTTAGAGTTCATCATTTAGTGAACGGTTATAACATCGGACATGTTTGTTTTCTAAAATATCGCTTGCAATCCTTGAATTTACGACGGTAACATAAAATTTTCTTAGCAAAATTTTAAGAACTGTCGTAATAAATGTGGTTGTTTGCAATGTGGTAGTTTTTTTTCACATTCGTATGTTTTATTCAGTATTTTGGGGTTTTGTTTACAGGTGCCATGCTGTATTTTGTTGCGTTTTAAATCTGTGACCTTGATAATCAGGTGCGGCATCTCCCCCAACAAAAAGGACAGTTGCTGCATTTTCAAGAAGACCGAGAAAAAATTTAATGGAGTGACAGCGATGATGAACCTCTAGCCAAAAAGAAAAATTAAAACCAGGAACGCTGCGTGGAATGCTTCGAAGTTTACGCAACAACAACTAAAAAAGTGGATTGGTTACAATGTATTAAATGCTTAAAATGGCTGCATGTCACTTGTATGGTGAAGTTTGTAACATCTGTTCCAGAGTCGAATTAAGGAAAAAATTAAAATTAGAGGTTTTTTGGAGAAACGGTTACAGCGGCGCTTCTTCTATTTTCACGCGGCATCTCCCCCAGCAGTGTGAAAGAGATGCCGACTTTAATTTAAAAAAAAAATAATTTTGCTATGTTCATGTTTTCTTACATATATTTTTTATTTTTCTATTTTAATAAAGTTTAACGCAGTACGTATCCATTGATTCACTTTGAAGAAAAAAATCTCAAGATTTACAGATGTTACAGCAATTTTTCAAAAAGTGGGGCAACTCTCCCGCATTTACCCTATATATTTCTTTAGCATGCATGAAGGGAGATAAAGTTGAGACTTACATATATATGTCTAAAATTTATTTCTGCTAATGCCTCTTGGTTTATAAAGGTCGCTTCATATGATGACATAATCCCCATCCCAATTCCCTTCGAAATGATTTATGTAGGCCCTGGACCCTTGTTAACTTGGCCGATTTGTGTCGCGCTTCTCATATACATAAGAGTTCAAAACAAATATTACAACAAAACCATATCCAAAGGCAAAATAGATTATGGTAAATAGAATAAAAGTAGGCCCAGGACCATAAACATTAAAAATATGATTATTGTGCTAAATACTAAAAATAATAGGGACCTGTAGTTAGTAATATTTTTATTCAACTAATAGTTAAATAAATTTAAAGGGTATTTCATGAAAACCTGCAAAAAGGGTATGTTTTTTTTATTCTTGACTGAAAGCTAAGTTTTTATTCGAGCATCCTCGATAATACAATACAATAGGGCTCTTTTTCTGATTTTAAATACATATAATATATTGATATTTCGCCCAGCCGTTTATCAAATATTTGCGTTCAAAAAACCTCAAGAAACAATTGGAATTTTGCCATTTTGTTAATAAATATAATCAGGTTCTTAAAATTCAAATAATAACGGCTGGACTAAATATCATCATATTATATATTTTTAATGTAAGTAAAAGAAGCTCTATTGATTAAAAAAATATAGGGTGATTCATTTAAAAAAATAAACCATTTCTCAAAAAATTGACATTTTGTCATTTTTGACAGCAGATTCGGATGATTCTGGAAAAATCATTTACCTTTACTAATTTAAACGTTACTGTTAGATCAATATTAACGGAAATAGCCATTAAATAAAATATGGACAATCACCCTGTATATGACATTTGTCAACTTTTTAAATATTTTTTTTTAAATTGGTGTTTTTTCAGTAACGCACCCAGGAATATGTCTTGGGGGGGCCCAAGGCCTCATAATTTCGTATTTCATGCTATTTTTTGTGTTTATTCATGAAATATGTGGAAAATATATACAAAAATCATAGGCTCCGAAAAAAAAGAAAAATGCTTTTTCTTTATTTTTACCCCGTCATCTTTAAAAAATAAATGAATCTGGGGGCACGCCAGTGCCCCGCCACGTTCGCGCGGAAACTGCTGTACCATCTTTTCTTGAAACATTTCAGCCCATATTTGAGCTATCTAAAACTCTACTACGGACTGAGCTATGAAGCTAAAACTATGTACAGTAGTAGATCCTTATAGAGTAAATAATCCCTTCAAGTTTCATGGTTTTCCATAAAGTAGTAAAGTAGTTACGAAATTTCAAAAAACGTCGATATTGCCACTCACTCACTCACTGACTCACTCATATATAGATCATATCAAAATTCTACTGTACTTCTAGACATGCTACAAAGCTGAAATAATTTAGCACACTGATAGAAATTGTGACGAAACACTTGCAAAAAATCAAAAAACCTCAAATTCAAATTTACTCCCCTTTCCTATACATGTAAAGTTATATCAAAGTAACATTGCCCACTTCCAGAAGCGCTAAAGAGCTGAGCTTTGGCAGGCTGATAGGAAATATGATAATACTATAGGGAAAAATTTTAATTTGATTCCCTCCCCTATAAATGTTAAATTATGTAAAAGTAACATTGCCCACTTCCAGAAACGCTAGAGAGCTAAGCTTTGGAAGGCGAATAGAAACTATGATAAGACTATAGAAGAAAATTAAAAAACCCCAAATTTTAAATAATTTCCCTCCCCTATAAATGTAAAGTTATGTAAAAGTAACATTGTCCACTTCCAGAAACGCTAGAAAGCTGAGCTTTGGAATACTGATAGGAACCATGATAAAACTATATTTTAAAAACACCAACATTTTAATTTACTTTCCTCCCCAATCAATGTAAAATTATGTAAAATTAACATTGTCCACTTCCAGGAACTCCAGAGAGCTGAGCTTTAGAAGACTAATAGGAACTATGATAAACCTCAAAATTTTAAATTAAGAATTGCAAAAGTTTTGAACAATATTCCGCATTTTTTACTACTTTAAAACTTAAATATTATCCAAATCCTTTAAAACAGGAGCAAAATCTTAACAAAAACATTTCATGTAAAAAAAGTATGCGAAAGTGGCATTACGTAAAAAAAATTGATATAAAAGTAAAGCCAAGTTCTCCGATACAAATTTCAAAATGAAAGGTTCTTACTAATTAGGAAATGTTTTTTAAACTTGGCTATTACGGCTGCAAGTGACTCTTAGGCACAGTGCTAAGTTGAACATAAAGATGTTTGGCTGGAATAGCAAAGTTTAAAAAACATTTCCAAACCAGTAAGAACCTTTCATTTTTAATTTGTATTAGAGAACTTGGCTATACTTTTATCTCAATTATTTTTACGGAATACCAGTTTTAGCAAACTATGTGGATGTTAATAGAAGGTTTATCGGAGCTTAAAAACTAAAATAATTAAATAAAAACCTTACTCTGTCTTATTGGTTAATCTTTCTACTCCACAATTTTTTTTTACTTACTTTTATTTAAAAAGTGGTAAAATGGAATTAGCGTTACTCATACATATATGACATTATCATTTGACCCTAATATGTCTTGCTTCTAATGTCTAATGTCTTAGGGCCATGTTATGGTCTTGTAACTTAACACCTAGAAAGCTAGAGGGATCAATAATAATTAATTATTCTCCGTCTAAATTTCTGTGTATGCGGAATTGTGGGGTTACATACTAAGGGCCGATTTATCAATACAGATAACATTGAGTCAAGAATAACCCGTGCTTTCATGGAAGGTTCACGAGTGCACCCTTTGTTTAGGTTTTCTCTTAAATCGAGGGTTAGTCTAGTTAACCCTCGATGTATAAGGGCATTTAACTTATAGGTTAACTCCTTACCGTCACATGCGCCACAGGCATTTAAGTGCGATTATTGGTTTAATCGCGATTAAGTCCTTGTTGCTCACATACAAAACAAAAGAGACAGAGAATGGATTGGCTAAGACTTTACGGTGCATCTGAGGTTTAACCCGCAAAAATAACGCGGGTTAATTTAACTCAGGCATAACCCGCCATTTATAAACCGGCCCTCAAGCTACCTAAATGTATGATGTACTGACAAATAACTAACATATTATGTTAAGATAATGACAATATATTGTTGTGTGTGTTTCCTAAACTTTATAAAACTTTTTTTATTATTTAATATTTGCCTGTCAGGCAAAAATTAAATAATAAAAAAAAGAAAATAATTTGTTCCATTTTAAATGTTAGAAATTGTTTATTTCTTTCTTTGATAAGGTCACCCAATTGGCAATGTGCCCTTGAAATATTATGTTAAAAGCAAAATAGAAGTTTAAATATGAACAAAATCTCGAGACATATCTATCTAAACTTGCTCTACTAACCCAATTTAGTAGCATATAATTTTTCAAATTTTTTTAGATGCATTCAAGTATTATAAATTTAAGTTCAAGACTAACTATCCAACCCTGGTTCCTTTGTTTATTTATTATTATTTATACTTACATTAATGTCAATGCAATATTATTAATTTATACAATTGCAATTATGGGACTATTGGTATTGACCATGATAAAATTCTATAGCAGTGGGTATTTAATATTGTTACAAATACTTAATATAAAAAATTTTTTAAATATTAAGGATGTTTTTTTTTTATTGAGCCCGGTTTTATCAAGAAAAATATTAATTTAATGTTTATAGATGCGCGTTTGGCAATTTATTAGGGAAAATACGGTACGACGACATGTATTTCCCTTAATAATGCGCAAGCCTAAATGCTAAAGAAGGATTTCAATGTTAAATATGAAATAAAGAATTTCCTTTATAAAAACAGGCTAAAATAAATGTCCAATAACTGACTACGAGGGTGGATCAAATATAAACAAGCCTTTTAAACTTATTTACGGAAAAGTCATTCAAGATGAACGTGGCCGTAATAATTTTGGAGTAGGGATATTCAGCAGCATGTAGGCGGCTGGTAGTGCCGCGATGCTCATTTGGCTAGGAGCAATCGTAATGAGCGAGAAGAAAGTACACAGCAGTGTTGCGCAAAGAATAATCATTAAATGTCTTACACGCGAAAACGTGAAACCTGCTGAAATTCGATGCAGATTGCGAGCACATTTCGGAAATAAGACGCTTTCGTGGGTACCTGTAAACACTTGGTGCAAAAAAATTAACGACGGCGGTGAGCGTGTCGACAACGTGAGTCACACACATCGTCCGCGTACTATCATTTCTACAGGCAAAGTTTTAGCGACCGTTTTATGGGACTGGAGAGGAGTTTTGTTGGTCGGTTTTTGCACGAGCGAATAACAATAAACGCGGCTAACTAGTGCAACTTACTCGACCAGGTAAAGCTTGATTATCGCCAAAAGAGAATCGCACACCCCCATTCAAGACGTGTTGCTACTGCATGACAACGCTAGACCTAATACGGCAGCTTTAACACAGGCTAAAACAATGAAATGCACTGGACTGTGCTGGAATACCCTCCACACAGTCTAGATTTGTCACCTTGCGATTTTCATATGTTTGGCCCACTCAAAGATTCACTGGGTGGCGAGCAATTTCAGACCAATGAGGAGATGGAGGCATTCGTGCGCAACTGGTTAGATACCCGCCCAACTTCCTTTTATGAAAACGGGATGAAGAAACTGTCAAACCGTTGGAAAAAGTGTATTAACAGAGGAGGGGGATGTGTAGAAAAGTAGAAAAAATTTCTGTTTTGTGTCATGTTTCTAAATAACTAGTTTATAAACAAAGGCTTCTTTATATTTGATCCACCCTCGTATTATTCCTTTGTGCTATTTTATACTTAGCATAGTAGTATACTAAAATAGGTATGTATAACCAAATTAAAGCAACCTACGTTTTCCGAAATCGCTCCTTTTCCCAGATATTGGGTAAAAAACTAAATCGAAATTTTTAAATATTATAACCAGTTTTTTACGTATTCCTTTCAAAATAAAATTGGTAACCGGATGTTTTTGAAGACGCGACACCTAAATTAGGTCTAATTTTTAATGTGGCCGTTGAGGACCCTTTCAAACTTTTTCCAACTCTATCTTTTTACCCTTTTTGTTAAGCATATAGTTTCCTAAACATTTAGACATTTTAAATGAGCTTTCAATTGCAAAAACCATAGTTTACTAATTTTAAAAGTAGTTTCTTTAAATCAATTGATTTTGACCTCAGGAATATGTGGAAATAACACTTTCTATATACCTAAATAGGTATAGGGCAAAGGAAAAAAAAAGACATGAAGCAATTATAGCTTTCGCCAAAAATAACAGAAAATTTCAACCCTCGGATTATTTTTAGGAGCAAGGGACAGCCTGTCATATAATTTTGCATAATATTAACATCTTAAAAACCTAAGGAAAATGGACGAAATGTTGAAAGTCCAGATTTAATTTTTAGAAAAACTGATATTTAGTTAATAATTTTAGTATACCAACCATATTCTTGCAGTAATTTTTCCAACCAGTTACAACTATAAATTTCTTTATATTAAAGATGCAAAAGTGCCTAAGATTGCTTTTTGAAGTGTCAACAACAAAACTTTGCAAATGTTTTGCAAATTTAATCAGCAATTTGATAAATTTTTAGCGAATCAACTAATGTTCAAAAAAATATAATAAATAGAACCTCACATTTGTGTAAACTTTTTAGGTCATGGGGGACCGAGTATGTTCAAAACCATTAAATATAAAGCGTGACCGGTCAAGCGCGGATCTGGGTCAAAATCTAGGGGGGGGGGGTAATGGTCGACGAACATATTTTTGTCATATAATTTTTTTTCTAGGGAGGGTAATTCTCCTGTTTTCCCTTATTTTATTAGGAAAAAGTGCAAATTTTTGTTTCTAGGGGGGGGGGTAATTACCCTGTCACCCCCTCAAATCCGCGCTTGTGCGCGGTAACCACGAGTATCTCATGGAATGGGTAAAGACGCTCCTAGACGGTCAACATTATTGATCAATATCGATACCCTAATTCTGATACGTCGTATCCCACAAAAAAATGAAAATTCATATTTTTGCTGCTAAATCCTCGCAACCAACAAAAAATATAAAACGGTCATTCCCGCGATTTCTAGCAAGTCACATATATATTTTTCCGCTGAGTAATTTGCTTATAAATTATCCTATCTCTGTAAAATTTTGTTGATTTGGGTTACGTATCAGAGTTAGGGTATCGATATGCATTGATCAATACGTATTGAAGGGTTGTATTGACCGTTTAGGAGAGCTTCAATTATATTGACAGCATATTGATAGAAATTTATATTGAATTATATTGATGGAAACAATATTAAAGGTCATATTGACGTTTATGAGGTATGTTGAATGATATTTTCATCCGTTTTGTTCCAGATATCAAAAATTTAAGGTAAGAAAAGCTAAATCTGTACAGGAGAACATTGCTTGTTACTGGGAAAAATACCTAAAACAAATAAAAAACCTTTACAGCACATTACAAACTTGCAAAGCACAACAGTCAAAAGTATTTATCGTAGTGATAGATCTAGGTATATTAAATCTTCATTAAAGCGAATTGATAAACCTTTACTACGTATTGACCAATAATATTGATCGTCTAGGGGCTGCTTAAGAATTAGAAGTTTGATAGAAAACTGCTATAAATAAATACATAGGAATGCCCTTTATTTCTAAGGTATTCGATCACCCTGTACCATTAATGTGCAAACTAAAATACATTCATCACCATTAGTCGAAGCACATTTATAAACAATCCTCTTCTGCAAACAAACATGCAACTGAACTATTCCAACCTACATTTTATAGCAGTTTTTCATGTTCTTTAAGACCTTCAAGTGTTGGGCACGACATTTTACTACAAAACAAAGAAGGGAACCACGTTCTTTAATTTATAGTTTTCTCTGAGCGTATACCGAGTTTAACAAAAAGAGAAGTTAAATGGAGTTGTCCCAAAAATATTTTATCATTATTTTCTTGCTTTAGTTGCGCTTTCTTGTCTTTATATTTGTACCTCAGAGCCAGACTATAAAAGTATATTATCGCCGAAAATTAGTTTTATCCGGTAAATAAAATGTCAATGAGAATTTCGTGGTTTTTAATTATTATTAATTTCCTACCTATAGGGGCCAAATTAGTTCAAAAAGTTACCATCTGCTAGCACCTATATTTAATTTTTTTTTCCTAATAGAAATCGAAAACGAGAAAGCGGTAAGCATCGACATTTTGCGAGGTGGTTTTTTAAAGAAATTTTAACAAACACAGTTTTTCGCTAATTTACCTTATTGTAAATATATTTTTGTATGACGTGGTGTGAACCGTAAAAATGTTTCAATTGGTTTTTTATAAGCATGCTCAATTTTATATTTACTGCAGCATACGAAATCAGACAAGATCCATCAACCTTCTCACTGAAGCGCCATCCCCCATATGGTAGCTAGAGTCTTGAACGATGTGACCATCCACATCACACGCTTTGACCAATAGCAAACACTCGTGTTGTGCGAAATGACTTGTCTCGACCAATGGCATAGTCGCCCGCTCTTCAGTGTTAGTGAATTTCACGCGTTTGTAGTGAAATCTGTTCTCCTGCCCCGTACCGACTGAACGATTCTCGGTCGGATCGTAGAAGAAGCTTGCGCAATAAAGGTCTTTTCGTATAGCACGTGACGGCTCGGAGCTAATTTATAGCTTGCCATTAGAGCATGTGATGGGAACTATCACATCGTTCAAGACCCAGAATAGCTACCGGGGTGAGTCAATTCGATTGAGAAAATTTAATAAAGATCACGTTACCCGGATTGTTAGATTACTTGTAGAGTTATTTATTAAAAGCTGGTTTGTACTGAGTTAATTTTTATTTTATTTTTTACAGCAGAGTGCTGTCGATCATTCATTTTATGGGTCATCATTATTGCTTATTTTCTAGTATCAGCAGCAAGAGCAAGTTTTGATTTTACTTAAAAAAATGCGTTAGTATTTGCTTTCTTTCGTTAGCAGCCTATAAACATAGGTGTATAAAAAAGTGCAAAGAATTCTTGGTGTTAGTGCCAGATAAATTATTTTAATTTTTTTTTAAATGAGCATTATAAATTCATTTAAAAAATAGTAGTTGATCATATTAATAAATTATTATTAATAGTAGATGCTTGTAATTGATTTATTTGAAGAAAAAAAAATGCAAAAATCTTTCTAGAAAAAGTCTTCAGATAAAAATGTAGTACGCGTACAGCGAAAATAAATTTTAACAGGTATAGAAAGAAAAGTTATGGAACAACAGTTTGTATCATTGTTTGAAATCAATATGGATTTATACAAGTAAAAGAGAATTATTATTCCTACTTAAAGTTCACGTGGAAAGTATGTGAATCACGTGTTGCAAAACACATTTTATGCATTATTTGTGGGGTACAATTTGATTCTATGTATTTTTTAAAATACTAAGTCGTAGGTACTTACATTTATTACCCAGTTATTTTTGTTAATGTTCTTAGCCATTCAATAACAACAGGTGAGTAAGTATTTTCACTTAGAAAGAGTTATTTTGGTTTAAAAATATCTAATTAACATATTATGTAATGATTTCTGTCTATCTGTCTGTCACACCATACCTCGAAATCCGTTTGACCAATTTCAACCAAAATAATAACTCAAAAATACTTATGGAGAAGTAATAAATTGTTAAATTAAAAAAAAATGTTTAACTTAACCAAATATTGTTATATATACACAAAAAAATTATTTGTTATCGTAACATTAACTATAGCTTGATAAATATTGTTAAAATAACAAAACATTTTAAAAATCATTCCAGGCTTATTCGGCCAACCTAAAGTGGATAATTTTAAAATTAATAAGCTCTATTTTTAAAAAATTTAAATTTTTTTCGTCGTTAATTTTTTTTCGATGCAAATTTCCATAGAGAAAAGTTCTGCAACAAATAAGAGTTTTGCCCATTAGCTAGTATAATTCCCTATACGTGGAACTGGTAAAGTAAAATAAGTGTCAAATGTAGTAGTGTGGCATTATCTATGCCTACATGGTAATACTAGATAATATATACCAAAGTCATTTCTAATGGAATATTATTGTTATTTTAAAATACGAATATTAAATCCATACGTATTAAAGAATGGCATTGTTAATTTTAAAACATGAACATTAACAAAACCAAAGCGTTAAATTAACAATTAACTTTGTTATGATGATCCAAAATTATTTAATTTAAATGTATGAAACTAACAATATCAAAAATGTAAATTTAACAATTTTATTTTCTCTGTTTATGATTGAGTTTTAACTTAAACAAATAAATAATTCGAGAACTATAGATGCCAGCGAAATGTGGTTTACAAAACTTATACTGCAAATTACATTTACAAAAAAATTTGCTTTTTGGTGGCAGTTTTAAGGGGGACAAAAAGACTTAGGTTGAATTATACAAAAATAAAACTTGATAATAAATTACTTAGTATTGTATGGACGGTTCATTAAATAGAGCATAAAAAAGCGTTTAAACCATGTACCTATAACATACCCACCTTTGGATAACTGAAAATGTGAGTTTATAAAAAAACTGTTTTTCGCTTAATTGGCTGTGATATTTTTTGATTTATCTGTTAAGACCTTTTATTTTTGAACGTAACGTTTTTTTCAAGTGCTGAAACATTATTATTTATAATTAAATTCAAAACCTGACATGACATGAAAAAACTTAAAATCAATAATAAAGCTTTGAATTAACATAAAGTAAATATTCATATTTTGATTATATTTATTTCCAATATTTTTGCCCAACTAATTTTTAAAAGATTTAGTGTTCTCATAACCAATGTGCTGTAATTTTTATTAAAATGGCAATAACCCTGGAGATTATCATAGTAGACTTGCAGTGAACAGTGGTCAACAACTTTATTGATGTCAAAAATATAAACTGAAAAAACAAGGGGCCAATGGTGGATCCCTGGGGAACTCCTGACCTTACCTCCCTCATTGCAGAATATTCATTAATACCAGAAACTGATAAACATGTGACGCATATTTAAATAGTTATTAGCCCACTGAAGACTGATGTTGTCAAACTTGGGTACAAGAGGCTGATGACTGCATCAAATGCTTTAGTCATATCTAGCAGGCAGGGGCGTGCGGTTCATGTAAGCGAGGGAAGCCTTGCATCCCTTAAGAAATCAGACACCATAAAAATAAATTGTTAATAGTTCACTTAAGAAATCAGACACCATAAAAATAAATTGCTATTTAATAACTATTAAATTTTGACGTCATTAGCACCAGTCCTGTAGGAGTGGTAAGACTGTATAAGAAGCACTATATTTTACGTATACCTAGGGACTAGAAAAGCGGCATCTTATGTTATATACCTATTTGTATATAATAGAAGCGCGTATAAGAAAAGACAACCATGTAAGCAATTGTCTTTGTCCTATGCGTCTTGATTTGACCCGAAAGCAGGGTCCCATTCGCGGTTCCTTGCGCTCCACGCGTTAGATACAGTTGCTTCTCCTGTTAGGCAAAACATATTGGAGTTTAATGCATGCAAGCCCAATACAAGAAATTCCGTTCGCGCCATTAGCCTTGAAATAAGCAATTTGTTCGATTACCTACATACGCCTTTCACAATGACGTGCCAGTAAGAAGCTTCGGTTTCGGTAAAGGATAGATATTGCAACGGCCGTTAAAACTATACAGTTGTGTGATTGTATAGTATGTTTTTTGATTAACAAAAAGTTTTTTCCCATCATCATCATTATCGTATTATAAATAAAGCTAAAGCAAGAAATTAAAGTTTACCGAAAACTTAAAAGGATAGAAAAATACAAATAGGCAAGTTTAAAAAAAATTGCTTCCCTTGTTTCAAATTTTACTGCACCACTATCAAAAGCAGAAGCAATATCATTTGTCAGTGGCGTATATAAGGGGGGCTCCTTCCGAAGTTAGAATTTTTTTAGATATTTTCCACATATTACAGACCCCCCCTTCCCAATTTTTTTTTAATTAGGCATCTGTCATTTGTCAAGTTTAAGACGTGCAGTTGTACACCTGTAGTGAGGGCTATAACCAGATTGAGTTTTTGGCCGTACTTATATTTGATATTTTTAAGTATTCTTTCATTTGCTCATTTACTACTTTTTATAAAACTTTAGAGGCCGTTGGTAAAATACTGCTGGAGCTTAAGTCACTTATTTCTGAATTTAGTTTCATCGGCACAGGATCAATTAAAGCAATTTTTGAAGCACACATCTTTTAAAACTCTCCATAAATAAAATAATTCGAAAATATCTGCCAAGGCAAATAGTTACGTAGTTTTGACAATAAAAACAATTATCTGCGGCATTTGTGTCACAGCCAACTAAGTGAAAAAATGTTTTTATTATAAACTCACATTTTTCAGTTTCAAAAAATTTTTATAAACGGCCGCGGCGAATTGTCCCATTCCCTTTTTAATAAAATAAAAATAAAATACTCTCAGCGCATTTTACTGGATTAGGGGCTGGTCATCGTACGGACAGATGGACACACAGACAGATGTTATGACGAGAAATAGCGCATATGTTTCAATTTTTTTTCATAAGAACACCTATTTATTCCTTTGCGGGAACAAAGTTAAAAATTGTGTAAAATGTCGCCGTACTTGCAACATATTATTTACTACGTCATAATTTACATTGGGTATTAAGGTTTTCGCATGCATTCATTTATTTTCAATATCCAAATTGAAAAAGTAGGTTGACCTAAAATTACAAAACTAAGAAATTGGCAAAAAATTTGCCAAAATTGTTTGGCGCAACGACATAAAATCTAGGACCAATTAACTAAAACAAAACATGAATACCTACTTAAATTTCGTAAAATCTAGTTATCGACATTTTTGGTAGCAACAAAAAATTGCAATTTTAATATATCGCTCTAATAAGCCAATTTGTCATTTTGTCACATATTTTTCAATCTAATAAATAACAAGGATCGGTTTCGTCAACCTATGGGTACAGAGTGTTTCATTTAATAATTGGGTTAAAAATTATTTTTTTAAAAAACTTGTCTTCGAACACTTTTGTTCACGAACCATCTAAATTAAAGTAGGCAAATTGGGGGGAGGAGGCATCCCCCCTCTTGCCCCCCTCAAAAGTGATCTTTTACGGTATTTTTCTCAAATTATTTGCAACCTTTAAACTTGGCCGAAAACAACTAAGTAATAGTTATTAAAGCTGACAAAAATTCCTCTACAACGATATATAACACGCCCCCCTTACATCAGTGGCGCACCTTTTACAGGCATTTAAATAAATGAGAGGTGTGAAAAAAATAATATTTTTTTAAATTTTTTTAAATTTTATTGCCCTGCATGTTTGGTTTTAAAAGTTATTTTTAAAGCTGAAGAAATTTCCTTTCCAACGATGTATATTACTCCCCCCTCAAGGCAGCGGTAGATTTAACATAGACGCACCAAAAATGGTCAAATTTGGTATACACTTGAATCTTCCTTTAATACAACTATTTGGAACAGTACTAATACTGCGTTCAATGAGAGAAACAACACACTTGAGATGAAGATACAGTATACTCCCCCGAAAATATAACGAGGGGGAACCATCCACCTAGTCTTGGTGGGGTTATTAAGAAATTTATAAAAAAATGATTTACACCAAAAAAATTTTTTTCAGATAACGCCCAAAATGTGTTATACGGTATTTTGACCTATCTTAGCAATATCGTCGTGATGTCTGTCTGTGTGTGTTTGTGAGTTTGAGTCTGTTCGTAATACGATAGCCTTAACCGCTGAACCGATTTTCATCAAATTTTCAGGTAAAATAGTGTTTGACAGTCTTACGAGCTGATTAGATTTTGGGTAAAATCTATTACTGCTTATGACAGTTTACTAACTAAAAACCTCGTAGGAGTTTCTGAGATATTTACAAAAAAAAACTATTTTTAAGGCTCATATATCATAGGCTAGCTAGGAAGGTATCAGATCCGTTATGGATCCATTTATTTTTGTAAATAAAAAAACTTTAAAATTCCCTCGTAGCAAAAAAATTACGAAGCCTCTCAAAAAGTGGTACTATATTGAAGACGTCTCGAAAATTGAGCCCAGGAGATGTCTACGCGTTTTTGTGTCTCACGGCTAGAAATACCTAAAACTGGCTGGTGAGTAGGCCGCTAAAAATGCTTAGAATATTTGACATATCGTTAACGATACGAAGACAGTACCTATAGTGCCTATACAGTGAAGTTGGCATATAGCGAACCCGTTTATAATGAAAACTCCCTTATAGCAAACCCCGTTCAAAATACCACAATATTCTTTATGGCTTCTTATAGTAAACTTCGGATATAACGAACCAGTTTCCATGCAAACTTCGAGTTCACTATGTCCGGACTTTACTGTATTATGAATCGCGCCTTTCGTAGAACAAAAATCGATCAACATGAACTTTAAATTGGTAGGTATTTTGAAAGAACCAAAACATCTGTGTGCTTTTCCTAAAACATAAGGACATACCGTATATAAATTGATTTCGTAAACGGATATTTTTATTAAAATCGAGATCTATGACATACGAATACTCTGACATTTAATAGATCATTTATTATGAATAGTTGGTGATCAAAAAGTGATAGTAACCCAGATAATAATCGCCAAATTAATCAATATAATAAATATAAGGAAAAACATTATAATCATGGAAATTATGTGCTTATGTGGAGCGCTGTTACAGAACCATCTGGCTAGCGGAAAAATACCATACTTTAGTGTTTTTGTGTTATTTGAAACAGTAAAACAAACAGTGTTAATGATGGTACACAGGGTGTCGAACTAAGAAAGGCTTCCGGTACTTACTACCGCTATGACTTCGAGAGAAACCTTTTTATAATAAAATTGGGCTTTGCTGATGTACCCCATATAGGCAAGGAGCAGTCATCATAACAAATAAAATACTCTACCAATCTATGGGCACCTAAGATCACACTAGGTACTATAGTTATAGTGTATGTGTGAGCTTATATAACTAAAAAGTAAAATATATTTTATTGAACTCCAGACTCAATTACCTTTCGTTTGATACCACACAAGCCATGTTTTGACTTAAACTCTAATTTTTGAAATCTACCCCCAACCTTTTTTTTTAAACTAAAATGTATTTTGTTTAACTCCAGACTCAATTACCTTTCGTTTGATATCACACATGCCATATTTTCACTTAAACTCTAATTTTTCAAATCTACCCTTTTTTTAAACTTAAATTAATTTTTTTATAACTCCAGACTCAATTACCTTTCATTTGATACCACACATGCCATATTTTAACATAAAATCTTTTTTGAAATCTATCCCCCCACCCTTTTATTTGGCTTGTGTTGGATGGATTTTGTTAATTTTTAAATGGAACCATCTCGACCCAGGACTCAGCCTAGGTGCCAAATTTGATTAAAATCGGGCAAGCGGTTTTTGAGTTATGCGCGTTGCTCGTTACAGACAGACAGACAGACAGACGGCGAGACAAAAAAAGTTTCAAAATCATCTGAAACGCAAAGATATATAAAAAATTTTGAAATCGGAGCAACTTTTTTTTTCTCGAAAAAATTAGGATCACCATAGCTCACACTACTATAGTATAGTAGTAGTGTGAGCTAAAAATACATATTATGATTTGAATACACAAATGATATCATTATTGACTTTAACCGAAAAAACCTGCATTTTGCAGGACATTTTGAGCAGTTTTTTTTTGACAAAATCAAACTTCGCCGTTCAAATGGGCACGTTTATTCTTATGATCCAGAAATTTTTAGATTTTAATTAATTTCTAGAAAGGCTCTATTTCCGTAGCATGAATCATTAAAATCGATTTAGTGATTCCCAAAAATAATTATTTTATTTTTAGTAAAATTAAATGCGTCATGGTAAAGACCGATTGCTTTTAAAAGATTTGAGAAATTTGCCGCCGTCTTAAAATCCAAGATGGCGAACAGAATCTCGTTACGATCTTTATCATGATGCTTTTTATTTTAATAAAGTGGGTTCCGTAATAATAAATTTATAAATAAATAAATGCAAACAGATTTGACAAAAAAATTGTTAATTTTTTTTAGAACCAATAAAACGATTTAAATGATTTGCATCTTGTTGTGCGCAGCGGAAATGTGGTTCTAAAAATTTAATATTTTTTTCGAAACGCCAAATAGACAAGAGCCTTTGAAAGGTCAAGTTTGATTCTCTTAAAGCCTGATCAATTCTCACCAAAACTTAGTAAAATTCGAGGTGTAATTTAAAAGTTACAACGAAATTTTGCTTTTTTTTTGCTCACCTTGTATATAGACAAGACTCAAGAAGAACCTTGGCAAAATAATATACAGCTATAATTTTTAATAAAAATATGGATACCATAAAGCTAGCAAGTCGATCTAATGTAAAATTATGATTTTCGCCTTCACTTATTTTCTATTAAAATCACTTAAGAACATGAATCGTTGCGAAATAATTGTGTAAATAAAGAGCGTACCTTAGCATACATATGTACTTCCTATATTATAACATAAATTGTGTGAAGAAGACACTAAAGAAAAAAGAAAAAAAATGTATAAAATGTTTTTATAGATAATTACACACATAATTTTTGGCCAACGTACATGATTTTAATGTTTTGCCTTTTTTGTTTTCTTGTTATTACACAATTGTGTTGACTTAATTTTTGCCTATCTTTCCTTAATTTACGGCCAGTAGCGATAACAAAACAATTTCGGACTAAATTGGTGTCTATTCATTGTTAAAACTTTTACAGCAAACCTTTACATTTTTTAATGACAATCAACATGACATATTTGGCAGATTTCTTTTTTAAATTGTGTTTGTAAAAATGCCGCGGTACAATAAACAAGCACAGCTTATAATCCAAGCCCGTATGTCTTAAATATATCTGTACTGTTAACACCTATTAAAACAATTAAGGGGGCAAACTTCGTCCGAAAACTTACCATTTGACAACACTGTATATATATCGCGTTTTTTTGCCAAATCTTTGTTCTCATAGAAATAGAAAACGAGAAAGCGGAACGCCTCGATATTTTGAGGGGTAGTTTTTTAAAGCATTTTTAACAAACGTATTTTAGCAGTCTTTCGCGAAATCATTTTATTCAAAAAATAAAAAAAAAGTTATGGCTAAAACACAACAAATATTTCAAAACAATGTTTGGCATTTCAGTAGCCTAGTTGTATTATAGAAAACTGTAGCGAAATTGTTTCGATTTTTGTATTTTTTGGAAATGTAAAAAAGAAAATCAAAGATCTAACAAGATAAGTTTGAAGATTTACAAAAAATCTTGCATATGAACAGAAATAATATTTCAACTAGTTTTTTATAGAAGAGATCTATTAGGATTTAGAAAAGCGTGCTCAATTTTATATTTGCTGCAAGACATCAAATCAGACAAGAGCTATCAACCTCCTGATGAAGCGCCAGCCCCATATACCGGGGAAAGTCAATTTAATTGAGAACATTAAACTAAGATCACGTGACCCGGATTTTCACATTATTTTCAGATATTTTGAAAAAATAAAATGTCGTTTAATATAAGTTAGTATAAGTTGAATGATTATAAGTAAGTATTTAAAGACATAAAACGTTTTTTTAAGGGCTGAGGCCATAGCGTAACAAACAAAATCACGGGATTACGAACCAATTTATAAGATAGTTTTTGATAATTAGTATATTGCTCAGTTAACAGAAGCTTGTGCTTAACTTCGCTGAGTCGAAAATAAAGCCCTTTTCATTTATTTATTTATTACATAACAAGAGAAGTGACACATTTCACACGAGCGTGAGAAAGTTACTTTCTGTTGAGTTATGAACGCTATTTTTCCTATGAACACTGTTGAACTATACTAATTTTTGTAAAAATTGGTGTTTAATTTTGCGTAAATCAAATAAAACTGCTTTTCCGCACATGTGCGAAAAAGTATTGTGACAGTTAAACACGTTCCATACATGTGCCGAAGTACTGAAAGTACTTGTCACACATGTGCGAAAAAATTTCTGCACACGGATGAAATTTAATGTTTTTTGAGGATGCAAATCATGTAAAATCCAACATTTATATGTGGTCGCAGGAAATAGTAATTTACCTTACCAGTGCGGAAGACGCGCACACACATTCGTCAAGTATGTAGGTAAAATATTTTTTCTACGAGGTTGTGGAAACAAAAATAAAGTACTACAATAAAAACAACTCATTTATTATATTTAATTTAAAGTGTTTGTCGAAAACTTTACTTCTTATCCTGTGCAGCATCTATGGATCAGGAGATTTTCGTTTTCATATTCTGGATCAATGATATCGGAAGGTCTTTAAATATATTTTGCTCTGGATGTATTTGGAGGCAGGCTCATAGTAAAATTATGTGTTCCATCCTATTGTGGCTAAGTCTTCGGGATTATCAATATTTTCTATCATAGTAAATAAACACTTTTTTTTCTATTTTTATTTATAAGATGAAATGTCATCCCCTGGTTTTTGACAAAAAAATAGGCTTTGTTATTTACTCTATTCTTTTATTTTTTCTGTTGCTATTGGAAAACTAGCCGCCCACTTGTGTTTTTAGGCAAAAATTTACGTCAGTGTCAAATTCAAAATGTGTTGTTTTTTTGTCATCCCTAAAATTTTAGTAAGGCCCACAATTTAGAAACCGAATCCCTAGGACTCTAATATGTAGTGTATTGACTGATATTTAAATATTTTGGCTTGGTGTCTTTTGCTTAAAAAATAGGCTGAATCGAATTTGTCGCCTTGATGGAAAATTACTGCTACAAGCGTTCCGCCATATTGGATTCAATTGAACCCAAACCAAGGCCAACACAAAAATAGAGGCCACGACCCTGAAAAAATCAGCTGTTCTCCCGGAGCTGAATTTTACATTGGGTCTTATGGGAGGTCAGACGTTTTTTTATGATATTTTCAAAATGGCACTACAGATTTCCGCAAAATTTCAGTCAAATATTCTCAGACACCATCCCGATATTCTGCCAAACTTTTGTAAGGATGCAAGATGATTAAAAAGTTAAAATTTTCAAGATTTAGCATTCCTTATTTTGAATTCAAATTACCCGCCATGTACCACATGCCAACTGTTATATTTCACATGTATTTGACTTTGTCATATGTGATTGTCACATTCGCTTCTGCTTTAAACTTAATTTTTGTGTGAGCTAATGAAGCGGCTATGAAAAATTAGGGCTTACTATACATTTAAAAAAAATTGTTCTGCCAGAATAAAGTAAAAACAATCTCAAAAACGGCTTCATTAAAAAAAAATCAAATATCCATGAAACGTCATTCCACCTTCAATATTTTAAAGACAATCAGCTGTGTCGTAACGTGACCATCAAAAAAAAATCAGCCCCGGATGTGACGTCAACAAAGTGGAGGATCGTGGCCCGTCCATTTTGATAGCCCTGCCCAAACGTATGGCTTGGATCAATAAAGTAGACGCTTTTAACAAAATTTGAAAGTGACTGCTTTCAAATGACGTTGACAATTTGTCAATTTGGTGATTTGACGTTTTATTTAAAAAAATTTCTTGTATTTTGAAACTTTTGGAAGACAAAGCCATTATCTTGTGTTGACGTAGTCGCTTACTTGACATTTTTTTTTAAACAAATTAAAACGTATTTATTTTAAGATTCTGATAATGGGTTTTAGCCATAAAAAAAGAGATGACGCTAAGAGCGCAGCACCCGTTATCAGTAGCCTGAATTTGTTTGTTGTTTGGGTTCATTTGAAATCAACGTGCCGGCACCAAGCACAACTAAAAATTAAGGACACTCGTTATTGCTTGACGATGAGTGACCTTACTAAAAATACAATTGACCCATCGAGGTACTACCTTGATAAATTGACCTAATACCGGCGTTAGACGCCCTGGATACATTTGAATGATGTATGGTGTAAAATAACTGTCAAAATAGATTAAGAGACTTTCATCAACGTCAAACTGTTAGTTGCTTGTATTTTTAATAATTGTTTTAAATAATTAGCTTTTTTTACACTAGAGAAGAAACACGTGAAGCATGAAATTCCTATTTATGTTGAAAATGTGATCCAATGAGCCACCGCACCGATGCAACGCTGTTGAGCCCTAGAGCAGTTTGCAACATCAGGAAAAAGAGATTAAATTCTGATACTAAAGCTTAAATTTGTTTTCACAGCAAAAATTATTAAAAACAAAAATAACTCTTTATACCGGGTGTCCCATAACTTCGAGGCGGTTGAACAGGTGATAGAGGAGGTCATGTCTAATAAAAAAGTTCCTATAATGCATGGGTCAAAACTCGTTTTTTGTCGAATAAAGAGCATCAAATTTGGCAATTTTTTAAAGTTTTTTGATGATAACTTTTTAAAAAAACTCTGTAAAAATATGAAATTGGGTAAAGTCGTGTACTAGAACAAGAGCAATAAAGTGAAATAAAAACTATTTTCAAAAAAATTAGTCGGTCAATTTTTTTTTTTAAACTATTTTTTTGGTACAAACTTTTTTAAATGCCATATTAAACGTAATATTTTTTTAAATATTTTTTGTTAATAAAAACAAGTTTCTAGCGGGGCATAATTATAAAATATTATTGATATTTTTTAAAAGAACAAGTAAGCAAAAAATATATTTTTTTGAAATACATTTTTGGAGGTTATTTTGACCAGTGGCATATATAGAATGTTTCGGGGTGAGCCCGTCCAGTTTCGGGGGGCGGGGGGACGAGACTCCATGAGTCCATATTTAATGCTATTTTATGCTTGTATTCATGAAATATGTGCAAATTATCCAAAAAACCCTTAGCTTTGGGGGGCCCGGGTACCCCTCTTATATACGCCACTGACTTTGACAGTCTCTATCTCCTGAACTTGTAATTTTATTAAGAAAAGGAATACCCGAGGGGTCATCGGCACCCTAAAATTTTGTACAGCGTCCAACAGGACTTGGGTCCTGACGTGTACTGTTGGGTCCTGTTGGGTACTGTCGTGGACTGTCGAGTACTGTTGGGTACTGTCGTGTACTGTCGAGTACTGTCGAGTACTGTTGGGTCCTGTCGTGTACTGTTGGGTACTGTCTACTGTCGTGTACTGTCAAGTACTGTTGTGTCCTGTTGCGAGGTACAAAGCGCGCCCTTCAAAAAATATGCGAGCAACAAAAAAAAAAAAACAAAAAAGGTCATCATGTTTGGGGAAGGCCGACAGGGACAAAGCGCGCGCTCAGAAAACTTGCGACCAAAAAAAAAAAAAAAAAAAAAGCTCATCAATCATGTCTTTTCGCATCTACGCCACTGTTGGGGTTGGGGGGTAGTGTCGAGTACTGTCGTGTACTGTTGGGTCCTATCGTGTCCTGTCGAGTACTGTTGGGTACTGTCGTGTTCTGTCGAGTACTGTTGGGTACTGTCGTGTACTGTCGAGTACTGTTGGGTACTGTCGTGTACTGTCGAGTACTGTTGGGTCCTGTCGTGTACTGTCGGGTACTGTTGGGTCCTGTCGTGTACTGTCGAGTACTGTTGGGTACTGTCGTGTACTGTCGAGTACTGTTGGGTACTGTCGTGTACTGTCGAGTACTGTTGGGTCCTGTCATGTACTGTCGAGTACTGTTGGGTACTGTCGTGTACTGTCGAGTACTGTTGGGTACTGTCGTGTACTGTCGAGTACCGTTGGGTACTGTCGTGTACTGTCGAGTACTGTTGGGTCCTGTCGTGGTACTGTCGGGTCCTGTTGTGAAATTTGTACAGTACTGTTGAAAGCTGATGACCCCTCGGGAATACCACATTTTTGAATCACAATTAGCTGAGTATTCAGCTGGCTGTGACAGATTTTCTTATTTTTTGTAAAACCCTATTTCCCCCACTCCTCTAACTTTAAAAATCCTTAAAAACAGGTGTGTGTTGCCCCCATGTTATATAAACTTTTTTCTCGGAAATAACCTCCTCTATTACCTGCTGCACTATGGCCCATAAGTTATGGGACACCCTGAAAAAAATCAAAATTTTAGATATGCATGCACAAATAGAATAAGTGCTTTAAAATGCATCGGATTCAGAATATGGCAAAACTTTCAAGTTTGAGACAAATCGGTTTAAAAATAAAGAAATCCGCTATTTTGGATCCATCATTGTTGTAAAAAAAACGTAAATTGTAGTGTTACCAGGTGACCAAACACCATACCTACCAAATTTCAACACTCGACTTAATGGATTTAACTTTACTTTACAAAAACAAATTTCAAGAAAATTGCGTAAAGGATTTTTTTAAGATGTTTTTGTATAAATAATAATAAAAAAAATTTTTTAGTCCGGAAGTTGATTACTTTTAAAAATATTGAACTACTAGTAGTTAAATATTAACCCTCTAGAGCAGGCAGCATTTCATTTACATTCGCCACCTACTGCTTGTAATCAAACAAGTAGTTAAATTTTTACTACACGGTCAAAAAGTTTGTATTGGATTAAAGCAAATTGCTTTGAAGTAAAATAACTTGTGCTTTCCTATTCACTAAGAGAATATTTTCTTGATATAGCACTAAAAATGTCTTGCCTCTTTGTGTGAAAAAAATGTGAAACAGAAATTTTTTTATTATAAATTGGAACTGAATTAATCTAAGGCACCGTTTTCTCTGCAAGCAAAATATTACTTATATGAAGACAATTTGCTTTGTTACAAAACGGAGTATACTGAAACAAAACAATAAAAAAAAATAAAATCTCATTTCAAGATTAAACGCTGCGTTGAACTAAAAAAAATATATTTTAATTCAAAACAAATTGTTTTAAGGTAAAACAATTTATTCAAGAAAAGAATATGTTTTCATCATAGTTAGTAGTTATAGTACGCCGCTTTTTTTAGACAATCTGCCCAACTCTGGTCTACCTAGTATTCTATATTTATTTTAGCTGCGAACACAAGTTTAATTTGTTGTTTTTCAGATTTTATTCCATTTTTCTGCTACACCACACCACGTACGCGGTGCACAATGGGCTGACAATGGATGGCCTAGGTGCCAGGTTAGTTTTTTTAAGATTATTACCGCCACTACTGTACAATTATAAAATCATACATATTATAAAGGCTAAAATTTTCGCTTAGGGCGACAAGTACCTCTCCATATAGTGAAAAACAAACAAAACTATTGCATTTTTGGCCGCACTTACATTTGGCGCCCCGTTTTGATTTTTCAGCCTAGTTCGGCCCTGGCGACTAAGTACATGGCGCGACCTTTTCGCTGGCCTTCGGCATTTTAATATATTTTAAACAGGTTCTTTTTAAAAAATCGAAAAAAAATATTCAAAAAGGATTGCAATTAATATTGACGTGTCAATAAAGTGCAGCACAAAACTGAAAATAAAAGGTCGAAATGGCTCAAAAAGAAGGGCCTACTCAAAAAAAAAAAAATATGGAATAGAAACTGCACTTTAAATAATTCATTCTACCTATAAAATTGCCAATTTTTATTTTTTATGTTTCAAAGAAGTAACAAATATTCAAAGTTGGAATTAAAGTAAAAATAATATTAAACATTTTGGTACGAAATATTTTAACTGTAAATAAAATATTGCTGAGATTATTCAGCTGCCAGATAATATTAACAACTAAATTAAATTTGGTAAATCCCAGTGTTTATATAGCAGAAATTAAATTAAAAAAGCAATTTGTCACGTTTTTGTATGTAATTCAATTTTGGTCTTTGTTGTTTTCCTGATCCAAGTTTTAAAATATTTATACGTGTTTAAATATGAAATTTGATCATATGTTTCTTCGTTTTGTGTTGAAAATGATTTTTAGTATCTCTAAAAGCCTAAAACCGTAAAGTATACAGCATGGTAATACAACTTCATGACTGTTTTACCGTATACACACTACAGTTTACTGATGACCAAGCAATTGTAGACATGAAGAAAATGATAGGAAAGTTAACGGAAGAATAACAAAAGTGGGGGTTAACAGTGAACGTCAACAAGCCACAGTGAAACCAATCAACTAGACAATAGACAAGCAATATCTTATTTATCTTATCTTATCTTTATACTTTGGCGTCACATTTGATAACAGGGGAACCGACTGTAAAGGACTGGAAAGAAGAATTGTAAAAGCAAAAAAGGTTATTGGATGTCTTGACAGTATTTTATAGAGCAGAGAGATAAAAAGAATGTAAAATTTAACATATAGGAAACAATGCTGAAAAGCACGTTGTTGTATGAAATAAGTAGAGACTTGGAATTGAAAGTGTCAAAACGGAGCAATAAGAAAATCAATAAGAATATCTAGAACAGATCATATAAGAAATGAGATCATAAAATAAAGAATGGGAATCGAGGGCTGCATAACGGCTGACATCACTAACAAACAACTGATACAGTACGGCTATGTACAACGAAAGATTATCAAAGCAGATCCTGGACAGGCAACCAATAGGGTGCAGAAAATAGGGCGTCCTAAACTGGAATGCAGGGCCGGACTGAGTACGTAGGAGCCCCGACGGGAGAGCAGAGCCAAGGGCCCCATAACCATGGGAGAGGGGGTGGATGCGATGAGGAAACAAAAAACAAAAAAAAAATCGGGTTTCAGTAAGTTTGGAACTATCTGAAACTTAAATGCGCGAAAATTTTTGAAAAATAAAGTAATTTAAATTTTGGAATAACGCCGAAAATGTGTATTTCGGTGTAGTTTGACCTATGTTAGCAATATCGTTGTGACGTCTGTCCGTGTATATGTTTATGCCTGTCCGGACCACAATAGATCCTAAACCGCTCGACCGATTTTCGTGCAGTTTTCTGGTAAAATAGTGTAAAATACTGTAAAGCGCTGGTTAAATTTTTGCTAACTAACTTTTTAACGATGCATTGCATCAATCAATATATGCGGTTTTCGGAATATATTAAAACTCATTTGTCTCAGTAATTTATGGTACAACCAAGCAGGAGCTCTGGGTTTTAGCATATCTCTAAAAAAACTGTTTTCAAGCATGGGCGCACCCAGCGGTAGGGCCTCGAGGCCCCCTGGTTCCCCGACTGCTCGTAACCAGAAAAAATTGTTGGTAAAAAACAATTTATTTATAAGTTATCACTGTTCACACTGTTACATAAGCAATAATTGCAGTTCAACTGAACCTTAAGCAAAATCTAGGCAGTGTTCTTAAGGCTACCTACTAGATTAATTAACAGTCAATCATTAAATATAAATTAAAGTAATTATCTTAGTAATTTGTTCAGTAATAATATCTTCTTAATTTTGATAAAAGAAGGGGCCCCACTTACCAAATAATGATATTCTCTAACAAGAACAGAGACCTAACAATAATACTGACAATAACTTTTATATCCATACATCCAGGCCCAAAGTAGCCCCGGGCTCTAAGTGGACCCCCTGCGGGGACAACCGCCCTCCCGCCCGAACCAGTCCGGGCCTGCTGGAATGGCAATAATCAAAAAGACCTGACAGAAGATGATTGTCAGGATCGAAGGGGGTGGGGAATAGGCGTCGGATAACGTAGAAAAACGTTCTAAACCGACATATTAGTAGTTGTATTATTTGTATCTATTTTAGAAAGCAATAGGGTTTTTTTTGGCTAGGACCCCTGCCAATAGCAATCAGATTCTGAAAAACGGCTTCTATTTGCCTGAAACTCAATGGCGCATAATTTTGTGACATTTGTTTAAAATCAACAAATACAATAAACGCGTGTAGTTGTAAGCTGAAATTTGCGCTTTTTTAGAGACTAGTAAATAAAATTGAAAAATTTAAAAAGAAATTAATAAAAAAAACACGAAACTGCTAAATTTACTTGTAACTACTAGTCGCAGTTGACTACAAATATTGATAGGTATAAAGTTATGTCATTTCAAAATGCCGCACAAAAAACTGGCGCGTGTCACCCTAATCATAATAACCATTTTGGAATTTGCAGGAGTCTGTGCAAAAATTGAAAATTTATTTTTAAATTTTAGGAAGAATTTCTGTGTTTTAACCACGGCTAGGTATCCATCATTCTTTAAAGTGAAAGTTTCGAACATACCTTATACCATTATATAAGTACTTAATTCCTTTTCGAAATATATAAAGGCTTTCGAAAGGTACGACATGCTTCAACTTTTAGTTTTGATGCCCAAAGCGCATGAAATTATACAGTTTTGTACTGCGACTAGCAGTTACAAGTAAATTTAGCAGTTGGGTGTTTTTTATAAAAAAAAAATTTCAACTTTTAGGTTTAATTTTTATTTATAAAAAGCACTATGCATTTACAAATCATTTAGCTTTACCCAAAAATACGTGTAGATTTTCTACGAACGCAAACAGTGTTAGCTTCCATTGAGTGAAGGTGAGGGAGGAGAGAGGGAGGAGGGAACTAAAATTAAAATGATGTCGAAAAAAATCTTAAAGCATGTGCAAAAAATTTTTTTGAAATCGCTCTATATTTGTGAAAGGTATGGTTACAAATATTACTAATAAGAAGGGGGGGAGAAGAGAGGAAGGGGGAAACTAATAAAATGATGTTGGAAAAAGGCTCAAGCGTGTGCAGAAATAATTTTTGAAATCGCCTTATATTTGTGAAACTTATAAATATTAATAATAAGGATGGCGGGGAGGAGAGAGGGAGGACTAGTAAAATGGTGTTGGAAAAAAAATCTGAAAGCATATGCAAAAAGAATTTTTGAAATCGCTCTATATTTGATAAAATTATGCGAATATGGTTTTTGAATAGGGTGGTGGGAATGACAGGAGGGGAGATGGGTGAGAGCAGGGCGGACTATAAAGTAACTACAGGAAATTAGAGGACATTTGCAATTGGTAATCAAAGGAATTTCAATAAAATCGCCTGAAATTTAGATATTTTTTATGCCTTAAAGCCTACATCATGTGACAAAATGGCGTCTGAAGACCACCATGTTGATTCTTGTTTAAAAAAATATAGCCGATAGCACCTTCGGGATCAGTAGCAATTCAACAACACCTTTTCTGTCAAAATCGGTTTAGCCGTTTAGCCTCCAGCGTGACACAAACATACATATTTACTTTCATACAACAATCGAAATTACCCTTCCTTTCGCCGTGCTGCTTGTTGGGTAAAAAATTAAAATTAATTCAAAATAAAGACACTTATCGTTGTTGACGTTTTGAGGTTGGTAGAGCAGCGGGACTGTATGCGCTGGCCGTTTTATAAAATCTGGGTGCAAAAATCCTTAAAAGGACGATGTAAAAATATTAATTTTTCCGAGCCACACAAAGACAATATAGAGGATTGGCACTCACCTTTTCAGCTGTTTCCGTCGTCCAGAGGAGCTCCTCTCGCTGGCCCAGTCGTTGCAGGCGATCTACACTAGAATCACTTGTTTGTGTAATGGTTTAGTTTTATTTTCTAAGAATGTTATTGGATTTTTTGGTTAATAGAATTTATCACCATGCTGCGTGGTGATCTCGATAGAATACGACAGACGAATTCTTTTTGGTTACGCCTTTTTGCGCAGATTCATTTTTCGTAGATGGCGCTGGCGTTTTGCTTGTGCCAATCAAATTGAAATTGTGTGGGTTTTCCGAATACGGGAATTTGGCGCAAAATTTGAATTTAAAATTAAAGTTGCACGAACATTTTCCGCCCACTTAAAACGAAGTTTTACATTGAGATTAATTGAATTAACAAATGGCTATATAAAAAAAATATAAGTTAATTCAAAACCTTAAAGGGTAGGCTATTAAAATCCGTTTTAGGTTTATAGATCAAAAGGAAAAAAAATGAAAAAAATATATATATATATATATATATATATATATATATATATATATATATTCTAGATAACGACACACGAAACAAAAGAAGTTGCTTGGGAGTTTAGTGCGCATCTAAAGGTAGTGGGCACAACTTGACCACGGGACGAGTGAAAAGTCCGTGTTGTGTTTTAACAGTAGCAACTCGAATGTGATTATCCCGACCAGGATGTACAGATACTATTCTACCCAGCAACCAGTGTAATGGCGGCCTAGTTTCATCCTTAATTAATACAAGCGTATCTAGCTTGATTTCAACCAAAGGGTCCGACCACTTAGAACGCTGTTGTAAAGTATTTAAGTACTCGAGTTTCCAACGCTTCCAGAAATCGGCATGAATTCGTTGGATAAGTTGCCAACGATTAAGGGTATTAACTTTAAGGGTAGAAAGGTCAGGATCAGGACACGAATTAAGGGGTTCCATTGTGAGGAAATGACCCGGAGTCAAAGACGTAAGATCGTTTGGGTCAGAGCTTTGCTCACAAAGGGGTCGAGAATTGAGTAATGCCTCTATTTGGGCGAGGAGAGTATAGAGCTCTTCGAAGGTTAGTATCTGGTCGCCGATGACCCGATACAAATGTGTTTTTATAGATTTGACTCCTGCTTCTGCTAGACCATTTAGGTGGGGGGCTCCCGGACTATTAAGACACCATTTGATTTTTAAGCTCTCAGAAGCTAATTTCGAAAGATTATGGAGCTCCTTAATAGCCCCAACAAAGTTTGAGCCTCTATCACTTGTGATTTGGACACAAGTGCCACGTCTAGCGACAAAGCGTCGTAAAGCAGCGATGCACGCCTCTGTGGTTAAATCCGAAACAAGCTCGATATGGATTGCCTTGACAAAAGTATCGACAAAGACTGCGATATATGATTTACCAACTTGTGCTCCACGACGTCTCTGACCTACAAAGGTTTTGATTGGGCCTGCATAGTCTAAGCAAACGTGTGAAAAACATTTTAATTGTGACGTTCTAAAAGAAGGTAAATCCGACATGTACGGAGTGTAAGGTTTTGGTTTTAAGCGAAAGCAGGGAATACATTTTAATAAAACCCTCTGAATAGCTCGACGTGATGACATAATCCAAAACTTTTGACGAATTAAGTATTGGACTGTGTTTATTCCGGGATGTAAATTTTCGTTATGAGTTTGAATAATGATCAGTTGGGTTAATCTATGAGATTTCGGCCATAATAAGGGATGTTTTGCCTCAAAGGAGAGTTGAGAATGCCGTAAGCGTCCGCCCACTCTAAGGAAACCCAATTCGTCCAAAAAGGGCGCGAGTTTACGAAACGGCTTAGGTAATAGCTGAGTATTTTGAATTTTTTGAATGATATCCGAAAAACACTCTTCTTGGACCCTTTTAACTAAAACAAGTAGAGCCTTGTGTAGTTCAAAAGCGGAAAAAACGCCGGATAAAGGGTCAACTGAGGGTTTTCGATTGTGAATAAGTCTTAGAAAATGACAAATGATTTTTTGAATGGTATTTAAATTGGATATTTTATCGATTAATCTATCAAAAAAGTTTTGATTTTGAATTTCTGCCGTCAGCACTACTGAATTTTCCGGTTTTTCCTCTTTGAGAACCTCGTCTGGAACTCCCAAAGAACGTTCATTTATAAACCTTTGAATTTGCCACTCCGTAGTGGGCAAGGTAATCCATGGAGGGCCGTGAAACCAAAGAGGGTGATTTATTAAGTTATTGGGCGACAACCCTCTGCTAGCGCAGTCGGCAGGGTTCTCGAGTGAAGTAATGTGATACCATGGGACTTCGGGGATTGTTTCTTGAATACGACTTACGCGGTTTGCCACAAAGGTCTTCCACTTGTGAGGTGAAGATGTGACCCAATGAAGCGTGACCTGTGAGTCCGAGAACGCAAGAATTTCATCGATTACGAGTAATGATGAATAGGTGCGAATAACTAGTTCGAGTAAATCAGCTAATAGAGTAGCTCCAAGTAGTTCCAAACGTGGGATTGAAATAGTGTGTAAGGGAGCAACCCTTGACTTGCCCATGACTAGAGCAGTTTTGATAATTTTATTTGGTAATTCGACGCGAACGTATACGCAAGAAGCGTATCCTAGCTCGGATGCATCGCAGAAACCTAGCAATTGACATCGTTGATTATTATTCGAAAAAATATGTCTAGGTATACAAAGATTCGAAAGAGTGGTTAATTGATTATTGAATTGATTCCAAAGAGTTTTGATTGGATCGGGGGGTATTTCATCCCAATCAGTTTTGCATAACCAAAGTTTTTGCATAATCACTTTGGCTAAAAATGAAACAGGCGATAAGAAACCTATAGGATCCCAAATTTTAGCGATAGCCGATAAAATATTCCTTTTGGTGCAAGGTTTTTCACAAGGGGTACAAGAATAGGTAAAAGTATCCGTAGAAGGGTGCCACTGAAGGCCCAACACCTTAATCGATGTTGAAGAATCGTCTTCAAAGGTAACAGGGATCTGACAATCAGCGGGCGACAAATGTGAAAGAAGTTTCGGATTATTTGATGCCCATTTTCTTAATTCAAATTTTCCCAATTTAAGCAACGATATTAGATTCTTTTGAAGCGATAAAGCACCTTCTAGAGAGTTAGCTCCACAGCAAATATCGTCCATGAAAATGTTATTCAAAAGGACCTGGGATGCTTCAGGATAATTCTTAGCCTCCAGGATGGCTAGCTCTCTAAGAGTTCTAATAGCTAAATAGGGACTTGAACTAACACCAAACGTCACTGTATTAAGCCTGTATTCCTGCAGGGGTTCATTGGGATCAAATCGCCAAAGTAGCTTTTGGTAGTCCCGATGAATTGGATTGATTTGAATTTGTAAAAAGTGCTGTTTTATATCAGTCAAAAATACGATAGAATAAAATCTGAATTTTAATAGAATTTCGGAAATATCGGCTTGTAATTTTGGTCCTATTAAAAGAGTTTCGTTCATGCTTAGGCCTTTCGAACCCTTAATCGAGGGGTTAAAAACCACCCGGAGTTTAGTCGTTGATTTGTCAAGACGAAGGACTCCGTGATGTGGTAAATAAGAACATAACTGAGGTCTAGGTTCGGATCTTGAAATTAAAGACATGTGCCCGTTTTTGAGATATTCTCTCATAAAATCCGAGTACATACTATAGAAATTTGAATTTTTTATTAAGCGAGATTCGAGAGACAAAAATTGACGGTAGGCCACTGAATATGTGTCTCCTAGGTCAGGAGGGTCAATGTGACGAAAAGGCAAATTTACAGTAAATCGGCCCGAAATATCTCTAGTGGTAGTTTTTTGGAAAATCTCTTCACATCTCTTTTCTTCGGGTGAGAGAAACGTTTTTGACTTAATTGATTCTAGTTCCCAAAATCTGCGAATATTAAAGTCGAGAGACTGCTCACAGGAAGTAAAGTAAGAATTGACTTGAGGTGAAATATTTATGCTTTGAGTTTGGCCCATCAAGACCCACCCAAAAACTGTCTCAAAAGCGGAGGGTAGGCCGTGAGGTCCTGGAATTCGTCCTGATTGGACGATTTCTGTGTAAAGTTGTGCACCTAAGAGTAAGTCAATTGGACCAGGGTTGTAAAATTGGTTATCTGCAAGCTTTAGATTTGAAATATGACTCCAATTGGATGAATCTACCTGTATTGAGGGCATATTCGAACAGAGTTTCGGTAAAACGAAGACTTGAATAGAAAAGGTAGGCTCTTGTTGGCCTAGGGCTCGAATAGTGCAAGTAGAAATGCCGTTAGTGGCCGACGAAGATTGATTTAGTTCCAGAACAGGGATCGAAATTTTGTTTCTTGGCAAGCCTAACCTGTTAAGACAAGCTTCGCTTATCAGGTTAGCTTGGCTACCGCTGTCCAGAAGTGCTCGGACAGGTTGGTAGTTACCCCGACTATCGAGTACCTCTAATCCTATAGTCGCTAGAAGCACTGTCGTACGGGGCGTCAAGGTGGATAACGAAGAGTATTGATTTGTAGATGTATTTGGATTCGAATTGATTTGAATTGAATTTGAACTGGGTTGAACAAAACTAGGGTTCTGTTGGCTAAGAATTGAATTTGAATTCTGGTACGATAAGTTTGTGCCTGTGCTAGGCACGGCCACTTGATTTGAATTAAAACTTTGATTTAAGTTCGAATTTTGATTTGAATTTTGGCTTGAATTAACAAAGGATTGACTTGAATTCTGACGGATTGAATCTGTCGTTTGCGATAGATGAATAAGACTATGGTGCCTATGTCGACATACCCTGCAGTTGTAGGTACTACTGCAGTCGATTACTTGATGATTTGAACGTAAACAGTTGATACATAACGATTGTTGTTTTACATAAGTAAAACGATCTGAAGGAGATTTGGAAATAAAAACACCACACTGCGAGAGTGGATGAAAAGAATTGCATAATTTGCACTTATAGGGTTGTTGGTTTTGTCGAAATTGAATATTGGATTGTTTATTTGCTACTTGTGAGTGCGTATGCGCTAAAAAATTTGATGGAGGGCTTGATTTGTACTGATTATTTGAATAAGAATTATATTTGTGGTTACTAGAATTCGAATAATTTGGTTTTTGCTGTTTGGAAGTCGAAGGTTGCATTTGCGTATTTTGGGGAGATAGCTGTACTGTTTCAAGAGCACGGCATTGGTTAATAAGAAACTGAATTAGATTTTGATATGTTGGAATCTCGGTAGTACTATACTTTAATTCGAAAGCGGTTCTTGTGGTTTGATCGATTTTTGATAATAAAATTGAAAATAAACAAAAACACCACGACGTTACTGGAAATTCAAGATTTTCGAGCGCCGCAATATTCTCGGAAAAGGTATCTACCAAGACTCTGAGATCCTTTGCTGACTGGTTTCCCTTTAAAGAATTTGCATAGTAGATTGAGTTCCAGTAGGTACTGGCTAAAAGTCTTTTATTTTGATAGCGATCTGTTAATACCTTCCAGGCGATTGCGTAATTACTTGCCGTTAATTTTATAGAACTTAAAATATTAAGTGGTTCGCCCTCAAGGAAGGTTAGCAAATGTTGAAATTTCCTTATATCGGAATAATTAGAGTTTTCGTGAACCAAACAAGAATAAACATCGTAAAAGGTTGGCCACTTTTTTACGTTTCCATTAAAGCAAGGTACCTTTAAAGGGCCCAGATCATCGCTACGTGAATAGTGTGAAGTTGCGGGGGTAAAATTTGAATGAACTGAATCGGAACATAAACTCGAAAAAAGAACTTTAGCTTGGTGGTAGAATAGATCCGTATCTTTCCTAATTTTGTCCTGTACTTCGAATGCATCCTCGTCGTCGTCTTTCAAGAGACCTATGATGTCATTATGAATGTTTTTAAATTGTTCATAGTGATCATCTAACGATTCGTAAAACGCCTTAAAAATTGGCAAGGAAGAACTATCTGATTTAGCTTTTGTTCCCAAGTTATACGTTTCCGTAATACGAGATATTGAAACTTTGCGTTGATTCTCAAGCTTTTTTAACGACATATTGTTAATTAAAAAAATAAAAAATATTTAAAAGGAATAAAACTAACACTTGACCCCTATTGACTTTAATCAGTCCAAAAGAGTCCGACAGCATATATTTTATTATCGATTTCTCGAATAAATGCAAAAACTTATCATCAGCTGTTATCCTAGGTCGCGATTTTTCTCCCAAAATAAATGCACACAGATACAACTTGTACCTACTACCGTTTCTCTTATTATTTACAGGTAAATACTAATTCTACTAGATGTGTTTGTTTACCTGTTAAATAAGAATAAAGCATTTAACTCACAAGCACTTTTGTTGTTTTGAATAACTATAACATATTATTTAAACAAATAACTATTATTTAAACAAATTTCGATTTTTGAATCAAAACAAACGACGTACGAAGTGCCAATTTCGGCTGCAATGAAATGTGGGTGGAGCAACCGTTAAGCCACGCAAGGGGGGACGGAACCTCCTTTCTAAACCGGACACGGCAACAAACGAGCCAAAATGGCGAGACGAAAAGATCCAATATTTTTAGCAAACAAATTTTAAAAAACTATCTGGGTCGTGGGACCAGAAAATGTTGACGTTTTGAGGTTGGTAGAGCAGCGGGACTGTATGCGCTGGCCGTTTTATAAAATCTGGGTGCAAAAATCCTTAAAAGGACGATGTAAAAATATTAATTTTTCCGAGCCACACAAAGACAATATAGAGGATTGGCACTCACCTTTTCAGCTGTTTCCGTCGTCCAGAGGAGCTCCTCTCGCTGGCCCAGTCGTTGCAGGCGATCTACACTAGAATCACTTGTTTGTGTAATGGTTTAGTTTTATTTTCTAAGAATGTTATTGGATTTTTTGGTTAATAGAATTTATCACCATGCTGCGTGGTGATCTCGATAGAATACGACAGACGAATTCTTTTTGGTTACGCCTTTTTGCGCAGATTCATTTTTCGTAGATGGCGCTGGCGTTTTGCTTGTGCCAATCAAATTGAAATTGTGTGGGTTTTCCGAATACGGGAATTTGGCGCAAAATTTGAATTTAAAATTAAAGTTGCACGAACAATCGTAGAGCAAGCTCTATAGGAAGCAAAGCCTGTCAATGACTTTGTAATTTTTTATCTATCTCATCTTTTCTCAGTTTTTAAAAAGTAGGGGCCATCATTAAATAACATACGCCAATGATGAGCCCATGATATTTTTATTTTATTTTAATATACTAATTTTTTACTAATTACTTACTAAATTGGAAGTGAAGGAAAATTTTTGTATAAGTTAATGCATAGAACCATCATCTAATGGCCTAATTTTTGACGGAAGCTTTGTTTAACATCACATACGGTTTTTAGTTAATTATGAAGAAAACTTAAGGAGGCCATCATAGGTCACCTTCCCTTTATACATTTATTAAATTATTTCTGCTATATCAGGCTATGCTTATAATTAAATTTGTTTTTGAAAACGAAAATTTTAAAACAAAAAATTGACGCCTTTAAGGCCTTGTTAACAACCATATTGCCACGCTTGACTTAAACCAAAGAACGATTCAGCGAATTCGTAATTTTTTCAAGTTTTTTTTCAAATTATCCACAAAAGGTTCTGCAGAATAATTTTAGATTTTAGATAGACATATTGCTTAAAGGAACTGGGTGTGTATGGATGCATGATTTTAATCCTAACTAAAATAGTACATATATTTTTGCTTTTCTAAAATACGAAGCCTATTTGAAAAGTTCTAAACTTGAACGAGGGATATTAGCATTATTACTGAAAATAACCTGCAGCTAGTTTGCTGCTAAGTTTCGAATATCTACGGCAATATTTTTATTTTACGCGATCAAAAAAGCAATTTTATTTATTAGTTTTCTTTTCCAATGATTAGAATTTAAACAAGGCTAACAGACTTTTTTTTAAGTGAAAACTATATTTAAAATATGAGAGATTATCATACCGCCTATATAATTTTTTATTTCTATAAAAATTGGAATAAACCTAATTAAATAAAAATCATTTTGCTGAACCCACGTAAATTGAGAAAAATCGAAAATACAATGTTGATCTTTACCTACCTACTTCGACTCACTAGGTAATAATTAAAGAAATTATTAGTAATAATTTTCCACGGTCAGAGTAATTATTTCTAGGTCGCCTACGAGGGTGTGGTGCGTTGAACTAGTTAACAAACGCTGTTTTTTTTCTCTGTGCGCTTTTTTTCAGCCAAACTGCTTAGCTCAAGGTCTATGTTAATGCTAGTTTACTATGCTTAACACAAATTTTGGAGCAATCTTCAAAATTATATTTTGAATGTACTCAAATAACAAAGTTGGTAAGCTGGTGTTTGGCTTTTTATAGGTATAAAAAGTGCCACTTGAACTCTTTTGCGTATATACGAGGGCTGTTCGAAAAGTTCTCGTCCTAACACAGAGCTAACGCTGTTATCATGGGACTCTTCTTCTTCATTTTCCACAATAAAAAAATTGACTGCAGAGTTTAAGCGTAGATCGATACAAGATGATGAGCGTTCATGACGACCAAAAACGGCTACAAAAATTTAAAATGCTGTACTGATTGACCGCCGAGTAATGGTGTGTGAACTAGCTGAGATAGCAAAGATCTCATTAGACCGAGTGCACTATATTTTGCACGACATCTTGGGTATGAGAAAGCTATCGGCAAGATGGGTGCCGCGTTTACTGACACCTGAGGACCAAAAACGCATCCGATTAAATATTTCTCAACAATGTTTGGACCTATTTCAACGCAATCCATCTGAATTTCTTCGATTGTTTATAACAGTAGATAAAACATGCATTCACCAATACACATCAGAAACAAAAGAACAGTCAAAGCAGTGGATGGGGCCCGGTGAAAGGGCCCCCAAAGAGGCAAAAACTGCCCCTTGTGCAGGAAAATTTATAGCTACAGTTTTCTGGGACTCTTATGTTGTGGTGCTGATACATGTTTTAGAGCATGGCAGGACTATCACTGGAGAATATTATGTCAACTTACTGTACCAACTTAACAAGGCTAAAAGAAAGTGCTTTTTTACCATAATAACGATCCAGCTCATGCTTCACGAATTGTTGCTGTGAAACTGCACGAATTACACTATGAGGTGCTTTCACACGCACCCTATTCACCTGATCTAGCACCGAGCGACTATAACCTTTTCCTAGATCTGACGAAAAGGCTCGGCTGGCGAAGATTCACTGCAAATGAAGAGGTAAAGTGTGAAACCACAGCGCATTTTCCAGGACTTTTTATAAACGTAATTTACTGAGGGTATCCAGAAGCTAGAGAATCCTTAAGGTATTGAATTGGAGGGAGATTAGCTAGAAAAATAAAAAAATTTAATATTCGAAATTCCTTGTTTTTCTTGATCAGGCCGAAAATTTTTCGAACCGCCCTCGTATCGAAAAATACATTTTAAAAATATGACATAAGGAATAATAATAGGTCACTTAATGAAGTTGTAATATGTTATAAATACCCAGAATTACAAATGCACAAAAAGACTGAAAACAGATTTGAGAGAAAATACTTTTTATTTTGGTAAACATTAAAACTTCCTATGATATCTAGTACTTCAAAGAAATAAAAATCAAAATTAAAAATCTTTGGGTTTCAATAAAATTGGTTCAGAAATAATCATTTTATGAAGAAATCAATATACAGCGTCTTAAATGCAAACAATCGTTAGAAAAAACGCCCACAAACATTGTTATACACGTTGAACATTGTGTAATAAATTGTGCTCTTGGGGCTTTCTTTTACATTTAAATTATATAACTTTTAATACGGATTTTCATCAATAACCACATAACCACAATTGAGGTATTGTATCCCAACAACTTTAAAAATAATCATTTACTAGCCATTACCAATATTTCTTGTATTTATAATATCACATATCAAAATATATAATTACTCAATGTCAATTAGTCAATCGAACCGAACCGAACCGAACCTAAGCTCACACGATTAAAGTATAATAAAGGGGCCTACAGACACGCGAGCATTTCTTGAGATTAGTACGCGAACTAATCTCTGCATACATGTACGTTTGGTGGAATTGCCTACACACACGAAGACAAAATTAAACGTTCTAAACATAAACACGATATTATCAATGCGTTTTGCCTAGACACCGAGAGATTTGCTCGCGTACATTGTGCGCGCGAACGAATCTTCGAGAGATATTTTAGGCGGATATTGTCTACACACGAAGAGATTAGTATGCGCAAACTTGTACGCGCGTACTAATCTCTAGAAATGTTCGCGTGTCTGTAGGCCCCTTAATTTTTAACCATTTTGGTACTCGAAAATAACGACCTATCCGCCACCCGCAGATGAGTCCGATTGGAGATTCCCCCTCTCCCATTGTAACACTACTGAACAAAACAACTAGAATGTATTTTTTTGATCTTCATGCACATTTGCCTTTAATATAGTACAACAAAAGTAATATTTTTATCAGAACTGCAATTTTTGAAATCTACCACCAGCCTTTTTTTCGGCTTTGAGGAACATTTTTAAAAACAGGGAACAAAATTACAAAATTACCTAATGTTGCTTAAGTGAAAACGTAGCTTCACTGATGTTCTGCAAAAAAAAACTGTAAGGCGGCAAAATGTTGTCGCATTTATAGATTCAAAAGGTAAATAGAGAATTATTGATAAAAACACATTCTGCAAAGTAATCAGTTTGGTTTGTTGAAACTGCATTCTCGATATACATTATATTGCTCTTAATTTTCTTGTTTATACCATGAAAAGGATATAGACTATTCATTTAATTATGTAGTTGGTTATGTTTATTGTTTTTTGTTTTACAAATTGGCGTAGGTTTACTTTCGCTGATCTTGAAGGAAATAATAGATATTGGTTTGATTTTAGCACCGTTTATAAAGTTGAAATAAGAGGGTTAAGGTTATTCTCTCTTCAAGATGTTTCACTGTTTTAATAATTTGGCTTTTAGCAAAAGTTAGTCCGTTTCAGCTTTTTTAATCATTTATTTTAGCTGATAGGCGTTGGGTAAATTTTTATTCTTGAGATATTTTCACTATTTACAAATTTAGTTCCAGGATAATTATGCTAATTGACATTTTTGCCGTCTGTAAATGAAAGATGGTGTAAAATCCAATTAATTAATTAATATGGATTGTATTTTCTGCGATTAAATATACCACCAATGGATTTGAGTACTTATGTCTCTCGGTGTCTTCCTAGGTAAATATATCAACAATATGAACCGGAGTGTTGTAAAATTCAAGGCACTAATAATTCTTCAAGCTCTTAAACGAATATCACTTATGGCACTCTAGAATTTTGACCGGAAAAATAATAACACCAAGCACATTTTTCACAAAAGATGTAGAGGTACAAATAAACGTGGCTGACTTTATAGTAGAGGCCATCCCAAAGCTAATTAATCCATACAACTAGGGGTAACTTTTTGAATACTCTTGAAATTCTTAAATTAGGAAATGATAATATCGCATATTCCAACATAAATTATATGGAAAAATTATATGATAATTGGTTCCTGATTCAAAAAATCACTTCCCTGATTAAAATTGTGTTGCTTTGGTAATACCAAAGTGTTAGTATTTCTTATTTATTAATCTTAACCATACCGAGAACAGACTGACCCTAATAAATATTTTACAGCAAAAGAAAATTACAAAATTTTTGCAACACGCATTCGTCTCGCAATATTTGAAACAACTCTCCAAAGGGCGCATATATTTTATGTGACTAATTTTACATGGGTAATTTAGAACCCCAATTTCAAGAGTCATGTTTCGCAGTGTTCGTGACTATATAATTTGTAGTTATACCGTTTTGGGCTTGATTTTAACAACTTGAAACGATGTCCTAATGCTAACTTGTTTCAGCCAACTCAGCATGATATATGCGTTACCACTAAACCAAAGTTTCGATAACAGTGGCGTGCAATGGTGTATATGGAAAAAAGTTTTGGGGTGGGCCCGAGACAGTTTTTGAGGGGGGCCGAGACCCCATGAGAACGTATTTTATGATATTTTATGTTTGTATTCATAAAATAGGTATGTGTAAAATTACTAAAAAAATTTAAGCTTTGGGGGGGGGATGGAGGGGGAGGGGGAGGGGCTTGGTTAAAATTAATTCTGCCCATTATAGAGAAAGATGGAATCTGGAAACTAACAAATTTGTAAAAAATCGACTTTAACTATCAAAAGTTTAGTTTCTCCAAAAACCAATAAATGTTTAGTCGAATATTTATAACGAATAAATAAAATTACTTCTTTTTTAGGTTGAATTTAACCCCAAAATATAAAATAAACTGGTAACAAAAAAACTATTTTTTTTTTTTGATAGTTACTGCTTTTTCCATTTTTCATTTGATGTCATAATATAAATAAAATAAATTTGTTTGATTTTGTTGATAATAGAGTTTGTGAGGGATTTTTTTTCGGAATACTTGTAGTCTATTAAAAATATAATGGCCGCCGCGTCGCCTCGTATTTCTATTTATTTTACCCATGTTTTAATTTATCGTCTATGAGTGCATTTTTTTATTAAGAAATAATCAACCTAAACAAAACCTCTTTTTTGTAAAAGTTATTAAAACAAAAAGAGAAAGATTCTCCATAGTGTCCTTCAAAATTAATTGTTTTTTTTTTTTTCTTTCAGGGCTCGAGACGTCGCAGAGGGGCAAATAGAAGTGTTCGAACGTGTGATTAGTGGGTATCTTAAAAACCACTTCTCTTAGACGATAAGCTATTAAATTTATGTCACTTTCAGCTTCACTACTGCCCTAAGAATGGTCATTAGTATTAAATTTACCAAAAATCACCAAATAATAGGGAAGGAGGCTAAAGTGGGGTGAGCATCTGTAAACAAATACCTTTTCTTATAAAACATCAAATATCATTGTTTCTTTTTACCTACGAAAGCCTATCCCTAAATAATTTGTGCTCCTAAGGATAGCTTATCAACAACGTTACACTCTGAGGCCTTACAAGCCTTCAGGGCACCAATTTCCCTTCGCCTTCTAAAATCGTAGTAGCTTATTTGTTACGTCTCTGACCAGTTTCAATGCCCGGATTGTGTCAACAGGGTTGGCATAAGCTGAGGTTCCCAAGTCCTTCGGGATTGTTCCTTTAAGAGTAAAAGAGCCAGGGACTAGAAACGCTATCTAGAGAAAACAGGATATTGGTTTAGGTTAAAAATTACTATAATAATTTATTTAGTTCTGTTATACACAGATCGATAATTCCAGATACAAATTACTTACTTTTCATCGTAGGACCGACACTGCACTGCACTCTGCTTTTTCGTAGAAACTACACTCTTTTACGCCCCGTTGACGTGGATATCACCCTTTCGTAGCCCTGCGGATTTCCTGGCCATGGCCACTTGGGATACTGCATTTTCAAGCCCCCAAAACCGAATGACACGACCCCCAAAAAACCAACGTTACTTCACTCTTCTGCTTCCACATCTATCCTTTTGCATGACAGCTAATTTCCTCGCAAAAGTCCAGCATGGAACCGTTCTATTGATCAATTATCGCAAAGCTCAAAATAAATTTCTGCTGGGTTAGCGTTAACCTAGATTTTGGCCTAGGAACTCAGGGCAACGAACCCATTACAATATGTGTGCAATTGTTTAGACTAAATTGCGTCAACCCAAAAGTCCACACACAATTTGTAACTTTGAGGGAATATTTAATACATTTTTGGGATAATCGTCACAGTATCTATGTGTGTGCAGTAAGTGTATTAGTGGCAAAACAATGCCAATATTTGCCTACCCTGCTTTGATGAGCACTGCACGCCACTGGCATATAAAGACTAAGTTAACCCAAAAATTTCTAAAAAGGCAGATCTGTTATATTAGTGAAGAACTAGCCAGTAGTAAGTAATGCATTTTTAATTAGGGCTCCTTTTTTACGGGTGGCGGAACAAAGATCGAAAGACAAAAGATCGAAAGACAAAAGATCGAATACAGAAGATCGAAAAACAAAAGATCGACAAGGCAAAAGATCGAAAATACTAAAGATCTAAAAATAAAAGATCGAAAGACAAAAGATCGAAAATACAGAGGATCGAAAAACAAAAGATCGAAAAGGCAAAAGATCGAAAATACAAAAGATCGAAAAACAAAAGATCGAAAAACAAAAGGTCGAAAATACAGAAGACCGAAAGTACAAAAGATCGAAAGACAAAAGATCGAAACGCAAAAGATCGAAGAACAAAATATCAGAAGACAAAAGATCGAAAAAAAATCGCAAGTAAATAAGATCGAATATACAAAATGACGCGTATCATGTTTGCTTAGGTATATTCACATAAACAGTTTAAGCAAGGTCAGGTAAGGTAAAATTACCTAACCGTTAAATAAACCAATGGCTTGTCATACTTAACACAAATCATATAGTTCGATAAAGGAGTCTCTTTTTGAATCATATTTAAAAAAAAAAACCAAAACGAACGGTTCGGTTTTGTTTTACACCCTGTAGGATGCCGGGAAACATTTCAGGAAAGTTTTTTTTTAATATATGTTAGAAAGAGGCCCCATAGTCGAACCGGTTCGGTTTGGTTCGGTTAGTTACACACCCTCTAGAACCCCGGAAAAGAAATCAGGAAAGTTTTTTTTTTTGAAAAAAACTATGTAATAGCGATATTTTGAAACGCGCTATTTTCGATCTTTTGTACTTTCGATCTTTTGTCTTTCGATCTTTTGTTTTTCGATCTTTTGTATTTTCGATCTTTTGCATTTTCGATCTTCTGTTTTTCGATCTTTTGTACTTTCGATCTTTTGTTTTTCGATCTTTTGTGGTTACGATCTTTTGTCTTCTCGACCTTTTGTATTTCGATCTTTTGTCTTTTCGATCTTTTGTTTTTCGATCTTTTGTATTCGATCATTTGTCTTTCGATCTTTGTTCCGCCACCCCTTTTTTACTTCGCGTCGGGCGGTTTCGGCATTTTTGAGACAGAGTTTTCTAAGCTCTATGAGATTTACAATTTGCTTCTTACAGGGTTTGTTAATGAGACCTATATTTTTAGGTCTATCTGAATTGATTCAAAAAGCATTGCAGATTTTGCAGAATGATTAGGAAAATATGCTATGGCAGAAAACGATTTTCTACCCTTATATGGTTCTCCATCAACAGTAATAATACATAGGTATACACCAGAAAAACCAATTGCATTTAAATACAAACCAATATAATATATACAGCTCAGTGGCCTCTTGGTTATCGTAGTTTTAAATGCCGCAAAACGTGCCAAGGCCCTGTGTAAGAAATCACGAAGGTGGAATAAATAGGAAGTTTCCTTCCCTTTTGAGTTAGGAAACGTATTATTTTACACAATCTGAACCCCTATTTTCTATTTATTTCCTTTCTGAAGTGGTTGTTGAGTCCTTTTAGGATAAAATATCTATTTTTTTTTTTAAAGAAAATGATAACCTTTGACCCTATGGCTATGGAATTTAATACTAACTTTACAAGTATTTATCTATAAAATACGCTTAAGACTAAGTTTTTCCAAAAAATAGAATATTTAGTCAAACTTTAGTCTGAACATGTTTTCAGCTGTTATAAGCAAAGGGCCTGTCCTTAAATTACGTCACGCTTTAGGGGGAGGAGGCGGTTTTGGCCTTGCGTTAAACTCAATGTTTCTTGAATGTGTTTTTTTCTTCAAAATGCGTTACGAGGGGAGGGGTCAAAAATCCGAAATTTTTGCGTACGTAATTTAAGGACGTTCCCAAAATTTTTTTAAATCAGTCAATTCTGCCTAAAAAAATGCGAATTGCCATACCTCTACTACTTATCATCACTAAATATTTTTATAATTGAGGGGGGAGCAGATCCCTCTTGACACCTTTCTCTAAGTACGGCCTTAAGTAGACAATCGGGAAGCAAGCGAACAAAGTTCCAATCGACGGTAAAGTTTTCCGCATAGTACGTTCTAAGCTTCTATCTATTTAGCCTTTTTCAATCCATCATTGGACATAAGCCTCCCCCATCCCCCAATAGCTTCCACTCTTCTCTGTCTGTCGCCATGTTCATCCATCTAGTTTCCGAGTGTTTCTTCAAATCTTCCGCCCATCTCATTTGGGGTCTTCCACTACTTCTTTTATTTTCCTCTCCAGTTTACAATACATTTGTTCCATCGATCGTCTTTCTGTCTGATATTATGACCGGCAAATTTCCATTTTAATTTTGCTACTTCTACTCTGACATCCCTTACTTTTGTTTTATTTCTTGTCCATTTATTCCTTTTTCTATCTGTTAGCTTTACATGTAACATTTGTATTTCCATTGATCTTTGGGCTTTTGTTACCTTAACCATGTTTGATTTTGTAAGTGTCCAGGTCTGAGATCCAAAGGTAAGTTCAAAAATGATACATTAGTTATACACTTTTGTTGTGAGGTACTGAGGATATTTTTTATTTTTTATTATGGAGCCTAATTTACCGAATACCCCTTAGGCCCATCTTCATCGTCTCTTAATTTCAGGTGTGGTTTTCTTTTTCTATTTTAATAATTTGGTTTATTCTGATCTTAATGTTGTGATCTGTTTGTTAAGATTTTGGTTTTAGTTTAGTTCATACTTAAGCCTAAATTTTTAGCTGCTGTATCCAGTTTTTTCAGCATTTTATCAGTTATTTTTTTCTTCTCTGCTATTAAGTCGATATCATCAGCATATCTTAGGTGATGCAAGTATTGTCCGTTTAATTTGTTGCCTATTTCTTCCTAATCTAAGCTTTTAAAAACATCTTCTAGGGCCTGCTTCAATAGTTTAGGGGATATTTTGTTAATCTTTCTCACATCTCTTCTTATGCGGATTCTCTTGGTTCTCGTTGATTTTGATTAATGGTGTTGCTTCGCTATATATTGTAGCGTTTTTTTAGACAGCTAACATAGCTACGGTAGCTGTTCGCCGGAGAGCACTGTGGGATTTGAATAAAGTGGTACAAAAATTAACAGAGAAGGTAATTGAAAATATGAATTATTTACTTTAACAAAAATGTTGAGCGCCACCCAATTTTATGTATATAAATATCTCGGGAACTAAAGATCATATCTGGTAAAATTAGGAAACCCAGTATTATTTAATTTGATTGGATGGTCATGATGTTCTCGAGATTATTGTAATCTGGTGATATTTAATTAACTGAAGTCAGTTAAATATCTCCAGAACTAAATATATTAAATACTGACTGTGTAGGTAGGTAATGGATATTTTATAAACTAAAATAAATGTGATTATATGACAATTTCTAAATTTATTGTCTAAAACCTGAAAAAGATTTCACAAAAGTAACAATATTTTATTCTAGTCTTTCCCTAAGTTTTAACCTAGAAAATACCAAAAAAATTAAATCTAAGATGATTTTGACGTGTTATCATCACCGCAATTTACGTAACGCAAGCAGAGGCAACCTGTAAAAATTCATGAATTTTAAGTAGGCGCAGCGCAGATTTTAAACTGTACTTTTTATCAAAATCATCTCTAAAAAAAATAGAGATTCTATAAAATAATAGCGAAAATTTACACATCTGTGCGTGACTTATTTCTTTATAAAAACCTGCAAAACCATAACTTCTTTAAGCTCCATGTAGTGGAAATAGCTGTATTTCTGCCGCGTACTGGTGACAGAAGTAATCTGGTCATGCAATGACCCGTTTCATAATGACGTAACTTTTGACTACGAGGTTTTACTCTAAACTTTGACTTCTATCTGGCAAGACAAATGTTGACTCTTGACACGTATCTTGTGACTAAGCTTTGACTCGTACCTGGCACCCTATATAGAGAAAATATCTTACTTAGTTTCTCTATATTAGCACCATGTAATTTGTTAGTTTATTAATTTTAGAATATACATGTTAATTTTATTTTGAATAAAAGTTTATTTTCTTAAGTCTTCAGAGTATTTTTATTTAATTGTTAAAAGATAGAAATATAGAGTTTATGTTTCCTTACCTCAACCTTGAGGGTAACTCCTAAAGATAAGCTCTCCACATAGTTTTAATATCGAGGAAGTTGTTGGAAAAATAAATCGCTTTCTGGCAGCAACAGGTAAAATTGATTTTGCAATACAGCAACCAAGACAGCAACACCGCTGCGCTCATTGATACCAAGATAGCCTGTGAGCAAGGAAAAAAAAATCTCACATTAGTAAGGCTAAATTTTGAGGATGTCTTTCGACAAGCACAAACAATAAACGGATAAATTTATAAAGAATATAAGTAGGTACTTACATAATTTCAGATAATCCTTCACTCAACACAAAAACAGAATATGGTTTTAACTAAATACAGCTCATCAGAACTTTCAATTGAAATCACTTAAATGTGAGCTGTGAGAAAATCTGCCGGTGGCGATTTGAAAATCACACATATAGTTGGCCGATATTTCCCACACTGAAACCTTTGTCTCCGTGCAGCAAGTTTGCCCCCAGATCTCCAAACTCAGGAGCAAAAAATGTCCTCGCATTTGTTCGATGTAGATGCACCATGTATTTTCTCGATATTTGAAAACCGTGACCAGTGGCTCCTAACAAGTTTATTATTTTAAATTAAAACTAAAATTTTGCCAGTGACCGTCAAAAGGTTTTGCACATTTAATGATCATGCTGAAATGTTGCAGATTAAATTTAATGAATTATATAAGACATCTCGTCTTTACTACTATAAAAAAATATACAAATTATTATAAAATTATTTATGATAATAAAATGTTTTTAAATAAAATTTAATGTACTAAAAATAGTCGAATGTAGCATTTTTAAGAAAATAAGGGCTGGGAAATAAAAATGCTACAATATACTGGCTGTTAAGTCTGTATATCTGTGATTTATTCCGCTATTAATTAAGATACTGTTATATTCGTTGGCTCGTTCCATTAGGATTTTCATGGTTACTAAGTGGCCAACTGTTCTGAAGCCTGCTTGTTCCTTTGATCAGCGGCGTAGCGTGCCCGAAAGGACGGGGGGGGGGGCGACAGCTAAAAAGGGCGCCTCTGAAAACTGATGAAAAATCTTACGGCAAAAACCAAAAGGTCAAAAAGGCGCCTCTCACAAATCTTGCGACCAAAAAAAAAGAACCGCGCCGTAGAAATTTGAACCGCGCCGACTCCAAAAAAAAAAAAAACAAAACAAAAAAAAAAAAGGTCATCATATGTCAGGGGGCGGCCGATAAGTCACAAGGGCGCCTCTGACGAAATCTTGCAACTAAAAAAACAGGTCATCATGTATGAGGGGGCGGCCGATACGACACGAGGGCGCCTCTCCCACCTATGGGGCGCCACTACCCTCGGGACGGGGGGGGGCGACGAACCCCCCGCGCCCCCCCCACGCTACGCCGCTGCCTTTGATTGCCTGTTAATATTTTCGTGACAAACATATAAATTACATTTAGGAGTGTTATAGGACGATAGTTTTTTAGGTCTGCTCTATCGCCTTTCTTGTGTAGAATAATGGTTATGGATTATTTCTAGTTGTTTCGGATTTTTTTTAGTATTTTATTTAGGAGAATATACAGGATATTATCTACAGCTTTACCAGCGTACTTGAACATTTCTGCCGTTACTCCGTCTTTTCCAGGTGATTTGTTATTTTTCAATTTCTTTAATGCGCTCTTTATTTTTGCGCAGCTTATTTCAGTTTGTAGATCTGATTTTATGTTCTTCATTTTTGTTTCGAGTTTCTTCATCGTTTCTCGTGACGGTTCTCTTTTTGTTTGGTTTATTTCTCTATAGAATAGTTGTGTGATATTTATGATCTTTAACGTTACCTAGAGCCGCCCTTAGACATTTCATATAAATGTTATTTTCTATAACTCTTTCAACTTTTATTATTTCTTGGCTCTTTCATTTATTTTCTTTTATCATTTTTCTTATAGTTTTATTTATGTGTGTGTAATCTATAAATGTTCTTTTTCATTCTCTCTCGAGGTTCCGTCTTTTTTCCATCAGTCTCTTTATTTCTTTTGATATACAATTTTCTCTCTTTTTACCTTTCTGTGCGATATCTTTTCTTTCTTTGGTCAGAAATCTTGTCAGCGTATCATTTATTTCATCTATATTTTCATTTTTGCATCTTAAGTTTTGGGTTAGCTGTTCTTTTGGCCTTTCTTTGTATATAGCTTTATTCTGTGTAAGTTTGTTTATGTCATTATTGTTTCTTCTTTTTATTTCGAAATTGCTATCAATGCAGATTTTTGTTCTGACCATCCTGTGATCACTGCCTATTGTCAAGCTGTTTCTTTTTTTCGTTATTCCATTAGTGCTGAGCCATGTCCACTTTCGTTGCGGTTTCTTTCTATAGAACGACTTCATTGCATAAATGTGTTTTTCCTCTAGATAATTCATTAAGGTTGTAGATAAACTAAAAATACTAACAAAAATCCCAAACATAGATCCTGTTATTCATCCACACAATACACGACACAGACAGAAATGTAACGTAGTTCCCTATTGCCGCAAAGAGATCTGTCATAGGTCCTTCCTTAGCTTAGCTCCAAAAATTTTTAATTGTATATCGGAAGTGCTTAAAGATATAGTTTATCTTAAAAAATTTAAACAAAATCTCAAACAATGGATTTACACAACAGGATGATCTGCAATACATAGAATGTTTGAAAATTTAACATAGATGTACAAAAATGAAGTTAAATGTATTGCAATATGTTGTAACATAAAAAATGTCGTGTCAAAACATAATTAAAACCTTATGATATAAATGAAAAAATGTATGGTATGACATGTGTTAAAACATGGTTGTAACTTAATAATATTTTATACTCATGTAGAACATTTTTGCCTATGTGTAGCTTTTAAGTTATTGTAAGATCTATGTCGTGACCGATCAGTGACTCTTTTATACCGATTTTGACATTTTAACCCTATAAAGACATACTAAGTACCAGTTGTGACAAAAAACAGAAAAAAGTGATTATGGACTAAAATGTAATGGAAAAAAAATACTATAAGTTTTTGGGTAAAAAACAGCGCTCTTAAGCAGCGTAAATTTTTTGTATCAATTATATTACCCATTTGAATAAATAAACCTATATTATTATTATTATTAATATTATTATGTACCCCTGTCATTCCTTTCCTCATATCCAAAATCCCCTATTTTAGCCTCTTCTATGTTCATTTTCTTAGTTAATTTGGTATGGAAATCTTCCATTACCAGTGCAAGATGGGTTCTGTGTTCTTCCATAGCTTTTAAGATGTCTTCATGGAATGGTTCAATGTGCTCGTCATCGTAGGTAGAAGTGGGGACGTATACTAAGTTTAAGTGAATTTAAATGTGCATAAAAGGAGATTTGTTAATATAGTTTGTCCAGAACTTTTAATATTTTTTTTAACTTTATTTAAATATCATCATACTTTTAATAAATACATCAAATAAAGTCAGTTTAAAAGGTAGCAATCCAAAAGCTTTGTCCATCCCGTAAAACCTGTACGTGCTTATGTTATGACCGTGCTTTTTTTGTAAAAGCACAGCCTGCTTTAAAAGCAAACATAAGCTGCACTGACAACCTTCTTCACTTCACAACAGTGGCAGTTTTATCCCTTGGACATTATTATAAAAGCACTACTTAAGGGTAAGTCTGGTTTTGAAAAGAGTGGTGTCAATCTTTACAAGTTTAGAATTCTTCAGCTTTAACTGAAAAAGTGTTAGGTTAAGTTGATCAATTTGTCCCCTTAAAACTCAAAAAGTCAAAAACCATATAGATTTGTTGTAACTGTCAAAATGACAGTGCTAAATTTAACTGCACCTTCAGAATTCTTTCTAAAGGGGATTATCTAAGTTTGGCGTAAAATGCACTTGATTCGTATGTGAGTGGGCCTTGCAGCCCTTCCACTGCGACCACCAGTGGGTCTATTGTGTCTATAAATGCACTTACAATCTTTTCGTTTTGAACGATTGATACTGATACGGGCAAATAATATGTGATGCTTTTTACCCTACTCATGAAACTCAGAATTGGTAATCACACCAGATGTTTCTCATCTGCCCTAAAATTATTTTGTTGTTGTACCCGTTTTCAAAAAAAAAATTGATTTTGAAGAAGAAGTTTGCTATTACCAATATTTTCCTAAATGTTTAAAACATTAGTAAAATATCAGATATAAATAAAAGGTAACTTTGACTATATTATCCTTCTTTACAGATATATTATATGAGAAAAACACCCTGTCACTGATATGATGACTGATTTCTTTTGTATTTAATAGATGTCGCCACTTCTGTAAAAAGCGTACTGCATTGCAGGCATTATTTTTCATTTCTCTTACCAATATCGTAGGATGAGATTTATATAATGTCTCTTTAGCTTTACAACATTGACCATGCAGTTCTAAAAAATCCCTTAAGAAATAAACGTTAACGCTTAATACGTGTCCATTAGATCTTCTACCCCCGTGAGTGTATAGCTTTCGAGCTGCCCACGAAAAATTACAAACAGGATCTTTCTACACCCGCTTAGCTACGAGAAATTGTTGTTTTCTTTATTCACGGATACTAAATTTTACGATTGTATTTTTGGCTTACACTCAGCTGACCCGGTATAAAACGTCGCGAAGCCGGCAAAAATGCAATATGCATTGTGCCGACCTGAGAGGCAAATTATGTCACGGTCATGGGTACCTACTGCTTTTCATCTGCCTGTCTTTTGTTTGTACTCTGGTAGTTTCATTTGTATTTGGTAGATGTCGCCACTTGTGTGAATAGAAGATTGGGGCCACCAGTAAATTATTAGCTTGCCGCCACTCTTAACGAATATATGCTGTCATGTCCGCCTAATGCTTCCCTGTAAGTGTTCAATTTTTAGCTCGCTTTATAAGGCTAGTGTTACTCTATTTACTCCATTTGCCACGCCTTCATCAACTTGGCTAGATGACCCAATTGATGTGTCAGGCTAATGGGTGGGGAATTTACCCAGTTTTTATTTATAAACATAATACTTTTTTCTATGCGTTTGATAAATATGCGAATTAACAAACTGAGTAAAGCGACAGTGAATTAAAAATAGAATACTACTTAATTAAAAAGTTTAATTCCTCTTTTTTTTTCTTTTCGGTTTTTTAATTTGGTTCTTTCATTTTAGCTACTCTTTCTATTTCATACCCATTGGCTTCTAGAAGGCTGTCATACAGAATGAGAACACGACCCTCAAAATAATTATTAACGTAATATCTGCAAAGCGACTTTCGCAGTAATGGTTCCATACAGAAATATCGAAAAAAAACATCGAACTGTAATTTGATCGCTTAAATTATTTTCGACTATATAATATTTTCGACGATTTTACGCATCGAGAAAACAGCGATTCATTAAATTATTTTTGCCTATTTTATTTTTTTTTGATTATTTTATTTTCAAGCAAATTACGGTTCGACGTTTTGGTTTTCGACCATTTTACGTTTTGAAAAACTTTAAAATGTTCCTGTAGATCGCGGTAGCGCCGCTGAAGGAAGGAATAATGTTCTAGGCTTTGTATATTTGTTTAGGTCTTTTATTTATTTTTAAAACATTTTTGAATAATTTTCACCCAAAAATCAATTTGTAAGTTACAATTTTTTTAAATAAAACTTATTTAAAATATTTTATGCAGTTTTCAAATTACAGTTTTTTTTCTAAAAAATTATTTTTAATTTTTCTTTAACACAAAAATATTTTAAATTTTTAGTAATATCTTATACTTACAAAAGTTTTGTGAAATATCGTGATGTTGGTGTTGTTAAAAAATCTTAGTTTTGAAGTGACACATTATATGAAATATTTAAAAATATAATTGTTACCACGAGCGTGCTTGAAATGTCACTTTTTCGCACTACTTTTGCACACGCTTCGAAAAACCTAAGAATCGCTACTTTAATATCAATTATTTTCGATGTTCTTAATAACACAACTTTCAAATAGTTGTCAAGAACCGCAGATTTCAAAACTTTGTCCAGGTTTTAACTGATTTTTCCGCACGGCAACGATCTGGTAAATAAAGTATTCAGAAATGCGTTTCTCGCTACGCGTCGGTCGTCCAACTACAATCGCGTGCGGCAAGGTGACACTTTCCGCACTTGTTAGGCAATATACAGTGTGACTCGATAATCCGTACACGCGATATTCCGGATGCTTCGGTAGTCCGGATAGCCTCAGCAGTCCCTAGAGGTATTCGGTAATCCGGATTTTACTTAATTCAATAATCCGGACTCGCGTTTTTTCCAGAAAATGCTTTATATTTCACATAATAATGCAGGTTTTAGCATGTCATTTGGTTGGTTTGATGCGGCGTGTGGTGCCAAAGGTCGCATTCAGAAGTTCTCAACTAGCTTTTCGGGCAAGGGCAAGGTTATAGGACACGGTCGTGTCTAGAATGGGTCCAATCAAACGGAAACATAAAACTTTAGCCACAAAAGAGAACTTAGAGATTTCTGATGCACAAAAAAGTGATAGCGTTACTGGAAAAGCGTTAGCTCTGGAGTATGGTGAATACATCAACAATCAGAGATATTCGAAAAAATGAAAGGCTTTGTATTCAATTCTTGAGAAATCCATGTATGTTTTTTACTCGCGTGCGGAAAGTGCTACTTTTAAAGTGGTAAGTGGATGAGTGCGGATAGGCATTACATTTTTTCTTATTAAAAAAATGTCCTCAACAATCCGAATTCCTTGATAATTCGGATCGGCCCGGTTTTAATTGATCCGGATTATCGAATCACCACTGTACTATTTCTATATTATAAAATATGAAACTGAATAAAATAAAACGTTGTATTATACACGGCTTTGAAGTATCATTAAGTACTCGTCTAGAAACATCTAGTTATACATTAATAGACCATTTTCCGGATTTGTAAATTTTATAAATTAAAATTTTTATTTCAATTTTTTTTTTGCTATTTGCGATAATGTTATACAGAAAAATCTTGACCATTTTTCCGTACATTTTCTCCAGGTCACGATAAGTCTAAACCGCAAACTTTAAAGTAAAGTAAATTGTAAGTTTACGGTAGTAATAGAAAACAGGACTTTACACTCACGAAAGTATTCTTATTCTCCTTCTGTCGTTGACTTCAATAGGAAATATTTCGTTTTGTGAGAGTCCTTCAATTTAAAGTTATGTAAGAGTATAACAGAGCTTAAACTAAAAGGTTGTTTTGCCAATAAAAACACTGTATACATATGTATTTATTTTTAAAGATAAATATCATCTTTTGCTAAGGCTAAGTAGTATTTAAACGAGAAAAATAGATTTTTCAAATCGAAGTAGATCCATTGCGTTATGTTTTTTTTTTGTTTTATGTAATGAAGATCTGTGTACATTTTGCAATGCACTTCGACTACAAGGTGGCCATGATTTTTTTCCAACCAGTGTATAACAGAGGCCTTAATGAGTTTGGCTGACGTGTAGAATAACTGTCAATGTGTATCGGGGGTCTTGGCTGTATAAAAAATTTTGCAGACCCACAAAAAATATTTAGGTAAGACACCTTAGCTTAGATTTATTATTCACCATTACGGCCTCACTATCCAAAGCTTTATTTGTCATGGGAAGGTAAAATGTGTGGCTAGTCGAGTCGGACCTAACTTTCTTGAACATCTAATAGATCATTAAGTACACACACTTCGAACATCTAAAATCACAATACACACACAAAATTTCCTTGACCCTTAAAGGCCACTAAGGTATGACAATGTTGAAGAAAACAAACAGTTTACAGTGAAATCGTGACACCTTCTATAAGCAGACACTCACGGTTTCGTCGATTTTGTCCGCTTATTGCAGGCGCTAATCTACGGTAAGGTGAGAAGGGGAAATTTGCCCCCCCAACTCTCAAACAGAACACAGAACACACGTTCTGGTCACTATGTTAAATAGTTTTATGCAATATTGATTATGTTATTCCCCCCCCCCCAAAAGAAGTTCCTAGATCCCCCCCCTACTTATTGGAGGTGTCCGCTTAAGAGAGAAAACTGCGAAATTTGAATATAAATTTAATAATAAACGTACAAAATTGTATTACTTATAATAAAACAGAACAACACAAATGGAAAACTAAACAATACTTTTAAATAGAAAATAGAGTCAGGTAAACTTAGGAAGTTCGCAAGAAACATTTTTTCCCGACTCCCACTGTTGACGAATATTTTTCTTATTTTTAAAGATTTTCGCAGCTTGAGTTTTTCCGATATTAAATTCTTCAGGGATCTTTCGTTCTGATAGATGTCCCTCATCCGAAACGTTAACAACTTTTCGTAAACCATTTTTTTACGTAAACCAAGAAGTTTTTTACTCTATTACTATCCAACTGAACAATAAAAATAAAACACAGCAGTTCCGCCGAATAAAATATGCTGTAAATACGACAGAAGTAGTTGGTCTCCGCATTAAAACGGAAAAAGGTAATTCCTTGGGTGAAGAGTGCGTTGTTGCCAACATACTACATAATATTTATGTCCATGCATTGTCTTTATTTATTTTAAAACACGACGTTTCGGTTACAAATAGTTACTAACCGAAACGTCGTGTTTTAAAATAAATAAAGATAATGGAAGTCCGAAATTTTATTTCTACACAATCATTGTCTACGAGTTTCAAACATTTATGCCCATGTCGTGCAGCGCTTCGTGCCGTTGTCAGATGTTCGCGTCCGGTTAAGGAAGGTTCCAGAATTTTTTTACCAAAAAAAATTGTATGCGTCCTGTTATTAAAGTGTTCGGTTATAGGAGTGAATTTTACATGTAAAGAAATAGGCAAAAGCTTGGTTCCAACAAATTTGTCCGCCTTAAGGGAGTGCGCTTAATAGAGGTGTCCGCCAGGAAAGGTTTCACTGGATCCTGCATGATTAAATGCTATAGTGATCATGGGAAATTATTACTGTATGCATGTAAGATAAGAACAATTGCATATGTATAAAATATGTTGTATGTAAGAAAAAATGGATAGATGTTTACACGTGGTTACGCCCATTGTTTCAGGACAGCCACACCCACAGCCAATAGCTGTCCTCTATGCGCCATGGCAAAGTAGAGAGAGAAAATTTCTGACACCGATTGCTTCTACCAAAATACCATTGTACTTTTTCCTGAACGCTAAATGTGATAAACGGCTTGAGCTGAAATATGCGTGAAAAACAAATACCCATTTCTCACCTGTTTCGCTGCATACGGCGGAATGCCGAAAAATTTTGTAAAAACGAGAGGTCACGATGTATTCCCCTACTTTCCCACTACCAGGTTGAATACGGGTTTAAAACAGCGAAAAATATTTTAAGACACCGCCCAAAATATATGTTTTCTCTTTTACTTCTCTCCTACTACGATTCCTATAGCCATCGAAGAACCAGATGCTATAGCATTTAATCTACCTATATGTATAAGCTAATATATTGTCAATTTTGAAGAGAAGTCTATGTTTTTAACACCTAGTACAAATATTTTTTTCATGAAAAAGTTTTATTAATTTATTGTGGGGATCGTCGATTACAATTCGACACGATAGGTTTTTATCGATGGCCACATGCAGTCCTATAGAGACCAATTTCCGTTTTTCCAGCACCAGCAAGCCAGCCAGCACCAGCTCGAATTTGACAATCGGGCGTGCGGTTTTACAACTCCTGGGAGTCACGTCGAATTCGGGATTTCGGTGGATTAGCGCTACCCTTAACTACAGATTCTAATCTAGACACCTTTATTTTTGATGCTTAAGTGCTCTCCACAAGAAGAGAATCAGTAAATTTTTTATAAAATAACAATGTTTTGTTTGTTTGTCATTATAATAAAGTATCAAAAAAATACATACTTGAAAGTTATTTATAAAGCATCTAAAATCAGCTTATGATGCTTTGTATAGTAGTGTAAGACATCATCCTAGAAAATAACCCGGTAAAAACGAAATATGGTTAAAATGCTATTTGACAGCTACTATTTAAAAACTGCCGCAGTAAGAATTACCGAATTTGGAACAAATAATAACATGGTAGAGTACAAAAATATCAAATAAAACAAAATGTTTATTTCTAAAGGATTCCACTATGGCGGCTAATAAAAATGGTGACTTAATAACACTTAATTTATTATCTTAAGTTTTGTAGCAACATGATATTTAGTAGGCAGTTGATAATTCTCAAAGGCAATTAGTCAAATGATACAAATAAAAAATAATTGACCTTTCACTTTGATTGATCTTGAAACTACATTCTTACCTACATTTAAAAAAAAATTAACCAACTTTATATATTTTCGGAAAGATAATTTACCTAAAATTTTTGCCTGGGATGCTTAGTTTACGAGTTTTACCCCATTTAAATATGCTAATGTATGTGTTTCTAGGAGGTTAAATTTAAATCCCAGATGAAATAGAAACATAAAATTTGTCAAATTATACATGAATAATGACATATTATGATTAAAGATGCCCTTTCTGTCATCATTTACATGGGTGTAGGCAGACATTAATCCTGGAGGGAGCCGAAGCACGAATTACTACATTTTGATCTTAATCTAATCATCAAACATAAGGGTGCTCATACTGATTTGGACTACTGATATAAACAAATAAAAATCTCTTGCGGAATCCGGTTGCGTTTGTTCCGTTTAAATCAAAGGGTACCAAACAAAGAGAATATGAAGCAAACATTGTAAGATTTATAAAAATTAGAAGATTAGCTTGTTTCGGATATGAACAGAGAATGGATAAGACAAAAGCATCATGAAAAATCATAAACTGGTGACCTGCGTGAAGAAGAGTAAGATAGATATTGTCGAAGATGACATATGGGAATAAGAAGGTGGCGAAGAATGGTTACAGAGAGGGAAGAACGGAGGGCTCTGGTTAATCAGGCTAAAAACTAATAAAGCTCATTAAAAATTGGTATAATAAAACATTTAACATGTAAACAAACAAAAACCAACCAAAACATTGAATACCTAAATTTTCTCAAACATAAATGACCAACTAGGATAACTAACAGTAGCGGATCCAGGGGGGCCAGAGGGGCCCGCCCCCCTCCCTCCTAGACATTATAACCAATTTTTTACTTTGGCAGCATCAGTTATTTAAAATTTGTCACAAATTCTACTTAATTTTTTAAATAAAATTCGGGGTCATAAATCTCTTTTATATACTAAATTTCACACCTCAGATCTATCAAAAACTGCTAAAAAAATATATTTCGATGTTTGCTGCCACTTTGGCCCCTCCCCCCTGGAAATCCTCGATCCGCCGCTGGCAACTAATGGATACTTGATGCAAACATAGTAATAATGATGGTCAAGTAGTTTCGTGTGGCAAAAATTAACAAGCAAAATAATAATACAAGACCAAGGAAAAGTTCATAACGTTGAAGATGACATTAAAAAAACAAATTGAGAACAAAAAATATAAAATATAATACTTATTAAAAGATAAATGGATCCATGACGGATCTGATACCTTCCTAGCTAGCGTATTAGCACACTTCCAGTGAAGCCATGATATATCAGCCTCGAAAACAGTTTTTTGTAAATATCTCAGAAACTGAAGCTCCTACAAAATTTTTGGTTATAACACCAATTATTGAAAAAAATGTAGTTTACTAAATTCCAAAAACCGCATATTGAAATGAGGCTTTGTTAAAAAGTTAGCATTTTTAAAATTTTTTAATTGTCAAAAAACTGTCATTAGCATTAATGGATTTTGACCAAAATCTAATAAGCTCGTTAGAGTGTCGAACAATATTTTACCTGTAAATTTTGTGAAAATCGGTTCAGCGGTTTAAGAGCTATCATGTTACGGACAGACACACATACACAGACAAACATCACGACGATATTGCTAAGATAAGTTAAAATACACCCAAATAACAAATTTTCGGCGTTATCTGAAAAACAAATTTTCGTCAAAAATAATACCTTCTCTAACCATTGCTGCGCGGGCTAGGAAGGTAAATATACTAATCAGGCTAAAATACAGAAATTATTACGGCAACACTAAAACAACAGATCTTTGTATCCGTAGATTAATTGCGGCGGCAAAAAATAGATACTACTCCAATCGTTTAAATAGTTCTTCTAACAAGCAAAAAGAATGTTGGCAAATTGTAAATAATATTCATAATAATAATTTTCAATCATGACTCGTGTCCAGAAGTCACATCTGACAACCTAAATTAGTTTTATTGCAATATAGGGAAAAATTTAACCAAAATCTTAAAAACTGATGAAGATCCTATTTCACATTTGGTAGATTTTTCAGTGCCCAATTATTTTTCATTTACACCAACCGATTTACCAGAAGTAAAGCAAACTTTAAAAAGCATTAAAAACAAAAATGCTTGAGGGGAAGATCTGTAAGGGTTTTGCTAAATATGCCTGATGTTATTGTGGCAGACATATTGGTTAATGCTATAAATTATTCTTGGACGAGCGAAGTATTCCCATCAAGCCTAAAAACGGCTTTAGTAATTCCGCTACACAAGGGTGGAGACGAATCAAACCCGGCCAATTTCAGACCAATTTCTATGTTGTCTACCTTATCTATGTTAATTGAAGCGTTAACTAAAACGCGAATCGTGTCGTATCTTGAACACAACAACTTATTAAGCTATGTTCAATTTGGCTTTCTAAAAAATACAGGTAGCAACAATGCAATGTTTAATTTACTTACACAACTGTTTTCATGTTTAAACAAGTCTAATGTGGCGGCGGCGGTTTTCTGCGACTTAGCCACAGCTTTCGATTGTGTGAACCATCCCATATTATTAAAAAAACTACATCATTACGGATTCAGGGGGGTGGCTTTATCATGGTTCGAATCATACTTACAAGGAAGAACCCAGCGAGTAGTAATTAATTCGAAAGGTTTAGTTTTGGGGCCGGTTTTATTTTTGCTTTTTTTTAATGATATAACAAAACTGAATATACATGGAAAATTTACTATTTTTGCTGACGATACGACAATCTTGTGGAATGCCACTGATAATAACAGACTAAAGAGTAAGATTTCAGCGGATATAGAAATTATAAATAAATGGTTTAATTCAAATTTTCTAACTTTAAATATAAATAAAACCAATATAGTTTGTTTTAAGTGTAACATAGACGATCTTTTGTCACAGCAAAACCAAAGTAAATTTTTAGGATTAACCATTGACTCCAGTTTAAAAATTGAGAATCACATCTGCACTTTAAAAATGAGAGTGGCTTCTGGTTGCTATGCAGTTAAAGCAACAGTTAATGAACTATAATTTACTTATGGTAAAACAATTTATCATGCATTAATAGAATCGCATCTGCGCTATGGCATTGCGTTCTGGGGTGCGACGAACAGTTATTTCAGATGATCTTTATTTTACAAAAAAGGGCAATACGATATTTGTGTCATGCCTCCTGGTATCTTTATTTATCCTAGAATTTGTCTCTCTTGTTTTTATGCACCAGAATGATTTTCTTCGTTTGTCGACTGGCTATAACACAAGATCTGTCCAGCATAAAGATTTTCAACTTCCTATACCAAAATCCACCCATGTGCACAAATCAATTTATTACAATGGTATCAAAATGTTTTACCATTTACTTCAAAGATTAAAAAAATTATCGAATCTCAAAATTTTTTAAAAAGAGTTAGGCTGTTACTTCTTAATAAAGGATATTATGATCTGTACGAGTATTATCAGTAGGTACAGATTTTGAGCTGACTTACCTAATTTATTTTTTATCAAATATCAGGTGTGCTTCTAATAATAAAATAATTTTTAAAAAAATAATTTTTGTTCGACTTCAAAGAAAAACTCTGTGATATAATTTATATTGAAATCCGCTCAGTTTTTATTATGTATGTGATTGTACTTATTTTACTATATGGGCAATTTTTTTTAGCTTCAAGTTATTTTTCTCTGACGTTTGATATTTTTGGTTAATGGTTTTTTTAATATAATTATTTTTTTTACAATTTAGTTATAAGTCATCGCTTTGTCCGCAAAACAAATTGTAACGTTTTTATGACAATAAAGCACATTTCTATTCTATTCTATTCTAATGGATATGGAAATTTATTTTTCAAAGTCCTTTTTCAAAACTACGCCTTTTATTAAATTCATATCACATCTATGATAGGCCATAATAAGGTTCAATAAAATCCGCGTTTGCCGTGCGAAGTAACTACGTATGAAATCATCATCATCTATATATCGTTAACAGAGGCTTTATTAGAATTTGATCACCTCGGCGCCGAATATCCAAAACGAAAAAAAATGGATTTTGTTTTATTATTTTGTAATAAAGCCGGACACGAATCCACCGATTTTTATTAAAAACGACTTTGCACCATGCATTGAAGTCAGGGCAGCGGATATCCGACGGGGAAGGATCAAGGAGGCAGCAAAAAACAAAAAACTCGAAAATTTAACCACATGTATTTATCATTTGCCGCAGAAAAAATATTGGAAAACAAAATTGTTTTTGTAACAATGATTAAAAAAAACACACTACATAAAATTGGGGGCTGCCTCCCGGAATCCGCAACTGCACTGTTTTTTAATTTGTAAGCCCCCTTCTCTTAAAGGCAAAGTAGGCCACTGCTTCAGGGATAAAATGCGCGATGATTTATGGAATTAAGCCAGGACAGTTGAACAGCTCTTCGGTGTCTGTTAAACCGTAAATCAAAATGGTTGAGTTTTATCTGAATTTAAATATTTTCAGGAATCATTTAAATAGAATTAATTCTGAAATCCTGATTCTCAATTAAATTCTGACACTTACATAATACAAGTTTTATTTAAATTAGGTTACTTTGGTTTGATATCCATTTTAAAGAAATTAGTTCTGGGACATAGCGTCAACATTTGGCCTCCGTGGGCTACAACAACTATTTTAATCGATTACTAATGATCCAACCAACACTACCTGAACTGTTAGCAGACCAAAAATCACTTTATTCAAAAAGTAAGGTTAGGTTGCAAAAATATTTTTTCAATTCTGAACGGTTTAAGTTACAGTAATGAAACTTGGCACGCACATCACTCTTCGCGTAGATATTCTTTGGCTGTCAATTTTTTTTATTTGTTTGGCCCTTATGGGGAGCAAGAGGCATAATGGGTTTTTAAATTATGCATATCTTGTAAACTATTGCACCTGTACAACTATGCCTTATTAAATTGTTAGCTCATGAAATTACTCACAGGGTTCCTATGAAAAAAAAAATGAATCTGTTAACGAGGCCTCCTAGGTAAATAAATTTGCCCCAATCCGTTGCGATTGACTACTTCTTAATTTTATTTACTTTACACTTTGCCCCCGGCTCCTAGGGCCTGCAAGGGGCTAGCATCTTATTTTGACCCTACCGCATTCAAGATATTTTATTGGTAACAAACGTGGAATTTCGTACCCGTGAATTTAAAAATCAAACAAGTTTCGTGGCTAATCGGGCAAAAAGGAGTTTTTGTTTCTCTCATCTTTTTCCGTGGGTAGCTTGAAATCTTAACCTCACGGGGGTCCAAGATCTAATGGACACCTAATAAGGGTGACAGTTAACTGTTTCGTCCTTATGGGACTCCTCAGAACACTGCTAGGTCAATGTGACAATTCTTGCGAAGTTAATTAGACGGTTTTGTCTCTAATCATAAGTAAATAGTGAGAAAACTATCGCAAGATGCGCCATCTACCGAGATACGAGAGAAACAAAAAACAAAAGCAGGCGAAAAACTGCTATACATATCGATCAATAAAAAGCTCGAATACAAATAAAAGAAAACAAACTATAGTCCGTATGTCCGTGACCTACGACAGCTCTTCTGTCTTTCAGGCCGGATCAACGCATATTGCATTTTTAAATTAGATTAGCCACGAAACTTGTTTGATTTTTAAATTCACGGGTACGAAATTCCACGTTTCTTAGTATTATTTGGCTTAAAAATTCCGTTTATTGACGCTCACGTGTCTTGATGACGGGTAAAAATGCAATATGCGTTGATCCGGCCTGAAAGACAGAACGTGTCGTAGGTCACGGACTATAGTTTGTTTTCTTTTATTTGTATTCGATCTTTTTATTGATCGATATGTATAGTAGTTTTTCGCCTGCTTTTGTGTTTTGTTTCTCTCGTATCTCGGTAGATGGCGCGATAGTTTTCTCACTATTTACTTATAGTTAGAGACAAAACCGTCTAATTAACTTCGCAAGAATTGTCACATTGACCTAGCAGTGTTCTGAGGAGTCCCATAAGGACGAAACAGTTAACTGTCAACACTTATTAGGTGTCCATTAGATCTCGGACCCCCGTGAGGTTAAGCTTTCAAGCTACCCACGGAAAAATATAAGAGAAACAAAAACCCCTTTTTGCCCCATTAGCAACGAAACTTGTTTGATATTTTATTGCTAAATTGCAGTATTACTTACAATTACCGCCAGTTTATTTAAAAAAAAATTTAAGCCAATAACACGGCCCCTTAGTTAGGGCCAATATTTTGTTATTTACAAAAAAAAAATTATTTGTTTTATATTTTGTCCTATATCAACAAATTTTGGTACTGCAATAAAGGCGTACTACTTAATTTTTTATACTTTTAACTTAACCTTCGCCCATAGGGGCGGTAAGGAGCTAAGCGCTCTTTTTGACCCTACTTTATGATTAGCACGATCCCATATATCTTTCTTTTACTCTACTGCATCTAGACAACTGGATCTCAATAATTTATTAGACCAAACACAAGTCTACTAAGTATGCCGTGGGTCCAAGTTTACAGCAACTACAGCGGACAACTTTTTATTTTTTGTACTTTTAAACTTGTAACGATTTGATAAAATTGCATGAACTTTAAAATGTATAACACCAATGTAGGGGCCGCCCCAAAAGGTGAAAATTTTTGTATTTTATGATAAGCGACCGACCCAATAAATAATCTTAAGTGAGTGATTTTCTGATTCATGAAAATTTTCCCCTACTCAAGAGGCCTCGTATACAGCTTCGAATTTTTATATAGCTGACCTGTGGGTAATTGTATGAGCTACCAAAGAAGACCTACATGAAAACCGATATGCATGCCACGTTTCATTACTTTAGCTTAAACCGCTCAGAATTAAAAAACTATTTTGGCACCCTAACCTTACTTTTTGACTGAGAAATTTTGGGTCTGTTAACAGGTCAGATAGTGTTAGTAATTTTATTAGTAATCGATTAAAACAGGTGTTGTAAAATCTTCATCAAAAATCCCACAAAAGACGTTATGGCCCCGGACTAAAATTAAAATTTATTAAAAACGTAATATGCATAAGCTTTATCTCAAATAAGTTAAATACGTAAATACATATTAGTTAATACATTAATACATATTAATACACTTATTGAAAATTATCTTACTGTGAATGGTTAACTTAAATTAACTTGCTTATATGATTCTAGACAGTAATATTACGTGGATACTTCTGTGTTATTTGTGTGACATCTATTCTTTTAAAAATAAAATTAGTAATAAGAAAGTTTTTGTAACATTTAACCCAAAAACACGGTAACAAATGCACCAGTTGATATAGGTATTGTAACAGATTTTTTTACTTTATGTCACGCTTGATGAAGTAATCAAGCTCGAGATTTTTTCAGTTTCGCAAACAAAAAATAAACATAAAGATAATAACAATTTTTTTAATAACACGTATAACGGAAGCGTTATGGTCTAAATAAGCTTTGTTTTGCAAAAATAATTTGGCTTAAAAAATTACTGAAAAACGTAGATATATTTTATTAGAATAAGTTTAAATTTTTGTATAATAAATTTAGACTTCTGCAAAAACTGTCTTCCACTTTGGGAACAGTAATAAATAAGAACTATTCATGTGCTTTGGGGTCCATCGTACGGCAGGTACTTTTTTAAAGAATACGTTGAGATTTTTTTGTGTGGTAATACAAAACTGCTTAATTTAGCGGAACATTATTCGCTGTTGCTAGCTAGAGAAATTGCAACATACCTTTTTAAACAACTTGTGAATATTCAAGAAAAACCGGGATTTCGTTGATTAACTTTAGTCTAATCATACCCGAAAGTTCATTTCATAATTTTTAAGATAAAATTTTTAAAATTAATCAGCTGTTTATCATAACCAGGACTATTACAACGGGCGGGCCTCAATCTACAACTTTGTTGACGTCACAGCGAAGGCTGATTTTTTTTTTTTGATGGTCACGTCACGCCACAGCTGATTGTCTTTAAAATATTGAAGTTGGAATGACGGTTCATGAATATTTAATTTTTTTAAAAAATAAAGCCAGTTTTGAGATCGCTTTTACTATATGCTTGTAAAATTTTTTCAAAACATAAAGCAGTCCTTAATTTTTAAGAGTCGCTTCATAAGCTCACACAAAAATTAAATTTAATGCAAAAGTAAATGTATTTGTTTCCGCGTGGAAAGTAATCGGCTCACCTACACCTATTTGTTTATACTCGGCACACTCTTAAAACTTAACATAGTTTTTTAGATGTGTTTACGCAAATCACAATATAAAAAAAAACTTTTCTTGTAGTGTAATTTTGTTTTAAAAAGATTAACACTGGTATTTTTGAATTTTATATTAAATTTATTGTAAAAAAAAGTTTTACAATACAAACAAATAGACAAATACCATGAGAATGTCAAATGTATGTCAAGTCTAACAGTTGGCGTACGATGACGCGGGAAATTTGAATTCAAAATAAGAAATGTATATTCTTGAATATTTTAACATTTTAATAATCTTTCATCCTTACAAAAGTTTGGTGGAATATGAGGATAGTCTCTGGGAATTTTCACTAAAATTTTACAAAAATCTGTAGAGCCATCTTAAAAATACCACAAATAAACCTAAACGTGGCCGATATTTTTTTGTTGGCCTTGTCATAACAAATAGCATAATTCCTCAAAAAAAACCGTAAAAAGTTGTCCCAGAAATCTGTGCGATAATCCTTCAAATCAGAAGCGTGTGGTGAAATTTAAGACAATGGAAGTTTTTAAACTTGCTTATTTGTATTTTTCTCTCGATTTTACTTTTCTGTAAACTTTAATTTCTTGCTTTAGCCTATTTATCTTTTCATGAAAACTTTTCAAATAAAACTTTTTTTTAATCAAAAAACACACTATACAATTACAAAACTGTATAGTTTAACGGCCATTGCAATTTTTTTTACCGAAACCGCACTGTGAAGCGCCTATATAAGTAATCTAACCGACTGCTTCTTTTAAGGCTAAAGGGCGCGAGCTCAATTCTCCTATTGGACTGGCATGCATTGACCCCTACTATGTTTTACATAATGAAAAAAGAAATTATAATATATATCTGCCGTGTAGAGCGCGAGGAGCCAGCGGTTGTCGAAAAAGCGACGCTGCTCTCGGGTCAAATCAAGTCCGATAGTTAATGGATTATTAATTGTTTTCTACGCGCAGAATAAAGACAACTGCTTATATGGTTGTCGTTTCTTAGACGATCTTCTATTATATACCAATAGGTATATAACATAAGATGCCGCTTTTCTAGTACATAGGTACGCGCAAATATATTGCTTCTGATACAATTTTACCACTCCTAGAGGACTGGTACTAATTACGTCAAGTTTTAGTAGTGGACTAATATTTTTATTATGTCTGATTTCTTAAGGGAAGCAATGCTTCCCTTGCTTATATGGACCGCACGCCCGTGCTGCAAATATCTATAGCAGGAGACAAAAATTAAAATTGCAAAAATTTAGCACCAGCAAAATTAAATGCATGACCAATACGTGACTGAAAATCTCCTTATTTAGAGCATTGAAAACGGAAAAAAATTGATATTGCATTAGACTGAAATCACATTGTTTTGCATGTGATCAATAGCATGTTGATATTGGCAATAAGGTCGACATAAAAAGGTGCCGATCATTTACAGACTGATAGGCGTTTATATGAAAATTAGCATACAAAATGTCATTACCTACATACTTCATACACACCTTGTGATCTAAATAATAAAGTTTTTTTTATACCTACATGATTTTTACCAATGAAACGCCTCCTGCATGCATTATTTATCGGTAATAATAAAACTAATCTAATTTAAGAAGACACAAAGGGCAGCCAAAACCTTCTAAAAGTTTTCGGGGGTTATTATGATATTGCATAAAAATGTTTGATCATTTTGCGTAAAAGAATCTATGTACCTAAAAACAATATGAGTTTATTTCTTACCTTCCCAGCCATTGCTATAAATAGAAGGTATTGTTTTCGAGAAAAGAAAAATTGAGACAACGCCGAACATGAGTTATTTTGACCTATCTTTATGATGCCTATCCATGTGTGTGCGTGCAGGGCCGTCGTAATGGGTGGAGCAGAGTAGCAGCCGGTCCAGGCGGCCGATTTCGGGGGCGGCCGAATGCCGTCTTCTACTTTTAAATTAAGATAAATTCAAGACGCCACACATACTTTTCAGTTAAACATGTAACAATTATGTACTTTAAGGTCACTAAGCTACCTTAATTTGAGACGTAATATCTCGAAAACTAATTAAAGGAATTTTATGATTTTTTCCGTATTATTTATAGATTTCGTGGCAGACTAGAAAAAGTTAAATAAAAAGGGATCGACAAATTTAAGAAAATGAAAGACTTGTTTAATTTTTGAAATGGGGAAAAAATGTTTGTGCCCGAAAACTCTTTAGGTAATCTTAATATATCGGTTATTTGGTTAAACATTTTAAAACTTAAAATAAGCGTTCTAGGTATGTGTCCAGCTATGCTTCGAGATTTAAACCTAATGAAGAGTTATAAAATTTGGTTTTAGACATTGCCAAAATACATTGAAATGCACTCTTGCCATAAATTTGTTGTATCGTTGCATTTGACATGTCGTAGGTTTTTGAAAATTTAAGGACGCAATGAACTAGCGACCTAAACATTTTTGACACGATTTGTAAGCTAGTAAATTGGAGCATCTGTTCGAGCGTTTCAATACTAATTTCATAACGAATTCGTAAAATGTCAATTTTTAAATTGGCACCACTTTTTGCCACATTTTGTTGGTTTTTTCCAAGTATTTTTCTCAAATACTCAAAATATAATGAACCGATTTTATTATTTTCTTTTGCATTTGACAGCTTATAAGGTTTACTAATTTCGAGATAGATCCTACAGATCATTGTATAGAGCAAAAACTGGAAATATAAAAAAAATTGTTGTTCAAAGACACAAGTTCGGTTTGCTTGACTTTGCAGTACTTGTGTGAGATAAGTTGGTGGGTTCGAACCATTCGAACCGACTCAAAAATTTAAAACTTTCTGGGATATTGTAATTTAAAGTTTTTAGGCTAAACGCTGATATTGCTTGACTTTGCAGTACTTGTGTGAGATAAGTTGGTGGGTTCAAACCATTCGAACCGACTCAAAAATTTTAAACTTTCTGGGATATTGTCATTTAAAGTTTTGAGTCTAAACGCTGATATCTCGAAAACCACTTATTTGATCCAAATTTGGTTTACGTTTTTTTACAAATACGGCTTTGCTATGACCCCCGTAAAAAAGGTAGGGGGAGGCACCTTAACAACGCTATTTTGATGCAAATGAGTTAACACTAGAGATCACTTTTTTGAGCTCACTCGCTGGCATAATTTCTGTACGGAAATAACACGAAAACTTGATAATAATAAAACAGATTTCTCGTCTTGCTCCAGGCGGCCCATTCTCTAGCGGCGAACCTGGTGTGTGTGAGTGTATGTGTATGTCTGTCCACCATAGCTCCCGAACCGCTGGACCAATTTTCATGAGATTTTCCTGTAACTTTAACAAGCTGATTAGATTTTTATACAGTTGAATTGAATTGAACTTGAATTGGACTCAAAAAATGCTAAATTTTTAACGCAGCATGATATCAATATGCGGTTCGGTTGGTTTGGAATGGAAAATTAGACGGAGGAGGGCTATTTAATAAAATATAAAAATTAAATATTGTTATTTGTAAATAGGTACACCTACGCGTAAATGCAAAATTTACTAAAAATTTTGATTTACGGTCAAATAAACTAACTAACTTTTCCATTTTCAAGTTACTCACCAATCACCACACAGTCAATGCGTGAACGCTGTTTGGCAAACTTCCTAAAAAAATAAAGATAAATAAATATTTACTTTGTTTCAAACCTAATATGGAAAATTAATCTTTATTATTTTTCTTTCAAAAAAATATTTTCTTTAAACAAATATTTTCCTTAAAAAAATATTTTCTTTAGAAAAATATTTTCTTTAAAAAAATATTTTTTGCATATCTCGAAGGTAACCACAGTAAGCTGTTGGAATTGATTTAAATAAAAAAAAATTAATCAATTTTCTGAATGAAAAAAAAATTAAACTTAAGAAAACTTGCTGTTGTTAAACTGTAACCCTTAGAAAATTGGTTCAATATTCGAAGGTGTAACCTGATCAAATTTGTTTTCTCTAGTTTTGACTATTATTGGAAATATTAATGCATTTGCTATTTCCTTGAATACACAGTATGTTAGGCAACCAAGGGCTCCGGAACGAAATAGCGATGTATGTAAAAAATAGCGGTATCGAAATAGCGACAATCGAAATAGCGATGTAACAAAATAGTGATTGTAAGAAAATGGCGATGTAAGAAAATAGCGATGAAACCAAATAGCGACTATTAAAATAGCGATGTAACGAAATAGCGATCATCAAAATGATGTAACAAAATAGCGAAAAAAAACTTCCTGGACTTTTTTCCCGCGATCGGAGAGATCAAACCGAACCAAAGTGAACCGAACCGAATTCGGTTCGGTTTACTTCGGTCCGGTTTGGATTCACGGATTTACGGATCGCTATTTTGATTGTCGCTATTTTGATGCATCGCTATTTTGGTTGTCGCTATTTTGATATGTCGCAGTTTTTTTACAAACGCTATTTTGATACATTGCTACTTTTGTAGTCGCTATTTCATTACTTGTCATTTCGTACGTGCGTCGCTAGTTTGTACATCGCTATTTCGTTCGCAACCAAGTATAGTCGTGATGACAAGGCATTTTTTGAACTTCCTAGCCCGCGCAGCAATGGCTAGAAAAAGTATAGTTTTCGACGAATTTTTTTTTTGTTTGAGATAACATGTCTTATTTGGGTGTAATTTGACCTATCCTAGCAATATCGTCTTGATGTCTGTCTTTGCGTGTGTGTGTGCGTGTATGTCTGTCACAATTCAAAAGCTAATGACAGTTTTTTGACAGATAAAAAATTTAAAACATGCTACCTTTTTAATGAAGCGTCACATCAATATGCGGAATATAGTAGAACATATTCTTCTCAAAAATGTGTGTTATAACGAAAAGCTTTGTTGGAGCTTTCGTTTTGGAGATATTTACAAAAACTGTTATAACATGGAGATTACTTGGAGTGTGCTAATGGGCTAGGAACCGAAATGTTTAGGACTCAAAAAACAAAGAGTAGAGATATGGGCAATTCGAATTTTTTTTATGGCACAATTAAAGTTTAATTTATGGAAGGACTAAAGTTTAATTTATGGAAGAACTAAGTGGAAAAATATTTTTGTCCTCTAAATTTCACTCATGTCCCCCAAATTTTGTCTGTCTAAAAAACCCCTATTGCTTAATAACACCAATAATTTTATTCAAAAGCAGTTGTGTTTTAAATAATATTATTTGCCTTGACCACAGTGTATATAAGTTATCTACACTGTGCCTTAAAAGATAGTTTCACTTTCTTTGTCGTGTTTTAGAAATGGATTTTTGACCAGTCAATAATAAATTTTTGCTAGACAAATAGAAATTTGACTGAAAAAGTATGCTGGGTTGATTTCTCTTGTAGCCATCCATTAAAGGCTGTTGGAATCGTTTAAAAAAAAGTTATTTTTTCTATCTCGAATACGATAACTCAAAAATCAATAAATATATTTTAGCCATTTAACTGCCAAAGTTTCCATTTTGAGAACACTTATTTAAAAAATACTTTCAGAGGAATTTATTTAATTTAATTTTAAACAAAACTTTATTCAGTATCGCAAAGTTTCAGCAAAGTTAAAGCATTTTAAACAATCATCCATTGATGCACTGCTACTGCAGCGGAAATGTATTTAAAAATACTCTGCCAATATATGGGCACCTAAGCTCACACTAGGTTCTATAGATGTAGAGTACGGGTGAGCTAATATAACTAAAAAATTAAATATATTTTATTCAACTCCAAACTCAATTACCTATCGTTTGATACCACACAAGCCATGTTTTAAGTTAAACTCTAATTTTTGAAATCTACCCCCACCCTTTGTTAAAAAAACTAAAATATGTTTTGTTTAACTCCAGATATCACACACGCCATATTTTCACTTAATCTCTAATTTTTTTAATCTACCCCCACCCTTTTTTTTTAAACTAAAATTAATTTTGTTTAACTCCAGACTCAATTACCTTTCGTTAGATATCACACATGCCATATTTTCACATAAACTCTAATTTTTGAAATCTCCCCTGGCCCTCTTATTTGGCTTGTGCTGGGTGGATTTTGTTCATTTTTAAATGGGACCATCTCGACGGAAGATCCAGCCAAGGTACCAAATTTCATTAAAATCGGACAAGCGGTTTTTGAGTTATGCGCGTTGGTCGTTACACACAGACATACAGACAGACAGACGACGCAACAAAAAAGTTTCAAAATCATCTGAAACGCAAAGATATATAAAAAATTTTGAAATCGGAGCAACTTTTTTTTTCTCGAAAAAATTAGGATCACTATAGCTCACACTACTATAGTATAGTAGTAGTGTGAGCTAAAAAAACCTCTCATCGCCGCGGGAAACGTCCGTCGCTTGTGATCATTTTAAGCACTTATTTATAAAGGTAAGAATAATTTTTTGTCGCAGAATTGTATTTTTGGTGCGTTTTGAAAAATTAGAAAGTTACAGGTTCTAATCCAAAATGCAGACATTTCAAAAAGCCCTCGTAGTGCAAAGGCACGGTGGGAGCTATTACCAAAAATCTTTGATGCCCTTTCTCTCCTAGAAGTACCCTTACCCGATTAAAAGTGCCCAATTTGAATCACCTTGTACATACTTTTCTCTATGCTTAATAACTAAAACTCCTCTGTACAATGCTAAAACCAAAATTTAAATTGACTTAAGATTTTAAAGTCCGATACTAAATGCTAGTAGGCAAAATACTATAATAGTACCAAGCTCCAATTATAGATAAAAGCTCAAAACTAGATTAATCCAAGATTATCTATCGCAAGAAAGCTTTTATTTTAATGAGGCAATTTCGGCTACATAAACAATTTAAATTACTGGCGTTATTAGTTACTACCAGAAGGAAAAAGTCTTAAAGAATTTAAAGTGTTTGCTTTGGTTATGTAACCTGTAATTGAAGAAAATAGTTACAGATATCTAAAATTTTATCTTCCTGAACGATTTTTAGAAAAAAATGTTATCTAATCATAAATCAATAATTTAATATCCAACTTTTTTGACACACCTAATAGCTCTTGTAACGAAATATATGCGACTAATAATAAATACACCACTGTGTCTAATCACAGAACCAAAATGAAACTTCAACGTAACCAATCATTGACCGTGAACATTAATCTTTCGGATAACAATGATTCAATGTACAAGAACCATGGGCGCCCCAGGGGAGCGGGCCCTAAAGTCTAAGGATTTTTTATACAGTACGGACCTAAATAGACCCCCTCCCTTCTAACTTTTCAACAAAAAGCGATATCGATTTCTGGCAAAAAGCCTTTTTACCTAATGTCAAGAATTTGACATAATGTCAAAATTTTTTAATTGGAAGAGGGGGCATGTAATATCTCTTTATTTTTTTTTTGCTTGATAAAAAATGAAATGAAATCTTAGAAAAGTGTATATTCCTGTTTTGAACAAGAAAAAACAAAAAAAGGGGGGCAAATTTTGGTGGAACGAAAAATGCGATGTAGCAGTGAATAACCGCAAAAAATTATTTTCCATATACAAAAACAATCCCACTACCAATAATTTGATAAATTATAAGAGAGCAGATGCTACAAGTAAATTAATCCTGAAACAAGAAAAGAAAAATAATTTTCACCAATTTTGTTCATCTTTAAATAAAAATTTGTTTGGCAAAAGGTAAACAGCTTTAAAAATAGAAAACAATGTAATCTCATTCCAATTACAAAATAAGACGAGTGTGTTATAACTAAAGACTTCGTAGGAGCTTTAGTTTCTGAGATATTTCCAAAAAACTGTTTTTAAGGCTAATATATTATCAGGGCTTTACTTGGAGTGTAATAATAGGCTAGCTAGGAAGCTGTGAGATCCGTCATGGATTCATTTATTTTTCCTGTGATCTACTTTATAACAGGTAAATTATAAACAAATTTGAATCGCAAAACTACAATTATTAATTATTTTATTTATTTTTGCAATGGTAATTTTTACCCTAGTTTTTTTACGTAAGAGACGCAAACGTATTTATTGCAAAAAATAATGTGGGAAGTTAAATATTTATGTGCTAGAATTATAATAATGAATGGGTATATCTCTCCCATGTAAAAAAAGCCCGCGCTGAGAAGTCACGGAAGGTAGGTAAATATGAAGGTATTTTTCCCTAACCTTCGTTAATTACCTAAAATTTCAACGGAGACTTTCCTATGCGAACAAGGCATCATTAGCGTTGTTTGATGTAGATTATCTATCAAACAACGATATTAGTAATAAAGAAATTACCTAATAACTCTGCTCTAATTCATATACACAGGGCGGAAGAAGTAGCCTAATATAACCTATATGTATATGTATAGATAATCCCTTTTTTTGTGAGCAAACTATCAATATCATAAAAATTAATATAATCATAGGCCACTTGTAATGATTTGCGCCAATTTGCGGCCTTTTCGCCCCAAATACAAACCGCGCAGCAAAACATCGCGCATACCAAAACCGCGCAGTTCAAAACTGCGCAACCCGAAACCGCGCAACAAACAAGATTTGCGCAACCTATATGATTTACTAAAGGTTGTCCCATCAACAAATCTATATGGTTTGACTTAGGGCTTGTTCTTAAATTACGTGGGGCACTAAGCGAGAGAGCCTTATGGTACTCTTAATGAGTTATAGAGAGATGGGTAGTTGTTTTTGCGTTACGTAATTTAAGGATAGACCAAAAGGGTCTCACCCTAACATATTTTTTTAAAAACATACTTTTCTCACCTCTTTCCCGGGATCCTAGAGTTTTTGACAATTGAGAACGGCTAGATTTTACACTCACTAGGATCCCGGCAAAAAGGTCAAGATAAGTATGTTTTTAATGTTTTGACAATTTGGTATATTGCGCGATTTTGCGCTTGTGAGGTTTTGGGTTACATGGTTTTGGTCCGCGCGGTTTTAAGTTGCGTGGTTTGCGTTCGCGACGAAAGGGCTGCAAATATTTTTTTTCCGTCACTATAAATGAGTAAGGCCAAGGTTTTAAAAAGATTTTTGCATAAGTTTTTTTATTATTGTACGTCCTTGTTGTACTCAACCTAACCTAACCCATCCAAACCAAATTAAACCACTTCATACCAAACCAAACTAACCCAAACCAAACCTAACCTGTTAAAATAAATACAGGGTTGGCATTTAAAAATGAAAATACGGAACAAAAACTGTTATAAAAATAAAATAAAGTCTACTTTGTAGCATTTCAAAATAAAGTAATTATATGAACCTCGGAAAAATTCTAGCGCCGATCTGTCCGGCGCCAAATAATAATAATAATTATTCCTATCTCACTTATGTATTATATACCCAAATACGTTATAGCATGCAAACAATGGCAAATTTAAATACGCAGACGCGAGTTTTCAAGCGCGCATACGTGTGTTTTGTCAAGTGAACAGACAGCTGTTATGTGGGTAGACGACGTATTTGCTGTTTGTTTACATTTTGAGGTGTTTTGCGTTTGTCGTATAAAATTATGTTTTTTTTTTTAATGAAAATTAAGAAATAATTCTCGTAGAACATGTGCGGTTTAAAACTGGCGGGCAACCCCGAGACAACAACACTCCAAAACCTTTCTAAGCAAGCCAGACAAACACAGAACGAACCAACTCCTGGAATTAAACAGGAATAGCCTAAGAATAATCACAGGACTATACACAGGCCAATGCCGACTCAACAAACACATGAACAGACTGAGAGTAAGCAACACACCATCGTGTAGGTTCTGTGGTGTTGAGGAGGAAACGCCACTTCATCTAATCTGCCACTGCGTAGCAAAACAAAGAACTAGGGCGAAAATATTCGGACCTGGACAGATAGAGCCTCAAGATCTTGAGGAAATATCACCAAACAAACTGATCTGCTTCATAAAGGAGATAGGTATTGGTGATATTTAAGTTGGGATGAGCCACAATAGCCCACTTGAGTCGCAGTGGAGGGGCGACAGTCGCACCACTCATAATCAAACCTAACCTAACCTAACATGTGCGGTTTGTGGAAAAATGTCGTAAGGGAGTACCATTCCATTGGTAAGTATTTTTCTTTATAATTTGTTATTAAAGTTAAGAATGGTTCATAGATGCCATTAGACACTTCATTGTGTACCCAATAAATCTGCACAATTAATTTTAGGACACCTACCATTTTAATCCACAATTTGATACATTTTCACCCAATCAACTAGTTTTTAGAAAAAAAATAAAGGACATAACCCTAAATTTTTGACAATTGTCAAATAATGTAGTATGTTTCAAAACTACCAAAACTGACAAATGAGCAGTAACCGAAATCCTGTCCAGGGCTATCAAAACGGACGGGCCACGATCCTCCACTTTGTTGACGTCACATCCGGGGCTGATTTTTTTTTGATGACCACGTTACGACGCATCTCATTGTCATTAAAATATTGAAGTTGGAATGACGGTTCATGAATATTTGATTTTTTTTAAAATAAACCCGGTTTTGAGATTGTTTTTACTCTATTCTTTTAGAACAATTTTTTTTAATCTATAGTAATCCTTAATTTTTCATAGCCGCTTCATTAGCTCACACAAAAATTAAGTTTAAAGCAGAAGCGAATGTGACAATCAGAGATGACAAAGTCAAATACATGTTAAATATAACAGTTGGCATGTGGTTCATGGCGGGTAATTTGAATTCAAAATAAAGAATGCTAAATCTTGAAGATTTTAACCTTTTAGTCATGTTGATTCCTTACCTAACTTTGGTGAAATATCGGGATGGTGTCTGAGAATATTTCACTAAAATTTCGCGGAAATCTGTAGTGCCATTTTGAAAATATCATAAAAAAACGTCTGACCTCCCATAAGACCCAATGTAAAATTCAGCCCCCGGAGAACAGCTGATTTTTTCAGGGTCGTGGCCTCTATTTTTGTGTTGGCCTTGTCCTGTCTTGCCGAAAAAGGAACATTAAGAATTAAATGGGGTATCTGGCTTCAGGCATCGCGTGTGAGAATGCATGGGTATGCCCCGTATTTATGCTCTAACGGATTTGGCTATACCATTGTGAATCATGAACCTGGGAGCGAAGCGGCTCAATATTTAGTTTAATTCGGTTTGCCACCGTGTGTCTCTATCTACACCTGAAAATTCCAGGTTTTCTTCTTATTCGAAAAAGGATATTAACCTCAATTAGTATCAATCTCATAAATATAAACATGTTCCGCTCGTTATGTGACACTTATACTGTCTTAGAATTGTGATTTCTGTGACAGGAACCTGGGAGCGGCCTAATTAATATTAGGTTCTATTTTTAGGGAAGTGCCGGGACGGTTTGAAAAAAATTTAAATAAATAATAATAAAATTCTGGCATCAAACCGATTCAATGTTTGATATATGTGTCTTACATTTACATTTTGGTATATTTTTTGAAAAATTGTTTTAATATTATAAGTTGTACATACACTTATATATCTGCACGTAATATGTCCAAACTCTTCCCATCATTAGGTATTAGTTGGTAAGCAATTATTATGGAAAAAATATATATTTGACAATAATAACTTTAAATATTTGTAAATCTAACCAAAACAAAATTACCATAAAGTAACAACTTCAGCAGTAAGTTATATCATTTGTGGTCTTCCCCTACTTCTTTTTTTTCCAGGTCTCCAGTTGACAATACATTTGTTCCATCGATGATCTTTCTGTCTGATATTAAGACCGGCAAATTTACATTTTAATTTTGCTTCTTCTCCTCTGACATCCCTTGCTTTTGTTTAATTCCTTTTCCATTCATTTATTTTTCTATCTGTTAGCTTTACATGTAAGATTTGTCTTTCCATTGATATTTGGGCTTTTGTTACCTTATCCATGTTTGATTTTTTAAGTGTCCACGTCTGGGATCTATAGGTAAGTACAGGAAGGATACATTATTTAAAAACTTTCGTTTTGAAGTACTGAGGATATTTTTTATTTTTTAATATGTAACTTAATTTACCGAATACTGCCCAGGCCAATCTTTCTAGTCTCTTGATTTCAGCTGTTTGGTTTCCTTTTTTTAGTTTAATAATTTGAATACACATAGATTCCTTCGTTTGTTATATTTTCTCTTGATTTATTCTGATCGTGATATCTTCATCTATGTTTGTTATGATTTTAGTTTTAATGTAGTTCATACTCAGGCCCATATTTTTAGCTGCTGTATCCAGTTCTTTCAGCATATTTATCATTTCTTCTTTCTTATCTGTTATTAAGGCGATATCATCAGCATATCTTAGGTGGTTCAAGTATTGTTCGTTTACTTTGATGTCCATTTCTTCCCAATCTAAGTTTTTAAAAACATCTTCTAGGGCCTGGTTTTAGTTTAGGGGATGTTGTGTCACCCTGGCTGACACCTCTTCTTATGCGGATTGGCTTGGTTCTTCATGTATTTTGATTGATGTTGTTGCTTCGCTATATATATATATATATATATATATATATATATTGGCTATTAAATCTGTGTTTCTGTGATCTATTCGACTATTAATTAAAGATGCTTTTACTGCCCAGTGCTCAATGCTATTGAAAGCTGCTTTTTCAAAGTGTGTCGCAATATATAGTGGAATGTTGTATTCGTTGGCTCGTTTTGTTAGGATTTTCATGGCTAAAAAGTGGTAAACTGTACTTAAACCTTTTATGAAGCCTGCTTGTTCTTTTGATTGATATCTGTCAAATTTTGTTGTTAGTCTATCTGATAATATTTTTGTGAAAAGCTTATAGATTACATTGAGGAGTGTTATAGGGCGATAGTTTTTTAGGTCTGCTCTATCGCCTTTCTTGTGAAGAATAATGGATAGGTATTCTTTCCAGTTGTTTCGGAATATTTTTTCTTTTGGTATTTTATTCAGTAGGACATGGAGGGTATTAACTACAGTTTTTCCACCGTACTTGAGCATTTCTGCCGTTACTCCATCTTTTCCAGGTGATTTGTTATTTTTCATTTTCTTAATGCTCTCTTTATTGCCGCTTTGCTTATTTCAGGTTGTAGCTCTAAGTTTATGTTATTTAGTTTTGTTTGGAGTTTCTTCATGGTCTCTCGTGATGGTTCCCTTTTGTTTGGTATAATTCTGTATAGAATAGTTGTGTGATATTTATAATAGCTTTTTTAACTTATTTCTATGCCGTTCATATCCTTTAATTTATTTATTTCATATCTATCCAGAGTCAGGCTTAGACATTTGATATTTCTATTATTTTCTCTTCACTCTCAACTTTTATTTCTTCACTCTTTCTTTTATTTTCTTTTATAATTTTTCTTATAGTTTTATTTATTCCTGTGTATTCTATCGATTTTCTTTTTCCTTCTTTGTCTAGGTTCTGCCTTTTTCCATCAGATTTCTTTATTTCTTCTGATTTACAATTTTCTGTGTTTTTATATTTTTTTGCGATATCTTTTCCTACTTTGGTCATAGTCATAGTCATATTTTCATTTTCGCATCTTACGTTTTGGGTTAGCTGTTCCTTTAGCCTTTCTTTGTATATAGCTTTATTTTGTGTAACTTTATTTATGTCAAGTTGTTCACTGTTATTATAAATTTTTCTTTTCATTTCGAAATTGCTATCAATGCAAATTTTTGTTCTGACCATCCTGTGATCACTGCCTGTTGTAAAGCTGTTTAGGACTGTTACATCTCTAATGTTGTGTTTCTCAGTACTCAGCCATGTCCACTTCGTTGAGGCTTCTTTCCATAAAACGAATTCATTGCATAAAGTTGTTTTTCCTCTAAATAATTCATTAAGGTTGTGCCCCTGTCATTCCTTTCGCCATATCCAAAATGCCCTATTTTAGTTTCTTCTATGTTCATTTTCTCCTTAAATTATATATGTCAAAATATAGAGCACTTTGGGTTTGTTATAGGATTTGGTCAATATCACACCTTCGGTTCACACAAATGCTGAATAGTCTTCAGTAAATTAAAACTGGGTATAAGCCACTTGCATTTTTAAGTTTAACTTTTTAAAGGTTTTCACACATGTGGGAGGGTTTGGACAGGTGCTCAAGGTCTCCCGCAAGTCTGTTTAAATAACCTCAAAGATTTTGATCGAAATCTAATAAGCTATTTACAGTATTGTACAATATTTTACCTAAAAAATTTATGAAAATCGGTTTGGCGGTTTAGGAGCTATCATGTTACGGACAGACATACACACACACGAACACACGCCACGACGATATTGCTAAGATAGGTCAAAATACAAACAAAGAACACAATTTTTAAGAAAAATCGTCCAAAGCAATACCTTTTCTAGCCATTGCTAGGAAGGTAAAATTAAAAATATGCTAAAAAATTTGCAGTTGGCAAAAAAAATAAATACATCCATGTTGAAAAAGAATTTTACTGCAATACGATATTTTAACAAATTGAGATTTTATCAAGTAAAACATTTTAGTAGATTTTTTAGGCGATAAAATAACAAATTGCCTCACATAGCTGGATTTCGTTGTTTTTTCCACATTTGTGATTTAATTTTTGATATTCAACAGAGCAAAAGATTCATTTATAAAGTTTTGAAACTAGTCGGGTATTAAATAAAAATATGATTTAGTTTATAAAATTGATATTTTGATCATTATACAGAATGCTTAAAAAATGAAAACTGTTTTTACAAAAATTATAGGAAGGCTTCTAAATAGAAAAATAAGTACTATGCTATATATAGCAAACATAAAACAGAAAAAACAGTATTGATAAAAAGATAATTTGAAAAGATATACTTGTGGTGCTTAAAAATGACTATAGAAGAACAAGGCTAATCGAATAACATAAATGTTTGAGAAAAATTTCCCGATATTTTGCGGTAGTTGGTTCAGGCGGGTCCGCCGTGTTTGTCACTTTAAGTTCAAAGACTCTGTATATGTTTAATATAAGTTAGACCTTTATAGCGCTAAATCAACTACATACAAATTTAGCAGAAATAATCAATATATTTGAGGTTGATTTTTTGTCGCTGTGTACACGTTTTAAATAAAGTTAAGTAGAGAAAGGCGTATTCCGTGTAAATTTTTTATTATTAATTTTCTACCAGCATATTTGAGACAAATATTTCTGTAGTTTGGTAAAATATATGAAAGGTTTGATTTAAATATCCTTACTATATTTAACACAAGTTTTCGACATATTTCAATCAAACATTTCTATGTTTGACATGGCCACAAGCCGTGATTGACACAGAAATCGGGAGTTTTGAGTTGTCTATAAAAATTGCAGAGTAAACTGTATAGATAGTTAAGTCAAGTAATTTTGTAATTTCTAGTAATTATTTGCTGTAGTTAATTCAATTTTATGAAATGATTGGCTTATATCAAACACATATTTACTTGACTTAACTATACATTTTTTTGATTCAATCATTTTTTTTTGTGTACAAACATATTTGTCATTGCAAAAAGATATAGGTAACTACGAAGGGGGAATTCCACTTTATCGGCTATTTCGAGGGGGAGTCTGTCCAGTATAAGTAAAGAAATAAATAAAAATAAAAAAAGCTTGGGGGAAGGGGGGTTGGTATTGATCCCCCTTGATCCCCACCATAGGTACATCTTTGCCAACGTGTGTCACTTGCGGACGCCAGATGTTTTAAATTCTACTTGAGTTCTCGGAAAAGTTTTCCAGAGTTAACAAATCTAATTGGTTAAACGGAAAATGTAATTTTAAAGTTTCTTTAAATCTTCTTTTAATTTAATTTAAATAAACCCATTTCTTTTTGCGTTTCGTTATTATGTACTCCTCTCCATAATCAAAGCGATAAATAAATTTCAGTGATAAATCATTCTGACAGTCAAAAACATTAATAAAGCTGTCAAATACTCTTAACATGCTTAAAAATTGTGGAACTTTTGTCACAGCCTACCTAGGTAGGCTGTGCCTTTGTCATATACGGGGTAGGTACATGCCTCTCTAATTTTCGACTCTTTATTATTTGCAGGCATTTTATTTCTATTACAGACCAGTGGCGGCTCGTAGAATAAAAATCTGGAGGTTGCAAAGGAGAATCGTAATTTTTTAACACACAAATATACGGATCAAGCTCTAATAATAAAGGAATAAATTACAAAATTAACATTCAATACACACCTATCGGGATTTACTTAAACGGACTACACGACAAATTAAAATAAGAAATTAGCATGCAAAATAAACAATTGGTTTGCAGTCGACCTGCAACCTCACTGAGCTTTACAAGACGGCTTGGAAATCCACGCACAGAAAATCTCGCGCGCTTTGTCATAGGCGAATTGGGTTGGGCGCTATGGGCGGCCGGCGCGCGCGAAATAAGAGGTGCGGTAGCGTATAAATATATATAATTCTGGTGGGAATTTAAAAATAATAATTAATAGTTCTTTTATTATTTTGTCTATATTTTTTGGGGGTTGCGCAAATCTGCAAACCTATGCCACTGTTACAGACAACCAAATTTGAGACACTGCCAACAAAACTTTACCCTAGGCCACCTTCTGCATTTCTCGGAATTCGTTTGCCTCGTTCGCATCCATGCTCAAGTGAATACGCGCGTTGAGACGAACAAATGCCGTCCATATTCAACTGATTGTTCGTTTGTTCTAGTTGTGGTTTAAGGCACAAATAAAGAAGTACGCACTCCGATCAGATGGCTGGCGTCTCGTAAGCTGCTGGTCCATACTTCGCACAATCGATTGCTGTTGGCCTCGCCTTCAAGGCACATACAAATCGTAAGCTTGTTCGGCCTCGCAGCGAGACAGGCGAATTCTTGCTCACGTAACTAAGCGCCTTGACACAGCTTCCATCATTTAATATACCAAAAGCTGGCTGGTAGCGCGTATGAATAATAAGGAAAAATTTGGGTTGCCCCACAGTGAAAGGAAAAGAGTTTTAGACAATACCAAACCAGTTTTTGTGACTAATCGGGTAAAAATAAGGGCTTTTGTTTCTCTCGTATAGCTCAAAAGCTAAACTACACTGGGTCCAACATATAATGGACACCTAGTAATTGTTGACAGTTATCTGTTTCATCCTTGTGGGACTGTTCACAACACTGTTTGGTTAATGTTATGTCAGAAGTATACGGTTTTGTCTCTCACCTTACATTTCTAGTAAGAACAAAAAAATCATATACTCTGCAAGAAGCGCCATCTACCAAAGTGCGAGAGAAACTAAAACAGCAGCAGGCGTAAAACTGCTATATCATTGATCGATGAAAATATCGATTGAAAAAGAGAATCCATCACGTAAACACGCATTGTCTTTTAGGTCAGATCAACGGTGACTGCGTTTATTTCGCCATTAAGATGACGGCATCGTTTCTGTGAAGGGAGTATAAAGCCAAATATAAAAAAAACGTAAAATTAAAACTCAAACTAGTTTTCGTGGCCAATCGGGTAAAAATAAGAGTTTTTTGATCCTTTCATATTTTTCCGTGGGTAGCTCAAAAGCTTAACCTTACGGGGGTCCAAGATATAATGGACACTTAATAAGTGTTGACAGTTAACTGTTTCGTCCTTGTGCCACCCTTGCTAAGCTTCATGCGTATATGATTTCTCACTAGAAACGTAAGGTAAGAGACAAAACCGTGTCACATTGACCAAATAGTGTTGTGAAGAGTTTGTTTGTTTGTTAATTTACGGGTACAAAATTTTAGGTTTTTAGAAAACACAATTTCGCTAAAATAAAAAGTAGAGAAACATTATGGGCTTACTGTATTTTTAGAGAATAGCCCAGAGAAACACATTCGAGTTTTGGTAAATCGTCAAAAAGTGGTTACAATTATTTTTGTTTTTTGGGGTTTATATAAATATAAGTAAACTGCTGAACGGTTAATAAGAAAATAACAGTTTTTACAAATTTGGAAAAAAATTGGACGTTCAAAATTTTTATACTACTTATGTGACAGTTTAAAGATGATAACAAATAATGGCGGATTTTTTGCGCTATGGTATAAGAATGTTAGGTATAGGTGTAGTCGCTTTCACTATATTAACATACCACTTCTTATAAAATAAAAAACGAGAGTGAAAAAAGTTTCTCCTTCGTTAAAATTAAACAGTGTTTTACAGGCCTATGACCTAAAGTTTGGTCAAGTTCATGATTGTATAAAAAACCAATACACAACTACCTACAATATCGCTCGTCCGGTGTTATACCGGTTTTAAAAAATGTTGTTTTGCTAAAAATTTAAACTTGTAAAATATTTTATATTAAACTATGTTATGATAATTTTCATCTTCTTTGTCGGCGCTTCATTTGCCATTCGATTCTTTGAGTTAGCATAAAGCAACAACAGAAAAAAGTCTACCAAAAATTGGCACGCAAAAGTTAATAAAAAGATGACCAGGCACATTTACAGAAATATATTATGAACCCTAGAGTGATGACGTAAAAAATTAACACATCTGGGTAGCTATTCTGGGTCTTGAACGATGTGATAGTTCCCATGACATGCTTTGGCCAATGACACGCTTTCAATTAAGAGACATCCAATAGGCAAGCTTGTCCTACGATCCGACCGAGAAACGTTCAGTCGGTACGGGGCAGGAGAACAGATTTCACTTCAATCGCCTAAAATTGACTAACTCTGAAGAGTGGGCGACTATGCCATTGGTCGTGAAAATTCATTTCGCACAACATGCGACCGCTCAGAATTTGATATTGGTCAAAGCGTTTGATGTGGTTGGTCACATCGTTCAAAACCCAAAATAGCTTCCCTGACAGACCGTTATGCCCATATGGATTCCAACCGATGCGCGTTGTTCCAACAACCATTTAATTCATAAATTTAACATATTTTATTATTTTTATATTTAAACAAACTGCCAGTGCTCTAAAGATATGTTTGCTTAATTGTTTTTGTGCCTTTAATATTGGTGTCGATATATTTTTAGTTTTAAATAAAACCCTGACAATGTGTGTAGCAAATTGTAAAATACAACACATAATTATTTCGCTAGTATTGGAAAATAAAAGGGCATTAAAGAAACCACTCGTGCTTATTTATTAATACTATTTTTCAACCAAGATCTAGTATACAGCGTGTCCCATTTTCGATGGGATTAAATGGCAAACTCGGTTATTATTAAAGTTTCGCTAATACAGAGAGTTTTTGAAAAAATTGCATTTTAAATAATCTCCTATATCTCGCTTATTTTGCAAGATATTTTTATTCTGTAAAAACCTTTTCATGGCAACCTTTTCAGAAAAAAATCATGAGGTTGTCAGTTTTTTAAAAATATTATTTAGTTATTAGTATTAGACCTGGACTTTTTTTACTACTATTTTAATTAGTTTCATGCTATTATTATCTAAAAATGATAAAACTTTAATTTTGTTTTGATTTAAAGTAAAAATAAATATTTAATATTAAAAAAAAAAAATAGTCCGAACATGGAAATTTCCAACGTAAATATAAACTAAAAATTGCGAGTCACTCTAGTTGAACGATTTTTAGTTTATCTTTTTAAAACGTTAATTAAAAGATTTATAAATAAAGTAAAAAACGTTAAAAAGTTACAACAATAATATCACAGTAATCATTTGATGGTATCACAGCAACTCTTGAAATTTACTTCAACATGGAAATATAAAAGCGTGGATTTGACATTGTCATTTTACTTCTTATTTTTGTGCATGGCTCACTCAAAATTCATCTAAAATGGCTAGAAATCGACCATATCCAGATTTTGAAAAATGTGATATGTTTGACTGCTTTATTCAAGCAACAAAATTCCAATATTTAAACGGCAGAAATATTTTTATACAAAATGCGTGAAGAAAAATTACTCAGAAATACCAACAAGGTCTTACACATAACGGCAGTTTGAACATTAATATCATTAAAGAAAAAATAGTTATTATTTTTTTGTAATTCGTTATTTTTGTTTTGTATTTGTCGTAGACTGTGTTTCATATAAAACTTTAAATTAACTTAAAACCATTCTAATTTTCTAAGTATCAAAACAGTTAAACCAAAAATTGTTCCACTAGCAATTATTAATTTATATTTATGTTGGAAATTTCCAGGTTCGGACTAATTTTTTTTTTAAATAATAATATTTTTATAAATATATAAATCCAGGTCCGTATTTAATTTTTTTATTATAAATACCATATCTCAAAAACTAAACAATATTTTAAAAAACCGACAACGTCATTACTTTCTACTAAAAAAGTTGCCATAAAAAGGTTTTTACAGATTAAAAATATCTTGCAAAAAGGGCGAGATATAAGAGATTATTAAAAATGAAGTTTTTTCCAAACCTCCCTGTATTAGCGAAACTACGCGGTATAGCATAAATCTGATTACATCATTTTCAAGTGCTTAAAAAAAGAGCACGGTAAGGTGCAATCAGAATTTCGATATCTTTAATAATAACCGAGTTTCCCATTTAATCCCATCGAAAATGGGACACGCTGTACAGTGTTAATGAATAAGATGCTAATACTGAAGAAGGTATTTCTTGAGTATTAGTATTACCTTTAAAGAATGTTAAAGAATTTCACACATTCCTTTTTCTGGTTGTAAGTGTATTAAGTACTGTGCCATCATTAGACGCTTTTTTACTATTATTAAAATAAAGAGGTCATTTTTACCTTCCTAGCCTTCGCAGCAATGGCTTGCAATGGCTTGAAAAAGTATTATTTTCGAAAAAAAATTTGAGATAACGCCGAAAATCTGTTACTTGTGCTATCTTAGCAATATCGTCGTGATGTCTGTGTGTGTGTATTTCTTTCCATAACACGATACCTCCTAAACCGGTGAACCGATTTTTATAAAACTTTTAGGTAAAATAGTGTTCGACAACGTAACGAGCTGGTTGGATTTTGGTTGAAATCGATTAATGCTAATGACAATTAATAAGCATCGCATTAATATGCGGTTTATGGTAGACCTCACTTGAAGTGTGATTATGGGCTAGCTGGGAAGGTATCAGGTCCGTCATGGATCCATTTATTTTATCTAGATTTATTTTTGTGTAACAAGAAGTTTGCTAAGGAAAAGACGTTTGATGATGGCACAGGAGTGTCGAAAGCTTTTATGATAAATTAAAGGTAAAATAACGTCACCCTAATACTGAAACGTCGTAACCCAACTCAACAAAATTTTACAGGAATAAGAAAAGTTTTTTTTTTGTTTTAAGCTTTTATTTAGCATATTTGCTACAATTTTTTCCTAAATCAACTTAAAACTATACTTAAAATTCAAATTTATACAACAAATAAATAAATAGGTATAAAATAACACTATATTAATAAAATTTAATAACTTTATATAAATTTTATTGAAAATAACTATTTTTTTATACTTTTTTTAAATTTTTTTAAATTTGGTTCATTTTTAATTGACACGTTTAATTTATTGTATTCACTCAAGCCTTTTGAAAATATTGATTTTTGAACAACTAATTTTGATGTAGTGCTTAAATGAAAATCTTCTTTTGTCCGGGTATTGTAAGTATGATAATTATAATTTTGATTTATAAATTGTTTTAAGGAATCTGGTAGTAAATTATTATTAATTTTATAAATAAAAATACAAACATTATAAAATACACGATTGCACGATTTTGTAAAATTTGTAATTTTTCCAGAATGTCTTCATTAGCTGAATATAAAATAGTTGAGCAATACAAAAAATATGGCAAAATTATTGTGTTGTATACACATTTTTTTGAGAAAAATGATAAATAATGACTTATTCCTCCTAAATATCCAATTTTTGCTGCTATTTTCGAGATGATATTATCGTAGTATAAATTAAACTTTAATTTTGAGTCTACTATAATTCCTAGATATTTGAATGAATTCACGATTTCCAATTTTTCATTGTTTATTTGAATTTCTAAATTTAATGGATTACTTTTCAAACTTATTGTCATACATTTCGTTTTATTAACATTTAATTTTAATTTGTTTGTATTTAACCAATTTAAAACTAATTTTAAGTCAGAATTTAATAAATTAATAATATGTTCCAAAGAATTAGAAGCAAATTAACTAGGGTAAGCATTATGCGACTTATTACAAATCGCGGGAATGACCGTTTTATTTTATTTTTTGGTTGCGAGGATTTAGCAGCATATAGCTATGCATAATTACTAACCTTTAACGCAAAAATATGAATTTTATTTTTTTTGTGGGTTACGACGTTTCAGAATTAGGGTCACGATAAGAAACTTTGCACTTTAGACTATTTTTAACAATCGAAGTGCACGCAATTACCATCCCCCATATATCCTTCTTTTGTTAATATCCATAAGACTGCTCCAAATAATTTTGTGAAATTTGTTAGGAACACACTTTCCATATCTTTTGATTAGCAGGTATTTTTTAATAACGAACATGTTTTTTATTTCGACCAGTAACGTTCGTGCAAAAAATGTTTAAAGAAAATTATGGTAGGCATTGTTTTTTTTATACAGTATATTATATTTTTCCCTGGTTAGCGAAAGGTCGCTGGTTCAAATCCAGCCTGAGGTAATTATTTTTATTATTTTATTTTTCTTATTTTCCCCTTGCTCTTATGCCACTAAACTCTCCTCGTTTTTTAAATTATAATTTTTGTCGTTTACCGGTTTTGTATTACCTGCAAAAATAAATTAATTAAAATTCCATAAGCAATTCTTATATGAAGGCCACTCGTCAAAATAAAATAAAAAACATTTTTATATTAGAAAACGCCTGATGATAAGAAAGTGTGTACCAAATGTCACAACAACTTTAAAAAAAGCGAAGTTAAGCTAATACACCAGCTGATATCACCGCGGTTTTTAAATTTTTTGGTGCTCATCGGACTCAAAAAACCGATATAATCGATGAACATAATTATAACCCGCGGTTGATGACTGCTAGGCCAGCAGTACAAAAATTTTAAATTTATTATTATGGTGACTGCAGACTAATGAAAAATGTAAATGGCTGCAAAATAATCGAAAACATATTTTAGTTCATCGGCTAGCAAGAACGCGCTACCATGAAAAATATATTTGGGAAAACGAAGACTTTCCAATGTTTGGTGGTGGATTTAGGCAAGAGGACATGGGGCTCTTTTTAAAAAGCTTCGTAGGTTTAATGCTGAGGCTTATGTTACCATCATAAGGGACGTCATGCTTTCTTCAGGATTCTTTACCCAGATGGTTTTGTATACCAGTAAGACAACTGCCCTGTCCACACAGCCCAAATATAACGACAGTGGTTTCAGGAGAACAATGTCGAGGTGTTGCCATGGCCAACCAAAACTCCCGGCGCCTATCCAATCAAAAACATGTGGGAACTTATTTCAACAGAATTAACGAAAATTAATATTACTCCTAGAAACTCAAACCACCTTATAAAAATTATTATATACAAGCATATGAAGACGTCATTCAGGCAAACCCAAATTTGTTTCATAATTTAGCAAATTCAATGACTACAAAACTAGCGAGTATTATCCAGGCCGACGGTGCAATGACACGTTATTAAATATTGTTTTTTTTTCCATATTTCTTTAATTTGCTAATAATGTGACTGGAGCGCATTGATTTATGTCAAGCCAGTGCCTTGTTTTCGCCGAACATTTCCCTCTTCTTTATATTTTCTTTCGGTTCGTTCGCACAATCGTCGACTTGTTTGCATGCTTTCCTTTTATACCCTGAGGTACAACCCTCTCGTTTCAAAAACCAGCAGTACTCCGCCAACATGCTTGCATTTCACTTCCCTGAAAACCTCTTTTCCAACTTAGCGATGTCTTGATGAAACCGTTCCCCGTATTCATCCGAGACTGCTCCTAAATTTTCAGGAAAGAAGTCTATGGCCTTTTACGCTAAGAGCAATTCCTCGACCTGAGCGACATAATCATCACTTTTATGGTTACCCAAAAAGTGCTTTCCCACCTTTTGGAATGCAAACCAAGATCGTTTTTCTTTTTGATTCAGGTGTTCAATAAACGTCGAATCTTGAAAAGGTTGTCTAATCTGGGGCCCCACAAAAACACCTTCCTTAATTTTAGCCTCACTAAGACGAGGAAATTTAGTTTTCAAAAATATGAATGCGTCGCCTGTTTTGTCCAGTGCTTTTACAAACTGTTTGATCAATCCAAGTTTGATGTGCAAAAGCGACAAGTAAATATTATCTTGCGGGACTAATAAGGATCGTTGGCGACATTTTTCTGACCGGGAGTAAATCTTTCTTGCAAAGGCCAGTTCCGTACAATGTAATGTTTGTCCCGTGCTCGGCTGTCCCATTCACAAATAAAGCAACAATATTTTATTTTTTTAATATAGTTTCTGCATGAGCGTATACAAGGGGTGAGGGGGGCTTAGGGGCGAAAGCCCCCCCTCAAGAATCTAAAAATAGATTATGTTAAAACTATTTATTTTCCTACTTTTTAATATGTTAATAAATAAAAGTCGAAAAAATTTCCAGGCCCCTCCAAGGCGATTTTTTGTATACGCCAGTAGTTTCTGTATAGATATACTTTTATATACTAATATGTTGCTTTATACTTTGCTGTAACGTTTATTACCTTTACCGTTAAGCTGCTGGCAGTTAAAATTTTGTAAAAATAATTAGAAAATGCATATAAAACAATAAAAATCGACATTTTTATTGTTATTGTTCTATTGACATGTCCATTCACCATTTATGCAAAACACTCCCTCCCCCCCAAACAAATGGCTTACCACCGTGCTATAAATATTAATGTTTGAGAACTCTAAACTCTCCAGTCTCTCAGATATAATGATTAAGGCCAAAAAAAATTCTTTCCGTCCCACCAAACTATCGAAAAGCAGTAAAAATAGGTAGGAGGGTCTCCTCCGAAAATGGGGGTGATGGGGAAAAACGGAGTTCATATTTGGATTCAGGAGGTCATTTTACATAAGAATCGGCAAGAATGGTGTCTGGGCCGATTTTCATGCACACCAGTGTAACTATTGAATTGACTATAGGAGACGTCTCCTTTATAAGTTTATTTATTTGTCAAAAAAATTAACCTTTTATGCAAAAATCAATGTGTCAAGTCAAGAAGCCCTGCAAACAGCAAACTTTTAAAAACCCATATCTGCGGTTAACTTCTGCTCTGTGCATTTTATGTGGTGTTTTCTGAAACTTATCAATGGAAGAGTATGAAACATCTGATGAAATGATGACACTAAAGATTAGTGATTCAACACAAAAATTTGTTTAAGTCAGAGTACTTGAAGGTCAGCAAAATACTAACAAAACGATTTGACATTTCGAATCGTTTTTTACACATTTTTACAACTATAACAATAATGCCGATTTAAACTTCTGAAAAATATTACAAATCGTTAATTCAAAAAATCGTGATATGTCAATATTTTGCAGGAAATGGAGGTACAGGGTGTCCCAGCCTTCGCTTTTGTGTGGCTTTTGTAATTCTACCGAAAAAATATCACCGAATAATTTTAAAATTCTTATACAGATTGTGTTAAAAATGTTATTTCAAAAAAACAGAAAAATATTTAGAAAACCTTATTTGAGATTGAGTAAGAAACAAAACATTTTGTATGCTATTTTGTGATATTTGCAAATGTCAAAAATTAGGTTTACATAATACTCGTATGTACATAAGTTTGATTGATAATAAATAGATTTTTTTCAAAGGAATCATTCTTGACTTACTTGTCTCAATGTTTTTTAATGTATTTTTTTTTGAAAATGCGTTACAAAGAAGGGAGGGGGTTAAAAATCCCGAATTTTCACGTAACGTAATTTAAGAATATTCCCAAATAGTTTTGTTTACAAACAAAATTTTGGAATTTTATTCCATTTATCTATTTTAAACATGACGATTCGGTTAGTATGTACCTATTTCTTCCGTTGGATATAATTTAATGCTGTATCTCGCCTACGCTCTTCAGGATATATTTGGAACAAGTCCTTAAAGTCTGGAAGAGAAAATGCCAAAACATGGGAATTCCGTTGGATGAAACCACCTTGTATACTTTATGTTTCGCCGATGATCAGATAGTGGTGGCTCAGGATTATGACGACCTCGAATATATGACACGAAAACTAATAGAAGAGTACAATAAGTGGGGACTAGAGGTTAACATCAATAAGACAGAGTATATGTGTATTGGTGGAACGAAACAGGATCTAATCTTAAATAATGGGCAGCGAATTCAGTCCTGTGATGAGTATAAATACTTAGGTCTGAAAATTACAGCTGACGGAACACTAGACAAAGCTATAAAAGATAGAAACGTACAAGAAAGAAAAGCAATAAATTTATTAAATGGAATAATTTGGGACCAAAATATATCAAAACATAACAAAAAGCTTATACATAATACCATTGTAAAAAATATTATTACATATGGCTCAGAAGTATGGCCAATCAAACATAGAACAGAAAAAATGCTTTCCGCTACGGAGATGGACTATTGGAGAAGAGCAGCAGGGAAATCAAAAAGAGAAAGAGTTATAAATTAAAGAAAAAGAGAAATTATGACAGTGGGTGAACGTACTTTAGTGGATGAGATAAGAACAAAATAACTGGTGTGTTACGGACATGTACAAAGAATGGATGATGAACTGTCCGAAGAAAACGAGGAAGGCCGAGGAAAAGCTGGAGAAAAGGAATAGACAGTGAAATAAGAATAAGAGGCCTAGATGATGAATTATGGGCAAACAGAAACGAGTGGAGATTGGGTATCGGAAGACGTAGAACGTTTTGAAACCGATAAATATATATATATATATATATATATATATATATATATATATATATATATATCTATATATATATAGGATATAATTTACTAACCACCATATTTACTACTCAATTATTTTCTACGAGTTTCAAACAAAGAGACTTTTTTTAAAAATTAGATAAATACTTTGTTTTACACCCATTCTGTATAGAAATTTTGAAAAACTTAAAATATGTCGCGATATTTTCCTGCAAATAATAAATTTCCACAACACACGTTTCCTGCCATCCCGATCTATGAGACGTAAAACGTAGCTCTTTTACTCGTTACTATGGTCTATAAGACCGATATGAATTTATACACCTATAGGATCGAGCTAAATTTTTAATCCTGCTTCACCAGCTGTTTTAACTTGCATTGATAAACGCTTGAAATATTCTGAGTTGGCGGGGTTTGTTAGAAACATATCAGTTTTGTAAAGAAATGATGGACCGAGCTGCGCAAATGATAAGCCAAATCACTTTCACTCCATCTTGGTCTATTGGACCAAGTAACATTTTTGACACTTTCAACAAGAAATCTAACTGCAGGCGACATAATAATAACTTAAAGACTAAACAGAGTAAAGTGTCTCCAGGAAAACTTTTTCCAGACCCTATTTTTGTGGCGTTAGTGGAATTTATACAACTGATGAGTGGCAGCGAACGTTAACATGGTAAAGTGTGTCCAGGGAAACTTCTTTCCAGAACCTATTTTTGTATCGTTAGTGGCATTATTACAACTGCTAAGTGGCAGCAAACGTGCTAAGAATTTTGCTCTCTTACAAAATATAATATACTCATAAAAGCAAACGCAACGCAAAGAAAACAGGGACACCCTGTATAATCTGAAACGAATTTAACTATCAATCAATAAAAGTAAAGTTACTAGAATGAACTATGAAGACTGATTATTTTATTGCCCATCCTATATATATACATATATATATATATATATATATATATATATATATATATATATACACCGGGTGGGCCAAAAAAAACCGAACAATTTTTTTTCATTATAGCTTTTGAGCTATACAATCGATTTTAATGGGACAAACTGCACTTGATAGAGAATTAATCAGAGTTTTGACTAAATATATTTTTTTGTCCGCCATCTCAAAATCCAAAATGGCGGACGAAATTAAAATGTACCCTTCAAAGATGCTCGTTTATTCTTGTGTTGCGAACACAATCAAAATTATTTTTTTACATTTGTCAAAAGCTGCATTCTTGCCACGCACAACGAGGTATGAACTAGCAAAATCGGTTCAGTGGTTCTAAAAAAGATATTTTTGTTTCAACCATTGTTTTGCATATTATACGATTGCCTTGCCAGTCATGTCTGCATTTATTTCCTTATAACTTCATTACTACTAAACCCATTTTGATAAAATAAAAAACATCCTGGTGAGAATTGATGCTTTTTAAAGGTTATGATCAAAATTTATCGCCGTCTTAAAATTTAAGATGGTGGACAGAACCATACTTGATTCTTTAAAATGGCGTGTTTATTCTTATTTTCCGAAAATGTTTTAGTTTTTTTTTCTAATTTATAGAAAATCACTACTTTTCCCTCACACAACGACGTAAAAATTAGTAAAATCGGTGTGGTGGTTCTCAAAAAATCTATTTTTGTTTCAACCATTTTTTTACAACTTCTACGATTGCATTGCCAATCCTGTCTGCATTCATTTCCTTTTAAATTCGTTATTACTAAACCGATTTTAGTGAAATGATAAAGATCGTGGTGAAAATTAATTGCTCTTTAAAGATTGTGATCGAAATTTTCCGCCATCTTTGAATTTAAGATGTCGGACGGAATCATACTTGATTCTTCAAAATGGCGTGTATATTCTTATTTCTACTTTTCTCCCGCATAGCGAGGTCAAACTAATAAAATCGGTGTAGTGGTTCTCACAAAATCGGATTTTGTTTTACAAATTATACGATTGCATTGGCAATCCTATCCTATTACTGAACCGATTTTAGTGAAATAAAAAACCTCATGGTGCAAATTGTTAAGATCGATCAGTTTGCATCATGATGTTTTTTATTTCACTTAAATCGGTTGAGTAATAATGAATTTATAAAGAGCTGAAGGCAGACAGGATTGGCAATGCAATCGTATAATTTGTCAAACAATGGTTAAAACAAAATCAGATTTTGTGAGAACCACTTAACCGATTTTATTACTTTGTACACTGTTAGGCGGGAGAAAAGTAGTGCTTTTCTATAGATTAAAAAAAACTAAAATATTTTTCAGAAAATAAGAATAAACACGCCATTTTGAAGAATCAAGATTCTGTCCGCCATCTTATATTGTAAGATGGCGATAAATTTTGATCATGATCTTCACAAAGCAATCAATTTTTACCAGGATGTATTTATTTCATCAAAATCGGTTTAGTGTTAATGAATTTATAAGGAAATAAATAAAGACATGATTGGCAAGGTAATCGTCTAATATGCAAAACAATGGTTGAAACAAAAATATATTTTTTTTAGAACCATCGAACCGATTTTGCTGTTTGATACCTTGTTGTGCGTGGCAAGAATGCAGCTTTTTTAGTGATTAAAAATAAATAATTAAAACATGTTTACAACACAAGAATAAACGAGCATCTTTGAAGGGTACAATTTAAATTCGTCTGCCATCTTGGCTTTTCAGATGGCGGACAAAAAAATATATTGAGCCAAAACTCTGATTAATTCTCTGTCAAGTGCAGTTTGTCCTATTAAAATCGAGGATACAGTTCAAAAGTTATAATGAAAAAAAAATTGTCCGGTTTTTTTTTGGCCCACCCGGTTTATCAACTTAGACCTGGGCTATCAAAACGGACGGGCTACGATCTACAACTTTGTTGACGTCACAGCCAAGGGTGATCACGTCACGACATAGCTGATTGTCTTTAAAACATTAAAGTTGTAATGACGGTTTATGAATATTTGACTTTTTTTAAATAATGCCGGTTTTGAGATTGTTTTTACTATATTCTTGTAGAATTTTTTTTAAATGTATTGTTATCCTTAATTTTTTAGAGCCGCTTCATCAACAGAAGCCAATATGATTGTTTCTGCGTGGAAAGTAATCGGCTCACTTACATCTATTTGTTTATCTTCGGCAGACTTTTAAAACTTAATTTAGTTACTTACTTTTGCTTGCAAAAATGACAAAATCAAAAAATATTTTATTGTAGTGTAATTTTGTTTTAAAAAGATTAACACTGATATGTAGGTACGTGTGCACAATAGATCCATTTGTGGTCGAGGTGCATGGAGGTCCAGTAGGACCTGCCACCACTTTCGAATACAATACAATACATTTTGCAACCTTACAAAAGTTTGTTGAAATATCGGAATGGTGTTTGGAAATATTACTAAAATTTCGCGAGCCTCTTTCCTACCATAAGACCCAATGTAAAATTCAGCTCGCCATAACAGCTGATTTTTTCAGGGTCGTGGCTTGTATTTTTTTGTTGGCCTTGCTAAGACAAACCTCATGTTGCTTAGGCTCAAGAACTATAGACATAAAGGACTGCTTAGTTCCATTTAACCTGTGTTAAAAAATTGTGCGGGGTGAGGAGAGCGGCGTGACGTCACCACTTGTGCTAAATTCTTTATTTACGTTCGTTGTATATGAAGTTATTCGTATTTTCAAGAGAGTTTTGTTGGTATTTCGCCGAATAGTTTGTGTTTTTTGGATTGTTTCAGTGCAATGCTATTAAGAAAAGACATATAAATAAACATTTGGTCATACTTAATTTCATGCAATACTAAATTAATGAGGCACTCAGGGTTCATTTCCTTGCTTTGTTATTTTGATAAACATTAGTATTAATAATAGGAATAGAAGATTTTGTAAAATGTAAAAGACTGTATTTAAATAAAATAAATTCAATTCAATTCAATTCAAATTTTCACGTTTGGTTTGTTAACAGTGTGTAAAAATTCGATTCAGGGCAGAGAAGAACGTTTGTTTACAGGGTAAAAAAATTGCCACGATTTTCTCAGCAAATGGGCTTCTTGTTTAATAGTATCTAATTAATATCTAATTGTTGTTATTAATATTAATTATTCTGTAATTATTATCCAAAGTATATTGATAAATAATTTCCACTGTAATTTTTTAAGCTTACTATGCCTGGAAGAATCTGTGCGGTTTTTTCTAAATGAAATATTATTATTTATATTAATATTTTCAATTTATTGTTTGTATCTGTACTTTTCTTTTTTTTGTAAAACTGTAATAATAAATACATTTTTTATGTTCTAGATTCCCGTTTTTTAATTATCTATTAAATAATTTCTTAATAATGCTTTAAAAAGCGGTTGTAATAATTAAACTATACATTATGTGCATTTTTTTTTCTCTTTGTTTGTTGTCTATTTGTTAAGAACAATTAATATTTTGCTTTTCCTTTTTTTAAATAAATCAATAAATTTTTCGTCTATATTTCCGTTTTTAATTATTATTATCGCAAAATAATCTCTTTACCTACTTTTAAAACAATTGGACAAATTATATAGGTACTACGACATTATGTGTAGTTTTTTTTCACTTTAAGTATTTAAATTTAATTTATTTAACAGATATTTCAACTATAAAATCATTTATCATCTTTTTATTTAATGTAAAGACAATATTTTTAAATGTACAATGCCTTAATTTTGCATAAAATATAATTTGCATAAAGAAAATAGCTCTAAAAGCACATAAAATCCAATATAACAATAGGCGCGCTTTCTGCCCAGCACAAGTGGCGACGTAACAGCGAGTTTGACCTTGAACATCGATTGCAGACAGATTCGGCAAACTGAGCAATCCTGTCTAGTGTATAATCGTTGGCTTAGGCCGGTATTGCACTGCCTATTGCATTATTTTAAAAAACGTTATACGAATAAAATACAGTTGCGTACGGTAAATTGCAGTTTTAAAATACCCTGCGGCGTGATTATTTATTCGAAATTATTACTTATTCAGAGGGTAAGCGCCCACAATTTAACCCTTGTAAATATGCACTTAAGCCCGTATATTTTAAACATAACCAGAGAAGCAATTTAGTTTTTTGCTTTTCGTTTTTGGCAGGGATTGCCGTTTTGTTGGCGAACGGCACACACGCTAAAACAAGACAGGCGTCGTGAATTTTTATTTGTACGTGTGCGATAAAGACATTTTTTATTGTTTAAAAAGAGATGCTGCTTGTGTTAGGAGTCTGTCCAAAAACTAAAGTTCATTTTTAAATTTTGGTAAATATTTTAACATTTTAAACACGACTAGTTATTCCTAATGCCTTTAAAGTATCCAACGCACCTAATCTGGTGATACGTGCCTAATACTTTCTTGTAAGGTTTAACTGAGGCTATCGACAGTACCATCTGCACCCTTTAACCATGGATTTTACCCTTCAAATAAATTGACTTTTTTTTATACAGCAAATTTCTAGTTTCGCCGCGAGACGAGACGAGACGAGACGAGACGAGACGAGGGAAGGCCTTCTTTACGAAAAAATATTTGTACTACCAGAAAAAATAAAAACCTTAAAATAGTTCTGTATTGCTCTTAAAAATGGGTGCTAAAATGAAATTTAAGTCTCGGTCGCGTAAAAAATTATATGTTGTAATTGTTGTGCTTTTTTTGCTTAAGAAAAAAAAATCATCAGATCCCTATAGCTGTGTCAACTTAGATAGGATGACAATTTGTTGTATCTTTTGAGCATTATGTCAATATTAATCACAAAATACCACTCTCGACTTAAACACGTTTAGCTAATACGCTATACGCTTACATAGAACTATTTATTTGCAGGTCGTTGCAAGTTCCGGTTTTAAAATTATACTTAATTTTCTTATTATACAATTTTATTTAACTTCCAAGAAAGAGCAAAATTTGTTTTTCCAACAAATATAATTTTCAACCATTTAGCAACAAGGCCTTTCTATAGTTCAAATTATACCCATTTGTAATGACGTCATTTTTGTTTATCTTTGTTTAGTATATTATAAACAGCGGGGACAATAAACTTTAAAAAAAAGTAGTGTCTATGATTTAAATAGGTAGGTAATTGGTTATATGAAGTATTCGTCACTGTGAATCAAAAAACATTGATTGACAAAAATATCTAAGCCATACGTTTTTTTCTCACCTGGTGACGTCATTACAAATGCGTATAATTTAGACTAAACCTGCTCCTAAGTCCTATGGAAGTGCTGATATAAGAGCTTAATCTACAGGATTTTTCCATACATTTTTACCCACCAAAACAAAAAAACGATGAGTAATACGTTTTATGTCATAATGTTCTTTAAACAATTTGCTGGCCAAAATACCTAACCCTTTTGTTAAATCTCAAATTTTGAAAGGAGGGATCTTTTGTTAATCGATACACCCTATAATTTTAGATTTTTGTTTCCTTCTTGTTGTAAAAATATTTAGAGCATTTTCAGATATAACGCATTAATAACATAAATAATGAATTTATCAGAGCATACACGTTGTCAAGTAAGGAATATATGAGTATTTTTGCAGACCTTTTATTTAAAACAAACAGTAAGTACATAAATATCAGCTTAACTCTATAATAGGTCAATACGACAGATGATAAATCATAAAAATGTGTAAAACCAACCTTTTCTGCTGAGAACGAGAGAAACGAGAATCTCTCAACGAGAGAGGATCTTTGTCTCGTTTCGTCTCGAGCTTTCATTCGAGAGAAAATATCTCTCTTGTCTCATCGAAAGAGGGCGAGACGAGACGAGAGGAGATAATCTTTCGTCTCAGCGGCAACTACAAATTTCCATGGAGGAACTATACCTAAATAAAAAGTAATGCTGTGTTCAAGGGCGTGTGCTAATTATGTCAATTTTTGTTTTTCTTACACGGAAATCAATTATAACAACTAAAATTTTATTCAACAATTTTACCTACCTAATAGCTTACTGAATTCTGAAAATATATATTATAAAATATTTGACAATGTGAAGAAGTTATAATGTCCCATGTATATTTTTAAAGATGTTCACTTACATTTTTATATTGATTTAACAAAGACCGATAAAAACTGATTTTGTTAGGCCTATAGTTTTACCTTCCTAGCCCGCACATCAATGGCTAGAGAAGGTATTGTATTCGACGAAAAAAATTTTTTTGAGAAAACGCCGAAAATGTGTTCTTTGGGTGTATTTTGACCTATCCTAGCAATATCGTCGAGACGGCTGTCTGTGTGTGTGTATTATTTTTGTCCATAACACGATAGCTCCTAAACTGCTGAACCGAATTTCATAAAATTTTTAGGAAAAATAGTGCTCGACACTCTCACAAATTGATTAGATTTTGGTCAAAATCCATTAATGCTAATGACAGGTTTTTGACAATTAAGAAATTTTAAAAATGCTAACTTTTTAACGGAGCATCGCATCAATATGCGGTTTTCGGAGTGTAGTAGACTGCATTTTGCTCAATAATTTGTGTTATACACAAAAACTTCGTAGTATTATTAGTATTTACAAAAAAAATATTTTCAGAGCTGATATGTCATGGCTTTAGTTGAAGTAGGCTAATAGGCTAGCTAGGAAGGTATCAGATCCGTCAGGGATCCATTTATTTTTTAATGAAAATATGCAGACAATTTTAATTTCATAATATTTATTTTTGTTTCTTGTGTAGACGTTTGGTCTAGCAGGATTAACAAAAATATTACCATTTTAATAATATGCTTTTAGCAATTCATTAATTAATTTGCTAATCACCTAAAAAATATTCAATCAAGATATATTAACTATGAAAAATCATCATCCAAATCATGCTTCATGATGTCGTTAAAAAATTTGAATTAATTCAGAAATTTTGTCGGAGATATTAGTTTGTAATATTGTACATTTAACACGAACATTTTTATTTTAATATAAATAAAAAATACCAAATCCACACACATGAAATTCCAAATTTTGTATTTTTTGGTCTTTGTTTTCGACAATTTTCATGATTTTGTGTCACAATGAGCACATCTACAGAAAATAGAAAAAAGTCTGAACCCCTCTCTAACGAAGCTTAAAGTTAAACCAACATTTAAACATTTTTTTAAAACTTTTACGTATTTAATTCAATTATATTTCTAGATTTCGCAGTCTGATACCATTATTTATCACCATTTTTCTTTATTGTTTACCTCTGCGACTATGCAAATTAAGTCCAAAAAGTAAAAATTTACATAAAATATAATATAATTAACATAATCGCCAAAAAATATATTTAAGTTTTTAATCCGTGGGCAGATGTTCTTGAACTTGACAGGCCAAGTAAATTTTTTAAGTAATAAGTATTAATAAATTTCGTCTAAAAAAGATGTTCTATTCAAGGTTTGATGTTAAAAATAAATACTTTTTACAAATCATACTCGAACGCACGCGCACGTATAGCGAAGTAAATCAGGAATAAACATTTTCGCTTATCAATTAAATTTGTTTTTATTTGCTGAATTTTTTAATTTTGCAAAAAAAGTTAATAAAAAAAATTCTTATAAAGAAAAGAACAAAGCAAAAAAATAAATAAAGATTGCCAAATAACAACTTCTTAACTTTTCATGCAAAGAAAAGGGCAAATATAAAAGGATAATCGTCTTCAAAAAAATATGCTGTGTATGAGGACGTGTCCCAAATGCCAAAAACGTGCCAAAATGGCCAACGAAATGGAAAAAATGGAAAAAGTCTGGCAATCTGAAAGGCCCTTTAACACCAATAGAAAGGGATGTCATCCGATTATTTCCTGATAACCTGCGAAATAAGCCAGAGAAAGTGGGTGTCGTAAAGAGAATAATAATAAAAAGAAAAATTTCAGTGGTGTAGCGAAACAAATCTTGACTTTAAAAAGTAAAGTAAAACAATCAAAAAATTATGATTTTAAAATAAGTAAGACATTAGGAAGACTTATTAGCCAGCTCCATTTTAGTATCATCCTAATTTTATTATTAAGGAGAAAACGCCTGGCGGGCTAGGAATTTTATAATTAAAAAAAAATTAATGGATCCATGACGAATCTTATACCTCTCTAGCCCATTACCACACTTCAAGAAAACTCCATGCTATATTAGGCATAAAAACAGTGTTTTTTAAATATCTCAGAAACGAAAGCTCCTATGCAGTTTTTGGTTATAACGCAAATTATTGAAAAAAAAATATGTTCTACTATATTCAGGAAGCTGTATATTAATGCGATACTGTCAAAAATCTGTCTAGGTCCAAATACACCCAAATAACACACTTTCGGAGTTACCTAAAATTTATTTTGTCGAAAACAATATTTTTTCATTGCTGCGCGAACTAAGAAAGTAAAAATTAACTGCATAAAATTTTTAAAAAAAGTGCATTCCATAAAGTGCTACTACTACTACTATGTCGGTTTAGAACGTTTTTCTACGTTGTCCGACGCCTATTCTCCACCTCCTTCGATCCTGAAAATCATCCTCTGTCAGAACTTGTTGACTCAATGATCTTTGGATTGAATGTTGCCATTCTAGTTTAGGACGCCCTCTTATTCTGCGTCCTATTGGTTGCCATTCTAGGACCTGCTTTGGTAATCTTTCGTCGTTCATCCGTTGTACATGGCCGTGCCATATCAGTTGCCTATTAGTGATGTCATCCGTTATGCTTCCCTCGATTCCCATTCTTTCTTTTATGATCTCATTTCTTATGTGATCTATTCTAGATATTCTCATTGATCTTCTTATTGCATCCATTTCGACACTTTCCATTTTTGTTTTGTATTTTTCTGTTACGCGACAAGTCTCTATTCCATACAACAGCGTGCTTTTGACCATTGTTTCATATATGTTAAATTTTACATTCTTTTTTATCTCTCTGCTCCAGAAAATACTGTTAAGACATCCAATTTTTTTGCTTTTACTATTCTTTTTTCCAATTCTTTACAGTCTCTTCCTGTCTTATCAAATGTGACACCCAAGTATACATACTCATTGCATTTTCTAGTACTAACACACTGGATTCGTTTCCAATACATAAGTACTGTGTCTTGTCCACGTTCACTGTTAATCCCCACTTTTGGTATTCTTTTGTTAACTTTCTCATCATATACTCCATGTCTTCTTTATCATTAGCTACAATTACTTGGTCGTCAGCAAACTGTAGTGTGTATATGGTAAATCGGTCGTTAAGTTGTATGTCCATGCCGTGCACTTTACGTTTCCAGTTTTTTAGAGCTACTGCGATATATATTTTAAAAAGAGTTGGAGAGATACAACATCCCTCCCTGTCTTAAGCCTTTTATTGCTAGGAATTCTTTTGAAAGTCGATTTCTAATTTTAATTTTAGGTTTTGACCCTTTGTATAGTTCTTTTATCGCTTTTATGTATGTATGATTGATATTAGTTTGCTCTAACACTCTCCATAATTTTTCTACTGGAGGGGTGTCATATGTTTTTGTAGGTCCACAAAGGTAACATGAGTCTCTTTATTTCTGGCGCTCCTTTTCTCAATTACTTGTTTAAGATAAAAAACATTATCACTACAAGATCTGCCTGCGCGAAACCCACTTTGCTCTTCTTCTTCTTGTTCATGAAAATCATTCTCTATTAGATCTCTAAGAATCCTACCGTACAATCTACTTAGAGTACTGGTTGCTGAAATTCCTCTGGAAAGTGCTACTTCCCTCAAAAGGAGATAAAATCATCCAACGGACGTTTGAATTTTTACCTACTCGCGTGCGGTAAAGTAATTACTTTACCGCACACTGCGCGGTAAAGTTACTGTACCGCACGCGCACCACTTAGAAACCTTAGCAACGCATCAATAAGACAGCTTCAATATTTGTTTACATTTCAATTCCATCTAATTTGACATGTTTATTTATTAATTACATGCCAGTTTTTGAAAAAAAAGGTACTCATAGGTAAAATATTGTACCTAACACATGCGGAAAGTGTCTTTACCACCCTTGACGGCTTGACCGAACTCCGCTCTGCGTCATTCGGCCAACTGCCGTCGCGTGCGGTAAAGTATCACTTTCCGCATTTGTTAGGTAAATAACTATTAAATTATTTGATATTTAATCCAAAGCTAGTGCATAATAATAATAATACAATAAACAACCATATTTATCCCGTCTATAGCCAAAGGAAGATAAAAGTTCATACCAAGAATCCAAACGTCTATAGACATACAATACATGTATCGTTTACTAAAACATGATAATACAAGGAATTTGCAAATTTTTCTTTTATAGGTTTTTTATGTTCCTCCCGCGCAGCAATGGCTAGAGAAGGTTCATAAGCTCCTAAACCGTTAAACCGATTTTCATGAAATTTTTAGGTAAAATAGAGTTCGATACTGTAACGGGGTGATTAGATTTTCATTAATACCCATCAGGACAGTTTTTTTGACAATTAACGAAGCATCGCATCAATATGCTGTTTGCGGGATGCAGTGGACCTAATTTTTCTCAATATTTGGTGATATAACCAAAAACTTCGTAGGAGCTTCCGTTTCTGAGATATTTACAAAAAACTGTTTTCAAGGCTAGTATAATATATTGTGAAGTTCACTTAAAGTGTGAAGTGTGTTAACAGGTTAGCTAGGAACGAATGAGATCCGTCATGGATCCATTAAATTTTTTATACGTTTACAATAAATTTTCATTTACAATCACAATTAGTTATTGAAAAAAAATAATAATATAAATAAACTACATTCAAAATTACACATCGGTTCCAAGAATCGATGCAGCTAAGCTAAGCTAATCAATTGGGTAATAAAGCTCCTGGTTCGTGATTTGTTTTTAAGTTTTTCAGAAATATTACTAACCAGGAATTTGCACAGGGGTTAATGAAATAAGATCTATAAGATAGGATGTTGTTACCCAAGTAGCACTTATCAGTTTTGAAGTTGTGGAAACCAAAGTTGGATTGAACATCAACTTTGTGTGAATGGTTTTGATTGGTTGTTCAAAACTACGATTTCTCAAATTTTACCTTGCTAAAGTTAGTTTGGGCAAGCGACATTCATTTAAATTTTAAATTAAATCAAATATTTGAGGTACATTTTACAAAACGTTTTTCGGGACTTAAATTCGTACTACATTTTCTCAAAACTCGACGTTTTTTCGCCGTTGTACAGCAGTGGGCAATATGATTAGGCATACCTACACTATATTGGTTGGAACAATTACCGATCTTCGTAGAGCTCTCCATTGATCAACTGCTATGTAAACAAACATAAAGTTAGAAAGATAATATCTTTCTTTTCTTGGACAAATCAGACCCCGGATGTTTATAAAACTCATAATCCACATATTATATAATCGTAAAACATAGTTTGAGTCATTTCACAACAAATTAAGAAAAATATTTTTTGTAATAATATGCCAGAATGAAGGCACGCAAATTTCAGATAACTTAAACAGTAATATTTACTATACTGCTAACAATATAAAATTTGTTGATAGAGTAAAACATCTCCAGCCTAGCACTAACAATTAATTTTTTGTTTCGTAAGAACTTACTTAACTTGTGGTCTCTAAATTAGGTTACGACCTTTGTAGCATTCTTGTTTCCCTCTAGTACTTACGTAAGAAAAATGCTCCAAAACTTAGGATAGTTATTTAAAAATAAAAGAATATTTATTTTATTTTTCTGAGGTTATGAACCTTTTGTTTTGTTTTGATTTCAAATTGCAACTCGTCAGCAAATTTCCATTCGGTCAGCATCAATTGACTTACCAAGGAATTAGCTGCCGGTTGCACATATTTTAACGCCTGCTTGCACTAGACTGTTAATGCCTGTTTACATCCACCAACCTTTGTGTCCGGTCATATGTTTTCTTGCTAGAATAAATGGAAATCGCTCTTCGATTTTCGATTTAAGAATCCAATATATTATTCCTGATATTGTTGTTCATATTCCCTTCTGGTTAATAGTAAATGTTTCTAACTGACTACTTTTTAGATCACTGTCGGTGAACAGTCCCTCTTGTCTCTCGAAAAGGCTCGTTTTGATTTGACCATATCCGGGACTATTCTGTGGGCATACTTCCAGTGACAGCACTGTCTTTCTATTCTTTGCCTTTTTTTTTCTTTGCCTTCAAAATTTTCAATGGTAAAAAAGGTTATAAATTTTGACCGTTCGTTTTTTCTTCAATTAATTTATGGCTTAAAAACAGTTAAAAAACTTAAAATATTTACAGCGAATAGTTCGATGCTGAGTGCACTATGTGCAGAAATTTCTTTTGTGACTCGATTGATAGTTTTGAGTGAGAAATTCATGAATGAATTTCTGGCTGCCCCAAACAAAGGGTGAGTTATATATTTTTTCTGTTAATTAATCATCTGCATTTTATGTCAAGCTATTATTTCTTTTATCTATTGGCAAATTTTCTAAAGGCCATGTTTCTTTAATTTAATTAACTCCTTTTTTTATAAAATATATATTTATATTGTTCCTTTTTTTTAAATTAATTAGGCGGTTTCGCTCCATAATTTTTGATATCCTATAGTTATTAATATTAAAGTTAATATTGTATGCGCTCGCTATGTGGCCACGTATCGGATAAAGCAAGGGTGATTAGACTTTTTTTATGAACAATTTTCAATTGTAGGAATGTGCATAACTAATTTGTTTATAATACAAAGTTAATACAGGTAAAGTGTATTTCTTTCAAGGTACTAAATTATAAAAAGGTTGAAGTTATCTTAAAACCACACTTGGTAAATATTAATAAATATATTTCCTTTTTTAATATTTATTAAAAACTTCACTTCAACTTATTACAAAAAAAAAGTGGCGCTCAAATAGCAGAAGAGTTTCCTAATCCACAACCCAATGTCACCAGACAAACGAGCAGCCGTACGCACTTTGTAAAGTATTACTGGTTTGTCCTGTCAACAGCATAAACAAATAATGCTGCACGTTTACCGGGCTAAAAAAACGCCCAATAAATGTGTGTAAAACGAGGTCGACGTTTAGACGCAACGTCGGAACGTGATTCACAACGTTGAGCCATATGAATAAGGTAGTTACCAGAATCACCGAACGAGGGTGTTAAATGGCTCAAGCGCTTCCGGGTGTCAAATCAAATGCTCGAGCCTTTGAACAACCTCGGTCAGTGCTTCTCCTAACTACCATATTCATAATAGGTTTAAGCCAATGACTTATTAGAAGAGATAGGTGTTTGTTTATTTATTTATTTATGACAACATCTGAAGCTCAAAATTGTCTTTTTATTTTGTAAGTTATAGATAATTTTGCAGGCGTCAAAATCTACCACGTCTGTCAGCGCTGTTAACAAACTCATACTTTTATGAGCCATTTCTCTGGTCTAAATTGCCTACTTTATATGCAGACTGGCCAGTCATTTTTATATTAAGCAATCTCTGTCATGACCATGAAGCTAGAAACAGAGGATAAAACAAAAGGCAAAAATGCAGACGCTGTCCTGTTGATAGAAAATGAGCCGTGAGCTGACTTTTGAAATTTACAGTAGAGAGATTCTTATTATTAAATAAAAAGGCAAGTATATAACTTAGTTCACAGGGTATATTTGAAATCATCGGCTCCAAGAAAAACTAGAAAATAATTATGGGACACAAACCTGACCTTAAGAAATATAAACCTGGGTCACATTTGAATTTTTTCTTTTGGTACCTATGCATGATAATAAATTTTTCTAGACAGTCATTTTACAGCTTTTTAGGGCCCATCGCACCGACATTTTTTTCCGTTTCTTAGCCTAAAGAATACCTTATTTCGTAAAATTTCGTTGCAGCGAACTTAAAGGCAGACTTATTCCTTCCTTAGTGTTGTTAAAATTAAGTCAGCTTTTTTCGTGACTACTGTTCCTTAAGAGCTGCTTAAAGATAAGATGCTGGTCACATAATGTTACCCGTCTGGCATAGCCATAGCAACTGACAATACCTACAAATGAGCAGAGTTTTGATTAAAGCGAATTTTGTCTTTTTTAAGTAAATAAAGTAAAAAACATGTTTTTTTTAAATAAATAAAAATGATTTTGAAAAACTTTATTGCACAAAATAACGGCTAGATTTTGGTTCTTTTGGCACAATGTTTTTGTGAAAAAATATACCTATGTATCAATTACAAAAAGATATGTAAGAAAGAAAAATAATTTAAATAAAGTTGAATCTAATTTTTATTACAGCATTTTCGTCGTTCACAGCCTGGTAAGGGTAGGATAGGACTGACCAGTGTAATTTGTTAGGAAGAAAAATAATTAAAATAAAGTTAAATCTAATTTTTATTACAGTATTTTCGTCCGATTTTTGGGTTAACTGTTGTTCACAGCCTGGGGGGTACAGCGGTAAGGGTAGAATAGGACTGACCAGTGTAAGAAAACCCTTGCATTTAAATGAAACTGCAGTGCATGAAGTAACAAGACGATTTTCCTTTCTGCCTTTACATTTTACCCTAATTTCATTATAATTTTTAATCCTTTGGTTATATCCAGGGGTGTATAGGCCGCTGCCTTATGGACTGAGGCCTTATGGGCAGGTGCCTTATTGGCCTGTGCCTTAGGAGCAGTACATTTTTCGGCCGGGCGCGGATTTTGTCCTGGGCTGAATGGGGAACCGTAAACCAGCCCGAGAAAAAATACGTGACTGTACCAACAAGGGGACAAGGACACCCGAATTCCAAAAAATCGAGTAGCACCATCTCCATTTCATCATCTTCCAAAAATTCAAGAACTTTTATTTATGTAAATAAATTTTTAAAGGCGACTTGACACAGGAAATTGATGGGTTTAGACAAAACTATTTTGGGACATACTGGGTGTTGTTGTTGTTTTTTCATAGTTTCAAAATTATGTTGGTTGAAACCAAGGACTGTACACAGAGAACAGGACGGTCCACTTCCATAAGCCCCATATATTCCAAATTTCGCTACGTCACAAAATCCTCAAGGTGTCGAGCCATCCTTCTATAAACCTACTCATCCTTCTCAAAAGACCCTTGATCTGTTTGATAGGGTGGTCTTTCCTTTTCTATTCACATTAAATGAAAAAGGATAACCGAACTTATTGTTTTTTCGCGAATCCCTCTGTGGCGAATCCAAAGTGAGGTTAATTTTTCCGTGCATTTCGCATTTTTATTTATTTTAAGGGAAAAAATTTGTGGAATCTTGGTTTTGTATTGTTATTTTCGATATTTTAAACAATTTTCGGAATCGCAAAATCCCAGGAGCATCCTGTGCGGTTTCTGGATGTAAATCCAACTATTCGAACTTAGAAGTTCTACGTTTATAAGTTTTTTTAAATTTCCACCTTCCAATGACTGTTCCCAAGACTATTTTGCAAGAGTGGCTAAGGCGTTGTGGAAAAGACAATATGAATCCCACGAAAGCATTTCTACAGAACAGTTTTCGAAATTCCTTTTCAAGATAAATTGCTAGGTAAATGTCATTTTTAACATTTTTTTAAATCTATTTAGGGCCACATTCTTTAATTATGTAAGGTTAAAATTCAGGATCTTTTGCCGCCCTTCTCCTGTCGTAACGCATTTTCAAGAAAAATATAAAAAAATCATTCAGTGTATAGTCCTTGCCATAGGCAGTTACACTTTTGTGACTTTTTTTTTTTAATAACAATTTATTACAGACCTCAAAACAGTTAACAATAAACTGGCACCGAGGCCTTATAACTTAACATAACATTTTACCAAATAAAATAAATATTTATTCTAATAAAGAAATGTAGTTTTATTTCATGTCCTTTTATTGTCTTCGGTTTTCCCTTATATGTTTTTTGAGATTATGTATCACTTTTTTGTTAGATCCCTGCAGTACATTGTCTGGAACACTATTGTAAACTTTCACACTTTTGTGAATCAGTGAATCTTGTCTTAGTTTTGTTCTAGCAAAATCAGTTCTTAACTTGTTATTTGTCCTTGTACTATAACTATAATATTGGAGGTTTTTCTGCAGTTTCACATTTGTTTTAATAGATTTATTTTCTATATTATAGATTAGTTTTACTTGTTCCAGAGTTTTAAGTTCACTTATTTTTAGATAAGGCAGTGTTTTATATATTTGCTCACTAGCAATGTAAAAGTTCATATTAAAGATTACTTTGATTGCTTTATTTTGCAGTCTTTAAAGTTGGTTTAGTTGTTGGATACTTGTGTTTCCCCAGCAAGATACCAGATATCTAAAATATGGTTCTATAAAACTGTTGTACAATAGTTGCCTTGAATTATGATTTAACTGGAATGAGCTTCTTCTGATTGCTCCAAGTATTGGTACAATTTGTATGTTGGGAGATTTTTTTCCTTTTTGTTTTAGAGTCATATATACTTTGACGTAAACATACCTATTTCCGAGCCTATTTCCAAGCATATTTCCTAACCACAAATATATTAAAAATTAAATATGTTGTGTAGGTATACCTTATGTTGTGTTAAGCCTAAATTATTTATTGTTGTAATCTGCAGAGTTTTTTAAGTGCTGGGTGGAAAAAAAAATATGCCACTTTAGTCAAACTCAGTATGTAGGTATGTGGGCACAATAGATCCATATGTGGTCACAGTGCATGGAGGTCTGGAAGGGCCTGCCACCACTTTCAAATACATACATACCTTATGTTGACAAAAAAAATGTTCACATAAAAACAACTCAACAACATACCATTTTTCAGATTTTTTGATAAAGAAATAGGTTAAAAATGTCACAAAAGTGTAACCACCTATGGCCAAGACTATGACACAAAGGTAACCCTCCCCCCCCCCAGAGATTACTTAATGTAACACTAAGCCGCATGTGAATTTATTTAGGCCTGTGTGTTCATCTATGAACAAGGCGTGATCAGCTGAACCAAATTTGTTCACCATCCTACAGGACTTTAATTAATTCTTGATCCTGTAGTGTATTGTAGTGTCCTATGGAGTCCTGTAGACCTACTGTGGGCAGCTGATCACCCCTTGTCTATAAAGAAACCTCTACAACCACAAAAATTAGACATTAAACATACTTTTAAATTTTTTTTCTGTAAATGTGCAATTTAATTGTTTTTCTGTTTTGTACTAATTTGACTCCAATAATAGTGAAGTTATCAATAGTGCCAACTTAATTTGGGACACCTACTGTAATTTTGACAAAAATGTCATAACAAAATAATACTTGGACAATTTCTAAAACCTCATGTTTTTTTGTGAATTCCATATGTACTAGAGTACAAAATTTACACTGTAGAAACTACCTGTTTTTAAAAAGTTCCTTATATATGTTTTTTTATTACAGGCTTATGTACTTCCAAAACAATACTAAGGAATACATCTGTGCCAAGTCAAAACCTATCAGTGAAACCAATAGAAGTTGATCCTGAAGAGCCACCTGCAGGTACAAGCATCGAAATCAAGGAACATTTGCTGGTTGATGTTGGTACAAAAGAAAACTACTTAGTTAAAGTCTGATTTTTTTTTGTTTTGTGCAAATTGATAGAGTTATTGTTGAATTTTTTGTATCGGAGTCTGCTATTGTACGAAAATGAGTATTCAGTTGGTTTGCGACTGTTAGTGTGTGTCTTTAATAGTTTCAGAATCTATTCTAAGTTTAATTTAGTTGTTTTCTTTGCCTCCCCAATAATTTATTTATAATGTTCTAAGTTTTTGTTTTGTCAATTTTATCAATTTTAGTTTTTGCACAATGGAGATTTTGCTTTAGCACAGTTTTTTTAAAGATATATTTATATTTTTTATATATATTATTAAAATGTAATATATTATTATATTTTTTTCAATTCTTTAGAAGCTAATGTCACTTAATAAAAACAAAATGATGCTGAGAAGTAAAAAGCTCTTGCAGTTGGGTAAAAAATACTAGGACATTTCTTAGAAAGGTAAAATACCTACATGTCCTAGATTTTTTGCCCCCATGGTTCATTCTTCTTACATTTCATTTATCAAATTCAGGATTTGTTATCCTGATGTTTATGGTAACAAATTCCTTATTCCTTCTAATCAATAACCCCACTTAATATTGTATACAGGTTTGTTATTTTTTTGCTATTATGAGTGATATAACAAAAAAATTCTAAAAATGTATACAGATGCCTAAAGACTTTATCTACTTAGATAATTTCTAGTATTATAAATCAATAAATATAATAAATTTGGTCGAAATTAAAATAGGAAAATAACTTTTATTTAATCATTTTATTTTTTATCTTTAAATATGTAAACATATATCCTGAGATGATATCTTTGGGGGCACTAACATATACCTCATAAAATCAAACCTATATGTAACATTTAGATGAAGCAATAGGTTAAAATTCTGATAACTACAAATTGCTTCAACAGGACAAAAAGTGAGATTTTAATTACTAAAATAATAAGGGACAAAAAGCTAGTACTGCTGCTAGTTAGGTGAAGTTGAGCAATATACACACCTCAGTAGGTACACATGTTATTACCTTTTAAACATAGCAATGTTGTAGAACACTCTACATCAGTTGAAAGAAAAAACTGTATAATGTATTGACAAAACATTTAATTTATCATGTCATGTGGAATGAGGTTTCATACTGTACAAATGACATGATAACTGAACATTTTTGCCAACAATATCTTGTTTTTACCAAAGACGGTCAGTTTATGGTCCTTGGTTTTTTCTATTCAACTGATGTGCCATGTTCTACCACAAGCCGCTACTGACAAAAAGTGAATATTTCTTAAGTGCAAAAAATACCTCTGGACCTGTTGCTGATCAATAGCAAAAACTTTGTACAGGGACTTAATAAACCATATTTTTGTTGACCCTGTTAGTCCTTAAAGGTTGTGCCTGGTCCTGTTTCTTATCAGTCCTGAGTGGTCATTAAAAGTGTCGAGATATTGTATAGGTCCTTACATATTGATGAGCCCCTCACTTTAGGTGGTACTACTAGGTGATAAGTGGAATGAAAAGTATGCATTGTTCTACAGGAATTAGCAATAAATTTTTGGTCCTGTAGTGGATTGCAGGGTGCATGTATACTGCTTAAGCTAGAATGCCGCTATCTACCTATAAAATTTTCCTAGTTTTGATTAAAAAAACCTGAAAAATAATATACAAATGCTACTTTCTGATAATGGTAAGTTATTTGCTTCTTAAAAACCATAAAAGCTTAAGAAGATTTGCTAATAGAAATTGATAAGTAGAATAATGTAGTGATTAAGACAGCATCAAAATTGTCCAAATGTTGGATAAAAGCATTATAGCTTAAGCCGGGCAATATAGTGTCTTGCACAGTCCTGTAAATGAATTTTGTACACCTACTATGGGCAGCTGATCACCCCTCATTCTAGGCTTAGGTATTCTAATGGGGAGTAAAATACTATTCACAAAATATTCTAGATGATATTCCAAATATTAACATGTTTTTTTAAGCAAATGCTGATGAATGACAATGAAAAAATTTATTTGATTTTATTGATGATTGAGGGGTTCTGTAAACTATTTTCTGCAGAAGATACACCTAGGATATTTTTACATAAAATTGTATATTATTACTATCTTTCTACATTACAGCGAGACATGGTTTAAAAAAAAAACGTTTTAAAATTAGTTTTTGTTTATATTTTACGAAAAAGTGAGGTTATGTCGTTGAGTATTTTGTGACGTATTAAAAACCGTCTGACAGATTTCGCGAAGTGGACCATCCTGTTCTCTGTGTACAGTCCTTGGGTTGAAACAGCGGCGTTGCCTGATTGGATCACAAGGTGGCCGCATCTTAACAAAGAAGAGGAGATTTTTGCTCGGTGCAACAAATTTAAAAATAAGGCATGCTTAAAATTAAAGCAATCCATAGTTGAGAAAGGGAATTTTAAAAGTCGGTGCAATGGGCTCTTAGTATTTTAAAAGTTGTGTCCCAACTACTTTCTAGTTCTATAGCTACTGCTGACGATTTATAAAAATGTTAAGGTGATTTTTTTTAACCTTTTTTTATATCTTTTCCATCGAATTGAGATACTGTATAATGGGTGTCCCGGCAAAAATACTATAACTGACGAAAAAAATACTCCAACATTCCCAACTTAACCGACCATGTGCTGCAAAAATAACGGAGTTAGCAATAGTGCCGACTTAACTTTTAAGACCCTATATAGACATTATGTCAGACTTATTTTAAGTGTCGATGTAGCCCTATTTTTTTATTGCTGAATATTCCACTGTTGCGAAACTAAGAATATGGAAGCGGTTGATCTCTTTGTAACAGAAGGCCGCTGCGCTGCCTCTGTGGTGAAACCAAATAATTAAATAACGAGGAGAATTTAGTGGCATAAAAGCAAGCTAACCAGGCAACCGCTCTTTCAACTGAGCTACCGAGGCACTGATTCAATATCCGGCTATTCGGAAATCGTTTCGTCATCTTTCACATTTTTTTGTTAGTATATGATAAGCTTAAGCTTCCGGTAGCCACGAGAACAAGACAGGTATTATATGGGCAGAATGGGACAACTGGGCGCCGTTAACTGGGCGCCGCCAACTGGGCGCCGCCAACTGGGCGCCGCCAACTCGGCGCCGCCAACTGGGCGCCGGGCCAACTCGGCGCCGGACAAAAAATTTTTTTGGGATAAAATGTGTAGATGAAAAACACAATATAATATTTATATAAAAACATCTTTAAAAAATCCTTTACGCAATTTTTTTGAAATTAGTTTTAGTTAAGTAAAGTTAAATCCTTTAAGTCGACTGTTGAATCTTGGTAGTTGTAGTGTTTGGTAACCTGGTAACACTACAATTTACGTTTTTTATTACAAGAATGGCGGACCCAAAATGACGGATTTCTTTATTTTTTTACCGATTTGTCTGAAACTTGAAAGTTTGCAGTGCCTGAGTTTTATCCTCAAACTTAAAAAATTCAAAATGGCGAATCCAAAATGGCGGATTTTCTTATTTACTAACCGATTTGTCTCAAACTTGAAATATTACATTGCTTGAGGTCATTTAACAAAATTTTTTCTCAGACATAAAAAAATCAAAATGGCTGATCCAAAATGGCAGATTTTCTTATTTACTAACCGATTTGTCTCAAACTTGAAATATTACATTGCCACTACCAAGAATAAACAGTCGACTTAATGGATTTAACTTTACTTAACAAAAACAAATTTCAAAAAAATTGCGTAAAGGATTTTTTAAAGATGTTTTTATATAAATAATATTTTTTGTTTTTCATCTACACATTTTATCAAAAAACAAATTTTTAGTCCGCCGCCGAGTTGGCCCGGCGCCCAGTTGGCGGCGCCGAGTTGGCCCGGCGCCCAGTTGGCCCGGCGGCCCAGTTGTTGTAGACCGTAATATGGGGATGGGAAAGGAATATACTGTCACGATTGTCATCTACCAGTAGTGCACGACATAGAGCGCGTCACCAAAAGATGTCAGACGTGAAATTTCCAACAAACAATATCAAGTCAAACTGAAAATCACAAAGCTTAGTTTTCGCGCTCCAGGTATAAATTATATAACGAGCAGAATTAAGTGGCATAATGGCAAGAGATAATTAAGAAAAATAAGACAATAAAAAAAATTTACCCCATGCTGGACTTTAACCAGCGAGCGAACTTTCGCTAACTAGGCAAACGCTCTACCAACTGAGCTACCGAGGCACTAATTCAAAATCCGCCTATTCGGAAACGGTTTTGTTATCTCTAATATTTCTTTGTTAGTATAGGTGTTTGCTTTCAAGCTTTCGGTATGTTTATTCCTCTCTCATCCCCATATGATACCTGTCGTGTATTCGTAGCTTCCGGAAGCTGGAAAGCACACACCTATACTAACAAAGAAAAACGGTTTCCGAATAGGCGGATTTTTTATTATCTTTTTTTTCTTATTTATCCCTTGCCCTTATGCCACTAAATTATCTTCGTTATATAATTTATATCTTTACCAAATAATTTAATTTACAAATTTGTTATTACTAGCCAAAAAGTTTAAAAAATATTAATAAAATTATTTTGTCAGGATAACGGATTTTTTGCTGCTTCCCTTAGGAGTGCTTTTTTATTATTCTAAAAATCGTATTTTAATGAATATTTAGATTTCCTCCATTTCCAGAACCGGCAAAATTTTTCTGCTTTCCAAGCGCCAAATAGGCAGATAAGAATCACCCTTCCCTAAGTGGGTAATTTTCTAAGGAGTATCTCAAGATGAATAAAATTAGGGAGTTGCAACTTCCTAGAGCAGGAAATATTTTAAAATTTCTCAGAGAAAACCGCGTCGGTTGTTTCCTTTTCAGTTTTCCTTCAGGTTTTCGATGATTTTCTATTTTTTGTTGTTAAATAATAAATTTTGATGAATAATAGCTTATTGGATTGAAAGGATAATTCGTGTTTTTGTGATCGACGTTGAAGAATTTGAAAATCATATAGTTTCATCCTAACGAAAGTAACAAATAAAAAGATCGGCATCGGTTTAATTTATTGAGGGCAGAGATATTTTCTCACGTAGTAGTTGTTTCTGATGGTTGCACACATCTTATTCTATACACGGAATTATCGCCTATATCTTCCTGAGGAGGGTCCAACAAGGCCAAAGCCTATCGTGGATTGGCATGCATCATTGTCCATGTAGCTGGTCAAGCGGTTTAGGAGCTATCGTTTTACGGACAGACATACAACACACACACACACACACCTACAAATACCTACTAGCTATTACTGCGCTGGCTAGGAAGGTTCGGTTCGGTTCATATATTGGAGTAGAAAAGGGTTGTTTATTTTATAACCTGTTATTGGTAGACTACTTTTGTTTACTATGCCCATTTACTTTCATTATTTTTCGTAAGAAGCTAGTAGTTGTTTCTGCTGGTCTGACATAGAAAGCTGCGTTGCCAAATTAAAGCCCTGAAGCGTTGTAGTCTGTGTTTGCTGTACCTGTACGTCAGCAAGTATTCGTTTAAATTACTTGCAAATGAACTCGCAGCTTTATTTCGATAGATACCTATTTAGAGTACATGTCGTTATTTCTGCGAAGCGAAAATTCCAATTTTTTGCCATTTTTCTTCTCGGCGCAACTCACCGCGGACAGTATTTCGCGCCCAGATTGCTACACCGCACGCCATTTCACGGTATGCTCTTTTCAGACCCTATCCGCATGTATATTTCTGCACCATTGAGTATTTTATTAAGATATGGTTTGGCATTACCTGAGTATCTATAATATAATTTTTATCGATTTAAATAACTACTCACCAGTGGCGACGCTAGCTTAGGATGGGTGAGGTAATTTTTCCGTCCAATGTGATTTGATTTTCCCTAAAAAACTACGAAAAATAATGACAAAAAAAAAGTTATTTTGAATAACCACTTTGGTTAGTTTTATGAAAAACAAAATTCCGCAAGGCCAATCTTTGGTTTCTTGAAGACCCAAGTATTTTATATAATAGATTTGTTGTCTTTATTTTCCAAAATTTTCCAAGGAAAATCCAAATCCTTGGTTGTCAGAGTCATGGATCTCTATAAAGACCACAAAAAAAATTTAGTAGCACAATTTAAGTAAACGTAATTATTACCGGTGGTTTTACATAAACAAAATATATTTTGATTTTCAGACGTTTTGAAATTTTTATTATTATAAGTATATCAAGTAAAAAAAAAAAGAGAATATGACGGGTGAATAATACGTAAAGAATATCTTTATAGTAATTTAAAAAGATTGTTTTTTTTACTACACTTTGATTTATTATTGGCAGAACACAAAATAATATGTTATCAACGAACACTTGGGATTTTGAGTACAGTTTTAAATAAATAAAGCGATGATGCAAAACTTTTATTTATTGTATGGATGCATATACAGAGTATATCACAGTGGACTTTACACTTTATTTTGGAAAAAAAGTAAATACTTATCATAAATAATATGATTCACCTTGAAAAAACACTTTTACACAAGGTGTCTCAAAAACTTTTTATAGCTGGTATATATCACGAGACACGAGAGACAACACGAGACAAGAGAAAGTTCTCTCGAGCGATAGAAGTGGCCTATCATCTTCTTTCGTCTCGTCTCGTTTTGCGGCAACACTAGTCGAGAGTTTAATGCCGTCATTAGATTCTCGTTCGGGTGCCTTGGCTACCAGAATAATTTCGGACATTCTTGAACATAGTGCTGATATCCTGAGGCACCCAAAACGTGGAAATAAGGAGATGCAGCAAGGTACAAACCATAAAGTCCCTCTATTTTTGTTTCCATTCGCCTAATCTTTGAAATTTTGTCTTTTGCATCCTACAACGTTCACTATTCAATGCCTCTAAAAGGCTTGGCTTCAATTTTTGCAATTTTTTTCTTGTTTATTTATAATTTCAAAGAGCAGCGTATTATAATTAAAGTGCATAGCTAGGAATATACGGGTATCTAATATTAGAAAATGTATGTATGTAAGTATCTACAGGGTATCACAAATAAAATGGTATTAAAAATATTATTTCTAGGGAAGACAAAACTCGACTTCGATTTTGACTTAAGCTTAATGGTGTCTGCCCACTTAAGAGAAATACCTTCGATAGCCGCTCTCGATATTATTGGAGAGAAACTCTTATTTACTTTTCAAAGTCTGTTAGTTTGTGAGAAATACTTACCCTTTAGAATAGCGCTCTCAATCATGAATTTTAAAAGCAGGGTTTATTTAAAATATATACAAGTGTTGCAATAAAGATGACCTCATTAATCTCAGAAACCACTATAGCTGCTGTAGCATTTTTATTTTATGGAACAATAAAATGCTACGTAAATACATATAAGCATGGTTCGCTCGTAAAAAACCGCTCAAGTTTTTGCTTGGTGGGAGAATATCCTGTTCTCTGGTGAGATTGCGATTTGCATTTTAGCGTCCGAGCCAGTCACGTTGAATGACGTGTCGAGTGACCCTCAATTTTTTCTCCATTGGAGGTTTTGAAGAAATCCCCCAACTATTGATTTGCTGTGCAGGGTCTGTAGAATGTGTGGAGAGTTTCCCTTATTGAGGTAAGTCTTTTTTTTTCTATTTCCACGATGTGGACAGAATGTTCATGTTAGTTTTTTTTTTGTTAAAAACAGGGTCCTTGTGAAGACCGCGTGATTATCCCGCTACAATTTCCATCCTGTTTCAAAAAATTCATCAGGAATTTGCAAATTATTTCCTGACCAGAACAATGTCTCAGACAGTTCATCATTTCCATGGTCTCAGGCACTCCATAGTCTCCATTGTCTCAGTGTTTTCCGTAGTCTCAGGCAGTCTGTAGTTTCCATTTCCATGAATATCAGGCAATTTATCTTAAAATAAATTAATGGGTACTCTAAACCTAATTAAAAATTCTTAAGGATAAAGAAAAAAAAATTATTCTATAATTTTAATTTTCCCATGATGTACACTTGATGGCAACTTGCATAAAACTATAACCTCCCTGGTCTATTATGGCCATAACACCCAGGTAAATATGGGGTCGCGGTTCGTTTGTCAAAAACACGTTTATCGAAAACATCTTTATCGAAGACATTTTGATCGAAAATCTTAATTTCGAATGACATTTTGATCGAATGACATTTTGATCGAAAACTTTTTTATCGAATACAACTTTTTCGAATGACTTTTTAATCGAAAACATTTTTAAAATATCTGAAAGTTATCCAAATATGCCGGCGGCCCGCGTTATGCGGCCCGCATATTTGTAAACAACATCCATGATTGCGATTCGGTTGTAGCCCGAACGCTGCCGTAACCGTGTCATTCAAGCCCTATTCTACATTGACACGGTTCGGTTACGTTGGCGATCGATTGACAACGGTTAGGTTTCATATTCTCTAGATCCCGGGAGAGAGGTCAGGAGAGTATGTTTTAAAAAAATATATGATTTTCGATTAAATTGCTATTCGATAAAAGTGCCATTCGAAATTAAGATTTTCGATCAAAATGTCAATCGAAATTAAGATTTTCGATCAAAATATCATTCGATCAAAATGTCATTCGAAATTAAGATTTTCGATCAAAATGTCTTCGATAAAGATGTTTTCGATAAGCGTGTTTTCGACAAACGAACCGCGACCCGTAAATATGTAGTGTGATTGCCAAAGGGTAATAATCCTTTACATAAATAATTAGGTATTTTTTTTATAACCTTCTTCTTTTTTTAAATTAATTATGTATCAGTTTTTAGTAGGTATGAATTACCTACTTCAAGAGGTCTTATTTCCTTTACCTTTTTGTTATGAAATTCCACGAATAATTTTTAATAAATCTATTGTTGTTTTCAACTCTAAAAAAGTGCTTTTCTTTTTATTACAGAAAATCAGTAAGGTCTTCTTTATTAATTTGTAATAATGTGCCTTTAATAATAATTCACTATTTAAGGTATTTACGTTGTGTTTCTCATTTCACACATTATTAAAAAATGAGTGGCGTCCAAAAACATTTACTATATACAGGTACTCCAACTCAGTGATAAAAAACCTCCAAAGAAAAAACTGAGTGTCGGTTCGCTGAAGCCCAAACAAATGTTTTTTAATTATTAACAATCAGTATAAAAAAATAGGCTACACTGCAACTTCGGGGGAACACTTTTATATAACAATATCGCGCCTTACGAATCCACTGAAAATATTTTTGTTTCGGTAGGTCTCCGCTAGGTGGCAGTAATCACATCTTTCAACTCAAAAAATTCATTGCAAGACGCGACTTTGTTATAAAACTTTATTTCCCGAAGTCGTAGCTGTAGTAGTTTCTGAGATAAATCCGGCTGCCCTCCTTAACACATTTACCGCCAAGCCAATTTTCGCAAAAGTTCCCACTACGTCACCCATTAGAGCCGCTCAGCGGACACCGGTGTCCGCTCTAGCGCGATATGTAAAAAAGGCAATTTTCCGTCACATCACGCCAAGGCGGAAACTTTTTTCAATTTTTTGACTCCATTGCGGACACAATAGTAGACACCAATATATCAGCGGACACGTCGTAACAAGTTATAGTTAAAGGTAGACACAAATGTGTCTGCTGTGGCTCCTAGAGTATAGCCGCTAAAAACTTTTTTACATGCCACAGCGGACACAATAGCGGACAGTCCTTAAAATTCAAACAAAACTCTGTTTCAATAAACCACTGTCAGTAGGCCATTCTAGAGCTCCAAAAAGCATACCTGATAATACAATATTTGAAAAATTAAACATTTTCAAGGAAATATCAACCCTCAAATATGGCATACACCGGTGTCCGCCCTGGCGTGAAAAACCAACCATGCAGCGGACACCGGTGTCCGCCCTGACGGTAAATGTGTTGTGTATTAGGAGGAGACCTATAGCTTTTCTATTTATAAAAATTTTAAAAACGAAATCCCCCAAATCGTCGAATTTAGGACACTCTGTAGAGTCTTACTTTTTTAAAGCTACAGAATTGATGCAATCTTAATAAACTAGAACGTTTGAGGTAAAGAGTTCCTTTAGAGAGTTATTAATAATCGAAATTCAAATACATACTACATATAAAGTAGAATATTTTTAAAATAAATATTAGATATGAACACAAATTTAAAAATTCAGAAGACACCGTACTTGACTTCAATGCAAATCGCAATTTGTCCTATATTTTGTAATAAACTGTTATACCAACCTAAGATTTTATTTTAAATTCAAATCATGCATGCATTGTCGTAACCAACAAACATGTATAATGAAATTTCAGTTAAAATTTAGCTACACCTCACCTATAAATTAAAATAAAATATAATTATTTTTGACGAAAAAGTTTCACGGGCAAGTCCTCTGAGGTAAAGGTAGCTCGGCGACACGTTTCGGCCTTCTAAGGCCTCATTCAGCCCGAGCATAACCATAAAATGGAAGAAAATGAAATGATGATATTGGTATAGTTTTTGCAAAGTCACTTGAATAACTCCTAATACGAGGTTCTATCGATTTCATGAAATTTTGCTTCATTCTGCCCTTCAAAATTTATCCAAATTCATATAAAATCTTCCTGGTATAATTTCAACCCTACCGACAGAGAAGAGGCGCAGCTTTTTGCGGTCCGATCACAAAGTATTTGTTTTCCGACCGACCGAGCCCAGGTGGATATACGGTACCTAATTGGCAGATATTTTTGAGATGCGCTTTTAATTGCTTTCGGCTGTGCTTTTCGGTACCCCTTTAGTCGACAGTATGCAGAGTTAGAAAATAAATCAGTGTCGTTCCTGTAGGTGTAGGAATAGAAAGTTTTATTATCTATTTTTATTTCTTCAGTTTACGCCATAATTAAATGAAATAATTTTTATGAGTATATCTACCGCCGCCCATGTCACTTTCTATAAAGGATATGCCGATGGTCGGCTTTTATCTTTGTTCAACTGACTTTGCAAAAACTATATCTGAAAAAGAAATATGAAATATGGTGTTTGTTGAGGAGAGACCAACTGTCAATTTGCAGCTTTGGTCAGGGTTGCCTCGGTTTTGAAGCTAATTTTGACGTTGCGACGCAGACAGATATAATCTGATCCCAGTAAACATCCTGAGCCCTGGATTTTTAAAAAATTTTAAGGAAGTTCACGAGGCAATTCTTAACGAAAAAGTTTCACGAACAAGTTCTCAGAGGTAAAGTCTGAGGACTAATAAGGCCGAAGCATCCCCGAGCTACCTTTACCTCTGAGGACTTGCCCGTGAAAATTTTTCGTTAAGAATTGTTACCTCGTGATCTTCCTTCCTAATTATTTTTACTGCCCTGTTTGTACTGAGATAATCGCGTTTAAAATTTTTGTGTTATATAAAAACTCTGTAGTTATGGTAAAATGCAACTTTATTATTTTAACAGCAACAATGAACCCACATAAGTTCCACACAGGGCCGTACTGGGCCTTGAAATAGACCCGGGCGCTAAATGGGACTACCGGCCTCGTCCTCGAACTTATTAAATTTAAATATAAAATAATCTCAATTTGTGATTCCATGAACAAGTGGTTATATTAAAATAAAAAAATAGGGGCAACTATTAATTTTGCCACATATTTCATAAAACTGTTTAGAAAAGTCAAAAAAGATCCCAATATCCCATTTCCGACCGTATCTATTTCTTTTTCACAAAAATTGCTGATAATAAAATAATAATAAAGATTTAAGTTAACACACATTAAAACTTAATAAAAAATGTAAAAATTATTAATTTTGATTAAAATTTGTAATCAAATATAATAATATAAATGCACATATAGAGGAAAATTAAAATATTTAGTAATTTTAATTAAAATTAATATAGAAAGGGCCTAACAAAATAAAACGTTTTTATTAAAATGAGACTTTTTAACAAATTGCTTGACGCATACATTTATACATATTAATAAACCTTTTATTTGCACACACATACGACTAAAATAAAATTATAATTGTATTTTACAGAATGTCAAATTTCAAATAGAATTTCCACAACAATTCTTTTTTTCGAAAAGCCAAATTTTGTTATTTTCAAATTAATTTTATTAATATTGAAACATGTAAAAATAAAGACACTCGTGACTCGATGCGGCAGAGTAGAGGTGTTGATTTTCGTTACTTTTGAATACTCGATACTAATCGTTACTCGACTGTTACTATCGTTACTTTGATTACTGTAACTGTAATCAAACCAATCATACAATTAGTGTAAAATTGGACTGTCGTTAAATCGAAGATCATTTACTTGTAGGTATTTAATAGTTGATATTATGGAAATATTAAATTAAAATTATCCGAAATGAGGGCTAAAATTTAAAAAATAAAGGTAGGAATAACGTAGGAACTGTTCTGTGTACAACTTTGTTTTAAAAATCTAATACCTTACATACAAAGAAATACATACTTAAAATCTAAAAGTCAATAAAATTAGAGACAAAAATAAAAATCTTAGACGAGAACTCAAAAAATATACAAAAAGTTTGGACAAAAACAAAAAAAAAATAAAAAATACATTCTGTAGATTGTAGATACTACATATTTCAAAAACATCTTAAAATAATTTAAAAATCTTGGTTATAATGTAAAAAAAGGATTATTGTTACCTTTTACAAACACAATTTAAATGCGTTAGTTACTTAAGTTATCATAGTTACTCCCTGATTTTGGATTACCGACTTGCGAGTGATTACTGAATACTAAAACAATCGAAGGATTCAAATTAATCAAAGTAACGAATTTAATTATTTATTTTTCGGATCGGTATTCGTTACTCAGTTATTTCTCGAGTAACAAGTACTCGAGTAACCAATAGTTACTTTTTCAACACCTCTACGACAGAGCTTAGCATTAATCGAACGGGCATGCCCGGGCATTCAGGGGAGGACATGTGCTTTTACACTCATCTTCACCCTGAAAAATTAATTTGTCTCTTTCTAAGCAGGCTATCCTATGAACTGTAAAGCTTTTACGAATATTGTACCTGACATATTTGGTCCAAACTCATTTTTTATAGAGATTTGGTTATAACTTTAAACTAACATTTTAAAAAACGTAAAAAAATTTGAAACTTAGTGCAGTCGTGTATCAGAACAAGTATTGGTTAAAAAGATAAAAATAATTTAGAAAAATTAAAAAAACAATTGAGGGAGAAATACCGGCATCACATTATTGCTATTTCTTAACATAGGACGAAGTCAACGAAAATAAAAAGTTTCTACAGTTTTTTACATGATATTTGGACATCCTGTATCTTTTCAACTTGTCATCAGAAAAATAAATACTTCATACTCTGTTTTTTTAAATGCATTTTTTCTAACTCCTCTAACTTTAAAAATCTAGTTAAAAATAGGAAAATGGTGACCATTTGTGAAACTTTTTATTCTCTTAGGTAGGATTTTCGAATTTTTCGTTTTTTATTTCATATAAAAATAGAAAAAAAAGGAAAGCCATACGTACGTGTTTTTTTACAGCAAATGAAAGAAAATATATTATCTGAAAATCATCATATTATTGTCAAGAAGGCGTGGATATGTATGTTTCAGGGCTGTGGCCTTGCCAGTGACGTCATTTAAAATAAACTAACACTTTTTTTAAAGAAAATTTTAATAAGATAAATAATTTATACAAATTCGTACCTACGTAGTAAATGTCATTTATCAAAATAAATATCTATGCAATTATTAGTTGTTTAGGTTTCACATTGTCACCTATTATAAGTATATTTATGTAAAAAATTTATATCTAAATGGACTAAAAGCAATGATATTTGATATTACGTTAATGATTATGGCTTTTGTTAGCGACAAAATTGACCATATTAGAAAGCCAAATCCCAAACCTGGGTAAAACGTAAAATATAGAGTATCAGTGGCGTATATAGGAAAAAGTTTCGGGGGGGGGCCCGAGACAGTTGCGGGGGGGGGCGACACCTCATGAGGCCGTATTTTATGTATTTTATGTTTGTATTTATGAAATATGTGGAAAATATCTGAAAAAATCTTGGCTTCGGGGGGGGGGGGCAGGCCCCCCCTTATATACGCCACTGCAGAGTATGTATTGATACAGGATTATCTAGAACTTATAGTGAGTACGATTTAGCCATATGTGTCCAAAAGTTGATAGCAAGCGAGATTTAGGACGTTAGAGTTGCTAAAGAAATTTGATTTTTACCTTCTTTTGTCCGTGCAGCAATGCCTAGAGAGGATATTGTTATCAAAGAATTTTTCTTTTTAGATAGGGGAAAGGGGGGCAAAATGGGGTCCGGGGGTAAAACAGGGTTTTAGGTAAACTGCGCAAGAATAAAACCTCTTAATATTAAATGTTTTATCCACATGACTGGTTCAACTCCCTGCAATATGATTGGTGCCGGTCGGCTAAGCTTAAGTTGATTTTTGCTCAACATGTGATGTTGTGCGTTGTTTACTGTAAAAACAGATTGCGCATTTTGTGACGATAAGTATATTTTTTTAAACTTTTCAAAATTTTGTTTACAATGAACAATTAGTGGGTTTATGTATTATTCATAATTAAAGGCGTTGCCGTAAAATTAGCCTTTTACCGTGTATGATTTTGATTTGAATTTGATTATTAGTGGTTTGGCACAAAACGGGGTTTTTTCATAGGCGCAAAACGAGGTACCATGTTATAGCTAGTTTTCTTTTAACCAGAGCTAGGATCAATCGCCCAGTCTTTTTAGCCAAATTTTTGGCGAGATATGCTTGTTAGGACAAGATACGCAGGACGCCCAGCCTACGCGCAGTCGGTCCAGTCATATATCAAGCACTGCAGCCATATGCACGAACCAACGCGCTAAGTCGGTCGACCTGGGTTCCCATACCTTGTTATCAGTGGCGTATATAAGGGGGGGGCTGGGGGGCCCGCCCCCCCCCCTAAAGCTAAGATTTTTTTAGATATTTTCCACATATTTCCTGAATACAAACATAAAATAACATAAAATACGGCTTCATGGGGTCTCGGCCCCCCCCAAACTGCCTCGGCCCCACCCCGAAACTTTTTTCTATATACGCCACTGCTGTTATACCTGGTAACCTATACCCTATTTCGCCCCAATTTGTTTTATTTTCTCTGATACCCTTACTGAAAGTTGTATTTTATGTTGTCTTTGCAAAAAATGGGCGCAAAGTTCATGTAGGAGAGTCGACAGCCATGACTAGGTCGCTGTAATTTTTTATACATTTTGTAAACACTAAATTTAATTATTATAAAGTATTTTCACCTTGGTTAGTAGTTTATTAAATAAAAATTGTATAAATATTGATTTTAAATTACAAAACCGCCCGCCCCGTCCGTTTTGCCACATATAGGTACACCATTTTATCCCCGGCAAAATGGGAAGTCAACTTTTTTTCAAAAATAAAAATAGAAGTATGATGGAGTTCTAATTCTCTTAAACTGAAAATTAAACCATAAAGATAACATATCTAGCCAAATTTATTCTCAATGACGAACGCAATGGTTATCATTTTATAGGAGAAATAAGCCTATAAAATTAAGTACCCCATATTGCCCCCCTTTCCCCCAATTCCGAAAATGTGTTATTTGTGTGTGTTTTGACTGATCTTAGCAATATCGTCGTGACCTCTATCCGTGTGTGCGTGTGTGTGTATATCTAATCTATCTAACTTTGACATTAGCAGTGACATTTGATTTATCATGCACTATCTAAAAATTATACAACCTTTTTTTGAAAGTGTTTTTCTTTCTCATACTACATACATAAGGGGTATTTATGATAAATCACCAGCTACCATTCCACACTTAAAAAAAAATCATCAAAATATTTTTAATTATCAAAGCTTTGAAGCCAAATTAAACTCAACTCCATAAATACTAAAAAACAACAAGTATTGGAAGTTTCGTGAGTATAAATGCGAAGTTTATCGCATACGGATTTTATTTTATCCCTAAAAATGGATATTTCCGAAAAAAAAATAAACGAAAAAATAACTGCATCCGCGATTAATGGTCCAGATCTGGTTTAATCGTCGTCATTTTTTGCATGTTACAGAGTGCATCATTATTATTTTAAAATAGTCTGTCTAATCCTAGCAATTAGAGCCTCGATTTTTTGAGCGAGTTTTTGTGTTTACGCATTTTGTAGACAAAAAACAGGCTAAAAAATTAACTTATCTTTGGGGAAAAGTTACCTAAACTAAATATACAATGTTCCCAAATATCAGATACAAACAAAATGTTGTTATTTGGCTTATTTTAAGACTAAAACTCCGGTTTTTCTCCTGACTCGGCCATTCTTCTGCGAAAAAAAAAATATTTGAAAAAAATAAGTAAATTACAAAAAAATATTTTCAATTTATTTTTGTCATTATCAGATACAAACAAAATAACAAATTCTACAAGATATCAAGGCTTTATTCATATTTTCGATAAAAAGCAAAACAAGTCCACTTAATTTAGAAAACTATCATCGAAAAAATTTCTTCCAAGCATTGGATTTTAAACTCCATTAGAGAAGGAAACAGAGCTGTACAACCGCACAACTCATTAAGCCAATGAATTATATATACAGATTGGTAGAAACCTTTGGACTGCTTCGTGCGTGTAAGAGAGAATTAAAAGGTAGAATTATATTTTGGGCGGTGTCTTGAGAGGTGATCCGCCCTACCGCGTTCTTTAAGGCCCGTGTTCTTACGGATCACCTTAGGTGATTCGTGGGGCTCTGTAACGAAATAGCGCGTATCAAAATAGCGCGTTTCAAAATAGCGCGCACATTTGTGCGCGTGTTCAAAATAGCGCGTATCAAAATAGCGCGTGCTCAAAATAGCGCGTATGAAAATGGCGCGTGTTTAAAATAGCGTGTGTTCAAAATAGCGCGTCTAAAACACCCGCGTTTTGAAAGATCGCCATTACAAACGTCGCTGTTATAAAATGGTTCGAATAAGGGGTCTCTTTCTAACATATTATTTCAAAAAAAAACTCTCCTAACTTTTTTCTCGGGATCCTAAAGGGTGTAACCAAACCGAACCGAACCGAACCGAACCGATCCAAACCGCACCGAACTAAAATGAACCGCACCAAACCGAAACATTTTTTCAAAAAATTATTTCCTAAATTAGCTTTCCGATCCTTATTTTGGTAGGTTTGTGACTGTGACTTGGGACATTTTTTTTTTGGTGGAAAAAGGTCAGGGAGTTACTGGAAAAAATGTTTGGGTTCGGTTCGATTCGGTTTGGTTACACACCCTCTTAGATCCCGGAAAATAAGCCACGGAAGTTTTTTTTTGAAAAAATATGTTAGAAAGAGACGCCTTAGTCGAACTATATAAGTTGTGTTAATTATAGCGAGCCATCGGTTTATTTAAGGGTTAAGTAAGTATAACTTATCTGATCTTGCTCAAACTGTTTATGTGAATATACCTAAGCAAACCTGGGACGCGCTATTTTGATACGCGCTATTTTGATCACGCGCTATTATGATACGCGCTATTTTAAACACGCGCTGTTGTGAACACGCGCTATTATGAACACGCGCTATTTTGATACGCGCTATTTTGATACACGCTATTTTGAACACCCCCTTTTTTGAACATGCGCTATTCTGAACACACGCTGTTTTGAAAAGCGCTGTTTTGATAAGCGCTATTTTGATACGCGCTATTTTGATACACGCTATTTCGTTACAGTATTAGGGCTGGTAGTAGGGAAGTAGGTGCATACATCGTGACTTTTCGCCTTCACGAAGCGTCTGTGGCCTTATTAATTTTTTCCCTCTGCTTTACCCGAGCGCACAGAGCACAGTTATTGGAAAGGGGATTTCTATCATTTTTTCTTGCATACAAGATATGTTATGCATATGCCGAGGTTTTCATCTTGCATATGGTAATAATTCCCAATGACTCCTAAAACTTTGACCCATAGTGTATATACACAGTGTTAATATAGTACAGTAGAACCCCGATTATCCGTGCGCGGATTATCTTGGCTGCGGATTATCAGTGCTATGATTTCGCATCATCGAAATTGCGTTTTTGAAGTTCTAACGAAATAGCGTTACCGGAAATCACTCGACCAAAACCTTATGTAGAATTATATTTTTTGTTCTGTTATTAGCTCACACATATACTATACTATAGTAGTGTGAGCTATGGTGATCCTAATTTTTTCGAGAAAAAAAAAGTTGCTCCGATTTCAAAAATTTTTATATATCTTTGCGTTTCAGATGATTTTGAAACTTTTTTGTTGCGCCGTCTGTCTGTCTGTCTGTCTGTCTGTCTGTCTGTATGTCTGTCTGTCTGTATGTCTGTAACGACCAACGCGCATAACTCAAAAACCGCTCGGCCGATTTTAATGAAATTTGGTACCTAGGCTGGGTCTTGGGTCGAGATGGTCCCATTTAAAAATGAACAAAATCCACCGAACACAAACCAAATAAAAGGGTGGGGGTAGATTTCAAAAATTAGAGTTTATGTGAAAATATGGCGTGTGTGATATCAAACGAAAGGTAATTGAGTCTGGAGTTAAACAAAATACATTTTAATTTATTTAAAAAAAAGGGTGGGGGTATATTTTAAAAATTCGAGTTTAAGTGAAAATATGGCGTGTGTGATATCAAACGAAAGGTAATTGAGTCCGGAGTTTAACAAAATACATTTTAGATTTTGCTTTTTTTAAGGGTGGGGGTAGATTTTAAAAATTTGAGTTTAAGTCAAAACATGGCTTGTGTGGTATCAAACAAAAGGTAATTTAGTCTGGAGTTGAATAAAATATATTTCAGTTTTTAGTTATATTAGCTCACACGTAAACTATAACTATAGTACCTAGTGTGAGCTTAGGGGCCCATATATTGGCAGAGTATTTTTTTTTGTAATACATACATATAAACTTAGTTTGAACTTATGGGATCTTTTTTTTCTGTCATATTTTAAGTATATATACATAGTATGTATGTAATAAATGAATGTTCGGATTATCCGTGCTTTTCATTTATCCGTGCCTCGTCCGGTCCCGTGGAGCACGGATAATCGGGGTTCGACTGTATGTCACTAATCTTTAGTGGATGAATTTTTGAGTGATATTATGAAAAAAGCTTTAAATAAACAGGAATCCCCAAATGCTCAGTTTTTGAGATACAGGGTGTTCAGTTTTCAATTTTTTGTTTGTTTTTTCTTTATAGCTCGTGCAGTTTTTGTGTTTAGCTACAAATTTAAATTTACTTTAATTTTCTAAAGATTTTGATGAAATATTGTTGTTTTTTCACTAAAATCTTTAAAAAATAAAGTAAATTTAGAACTAATATTGATTTTCAATAGAATCATTGGATCTTCTTATGATTGCTGTAACAACCTTTTTGGTGATGGTTGAAATTTAGGTTCTTATGCCGAAGAAGCCTTGATAATGGAGCCAGGCTCCGAAACGCGTCGGCTTAATTGAGAAAACAAAAAAATAAAGAAGTTAAGAATCTGAAAAAACAATATTTTTCCTTTCCACAAAAAAACATTAATTTATTTGAACATAAAATTTAGGAACACAGTTTATAGGATAAGCCATTTAGATAAAAATGTCCTGATTGGGGAAAAATTGTTTTTAGTAGCTTAGAAAACTGCATCGGCATCTGCCTTTCGTTACCTCCAAACATCATCAAAATTAAGATTTTGCGGAAATGCCATAACAAGAATAGATATACAAACAAAAGTTGCAAATTTTATAAATTTAGAAGCTGCCAATTATTTTTTCAGCAAAGTGATTTCGGTGGTCATCATGATGATTTAATGGGCTTTATTTTATCAATAATATATTATTAAAATACTATATTATTGATATTAAAACCTATTTTATTCAACACTCTCCACTCTTTATGTATGAGTACCTATTTTAATATATTATGGTACTTACATAAAAACATAAAAAAGTATTTAGTATTTCAAAATAATATAATTGCTCATGGAAATTAACAAACAATGTTAGAATTAACAACGCTGAAAGGATTGTGAATAGGTAGATATTTGAAGGTGAAAAGAAAAATTAATTTTTGAACAATTAGTGAACACTAAATACATATCATTGTTTTAGTAGTTATTATTTTTGTTTTTTCTAAAAAGCTTTTTGTTTTAAAAAACGAACCAATTTTAATAGCATGGAAAAAATGTATAAATGCGATGCTTTGTAAAAAGGTCAAAGCTTCTCTTTCCTTTTGATTCTAGGACATGCAAGGCCGTGTCTGAAGGAGGGCTCAAGGGGTTTAATTCTCTTATTGTATTCCTCACGATACGCAAGTTTTTATTGACATTCTTTAACCACCCCCCCTGCCCCGAACTTTTTTCCTTGGTACAGTCAAAACTCATTTCTCACCAAACAATTATCTTAAAGGCGTTTTCATTTTAGTTCATTAAAAGGAAGGTGTGTCCCAATTATTTTCCAGTTTTAAGTACAGCTGAAAATGGAAAACAAAATTGTTTGACACAAAAGTTACTTTCCCTTTTTTTATTTAAGTTTATATTTGGCTAGTCGGATATTGTAATCACCCTTTGACCTGCTATAGGTCCCTTTGACAAACTTATAAGATTAAAATAAGTTTAAAGCTCGTATTTGCTTTTTGGTCGCTTATGCGAGGCCTGCCTTGCTGATGAAAACTTTGTGTGTGCGTTATTTTGTGTGTCAAATAACAGAAAACAACTTTATTTACGTAAATACTACTCAATACCTACACTTAAATTTGTATTAAAAATATTATCATTCTGCTAAACAGCGAAATGTATTCTGCATTCCATGCATTTATTTCTTCTTTGTGGGTGTCGTTTTAAAATTTGGGGTTCAATACCTTCTCATCAATGCAGAGAGGAATGTATTGATGGTGTCAGTGACTTGTTTAAAAATGACGAGCTTAGAGGTCATATTAAAAGAGTACCGAAAGTTACACGATTTAACTTACCTAATACTAGTTTTGTTTAAATAGAAACTTTTGATTTTATTGTATCATTAAAAACTAACCTAAATAAAGTTAATTAACTTTTAATTTATATTGAGGACGTCCGTATACTTGTCGCAAAGAAAGGTGTAAATAGTAAAATAATTGCAAATAAATTAGATATTTCCTATAGATAATCAAGTATAAAAACAAATTTATTAATAACTGCGGCTAATTATGCTAAAAGAAAATGTAGTAAAATAAGAAAAAGACGCATGGCTAGCAACCAAACAAAAAAGCGACTAAGAATGTGAAACTGATAAATATCTTTGTAGAAAGTGATGCTTGAAGGCATCAATTGTGGTAAATATAAGGAAGCAACGCATCATCAGTGTTGACTTTGTCCAAGCCTAAAATGTGCAAAAACCTAAATTGACATAATATCGGGTGATTCATTTAGAGGTACGGTTTCGAGTAGCGATTTTTTAACAGATGAAACTGTCAAACGTTCAAACTGTCACGCTAGTCGTTTTCAGTAGCTGCGTTCGGTATTTACGTCGGATTAATCTTTTTGATCGAAATCGTTTGTTTATTCCATCTAGATCTAGGGGAGGTAGATCTGAATTGTTCGGTAATTCTGCTCAGACTAGTCGGACGTAAATCTGGTTGCTCCGTACATTTTGATCGACGAAACAGATTAATCTGAGATTGTGACGTATGTTGTGTATTTGTTTTGTTTACAAAAATAATTTTTTTATGTAAAAAGATTGAAATCGAATTATTTGATGTTGAAGACAACAAATTATATAAATTTCTGACATCACAGGAAAATTTTGTCAAAATTATAGCTGGGCGTGGGTTGCAATATGTACATAATATTTTTGGTTATATTTAAGGTTATAACCATTTATAAAAATTTGATCGATTTGATCTGGATCCTTCGTTAATTCCAATTTGCTCAGACTAATCTGTAATGACGTGACCAAAAATCCGTCACGTCTGAGATGCAAATACCGAACGCAGCTAGTATTGTTTGACAATTCATCATGGAAAAATATAGCCCGGCACAGCGTCTACAAATTGTTAAGCTGTATTGCACAAATAAGCGTTCTACAAGGCAAGTGATTCGCCGGATTAGAGCAATTTATGCTCCACATGTTCGGCCTTCCGAGCGCACTATTCGCTGCACCATTAGAAAATTTGAGACCCAGTTTTCATTATTGAATAATACTCAACCAAACAAACCACGCCCAACACGAAGAGCAAAAAATATAGCGGCAGTCGCTACGAGTGTATGCTATGAATGCTGTGGAATCATCGGTCCATATTTTGTCAAAAATGAGGCAGGCCAAATTGTAACTGATTGGCGCCCGTTATCGTGCCATTTTCACGGACTACTTGCTGCCTGAAATTGAAGCCCGTGATGTTGATCACATTTGGTTTCAACAAGAACTATGGCATTTCTGCGAGAATTCGGTGAACAGTTAATTTTACGCTTCGGACCTGTCAATTGGTCGCCTAGGTCAGGTAACATCACACTTCTAGACTTTTTCCTTAGAGCTATGTGAAGTCCAAATTCTACAAGAATAAGCCGGCTCCGATTGACGCACTGGAAGCCAACATTAATCACGTTATTCGCCAAATACCAGTCAAAATGCGCCAACGCGTCATAGAAAATTGGAAACTGGGAATGGACCATGTTTGTCGCAAGATATAGTTGTTTTGTATGATAAAAAACATTACTCGATAAAATTGAAATTTTTGACTTTTTTTTGGTTTTTGTAAAAGTACCTGAATGAATCAAGTTATAATCAATAAGAACTAACAAAATAAGTAATTTTACTAGAATCTAAAATAACTGAACATCAGTATTTACTAAACCTCTATCGGTTTAAATGTATTTTTAAAAACAGGTAAAAAAACTGCAAAAATTTTGTGTACACTAACGTACAATAGCATAGAAAGTATTTCTCAGTAATTTGCATCTCACAATATTTCAGATTAAATTTAAAAATAAATAAAAACCAAATAAAATTTTTGTAACAAGATGTCGGTTTTTAAAAATCTAGTCCTTGCAGTCTTAGGGTGTATTACCGTATTACATTCCAATTAATATTTAAATATTGTGATTTAATCATCGATAATAAATATAAATATAAAATATAGCGGACAGCTGACACTGGTTTACTCCGTTTTTATTGGACATCTCCTAGTGACGTTTGGAGGTTTAAATACAAAAAATCATTTCTTTTTGTAAAAAAGATGGTCTGTATCGCAATAAATAATTATAAATATTAAAAACTATTACATCCAAGGAAAAAAAAACGAGTTAAACCATCAACCAAAATCTAAATATTTGGATCAAAATTTTTAGAGATCAGGACTTTAGACCCTGTAGTAAATAGTGGTGAAAAAGTTTAAAAACTTTCTTTTTAATGGAAAGTGTTATCTATCAGATAAAAATTTTAAAATAAGAAAATCGTATTTTAAAATAATTTCTACATAAATGTCATGTATTGTACCAAAATTTTGTCCACAGAGAAAGATGCATCCTGTTCATTTAACTTGCGTTCTAGAACAAAGAGGTGACAAAAAATGATTATAAAAATACGAAATTAGAGAACATAAAAAATTACAACAAACTAAGAAACAAAAATCTCTTAACAGGATTTTCTATAAAAACTTAATTACTAACTAATAAATCTCTGAACCAGTTTTCTTATTAAAATTACTTAAAACAAGACAAGAAAGCCAAAGGGCAGAAAAGCAAAATACATTATTTTAAATTCATTTTACAGTGTTATTTGCAAAATTGAATTATCACCCGTAAACTAATTTAGTTTGTATTGACGTCCATAAATCTAGTTTTGACGATTCGCTGTGTGTGAGCTTATGAGAGCCTTTTCACGTCAATCATCAGGGATTTTGTTGACTTTAATAATGCAGTCGGTTCCTATTTTATTTTTAATTCTATCGAGACAATAATTACAAATGCCGCCCCTATTAAGGGGCCTCACATCTTGTCTTTCTTTAATACCCTTGGATCTCTTTGGATCTCTAAATACCCTTAAATACTCTCGTCACCATTTGGACCAAGAAATACTGTGACAGCTTTCATTAATGTTAAAAATGGCATAAATGTAAATAAAAAGGGCACTAACTTAGGAAGAAATGTGAGGGCAATTATTTGGGAGGTGGCGCTTCAAACTAAATTCCACATTTACACAACCCAACACTTAAAGCGCTTACAGCAGAATTTAGGCACACGTGAATATTTGACACATTTTGCTTGCTTATTTTTACCGAGTTGAGTAGGTTGACATTTTCAGATAACATAAACAAACTTAAATAAATATTTGTGAAGTTCTTACCGAACCAGGAAAATTAACTGTTAATTTTTTTTTTGCCGTGACAAAAGGATGTTTTTCCAGGAAATTAAAGACTTATTGATCCTGTTAAAGCATGCTGATTTTAGTCAAACCAGTGCCTTTTTTCAATTTTCGTATTTTCTTTTTAGACGCACTAGACCGACCTTTTTTATCCGTAATGGGTTCGGTTCGGTTCCGACCCGATAATCAGACCTACCGCCATCTAATTTTGCCAAAATTTCGACTTTACCTAATTCCGATAGCCCTGGCATTTTTCTTTTTAACAAATATTACTTTTTATGTTTTTAAGTTGGACAAGACTGCGTGTCAACAAAACATGACAATAAGTGGACTTTGTTTGTAATAGAAAAAGGTTGCGTAGACATTACATATAATGTACGATGCTGCATATTTTCTGACGCCCGAAATTTTATTTTAGGTCTTTCTTAATTTGCAGCAAGTCACGTTTTGGGATTGGCTTTCAGTTGTTTTCAACTATTAAAGTGTAACTTATAATTGGTTGTAAACTATAGTGAAGTTTGCATATAGCAAACCCGTTTATAAGGAAAACTTATAGCAAATCCCGTTCAAAATACCCAAATTTTTTTTTACTTAGGTATACAATAGTACAATATGGCGAACCAGTTTCCGAGCAATGTTCGAGTTCACTATATCCGGACTTTACTGTATGACAAAATCTTTCCTAAACTTATTTTTTTTTAAACTATTCCAAAGAATAACATATAATATGTTTTAAGTGAAATCAACGTGTAATTTAAATACCTAAAACTTGTCTCGAAAGGATTAAAAGGTTCCAATCCAGACATAAACATAGTCAAGCAGTTTTACATAAAAGATGCAATGCACAGAAATAAATATTAACGGGAAATAAACCGTATTTTATTTGTTTTCACTTTTACAACATTGTTTAGATGAGTGTATGTATACATATATTCATGTACCCCGCTGCTTCTATGAATAATTAAAATTTATTTATTTGATGAGTAAATGTTAAGCCAGACAGTTAACGGTTACCCGTCAATTGCAGTTAATAACGTTGAACCTTATTTAATATAATCCATCGGCATACTGGTAATATCCTAAGTCAAAAAGTTTTAAAAACATCGTATTTAAAAAATTCCAAAATTAGGAACAATGTTTTCATATTTTATTGAGAAATTCCTGAATTTTTCATGATATTAGAGAACGTATGTTAGAATATTTTTTTTTTTTAAATTTTGATAAATTTTATGGATTTCTTTAAATCGGTTATTATTAGAATCGTTCAAATTGGCAAGGCTTGATCATGGCTGGTTTAACTAATATATAGATATAGTATTTTTCATGATTACTATACAGATATCACAAAACTCAAAAAATTGAGTTCGTGGATATTGCCAGTATACAATCGATTTGATATTTGTTAATATATATTTAATGTAGACTAAAAGACATTCCATTATTACGCAAAAAATTAATTTCATAAAATATTTTCCGCTTTTGTATAGGGAATTATATAGCACGTCCTCATTTCAAGAAAAATTTGTTTTGACTTTCCAGGAAAATTCCTGTTTTATGTGTTTGTGACTCACTTTTGCTCTGAGATAAAATTTAAAGTTTGATATATCAAACATACTTTACCAACAGGTAGCCAAGCTTACACGTTTACCATTTTTTCTCTTATATTTAATTTATATAAAATGAATTTGAAAGTTGTTTCCTTCCCCCATAGTGGCACCCTTGCCCAAAAAAGTTATGTAATTTAATCCAGACTGAATTACTATTGAAATAAGATATTATATAAAGTTAAATTGTTTGGTAATAACCTCCCTTGTTGTATCCCCACTGAATAAAATAGACCAAAATGATTTTTGTAAACTCTGAACTTAATTACACATATTTTATATTTCAATTCCTTTTCTTCCACTGTATCCATAATAAACAATTTCTTATTTGATACATTTTGACTAAAATTGAAATAACTATCCACACACCTTTTTTGTCTTTTATGGGGTTGATTGAACAATTTTGAAATCGTACCGACTAGAACCCAAATCTAACAGAAATACCATTTTTTTTTTATGTGTAAGCTAGGTTTTGACTTATAGGCATACAGACAGACAAATAATCTATGCAATAATTTTTTTTTAATTGACTAAAAGTAAAGGTTAATTTAAAAAAAAACGTCATTTGGGAACGCTTTTAAAACTTTAAAAATAAATTTTTAAAAAGTACTTTAATTCTATTAATTAAGTAAAACTTGATATGTATTGTAATAATTAGTGAAACAAATTATTATTATCTTTGACCTTTTCTGATATAATCTAAAACATAATATTTTTGAGGTTGTGGTATTGATTGATGGACGTTACTTAAAAATCAAAAAAAATTTGCTTCCCTTATTGAGTTATGAAAGCGTTCCCCAAATGATTTTTCGGGTATAAAAAGAACAAAATTAAATCACAAACGTATTTAATTAAAGTGATTGTGAAAGATTTTTTTTAGGTTTTAAGTATAGGTAGCAATCTGAAAATAATGAGAAAACTGTAATTTACTACAGTTTTAATTAAGAAAATCCTCTTCAACTTAAAATTCTCCACCTCTATGATTTTGACCCACGTAAAAATGAAAAACAAATCTGTACATTAATATAGTTTTCTTTTGGAATTTTTTTTCCTAAAAGAAATAACTTTTTAAAAGATTTAATCGTCCTGCCAGTTTTTCCTTAAAAATATTTATTTTAAATATTGTAAGAAAACTTTTGTTGTAAGACATTAGCGACACTCCTTAACAAAACACCGTTGTCATAAATCATGATTGCTTAAGAGGAAGGATAGAAGATCAGACTGGTGGGGAAAATCAAAGGGCACCTATTATCCTACTTACCGGAACTGACGCAGACGATGTCTCCAACGAAAAGTGCCGATAGAACGATGATGACACTCGCGAAGACCTTTCGTTTTACACCAATTGAAAAGCGCGACTTCAACTCTCTCCCGAAGATAGAGCGGGCTATGCTTCAACGATCAATACAAATCGATAACTTAAAGAAAGAGAAACTAAACAGTGCGAAGACGAGTGTCCACTGACTGAGCTTGCGGGTCGCGAAGAATTACCGTGAGATACAAATATCGCTAACTAAAAGAGTGAAGAATGAGAAGAGAATTGTTTTCACTGCTGCATGGTTCGTTTCTTCGCTGAGGCAGCTTGAGTTCTCTAGGTCAGCGATTGACTTGAAAGTGTGCGGTTCGTGGTTCACGTTGAACAGCCGGTTGCTGAAATGTGCTGCAGGAAAAATAATTATTTTTTTTTGGAGATTTATGGTTTTAAAAAGTAAAAGCCTAATAATAATGTGCATGGATTAATTTAAATTATTTGAAAAGCGTGAATTATAGGGTGTTTTCCGAATGGAAAATAACGTAATATATAAAAATGTTTCCTAGTGGAAGCAAAAAAAACGATCCTGCATTATATAAATAAATTTTTAAAATTATTTTGTTAAAAGTTTTTCCCAAAGGCATAGTTTATTTACTACGCTGGAACTTTGTTAATCAGATAAACAATATTTTAACGAGTGAGATGTCAAATAATAATTTATTATAAATCCAGAAATGGTTCTAGGCTTAAATTTAATAAAAAACCTTACAAAAACATACAGTATTAAAATTCTGACTCAATCAGTTTTAAATTGCCACAGGTTTTTGATATCCTGTGATTTTGCGTATGGCGAAAGATTTTTAAAACTTAATTACTGATCTTAATATTAAAAATAACATCAATCAATTTGTCTTTTCTCCTTTCTAATTTTCTAACGAAATTTCATGATCAATCATTTCTGACTCTGAAAATATTTTTAGTTATTTCCTTGTTTACTATTTACTATTATTTTATCATTTATCATTTTTATTATTTTTTTTTAAATAATTTTTAAACATCTTTATTTCATTGATCTTTAATATAGGTCAGGTTTCATTTAGTTGTGTGTTTGTTGCTCTGAAAGGAGTTGGTTCTACCAAAATTTATTTTTTATTTCAGCAAAATCTTTTTCTATAAAACCTATTGTCTATTGAGTATTTGTATTGTTAACAAATAAAGGCTTTAATTGATAGTTTTTTTTTGTCCAGACAAAATTTTTCCTTGTGAAAATTTTAACTAATTTTTTGGGTATTATACAAAGTAAGGTACATATTTGCTAACAAAAAACTTGATTTTATATTTTTTATCACAGCCCTTTATTCATATCAATTTCTCAATTTTCTTCTAGAAAAATAATTTGAATGCAAAAAAGAAATAAAACCAATTTTTGTGCCATAATTTTATAATTAAGACTAAATAGCCAATATGTATATATATTGACCAAGCCAATCCACATATGAAGACGTGTCAGAGAGGGTGACACAATAACCCTTAAACTATTTAATTAGGCCCTAGAACATATTTTTGAAAACTTATATTGGGAAAAATAGGCATCTAAGCAAGCAGACAATACTTGAACCAATTGAATATGCTGACGATATCGCCTTAACAACAGGTCAGAAAGAAGAACTGATAAAAATGCTGAAAGAACTGGATACAGCAGCTAAAAATATAGGCTTGAGTATGAACCACACTAAAACTAAAATTATAACAACCACAGATGGAGATATCACGATCAAAATATACCAAGAAGAAATAGAACAAGTAGAGGAATAAATATACCTGCAACAAATTATTAAACTAAAACAAGAAAATCAAACAGCTGGAATCAAGAGACGAGTAAGATTGGCCTGAGCAGCATTCGGTAAATTAAGCTACATTAAAAAAATCCTCATTACCTTAAAACGAAAGTGAAGGACCTTCCTGTACTTAGCTATGAATCCCAGACCTGGTCACTTACAAAATCAAACATGGATAAGGTAACAAAAGCCCAAAGGTCAATCGAAAGACAAATGTTACATGTAAAGCTAACAGATAGAAAAATAAATTAATGGATAAGAAATAAAACAAAAGTAAGGGATGTCAGAGGAGAATTAAAATGGAAATTTTAGACAGACAAACGATAGGTGGAACAAATGTATTGTTAACTGAAGACCTTGGCAAAATAAAAGAAGTAGGGAAAAACCCCAAATGAGATGATTGAACGAGTTGAAGAAACATGCAGGAACTAGATGGATAAACACGATGACAGACAGAGAACAGTAAACAATATTGGGGGGGCCATTTATTTATTGGATCAAAGAAGGCTAAATAGATAGATTGATATAATTTCATAATTCACGAAAACCTCTAAATACCGTGAAGACTTTATTATTTAGGCATATCAATTAAATGACCATTTATAATGTGTGTAACTCGCGTAAATAAATAGCCATTTGTATTTTGTCCCCACGTACAGTTAAGTAATTTCAAGAGTGGTAATTGAATTCGTAATAGTTTGTAATTTTGAATTTAAAACTGTGTAATTTTTAAAACATGCGTGCACTTAAAGTACGTTTACTGTGTTGCTTATGTGATTAAACTGAAACAAAAAATTGTTTGAATTATTGTGCTACTTAGCTTTAAACAGGGTGTTCTTTTTGAAAAGGTAACACAAGTATTTTCAGGTACTTATCGCATGTTTTTGAAAATATTTAAACACGTGAAGGAGGACACTGTTTTTTTGGGTAAGGGGTAAACTTCACCTCTATATATTTTGTAAAGAAAAGTGGTTCGAGTAATAGTTTGTTTTTTGCCTAACTTTTACAACTATTTAAAATTTCAAATTGGTCTATTGGTTCTTGAGTAATTTGCATTCAAATTCACTATGTTCCGATAATCATACTTCTTTTTGTACGTACGGCCGCTCACTTTTTTAATGTCATCTTAAAATTTTCTAAATTCATCGGGAAAGCCCAGAATCTCAACGAGCTTTAAAAACTGCTGAAGTCAATCGTTTATTAAATAATGATTCTTATATGAAAATACGCGATGTTTCCAAAAAACATTCTGTTTCTTTGTATTCTACAAATGTTATATGAAAAATTTTAAAAAATCCCGAAACACGTTCATTTTTTTTTATTTGTGTTTATGAAAGAAACATTTTTTTTAATTTTATTTTCTTTACTGTTTCATTTTGGAGGCATACAAACCAGTCGATAGATTTTCGAAATGTTTACACAGTTGTTACAAAATTTGAAATATTGGGAAAACGTTAAACCTTTTAAGTGTAACTGTAAAAAGTACATGGGATTCTAAACGAAAAACATTCTTAGAAGCGCGCTTGCTCAAGTTTTTGTTATTATGGCAGTTTACAACTAGGGCAACGAAATATTTCAATGTAGCCAAAAAGTGTCCCACTCGCAAATAAAGTCGACGTTTATGAAAATTTTTCCAAAAAGTTAAGAGAAGAACTAGACAAAACTTCTGTTACTTTAAAAAAGCACCCGTTATACATGTTAGATAAAAGATATTTTACCAAAGGACGTTTCGTGTGTGCAACAAAGAAATCAGTGGCGGTTTCTCCACAAATTCATTTGCGCAGTGGACACTCAATAAAATTTCATAAAAATGCGGTTTTTCAAAAACTTATGATAATCAATTAATAAAATATTTATATTTTCACGCTAGTATACAAATTTTAACTACGTTTTTTTTAGGCCCGTCTAATACGTAAGCCAGAAAGCGCCGTTGCAATTTTGGCAAGATTATTTGTTACATAATAATAACACTTTACAACACAAAGAAATATCCGGGAAACTGGCACCGGAAATATAATTCACTTGACCCCCAAAACTTACTACAAGAGGATTCAGCTAGGTTAGCTCTTGTTTCCGAGATATTCGGAAATGAAGACTAAAGAGCGGCCTACCATTTTTTCCGGTATTAAAGTATGCTTTTCTCTAAAAATATGTCGAAAGTTTATTTGAAGCCAATAAAATTATCGTCAAAAGGAAGTACTGTGCGATGGATTTGGTAAAGAAACCAAATATATATAGAATTATTTTGCCTATATATCCACATTGCACTTCTGTATAAATATTATTCTTTCCATTTTTAAAGAAGATCAAAATGTCTTTCAGACAAGTAATGATCGGTTTCCATCCGAAAAGTAGTAAGAACGTTGTGACATTATAATCGCCGTAGGGCTATGAATTCTAATTTTCAAATATTGGTAGTATAATTTTGTATGTCACTGAAAATTAGTTTCTCCACTTTCATCAAGACACCTTTAGCAGACAACTCCCAACAGAATACCTAAGATGAACATTCATTCATCCGGGATTCAAGCGATATGCTGCACTTGGTATGGATAGACATAAGACTCGCCCAAACATTTTACGAAAGAGAACAATCCCCCCCAACCCTGGCAAGGGGGTGGTTTCCCCCCTTAAACATGCTTTTTGATAGTTTTTTGCTAATAACTCGAAAACTGTTTTCCAAAAGTCTTCTGGAGATCATTTTTCAAGCGGATACAATTTCCTTTTTAAGGATATACCTTAGTATCCTCTGACGGCAGTGGTGCACGTTCCATTAGCGTAAAAAGGGAAAATTTTATTTGTTTAATATTTTTGTGTGGTATTTTTTATCCTTAACACTATTTTTTTCTCAAAAAAATATTTTTGGTTGAAAGCCCATTATATACAGATAAATACTTGTTAAGCTAGACATACTTTTTTTTAAATAGCCGCCTTGAAATAAACGTAAATGTATTTGTAGAAATCCTTAAATGAAACAAAAACGTTGAACATTTATTTTTCATTCATTCATATTTCGGTTTGGTTAGCCTATGCATCAAAGGCCATCTAGCCACAGTCTGCAACTTAATGCTCTGATTTCTGATTTGGACAATCACAACACACTCCCATCCATACACATATAGACCCCCATGGTAGGCAAGTTTCTTTTCTCATGGAGGATTTAATTTTACCTGATGCTCTTTGTCGTACACAGGGGTCTTTATCGTGCTAGCGCCATCTACGCTCCTAACATGGGACCACCGGCTTAACGTGACTTCCGAACCACGGTCTTGTATTCATCATCAACTTTGCCTACTTGGTTGATGCCCAAACTTCGCCCATAACAGGCTTTACCCCTACTTCCGGTAAATCTATATTCACAAACGGAGAGTAGGTTCGTGTTTGTAGTGGCAGGCATGGAATTCGAACCACACACCCTCTGATTGGCAATCGGACATCTCGCCCACTGAACCAATCAGGGCCACTACATTTATTTTTGTAACTCAGTAAATAATAATGAGAGTAAAAAATTATTTTAGGTTAGTAATAATTTAATACCCCTCAAAAATGCTCTCTTACATTACTTTACCAATTATTTGCAAACGTTTAACTTGGTTAAAAAAATGGTCAAATTTGCTATGCACTTGTATCTTTATTTAAGACAACCATGTTGGATCATTACTAATACACATACTGTGTGGCTATACAGTATACTCCCCCAAAAATGTAACGAGGGGGATCCACCCGCCTACTCTTGGCCGGGGGGTGGTTCCCTCCCTTAAATATTTTTAATCTTAAATGAAGATTTAAGTGTATACCAAATTTGACCATCTTTGGTGCGTCTATGCTAGATCTACCGCTACCTTGAGGGAGGCGTGATATACATCCTTGGACATTTCTTCAGCTTTAAAAGTAAGTTTTAAAACCAGACATGTAGGACAATAAAATTTAAGAAAATTAAAAAAATATTGTTTTTTCCACTCCTCTCATTTATTTAAATGCCTATAAAAGGTGCGCCACTGATGTAAGGGGGGCGTGTTATAAATCGGTAGAGAGGACTTTTGATCAGCCTCAATAAATATTACTTAGTTGTTTTTGGCCAAGTTAAAAGTTTGCAAATAAAAAAATGCTGTAAAAGATCACTTTTGGGGGGGACCGTGTAAGGACACTCATCGTAAAGGCAAAGCTTGCTTGACGATGAGTGACCTTAGGACCGAGTAAGGACACTCATCGTAAAGGCAAGCTTTATAGGAAGCGAAGCTAACGTCAGGCTTTCTATTTTTTGGTTATTATTTTTGACATGTTTTCCTCGGTTTCGCATTGGCGGTTCTGTTTTATTTTGAAGTTGTTGTTTTACACAGTATGAAGGTACCTAAACTATTATATTTACGTAATTAGAATTAAAAAGTTATACTGCAAACTATCTTGAATCTGTATCATTATTTAATAGATCTTTAGACTATGTTAAAGCCACATTTTTAAAATAAGAACGAGCCGCCAATGCGAAACCGAGGAAAACATGTCAAAAATTATAACCAACAAATAGAAAATCAGAGTTAGACTTCGCTACTTGTAAAGCTTGCTTGACGATGAGTAACCTTAGGACCGAGAGGAGGGATGCCTCCTCCCCCCACTTTAAATGAATTTAACCAGTGGCGGCTCGTGACAGTAAAGTTTATGAGTTCTGCCGATAGAGTATAAAAAATGCTATTTTTTTAGTCTCCAGATCACGTGTCTATTATAAAAAGTAAAAAATTGCCGGAAAACAAAAAAGATAATTATTTTTATTGCATCCGCATATCCAGCCGTTTCTGGCATAAATTTCTCCTGTAAAAATCCGTTTATACGTTATTTCCCGGCTTGAACCACACTTTTCTAATAAAATATCGGGCAATGGCCGTCCTTCTTCTTTCAGTTTTAGTTTTTCTTCATAAGTAAAGAGAGAGAATTTTTTTACATTAATTAAATTATCCACCACATTCATTGTGACACAATTATAAAAACAAACAACAAACACGTACCATAACCTCCCGCTCATGCGTTTGGCGTCTTCTAAATAAATAAATGCACCCGCAAACACGCAACGCTGAGTCCGCCCGCCCGGAATTGTACTGGAACTGCAAGTTTTGCAGCTCTATTTTTGCCTAGATTTCGCTATATAAACCCAGAAGCAAGTGCGGTGCGGGGCGAAGGAAGGGGTTCTTAGCCGAGCACAGAACTCGTTAGCCGCCCAGCTACGTTGTGCTGCAATTTAGCAGCGCAATAATGCCAATAACTTCATTCGAACGACTGTGAAATGCGGCCTTAGGCGACGGTGCGCGGCGTCATACTCAACACACGTACGCGATTTGAAGCCCTACTATACCAACACCGGACCGAAAATAAACTATTCACTAGCTATTCCAATAATTTTAGAAATAAAATAATTATATTAGAAAAATAGCAGCGGCTGAAAAATAGTCAAATAATGTGAAAATTTTGGGGGTTGTGCAGCTCTGCAGCCCTTATGCACTAGCCGCCCCTGAATTTAACCCGAAAAATTTTTGCTAATCAAAAATATTTTTTTACTCACTAGTATTATTTACTAATGAATGTTCAAAATTTTTGTTTGATTTGAGGATTTCTACAACACATTTCTTTTTATTTTAAGGCGCCTACTTTAAAAAGTTATGTCTAATGTCTAATACAATGGGATTTTTAACAAAACTAAACAGTGTGTTAAGGATACAAAATGCACAAGAAAAATAAAAATAAATATTTTAAACATTTTCCCCTCTTTTCGTAGGCCTATGGAAATATTATTGCGTTTAGAGGGTACTAAGGTATGTACATGGTTAAAAAGGAAATCCTATACGCTTGCAAAATATTCTGTAGAATATGTTTAAAAAAGTTGCCCGTTTTCGAGTTATTAGCAGAAAACCGTCAAAAAGCAAGTTTATGTACGTAAAATGTTCGGGCCAGTCTTATATCTATCTATACCAAGTGTGTTGCGTCTATCATTAAACGCAGTTTCGGACCCCGTAGGGCCTGAACTACAAACTCTGATGCCAAGAGACGGACACTTTAAAAGAAAAAACTCGAAGCGTTAATTGCCGATGCTTGCTGGCTAGCATACATCAAGTAAGATGCTTCCGATGATCATCTAGAAGATACATGGTCTGGATCAGCTACTGTTTCTTGTCTGAATAACAAAATAAAATTTATATAAAAAACTACTTTTCCATCTGCTCCGTTCCTAATTTCTTTTATTTTTATTTTAAATAGTAGGTAGGTTCACATTTTGTTTCAAAAATTGCCAAATTTTGATTTTATTGGACAAATATGGTCAATCTTGGGTAGAGGACAATTCGCCGCGGCCGATTCGTCGCGAGGTCAATTCACCGCAGTTCAATTCGCCGGGAATAACCGTGGTCAATTGGTCGCAAACCTATCCTAACCGATGTGTAGACCACAAACATTTAATTAAAAATATCTTTATAGCAAAAAATTATTATAAAAAAAAATCTGTTTTTAATAAGTTGTTTTTTAAAAAACTAATTTATAAATAAAAAGTACAGAAGTCTTCTTTAATTTCAAATAAATCGTTTAAAGAGCTATTATGCTTCTTGGACATTATCATTTTCAACACCCTGCATTTCAAACTGGTTATTAATTTGTGTTGGGCCCATAAGAACTTTTGATAAGAAAGGTTCAGTCTACAACATACCAAAATTTCATGAAGTTTGACGGATTACAGAAATCCCTTAAGAGGTGTACCTACCCGATCTTTTAATAAAAATTCCTAGTGTCAGAAATATTATAAAGCATCTTTAAGAACTCAGGTAAAACTGGCCCCGACAAATCAACCGATTTTTCCAGGATAAAAGCCTAATTTTTTGGTTGGCCTTGATTGGCTATTTATTTAAATAAAACATCCTGGCTATTTTTGGAAATTCTGTAAGTGTAAGCAGACGGATTAAAAATTAAACACGAATTTCGGCTTAACAGGTAATTTTTTTAAATAAAATGACATCATCATTTTATTTTTCTATATTAATTTAATAAAATTTAATTGTTGCTGTTTAATTCAAATTACTGCTAATTAAAATAGTTGAAAACTTCTAAAAATGTTTGTTGTTTTTATCATTTTAAAACCAAATTTTTGTGTGTTTTGTGCACTTTTATTCAATATTTTAGGGATAGAGATCTAACTTTGTAACCCCGGGATAAAAAACGATGCAGCAGCATTGACGGGTGGGGGATTTCTGGGAGGGGCAGTTAGCAATGTGGCACCAAACATAAAAAAATTGTGGTTTTTGATAGGTCTAATCTCTAAAATTGAGCATCGCAAGAATTTTATAATAAAAATTTTAAAAATTGGGACAGTATTCTGAAAATAGAGACAGTCCCGACAAAATCGGGAAAAATTTTAACCTTAATATGCCCCGTTACAAAAGCGTATTTTTATCCCTCGGAGAATTGCAACCCTCCTTTAAGGTCAGACTACAAACTATCCACATCGGGATAAATAATGTCACTTTAATCCCTTGTTATAAAGTATGCTTTTTAGATTGCCCTTCTATAATAAGTATCTAACTCTTTATAAATGATTATCTAATGAACTTAAGTTATTCGTATAGCAACTGTCTGAAAGCGACCTAGCCAACCACCTTGGCGTGTTTTTTTTAAAAATAAAATTGCTAAAAAAAATGCATTTACCTACCATTAAAAATTGTATTATTATTCAATAAATAACAAATTAATAAGCCACCAGGAAATAAGCCATTGCTGGCTAAATTAATAATTGTCAACTTTATTGATAATTATTATTTGAACCGAAAAAAATTAATTGCGAAATTACTTTTATCTTTTTACTCAAACTCAATTTATTATATTATTATTATTTTTTTATTATAAGGCTCTACGCTAGCGAGGTTTTTCTAGGCCAGGATGTATCCCGAATGGGGCAGAAAAAATTCGGACGGGGTAATGATTGGTATCGGTGGACAGATCTTTTGAAGCACAATAAATAACTAATTTTTCTTTTAAATCTATCCATTGAGTTTTAGCAGAGTCACGTTAGGAATTCACCTGGAAAAAAATAGGAGCAAGCTGGATTTTTGTATAATTATTCCTTAGCATCTGAGACACATCCCCACATATTCTTCGCCCAAATCCTCCTTGAGCTTCACTAAATATAAGGCCCCAAATGTTCTAAAAATCAGTTTTTTTTTTGATTTTCTCAAATAATTTTTCAAAAAAAGTCAAGAATGAAAAAATACTTAAAATCATTTCTGTGGTAGGAAGTAAAAAGGGGGTAACTCCCCACATAGCACAAAAATCACATCAACGTTAAATTAACGTGAACAAAAATAACAAAGTTTTTTTTTACTTGAAAACAACCTCATACCATGTAATATTTATTTTGTTAAATCTACATGCTTAAAGATAACTTAAAAACCAGGAGAGATCAAGCTTTAAAAATGTACTTTTTGCTGAAGTTTTTGGTGCTGTGTATATAACGTGTTTTTTACACTCGTTATTTTCATGTACCAAATTCACACTTAAAAAGTCCTCTACAACATGTTCTAAAACGCCACTAGATTAAGACTTCTCAAACCTACTAACTTTCTGCGTCATTTTTGGTCACGTTTTTTTAATAACATTTTTTTAATTTTAACTTAAAAGAGACGCGAAAGGAAGTTATAAAAGTTCACTAGTTTAAGACTACAACACTTTAAGACAATTTTAAAGATGGCGCTCAAGGCAAGACAAAATATCTATATATCTATCTATATACATTATGTTTTTTTTAAAAGCTAAATAAGATTTTTTAACAGTAAACACTTTCACAGAATATTAATGTGTCTTTATTAGGTTAATAACAGATGCATCGTGATCGTGAAGGATCAGGGATTAGTTCCTTGAAAGGTTTTTGGAGTTTAGAGGCCAAAGCACTGCCTGATAGATTTCGACAAAGTGAAAAATCCCGACAATAAGTGGCGCTGCTGCTAGTAAAATCTCAAAAATATTCGGTAGAAAAGCAATGCAAGTCGCGTTTTAAAATTCGTGTAGAAAAGGCGTGAATCTAATGTGATTCTAACGTAAACATCACTTGAAACTAACGTAAAAACATTGCTGTTTTAATTTTATAATGGCGTTATTACAACGCAGTTTTTAGCAAGGTTATTTTTTATAACGTTAATGAATGACCTATTAAGCTTGTTTTCATATATGAAATAAACGTTTTTTTTCTAGCAGCTTTTAAAATCAACGTTTTTTTTCTGATTATGCTATGTGGGTCAGATGTAGCAAAGCCTGAGGTCTATCCTATAAAATTAAGAAAAAACCCTAACCGAACATTTTAATAAATATATTTAATTAATTTTTTGTTAAATTGTATTTTGCCCACTCTGTAGGTAACTTGTTTCAAAATGTTAATACTTCATAAAATTAAGCTTGATCCGCACTCGTATCAAACGCCATTTACTAAAATTTAGTTTTTGTTTTTTTAAAGTTAATCAACTTTAAGTAAAGGTTAGGAAAGTAGTTAATACTAGAGTCCCTGTATGTTGACATATTTGGATATATTATATCCAAATATGTCAACATACAGGGACTCTAGTTAATACTAGCCGGACCACCATTGGGATTTTCAAAATTTAATTTTTATGCAATTAGGAGCTGTACGACACAAAAAAGGGTAATATATATTCTGGTTGGAAACAGAGTCAAAATACGTGCAAATGCGCACACTTTTAATTTATTTGAAATTCCAGCTTAACAGATATTAAAATAATTTTTATGAAATTTTAGAAAAAATAGTGTTTGATTTAACTAAAATGTGTAAAAGGGGTTTAGACAAAATAAATAAATAAATAAATGGTTTATTAACAGCAAAATACATTTTTCTGAAAATACATTACAACCCAGCTGTAAAACCGGCTGCTAATAAACCATATTACCCCCAAAGCAAGCACTGTCCGGGGTCTTCTGTCTCTCCACAGTCAATCTCAAAACTGTAATGCAAATTGGAAACATGGAACATAAGGGCAATGAACTCTATCATAAGGATGGTTTATTAAGGATTGGAAATTATAAACAGAGGTCCTTACATAACGGTGTAACAAATACTTGTATTAATATGTAATTTTCAGTTTTTTTTGTCAAGATTTTTCGACAAAGCTGTCAAAAACCAGGCTACCTGGATAAATTATTTTTTGTAGATGTCTTAAAACCTAAGGCTTTTGTATACATATACAGGGTGTCCCATTAACGATGACAGCCGGATTTTACCTCAGATACTAGTACAGCTACGACTCAGAACAAAATCGGACCTTGTGAATTTACCTAAAATATTTTTGTTTCTGTAGCTCCCCGCTAGGGGGCAGTAATACATATCCCAACTATAAAAATTGAATTTCATGACAAAACTCTATAATAAATATACACAAATTTTACCATATTCGTATTCCTGGAAAAATTTTGCATAATTTAGACCTCTCACTTGTACCCCTTTCTCACTTCCTCACATGGATGGAATGAAAATGTCACTTTTTATTTAAAAAAAATAATTACTTCTACGTGGTAACTAAACCGACTCTTACTATTTATTTGCCTTATTAAGAAAACCCTAAAATATGCAAATATTCTTGATTTTTTGTTTAAATTGAAACTTTTTCGAAAGAGGAAATTTTTTAAAAGTACCAAAAACTTAAATTTCTTAAAAAATTCAGATTCAAATGCATTAATATTTTTACTTGGTTGTCAAGCGATATTCATTTAAGATTAAATAAATTAATTTACGGGCTGGTCCTCAGAACAAGGTAGTGGTAGCCGTATACATCGATGTTACAGTCTCCTTAGACAGTATACGGCTACCACTACCTTGTTCTGAGGACCAGCCCGTAAATTAATTTATTTAGTCTATGACCACACCTCAAAAAATTCCTTTCATATTTAATATAAAACCTGGGCTTAGGATACCTACTGAGATTGACTTTAGCTGTCTCCGTAGTAATGTTAGATTTTTGCCTCAGACCCAAGGCTACCCTAGCTGATACCGCAAATTGGCAGTTGGTTATCTAAAGTGGGTATACACATTGCATTTCTCCTTTTCAGATTTTATCATCTTCATTTCATCGCCTTTCCATCCATCTTGGTTATGCCGTACTCACAATGTCTAAGGAGACTGTAACATCGATGTATACGGCTACCACTACCTTGTTCTGAGGACCAGCCCGTAAATTAATTTATTTAGTCTATGACCACACCTCAAAAAATTCCTTTCATATTCATTTAAGATATTACTGAAATCCGCAAGTCAAAATTTGACTCAGTCTTGAAGATATTTAAAAAATAGTTTTGTTTGTGTATTATGTGGTGAGACGAGACCTTATTTTGTTACTTGCATGTGTCACACCTGTTATAATTTTTGGACAATTTGATATTTATTGACGTGATATAATTCTTTATGTGACACATGCAAATAACAAAATCAGGTCTCGTCTCACCACATAATACACAAACAAAACCATTTTTTACATATCTTTAAAACTGAGTGAAATTTTGACTTGCGGATTTCAGTAATGCCTTAAATGAATATCGCTTGACAACTTCAAGTAAAAATATGAATGGTTTTGTATCTGAATTTTTAAAAAAATTTAAGTTTTTTGCTTTGGTACTTATAAAAAATTTTCTCTTACGAAAAATTTTTTATTTAAACAAAAAAATCAAGAATATTTGCATTTTTTTGGGTTTCTTTAATAAGCCAAATGAATAATAAGAGTCGGTTTAGTTACCACGGGACATTTTCATTCCATCCATGTGGAAAACTGAGAAAGAGATACAAGTGAGAGGTCCAAATTATGCAGAATTTTTCAGGGAATATGAATTAGGTAAAATGTGTGTATGTTTATCGTATAGTTTTGTCATAAAATGCAATTTTTATAGTTGAGAGGTGTTATTACTGCCCCCTAGCGGGGAGCTATAGAAACAAAAATATTTTAGGTAAATTCACAAGGCCCGATTTTCTTATAAAAATTTTTTTCTCGAAGTCGTAGCTATACTAGTATCTGAGATAAATCCGGCTGCCATCCTTAATGGGACACCCATACTTGGAGAAAAATCATGATACAACGACTATTCGGTAAAACTTTATGTACTCATGTTTATAATCTTGAACCCTTAAAAAAACCACCCGTAGGTTACATTTATTTTGTTTAAACCCCTTTGTCCCATTAAAGTTTAGGGAAACACTATTTTTGCTATCAATAGCAGTTTGGCTGGAATTTCAAATATAATAAAGGTGTGCACATTTGCGCATATTTTAAAGCTGTTTCTACCCCGAAGTTGAACTTTTAGCTCACACATATACTATACTATAGTAGTGTGAGCTATGGTGATCCTAATTTTTTCGAGAAAAAAAAAGTTGCTCCGATTTCAAAAATTTTTATATATCTTTGCGTTTCAGATGATTTCGAAACTTTTTTGTTGCGCCGTCTGTCTGTCTGTCTGTCTGTCTGTCTGTCTGTCTGTCTGTCTGTCTGTCTGTCTGTCTGTCTGTCTGTCTGTCTGTCTGTCTGTCTGTCTGTCTGTCTGTCTGTATGTCTGTCTGTAACGACCAACGCGCATAACTCAAAAACCGCTAGGCCGATTTTAATGAAATTTGGTACCTAGGCTGGGTTTTGGGCCGAGATGGTCCATTTAAAAATGAACAAAATCCACCGAACACAAACCAAATAAAAGGGTGGGGGTAGATTTCAAAAATTAGAGTTTAAGTGAAAATATGGCGTGTGTGATATCAAACCAAAGGTAATTAAGTCTGGAGTTAAACAAAATACATTTTAATTTATTTAAAAAAAAGGGTGGGGGTATATTTCAAAAATTAGAGTTTAAGTGAAAATATGGCGTGTGTGATATCAAACGAAAGGTAATTGAGTCCGGAGTTTAACAAAATACATTTTAGTTTTTGTTTTTTTTAAGGGTGGGGGTAGATTTCAAAAATTTGAGTTTAAGTCAAAACATGGCTTGTGTGGTATCAAACAAAAGGTAATTTAGTCTGGAGTTGAATAAAATATATTTTAGTTTTTAGTTATATTAGCTTACACGTACACTATAACTATAGTACCTAGTGTGAGCTTAGGGGCCCATATATTGGCAGAGTATTTTTTTTATGTACGCTTTTTTTGTCCCATTGGCGTCCGGATATTAGTGACCATTGGCCTAAGCCTTACTTAAAGTTGTTTAAGGTTTAAGAAATAACAAGTAAATTTAAGTACATGTTGTTTTGTACAAGTGGGGATCAAGCTTAATGTTATAGAGCATTAAAATTTTCAAACAAGTTAACTAACATTTTTTTCAAATATATTTTTTAAAATGTTAGGTTAGGTTTTTTCTTAATTTTAAATTATAGACCGCATGATTTTGCGTATTTGTTCTTTCTTTACTTTTTAAAAAAAGTTATTAGTTTTCGAGAAAATCGCAAAATACTGAATTTTAGGACCGTTGGGGCAAAGAAGTAGGGGCCTCATACACAGCAAAGCTTAAGGGTAATTTTGGCGGAGAATATGTGGGGATGTGTCCCAAATGCTAAGGAATAATTATACAAAAATCCAACTTGCACCTATTTTTTGCCAAGTTTCAGGGTTATTTCTACTCATATGACTGGGCAATTTTGGGTACAGTGGCGTCAAAATGGGAAAAATTGCACAGTTTCCAATTCTGCTTAAATTCTTATAAAACCCTAATGACAGTTCTAATATACCTTGTGTCAATCTTTACGGAAAAATTTCCATGAAGCCAGTGGCGTGCTCTTTTTTTTTCACTTTTTCACTTTTTTTTTGTTTTCAATTTGTTGTATTTAAAAATCTCAAAAGTCTCTGGATTCATAAGATTTTTTAAATAAAAGTCTGCAATCGAGCATGAGTACAGAATTTTCCTGGGTCACCCTGTACATTATTTATTTTACCTTTTGGAGTTCCGTAGGTACCTTATAAGTGGTGACCTAAATAAAGTTCTCAATCTAGGCTTTTCAGACCTATAAACTTAATGTCCAAGTTAAATTTTATTAAATAAAAATAAGACTAGTTCAAGTTAAGTTAAATTATTTTTTTATATGAAAATTCTTATTAAACTTAACCTTTCTAGATTCCACAGCAATCAGATAAACTTATTTTTTATCAATAAAATCTTTTTTTGTAATCAAAGCATCGAATTAAATAAAAAAAGAGGTCTTTTCGATACAATAGTATATGCGCTTTTCTTCTCGTTTTGCCCTGACTAGCCCCGTCTCACTCTGGAATCACTCCACCGGCATTGCGCTTATGGGGCCAGTCCATTCGTTTATAGGTCTATGGTTAAGACTGAAATCAGAAATAGATCCACAAATACGGAGACTTTTTATCATTTGTGAAATATGTCTTAAAAAGGCTCATTATATCCTAAGAGAAAATGGGCCACTAGACTAGTATTATGTGTATTATATGTAAATTTACATTGATATAGTTTTGGTTAACTGTGCGCCGATGATTTGACGTGACGAATACACAAATAAAATATATTTTCAAAAATAGTTTTTTCAAAAAAAAATTTTTTCATAAATTATTTTTATTTTTTAGAAAAATTACTTTCTGAAAAAGTAGATAGTTAAAAAATAATTTTTTTCTAAAAATTTTTTTTAATAAGTCATTTTTTAAAAACTAAATACAGTGAATTTCACAAATGATAAAAAGTCTCCGTATTTGTAGATCTATTTCTAAACACACATAAACAGTATGTTTATTTTATTAAATAAACAAAATTGCAATATTTAACCTCGTCGGTGGCGAATCGTCCCCGCGGCTTATCGGACCGAGGCATATTTGTCATAAAAACCATATTGGACGTTGCATTTTTTTTTCTAAAATTAATAAAGGAATGCAGCGAGTCGTTTCTTTAAACTTGGGTATTTTTTGATAGTTTGGTGCAAAAAATATATATTTTTTACAGATTCGGAATTTCGTTATTACTTTCTCGGAGCGGCGCGTTGCACGATGCTAGATTTATCTCGATTAGAATAGAATAAGTCTTAATTTTCCTTTGATTATTTACAAATAATATGGAACACGTCAAAAAAAATACAATTTGAAAAATGTATCTATAAATACCATAATACCATGAATGATATTATAATAATAATAATAATAGAGGTATAATATAATTCTAAGTTGGACTGAAAAATACATAAAAGTAACACACAAAGTTTAGCTAGCTAAAATAGCTTTGTCAACGTTTAATTTAAAACTATATCCTAAAATTTTTTCAAAAAGTATGCTTGAACATTATAAAAAGCATTTTCAATAAAAAAAGCCTTCAAACAATTTTTAAACCTACTTTTTATCTGGATACTTTGTATGCTCTTAGGAAGATGCATAAAAACTTTTATTCCTGTTGCTAACGGCAGGTTGTTGCCTACTTTGGTTCCATAATAGGGAACCCTTAAATTGTTCTTTTGCCGTGTGTTTTTAGTATGCACATCATTATTGCATATCAGTGTTGACTTTTTCGAAAATACAAATTTACACAATTCATATATATACAAACAAAATAAAGTCAAAATTTTTAATTTTATAAAGCTGCTACGACATCTATGTAATGGAGGCAACCCAAGCATGCATCTAATTATTATTTTTTGCTTAATAAATACTTCTTCCCAACACGTTAACGCTCCCCAAAAAATTATTCCATATCTCCAACGTGATTCAACTTGCCCATGGTATATTATTTTTAGTTTATTTGTATTTAAAACAGTATTTAAGTTTTTAAATATAAAATATGATGAGCCCAAAGCAGAGCCTATTTTAGCACAGTGATTTATTCCAATCTAAATGCTGATCCACATAAACACCTAAGATTTTGACGGTGTCTTTTTTTGTCAACTTGGTGTCATTTACTGGGATTTCGAGATTTAAATTTCTTTTATTTTGTGGAAAATGAAACCTCAAGAAATGCGTTTTTTCTAAGTTTAAAAACAAAGAGTTTCTGTCGAACCAGTCTGTAATACTTGACATCTACTCGTTGCATTTTGCTTCGGCTATTTGTTCTACTTTGTCACTTACCGTGAAAGTAGAGTCATCACAAAAACACACTAGACTATTTTCTGCAGTAACCAAGTTGATGTCTTCAATATACAAAATAAAAATTATTGGCCCAAGAACAGATCCTTGCGAAACACACTAGACTATTTTCTGCAGTAACCAAGTTGATGTCTTCAATATACAAAATATAAATTATTGGCCCAAGAACAGATCCTTGCGGAACTCCGCGAGTAACATCTCTGTTGAAACCACATTTTTCCTAATTTTTTCCGAATAATCAATTAAGGACACATACTGCTTTCTAGGACTCAAAAAATATCTAACAAAGTTCAAAGGCAAGTTTTTTATTCCGAAATTCTCCAGTTTGTCCACTAACAGAACGCGATCCACGCAATCAAATGCCTTACTAAGGTCACAAAAACTGCCTGTCGGACATTCGCAGTCTTCCATGTGCTGAATTATGTTCTCAATGAAACTGTTAACTGCATCGATCGTAGAGACGCCATTCCTGTAACCAAACTGGTTAGAAGAAACTATTTTGTGTTCCTCCAAAAAGGGTTCCAGTCTATGTTAAAAACTGTACTCAAATACCTTTGAAAACACTGATGTGAGAGACACGGGTTAGTTGAATCACTTTTTAAATAATGAAATAATTTTATTTAATTTAAGTTTTTCTGGAAATACCCCTACTGCAAACGATTTATTTATCAAATATGTCAATGGATATATAATTATATCTAGACATCGAACTATCAGATAGCTTGGAACCTCATCAAATCCGCTAGAAAATTTTGATTTAAGCCTTTTTTGAATACATCCAATAGCTCAATTTCTGTAAAATTTAATAAATTAAAAACACCATTAATAATTTTTTGTGTACTACTATGTCATACCCGTTTTGTCTGAGTGTTCGTTTGTCTGTCTATCTGTCTGTTTATAATTGGTAAAGGATCATGGTTGAAAAATCTATTAAAATGGTTTCCTACCAACTGGGAATCATGCTCAGTTTTATCGTTTATGTTTATTATCAAGTTATTATTGCCGTTTTCAATTTTACCATTTTTATGTCTTTTACTATAGACCACACAGTTCTATTTGTATTTTTTGCTTTTAAGATCCTATTTTCGTTGAAAGCTTTCTTTGTATCTTTAATTAGATTCAAATGCCTCTTTTTTTCTTTACTGTAATTTTCTTTTAAAAAGGGATATTTTTTAAACATAAGGTAACAATCTTTAACTCTTTTACTTGATTCCCTAATAGTTCCATTTACCCAAGTTTTATTTTTCTTTTTGTAAAAGCTTTTTTTGGGAAAGTGTTTATTAAAATACCATTGAAAGGTATTGTGAAACTCGTCGTAGGCTTTGTTTAAATCCGAATTTAATTTTAAAAACAGAGTTTCCCATGTTTCTTTTGAAATATCATCCATAAAATTTTTAATATTTCTTTTCTTTTGGTTATAATATCCGATCTTTTTTTAGTATATGAATTTTTGTCATAGAAAATTATTGTGTTGTGATCTGAAATGCAATTTTTAAGAACCCTACTTGTATCAATATTATTTGAATAAATATGGTCTATTACATACTTAGCTTTGGGCCTGTTCTTAAATTACGTGAGGCTCTACGGGAGAGGGGGGGTTTGGTCTTGCTACACTCAATGTTTTTTGAATGTGTTTTTTCTTGAAAAAGGGTTACGTGGGGAGAGGAGGGTTCAAAAATCCTGAATTTTTGCGTTACTTAATTTAAGGACGTTCCCTGTACAGGCCTCTGCGCCGAATAAGTATCGCAATAAGTTAGGTTAGTTTGCCGAACGGAACTGGCAGCATTGCAAATTAAATGTGTTTAGAAACCCTGTCTAATGTATAAATCACATGAATTTAATTCGAATAGTTGTTTTAAAATGTGTCAACGTGACCTTATATGACGTGATCATTCGTCCCGAATTTGTGATTTAGGGAGACTTTCCCAATTTTCAGAAGACTCTCCCGATTTGTGTAGTGTCCCAAGAATGTCCGATTTTTAACTTCACATAATTTCATCTTGCTTTTCGCTGGTTTTTCAAGATTCGCTTACAAAAATCAATTTGGCAAAAATAATATTGAGTAAAATATATTTTTGTTTATAGTTTTATTTGTAATAAAGTTTGCTAGCCCGTACTAAAAATTTTCGCCTACGGCACTGCACACATATTTTTTGCTCATACATACTTAAGTTACAAAATTCGATACTATCTGAAAAAGAAAAGTGCATCTGTAAGATAAGTATTATTAAAAAGTTGTAATTACGAACATTACGCAACTTTGCAAAACTTTAAACAACAAGTGAAATTAAAGAAAGGAAAATAAGAAAAAAGTTTTTTGCTTCGGCCGGAACTCGAACCCGCGATCTCTTGCTCTGTACGCAAACATTCTAAACATTGAACTACCGAAGTAATACATACATTTTCTGAAAACTTTCATCTATGCAGGCTGCGGTGTCTCAATACAAGAACGAAAGACTCTCAGGGTAATAACTCGACCAAGTCATCAAACTGATCTCTATAATTCTTCCTTCCCACTGTCAAAGGTATGAAAACTTAAAAGTTAGACGTAAAATATCAACGTCTGAAAACATGAGATCACCTTTTCGTGTGTTAAAATTTCTGATCGCAGTGGGCACCGCAGCCTGTATAGATGAAAGTTTTCCGAAAATTTATGTATGGCTTCGGTAGTTCAATGTTTAGAATGTTTGCGTACATAGCAAGAGATCCCGGGTTCGAGTCCCAGCCGAAGCAAAAACTTTTTTTTATTTTTCTGTCTTTAATTTCACTTGTTGTTTATAGTTTTAGGTCCTTGCATTATTTGCAATTTGGTATGTGAGAATTTGCAAAACTTGTTATAAAATTTTGTACTGCGGTACTTTTTTCGAAAAAAATATGGTCACGTTAGAGTAGGTACAGTGCGTTTAATAAATTTTAAGGTAACTTTTACATAGTTATCAGCTGGTTACCATAACAATAACATGGGCCAACGAAAAAAACGTTATCCCAAAAATAATATAATGAACTATATTGTAACGAGTAGAAAACGACGGCCTACGTTCCGCCCGTATGTTAAAGCAAGGCCAACACAAAAATAGAGGCCACGACCATGAAAAAATCAGCTGTTCTCCGGGGGCTGATTTTTACATTGGGTCTTATGGGAGGTCAGATGTTTTTTTATGATATTTTCATTATGGCACTACAGATTTCGGCGAAATTTCAGTGAAATATTCGCAGACACCATCCCCATATTCCACCAAACTTTTGTAAGGTTACAAGATGATTAAAAGGTTAAAATCTTCAAAAGTTATCATTCCTTATTTTGAATTCAAATTACCCGCCATGTACCGCATGTCAACTGTTATATTTGACATGTATTTAACATTGTCATCTGTTGGTGGGTGTGCTTTCGGGCTGTTCGGCCGTCGTCGTTGGAAATTCGTTCTCGACGTTTCGCCATCTCGAGTGGATGGCATCTTCAGGAGATGTTGACAGTCAACATCTCCTGAAGATGCCATCCACTCGAGATGGCGAAACGTCGAGAACGAATTTCCAACGACGACGGCCGAACAGCCCGAAAGCACACCCACCATTGGACGATGGCCGCGAAAGCCTTTCACAATTTGTATTGTCATCTGTGTTTGTCACATTCGCTTCTGTTTTAAATTTAACTTTAGTGTGAGCTAATTGAGCGGCTCTAAAAAATTAAGGATTACTATACATTTTAAAAAATTGTTCGTCAAGAATATGGTAAAAACAATCTTAAAACTGGCTTTATTTTTAAAAAAATTTAATATTCATGAACTGTCATTCCAACTTCAATATTTTAAAGACAATCAGCTGTGTCGTGACACAACCATAACAAAAAATCAGCCCCGGATGTGACCTCAACAAAGTGGAGGATCGTGGCCCGTCCGTTTTGATAGACCTGGTTTAAGGTTTCGGGGTGGTCAAAGCTAAGGTCAGTCATCGTAAAGCAAGCTTTGCCTTAACGATGAGCGTCCTTAGTCAAAGCGGGTTCTATTTTTTTAATTTTTTTTTTGGATTCGCAGTTTTCTTGATTGAGATCGAAATTACCCAGAAAGAAGATCTGATAGTACCTAATAATTAAATGAGGCCTGAGTTACCTAATTTGTGTTGCAATAGCTGTAAGAAGTGCAGGCTCGCTTCTTCGTTTAATTACCATGCATGCTTACAAACAACAATGTTATTTTGCAATTAAATTAAATAAATTATATTTAATTAAATTAAAAAATATTTATTACGTGTGAAGGTAGATAGTGAATTTGGTTGCAATATACAGGGGTTTCCTAAAAAAAGAGAAAAGAGAACCGTATATGTACACAATTACGAGTTTAGCTTTATTTTATAATTGAAGGGAAATTTTATCCTCTTTCGTCAGTTATTCTTGGGTTGTTTCCATGTCTTTTAGTTTTCGAGATTTTTAAAAACCATATATGTGCGAAAATCAAAATAGTGCAGGCGCTGGAGGTAGTTGAGTATGCAAAATGTGAAATTAACGATCTGGATTTTGCCCAGCCAGGTTTTGGCATTTTTTTTTATCCCCCCTCCTCTTATAGTCGTGTTCAAATTTGTGAAAATTTAACTAAGTTGACGCCTTAAAGCCACAATGCCAGAGAAAAGCATCAAAAATGTGTAAAATCTAACCTAAAAATTAAATTATATTAGATTGTTAAGTTTTAAAAAAATCGGGTAAAACATGTAATTAACAATTTCTTTTTTTTACATTACCTCAATAAAGGACTAGTATATCATTAAAAAATAAATTTTATTATCTACATTAAAGATTTTTACATATTTTTCCTTAAACTATTATTAAATATTTCAGGTTTTAGGGATTCTAAGGTGTTTTTGGAGGTTTTTGCGGCTAAAATTTAAAAAACCAATATAATTTTATTTTTAAGATAGATTTTACACATTTTTAATGCATTTCTGTGTCATTGTGGTATTAGGGCGTCAAATATAGTAAAACTTTTAGAAATTCGAACACGTCTATAAGAGGAGGAGGGATAAAAAAATTTGGATCAAAAACTGGCTTGGTAACATAAAAGATTGTTCATTTGTGACCTATTGTCAGCTAGAATCCAATGTCAAACTGCGGTCCTCATATTTTGCATACTCAACTACCTCCAGCGCCAGCGCCTGCACTAAAAGACAACCAAATGAACTTTTCGCACTTTTTATGTCTGTAAAAAAAAAGTTACGAAGCCGTGATAAAAAGTGAAAATCGGAATGAAAAGTAATATATCAGGGATAAGAAGTAAAAAAACAATTTAATTGTTTACATTGTAAACATGTTTATCCATAGTACCTGATTCCAGAGGTACCTGTCAATTACTTTTGGTAGATAGCGTACTTACAATAGTTGGTCTAGGCAAAAAGTACGAGGTATTTCAGTTAGTACCCGTCGCTTTAAATGTTAAAAAAATACAGGTGACGGCAAATCAGCAGTAAATATAGTTACTGCGGCGTTGATACAGTTTTTCCGTACGGTAAGCGGGGAAGGCAAAAGGGGCAATGTTAAAAATACAAATACTGTAAATGCAACATATAGGCAAAAATATTGTAATATACTAAATTTATTTATATAACTTAAAAAGGCCTTAGGGACTATTCCAAAATTACATAACCCTTATATGCGCTGGAGTAAAGTAAGCAATTCCATTTGCTTTTTAGCCGAACTATTTATTATATATACTTAATTGTTGGTAACGAAACAATAAAATTATACTTACTTTTAGCGAAGATCGAGTGGCTAAAGTCTACTGATTTATTGGTTTATAATATTTATTACAAATCCTCTGTAGCTTTCACAACACTGAGCGTAACTTTCGCGTAAAAAATGGGCATTAAATATTATTTTTTATGATGCAATTTGAACCCATTTAAACCAAAAAGCGATTTTTGTTTCATATAAAACCTGCTTCTATTTTTAGGCATGTAGGTAGTAAACGCTGAGGAAAATAATGCCAAAAGACTACCAGGACGCTCCTTTTTAAGGCGGCATGGGCGCGCTCTTCTTCTCAAATTTACAAAAAAAATCTAAATAAAAAAATATGTTTTATGTAATTATTTGCTTATTCTATAATTTTCCATTTCGCTTCGACGCATACCTTGACTAAAGTTCAGCTCCGACACTGGCTCTGACCAACGATTATAAACACACAGGATTGCTTCTTTCCATTTAACTAATGTTAGCATCGCTCAGCGAGACGAACAGTGTCTGCTTACGTCACCAGCGGACCAGTTGCTTTGTTTGTATTCAGAGTTCGTGTGATTTTAAGGTGTTTTTGACGTCTTTATCTCAGTTTTTTTGGGTTTTTTCATTAATTTGACGGTGTGGTTGACTATTTAGGAGGTAAATAAACCTTTAGAAATGTGAATTAAGTGAATTTATATAAACAAAGCACATTAATCTATTGTTGAAATAAAAGCTTTGTGTTTCCTCTTTCATTGTAGAATACATAATAATAATATACATACTTTTATCATGGGCGCACCCAGGGGCGGGGGTTCGGTTCGGGGGGGGGGGGGGGGGGGGTTGCTTGGGGCTTGCCCCCCCTCAAACCTTGGATTTTTTTACATATTTTCCACATATTTTCCACGTTTCATAAAAATAACACAAAAATAGCTTAAAATTCGACATCATGAGGCTTTGCCCCCCCCGCAGCCCCAAAAGGCCTCGGGCCCCCCCTCAAGACCTATTCCTGGGTGCGCCACTGTTTTTATATTATTATATTTATATAAACTTTTAATTTTTTTTTGATTTTTGGAAACTCCTTGCTCATTCAATTAATAACATTGAAGAAAATTGGTAATTATGCCGCAAACGTACTTCTTTTGTTAAACTGATTTTTGGAAAGTTTATTTTGTAGACAGTTTCTCCAAGTTTAGTTTCATTCTTTTTCTTAAGTTTTTTTAGTCTCTTTATAGAAGTTTTCAGAAACCTGTTACAGGAGGAGTGAAAACGGTCGCTGGGTGGAATAAAAACAACTCATAACACAAACAATGTAAATCATTTGAAAAAAAAAACGTTATGAAAATCTATTGATTTAAAGCATAAGAAGTTGAAAACACATCTTATTTGGCTGTTTTCTCCAAAAACTGACTGGTTTTTGACATAATAATATAATAAATATTGCAATTAAGGATCTGTAATATCAAATAAATACCTTTTTGTTACTAAATATTTAAGTGTATTTTATTATATCCGCAATAAAAACAATACATTATACATCTAATGATTTAAATTGATTAAACTTTAGAAAAAATCCTACTTCTATTCTAAAACTTTGAACTATTTAGAAAAGAAACTCCAACATATCGTCTGGTAGGAGAATTCAGCTCTCAGAGCAAACTCTTGATTTATCAAATCATTTGTTTTGAATGAATGAAATTCTTAATTATATTTACTAACACGAATAAAAAATTTGTTTGCAAATAAGCAAGAAAAAGCGGGAAAAACTCACGATTGCAATGTGTATTAAATGAAGCGCGCTGAGCAGAGGTCCACTAGTGACGTAAGCAAGGCGCCGCCTACCGCTAAAAGACTCGAGCAAATAGGCAATCCTGTGTGTTTATAATCGTTGGGCTCTGACCGCCTGCCCACACGATTAAATACGAAACGATAAATCGGTAGCCGCTCGGCCTTCTCGGGCCGCAAGCCATCACGCGGCCCGCGTTGCGATGGAACGGGAAAAGAGAAAAACGCAATTATTTTAGGGTCAGTCCACAAAATATCGCCGTTCGGTCCGCTTGTCAATATATTATGGGCCAGTCTGATTAATATAACCTGATAATACGATAGTTTTGTTTCTTATTTATATGTTTTTGCTTTTTTAGTCGTGTTAAAATTTACCGCGAATTTTTATTATCGATCTTGATATTGAATTGCGTCAGTAATATTATAAAAAGCAATTTTTCCAGTCTTTCTTTGAAAAATAAAATCGAAATTAAAGAACTGAGTAGGCCCTTACCGGACCTAAACCTAACTCAAGTTAGTCAAAGAAGGGCACACAACAAAAGTTTCATGCGTTATTTTTTTAGAGACATCTATAAAAAAATAACTGGATTTGCGGGTGTGATTTAACCAACCTGTTGTGCCGTTTCCCGTGTGTGTTGTTTTATAATGCGGCATCAAGAATTGACCCTAATTGGGCTCGAACGGGTGTGAAAGATTTGCACCATCCTGAGAAAATAAGAAAACAAGAATCTTCCAGATGTTGAAATCTTGCGCTGGATTTGCATTGTTAGGTTAAACGAATATTAAAAACTCATTTGTGCTGCTTGGAAAATCCATTCCACCACCCCTAAGCCATTTGCGCCTCCCTAGGTTTAAAACTCATGGTCTGCCACTGCTGTCTTATAAGTCTTAAAACATTCTTGTTTAAATAATCTTACTATAATACAGAAGGTATTGACTTTTTTTGTTATCCTTATAATTAATTAAAATTTTGTTATTTTTAATACAAGAAACTACTTTTGAGCTTAATAAAACTAAGCCCATACTTGACAGTTTTAATTACTGCAATGATTAGTAGTCAAATTGGCTAATATTTGTATCATAACACTAAACAAAGATCACTTACACTTAATTATAATTGTAATCATTTATCTATTAAAACTGCTACACTTTTGACTTTACTACCGTATAATTAACATTGCGAACCTATTTTAAATTGACCAGACAAATTACCGGCCTCATAAATTACGCCAAATATCCAGCGTTATAAATGCTAGGTTTAATTCATTTTCAATTTGTTTTAAACATTTATGTTGCATGAGTTGTCATTATAGTTTTCAAATCGATTTTCATCGCTACCGGGTCGCATATTTATATCGAGCGCCTGTTATACCGCATTCGGGCCTACTCGTCCACAAAGTATACACTTTCGCAATAGCCGAGTGGACATATTTATTTTAGTCTTAATATGAAATAAACTGATCTAACCTATCTTGACCCAACGATCTCGTTTGGTCTCTTGTTTGAAACTTGTAGACAATTTAGAGAATGAAGTAGAGTAGAAACTTGTAGACATCTCGTTAGGTTTATGTCATTTTAGGTTAGGTTAGGTTCGATTTTGTTAGCAAAAAGTCTGGCAGGATTTGACATAACTAAACATGACCTGATATAACATTAACGAATACAAGCTAACCTGTACCTGACTTAGTATGACAACGATCCTAATTATGGTTATGTCATTTTAGGTCAGGTCAGGTTAGATCTAGTTAGCTTACGCTGGATCAGTTTCTGTCATATGAGGTTAGTTCATGTTAGGTTAAGTAGACTTAAATCAAATCCTGTACACTATTAACTCGACGAACAGGATCGGCTCGTTTGTTTGTTGCCAGTTCTACGTCTTGGTATAAAACTGTAGGATGTAAACAATAAATGTATTCTTTTGGGAGGTCGAAATCGGTTTAAACCGAACCGAGCCGTGGTCAATTGATCGCAAACGCATTCTAACAGGGGTGTGCCCGGACAGGATGGGATCCGTTTGAGATCATTTGACGGTTAGGTAAACACCGATTACGACCTACCAAAAAGAGGAAAGGGGAGCTATAATTTTTAACAAAAATATCGAAAATTATTAAAAGAATTTCCAAAAAATATTTATTCAAAAAAAATTTTCCAACACGTTGACTGAGTATATATGTATCGGTAAAGTTACATTACATTTCAAAACGTATATTCGTTAAATTCATATTTCGATTTTTACAATAATATAATTTACATGTATTGCCTAACTAGATCATAGATACTGTATTTATGCTTAAGTTGAATACATTAGATTGTGCCTTGCTACGACCATCCCTTAGGTCGATCGTAACAAAGGGGACAGGGGCCTAGTAGAATGGCCTTCTAGTAAGGCTATACCTTAATATACTAATTAATATTAATTTTTGACCTCCGCTAAGCATGTCAAAGTTTGCCTGAAAAAATGGCAGTGAATCCCTATTTTAAATATTTTAATGCGTCTAGGTAAAGTTACGTTAGACTGACATCTACTGCAGATACGGTTACAAATTTAAATAACTTACAAAAGGTATAAGAAGTTATTTTACCAAAAAGTAAAGGAGAAATGTTTAAAAAACTTGCTGCCGCCATCTTTTGGAAATCCTTGCAACTCTCGCTGGCATTGTTGCCATTTGTGAAGAGCCTACCCTGTCCACAGAGTGTATACTTTGTGCGCGAGGAGTCCCGAACGCGGTATAACATGGTGCTCGATACAAATATGCTACCGGGTCGCCAATTCCTTACATTCTGCCCTGGGAGTGACTTTCTTCTTCAATCCACGGTTACCTTCAAGGACTATAGACATAAAGGACTGCTTAGTTCCATTTAACATGTGTTAACAAATTGTGCGAGGTGATGAGAGCGGCGTGACGTCACCACTGGTGCTAAATCCTTTGTTTGCGTTTATTGTATATGATGTTATTCGTATTTTCAAAAGAGTTTTCTTGATATTTTGCTGAATAGTTTGTGTTTTTTGGATTGTTTCAGTGCAGTTCTACTAAGAAAAGACATATAAATAAACATTTTCACGTTTGGTTTGTTAACAGTGTGTAAAAATTCGATTAAGGACAGATAAGAACGTTTGTTTACAGGGTAAAAAAAATGATTTTCTCAGCAAATGGGCTTCTTGTTTAATAATATCTATCAAGAAAATTACAAAAGATTGCGAATTGAAAAGGAATATTTTTCTAAATTAAATATTATTATTTATATTAATATTTTTAATTTATTGTATGTATCTGTAGTTTTCTGTTTTTTTGTAAAAATGTAATAATAAATACTTCTTTTATGTTCTATATTCCCGTTTTTTAATTATCTAATTAATAATTTCTTAACATGCTTTAAAAAGCAGTTGTAATAATTAAACTATACATTATGTGCATTTTTTTTCTCTTTGTTTTTTTGTCTATTTGTTAAGAACAATATTGGTGCTTTTCCCTTTTTAAATAAATCAATAAATTTTTCGTCTACCTATATTTCCGTTTTTAATTATTATCACAAAATAATTTCTTTACATACCTTTAAAACAATTGGACAAATTATACAGGGTGTCCCATAACTTGGGGGCTATAGTGCAGCAGGTGATAGAGGTGAGAGAGATTATTTCCGAAAAAAAGTTTATATAACATGGGGTCAACACATATCTGTTTTTAAGATAAAGGATTTTTAATGTTAGAGAAGTGGGGGAAAAAGGGTTTTGCAAAAAAAAGAAAATCTATCACAGACAGCTGAATACTCAGCTAATTGTGATTCAAAAATGTGATACTCCTTTTTTTAATAAAGTTACAAGTTAAGAAGATACAGGCTGTAAAAATTACCTCCAAAAATTTATAAAAAATAATATTTTTTTTTCAATTTAATTTTTGCTTACTTATTCTTTTAAAAAATATCCATAATATTTTATTTATTATTATGTGTCGCTAAAGACTTGTTTTTATTAACAAAAAATATAAAAAAAAAACATTGCTTTTATTTATGGCATTTATAAAAGTTTATACCAAAAAAATAGTTTTTTCTAAAAAAAATTGACCGACTAATTTTATCAAAATAAGTTTTATTTCAATTTATTGCTCTTGTTCTGATACACGACTTTACCCAATTTCATGCTTTTACTGCGTTTTTTGAAAAAGTTATTATCAAAAAAGTTTAAAAAATTGCTAACTTTGATGCTCTGTATCTCTACAAAGAAAGAGTTTTGACCCATGCATTATAGGAATTTTTTTATTAGATATGACCTCCTCTATCACCTGTTGACCTATGGCCCCTAAGTTATGGGACACCCTGTATAGGTACTACATTATGTGTAGCTTTTTTTCACTTTAACTATTTAAATTTAATTTATTTAACAGATATTTTAAATATAAAATCATTTATCATCCCTGTAAAGACAATATTTTTAAATGTACAATGCCTCAATTTTGCATAAAATTTAATTTACATAAAGAAAATAGCTCTAAAAGCACATAAAATCCAATATAACGATGGGCGCGCTTTCTGCCCAGCACAAGTGGTGACGTAACAGCGAGTTTGACCTTGAACATCGATTGCAGACAGATTCGGCAAACTGAGCAATCCTGTCTAGTGTATAATCGTTGGATTACCTTTGGTCAGTTTATGAACTTTAACCTGACATAGATGCAGCGGCGTAGCGTGCCTTCAGGGGCGGGGGGATCGAACAGCGGCGGCTCGTGCCGCAGGCCAGGTGAGGCGGTACATTATATACACCAGTATACAAGTTAGTTAAGCTCCTTTAAAACTCGTTGCGTCCTGGAATTTTTAGAGCATGGTATGTCAGTTGAAACAGAAAAACGACATTATAAATAAAACTTTTTGCCTACAAATATGTTGCTGATCTCTTTCAACTGGTGTAACATGCTCTAGGTGTTCGTTGACGCAACCAGTTTTAAGAAAGAATAACTTGTATACTGGTGTTTATAATGTACCGCCTAACCCACAAAAAAATTTGCGACCAAAAAAAAAAGGTCGTCATGTTCTCAGTTTGGTCTCTTTTTTATTAGACAGCCGATCAGGGCACCCATGAGGCGCCCCTACCCTCGGGGCGGGGGGGCGACGAACCCCCCGCGCCCTTCCCCTTGCTACGCCCCTGCACAATTGATATTATTAAAAGGGGACATTTGAATTAACTGAAGCATTTTCTTGCGCCCAAATGTTTTAAAAAAGTTTTAAAACAGTGACGTAACGTTTTACGTCATTAGTATGATAGATTTGTGCCTAGCTTCGCTCAGCCCGTCAGGGGTTCTATATGGGATTTTTGAAATAACTGAAGCATTTTCTTGCGCCCAAATGTTTTAAAAAGTTTTTAAACAGTGACGTAACGTTTGACGTCATTAGTTCGATAGATTTGTGCCTAGCTTCGCTCAGTCCGTCAGGGGTTCTATTCCCGACCATACACGCTGTGAGTGTTCTATGATAGAGGGGGAACAATCTTATGCAGGGTGTCCATTAAGGTATTATCCGAGCGGATTTTTCTTTTCTTGGGCTCTGATTGGCTTAAATCAACCATAAATTTGAACCAATCAAAGCCTGAGAAAAAAAATCCGCGCGAATAATACGCTCAATGGACAACCAGCTTTATCTTATACCACGTGATTAGGGACTTATTGCAATAAAGCCAGGTACTAATTGTGCCGGGCACTATTCTGATTGTTTCGCGTTATAAGCTGTCTTCTTTCAAAATTAGGCCTTTGTGTATTATAAGAGCCGGAATTAATAGTGCCGCTATTATTAATGGAGAATATACGACTGGATTTATAAATTCGACTTTGGTATGTCAATTTTGAAAAATCAACTATTACTGCCTGGCCTTATTGCAATAACTCCTTATTAACACGGATCACCTAACAAATATCAAGGTTGCGACAGACTGAGTTTTTTAAAAATGAGCTTCGCTTCTATTACGTTGCCAGATTTATAAAGGGTATGGCTGGGTATCCATGGAGCGTTTTATCCGCTCGGATTTATCTTTTATTGAGCTCTGAGTGATTGATTTAAAGATTTCAGCAAATCGAAGCCTGAGATAATACGCTCCTTGGACAGCTGGATTATTTGGAGTGTTTTTATGACTATTTCCTATTCTGTGAGCTATAGAAAAAAGCTGGTTGATTGAAATTTGTTGTTTTTTTTCTTGTGATTATCAATCAATTACATAGCGGATATAGGGGTGGGACTCTACGAAGTTTGATAATGTGTTAAACATTGTTACGTAACATTTGTTAGCCTACATAAAAATAAAGTAATCTCAGCTCCAATGCATTTGTACTATTGGCTGGATGAAGGTAATATTTTACTAATAAAAATGTTTACTGTGCAGTTTTTTTAGGGGTCAGGACAGTTCGCCGGGGCTGATTCACTTTTAATTCTTTTCAATTTTATTTGTTTGACGTCCTAACATAAATTATGTCCAGATACCACTATCTTCCTACAAAAAATAAGAAAAATCGTGTAAAATTTTTTTTAAAGAACTCAAAAAACTGCTTTGTGAAAAAATAAAAAACATTTTAAATATTATTTTTAAAAAAATTGTTTTACTGATAAATATTTTCTATTCAGAATAAAATTTCAAAGTAAAACCACGGCTGTGGTTAGTTTTCCCGGTGGCGAGTTGGGCCAGCGGCAAGTTTGTTCGGCGGCGATATGGGACCGGCGAAATTTTCTTATTTCCATTTATTTCTATCGTGCAGAGGCAAAAGAAGTTACTTGCAAAAATTAAGTTTCGACATATAATCTTTAAACACGACATTTTTTTTCCTTCTACATTATAAAAATGGTGTAAACGGTATGATAGAGGAGGCCAAAATAAATTAAGTGTAGGATTATTAATGTTTGAGAAGTAAGGGAAAAAAGTGTTTTATTAAAAAATAAACTCTGGCAACGCTAAATGATTATCTGGTTCATTATGATTAGAAAACGTGATTTTTTTTGATAAAATGGCAAGTTAAGGAGAGAGTCAAAGGTACCTCCTAAAATTATAAAATCATTTAAAAAAATTTAAATATTTTGTTTGTGCTAATATAAACTTTAAAATATTAATGATATGATGTGCCTAGAGACCTGTTTCTAATAACATAAAACAGCAACAAAAATATTGCGTTTACTATGACATTTATAAAAGTTTATAAGTAAAAAAAAGTTTTTCTTAAAAAAAAAATTCTTAAAACCATTTTTATATTTTTTAATTATTTTTTCTATTTTAATACACCTCAGAAAATTTTATATATTTTAAAGAAGTTGTACCTAAGAAAGTTTTAAAAAATGGTTAATCGATTGATGCTCTGTATCTCGAAAATATGTGTGTGTTTTTTCCAATGTCTTAGGGTTTTTTTCTTATTTTGACCTCGATCACACATTAAAATATTGTGAGTCATACCATTTACACCCTGTAAATGAATGCAAACAAAAAACGAGAATTTAAAAACTTAAAAAAACTAGGTAACATTGGTATTTTTTGCAAGTACATTTTTTTTCTTTGCAGAGTAGATTCATATTGTTACAAAACAGAAAAAAGTAGTTTTTCTGTAAATAAACGAAAGGACAAATTATAGTCTATGGACAAATTAAGTTTCGTGTGCAAGTCGTGCCAACTTTCTGCCGAGAAGCTAACTTTGTTAAGGGCATCCCATATATCAGGTTTTGACTTGTTGTCATTCTGGTAAGTGCGTTTTTTTAAAGATATAGCGGATTCAAAATGGCGGAAAGGCGTATCTTTAAAAAAATTGTAACTTTTTTATTTCTTATCCGATTTTCATGGAATAAAGTTTAAAATACTTGCTTTATAATGTTTTTAAAAATGTATTGGTCAGAAAATATGTATTTTTTTTATTTGTAAAAAACAAAAAAAATTAAAAAAAAGGTTATTTATTTTAATTTTTTTTATTTTATTTATAAAACTATTGGAGCTAGAAGAAAAAAGTTTATATAAAAAAGATAGCTGATTTGAATCTTTATTCAAATATGGTTCAAGTGTTCCAATGCGTTAATTTGTTTTTAAGTTATTTCCAAATAACTGGAAAAAATAGGGGTCTTTGGGGTATATTTAAAAATTACGCTTTTAATGAAAACCATAAGAACTTTTTGAAAGTAACTTAAATTTGTTTAACATACCTAGCAGATCAGGTTTTAACTTATTGTCATTGAGATATTCGCGCCTTTTTTTAAATATGGCGGAAAAGCATGTTTAAAGACAAATTGTATCTTTTATATTTTTTATCCGATTTTAATACAGCAAAGTTTAAATTACTTGATTTGAAATGTATTAAAAAAATACTTAAAAAAATGTATTTTTTTTAAATATTCGAAAAAAAATCGGGTGAAACAGACAAAAATAATTTTAATTATTTTATTTTTTAATTGACCCCCATATACGGACGTGGCTGAAGGGTTTGTCATTAATTAAACCCCACTTACACATTGTTAAAAAGAAAATTTTATTTCCTACAATTTAGTATAAAACACATTTTTGTCAATTAAGCTTAGTTTCTGAGAAAATCGGAAAAAACTTTTAACACAATTAATTTGTTTGGTGATTTGTAAAAATTGATTTAAGTTGCACAGGCCTGTGAAGTTTTAATCTGAAGATAAATCTACACTATTATACACGTTTAAAAGGAAATTTTATTGTCTACAATCAACAATTTTTGATAGAAAGCTTGGTTTTTAAGATAATCGGGTAAAACCTATGTGATTTCTTTAATCTTTTTATATTTTCTTAATAAACGGACGCCGCTGGAGAGTTTGTCATTATCCTGACCCCACTGACTAATACATTGTTAAAAAGAAATTTTATTTTCTACAATAAACGGCCAAATTATGTTTTTCCAAAAAGCTTAATTTTTAAGAAAATTAGATAAAACCTGATAAATTTAGTCATTTTTCAAAATTGATTTTATTTACGGACGCCCCTAAATTGTTATAGGTAAAACTACCATTGCCTTATTATACATCATTTAAAAGGCAATTTTATTGTCTATAGCAAAGTGTGTATTATATTTTTTGATATAGAGCTCGGTTTTTGAGGAAATCAGGTAAAACCTTTAATAAACATGTTTTTTTTTTTTTAATTTATTTACACTACCTCAATAAACGGACGCCGCTGGAGAGTCATTAGTCGTACCCCACTGACTTATACATTGTTGAAAAGGAAATTTTATGGTATACAGTAAAGATTACTACATATTTTTCCGTAAGCTTAGCTTATTTTAAGAAAATTTAAAAAAAAATCTAAAAATTTCAGGATTTGGAGAGTCTGGGGGGTTTGGGGGGATTTTGCAGCTAAAATTTAAAAAACTAATATAATTTTATTTTTAAATTAGATTTTACACATTTTTGACCCATTTCTATGTCATTGTGTCTTTAGGGCGTCAACTTAGTTACATTTTCAGAAATTCGAACACGACTATATAAGAAGGGGGGATAAAAAAAATTGGACCAAAAACTTGCCCGGCAACATCTAAATCGTTAGTCTGTGATCTATTCTCAGCTAGGATCCATTGTCCAACTGCGGTCCTCATATTTTGCATCTACTCAACTCAACTACCTCCAGCACCTGCACTATATATTAAAAACTTTCGTCGATTGATATTCATTTTTAAAAATAACAATAACAACGTTGTTTGATAATGTCAAACAACGGTAACAATAATAATAGAAATCACCTGTTTTACTAGACGCCTCAGCTGCGGAGAGCCGCGCGCCGCCTTATAGGCGTCCGCGTACGGTAATACACTTTCGGTAGTCGTTTTGGTGACAACAAATTGATTTTTTATTGAAACAAATATAAAATATACATCTATATAAGACTTATATACACCAAACTAAAGAAAAATGTTCATTCTATAACTTTTATTTAAACTTTTTTTGAAAATTTTGCTTTGGTGTTGTTAAAAATGTAGGTTAAACTTTACTAGCTATCCAAAAAAAAAAGTAAAAATTCAGTTATTTTATTTTTTCTAAAAAAACGAAGCAAAATTTTGAAAAATATAATAGAAGGTTATTTTATTGCGGGTGTTTACTGATTCGTTTGCCATTTCTTGCAACCCTCTACGACTATTTTTAAGAAAGATACATCGTTTTAAAAAGTATCGTGCAAAAAAAAGTGGTGGGGGCCATATCTTTAAAAAAACGCATTTACCAGAATGACAACAAGTCAAAACCAGATCTATGGAGTGCCGTTAATAAACTTGGCTTATCGGCAATAAGTTGGCACGACCTGCACACGAAACCCCCTTTTAGGCCGATTTGTCCATAGACTATTAGCAGACACAGGTGAAGTGAAAATTTACACAATTTTTAGCTCCTAGTTCGTGACCACCGTGAAGAACACGTTTACAATAAAGGTTGGCTGTTTTCTCGGTGTTAATACGCATGCTTTTAACACAAAATGCCTTTGTTCTACTGGGTCGACCCAACCCAACGTTCTCTTAAAATTTAGTAGAAGTAATCTCTCCTATAGGAGCTCAAGAATACGGATTGTGTGATTTCAGTAGAACGTTCCTATGTGAAGATTTCAAGAATAGACGTCCAGAACGGAAGATTTGTCGAAAAAAATATAACAGTCTTGGATGAGAAGTTATGGGCCATGGCTAGTCCACAGAAACTATGAGCGGCTAGTTCACAACTTGCATTCCGTTTGCTATTGGTCGAAATAGTCATCTGACTTTTTGATGTTGAACGTTGCCGTTTAAGATTATTATTATATTATATTAAGAGATGGTGCCACCAGTCAAGCATTTAACAAACATTATGTTTACAGCTTTCGGCGTAAAATACGAATATATACTAGTTGTAAGTGATTAAAAAAGTGTAGTGGTTTGTGCAGTACATACCTATTGAATTTAACTAAATCTATGCATATGCCGATGACTTTTTTTTTATTGTTTTTTAAAAACATATTATATTCTTTTACAGTTCATGTCATTATTTTTGGGACAACTTTTTACAACTTTTTTTTTGTTTGCCTATGCTTTTTGTTATGGTAAACAACTGATAACTGTCAAAAAGTTATCTCAAAAATTATGATATATAGTTTAAATTAGCTTCCCTATCCTGTTTTCCTGTCGAAATCGGTGTTAACCTAACCCTGATAAATTATTCGACATCGTATCCTAACCTGTCCAGACACGCCCCGGTTAGGATACGTTTCCCATCAATTGACCACGGTTAGGTTTTGTTTCAGTTTGGTTTAACACCGATTTCAACCTCCCAAAACGAGGACAGGAGAGGTTTAATTTTAAAAATCCCGCCTGACTATGTCAACCAATAGCAAATGGAATGCAAGTTGTGAACTAGCCGCTCGTCAGAAACTGGCTTCTATTTCTGTGTTTGTCGAAAAGAGTGCGAAGCATTATAAAAGATATAAAAAAGTAGCATGTGGACTTTAGGCAAAAAACGCATGCACTGGTTTGAAACAAAAGACAAGCTAGTTTCAAAACCATTGAAATTTGTTCAAAAGTGACGTCATTGCTAACGAGCGGGAAATATCTTTATTTAACTTTTTTTGGAAGATACCAAATTGTTGGGAGGAAATACAGATGGTATTGGGTTTCCAATTGTTTCTGAGCATTAATAACACGACATTTTAGAGTTGTGACGTCACCAATCGATGACGTATTTTATTGAAATAGTGTTTCAAAACAGTTAGGCACGAGGAAATGGTCTCCTATGCAACAGAAGAACTTTCGAATAAGATTTCCTACTAAAAACAAACAATGTCATTACTATCAAATTTACGGGGCGCAAAAATCGTTGAGTACAATATAATTAGGATTTACAAAATTGGTTTCGCAAGAGGCAATTGCAAGAATTTTTTTTTAAAGGCGTCAAATGTTGGTTTTTTTCGGGACGCTAACATCTCAGGGCTTCCCTGCCGCTCGTTTTGAATATTGCAATAAACGGAGTTTTCTTTAATGATATATCGGATTGAAATTATTTTCAAAAAGGCTATAAAAACGCAGCAATGTTAAAAAATAAAGCGTTTTTTTATCAACGCCACATCAATCAATTATTTTGAACATCAAGGTAGTAAATATTTTTATTGCTTTAAAGCTCGTATACATCAGCGTGCTGAGCAGCAAACGCACATTGGTTTGTATAAAATATGCGTATACACCAAAGTGCGCCGCGAACGCACCGCTCGTTTGCCGCTTGTTGAATTTAATTTCAAATAACCACAGCAAATCTGCAAATGCAGAAAACATGAATGTCTCTGACCGCCGCACAATGCCTTAAGTATATGGGAATTCGGGACAAAAATCAGATCTCTGGAAGAGTTAACCGGATTCTAGCCAGGATCCCGCCCGGAGCTTATGGGCGGTGGCTTTCCGTTGAATTTCCTTTAAATTTTAGTATGTTGCAGAACTTGATGCTCTGATGAAAAGTTATCATTGCCCCATCGTCATCCGACCTGTGGTTTCTAAGATACAGGGGTTCAAAGTTTCAGTTTTTAGCTTTTGTGCATTTTTCCTAAAAAACTATTTCAAGTCATTTCTACCTATTCTGAAAAATGATATTCTTGTCTAGTATATACCAAATGTTAGATCACAAGTAGAGCTTAATATAGAAAGTAAAATTGGACTTATTAACAGTTTGCTACAGTCAGTGGCGAACATAAAAATTATTAAAAAATATTTATTCAAAAAACCATGCTTTACAGAATTAACTATAACAAAAAGCAAACCGTGGAATATTTTTTGTTTTCTCCTGTGTTTTAGTAATCTCCCAAAGAAACTAAAATATGTATAAATGGTAAAAATCCGTTTGTAAAGTTTTTCACAAAATGCTGTAAAACTCCACGCCACTGAATGAATAAATGATTAAAAAAGTATTATGAGCAAAAAAAATCATTCCGTTAACCTCATAATTATATTTGTTCAAATATTATCGTTTAAAAAAAGCGAAAGTATTTTGCATTTCTAAAGAAAAACATTAAAATCCTAAGAAGCTTCGAGTTTGTGTTTTGTGAAAAACTTTACAAACGGATTTTTACCGTTTATACATAATTTGGTTTCGTTGGGAGATTCCTAAAACACACGAAAAAACAAAAACATTCCACCGTTTAGTTCTTTTTTATAGTTAATTCTGTAAAGCATCGTTTTTTGAATAATAATTTTTTAATAATTTTTATGTTCGGAACGCCACTGATTGTAGCAAACTGTTAATAAGTCCAATTTTTTATTTGTATATTAAGCTCTGCTTGTGATCTAACGTTTGATATATACCAAACAACAATATTATTTTCCAGAATAGGTAGAAATGACTTGAAATAGTTTTTTGTGAAAAATGCACAAAAGCTAAAAACTGAAACTTTGAATCCCTGTATCTTAGAAACCATAGGTCGGATGACGATGGTGCAATGATAACTTTTCATCAGGGCATCAAGATCTACAACATATTGAAATTTAAAGGAAATCCAACCGAAAGCCACCGCAACATTTATTGCGATTATAGTAGGGATTGCTGATACTTAAGATGTTTAAAAGGGTTGGTTTTAATTTATTTTCTTTTGATTTTACTTCCTGTGAGATTTTTAAAACTTCAAATCATCCTATAAATGACATTATTATGGAAACTACCCCATTTATCCCTTAAGTACCACTACAATCACTTAAAAAATTCTACACAACAATTTACCATTCTGGAAAGCTTATAAAAATGCTAATTAGCTGTGTTAAGGATAGTTAGCTTTAATTTAACCAGAATAAATACAAACTCAAAGTTTTAAACACCGTTACTAGTAATTAACAAGCAAACAAGTTCTAATTTTAAGTTTATACCTATAATCCACGTTCACGCTAAGCAGCGTTCATCTGAACTGAAATACAAATAATTTGAATTAGTAATTTTTTCATTTGATATTAATACTACATTTGACAGAATTGAAGACTCTTCCATTTTTATAAACTTTTTGACATCTCCGTCTGTTTTAATTTTCTATTAATTAATTTTAATTTGTAACGATATATGAGGTTCAGAAGTCTCGATCTGATTAAGGATCTAGAGCTTGACGAGGAGTTAAAAAAATTTCTCCTTTAACTGTTGTAGTACTTGCTATCTTTGCAGCGAATTGCAGCTTATCGGATGTTCTGCAAGATGCAAGTTCCGCTAACAACCATTTTTTGCCTTCAACTTGCTTCCTGAAAGGGCTTCATCGGTCTCCGATGAGAATGCCCAGGTAGGTAGGCCTGCCTCTTTTAATGGATTCAAACATTAGCAGTGTTCCATCATCCCGTTTGACAGCCATAAAACTGTTCAAAAATCCCAATGCGCGCACAATGCAGTACGAGGACTGTTTTAAAATGGTTTTGGTTTGATGGAACGACGAAATAACTGTCCAAAAAACGAAAGCTGTTGTTGTAGTGATCGATTTACTTCAGTCATGTGATCATATGCAAAAGAGTTAAATTCAAAGTCACGTGACTAAAAGAAAGGGTAGGTTTCTGCGTCTCGCGTAAAGATAGATTGAAGGCAACGTATGAATTCGAGAGCACGAAATTAAAGTTGCACACAGAAAGGATTACACAATTACATAGGATTGTAATAATACATTTTTAATTTTAGTTCTTTAAAATGCAGATAAAATTAAATTAATTTTATTGATATACGCAAACTATAAACCACTACAGACTGCCTAATAAACTAATACACCAAAAATTAAAACGAACTTGCATTAGCACATATTTTTGGGCGAAACTTGTGAAAAAATATTTTTTTTTAATATCACAAGTTTTATGTGAAATATATATATTTATTTATTTGTATTTTGTAATTTGATTTTTACAAAAATTTTGTACAATTACCCACATCTTATAGAAAGCCTTAATAATCACAAAGTTTTTGTGATTTTATTCATTTTTAGGAAATAGAGATCGTGATACTTCGAAGAAGTTGATGACCTTAATGTCGATGCCATAAAGCGTAGTCGTTTGTTCTTCCGCCAAATCTGGTGTAAAATTTCACATCCGGTGTTACCCCTCTTCTTTTAACTTTTAGTTCAAAGGTCACCGGGATTTGCTGCGATCAGGGCGCCGGGCCAACTGGGCACCGTGCCAACTCGGCGCCGCCAACTTGACGCCGCGCCAACTAGGCGTCGGACGAAAAAAAATTTTTTGCATAAAATGTGCAAATGAAAAACAGAATAGATATATTTTTATACAAAAACATCTTTAAAAATCCTTTACGCATTTTTTGGAAATTTGCTTTTGTTAAGTAAAGCTAAATCCATTAAATCTAGTCTTAAAATTTGGTAGGTGTAGTGTTTGGCAACCTGGTAACACTACAACTTACGTTTTTATTACAACAATGGCGGATCCAAAATGGCGGATTTCTTTATTTTTAAACTGATTTGTCTCAAACTTGGAATATTACATTGCTTTGCAGTTTTTAGTGCCTGAGATCATTTAATACAGTTTTATCCTCAAACTTTTTATTACAACAATGGCGAATCCAAAATGGCGGATTTTCTTATTTACTAACCGATTTGTCTCAAACTTGGAATATTACATTGCTTAAGGTCATTTAACATAGTTTTTTACTCAAACTTAAAAAAATCACAAAATGGCCGATGTAAAATAGTGGACTTTCTTATTCACCAACGGATTTGTCTCAAACTTGAAATATTACATTGCTTAAGGTCATTTAATAAAATTTTTTACTCAAACTTAAAAAAATCAATATGGCCGAACCAAAATGCTATTTATGAATCGTTCAAATTTTAAAAATTTCAAAATGGCGAATTCAAAATAACGAACTTTTTTACTGATTTACTTTAACTTAGAATAATCAATCAAGAAAAAATAAAACATTTCAACTAAGAATAACTATTACTTAGCATAGAAAAAAGTAGAACTTGTTTTGGTAAATATTTTTAATTTAGCAATCTTTTAAAATGAGCCAAAATCATATTCAGCGACGATAAACACCACAAAGTTCTAAATTTTTTTAAAAGTTTGAGTTAAAAATTGTATTAAGTAACCTTAAGCACTGCAATCTTTTAAGTTTCAGAAAAATCGGTTAGTAAATAAAAAAATCCGCCATTTTGGATTCGCCAATTTGAATTTTTTAAGTTTGTGGATAAAACTGTATTAAGTGTTCTCAGGTACTGCAAACTTTCAAGTAGACAAATCGGTTAGTAAATAAGAAAATCCGCCATTTTGGATTCGCCAATTTGAATTTTTTAAGTTTGAGGATAAAACTGTATTGAGTGTTCTCAGGCACTGCAATCTTTCAAGTTTCAGACAAATCGGTTTAAAAATAAAGAAAGTCCGCCATATTGGATCGGCCATTTTGATTTTTTTAAGTTAGAAGAAAAAATTTTGTTGAATGACCTTAAGAAATGTAATATTTCAAGTTTGAGACAAATCGGTTAGTAAATAAGAAAGTCCGTCATTTTGGATCGGCCATTTTGACTTTTTTAAGTTTAAGTAAAAACTTGTGTTAAATGACCTTAAGCAATGTAATATTTCAAGTTTGAAACAAATCAGTTAGTAAATAAAAAAATCCACCATTTTGGATTTGCTATTTTCAAATTTTTAATTTTGAGGACAAAACTGTATTAAGTGTTCTGCACTGCAAACTTTCAAGTTTCAGACAAATCGGTTTAAAAATAAAGAAAGTCCGCCATTTTGATTTTTTTTTAGTTTGAGGAAAAAATTTTGTTAAATGGCCTTAAGCAATGTAATATTTCAAGTTTGAGACAAATCGGTTGGTAAACAAGAAAGTCCGCTATTTTGGATCGGCCATTTTGATTTTTATAAGTTTGAGTAAAAAATTGTGTTAAATGTCCTTAAGCAATGTTTTATTTCAAGTTTGAGACAAATCGGTTAGTATATAAGAAAATCCGCCATTTTGGATTCGCCATTTTGATTTTTTTAAGTTTGAGGATAAAACTGTATTAAGTGTTCTCAGGCCCTACAAACTTTCAAGTTTCAGGCAAATCGGTTTAAAAATCCGCCATTTTGGATCCGCAATTGTTGTAATAAAAAACGTAAATTGTAGTGTTACCAGGTTACCAAACACTACACTTACCAAATTTTAACACTCGACTTAATGGATTTAGCTTTACTTAAAAATAGCAAATTTCAAAAAAATTGCGTAAAGGATTTTTTAAAGATGTTTTTGTATAAAAATATATCTATTTGGTTTTTCACCTGCACATTTTATAAAAAAAAAAAAATTCGTCCGGCGCCGAGTTGGCGGCGCCAAGTTGGCGGCGCCCAGTTATCCCATTCCGATCGCATTGCGTCAAAATGTCGATTTCGGAAAAAAAATGGAATCTCATCGTTTTTCCGCTGGACCCTTCAATTGAAAAACATTTTTAAGGGAGTGAGTACCGCTCGGTACGTTTTTCCTATTTACAACCACATAAACATTTCACATTTTGGAATGAGGCTATTTATCTGGTAGGAAAATTAATGCGATTGAGTCACATCTAGGTATATGACTCTAATTTAAAAAACTGGAAAAAATTGTATTTTTGGCAAAAAAACTGATTGATTTGCTCGAGATATGATATAAATGGAAAGTGTTGGAATGTCGTAGTAAAAAAAGCTTTCCGAATGGAAATTACGATTATAGCTAAGCCTTGACACCGAATTATATACACATTCAAAAATTGTCACTGGTTAACTTCATGATTAACATCTTGAATTCTTTATTATGCGCCAACTAAGGCAAAGTAAAACTGTCCCATTGTCCTGCTTAATTTTTTTTACTGCTGACAAATTGTTTGAAGTTAATTGTTTGTGACAAAGTATGTTGTTTGCTATCGGATTTGAGATCAACGCAGTCCATTTAGAATATTGCTTGTAATACCAAATATTTTTATACAAAAAGTAATACTGGTATATGGGCGAGTGGCTTAAAAAAGTGGCATTTGGGGGTTAATAAATTTCAGTGGCGTGCGGTGAAATTGGAGACAAGGGAAGCAATTTTTTTTAAACTTGCTTATTTGTATTTTTCTATAGTTTTTGGTTTTCTGAAAAACTTTTTGTTAATCAAGAAACGCACTATACAATCACACAGTAGTATAGTTTTAACGGCCATTGCAAAATCCTTTACCGAAACCGCACTGTGAAACGCGTATAATAAGTAAGCTAACAGACTGCTTATTTCAAGGCTAGAGGGCGTGGCTGGCAAGCATTGACCCCCCACTATGTTTTATAAAATAAAAGAAGCAATTGTATCTGCTGCCTAAAGCGCGAGGTGTCACCGGTTGTCGAAAACACGATGCTGCTCTCGGCTCCAGTTAAGACCGAGAGTTAATTAATTCTTATTTGTTTTCTACGCAACTACAAAGACAACTGCTTATATGGTTGTCGTTTCTTATACGCCCTTCTGTTATATAAAAAGAGTATATACCATAAGATGCCGGTTTTCTGGTACATAATCGTAGGTACGCGCAAAATATAGTGCTTCTGATACAGTCTTACAATTCGTAGATGACTTTTTAATAGTGACCTATTAACATTTTTTAGCTCACACTACTACTATACTATAGTAGTGTGAGCTATGGTGATCCTAATTTTATCGAGAAAAAAAAAGTTGCTCCGATTTCAAAATTTTTTATATATCTTTGCGTTCCAGTTTATTTTGAAACTTTTTGTCTTGCTGTCTGTCTGTCTGTCTGTCTGTCTGTCTGTCTGTCTGTCTGTCTGTCTGTCTGTCTGTCTGTCTGTCTGTCTGTCTGTCTGTCTGTCTGTCTGTCTGTCTGTCTGTCTGTCTGTCTGTCTGTCTGTCTGTCTGTCTGTCTGTCTGTCTGTCTGTCTGTCTGTCTGTCTGTCTGTCTGTCTGTCTGTCTGTCTGTCTGTCTGTCTGTCTGTCTGTCTGTCTGTCTGTCTGTCTGTCTGTCTGTCTGTCTGTCTGTCTGTCTGTCTGTCTGTCTGTCTGTCTGTCTGTCTGTCTGTCTGTCTGTCTGTCTGTCTGTCTGTCTGTCTGTCTGTCTGTCTGTCTGTCTGTCTGTCTGTCTGTCTGTCTGTCTGTCTGTCTGTCTGTCTGTCTGTCTGTCTGTCTGTCTGTCTGTCTGTCTGTCTGTCTGTCTGTCTGTCTGTCTGTCTGTCTGTCTGTCTGTCTGTCTGTCTGTCTGTCTGTCTGTCTGTCTGTCTGTCTGTCTGTCTGTCTGTCTGTCTGTCTGTCTGTCTGTCTGTCTGTCTGTCTGTCTGTCTGTCTGTCTGTCTGTCTGTCTGTCTGTCTGTCTGTCTGTCTGTCTGTCTGTCTGTCTGTCTGTCTGTCTGTCTGTCTGTCTGTCTGTCTGTCTGTCTGTCTGTCTGTCTGTCTGTCTGTCTGTCTGTCTGTCTGTCTGTCTGTCTGTCTGTCTGTCTGTCTGTCTGTCTGTCTGTATGTCTGTCTGTCTGTCTGTCTGTCTGTATGTCTGTCTGTAACGACCAACCCGCATAACTCAAAAACCGCTTGTCCGATTTAAATGAAATTTGGTACCTAGGCTGAGTCTTGGGCCGTGGTCGTCCCATTAAAAAATGAATGAAATCCACCGAACGCAAGTCACATAAAAGGGTGGGGGTAGATTTCAAAAATGAGAGTTTATGTGAAAATATGGCGTGTGTGATATCAAACGAAAGGTAATTAAGTCTGGAGTTAAACAAAATATAATAACTCAAAATTAAAAAAATTTGAGTTATTTAAAAAAAAGGGTGGGGGTAGATTTTAAAAATTAGTGTTTAAGGCAAAACATGGCTTGTGTGGTATCAAACGAAAGGTAATTGAGTCTGGAGTTGAATAAAATATATTTCAGTTTTTAGTTATATTAGCTCACACGTACACTATAACTACAGTACTTAGTGTGAGCTTAGGTGCCCATAGATTGGCAGAGTATTTTTGATTAAAACTGATTATGCTTCCCTTGCTTAAATGGGCCGCACGCCCCTAATAAATAAAAAAAAAGTTTTTTGAGTTTTATTTGTTTTTGCAGAACATTTGTAAAAAGTGTTGCCAAACCTAATAAATAATAATGAATAAAGTTGACAAGACTAATTTAAGAAAGCTGTCGTAGGTCACGGACTATAGTTGTTTTCTTTTATTTGCATTCGATCTTTTCATTGATCGACATTGTATAGCAGTGTTTTTCCCTGCTTTGTTTTTTGTTTCTCTCGTATCTCGGTAGATGGCGCCTCTTGCTATAGTTCGCTCACTAATTACATTTAATTAGAGACAAAACCGTCTGATTAACTTCGCAAGATTTGTCACTTGACCAGCAGTGTTCTGAGGAGTCCCATAAGGACGAAACGGTTAACTGTCAACTCTCGAGGCATATTAGGACTATTTTCTACAAGCATGACAAAGAATAACTGCTCTGACAATGTAAAAGCTTTCCTTATTGCACTTTTGAACATTTTCGGTCGCTTACCAATACAGCGCACCTCTACACGTAGATCAACTGACAGTCATTCGATTTTAAGTCGCGAGGTTACATAAAACTAAATCACAGGTTACAATTTTCAATTTTTTTTACATGTTTTTGAGTTACAAAGCTGACGACAGTTTTTGGTATTTTGTTTAAATAATTTTTTTTTAAATTGTATTTTATTCAACAAAACAGGTAAAAAAATAGAGCTGGTATTTTAGGCCTAAAATCATAAAACATCGAAAAAAGCCTGGACAATAAAATTAAATCTCAATCCCATTGGCGGTTCTACGAACAGGTAAAGGGGGTACTCCCCCCCCCCAAAGCCCAAATAAAAGAAAAGTATCGAGAATATAGATAAGTTAGGGCTAAAAAAAAATTATCTCGGAAATAAGAGCAGAGTAAAATAGCGCATAGGAATAATAATGCACAGGAAAACGCACACATTGAAAAATTCGGTTGTAGAAAAAGTGCACACAAAAAAGGCCTCACTAAAAAAAGCGTATTCGGAAAAAAGCGCACAGAGAAAAAACTTAATTTGAACAATAATAATACCGGCATTCGGTGTGCCGAATCCAAAGACGAGGCTTGTTTTTCTGCCAAAATTTTAAGGAAATTGCGAAAAAACTTGATCAAAGTGTTGCAATATTGCATGGTGAAGTTGCATAATTAGGTAGGGGCAAGGACAGGCGGGGTGGGCGGGGAGAGTGCAGTAGGTCTATAAAAATAAAATATTTGCAATTTAAACCGTTTTAATTTTAACATTATGTATAATTCAATAATTTTTTCTTTCAAGTAAAATTCCTTTCGTTAAGCATTAACTTTGACAATTCATTTAATTTTTGAGAACAAACTTCTAAACTGTATCTGTGATCAACAAAATTTAATATAGACAGATATTTTTTGCAAAGGGTGTGTGATATATTTAATGATTTTTTTATAGACTTCGTTTCGTAATAGAACAACAATAATAGTTATTTTTGTTCACGAATTTGTCCATATCTAAAAAATGCGAGGGAGTACCACTTAACAATAAAACAAAATAAATAAATCTTTTTAGGGAGTGACACATTAATGAATTAACTTTTCTTGTACAATGTTTTTAATGATTTTTTTTAAATTTGGACACAGTGCTTAAATAATAATCTAATAAGTCGTTTTAAAATTAAAATTGTGTAAAGTTTTAAAAATGACTTGCTAAAAATTTTTTAAATATTATAAAATCCCAACTGCTAAATTTACTTGTAACTACTAGTCCCAGTTGGGTACAAAATTGATCGCTATACCTATAAATAATGTAGGACATGCTTCAGCTATTAGTTTTGATTTTTTGAACGAAATTATACAGTTTTGTATTTTCATGAATCAGTACAAACTGTGAAAGGCTTTCGCGGCCATCGTCCAATGGTGGGTGTGAAGAGAAGAAAACAGTCAACATCTCCTGTAGATGCCATCCACTCGAGATGGCGAAACGTTGAGAACGAATTTCCAACGACGACGGCTTCTCGAGAAGCCGACAAACAGTCAACATCTCCTGTAGATGCCATCCACTCGAGATGGCGAAACGTTGAGAACGAATTTCCAACGACGACGGCCGAACAGCCCGAAAGCACACCCACCATTCATGAATCAGATTATTGGGTCATTTTGTTCCCAACTGCGACTAGTAGTTACAAGTAAATTTAGGAGTTGAGTGTTTTGTTTATTAATTTTTTTTCTTATTTCCAACTTTTAGGTTTAATTCTTATTCAGCCTTATAAAAAGCACTATGCATTTACCATTCATTTAGCTTTACCCAAAAAGTACGTGTAGATTTTCTACGGATGCGAGCAGTGTTACCTTCCATTGAGTGATGGTGGGGGAGGAGAGAGAAAGGAGGGAACTATTAAGTTGGTGTCAAAAAAAATCTTAAAGCGTGTGCAGAAATAACTTTTGAAATCGCTCTATATTTATGAAAGGTTTAGCTTCAACTATTACTAATAAGGAGGTTGGGGAGAAGCGAGGGATAGGGAGTGGGAAACTAGTAAAATGATGTTGGAACAAAGTCTTAAAGCGTGTGCAGAAAGAATTTTTGAAATCGCTCTATATTTGTTAAAGGTATAGCTACAAATATTAGGTAGTAATTAGTAAGGTGGGTAGAAGAGAGGGAGAGGTAGGGGAAAACTAGTAAAATGATGTTGGAAAAAAGTCTTAAAGCGTGTGCAGAATGAACTTTTGAAATCGCTTTATATTTGCGAAAGTTATAGCTACAACTATTACTAATAAGGAGGGCGGGAAGGACAGAGGGAGAAACGGGGGGGAATCATTTCCCATTCCCCTTCCGGTCGTTCCGCCCACCCTCTTAAACCATATTCGCGCAATTTTATCAAATATAGAGCGATTTCAAAAATTCTTTCTTCACATACTTTAAGATTTTTTTCCAACGCGATTTAACTAGTTCCCCCTCCCTTTCCCTCTCTCCTCCCCACCCTCCTTATTAGTGATAATTGTAGCTGTAACTTTCACAATTATAGAGCGATTTCAAAAATTCTTTCTGCACACGCTTTAAGAATTTTTTCAACAATATTTTTCTAGTTCTTCCCTCCCTCTCCCCTCCCCACCATCACTCAATGTTTGTAGAAAGGCACCTATCTACCCTTTGTGCATGGTTCAATGTTGGACACAATTGCATGATTTAGGTGATTTAGTTAAATGAATTGCGTATGTGTTACACATTGAATTAAGCACATATTTTCGTGATCCAAACAAAAAAAAGGAATGTAAAACTGTTCGCGTCCGGAGAAAATCTACACGTACTTTCTGGGTAACGCTAAATGATGGATACATGCATAGTGCTTTCTATAAAGGAGAGTTTACACATGCATGGATTTGCTGGCGCCAATAAAAACTGGCGCGCCAGTAAGTTAAATTTGCAAGTGTAAACACCGACTTGCACACAAGTTATTTTTTTGCATGCATGTATCAAAAAAGTCTGCAGCTGACTTAATTTGCTGGCGCCAGTGGCGACGCATGCGCGCAGAAAAAGAAAATTTTAATGTGTAAACAAGTGCTTGCACGTCGGCTCGCCAGTTTTAAGTTCATTATTTTACATTATTTCTTATTTTCATTGTGTTTGAGCTTGATATTTTGCAAGATATCTTAATGTCACTTTCAATTTCAATTTTGGGGTTAACAAATCTCTCATGTGGGTATCCATTTTTATAATTCCTGGCGTCACACACTCTAGAAGAATATCAAAATGTTGCTTTGTCATTCGAAGATGGTTTTTATAGCTAGCAGGATCTTCTGCTGCAAGTTCTCCTAAAAGTTTTACGGAAGCACCCAAAGTAGATCGACAAGCAATCCATGCTTTAACCCATATATAGCCTTTTCGTTGTTCCTTTTTCTGAATCTCTTTTATTTTTTTTTTCAATAAAAGTTTAGTGACTATTTTGCAGACTTCCGAGAGTTCAGCCGACATATCGCGTATCATGTACACTTTAAAAATGAAACTGGCGTGCCAGTCTTTTTAATTTTCGCACAATAGTGTAAACCTTAACTGGCGTGCAAATAGAACTGGCGCGAACACTGGCGCCACTAAATTCATGCATGTGTAAACCCACTATAAGGCTGAATAAGAATTAAACCTAAAAGTTAGAAATAACATTTTTTTTACCCAGCTGCGACTAGTAAGTAAAAGTAGATTTAGCAGTTGGGTGTTTTTTTTATTTAAAACTTTTTTTTATTACAATTTTTAGACTCATTTATAAATTTTATTCTTTAAGATATGGTAGTGGCAGTTAGCACCCTTAAAGAATCTATCATCACCTAGTCATGCCTTTCTGGGCCCATTGGACACCACATACCTTGTATATTTAGATATTAGGCCAGAAACTTTAGAACAGAGACAGTGATCATGATATACATCATGATTACTGATGGATCATAAACCTTTTGACATAATCAACAGGATGCGGTGATTTCCTAAATGGCCAGGTTGCCGGATCCATTCAGAGAATCAACAGATCATATGCATAAGGTGTTTATCAGAAACAACGACCGACGGTGTTCGCAAGCTCGAGCAGTTGATTTGAAGCCCCGAAACCTCGGCAGTTCTTTTTTGACATTTTAAATAAGTTAGCAAATTTAAAGGATAGACAAATTTGCCTCACATACAAGCAGGAAAATCTACCACCTATCTGATTTCGCTGATTTTACTGAATTTAGGTAAGTTCTTTATAGAAGAGGTATTTACATTATTAGCACTATAATTTTATTTTTTAATGCGTGTATAAAATGGAAAAAAGGAAATCCTGCATCACCTATTGCGAAAGTCACGAGCGGCCACTGAAAAAGGTATAGCTGATTTAATAGGGTTTTGAGCCTTTTTTTGTTATGGAGTGATGTAAAACAGATTCACATCTGCAACAAGGACCCCTCCCCCATTGTGCTGATAAAATCTTAGAGGTTCAAAGCATGAAGAAAAGGTTTTCATTTTTGTAAATATTTTTGAGTTTTGGATATTTTTATTTTTTCGGGATTGCTGAAACCGAACCGGTTTTTGTAATTTTACAAAGCTGTGGGAAATGATTTACTTTTTAATTTTAATGTTGACAGACTGGTCAGGCATTTTATTCCACTTTTGGCATATGCCACGCTAAGGGAATCATAACAAGTTTGATACATGTTCCTGTGGCTAGTCAGTTTTAGTGGAGAAGACGGATGTTTTTATTTTCGTAATTTTACAAAGCTCTACTGTGAAAAGTGGGTTCTTTTTCAAAAATATTTTTTTCGATTTTTCGTTGAGTTTTGTAATTACTATTTGTATAGAATGTTTCCCTGGTTCGCTTTGGTACATCCCAATAGAACTTTATAGTCATAATATAGACTGTGGAATAGGTGCGGTTTTTAACCTTGCTCTTCAAATTAATGAACATACAAGGAATTTTATTTTCAGAGGGCGGACAATAGATGAAGCATACAAAAGAAAAAAATAACAATTCCTTGTTATATTTACTGCTTATATGATAGGTACGCATTTATAAAAGAGATTCAATTTTTTTGATATGTCGAACTTGACATATGTATATGTACTGTAGCTATTGTGTAATTTATTGGATTGTACAAAAATAGTTGACCTAATAATAAATTCAATAAAAAACTTCTCTTGTTATTGCTTGAGGAAAAAAGTTGTTTAATATCATTAAAACATCTTTTTTATCATTATAGTTTTTTCCATCGAACTTTATGTTAGATTTACTACCCACATTTTTGTCAAGTTAAGCTACCAGAAACAATAGAATATACAATTTGATGGATCAGGACCGTGTTATATGTAAATAGATATAAGATACCTACACTCTGCAATAGGTAGTGTCTTAATATTTATTTATGAAGTATACTGTTAATTAGGGTGTCTTTACATTTGTCTTGAATGCATAGACATAACTGTACAATTTTTTTTTACGCTTCTATCAACTGAGGGAAGGGTTCCATTAAGACTGAAACGCGTTAAACATTCAACGTTGTATTGCCAAAAGCCCAGGGTAGATTTCTCTCATGAAAATATGAAAAAAAGTTCACACAAAATATGTCCAGCAATTTATACTCGCCTGCTCTTATTCTAGTTTTTCGCGTATCTCCGCTTCATGCGAGGGTTTTCTCACTTTAGACGTAGGATAAAAGACAAAACGGTCTGATTACCTTCGCAAGGGTGTCACATTGACCAAGCAGTGTTCTGAGGAGTCCCATAAAGACCAAACAGTTAACTGTCAACAATTATTAGGTGTCCATTAGATCCTGGCCCCGTGAGGTTAAGCTTTCGAGCTACCCACGGAAAAATATGGGAGAAACAAAAACTTATTTTTACCCAATTAGCCACGAAAACTTGTTTGATTATTATATTTATGTGTATATTAGTTTAATGTGTCGGTAGGTTGTACATTTGTGCTAACATTCATGTGAAGCAACGTACACTGGACAATTTAAAAAAAAAAATAAGAAAAAAACATTTGCACTTCTTAGGTTGCCTTGGAACATATCCCAAGTCACTTTTTTTATTGAATTTTTATTTAGCAATAGGTACAAAGAACGTACACCTGACCCTTATATGGAGTAAATCCTGAATCTGGTCTGTTTAATTTAAAACTATGTTTTTTCTTCTAGATTTCAAAATGGCAAGGAAGACATTGCTTCGCGGTTGAAACGTAGAGGTGTCCCAAGGCGTCATTTTCATTTGTTTAGTTAGAATATCGTTATTTATTTTATTCAGTTTTCAGTTTTTGAAGAATATTATTTATGTTGTGTTATGTAAAGCAAGAAAAGTGTTTTTTTAATTCCTTGTGTGTTTCTTTTTTTTTGCTTATTTTTGGTGCATTTGCAACTTGACAAAAAATAATGACGAAAATAAACTTTAAAACGATTTTATGTCCCAAGTGGATTCAGTCGCTTTGTAACTTGAGCGGTCTTTGAGATATAAGGGGTTTTCCAAGTCACCGGACCTCGCGGGTGTTTTGATACTAAGGTCTATTTTTAAAAACTGGAAAATAATCAAACATTTCATTTGTTAAGTAATACCCATAACTACTAATCAAGACTAAAACTTTGCTACCAAAAATATACCATACAGATGAACAGTAACCTAAGACAGCTGTCCGCAAACTTAAAAACTCTCCCGAGTCATGTGACTAGGGTAGCCATTCTGGGTCTTGAGCGATGTGATAAGTCCCATTACATGTTTTGACCAATGGCAAGTTTTAGATTAGCTCAAAGTCGTCACGTGCTATGCGAAAAGACCTCCATTGCGCAAGCTTTTCCGAACGAGAAACGTTCAGTCGGTACAGGGCAGGAGAACAGATTTCACTTCAAACGCGTAAAATTCACTAACTCTGAAGAGCGGGCGACTATGCCAATGGTCGAGACAAGTAATTTCACATCGTTCAAGACTCAGAATAGCTACCCAGGTAGTAAACAATGGACGTCAAAGTTTCTGGCAGAATCCACCAATAAACTTATGTTCTCAATTATGCTATATAATATTTCCTTTGTCTTCATCGAAACCTCCAAACCTATACCGAGAATAAAGGTAAAACATCAGAGTGAACTGCCTGTCGTAGGCGATTACTAACGATTATTAACAGCCATCAAACAGCTAATAGAACTTCCAGAGAGACAGCTCTGCGCCGCCCGCCCAAACGACCGAAATATATAAGGTAATTTGAGACGCTTGACGATTCCTGCCAGAACGTAAAAGCTTATTGAATTTTGAGTTAGTTAAGATGCCCCATAGACCATGAAAGTTAGAAACAATTTTCAGCTACGATGCCTTGCCTTTCTTTGCATATACTGGCACTCCTATTTAACCTCTACATCATATACTGGGCACAATGCAACGACCTCTCATAGCCCCTACACGAGTATGTGAGAAAAAAATTTAGAAGTTAGGCCCATCGTTTCAGGATAGCCAGACCCACAGCCAATGTCAGACGCGAATAGTTTCGTAATGTTTTTTACCGCTATTAACATTTTACAAACTTATTCTTTACTTAATAAACATCACTGTTTTAAACTATTTAATTATTAATTTTTTTGAAAATAGATTTTATAATTAAATAATTTCAGGAAGATGAGAATAAACGGGTCACAAGACGTCTTAAAGTTTTATTTATAGTGGTTAGAAATGTGCGTCTCAAATTTGTGAGATTTTACTGCATCTGTAATTGGCCATTGGCTGTTGATATTTGAGAATAAATAAAAAATACCTGTCCTCTGTGCTCCCCGGTAAACTAGAGGGATTGACACGGATTGTTTCCCCTGCGCGGGTATCTTTTTTTTTAGTTCGTAAAGAGAATCGATCGAGGGATGTTGTACATAAAATATCGGAAATTTAGACGATAACTACGTAATGTATATTCTTGTTATAAGCTTGTTCTTTTTTATAATACTTAAGCCGTATTTACCAAAAATATATAGTTGATAGGTTCCCAGCAAAATAAATAAGAGAGGGGTCTGTTTTAAAAGAAAATAAGAAAATTCACTCATATTGAGTAAAGAACTACTTATAAAAAAATACCGCCTGGTATAAAATTCATTACTTAGCATTTCCGGTGTTACTGATTGTAGAGTAGTTATTATTTTTGCCCGAAGTTCATCCAAAGTCATAGCTCTTATATGGCTATGTGAATCAATTTGACATTTTGCATAGCCCTATAAAAAATACTCTGCCAATTTATGGGCACTTAAGCTCACACTAGGTACTATAAGTTATAGTGTCCGTGTGAGCTAATATTACTAAAAACTGAAATATATTTTATTCAATTCCAGACTCAATTACCTTCGTTTGATACCACACAAGCCATATTTTGACTTAAACTCTAATTTTTGAAATTTACCCCCACCCTTTTTTTAAACTAAAATGTATTTTGTTTAACTCCAGACTCAATTACCTTTCGTTGAATATCACACACGCCATATTTCCACTTAAACTCTAATTTTTTAATTTTTTAATTTTTGAATTTTACCTTCACCCTTTTTTTTAAATAAACTAAAATGTATTTTCTTTACATCCAGACTCAATTACCTTTCGTTTGATATCACACACGCCATATTTTTACATAAAATCTAATTTTTTAAATCTTCCCCCACCTTTTTATTTAGCTTGTGTTCAATGGATTTTGTTCATTTTTAAATGGGACCATCTCGACCCAAAACCCAGCCTAGGTACCAAATTTCATTAAAATCGGGTTTTTAAGATATGCGCGTTGAGACAGAGAGACAGACAGACAGACGGCACAACAAAAAAGTTTCAAAATCATCTGAAACGCAAAGATATATAAAAAATTTTAAAATCGGAGCAACTTTTTTTTTCTCGAAAAAATTAGGATCACCATAGTTCACACTACTATAGTATAGTAGTAGTGTGAGCTTAAATCATTGGGTCTGCTTGTAATAAGCCGCCTTGGAAACGTTTTATTTTAAGACACTCTCACAGGGAAAGTGTCATGAGCTGGGCAACCATCTTGCATAAACCAAATTTGGTTAAAATCAATATTTAGCACCTGTTGAATCGCAGGCATGAGATGGTCCTGCAAACAGAGCTAAATAATTTCGTTCTCCTTAATTACCAATGATGACAAAAGGACCCATAAAATTATCACTCAAAATTTCAGTACTGATATTAAGTTTTTGAGGATACTGTGTCTGTTCTGTAGTATGCTAAACCAATTTTTATAAGATTTTAATGAAAAAAAGGGTTTGATACTATAACAAGCTGATTAGTTAGTTTTTTGACAGTTTCAAAATTAAAAATATGCTAACTTTTTAATGAAGTTTTCGGAATATAGTAGAACACATATGTGTTTTAACCAAAAACTTCGTAGGAGCTTTCATTTCCGAGGTATTTACAAAAAACTGTTGACAATGCCGATACCGCGTAGAGTGTGCTAATGGGCTAGAAAGGTATCAGATCCGCCATGGATTTGGATATTTTACCAAGGCCAACAACAAAATACAAGCCACGACCCCGAAAAAATACATTGGGGCTGAAGGGAGGTCAGACGTTTTTTTAAATGATATTTTCAAAATAGCAGTACAGATTTCAGCGAAATTTCACAGAAATATTCTCAGACACCATCCCGATATTCCATCAAACTTTTGTAATTATGCAAGATGATTAAAAGGTTAAAATCTTCAAGATTTAGCATTCCTTATTTTGAATTCAAATTGCCCGCCATGTACCGCATACAATTGTTATATTTGACATGTATTTGGCTTTGTCATCTGTGTTTGTTATGGCATTTGTTTACTTTCGATTTTTAGATGATTTTTTACAACAAAGTTCATTTAGAATACCAAAATACCAGCGTTAATCTTTTTAAAACAAAATTACATTAAAAACAAATCATTTTTTGATGTTTTAATTTTTGTACAGATGTAAATAACTATATTAAAAGTCGGTTCAGCCTCATAAATTACATTAGAAAAAATTAAAATATTTTAATTAACTTACCCTAAGCCAAATTAGACTAACTTAGTAGGAAATTTTCTCGATTTTTACAGTTTTTCAAAAGTTTTCCACTCGTATTTTCTGTAACATCTTATTTTATTTAAGAACCTTCCTGAGTAAAAAAGCAACACTTTTCTATCACAAAATCTCTTAAGTTAGTCTAATTTGGCTTAGGGTAAGTTAATGTAAGTTAATTTAATTTAATGTAATGTAATTTATGAGGTTAAAGCGACCTTAAGTTTCAAAAGTCTGCCGAGTGCTGAATATAAACAAATAGATGTAGGTAATCCGATTACTTTCCACGTAGAAACGAACACATTCACTTCTGCTTTAAATTTAATTTTTGTGTGAGCTTATGAAACGGTTCTGAAAAATTAAGGATTGCTATAAATTTAAAAAAAAATGTTCTGAAAGAATATAGTAAAAACAATCTAAAAACCGACCTTATTTAAAAAAAATCAAATACTCATGAACCGTAATTTCAACTTCAATATTTTGAAGACAACCTGCTATGTCGTGACGCGACTATCAAAAAAAATCAGCCCCCGATGTGACGTTATCAAAGTAGAGGATCGTGGCCCGTCCGATTTGATAGCCCTGATTTTACTTATATTTTTGGTGATCCGTGGGACGGACCCACAAGACAAAACCAAACCAAACTCTTATAAAAAAAGTTTATTTAACATGCAACAAAATACCAATTGAACAATTCACCGAAATTGGCAATAAGTGTTTATTTAAATAAAATATGTATCTAATATGCAAGCACCATAGTTGTATCTCAGGACCATAGTTGTGGAAAATTACAGTAGCTACTTTTCGAACAGAAACTTTATTGAACTTAACTAAGAGCTTGCTTAAGCTACGGCTAGAGGTACAAAGCAAATTGATTTCTGTGTTCCCTGAGATGCTTTCCCCGGTGATTCCGGCCTAAGAAGTTCAACCAACTTTAATTACGGAAGTATATTGCGTTGTGTTTCTCGTTTGAGCTCTATCTAGGCCAAAATCAAAATATGGGTGAATTCAATAACTACAAACGTACAGAACAACGCATCACTGTTAAATATTGTGGGGTACGATTTTGTTGCAAATCGACCCCTTAAACGAGGGTATATGTAGCATCCCTCTTGTGTGTATAGAATAAAGATAAAACAGTTTTAAAAACGTTACAAATTTTAATGAGTACAAAATAAACTCTGTTGCGAATTACAAATTGTTACAAGACTTTTTTTACTATATATAAGACTAACAAAACCCAAAATATTAAAATAAAAACTTTAACTGTTCTTCAAATAGATAAATCTTATATTTGTTTACTGACAATTAATTTAGAGCTTTTAGTTTAAGTTCGACAAAACTTAGAATATGACCCACTTGTCTCCTCAAAGTTTGGTTTTTTATTGAAGAAAGGCTGGACCTAATTAGTCCATTATCTTCTCTTTGAAGAGCTTGGAGGAACCAAGTAAGTGGTGTTCCTGATCATCCTCAAGTTAACATTGCATTCTAGCTAATGGACTAAACAAGGAAACCTAAACGAAATCATAGATAAAATGACATTTTATAGACAACACTTTCTTATCTCATAGTTTATTTTTAGCCAATCACGTTGAAGGGAATACCCTCTATTTACTTGAGGTTTCCTCTGGCTTTACCATTACAACTCCCATTCTTAACTTTTCACTAGGTTTTCTCGCATCAACCACCTGCTGTGTAGGTAGGCGGTAACCCAGGGCTATCAAAATGAACGGGCCACGATCCTCCACTTTGTTGACGTCACATCCGGGGCTGATTTTTTTTTGATGGTCACGTAACGACACAGCTGACTGTCTTTAAAATATTGAAGTTGAAATAACGGTTCATGAATATTTGATTTTTTTTTAAATAAAGCCGTTTTTGAGATTTTACTTTATTCTGGCAGGGCAATTTTTTTAAATGTATAGTAATCGCTAATTTTTCATAGCCGCTTCATTAGCTCACACAAAAATTAAGTTTAAAGCAGAAGCGAATGTGACAATCACAGATGACAAAGTCAAATACATGTCAAATATAACAGTTGGGATGTGGTACATGGCGGGTAATTTGAATTCAAAATAAGAAAGGCTAAATCTTGAAGATTTTAACCTTTTAATCAAGTTGCTTCCTTACAAACCTTTGGTGGAATATCGGGATGGTGTCTGAGAATATTTCACTGAAATTTTGCGGAAATCTGTAGTGCCATTTTAAAAATATCATAAAAAAACTTCTGACCTCCCATAAGACCCAAGTAAAATTCAGCCCCGGGAGAACAGCTGATTTTTCAGGGTCGTGGCCTCTATTTTTGTGTTGGCCTTGGGTAACCAAATTTTTACCATGCGGAGGGAGGCGGAACCACTTTCTTTCTTTCGTACAGTGGTACTGTCAGGGGTAATTTGCATTCCTGACAATATATTGCAAGATTTAATCATAGAAAAAAATGTATGCCATCCTGCGTCAAATTCTTCATACATTTGTTGTTAGTGAAAGAAAATTAAACAATTTTAAATTCTTTTCACAAAAATTAATTTACTTTCCTATTTTTTTTTTGTTTTGTTTGCATATATGATGATAAACTCCAAAACTCAGCCTTATTAAAAAACAAAATTATTTTTATGGGTTTTGCTGCTATCTGCTTTAACAGAATATCCCAGATTTTATTTTAAATATATATCAGAATTTTTTCAGGTTTTATTATAATCTAAATTCGACTGCCGTTTGTTCCCATGGCTGAGCTTGCGTTTCACTCTCTGACTATTCACCTCTTAAAACTAAACAATATACAACCCTTGTCTTTTGACATTTTATTTGTAATTTTAATATAAAGTATATGATAAATTTAAAGCTTGTTGAGTAAAAACTCAAATAGATGTTGTTGATAGGCTTATAGTCAAAAATCGTGTAATATTACGTTTCTGAGATATTTGCAAAAACTCTTTTTGAGGCTGATATAATGTTGAGTTCACTTGGAGTGAAGAAGCTTAATTTAGATTAAACTGAGAAGTTTAGTTAATCTTAATAAGCTTGAAAGGTAATTTAAACCAGATAAAGATCAAAGCAAAACAGTGTAATATAGTGAAAAATACTCTGCCAATATATGGGCCCCTAAGCTCACACTAGGTACTATAGTTATAGTGTACGTGTGAGCTAACATAACTAAAAACTAAAATATATTTTATTCAATTCTAGACTAAATTACCTTTTGTTTGATACCAAACAAGCCATGTTTTGACTTAAACTGAAATTTTTGAAATCTACCCCTACCCTTAAAAAAACAAAAACTAAAATGTATTTTGTTAAACTCCGGACTCAATTACCTTTCGTTTGATATCACACACGCCATATTTTCACTTAAACTCTAATTTTTGAAATAAACCCCCACCCTTTTTTTGAAATAAATTAAAATGTATTTTGTTTAACTCCAGACTCAATTACCTTTCGTTTGATATCACACACGCCATATTTTCACATAAACTCTAATTTTTGAAATCTACCCCCACCCTTTTATTTGGTTTGTGTTTGATGGATTTTGTTCATTTTTAAATGGGACCATTTCGACCCAAGACCCAGCCTAGGTACCAAATTTCATTAAAATCGGCCAAGCGGTTTTTGAGTTATGAGACAGACAGACAGACAGACAGACAGACAGACAGACAGACAGACAGACAGACAGACAGACAGACAGACGGCGCAACAAAAAAGTTTCAAAATCATCTGAAACGCTATATAAAAATTTTTGAAATCGGACCAACTTTTTTTTTCTCGAAAAAATTAGGATCACCATAGCTCACACTACTATAGTATAGTATATGTGTGAGCTAAAATACCATCCAATCCAACAGCAGTGATCTAGGGGTGTAAGATTTAAAGTGGTGAGTAAAGGTATTCTTTTACTAACAAACTTTGCGGAACCCCAACATGAATTCAGTGCCGAGAACTACATTGTTTTGTTCCTAAGATCGTTTCTACAAAGAAGCGCATCAGTACATCAGGAAGGATTCCCATGTGTCACCCTAGCGTGGTGTGGTTTCACTCTATCTCTGTTCTATTAAAAAATACAAATAAAGAAGTTGCTTATATATATTAGGTTCGTGGAGGTTTACCTATAAATAAAACAATTTTTAAGTTTTTACGTGAATATTTATTGTTCTTTGTAAATATAACTTTTTTTTTAATTTAAAAGTTGGCTTTTTTAACTTATACGTAGTCAGCAAATGACAAAAACAAGTTGATAATTAATATTAATTAAAACCTGGAAACTTTGGATGAATATTTTGCAAACACCTGCGAGATATCCAGCTGGTGCCGCCAAAAATTAAGTTATAACATCAAGTTAAACTTAATCACATCCTAAGAAGAATAAAAAATTCTAGACTTAATATCATACGACATTTTATATTAGATCTGTGAATATTGACGTTATCAGTGGCGTACCCAGGAACAAACCTTGAGAGTGGGGGGGGGGGGCTAGGGGGTAACGAGGCCTCATGATGTTCTTTTATGCTATTTTATCTTTTTATTCATGAAATATGTAAAATTTAAAAAAAAAATCTTAGGTTTGGGAAGGCCCGAGGCCCCTACCCTGGGTGCTTCCATGGAAGTTAATAATGATTGTACAGGGTTTTTCCGTATTTCCCTATATAAAATAAATTCTAAGTACAGTCATTTTTTAATATTAAATGGTTACCAAAAGCAGGCGTAAAGGACTATTGCACCCTGGAGAACCATTTTGCGCTCTTGAGGGCGATTTTTTCGGCGGACTTTCCGGTAACCGGACCAAGCGAAGCGAGGTGTTTAATATAAACATATTAACCATTATTATTTATATAGCTTTACAAGTGTATGGTAGGACAAATATGAATTCTAGCGCCATCTTTTTGTAAAATATGTAGATGATAAAACAGGTACTACAGTTTACAGCTCAAAAGAATTTCAAACAATGTTCTTTCATTTTTCAATAAAAATTAAATACTTATTTCAATTTGTTTAGTTACTTATTCCTCATTCATAGAAAAAATTTTTGCTTAAACCACTGGCATGAAAAACATTTTGTCCCTAAGTTGCCTCATGTCCTAGCAAGCTAGTGCATCAACAGTCGACCTCAGGCTAAAATGTTATTCTTCACGCCCTTAGTCCATATTTGAAGCTTAATACGGAATTTTCAGAAGGAAATGTCAAAAACTTTTAGTAATTGTAAAATTTTGAAAGAACAATTCTTATTTGAAAAAAAAAAATACTATGTAATTTTTTGATCGTTTCTATCAGATTTTAAAAATATATATGTTTAGTTATGGGTGTTTTTTTTAAACGGCCAAATTCCAAAATTTTACTTCAAATAAAAATTGGAATCAAGCAAAACCAAGGCCAACACAAAAATAGAGGCCACGACCCTGAAAAAATCAGCTGTTCTCCCGGGGCTGAATTTTACATTGAGTCTTATGGGAGGTCAGACGTTTTTTTATGATATTTTCAAAGTGGCACTACAGATTTCCGCAAAATTTCAGTGAAATAATCTCAGACGCCATCCCGTAGTCCACCAAAGGTTTGTAAGGAAGCAACATGATTAAAAGGTTAAAATCTTTAAGATTTAGCATTCCTTATTTTGAATTCAAATTACCCGCCATGTACCACATGCCAACTGTTATATTTGACATGTATTTGACTTTGTCATCTGTGATTGTCACATTCGCTTCTGCTTTAAACTTAATTTTTGTGTGAGCTAATGAAGCGGCTATGAAATTAAGGATTACTATATACACTTAAAAAAAATTGTTCTGCCAGAATAAAGTAAAAAGGTTTTATAAAAAAAAATCAAATATTCATGAACCGTCATTCCAACTTCAATATTTTATTGACAATCAGCTGTGTCGTAACGTGGCCATCAAAAAAAAATCAACCCCGGATGTGACGTCAACAAAGTGGAGGATCGTGGCCCGTCCGTTTTGATAGCCCTGGCAAAACTAAAGATGCTTTAGTTGTCAGTTTTAGCTATATAAATTAACCAAAGGCCCTAATAGTTATTTGCTGTTTTTGCTTGAAAATCAGTTTTTTGAGAAGATGTCTTTTTTTTGTAATCAGAAAATTAGGAAACCGTTTTATAATTGGAGGTGACTTTAATGCAAAAAATACCTACTGGGGATCTAGACTGACGAATTCTAAAGGAAAAGAACTTTTGCAAGCTATTAGTGAATATCAATGTGAGCCGATATCAACTGGTAAGCCCACATACTATCCAACAGATCCAGGAAAAATTCCAGATCTAATTGATTTTTTTATAGTAAAAAATATATCTTTAAGTTTTGTAGATATAGAAGAAAGTTTTGATTTACACTCAGATCATTCACCTATTATTCTAACCCTTAGTAAAAACATAATAAAGAAAGAAGCAAATATCTCACTAGTTAATAAACTGACTGACTGGATTAGTTTTAAACAAAGTCTGTCAGAAAAAATAAACCTATCAGTACCATTGCAAACGCCAGAACAAATCGATAAAGAAGTTGATTATTTTGTTACAAATATTCAACAAGCAGCTTGGGAAAACAGTCCAAAACCAAAGAGAATTTTTAAGGGAAAAAACTATCCAAAGGAAATTAGAGACCTTATATTGGAAAAAAGGAAACTAAGAAGAAAGTGGCAACAAAGCCGTGATCCTCGGGACAAAACAAATCTCAACAACATGACGCAGCGCATTAGGCGAGAAATTCTAGTAATAAAAAATGAATCTATTAACCATTTTCTTAAAGAACTTACAGATGATAAAAATACCGACTATTCCCTTTGGAAAGCAACCAAAGATTTTAAAAGACCAATTATCCAAATTCCACCCATACGAAAATCTAACAACCAGTGGGCAAGGAGTAACGAAGAAAAAGCAGATATTTTTGCAAGTCATTTAGAAAAAACATTTCAGCCCCACGAAGCACCAGATGAACACTTTCATTTAAATGAACCCCATCAAATCGAGGACCATATTAAGCTTACATCACCAAAAGAAATATTAACAGAAATCAAAAATATTAATTCGAAAAAAGCCCCAGGGTATGATCTTATTAACGGGGTAGTCATAAAACAACTCCCCAGAAAAGCTATCGTAAAACTATGCAACCTAATTAATGCGTCTTTTAGGCTTAGGTATGTACCTAAACTGTGGAAAGTTGCAGAAGTTATCATGATTCCAAAACCGGGAAAACCACTCCATGACGTGTCATCTTACAGGCCAATATCTTTGCTGCCAATTATATCCAAGCTCTATGAAAAATTATTGCTTAAAAGAATAAAACCCATCATAGAAAGACAAGAAATTATTCCATCTCATCAATTTGGTTTTCGAGACAAACATTCCACGATAGATCAAGTACACAGAATTACTAGAAAAAGCACTAGAAGAGGGAAAAGTATGTTCTGCAGTTTTTCTAGATGTAGCAAAAGCATTTGACAAAGTGTAGCATGAAGGCCTTAATTTTAAACTGAAAAGGTTTCTGCCAAAACAGTATTCGGATATTTTGGAATCATACATATCTGATAGACATTTTAGAGTAAAACAGGAAGACTCATACTCAAATTTAAGAGAAATTCAAGCAGGCGTGCCCCAGGGTAGCGTACTAGGCCCTTATCTATACTTATTATTCACTTGTGATATCCCAAAGCCAGAAAATTGTCACTTAGCAACATTTGCCGATGATACTGGTTTATTGACGGTAGAAAAATCTATTGAAAAATGCATAGAGAAACTTCAGGATGCAGTCACCCAAATTCACAGTTGGACCACAAAGTGGCGAATAAAATTAAATGAAACCAAATCAATTCATGTTGATTTTACAAACAAAAATATAAATCACATACAAATAACAATTAACAACATTTTAGTACCATATTCGAATCAGGCAAAATATCTAGGTATGACACTTGATGCCAAATTGCGCTGGAAAGCACATGTTAAGAAAAAAAAAGAAGAACTTGAGATAAGGTATAGAAAAATGAACTGGCTAATTGGAAGGAAGTCCAATTTAACAATTCATAATAAGTTACTGCTTTATAGACAAATACTGAAACCAGTATGGACATATGGTATTCAACTATGGGGTTGTGCTAAAGAGAGTAACATTCTAGTTGTACAGAGATTTCAAAATAAAGTATTAAGAAACATTGTGAATGCACCTTGGTACGTTCGAAATAGTGACCTTCATCGAGATCTAAAAATCGAAACTGTAGCAGAGACTATAAAAAAGTACGCAAAAAGCCATGAAGATAGACTCCATCGGCATGTGAATGTGGAAGCAATTCAGCTTCTAGACAATACTATGCTAGTTCGACGACTAAAAAGAGTGAAGCCGTTTGAGCTAGTAAGCTAAGTGAATTACACATAAAACAAAATAATGCTATAAACACAACACAATTGTGAGTTACAGACTAAACAAAGCGGGGAGAACTGTTGAGTGAACCCTAAGTTTAAATCTGACTTTTCTAGTAAATTAAGTTAAAACAAAATTGCTAATTAGACTTACTGACAAGATTGTAATAAAAAAAACACAGTGTGTTTGACAAATAAAAAATAAAAAATTCGAAACACGTATATTTTATTAAATAAGAATTTAGTCTTCCGCAAGTGTTTAAAATCAAGTTGGATCCCTATTATTGTATTAATTTAAAGTACTGATTTCTTTAAAAAAAAACGTGAAAGTATTAGCCAAAAAATATTAGAGGAAACTAATAATATTTTGATCATTTGTAAATTTTTTTGCCTAGTTTAAACAGACTTTAGAATCTGGTTAAACAAATGGATCCATGATGGATCTAATATCTTTCTAGCCCATTAGCACATTTCAAGTGAACTCCACGCTATATTAGCCTTAAAAACTGCTTTTTTAAATATCTCAGCAAAGTAGGATCAAGTTTTTAGTAACAACATAAATTATTGCGAAAAACGAGTTTTAGTTTGCAATAAACTGTAGTTTGCATATAATGGATTTTAACCAAATTCTAATCAGAACTTAGCAATACTGTACACCATCTTACCAAAAATTTTTATGAAAATCGGTTGAGTGGTTTGAGAGCTATCGTGTTACAAACCGACATACAAACACACACACACACACACACACACGGAAAGGCATCTCGACGATATTGCTAAGATAGGTCAAAATATACCTTAATAACCCATTTATTTTTTGGCATAATAAAAGACAAGCAAATGGGTTATTCAGGTGCTTCGTACAATTACACATTTGTTTCGGATAATTACATAAGCGTGTAGCATTATTTATTTATACTGTTGCCAGGATAAACCAACACTACTATACTGATTGCGTACGGCTTCTATTCGTCTGGAAGCAATGGGTTGTTGATAAGGAAATTTCCTGCAATTTCAGCGCCACGTTTTTTAGCTCACACATATACTATACTATAGTAGTGTGAGCTATGGTGATCCTAATTTTTTCGAGAAAAAAAAAGTTGCTCCGATTTCAAAAATTTTTATATATCTTTGCGTTTCAGATGATTTTGAAACTTTTTTGTTGCGCCGTCTGTCTGTCTGTCTGTCTGTCTGTCTGTCTGTCTGTATGTCTGTCTGTCTGTCTGTCTGTCTGTCTGTCTGTCTGTGTGTCTGTATGTCTGTCTGTAACGACCAACGCGCATAACTCAAAAACGGCTTGCTCGATTTTAATGAAATTTGGTACCCAGGCTGGGTTTTGGGTCGAGATGGTCCCATTTAAAAATAAAGAAAATCCACCGAACACAAGCCAAATAAAAGGGTGGGGGTAGATTTCAAAAATTAGAGTTTATGTAAAAATATAGCGTGTGTGATATCAAACGAAAGGTAATTGAGTCTGGAGTTAAAAAAAATACATTTTAGTTTATTTAAAAAAAAAGGGTGGGGGTAAATTTCAAAAATTAGTGTTTAAGTGGAAATATGGCGTGTGTGATATCAAACGAAAGGTAATTGAGTCTGGAGTTAAACAAAATACATTTTAGTTTTTAAAAAAAGGGTGGGGGTAGATTTGAAAAATTAGAGTTTAAGTCAAAACATGGCTTGTGTGGTATCAAACGAAAGGTAATTGAGTCTGGAGTTCAATAAAATATACTTCAGTTTTTAGTTATATTAGCTTTCACGTAGATACACTATAACTATAGTATCCAGTGTGAGCTTAGGTGCCCATAGATTGGCAGAGTATTTTTATTAAATGGGTGAAGTGAAGTTTTTAGTAAGTATAAAAAAAGGAAAGGCAGGTTGTGACATGCAGGCACTCTGAGTGGGGAAGGTCAGAGAAAACGCCGGACGAAAAACTCTAAATTAAAGAAACATGGCCTTTAGAAAATTTACCAATAAGTAGAAGAGATAATAGCTTAAAATAAAATAAACGTTCTAAGACAAACAGATAATTAACTAACAAGAAAAATAACCCATCCTTTGCTTGGGGGCTATCAGATATTTTTCCATAAATTTCTCACTCAGGATGACTCATCTCGACAAAAGATATTTTTCCACGTATAGCGCAAACACCAGCGATCGCTGTAATTAGTTTTTAGCTTTATTTAACGTTTGAGCCATAACTGATTGGCAACAAATGGACGGCCAAATTTTTCCTTTTTTACCATAGAAAATTTGGAGTGCGTACAAATAGGCATTAACAGTCTGGTGCAAAAAAGCGTCAAAAGTACGGTGCAACCAGGCAGCTGATGATAAGCCAATTGAAATCATATTACGTGCTGACCAATTAAGAATTTGCTGTCGAGTCAGAAATTAAAGTCAAGAGAAAACAGATTGCTATGACGTACAAAATAAATAAATATTATTTTATTTGATTTTTAATAACTACACTTAAACACATTAAATATAATGAAGTTATTTTTTTATTTTTTTCCTTGACTAAAAAAACTTTGTACAATATGCTTAAGTTAGAGCATGGCTATAAGTTTAGTTTACCGAGAAAAATATCCAAACCGTTGGCATTTGTTTACAGTACTATGATATCTGTGCGTATCACACGTCCTTTCGGAGAGAAAATTGGGAAAGGTCAATATTGGTAAAGGTCAAAGTCTAGGGTACTGCAAGAAGAAACCAACTAGTTAGTAAAGGTACTAAAATTTCAATTATCAAAATAATGTATTAAATAAGTACTTAAGCTAAGTTCATTAGCAGAAAGAAGATACCCTAAAACTTTTTTCCAACGCACAAGTATTAGCAAAGCTACTATTTTAAATCTAAAACTAAACACTTAAGACAAATAAAAACGAAAGGGAAAGATAAGAAAGAGCTAAGTGGTGGGCCTTAATACCACATGGGATTTAGAAGAAAGAAGGTAATAGGCGGGTGAAGAGGATCAACTCTGCTGATAACGCCTATGCCGCATAAAGCAAGCGGGGTATCCTAATATGGACAATCCTCCGAAGTACAATATACAAAAGAGTCCTCGCATCTCGCATTTAAAGAATAATTTCCATAAAGAGGTACATGATGTCCAAAAGCTAAAAAAACTGGAGGATAGCCAGAAATTTGATGTCTAGCCGTATTATAGGTTTGTTGATTTACTGTGTGTACATCTCAATCAGTATGTGTATCTCCGAAACATCTTGAAGCATTTCCTATAGTCTGTTTATTTCTATCAACAGGATTTACTTGTGGAAAGTAAACAGGCAGTATACCAGAGTTTAACCTGATATTTCTTCCAGACATTTTTATAGACATTTCCGGCCAGATTTGTCGCAAATTGAAATTTGGGGAACTCCGAACATAAAAAACAACTCTTCTTCAAAAATTTTGGCAATAGTAGGAGATTTAGCTTATTAGATAGAAAAATTTTTAAAAAATGTAAAGAAGTCACTAATAACTAAAATCCAAACAAAACCTATTAGATCTACACAAATTAATTGGAAAGGAAAGTTAATAATTTTTTCTCTTCCCATAAGACTCATTTGAGCGGTATAATTATTCTTATTCACACCATTGTAACAGGGCCTGGCGTATATGACAGTGGTACTGTCAAATAAAGTGGTCAAGGCTTAAATGTTGTTAGCTACCAAATTTGCAACAACTTAAAAATAGTAAATTAAAAGATTAAATATGATACTGATGACTAATTTAACTCTCGAAAGGGAATTTGACGGTTCTTGAAGGAAGTGCGCTATAGGTGTTTTTCTCAATTAAATCAATCAATGTAGGAAATATATACATACCTGTTCAATTGTTCTTCATCTTCTTTTTCTTCATACACTAGACATTATCACTGCTTATAGACTATATTTTCTCTTTTTTGAGATTGGTTGCAACCATTTTTATCTTAATATTTTACACTTTCTATTTACCTTTTTATAGGTATATTTTAAATAAATTATTATTTTATAAAATTCATTATGTAAAAATGTTTTTATAAACTAATTAATTCAGATGGTACCTGTTATAGTATGGTACTTAAGGTAAGGAAATTATAAAATTATAAACAAAATGTTTGGCAACAAGAAAGTTTTATTTAAAAAAGTAATTTGATGTTTAATTAAAACAGTGATAAACTGGTATAAACGATAACTCAATTCAGAAATAAATGATGGTAAATAATTAATAAAATATGTTAAGATAGAAATTGAGTTATACTAAGAATTAAATAAAAGATATTTATTCAAAGGAAAAGTATTTTCCCCTGAATAAAACTCCATTTTAAGAAAGAAGTTGACCCAAAGAAACCCAACTAAACTCTGTCCTCTCACCCGTAAAGAAATTTCTAGGTACTCTACCCCTAAGTCCCTTCCACTTCTCTTTGGTGCAATCAGAGACAGAAAACTATGGTATAGAAAAGGATAGCACCAAAGTAAGAACGACAGGACCTCAAATCCCTTCACAAGCGTTGGAACATGACTTGTTTGTTTATCCAGTTTCACAATTTAAATAACTTGAAATAAGATAAAGGCCCTAAGAACGAACTGGCCGTATACATTTAAAAACTAACCACAGTCAGAAAGCTCGCTTGAAAACTAACTGTTTTTATGTTGCCATTTTCTCAATAAATGTCTTAAAGCTAGTTACAATGCAAAATATACTAATTAATGCTTGTTAACTGAGAAAATGTTGCAATACGTATATAGAGTGCCAAATAACAAAATGTTATTAAGGCTTGCCAATGACAGTTGTTGTTTTTAAATATGACAAGTTAAGTTAAGACGAAGACCCTGGCAAAACGGGTATGGTATATTATGTATAACTATAATTTTAAATAATACTTATATGGTTGCTTTAACATATCTGAATAGAGCTTTTTAGGTCTAGACCAGCGATAACATAAACAGTCATAAATTAAAAATAATTACTTCCAGATATATTTTCTCTAGGTTTTTGGTTTCACTGAGAAAAGAAATCAAGAAACCGTTAATATTTGAATTGCTTTTAAGAAATAAGTGGACAAATATATTAAAATAAATATTAAATAAATTAAAGCAAATCTGCAAAAACCGTATTGTTACATTACTCCCCCCTGATTTAAGTGTAAACAATTTTTTTTCAACGCTAGTCAAAATAAAATGGTTTATCACAACAAGCATTAAATAGTGCAAACAAATTTAATCAAATTAATCTAATTTATCTTCGTTTTCGTTTGTCTTCTCCTGGATATTAGCGACAATCAACAAAACATTCTGGCTGGAACAAACATCTTGAAAAACTGGACAGCAACACTGGTTTAGGTAGAACATCTTAGATCAGCTAGTCAGCAACAAACATGTGAACGATCAGTAGACTCCAAACAGTACTGCAAGAACAGAAATCTGTATAGCTTAATAACAACGATAACTTAAACTAAATGAGGGCAAAAAAACTTGACAAAAAAAAATATAAAAATATATACGTCTATATATTTTTAAGAAAAATTGTACGAAAACTACTGCCGAAAAGTATATATATATAGTCTGCTGCAGAAATTTATGGAGACAAATAAAAACATTTAAATTAACGTAGGTAAATTAAGGAAGGGAGTCTCCAATCCAAACCGTTTCCCCTATAGTGTTTAGAAAAAACACCATGTATATAGTGACATCTGAATTTATACATTGGCCATCGTTGAAACGGGAACAGCAAATTCTGCAATGAATCTGCGCAGAAATATCCAATTGGAGGTTTGCTCAGCGATTGTAAAAAGACATAGCGTTGATGGCTGCTTAAGCTGATGTAAGGACCGCAATGGTGGAGTGGTTTGGTTCGGCTTGGCTTGCTGGTTTGATGGAACTATTTTGCCTTGTAGAAAAAAACAGGCTGATAAAACTTTGCAGTAGCTGACCTAAAAATAAAGTGATTTTAATACAAGAAAAAACAATGTTTTTAAGAACAATAAACCAACCTTATGTAAAACAATAATTAAATTTAAGCAAAAATAAAAAAATAAAGATTGAAAATTTTAGATTTTATGATCATTGTTTTTGTATAAGTTTTAGATGAACTAAAACTTGTTAGACGACAAACACTTAAGAAAGTTTGCCTAACCAAAGAAATGTGTTTGTATTAAAAAAATATAATAAAAAACAAATTCTAAACAAAAATAAAAGTAGGAAATTACAAACACTAATTGATATTTTATTAGTAATTACTTTAAAATGTAAAAAAAAACATTTATCATAATAATTAAAAAGAAATAGTTGATATTGAATAAAAAAAAACTTTAAAAGAAAGTTGGTTTATCGTTTTCATTGTAATAAAAAAACACTACCAGGTAATACAACAATCTTTAAAACAAACATGGAATACTCTACCGAAAAAAACATATATCAAATCAAATCAAAATAACTCATATGATAGAATAGAAGAAAATTTTAAAAAAATTCCAATATACCAAGATAAACAATAAACATCAATAAAGAAACTTTATTACAAATTTATATCATACTTAGGATATTAATGTTATAAAAATTTTTTTAATTTTATGGTGATTCATATTCAATCGAACAAATTTAAATAGAACAGAAAAAAGTAAATGGAACAAATATCAATAGAATAAATCCAGCCAGATGTATATACACATCAAAAAAAAAAATACTTAGAATAAAACTCCTCCTAGAATATTTCCACAATTTTTCCGAATTTTCTTTTAATTTTCGCAAAAAACAAAAATTTTCCAATTTAAACTTTTTATTTTTCAGATCTTGTTACATATTTTTATTTTAAATTGATTTAGTATAATTTTAAAAATAATCTGTTAGGTATTTCATTTTCTAAGTAGTTTTCAGTTAATTTAACTTAACTTTCTTTTAAATTGTAGGATGATTTTATACAATTTCCTAAAAACTAAGAACAGCAGCAAAACAAAGTAGGTTAAAATTGATGTCTTTGTGTATAAATTAGACATCCTTGAGTCAAAATACTTGACTTTAAAATTTAAATGAAAAAATTTTTAAACTAAAAACTTGACCAATTAAGATTTTTGCCGATTTTCGAGGCGGTGGACAATTTTCAATAACTCAAAACAAACAAAAATAAAAAAATATACCTAGTTAACAACAAAGTTCTTTAAAAAAATCTAATTGAAGCGAATGATTAAAAAAACAAAAATTACAGTTGATTATTGCTTCAATTGTCTCTATTGAGTGTAAAAAAAAATTCTTGAGTGAATTCCTTCTCTTTTACAAAACTACAAAATAAGAACTTAGAGCTTTTGCTGTCGCAAAATATACAAAATTATTTATGCTCTAAAATACATTAAACAAAATTTATTAGGTTGATTAAAGAAAAAACAACAAAACGTATATTAAGAAAAAAAATCCAGCAGGTTTGTTAGATACTGCAAGACTTAAAAATAAGTTATAAAAAGAAATGAGGCAATGCTTGCTAGTAAAAATAAACTAGAAATACTAACTTTTTCGTAAAGTTTTCTTTAAAAAAAAAAATTATACAGTTACTTAAAGAATTTATTTATTTCCATCAAAATTGATATAGGTAGTTTTGTTTACCATAAATACACATTTAAAAAAAACATCAAGGCATAGGTTTTAGTTGGTAACAAAATAATTTAAAGATGACAATAAAAATAAAAATATTTTAGTTATTTATTTTCTTATGTAGTGCTTAAGCCTGTGCACTAGCATATAATTTTATTACTGATGATAGAATGCAAAAAAAAATTAAATCAATAATAAACAAGGAGAGCAAACAAAACAAACATTAAAAAAAACATCACATTTCTAGAAGAAGTTAAAACATTTTTGTAATTTAAATTAAATTTTTATATTTACCTAATGAAAAGTGCAAAAATTTCATTCTCATATAGGTCAGGAAAGGTTCAGATTTTAAAAGTTATTAAGATTTTTATCTAGAAAAAGTACTTATAGAGTTAGAGTACTATAACATATTTTCATTATGGGAAAAATACAAAAAAAAAATATTGTTTTATTGATAAACTAACAAAAGATTTGAAATAGTTTTAAAGGGTATTATATTGGAGCCTGGATAATATTGACGTTATCAATTCTCAATATGACAAAAAAAACAGAAAAAGGTATCTTATCAGCGTTACGATTGCTATGATAATATCCAGTTAAAAAAATATGTTTAAATCGAACAAGTAACCATCGATGACGTGGTTATTGTTTGGTTTAATGGAACTTAGAAAAACAAGAGTTCTCAGCAAGAAGGATCATAAAAAAAACTAAGTTATTTTTTAAAATAATGGACTTTACGATTTTACGTTCATATTTTAACCAATAGGTAAATAAAAACAAAACACAAAGGTATGTGAATATTTATCAAAAGTAATTATTTTTTTAAATTAACACAAAAGTTAAAGGATAAATAACTGAAAGTTTACAAAAGATCAAAAATGACTTAGTCACTAAGACAAATGACTATACCAAAAAAATTAAAAAGAGTTAGGTATTGAATTTTCATTGTTTAAGTAAAAAAAAATATTAAAGATATCTGATAGATGCAGATATTATCTGATGAGAAACATAGTATCTCTCTTATAACAAAGTATAAGGAATAAAACAATAAAAAGTTCTTTACACTTAAAGATGGAACTTTAGCCATAACGCGACAGAGACACTGTCTCTAGGCCAACGGCTGTTATGCTGAATACCGATATACATGATTACTAAAATTTTCCTTACTAGATTTGTGCTTTTGCACTTAGTTTGTTTTTATGCTAATTACGTATTAATATCTGAAAGAGGAAAAAACAAATGTTTGCTGTGCGGCAAAAATTTATAGACTTAGAATTTACTTACTTCATTGATGTTATTAAAACAGACTTTTTAATTATTTTTTTAGGTTTGATAAATAAAATATATATAAATTTATTATTTTAAATAATATCAAAGGTCGTAAAGAGTTGAAATAAGCTCTTCAAATTAAAAAGAGTAATGAGTTGGTCACAAAAATATTAAAAGAAAATAAAATACTACGTTATTCTGCTGTTCTTTTCTGTTTTTATAATCTCTAATTTTCCTTGTGTTAAACAGTTTTTAAAATATCACGTATGAGTACCAAACAATTTTATTGATATGACATACAGAGCCGTCTGCTGTTATGGTTGTATCTCCTAGGTTTTTTCCTAACTACACTTATTCCTACATATACCGTTAAATACTAAACATAGTAAAACTTTTAGTTACCATTTAAAATTCTAATATAATCTAATTAACCTATTTTATAACCAAGTCAGAAAAATTGCCCAACTGTCTACTATAAAAACCTGTTTTAAAACAAAACCCCATTATTCCAGTACAGGTTCTTGCAAAGCGTATAGTGACATTCGTGTACCAAATCTATAATCATGTTTCGTCATAAAAAAAAAAGGCACGCGCACCATTTTTAAATTGAAATATGTATTGTAAAATAAAATAAAATTTATTCAACAACAACGCTTTTGTCTTCCTAATTAGAAAACATAAGACACTGTGGATTCAACACTCCCAGGAAGTGGCCATCTTCACCGAAGTTAGAAAAACACAGGTGTGTAACGAAGAAAGAAACTCATTTCAAATCTTCTTGTTAAACAAATTTTCCGGTCTATTAATTATCCATTATAACTCAAAATGAGTTCCCGACATGACGAAATAGAAAATAACCTAGATCTCTTAGTGGTATCTACAAGGTGTGACGTCTACTGACTTCATTGAACTCTCCTGATGAAATATTTATTGTCGTATCATAGGCAAAGTTTTACTTTTACCTAATAGTTTTCCCAAAACAATTTGACTTGACCCATTTTAACAAAATTACTTGACAACCCCAACCCACATATTTTTCCGCTGTTTTAGTCAGTTCACCTGTACTCCACATAAGCTATGGTTTGACGGTTACCAATTCAGCAATTTTCTTGATAAAGATTGGTTGAAACATTTAACTGACTATACCGTAATTCAAAAATTGAGTTACGATATTAGGAGACACGGCAACAAACAAAACAAATATAGACCAATTAAAAATTTTATACTATTTATTTATACCATTTTTCAGAAACGACTTGACAACAAATACTTTTTTACTTTGAACAAAGGTTCATCCACACAATAACTTTCAATTTGATTAAAAATAGTATAAAAATAAATTTACTTGGATATTACCTACATGTTAGTTAAAGAAAAATAAAGTCTCTCTGAAAAAAAAACAAATATACAAGAGGTTCTTTTTTTGACATTTACCTTTACTGAAAACTTGGGAACTAAGAATAAAGTTATTTTTTTATAAAGAATAATATATGTTTAATAAAATTATATAGCAAGAATAATTTGATATGTTTGTTGTTTTTAAAGAAACATAGCTTTCTTGTAACATAAAATGCAAATTCTTAATTTAATGATAATTATATAGAATCGAATAGCTATAGCTACATTTATTCACTTAGTTCAGGTTTTAATTAATAGTGCTCTTAAAATTTTAGAAGATTTGTGCATCTGAAACTTTATGAATTTTTTCTAATCGACAACATAGTTACTGAGAAAAACAGTCACTAACAAAAATATAAAATTTAAAAATCCGTAAAACAAAATAAAACTTGAAATTTTAAAATAGAATACCTCTCATGCTTACCGATAGGTGGATCTAGTAAATCATATATCTATGATTATAGAGAAAAAAACATCTTATTCATATTTTATATAGGGTACAGCTAGTAGCCAGGTCAGTTTAATAAATTTATTTTGACTAGATACTTAACAATAGCCCTGTAGCACAAATTTATGCAAAATGAAATTGTCATGATGATTGCCAACTATCTGTTGCAGATAGACCATGTAAGCAGAGGTATAGTGTACTACTATGCACACTTGTGTATGAAAAGTAATAAAAAAAAATAGAAACTTAAGTTATAATTTTTAAATTTATGCAATATTCATGAAAAATTACGTTAGGTTAGGTTTATTAATGAATTTTTTTTTCCATTTTGGAGCATTATGATGATAAAATTATTTGGCGGAATCTATTTGCCATTTCGCTTGGCACAGGTATTAAAACAATAAAACCATAATAAAGTAGAAAAATCGATATCTACCAAGAAAAATACAAAAATCAAGGATATAAATGACATAATACATCTTTGTATTATTAAAACAAATATGTGTTTAAATATTTAGTTAACAAGGTTTTAAGAAATATCTATCAATACTGAAGAACCATAAAAAAAACTTGATAGCAGTTTTTTTATGCGATAAATTAATTAGTAAAAATCATATCTTCTTATTTATACTTGACGGTTGTCCTTAAAAATCTCTAGTTTGTCAGAGAAAGGGTTGGTAATTATTATTCCAGCCAGCAGTGCATTTTAATTTTTATGTGTATTCAATAAAAGATTTCTTTAAAATTTTGAATTAGAACAAAAAAATGAAAAAATGAAAGTTTCTACAAATAGACTTTAAATAGCAATACAAGAAAATCTTAACCTTAATGAGACTTTATTTTAACAACTGTGTTACAATTAAAAATGATGGACTGTTTTGTCCAATTAGTTTAAACAGTTTAGATAGTTACATTGACTATACAATACAAAATAAATAATGATAGTTAGGACAGACTTAGTGTTCAACAACGAGTTAAGAGTGATCACTCAAGTTTAGAATTTAGTTAGGCCTTAATAAGGCAAAATGATTAACTAATCGCGTGCTGGAGTCAGATAGTATTCAAACTCAACTTTTCAATAAAAACATTCTACCAATTTATCTTTTTTTTTTTAATGTTTAAGACTGATCTTATATCCAACAGAAAAAATATAATTTTTCTCGTGTTTTCTGTCTTAAGTAAAAGATATACAAAAATATTAAAAATTCAAAAAATAATTGTAACACAGATTATAATGTTAGTAATTTAAACAACCAAGATAACATTTATAGCACATCTTCCAACAAATTAGTTTTGGTTTTAAACAAAACTAGGCAAAACTATTTTCTTTTCAAACGAACAATTTTAAAATTTTCCTTTAGTTTTTCCTATAAAATACTACCAATTGCTTAGACATAACTAAAGTACTATGTTTTTCTCAAAATGCAACGTAAAATTTTCACAAATTTTCCAAAAACTAATTTACCCCACACCTGACACCACTTTGTAACAGGGCCTGGCGTATATGACAGTGGTACTGTCAAATAAAGTGGTCAAGGCTTAAATGTTGTTAGCTACCAAATTTGCAACAACTTAAAAATAGTAAATTAAAAGATTAAATATGATACTGATGACTAATTTAACTCTCGAAAGGGAATTTGACGGTTCTTGAAGGAAGTGCGCTATAGGTGTTTTTCTCAATTAAATCAATCAATGTAGGAAATATATACATACCTGTTCAATTGTTCTTCATCTTCTTTTTCTTCATACACTAGACATTATCACTGCTTATAGACTATATTTTCTCTTTTTTGAGATTGGTTGCAACCATTTTTATCTTAATATTTTACACTTTCTATTTACCTTTTTATAGGTATATTTTAAATAAATTATTATTTTATAAAATTCATTATGTAAAAATGTTTTTATAAACTAATTAATTCAGATGGTACCTGTTATAGTATGGTACTTAAGGTAAGGAAATTATAAAATTATAAACAAAATGTTTGGCAACAAGAAAGTTTTATTTAAAAAAGTAATTTGATGTTTAATTAAAACAGTGATAAACTGGTATAAACGATAACTCAATTCAGAAATAAATGATGGTAAATAATTAATAAAATATGTTAAGATAGAAATTGAGTTATACTAAGAATTAAATAAAAGATATTTATTCAAAGGAAAAGTATTTTCCCCTGAATAAAACTCCATTTTAAGAAAGAAGTTGACCCAAAGAAACCCAACTAAACTCTGTCCTCTCACCCGTAAAGAAATTTCTAGGTACTCTACCCCTAAGTCCCTTCCACTTCTCTTTGGTGCAATCAGAGACAGAAAACTATGGTATAGAAAAGGATAGCACCAAAGTAAGAACGACAGGACCTCAAATCCCTTCACAAGCGTTGGAACATGACTTGTTTGTTTATCCAGTTTCACAATTTAAATAACTTGATATAAGATAAAGGCCCTAAGAACGAACTGGCCGTATACATTTAAAAACTAACCACAGTCAGAAAGCTCGCTTGAAAACTAACTGTTTTTATGTTGCCATTTTCTCAATAAATGTCTTAAAGCTAGTTACAATGCAAAATATACTAATTAATGCTTGTTAACTGAGAAAATGTTGCAATACGTATATAGAGTGCCAAATAACAAAATGTTATTAAGGCTTGCCAATGACAGTTGTTGTTTTTAAATATGACAAGTTAAGTTAAGACGAAGACCCTGGCAAAACGGGTATGGTATATTATGTATAACTATAATTTTAAATAATACTTCTATGGTTGCTTTAACATATCTGAATAGAGCTTTTTAGGTCTAGACCAGCGATAACATAAACAGTCATAAATTAAAAATAATTACTTCCAGATATATTTTCTCTAGGTTTTTGGTTTCACTGAGAAAAGAAATCAAGAAACCGTTAATATTTGAATTGCTTTTAAGAAATAAGTGGACAAATATATTAAAATAAATATTAAATAAATTAAAGCAAATCTGCAAAAACCGTATTGTTACACCATTAATCAGGCATTTTCTAACGTACTTAAGGACATCTTTCTTCATCTGTGGCCAATAGTAATTTTCTTGGACACGCTGAATAGTCTTATATAAACCAAAGTGAAGTAGGATTTTTATGACAAGAAGAAATTATATTTTGCATTTGGGACTTAAGAACTAATATTTGCTACTTACGAATATTATAGAATAAAGGTAATTGTGAAGGAATGAACATATAAACTTCATTGTGTTCAACTTTCCATTGTGGATAGTTTTTAGGAGATTTTAAGATATTTTCAGGCATTGATAGATACCATTCACTTAATGATTGAAAATCTACATCAATAAAAGATACTCGAGGAAGAATTCGAGAGGGAGAAAGCATGTTGTTGACATTAGATGATGCCGAAGGTAAAATTGATATAGATAACAGATCGTTAACATTCAAGTCATCAATATCAGCAAGAGGTATATGACTGAGGGCATCAGATACAACATTCTTAACTCCTTTTCTGAAGACCAAATTAAAATAAAATTGTCGTAATCGAATCTTGCAAGACGTCCATAAGAATTTTTAAATGAATAGAGCTATAGCAGAGAGTGGTGATCTGTTATAACGGTGAAGTTAGTGCCTTTTAAATAACAACAAAAATGTTCTAAAGAGAAAATTACACTTAAAAGTTCACGTTCTGTGACAATATTTTCGCTCAGTCCTAGACAAACCACGAGATGCATAGGCAGTGACGTTTTCCTCGCCATCCAAAACTAAAGTGAGTACACCCACAAGGCCGCGATCACTGGCATCACATTATATTTCAAAAGGTTGATTAAAACCAGGCTGGGGTCAGATAGCTGCACTTACTAATAATTCTTTAACTTCTATAAAAGCATATTCGGCCTCATTAGACCAAGAAATAAGTTGTTTTTTGTGCTTTCTTCCTTTCAACAAGTCATTAAGAGGACTAACTAAGGCAGATAAATTTTTAATGAAACGTCTATACCAACTGCACATGGCGACAAACCGTTTGACATCTGTAGTGTTATTTGGGCGGGGATAATTCACCATGGCCGCCACATGTGAAGGATCGTTCGCTTAAGAATTTTTTGTACTGAAAAACCATACTACGCACTAAGATCTCTTAAAGTATTCACATTTCTCAAAATTTACTGTAAGATGTCTCTTTAAATTTATCTCTGATAAGATGCAAAAGTCGAATATGCTTCTAAAACGTGCCTGAAATTACTATAATTTCGTCAAGGTCGCAAAAGATGTTTTTCATACTTCGGACCAAATTAGTTTTTGCTGCGTCTGTGCAGAGTAACAAAGTCCAACTTAAATTGAAAATAATCTTTTGTCAAAAAACTTTCAAAAATAGCGCTTCTAGAAAATAGCGCTGCTACAAAATAGCGCGCATCAAAACAGTGCTGCTACAAAATAGCGTTTTATGACTTGCCGCTCCCGGTAACCTCTTTTTAACATATTTTTTTAAAAAACTTCCCTGCCTTTTCCCCGGCATCGTAGAGGGTGTGAAACCAAACCGAGCGCAACCGAACCGGGATCCTAGAGGTTGTTAAACCAAACTGAACCATACTGAAACTTCGGTTTCGTTCGATTTTTTTTCGACCGGGAAAAGAAATCAGGAAAGTTTTTTTTTAAATATGCTAGAAAGAAGCACTTGCTGTTTATATTGATGCTTTTTTTAATGTCGCTGTTTTTATTAAATATCGCTATTTTGTAGCAGCGCTAATTTGATGCTCGCTATTTAGTAGCAGTGATATTTTGATGCACGCTATTTTGTAGCAATGCTATTTTATAAGGCACTATTCTGAAGTAGCGCTATTTTGTGAGTTGCTAATTTGATGCACGCTATTTTATAAGCGCCATTTTGTGGCAACGCCATTTTTTAGCAGAGCTATTTTGTAGCAGTGCTATTTTGTAGGGCGCTATTCTGTAGCAGAGCCCTATGGAAGACATGTATCGAAACATATAAAGAATTCTATCAATTCGTTGAAGCAAATATGAATTTTGTTGAAGATATTTGTTCAAATAGTTCAGGTCATACATCCAAGATTCACGCGATATGCTGCGTTTAATGGTAGTAGTACACTTGGTATGGAGACTCACCCGAACATTTTACGAAAGGGAACCACCCACCAACCCTGGCAGGGGGGTGGTTCTTTCCCCTTACACGTGCTTTTTAATAGTTTTTTGCAACAATGTACCTTACTGTTGCAGTGGTTCACATTAAATTAGCGTACGAAAAAAGGGGAAAATTAAAAAATATATATTTTTTTTGTGGTTTTTTTTTATTCTTAAAACAATTTTTTTAACAAAAAAAATATTTTTGGTTGCTTATTAAGCTAGACATATATTTTTTTAAATAGTCGCCTTAAAATAAAAATAAATGTGTTTAAAGAAATCCTTAAATCAAACAAAAATGTCACATTCATTTTTGTAACTCAGTAAATAATAATGAGAGTGAGTAAAAAATTATTTTTGGTTAGTAATAACTGAAAACTGAATTTTTCTAGTTAACTTTCTTTAAAGTGGCGGTGGGGGGCATCCCCCCTGTTGCCCCCCTCAAAAGTGCTCTCTTACAATATTTTCCCAATTATTTGCAAACTTTTAACTTGGCAAAAAACAACTAAGTAACAATTATTGAGGCTGATGAAAAGTCCTCTTTAACGATGTATAACATGCCCCCCTTACATCAGTGGCGCACCTTTTACAGACATTTAGATGAGAATGAGAGGTGTGGAAAAAACTTTTACTTAGTTGTGTTTGGTCAGGTTAAAAGTTTGCAAATAATTAGAAAAATACTGTAAAATATCATTTTTGAGGGGGGCGAAAGAGGGGATGAGTACACCCCCCAAGTTAAATGAATTCAACTAAAAAAATAAGTTTTAAGTTAATACTAATCAAAAATATTTTTTTACTCAACTTGAGTATTATTTACTGAGTTACAAAAATGAATTTTTGTTTGATTTGAGGATTTCTACAAACACATTTGTTTTTATTTCAAGGCTGCTACTTTTAAAAGTTATGTCTAACTTATTAAATATTTAACTGTATACAATGGTTTTTTGAACAAAAATGCTTTTTTAAAAAAACAATGTGTTAAGGATACAAAATGCCACAAGAAAAATAAAAAAAAAACATGTTTTAAACATTTTTCCCTTTTTTCGTAGGTTCATATATATTTTTCGAAAATTTGACCGTTTTCGAGTTATTAGCAAAAAACCGTCAAAAAGCACGTTTAAGGGGGGAACCACCCCCCTTGCCAGGGTTGGAGGGGTGGTTCCCTTTCATAAAATGTTCGGGCGAGTCCTATGTCTATCCATCCATTAATTCTGTCATTAAACGTATTATCGGACTCCCTAGGGCCTGAACTAAAATGGCGACCTTCGAAACAAAAACGATGATTATTCGTCTTATTCTTTATTAAAAGAACAGAGATGTTACTTACTTCAAGTTTGCGGCATAAACTTATTAAACGTTGCACTGTGAGTATATCCTCTAGAGCTAATTTAGCAATACGCTTATGTAATAAATATTTTTGTTACTTCTGCTGGCTTTAAAGTTAAACGACTAAATAGGTTTTCCATATAGGAAAAATTAATAATTAAATAATTATTGATTCATTCATTTTTGTCTCCGGTAGGTGGTAATAAATCTTTTCTCAACCGAGCAACTAAAGGGTTCAATTGGTAAGTGAATTTTCTATGCTTCGGTACTAAGAGAAAGCATATCCGACAAGAAGTTGACTCAAATAGTTCTTGTTTAGAAGCTTTGCGCTATAAAGCAAGTTCAGTAATTATTTTGAGAAAATAATACAGTATTTTTGGATCCCCATTAAATGTAACGCACAATTCTAATAGTGGAATGCGGTAGGAGAATGCAGCAGCAGGTGCTGTAACAATAATGATTGGTGTCATACTTAAAGAGAGGTAGGATTAGGAGATGTAGCTGCAAGGCATTGGCAGAGGCTTTATCCTTAAAGGTTATTACTTCATCTTTTTATTCAGTTTGAATGGGAAGCCTCTTAACTCAATGCTAAACAAGAGTTAGTCTCGACTTGCAACGTAAAAAGAGATAGTCTGTCTAACCCCTTAAATTCAAAAATATTTAATTTAAAATCATTGAAAGTTTGCTCAATTTTATTATTTTTTTCATTAAAATTAAAATTGTATTAAGAAAGTTCCACCAATGAGGTTTTGGAAGCTTGTTTCTTAGTCAGCAAGCGAATAAGAATTTTTCTCTTATCATTTACATTACGAGTGCTCCTGACATCTCCGATAGTCAACCCATAATTTAATTCATCAATAAGCAAGTGACTTACTGTAAAAACGATAGCTACAAAAGGTCGTGTTTGGTTTCCAGGAAGAGAAACTAAATTAATTGATTAAGCCCAAGATCTAAGAGGATAGGTTGCTTGGTAACTCTATGGTCGAAGCGGCGTGAGACGTGACAGCGCGTCATCTGGAGTGCCAAGATTTCATTGGAGCGCTATGTTTACATGTGCTTTTAAGTATTTTTAATCTTCGACGGGTTATTTTTTGCAATTGAGGTGTTTTTTCGGACTATATTTATTTAAAAACTGTAAATACTTGTTTTAGTTTACTTATACTTTCTGCTTGTAGTTATTTTAACGGACTCAAAAAGCTAAAAGCGTTGTGCATTTGGTATAAGGTAAGTTTTATATTTGAGTTAGTTAATGTGTTTTATGAATGTTGTTATTAGAGACAGTTTTAGAAAAATAAGAAAACATATTTACATTTAAATCAATAAAGGATTATAATAAGAAACTTAAAGATTTCCTTCTATATTAAATGCTTTTTATTTAAATGGGCTCTCCGCGTGACGTCATTTACCGCATTCAACAACTGTTCTGATTGGTCAGAAAGTTACCAGGTAACCAATCCTTTACAGACCTTGGACCCCACCATACTGTATCTCGGTGCTTTTGTTAATGAAATGTATAGTTTGGGAGATATGAATTTTTAAAATTTGGCAATTTTGGTCCTATGGGATTCCCTATCTTAAAAATCGCTAAATGACGTTTTTCCGAATCTGAACTCAAGGTGTGGCTTTTTCTTATCTTGATGGCCCCACCATACTGTAACTCGGTGCTTTTGTTAATAAAATGTATAGTTTGGGAGATATGAATTTTCAAAGTTTGGCAACTTTGGTCCTATGGGATTCCCTATCTTAAAAAGCGCTAAATGACGTTTTTCCAAATCTGAACTCAAGGTGTGGCTTTTTCTTATCTTGATGGCACCACCATACTGTAACTCGGTGCTTTTTTGTAATAAAATGTATAGTTTGGGGGATATGAATTTTCAAAATTTCGCAATTTTGGTCCTATGAGATTCCCTATCTTAAAAATCGCTAAATATCGTTTTTCCGATTCTGAACCCAAGGTGTGGCTTTTTGGCATCTTTATGGCCCCATCATACTGTAACTCGGTGCTTTTTTTTTAATAAAATGTATAGTTTGGAAGATATGAATTTTAAAAGTTTGGTAAATTTGGTCCTATGGGATTCCCTATCCTAAAAATCGCTAAATGACGTTTTTCAGAATCTGAACTCAAGCTGTGGCTTTTTCGCATCTTTATGGCCCCACCATACTGTAACTCGGTGCTTTTGTTAATAAAATGTATGGTTTGGGAGATATAAATTTTCAAAATTTGGCAATTTTGGTCCCATCGGATTCCCTATCCTAAAAATCACTAAATGACTTCTTTTCGAATCTCACCTCAAGGTGTGGCTTTTTCGCATCTTTATGGCCTTACCATACTGTAATTCGTAGCTTTTGTTAATGAAATGTATAGTTTGGGAGATATGAATTTTCAAAGTTTGGCAATTTTGGTCACATGGAAGGAATACCATCTTAAAAATCGCTAGATGACGTTTTTCCAAATCTGAACTCAAGGTGTGGCTTTTTCGCATCTTTATGGCCCCACCATACTGTTACTCGGTTCTTTTGTTAATAAAATGTATAGTTCGGGAGATATGAATTTTCAAAGTTTGGCAATTTTGGTCCTATGGGATTCTCTATCTTAAAAATCGCTAAATGACGTTTTTCCTCTGAACTCAAGGTGTGGCTTTTTCTTATCTTGATGGACCCACCATACTGTAACTCGGTGCTTTTGTTAATAAAATGTATAGTTTGGGGGATATGAATTTTCAAAGTTTCGCAATTTTGGTCCTATGGCTAAATGACGGTTTTCCGAATCTGAACTCAAGGTGTGACTTTTTCTAATCTTTATGGCCCCACCATACTGTAACTCGGTGCTTTTGTTAATAAAGTGAATAGTTTGGGAGATATGAATTTTCAAATTTTCGCAATTTTGGTCCTATGGCTAAATGACGTTTTTCCAAATCTGAACTCCAAGTGTATCTTTTTCGCATCTTTGTGGCCCCATCATACTGTTACTCGGTGCTTTTGTTAATAAAATGTATAGTTCGGGAGATATGAATTTTCAAAATTTGGCAATTTTGGTCCTATGGTTAAATGACGGTTTTCCGAATCTGAACTCAAGGTGTGACTTTTTCTAATCTTTATGGCCCCACCATACTGTAACTCGGTGCTTTTGTTAATAAAATGAATAGTTTGGGAGATATGAATTTTCAAAGTTTGGCAATTTTGGTCCTATGGGATTCTCTATCTTAAAAATCGCTAAATGACGTTTTTCCGAATCTGAACTCAAGGTGTGTCTTTTTCTAATCTTTATGGCCCCACCATACTGTAACTCGGTGCTTTTGTTAATAAAATGTATAGTTTGGGAGATATGAGTTTTCAAAGTTTGGCAATTCTGGCCCTATGGGATTTTTAAAAATCGCTAAATGACGTTTTTCCGAATATCAACTCAAGGTGTGGTTTTTTCGCATCTCGATGACCCCACCAGACTGTAACTCGGTGCTTTTGTTATTAAGATATATAATTTCCGAGATATGAATTTTCATAGTTTGACAATTTGGTCCCATCGGATTCTCTATCTTAAAAATCGCTAAATGTAGTTTTTCCGAATCTGAACTCAAGGTGTGGCTTTTTCTTATCTTTATGGCCCCACCATACTGTAACTCGGTGCCTTTGTTAATAAAATGTATATTTTGGGAGATATGACTTTTCAAAGTTTGGCAATTTTGGTCCTATGTGATTCCCTATCTTAAAAATCGCTAAATGTAGTTTTTCCGAATCTGAACTCAAGGTGTGGCTTTTTCTTATCTTTATGGCTCCACCATACTGTAACTCGGTGCTTTTGTTAATAAAATCTATAGTTTGGGGGATATGAATTTTCAAAGTTTCGCAATTTTGGTCCTATGGGATTCCTTATCTTAAAAATCGCTCAATGACGTTTTTCAGAATCTCAACTCAAGGTGTAGCTTTTTCGCATCTTTATGGCCCCACCATACTGTAACTCGGTGCCTTTGTTAATAAAATGTATAGTTTGGAAGATATGAATTTTAAAAGTTTGGCAAATTTGGTCCTATGGGATTCCCTATCGTAAAAATCGCTAAATGACGTTTTTCAGAATCTGAACTCAAGGTGTGGCTTTTTCGCATTTTTATGGCCCCACCATACCGTAACTCGGTGCTTTTGTTAATAAAATGTATATTTTGGGAGATATGACTTTTCAAAGTTTGGCAATTTTGGTCCTATGTGATTCCCTATCTTAAAAATCGCTAAATGTAGTTTTTCCGAATCTGAACTCAAGGTGTGGCTTTTTCTTATCTTTATGGCTCCACCATACTGTAACTCGGTGCTTTTGTTAATAAAATCTATAGTTTGGGGGATATGAATTTTCAAAGTTTCGCAATTTTGGTCCTATGGGATTCCTTATCTTAAAAATCGCTCAATGACGTTTTTCAGAATCTCAACTCAAGGTGTAGCTTTTTCGCATCTTTATGGCCCCACCATACTGTAACTCGGTGCCTTTGTTAATAAAATGTATAGTTTGGAAGATATGAATTTTAAAAGTTTGGCAAATTTGGTCCTATGGGATTCCCTATCTTAAAAATCGCTAAATGACGTTTTTCCGAATCTGAACTCAAAGTGTGGCTTTTTCGCATCTTTATGGCCCAACCATATTGTAACTCGATGCTTTTGTTAATTTAATGTCAGTTTGGGAGATATGAATTTTCAAAGTTTGGCAATTTTGGTCCTATGTGATTCCCTATCTTAAAAATCGCTAAATGACGTTTTTCCGAATCTGAACTCAAGGTGTGGCTTTTTCGCATCTTTATAGCCCCACCATACTGTAACTCGGTGCTTTTGTTAATAAAATGATTAGTTTGGGAGATATGAATTTTCAAAGTTTGGTCATTTTGGTCCCATGAGATGCCATATCCTAAAAAACCTAAATTACGTTTTTCCGAATCTCAACTCAAGGTGTGGCTTTTTCGCATCTTTATGGCCCCACCCAATGTCTATGGAGGATAGGTTGCCTGGTAACTCTATGGTCGAAGCGGCGTGAGACGTGACAGCGCGTCATCTGGAGTGCCAAGATTTGATTAGAGCGCTATGTTTACATGTGTTTTAAGTATTTTTAATCATAGACGGTTTATTTTTTGCATTTGAGGTATTTTTTCGGACTATATTTATTTAAAAACTGTAAATACTTGTTTTAGTTTACTTATACTTTCTGCTTGTAGTTATTTTAATGGACTCAAAAAGCTAAAAGCTTACCAAGACGTTATGCATTTGGTTTAAGGTAAGTTTTATATTTGAGTTAGTTAATGTATTTTATGAGTGTTGTTTTTCGAGACAGTTTTAGAAAAATAAGAAAACGTATTTACATTTAAATCAATAAAGGAACAAAAGAAACTTAAAGATTTCCTACTATATTAAATGCTTTTTATTTAAATGGGCACTCCGGGTGACGTCATTCACCGCATTCAACAACTGTTCTGATTTGTCAGAAAGTTACCAGGTAACCTATCCTTTACAGACCTTGGATTAAGCCGTGATTTATTTTAAGAACATTATTTGATGGTAGTGGCATTAAATATTAGGTGGCGCTTCATTTTTCTCTGAACTCTCCGTATCGTTAGTATCTTTTACTCAAGCTCCGATTTATAATATTGCAAAATGTTTTAGCAAAAAAATTTTTTGTAAAAATTTACTTTAAGGAATTGTTTAGAACTTTTAAATAAAAAGTTTAAGTATTCCAGAAAAAGGTACTTTGGTTTCCTTTGATGTAAGAACCTTTTCCCTAGTATGCCGAGAAACCAGCCATTTTAAAAAAGATCATGTATTATGATTTTTTCTCATTTTTTTCCACATTGCATAAACAGAATGATGATTTGCCCATGGGTAATGATCTCCTTTGCTGGCCAAAACTTTTATGTCTTTTTTTGAGGAACATCTTATTTTTAACTCTTTAAATCTTTTACTTGAACATGTTGTTTTGGTACCGCTATGTGTATGAGTTGGTGTGTACTCTACTCCACAACAAGATAGCCTGTACTAATACAAAAGCATAAAAAAACAAAAAAATTTTTTTTAGATATTACCATTGTAGAATTCAAAAATAATTTTCTGTTTCCAGAAAAACTTAGTCAGACTGATATTTAATACCCATTGATTTACTTCTTTAAATTGAACATAAAAATGCGTGAATCTATTCTTTAGCCACACATTCCAATGACACTTGAACTTTACTAAAGAAAAGAAAATATATACCAAATTGCATCAGAAAAAGGTTGTTCTCTGCAAGCAGAGAACAAAATTTACAATAAGGTTACCAAGAAAATGTTACCAGAAGAATTACAAAAAATAACAGGTAACACTAATTTAACTAATAACACTTCCTTACCAATCTTAACTAACATACTTTCACAACAATGAGAAACAACACCAACAAAATTGTTTCAATGACATGCACGTTAGGCCGCTTGATTGAAGTTAGAGTAAAAGAACACTTAAGATCTTAAAAATATGCTTATTATAACAATTGCATGCCATCTAAAAATACACATACATACTTTTAATACTAATGGTGGTTTAATTCTTATACGTGTACAAAATAAAGGTAGTAAACTCAACACTCTTGAAAACTTAGAGATTTCTACGTTGGAACTTGATGTAGTTTCTTTAAGTGAAAGATCGCCTTCTAATTAGAGGTAGCGAAAAATCTTTTTAAATCTTAATGTTTTTATTGAAGTCAAAGTAACCTCTGCTTTTCCTTTAATTTTTTCGGTGTTTTTTTATTTTTATTTTATTTCTTGTTTAATTTTATTTATTTTTACATTTGAGTTATAAGCAATTCGGGAACAGGCGTTTTCTAACAATAATTCTTTTGGTTTGTTTTTTAACGGTTTTAACTTAACAATTTTTTGTGCTTCTATTTGTATATTTAACTTCTAATACTAATTTTCTTTTGTTGGTTTTTGTCGACCCTTCTCTTCCTTTTTTTTCTCCTTTTTAATTTTTATTTTCCTCTTGTGACGAAAAAACAGTTGTTGAAATTTACAATAATAATAATAATTTTGTAAATTTTTTTGTGAAAGTGACATAAAAATATATACTTATAACAAAAAAAATTAGTAATGAGACTATTAATCTTTCAAAATAGTGTCCTTAAATTCCTTAGTTTATTTAACCAACTGTTAAAGTTTTTGTTGATAATTAACCTATTTTTTTCAGACAGCTGTTTTTCTTAGGTTATGGTTTGTGGTAGTAACCAAAATGTAGACAGTAAGTTTTATTAGAATGTTTTTTTAAGAAATATTTATTAAAAGTAATCATAGTAACTAATTAGAATGTGATAAAACGTTTTTTAAACTAGTTTTATGAAATCCTGCAACATTTGTATGAAAGTTTTTTGTTTTTTTTTTTGGTTGTATAGACTTGATGTTGACAAATTTCATTAATTTAGTGTTGGGTTTTTACACTTTGTATTTTATTTTTAAATAGAAAAAGCCCTTTAAAACAAACTTTGTTTAAAATTGGTCGGGTTAATGAATAACAAAATTATGAAAATCCAGAGATCTTTTCTTGATCAAAATTGAAACGTAAAGTGTGGAGTAAAGGACAAATCAATATAAATTTTAAATATATATTTTTGAATTACGAAAAAAAACGAACAACCAAAATGAAATCGTTTATATTATCTGGCACGGTATTTTAAGATAAACTTACCTTGCACCAACGAAATACCTCCCACAACATAATTTAACGGTTAATATAATTCATTAAGAAATAGCAATACTATGCAATCCAAAAGAAAAAAAAATACGTTATTAAAAATATGTACTTTTTCCCACGCTTAAAAACAGTATCTACCGTCTATCTATACTGGAGCACAACAATACGCACCAACAAAACTGTGGCAAACAATCAAACAGATATCGTGCTTCTTAACGAAAAGGAAAAATGTAATTCTTTGTTCATCCAAATAATCATAACTTAAATAAAACAGAAAAAGTTAATATTAGTAAATTATTTGAATGGGCAAAAGAATGTAAAGCTATTAACAATTTTAAAAATGTCGAAATTGTACTGACACTATTCTCTGCAGCTGGGTTAGCAAAAAAAACTTAATAAGAAGAAATAAGTTAAAACATTATATATTATTATAAATATTGTAAGTTGCAAAAATCTGACATGGTGCACTCTTTTCTCTAAGCCCATTAAAACACTGGTTTATCCCAAAAGCTAACTAAGCTTTGCGTTCTTAAGGCCTAGTGAATTAAAGTGGGAAAATTACTTATCAAGGTAAAGTTAACTATAATTTAAAACATCGAAGTCGTGTCGTCGATACAGAGGTCCCCAACAACCTGTAGGGCCCCCATACTATGCGGTGTTGGTGTATAATCATCAAAATAATGCGGCGTTATGTCTGCTGTATTACCACCTAAGGCACTCGTACGGTGTTGATGATGCCACAGTGCTTCCATATGTTCCATCTGTTATTTCGTCTATATTGGAGACCAAAATTTTATTTAAAAGAGTTTAGAATGATACATAGATCTCTAAATTGCTATGCAAAATTATTAAAATAGTATATTATATCATGACTACATTTAAAATCAAGTTTTCTAATTTCCGATTTGAATTTGCCGCTAAAACGCTCACTTCTAGCATGGCGTTGCAATGACGTCACAGTGCAGTAAACTTGCGGACAGATACACGGCATTCAATTGTTTATTTGTTTTTTGGTTTGTGTTTTTACTGTTTTTTATGTATAAAACTGTCCTATAAGTGGTGTCTAGGGCCTCAGTGTTCGAATACTAATGTAAAAACACCTGAAAAATTATTTATTCATGTGCCTACAGCAGTAAAAGAACGGAAAAAGTGGCTAGAACTTGCCCTTGACCCAAGGACCTTATCTAATACATCTTCACTTTACATTTGTGAAGATCACTTTGATGTGAGTCTAACTAAATTGTTTCTATACATTTTTCTCACGTTGTCTATAATATATATAACTATTTCGTAAATGACGATGAAATTTTTGAGGTTATGTTTATTACAAGGGGTGAACAACTATAATAGGCAGAAAGGTGTACAAATTTTAAGGTGGTGCTAGGCAGTTATTAGGCAGGACTAGGGAGTACCTCTAAATGCAGGACTAGGCAGTGCACATGCAGGCTAAATGTAGGACTGAGCATTGCATATGCAAGACTAGGCAGGACTAGGCGGTACCTACGCAGGACTATGCAGTGTAACCTATGCAGTACTTCAAATATTACTGGTCGTTGTATATAAAATAATAATGATTGGGTATTTAAGTGAATCTATTGTAAGTGGCATATTAAACATAAAAGCAAAACATATAACCTTACCTCAAAATCTAAATGAGTAAAAGTAGGCGAAGAATATCGTAAAAAAACTTTCAGTTATATTCAAAACAACTCATCGAATACTTACATCAACATTTTAACGTTTCTAAATTCCGCAGAATAAAAATCACTGTTGTTGGCAAAAAAGCCTGCCACCATAAAGGAATTCAGTATTGACAAGTTGGAGCTATCGGCTTTGGAAAATCCGTTTTCCATTGAAAATGTTTGTTATAAGCAAAACACAAAATAAAATCTAATTTAGGATGATAATTCGCACTTTAAACCAAAGCAAAGATTAGCATCCATAAGAAAATAACACAGAAAATAGGTTCGTTCGAGGCGTTTACTGTTTCGTGACGTCACTCGCAGCTGATTGGTAGACCGCCTGTTTTGAATCACGTGGCTAATTGTTTTAATTCAATTAATTTATTTAAATAAAAGAACTATGAATTTGAGAAAAAATTAAACAAAAAAGTTTGTTTTTAGCATTCCCAAGACCTAAAGAGATATCTAAAAATAAATGTATATTTATTTTTTACTACTGTCAAACACCCTATTAAATATGTCATTTAGTTCTCGGCTCATGCCAGACGAACACTATTTCCATGGAGGAAGAGAAATGGACAAAATAGGAGAATCGTCGTCGTCCGTAGCGTACTGCTAGCAACATTTACTTCACACACGGGGGTCCGGATTCGATTCCTGGCTAGGCACTTGGATGTTTGGAATGTTTTAAAAACAATATTTAAATTTGTTTTCACTTACCGAAACTGGGCGATTGATCCTGATTGGATGAAAAGCACTCTTTGATGAAAAATTTTAAAAAATCGAAAACTACAAATTGAAAATGTTTGTAGCTTACAAAGTACTTTATCTTTTGTATTTTACCATTGGTGGCTCAATAAGGCTTTATATCGACGGCGTACCCTACAACCACATAAGTGTCGACAATTTCGTCCTATGAGGATCAAAAAAAGCATTGCCAAATAGACCCCACGTTAAAGTAACTTATTTTCTAGTAAGCATGCTTTGTCTAAATATCCAAAAACTGTCGTATTAAATTAAAATTTTGTTCTTGAGAAAATCACTGTTTCGTAAGACTGTCGCTGACGCTACCTTTTAAACTCTAACCCCCTATTAGTCGTCAAACTTTTTGGGAGAATATCCACATCTCACCAAAACAGCAAAAATGTACTATGTCGCTGTTACTATATTAAGAATAACAAGCACAACAAAATGTACAATATGTTAAAAAGCACACTTGTGTATATTTTTATTGTTATTTTCTGGTAGGTATACAAATAAATTGCTGAAAAATTATTTTTGTAAATACAATAATTTTAAAAAATAATTAAAAAGTCAGGTTAAAAAGAAGTTACATGTTGACAATTTTTAAACAGAGGAGAACTTTATATGCAGGATCTCAAAAAGAGTTTTATAAGTCAATAACAACCAACACATTCTATGCCAATTAATTTTTACCTTCCTAGCCCGCGCAGCAATGGCTAGAGAAGGTATTATTTTCGACGAAAATTTTTTTTTTCAGATAATGCCAAAAATGTGTTATTTGGGTGTACTTTGACCTATCTTATAGCCATATCTACGTGATGTCTGTGTTCGATTTTCGCAAAAACCTCAGGTAAAATAGTGTTCGACACTCTAACGCGCTGATTAGTTTTTGGTCAAAATCCATTTATGCTAATGACATTTTTTGCTTTTTGACAATTAAAAAGTTTAAAAAATGCTAACTTTTAACGGAGCATCGCATCTATTATTTTTTACATTTACATTTACATTATGCTCAATGATTTGTGTTTTAATCAAAAACTACGTACGGGCTTTAGTTTCTGAGATATTTATAAAAAACTGTTTTCAAGGCTAATATATCATGGCTTCACTTGAAGTGTGCCTACTAGGCTAGCTAGGAAGGTTTCAGATCTGTCATGGATCCATTTATTTATCCTATTTTCTTTTAAAAAATACTAATATAGGTTAATTTATTATTAATTCAGATTCTCATTTTTAGTAAGATAAAGATACCATAGTCTTACCGCCGAAGCATAATTTTCCCGTGAATTTATTTTTCCTTTCTAAACAGAAAAGACCCAAAAATATTTTAACACTAAAAAAATATCATCGTAAAGGCAACCCTACGAGTATAAATTGGCTGTCTTTTCCAGGGTCATATTGACGCTTCAGGCGGTATTAACGTCAAAGTTTTTAACGCGTTCTGCCGCCAATTCCAAACACGTAGGCATTGTATGAAATTTGGTTTTGTTTCGTGAATACAAATATTCTGCTTTTTGCAAATGTCTCCTCCTCCAAACGAAAGGGAGGCCACACCGACCGGTGGAGTAGGCGACTCTGCAATTAAGAGAAACAAATATTGTACCGAAAAAATAATATTTGGGTTCTGGTGGTTAAAACAAATGGTAAACATAATGATGATTATATTGAATATTAGTTTGTTGTGAATGAGCGCCCACTTTGTTGAAGACCATCGTGTATTGGTTTAGTTGGGTAAGTTCTTTTTAGATCTCGAATACATACTAAAACCAGCGATTCTTCAACAACAAGTCTTAAAGTCAAACAATAATTTAAAACAACTTGAAACATTTATAGAGGTAGAGAGTTTTAAAAGATCAATATCTCGTTCTTAGCTCCGTGGTACATGTTGGCTGTAGATAATATTGCCTTTCTTGTACGCAAATGGTTCAACTAGCTAATTTTTAGGTTCAACTCAGAAAGACAACGCTAATTGACATTCACTATGTGTTGCTGTCTGTTAGATTTGAGGAATCTTTATAATTGTTGTGTCGATTGGCTACGCCGCATATTTAAATAAAAATAACATAATTGTCTAAACCGTTTTAATAGTTTTTTAAACCCACTGAAAATCTGATCTTTTGGAACAGCCGGAGACAGATGATAAGATTCATCTGTCCCTGGAACAGCTCTAGGTAATTTCAAAGGGACATTAATAACATAGACGACCGTACGAGAGTGCTAAAAGAACAACACGTTGATATATTAAGACGCAAAGCGTTAGGAAAAATTATTATTTTTGTTATAACAGCTACTTTGGTTAATCTGTATCTTATCAAATTTTGAATTACCTGTCCTTATAGCTTTTACACTATACAACCGATTTAAAAAGAAAAAACTGCACTGTGCAGATAATTGATAGGGACTTTTGGACAAAAATATTTTTTGCTCGTCATCTCAAAATTCAAGATAGCGAACAAGAAAAACTGATGCTTTAAAGAGGCTCGTTTAGTCTTATATTCCGTAAATTTTTTATATTTTTTTAAATTCGTAGTGGCCCCCAAAAAATTATTTCTGCTTGCATTAATTTTCTCATAGATTTAGTTTTACTTAAAACATTATGGTAAATATCGATATTACCCTATAATCTGTGGTTTAAATCAAAATGTATTTTTCAGGAACCACTGATCTGATTTTTACGATCCGTACCTTGTTGTGCTTGGTTAAAATAAAAATATTCGTAAATTTAAAAAAATATAAAAAACAGCAGCATAAAAATAAACAAACAACCTAATTTAAACAAATAGGTTAATTTTGCGCGCCCTCTTGGATTTTAAGATAGCGGAAAATATTGACAAATTTCACACGAGCGTGAATGTTGTGACACGCGAGTGTAAAAAGTTACTTTCTATCGAGTTGTGTTCACTATTTTTCCTACGAACACTGTTAAACTATACTAATTTTTGTAAAAATGGCACAAATCAAATGGAACTGCTTTTCCGCACATGTGTGAAAAACACTTTGCAATACATGTGTGGAAAAGTATGGTGACAGTTAACGTCATTGTACACTTTTGCATAAATGTGCAAAAAAGTACTTTTCCACACATGTGCGAAAAAAATTCTGCACACGGGTGAAATTTAACGTTTTCGGAGGATGCAAATCGTGTAAAATCTATCATGTTCTTATGTGGTCGTAGAAAAAATAATATTTCTGTTAAAAATCGTGGCAAATAGCAGTTTGCTCTATCAAATTTAAAGTTACAGGTCAATAGTGATAACAAAAACATTTTCTCCGTTCCGTCCGTTTTTTTTCGCCCACTCTCTAGTTGTCGTTAAACAGCCGATCGTGACATCAGTCTACTTGTCTATTGAAACATGCATTATCTTATCAAGAATGCTCGTGTTTGTTAAGAATTATTAATGTCGTTACTCCCAATGTTAAAGCAACTTACGGGATTTTCTTAAAAAGATTAAAACTTGGTCTCCCCAAGTTTAAGAAAGTGATGAGAAAAACTTCTTCAGACAGCCACGGTATCAGGTTTTTATTGTGTCATCAAAAAAGGACCTTTGTTAAAATAAAATTGGTCTCGGAATGGATAAATAATTAGTTTTTAATTAAGAAAAGAGATCCTAAATACTTATAAGACACAAATATTCCATTTTAATTTCTTTAGATATCTCAAGGAAAGCTGGATTATGCCACGCATGCGAATTCTGGTTTTAATGGTTGGTATTTTGATCAAATTTGTTTAACGTTGCTTGGAAAAAAACGAGTTTTAATTTCTGACAAATAAAAAGGATTCATAAAGTCAAAGCCAAGGTCTATGCGCACTGAATCCGTTACATCTCATTTACATTATTTTTACATTAAGTATTTCATAAGTTCGAAGGAAGTTCACGAGGTAAAGGTAGCGCGGGGACGCGTGTTGGCCAGAGATATGAGACTCATATCTCTGGCATCGGCCTCGTTAGGCCTCATTTAGCCCGAGCATAACCTTAAAATGTAATATGTTGTTTAATGAGGACAGACAAACTGTCAATTTGCAGCTTTGATCAGGGTTCCCTCGGTTTTGAGGCTAATTTTGACGTCGCGACGGAGACAGATATAATCTGCTCCCAGTAAACATCTTGAGTTGAGTTCACGAGGTAAAAATTTTTAACGAAAAAGTTTCACGGGCAAGTTTTCAGAGATAAATGTAACGCGGGGACACGTTTCGGCCTCACTAGGCCTCACTCAGCCCGAGTATAACCATAATTCCATTTTATGAAGATGAAATAATGATATTGGGATCTGAAAAAGAAATATGAAATATGGTGTTTACTGAGGAGAGACCAACTGCCAATTTGCAGCTTTGGTCAGAGTTGTCTTGGTTTTGAGGCTAATTTTGACGTCGCGACGGAGACAGTTATAATCTGCTCCCAGTAAACATCTTGAGTTGAGTTCACGAAGTAAAAATTTTTAACGAAAAAGTTTCACCGGCATGTTTTCAGAGATAATGGTAACGCGAGGAGGCGTTTCGGCCTCACTCAGCCCGAGTATAACCATAAAAAGAAAGGAGATGAAATAATGATATTGGGATCTGAAAAAGAAATATGAAATATGGTGTTCACTGAGAAGAGACCAACTGTCAATCTGCAGCTTTGGTCAGAGTTGTCTCGGTTTTGAGGCTAATTTTGACGTCGCGACGAAGACAGATATAGTCTGCTCCCAGTAAACATCTTGAGCCCTGAATTTCTTTAAAGTTTAAAGTAAGTTCACGGGGTAACAATTCTTAACGAAAACGTTTCACACACATGTCCTCAGAGGTATTAGCCCTCATTTAGCCCGAGCATAACCATAAAATGGAAGGAGATATAATGATGATATTGGTATCTGAAAAAGAAATATGAAATATGGTGTTTACTGAGGAGAGACCAACTGTCAATTTGCAGCTTTGGCCAGGGCTGCCTCGGTTTTGAAGTTTTGACGTCGCGATGGAGACAGATATAATCTGCTCCAAGAAAATATCTTGAGCCCTGGATTTTTTTAAAATTTAAAGGAAGTTCACGAGGTTTGAACTCCGAGGAAGTTCACGAGATAACAATTTTTTCACGGGCAAGTTCTCAGAGGTTAAAAATTGTTACCTCGTAAACTTCCTTCAAATTTTACAAAAATTAAGGGCTCAAGATGTTTACTGGAAGCAGATTATATTATCTGTCTCCGTCGCGACGTCAAAATTAGCCTCAAAACCGAGGCATCCCTGCCCAAAGCTGCAAAATGACAGTTGGTTCCAAAATCCAAGGCAGCGGCGTAGGGTGCCTGAAGGGGCGGGGGGGGCCGACAGCTAAAAAGGGCGCCCATCGAAAATCTTGCGACCAAAAAAAAGGTCATTATGTTAGTTTCCCTTGCCGCCCTCTCAATTTGCCGTTGCCGGCCCTGCTACTTAATAAAGCTTAGGGCGCTTCGGGCACCCATGAGGCGCTCGTACCCTCGGGGCGAGGCGGAGGCGACAAACCCCCCCATGCTACGCCACTGATCCAAGGCTCAAGATGTTTACTGGGAGCAGATTATATCTGTCTCCATCGCGACCTCAAAATTAGCCTTGAAACCGAGGCAACCCTGACCAAAGCTGCAAATTGACAGTTGGTCACTCCTCAGTAAAAACCCCATTTCATATTTATTTTTCAGATACCAATATCACCATTTCATCTCCTTCCATTTTATGAGACCTAATAAGACCGAAACGCGTCCACGCGCTATCTTTACCTCTAAGTACTTGACCGTGAAACTTTTTCGTTATTTTATAAGTGTTTCTGATAGGTCTTTCAGTTCTAAACAAAAATAGTTTTTGATTTTTAAAATTTCAATACTTGCCTTAGCGTAATTTTTGTTATTTTTTAATAGAAAAAAACCAAAAACTTCTTTTGTTTAGAATTGAAAGACCCATCAGAAAAAATATATATGTTTAAAAAAAAAATTTTGAGAGTGTCAAAAATTCTACTAGTTTTAAAATTTGTTCTACCTTTATTAATAACAAAGTTAGCAATGGTAGACACTTAACTTAGAACACTCTGTTTAATAAATTTTGCATACACTGATTAACGAACAATTCTATTGATGTTTGCTGACTAAGAAAATAAGTTCCCAAAATTTTTAATATCTTCCCTTCAATGAATTTTTACAAATCATTGTAAAGTTTAGGAATTCTTTTATATAATAATAATAATATTAATAATAATAATATAAGTAAAAATATTTGTTTTTATTTACCTACAGCAAGCATGTCTGTAGGTTTGGGATCACAAACTGTGCCCTACCACATGTTTTTGCTACGGGCACATTTTCTAAAAGCGATTTTGGCTTTTGCTCGAAAACTGTCCTCGAGTGTTCGAAAATTGCTCTGAAACGGATGCACGCGTTCGCCTTAAAAACCAGCAGTGCTCTACAAAAGATTCGGGTGCTCGACTATTGCCCGCAAATCTCCGAGCGAGTGCCCTAAATTGATCAATCTCTTTCAACAGAGCAACGTTTTAGATCAAAACAAAAACATAAGCCCATTTTTTAGATCTGATTAACTTATTTCTAATTTGCATCTAGAAATAAATAATAAAATTATAAAACAATATTTTTTATTTATTTATTACGAACGTACCCACGAAATTTCGAACAACTGTTTGAAAAATCGTGTTCGCCCTTGCTCCGAAGGCGAGCAATCCTGTTCGATCTCAAACCAATCCCGGGGTGCTCGGAAAGAGATTCGTGACGTTACCGCTATAAATTTTTACTAAGATAATGCCAGAAATATGTTATTTGTGTAGTTTATCTATCTATCTTAAAAATATCGCCGTCTGCAGTTTACCATACTGTTAAGAGCTGATTAGATTTTGGTTCAAATCCATCAATGCTAATGACAGTTTAAAAACTGAAAATGTGCTTTTTAACGTAGCATCGTATCAATGTGCTGATTTCGGAATATAAAAGAACGCGTTTTTCCCAATAATGTATGTTATTACTAAAAACTTCGTAGGATCTTCCGCTTTATTTTTGATGTTTAAAAAAAATTTATCTGCCGTTTTTCATAAAACATCTTTGTTGTACATCTTAATTTTTTGTTCTAAAATTTTTAAATAGTTAGTAAATCAAATTAGTTTCTCGTGCAGAATGCTAAAGTTAGTCAGGCAAACAAACACGTGATCTATCTGAGCCTAACTGTGCAAATATCTGGGATTGTCTGCGTGTGACGAGAATTTCGTTATTTATGTAAATTGTTATTTTAGTGTTATAAAATGTAATTATATTATAACGCACGTGACTATAACAGTAACGTACGTGCATATTGCATACTATTAATCAAGTGTTAAATACCGTTTTTAATGCACAGTGTGCCTGTACGAAGTATAGGTTACATAAAAATGGTTCCAAAAACTAATTGCACATTTTGAATATGGACTCTTTCCTGACTTCAGAGCGATATTCATATAAATCCTAGCTGATCCTCTTCTCGAAATTTTATCAATTTTTGGCAATTTTTCTAGTTAGCCTAGGCGCTGGCTCCTTTCACGTGTGACCTTATATGTGCGCTCAGTTTGACTGGGCATTGTTAAGCACCCATAGGTATATAAGAAAAGTTTGATCGCGTGGTCAAACTCATGGTCGTTTGGCCGCCATCTTTAAAAACGGCCGCCAAATTATTTTTTTTTGTTTAAGCGTATCTCCCTACCCAGTGAACCTATTTTAATTTTTTAAAGCTTGTTTTACTCCCTTTTGAAAGGCAAACAAATTTTGTCGTAACAAATTTTTTGAAAAATTTTGTAGTTTTTGAGATATACCAAGATCATTAGTATTTCCGCTCGCAAAAGAATTAAAATAATACCCATGCTCATTTTATTGTAGCTACAATATTATTGACATTTGTTTTTCTTGTTACATACAAGGCTTTAAACCTTTCACAGAAGAGGATATTGACTTTATGTTTTTAAAGTTCGATGGATTTAAGGCAGTCTTTAGGGGTACCATCCAACGAACTTTAAAAACTATATATAGTCAATATCCTCTTCTGTGAAAGGTTTAAAGCCTTCTGTGTAACAAAAAAAAACAAATTATGTCAATAATATTGTAGCTACAATAAAATGAGCATGGGTATTATTTTAACTCTTTTGCGAGCGGAAATACTAATAATCTTGGTATATCTCAAAACCTACAAAATTTTTCAAAAAATGTGTTAGGACAAAATTTGTTTGCCTTTCAAAACGGAGTAAAATAAGCTTTAAAAAATTAAAATAGGACCACGGGGTAGGGAGATACGCTTAAACAAAAATTCTTTTCATTTGGCGGCCATTTTCAAAGATGGCGGCCAAACGACCATGAGTTCGACCACGCGACCAAACTTTTTTTATACTGCTATGGGTGCTTAACAAAGCCCTGTAGTCAAACTGGGCGCACATATTAGTGACGTGACAGGAGCTAGCGCCTAGACTAACTAGAAAGAAGGCAAAAAATTGATAAAATTTCGAGAAAAGGATCAGCTAGGATTTATATGAATATGGCTCTGAAGTCAGCAAAGAATCCATATTCAAAATGTGCAATTAGTTTTTGGAACCATTTTTATGTAACCTATACTTCATTCAGGCACACTGTGAATATACGATTAAAACTCGCTAACCTTTTCAGTAACCTGACTTTTTTCTTTCGTCAAAAAAATTTTTTGGTCTAGAATATTGATAGAGGGGCATCTAGAAATACTCTTACGAAAAATTGACTGATTTCCATCATAGACAGAGAAACTAGAAGAATGTGGCAAATGTCGTCGAAATTAATTTTTAAACTTTGAGAGAAAAAGCGTCGCCTGCAATATATTCTGGACCGACCGACATATGCACATTTCCAGTTTGCCCCGCTGCGCGCTGTTCCTGTCTGTCTTTATTTTTATCCTCTGTATTACTGAGTGCTCCATATTCTGAGTCGAGAACTAACTAAGTGCCAAACTGGCATTTTTGGCATGTTACTAGTTACCTGTTTTGCTATATTAGCTCACACATATACTATACTATAATAGTGTGAGCTATGGTGATCCTAATTTTTTCGAGAAAAAAAAGTTGCTCCGATTTCAAAAATTTTTATATATCTTTGCGTTTCAGATGATTTTCAACCTTTTTTGTTGCGCCGTCTGTCTGTCTATCTGTCTGTCTGTCTGTCTGTCTGTCTGTCTGTGTATCTGTATGTCTGTTTGTAACGACCAACGCGCATAACTCAAAAACCGCTTGGTCGATTTTAATGAAATTCGGTACCTAGGCTGAGTCTTGGGTCGAGATGGTCCCATTTAAAAATGAACAAAATCCATTGAACACAAACCAAATAAAAGGCTGGGGGTAGATTTCAAAAATTAGAGTTTATGTGAAAATATGGCGTGTGTGATATTAAACGAAAGGTAATTGAGTCTGCAGTTAAACAAAATACATTTTATTTTATTTAAAAAAAAAGGGTGGGGGTATATTTTAAAAATTAGAGTTTAAGTGAAAATATGGCGTGTGTGATATGAAACGAAAGGTAATTGAGTCCGGAGTTTAACAAAATATATTTTAGTTTTTGTTTTTTTTGTAAGGGTGGGGGTAGATTTCAAAAATTTGAGTTTTAGTCAAAACATGGCTTATGTGGTTTCAAACAAAAGGTAATTTAGTCTGGAGTTGAATAAAATATATTTCAGTTTTTAGTTATATTAGCTCACACGTACACTTTAACTATAGTACCTAGTGTGAGCTTAGGGGCCCATATATTGGCAGAGTATTTTTTTTAGTCCCACAAAACTTAAATGTTGGTATGCCATCATTCTCCAAAAAAAAACTCATACTATGTGTGATTAAATATACAATATATTTTATCTTTAGTTCCCTTCAAACCCCAATGCAATGGTGGCAATTGCGTACACAACTTTCAAAATGCAATTTTGATGTCCAATGTTCATAATATTATTTAAAAAAAAACAAATATTCTTCTTGATCTAAATATGATGTGGCTAATCAACACTATTCTTTATAAAAACTGGCGGCCCCACTGTTCAATCAAAACAAAAGAAAGTAAAAAGAGTTGTCTTCTATCGGAAGACACCTTAACTAAGGATTGAGAGCGAATCTAGAGACCTTCAATTATAGAGGTGGCTAATGCAACCGTCATCATCAAGGCCGAAAGGATTAAAAGTTTTGAAATCAAATTTTAAAGATGAAATGTCTTCTTGATTAGGTTTTTTTTTAACTAGTCAGAATTGTAGTTATTTTATACCAATTTTTTGTTCATAATTAAAAACAAAAAAATTATTTGCGCCTTCGAATACAGCTTTGCTTCTCCTGAAAGACACGTCAATTTTGTTTGCAGGAGGAAAGCCACTTCCTTGGCTACTTTGATTCATTTGAAGCTGCTCTTTTAAACATTTCAATATCTGGACCTGCAGCTTGGGAAAAATGAGTGGACTGTACCACGAAAGGTTTGTATTAGGAAGTACAACTCCTGTCCGGCTAGAATAAAATGAGGCGCAAAAGAGATGGCTCATCTACCTCTGTTTACAGCACTTTTGTCTTACTGGGTGGTCTTCATTTTTAGCAAATTTACCATGAATAAAATTTTATTATTACAAGAAAAAACGGTATTCGTTTGGTACGTTTAACGAAATCGACTCCAGCCCGTTCATAATTCACATCCATTCATTGGGTTTCACGCTGGCTCAACTCGAATCCGGCCCCTTCACAATTTACACCCTTTTATTGGGCTTCTATTTTTATCGCTGGGCTCAAACAGGATGACTAGGCACGTTTCATACACATTCTAGACCAACAAAAAGAAACATTGGCGTATCATTTACTCTTTTTTAATTTTCTAATAAAACTTTGTGGAGTTCCCGTTTTAAAGATATAACGAATGGTTTTGGATTTTTGCAATTTTTAGAAAATCAATTGGTATTTTTGTAGGTTTCTAAATTCGTATGCACCTACCTAATGAAATTGGTAGGTACCTATATAATATAATAAATATAAAAGTTTTAAAAAACATTTCTTTTTAAGAAAAATAAGGTATGGAGTTTTCCTGCAAAAAAAGACTTAAGGAGTAAAATATAAAATTAATACTTAATAATGATAATTTAAAGATTTATAGCACTCCACTGGACAGACACAGATGGCGCTAAGTGAAGCAATCTCTTTTGCGCCTCATTTTATTCTGGCCAGAAAATACAACTTTCAGAAAATCGGACAGTTAGTCATTTTTTGTTAAACATTATGGAAAATGAAAATGTATAATAACACGCTAGTATTTAGGGAGGTAAATCATATCCTAAACGTCTTATCTTTAGATACGGGGTGTTAAAAATGATCAAAAAAATCGACATCTGTGGTTCCTTTTAAAGATTTTGATAGATTCGGCTAAACTGACAAAAAAAACTTTATTTATTACTGCTAAGATACTACTTCTAAATTTATGATAAATTTGTCCGAAGTTGAGGAGTTTTCGTTAAATTTCGATTTCCGATTCCAAAAAATATTGTGTGACCGCTGGTGGTACGTACGTAAATATATACAATAACGTTGTCAGAAACTAGTATACATTTTTAATATTCTCTCGCCATATCATAAAATTTAAATCTTCCGGTAGAAAATTTCTTAGGAATTTTTCTGACATATATTTAAATAAATTTTTCTTTACAAAAGCCTTTTCTCGTCAAAGAGTAACGATCTCAATTTTGCGAAAGGTCGGATAAATATTGCCTATCTTCTATATTATTAAAATTTTGACCTGAATTTTTGTAATAAATAGACGAAAATATGTTGTCTGCCTAAAAGACTGGATATATGCACGGTTTCCTTATTTTACCCAACTGCAGCACGGCGCAAGGAAGGGTAATGTTTTTCGATTGGGATATGTAAGTAAATATGTATGTTTGTGTCACGCTAGACGCTAAACGGCTGAATTGATTATGATAAAAATGGTGTTGTTGAAGGTGCTATAGGCTATAGATTTTTAAACAGGAATCAACATGGCGGTCTTCACATGATGTAGGCTTTAAGGCATACAAATTATCTAAATTTCAGGCGATTTTAATTAAATTGCTTGGATCACCAACTTTGTAGTCCTCCCTACTCCCACTTGTCTCCTCTCCTGTCGTTCCCCCCACCCTATTCAAAAACCATATTCGCATAATTGTATCAAATATCGGGCGATTTCAAAAATTACCTTTCATAAATATACATCGATTTCAAAAAAATCTTTCTGGACGCGCTTTAAGATTTTTTAGACACCATTTTACTAGAGTTCCTTCCTCTCCCACCTTCAGTCAATGGAAGCTAACACTGTTCGCGTCCGTAAAAAATCTACACGTACTTTTTGGCAAAAATACATCCAACTGCTAAATTTACTTGTAAGTACTAGTCGCAGCTGGGTACAAAATTACCCAATAACCTGATTCATGAAAATATAAAACTGTACAATTTCGTAAGTGCGCTTTGAGCATCAAAACTAAAAGTTGAAGCATGTCGTACATCATAGGTATACCTATCAATTTTGTACCTAACTGCTACTAGTAGTACAAGTAAATTTAGAAGTTGGGTGGTTTTTTATTTAATTTTTTTTATTAAATAGCATTCTTTGTATATTGAAAGGGGAAAATGTATAAAATATGTTTTTTTTTATTTTTCTTTTGGCATTTTGTATCCTAACACATTGTTTTTTTCAAAAAAGTATTTTTGTTTAAAAACCCATTGTATACAGTTAAATATTGAATAAGTTATACCTAATTTTTAAAGTAGCCGCCTTGAAATAAAGATAAATGTGTTTGTAGAAATCCCCAAATCAAACAAACATTTTGAACATTCGTTTTTGTAACTCAGTAAATAATACTCAAGGTGAGTAAAAAAATATTTTTGATTAGTATTAGCTTAAAACTTAATTTTTCGAGTTGAATTCATTTAAATTGGGAGTAGGGGGCATCCCCCCTCTCGCTCCCCTCAAAAGTGATCTTTTACAGTATTTGCAAAATTTTAAATTGACCAAAAACAACTAAGTAATAGCTATTGAGGCTGACCAAAAGTCCATTTTAACGATGTAAAACACGCCCCCCCTTAAATAAGTGGCGCACCTTTTATAGGCATTTAAATAAATGAGAGGTGTGGCAAAAACAATATTTTTTTAAATTTGATGAATTTGATTGTCTTACATGTCTTGTTTTAAAACTTATTTTGAACGCTAAGGAAATTTTCCTTCCAACGATTTATATCACCCCCACTCATCCCTACTTTAAAGAAGGTCAACTACAAATAATCAGTTTTAAGGTATTTCTAATCAAAAATTACTAAAATGAATATTCAACATTTTTGTTTGATTTAAGGATTTCTTCAAACACATTTATTTTTATTTCAGAGCGGCTATTAAAAAAAATATGTCTAACTTAATAACTATTTAACTGTATACAATGAGCTTTTACCTAAAAATATTTTTTTATAAAAAAAATTGTGTTAAGGATAGTAGTAGTAGTAGTAGTAGTGTGGGGTAGGCTTTAGGCCTGGCGACTAGGCATATAAAGCGCCCTTTTCGCCAACCCCCGGGCATCCCCCCTACTGCGTCCTTCTTTCGCTAAGGAATCTGCCCGTCTTCTGTACAAAGGCCAGAATATCGGGCCACCTCAGATTCAGAAGGTCCTCCGTCTCAAAGGCTTCCTCTTCGAATACCTCTCTTCTTGCCTCCTTGTATGCTTCACATGATGAGAGAAAATGTGCCGAAGTCTCGTCCTTGGCCCAACATCGCTCGCACGTCGCGTCGTCCTTCACTCTCCTCTTTGCCAGGTGTCCTTGTAAGACGCAGTGTCCGGTCAGGACTCCCACTATGGCTCCCACCTCTCTTCGTGTTCTACGGACCAGCCGGTCCCTACGGGATTTGCTGTAGCCTGTCACATACTCCTTCGCCTGTCTGGCGTTTCCTGTGTTGGTCCATTCCCTTTGTATCTCTTTCTAGGTCCACTCTGTGTTAAGGATAAAAAACACCAAAAAAAAAAAAAAAAAAATAAAAATAAAATACCACAAAAAAAATATAAAAAAATATTTCAAACATTTTCCCCTTTTTTCGTACGCGAATGGAACGTGCACCACTACCGTCAGAGGCGACTAAGGTACATTGTTGAAAAGTTGACTGTTGAAGAGTTATTAGCCAAAAACTATCAAAAAGCACGTTTAAGGGGGAGAACCATCCCCTGACAGGGTTGGGGGAGGGGTTCCCTTTCGTAAAATGTTTGGGCGAGTCTTATGTCTATCCATACCAAGTGTGTTGCTTCGATCATTAGGGCCTGAACTACCAATGCACGTAGGTTGCAACTAATTCGTTTGCTCGCGATTAGTACAGATGGGTTTATTTCCGGTGTAACCCACCCAAACGTAACATACTAGGGACAAGGATCATCTAAAAAATTAGCCGTGCTATGGACCTTTTGCACACACTCTTTTAGCTTACTTTATTCTTAATAAGTGCGACATTAAATGACAGATGTCACGTGATATTTAGAAGACCAATTTTAACCTTTTGCAGACAAAATTTTTATTTGCGTGATCCTTTATTTATCTGTCAAAAGCCCGTTTTGTATTTTGTATGCAAAATTTATTAAAAAGTTCTGAAAACAACTAAGGAAATACTGAAAAACCAATACCAGTGAAAGACGCCAGAAAATTATAGGACAGAGACATACAGACCTCTACTGTGTTTACTGTGTACTTCTTCTTATTTTTTTTACGCACCTTACAGATGATTTATTAATGTTAGCTGGTGAACACTGCTGCTAAACAATACATATCTAACAGTTTTCATAAAAAATTGTTTTAAATAATTGGCATAAAATTAAATCTGCGGATTACCCCGCATTGGTAGCTTTTGAAACAATTGTGTGGTATCAAAAATATTTTAAATTTACATTTTGTCATAACGTTATATGCGCGTTAAAACTGTCTCTAAATAAAGGAACTAGTAGAGTAGCCTGCGTTAATTAAACACAAGTAACGTCAAACATTATCCTTTAGTAAGAGATAAAAGCGGTTTTTTTGTGCACAATTTAAGCCTAACGTGGTTACTCGTCTCTTTCTGTTCTTAATGCATTTGTATAAATGAGCAACAACATACCACACTATACTATCTTGAAAAGATAGTTTCTGCAGTTGTCCAGAGCGGTAAAGGGGGAGTATTTTTTGGCATGAAGCGGTATGCTACTTAGCACTTATATAAATGCATTAAGAAAAAGAGAGGACTAGTAACGATTGGCTTAAAATCCTCCCAAGAAAATGATAAAGTTCGAACCAGGTAACTGCGCATGCCTCAAATAAAGAATAAATTTAAAATGGGACATGCAAAAGGTTTTTACTATAAACAGAGGTGCTTGTAACTCTTATTATGTTAAAAGTGGAATAAACTTCTTTACTTAACTATTATGATATTCATTCTCTTATACTTATAAACTAAAATTTTTATTTATGAAATTCAGTTGATCTTTGCTTCATATACTTATGTAGATATTTCCCTCAAAAGTTGCCGTATCTGGCGAACCAAAATGAGTGTCTTGAGAGCACTAAGGGTTTAGCACGTACACATTCCAAATAAGAATTGTAGTACACAGTAGACTTAAGAAACGCATAACGCTATTAATATAATAGAGTTAAAAAGCAGCACTACGCCTTTGCACTTGCTTATCATTATCATCTGGGGGCACGGCTGTGCCCCGCCAAGTTCGCGCGGAAACTGCTGTACCATCTTTTCTTCAAACATTTCAGCCCATATTTGACCTATTAAAAACTCTACTTCGGAATGAGCTACGAAACTCAAATTTTGCACAGTCGTAACCGCTTTATTGACTTAACAAACCCTCCAAGTTTCATGGACTTCCATAAAGTAGTAAAGTAGTTACGAAATTTCAAAAAACGTCGAAATTGTCACTCACTCACTTACTCACTCATGTATAGATCCTCATAATTCTACTGTACTTTCAGACATGCTACAAAGCTGAAATTTGGCACACTGATGGAAATTCTGACCAAACCCTTGAAAAAAATCCTCAAAATTCTAATTTAATCCCCTCCCCCATACATGTTTATATAAAAGTAACATTGCCCACTTCAGAGGCGCTAGAGAGCTGAGCTTTGGCAGACTGATAGTAAATATGATAAAACTATAGGTAAAATTTTAAAACCCCAAATTTTAATTAACTTCTCTCCCCAATAGATGTAAAGGTATGAAAAGTAACATTCTCCACTTCCAGAAACGCTAGAGAGCTAAGCTTTAGAAGACTGATAGAAACTATGGAAAAAACTATAGGAAAAAATTTAAAAACACCAAAATTTTAATTTACTTTCCTCCCCTATAAATGTAAAGTTATGTAAAATTAACATTGCCTACTTCCAGGAACACTAGAGAGCTGAGCTTTAGAAGGCTGATAGGAACTATGATAAAACCGTAGAAAAAAAAACCTCAAAATTTTTAATAACGCATTGCAAAAGTTTTGAACAATATTCTACATATTTACCTCTTTAAAACTTAAATATTATCCAAATCCTTTAAAAAGGGAATGAAATCATAACAAAAATATTTCATGTAAAAAAAAGCCGCACGCAAAAGTGGTATTCCGTAAAAGGAATTGAGGTAAAAGCAAAACCAAGTTCTCCAATACAAATTTCAAAATGAAAGGTTCTTACTAGTTTGAAAATGTTTTTCTAAACTTGGCTATTACGGCTGCAAATGACTCTTAGTCACAGTGCAAAATTGAACATAAAGAAGTTTGGCTGGAATAGCAAAGTTTTAAAAAACATTTCCAAACTAATAAGAAACTTTCATTTTGAAATTTGTATTGGAGAACTTTGCTTTACTTTTATCTCAATTCTTTTTACGGAATACCACTTTCGGGTACTTGGATTTTTTAACATGAAATGTTTTTGTTATGATTATCATTATCCATAATAAATTCTGATACGTTATTAGGTCAAAAAAGTTAAAAAGCAAAGGTAAAGCCGATCACACACAAAAAAACATAACGCGTAAGAAGTTCAACCTTATGGACTTTTCTTACGTAAATCCAATATGGCCGCTGCTATTCGATCGCTGATTGGTTGAAAGCCCGCTATGCGCCATGCTACGGATTACGTAAATTGTGTGTGTGAAGGCCTTAAGAAGTCAATGAAAGGTATAAACGTTACGGATCGAAGAGCGGCAACCAACTCTGCAGACCAAAGCGAAACAGAGTAACTGCAAAAAATTGAAAATTGCTCTACTGGCATTTTAAACTTCTAGTTGATCAATTAATAACTGATACTGGCAAATAAAAACAGATGCTTTTCATCTGAATTTTTTTTACCCAATGTTTTTTTACATATTATATCAAAAATAATCCCTAAGCACCTTGAAAATTTGTACCTAATTCTAACTGATTTAAGTAGGTAGCAATACACGCTGTCTAAAAGAGCATTTAATTAGTTAATAGGGGATTTAATTAGAACCTAATAAATTACCATTTAAAGGGGAAAGCAAGTAACTCTTGAAGTTGCCTCTTTTCACAGGGGGGGGGGTATTGGGGGTAATTAGCCCCCCCCCTCCCAGAGCCCGAAAAACATATATTAGGTATAAAGACTGGTAGCTGCTACAGATTAGTTAAAGGCTAAAATAAATATTTTTGTTCGCTTTATTAGATTCCCGATAATAAACGCATAGGAAAAAAATCGCACAGAGGAAAAACTTACAATAATAACACCGGTAGATACACCAAATCAAGAAGTGGTCTGTACATTTGACGAGACCTATATAGGTACAAATAAATATTTTACATTATATTAGATAACACTAGAGAAAATATGTCATACATACAGGGTCTCTAGATATAACTAACGTCAATTAAAAAAAGTCAGAGGCTATTTGACCACTGCTCAGAACTACTTTATAAATCCACGTTTATATCATTTATAATGTTTTTTGGAAATTTTTGCAATTTTCAGAGTTTTGCGCATTTTGTATGCGCGAAAAATTGCAACGTTTTTTTATTTAATTTTCCCGAAATTTTATGGTCTACAGTCAAGATGAACCCCGCAATCGAATTCAGCGTACCGAAGAACTTATATAATAGATAGATAGGTCTGATCAAAGGTATAGACCACTTTTTTATTTCGTGTGCCGGTGTAAGCTCTCATAGATTTTCGAAATTTCAAGTTTTTTAAAACACAAATATGTAACAAAAAAAATTCAAATTTTAAAATTTTATGAAAGTTTTAATATAATTACTCTCGTCTTTTTTGTGGCGAAATTGTCTAATAACCTAACACCTTAGTTTTTTACATAGAACTTTCGAATTCTAGAAGCTTAACTTTATTTCATTTTGCACTGTTTTACTTTGTGCGTTTTTTTACGGGTGCGCTATTTTCCGTGTGCGCTATTTTCCGTCTGCGTTATTTTTCGTGGGTGCTTTTTTGATGTGCACTTTTTGACGTGTGCGCTCTTTTCCTAAGAGCGTCTTTCCTGTCTGCTTTTGTCATATAAGCTTTTTTCCTGTGCCCTAATTTACACTCACAACTTGACCATTACCCCCCCAGAACTTGCTTTAAGGACGCTAGCAGAAACAAGTAAGACACGCATATACCGGGTGGGCCAAAAAAAACCGGACAATTTTTTATAATTTATTATAACTTTTGAACTATATTATCAATTTCAGTGGCACAAACTGCACTTGACAGAGCATTAATCAGAGTTTTGACTTAATATATTTTTTTGTCCGTCGTCTTAAAAGTATAAAAGTTTTATACTTGGTTAACTCATTGTTTTCGGTTTCAAACCGATACCGTGGAGACGGTGATAGCATGGTCTGGTTGAACTGTGACCAAAAGTCTTTCTTCCTTATAGACCGGTGGACGTTTTCGTCCCGCCAAGGACTTGTTTCCTTGGTTCGCTATCGTTCACTCGTAGAACGAAAAATAGGTTTCACCTATTTTTTCATTCTTTTTGATTTACCTTGTATCTTGTAGTCAGTTTGTTCTACTTTGTGTCAGGCAAGCCACGCTGAGGAAGGAAATGCCTTTTTCCGAAACACCGGTATCCGTGGTTGACTATACCCGTATGAAGTTGCCTTTTATACTTGGTTAACTGGTGAGAATTGATTGCTTTTTAAAGATCATGATCATAATTTACCGCCATTTTAAAATTTAAGATGGCGGACAGACTCATACTTGATTTGTTTTTATTTTCTAAAAAATGCTTAAGTTTTTTTTTAATCTATAGAAAAACACTACTTTTCTCCCGCTTAACAAGGTACAAAGTGTTAAAATCCGTTAAGTGGTTCTCACAAAATCTGATTTTGTTTTAATCATTGTTTTACAAATTACACGATTGCATTGCCAATCCTGTCTGCATTCAGTATTTATAAATTCACTCTGAGCCGATTTTCGTGAAATAAAAAGTTTGCACCATGATGTTTTTTATTTCACTAAAATCGGTTCACTAATAATGAATTTATAAAGTAATAAATGCAGACAGGATAGGCAATGTAATCGTATAATTTGTAAAACATTGGTTAAAACATTGTATTTATTTGTACCTCTTTATGGGGAAAAAAAGTAGTGTTATTCTATTAAAAAAAAACTATTTTTTCGCAAAATAAGGATAACACGCCATTTTGAAGAATCAAGTATGATTCTGTCCGACAACTTAAATTCCAAGATAACGGAAAATTTCGATAAGAATCTTTCAAGAGCAATCAATTCTCACCACGATTTTTTTATTTGCAGACAGGATTGGCAATGCAATCGTAAAATCTGTAAAACAATGGTTGAAACAAAAATAGATTTTTTTGAGAACCACCACACCGATTTTACTAAGTTGTGTGAGGAAAAAGTAGTGCTTTTCTAAAAATTAAAAAAAAAACTAAAATGTTTTCCGAAAATAAGAATAAACACTTTTGAAAAAGAATCAAGTATGACTCTGTCCGACATTGTTGTGCGTGGCAAGAATGCAGCTTTTTAACTGATTTAAAAAAATAATTAAAACATGTTCGCCACACAAGAATAAACGAGCATCTTTGAAAGGTACAATTTAATTTCGTCCGCCATCTTCGATTTTATGATGGCGGACAAAAAATATATTTGGTTAAAACTCTGATTAATTCTCTATCAAGTGCAGTTTGGGCCATTAAAATCGATAATATAGTTGAGAAGGCGGACAAAAAAATATATTTGGTCAAAACTCTGATTAATTCTCTATCAAGAGCCGTTTGTCCCATTAAAACCGATTGTAAAGTTCAAGAGCTATAATGAAAAAAAAATTGTCCGGTTTTTTTTGCCCACCCGGTATATTTAATTTTTTTTGGAATAACTTTTTTCATACCATAGCATAGCAGGCAAAAAAAATTGCTGGCTTTGGTATAGAGACAATCGTTTCTCTTGAATAACTTCACAAAAAGGCAAAGTAATATACAGTTTTAATGCACTAATAGAGATAAATATATACATATATTATATGTATACTTCTTTGATAAAACTAAAGTTATCCATAAAATAATCCAATCGATAGCAATGCGAGCAGCCTGTGCATGTAAAAAATTGATGGTGATTTAGTATTGAGTTGATCCGGTGTCCATCCAAGCTGGTGATTGTTCAAAAGATAGTTATATTTTGTATTTATTTAAAATTTAAAAGCATTTTTAAATTGTGGATATAAATTATAGACGGTAAGTAAAAAAAATAAAGAAATTGGAAAATATTTAGTAACGCACAGTTTTTTGTCAAAAATATTGGTTACGATGTGTTTCGGGACGCCACTGGGCTTAATTATTTTAATTTAATTAGTGCCAAAGTCACCTCTTGTCACCACAAACAGCACTGCCAAATTTTAAAAAAGTCGACAAAACAATTAGATATTATAATTTTTTTTTACTTTGACCCCTTAAAACTAAAACCCTTAAACAATATGCCCATGTTTATAAGTAAGAGCTTTTCTTTAAATCACTCAAAGAAGCACCACATAGTTTAAAACACCATTGTTACGTATACTATTATATTAGCCTAACTTGTGAACGACCCCTTATCTTTATTTTTTCTGTTGTCTGAATCCGGACCTGTGCACCCTTCGATTTGATGTTTGCTCGATGACAGGTGACACAGTCAAAAACTCTTCAAAAATAATATTATCCAAGGCAGGACCAAGAGAAATGCGGAAATAAAGTGAGATCGCACGCGTACATTCAAGAATGCACTCACATCACAGGTTGGAAGGTTACGCATTTTTAGCAAACCAGCTGTCGGCAACTCACAAAAAGATCAAAAAAGTTTCGTTGAAACACAGAATGGTCGAAAAAAAAATGTAGAACCAACATTTTGTTGAAAATAAAATGGTCAAAAATAAAATAGACTAAACGAAATCGATAAACAAAACGAATTTTTGTCGAACCATAGAATTGTCGAAAATTATATAGATGAAACGTAAAAAGAACGAATTGTAATTGCGTTGAAATACAAAAATGTCGACCCGTAAAAAAGTCGAAGGTTTTTATAATACTGACTTCACTGGCACATGACCGGTTAGGATACTGATTTTTTGTTTGTATTTGATCCGGTTTGGTTTATTTAACGCCTATTTAGAGCTCCCAAGAAGAGGACAGGAGATCTATAAGGGGACCTATAATTTAAGAAGTAGGAGATCACTTTATTTTGATAGGATAATAATTACTTCAACCAAGATCTGCTATAAAATGTAATTAAATAGACCATTTGGCAACGTGGGGCATTTTTTGCAGGTGCAACATAAAATCGACGAGTTACGATTCGACCTTTTTACGCTTCGACATTTTTGTGTTTCAACATAACTCCCTTGCAATACTTTTGTATTTCGACTATTTTGGAAATTTTTACGAATTGATAAAACTACGATTTGGTGAAGTTATTTTAAACTTTATTATTTTTGAAATTTTTACGGATCGACAAAACTACGTTTTAGTCAGAGCACATTATTTTAAAAGGCTTTCCGTTTGCGGTCTGGAACCAAATCATATTACTTTTTGGCAACAGACCATTTCCCCCTAATTGGACCCCGCTGAATCCGAATATATCTGTTGCCAACTCGACAAATTGACAGGGACCGAGAAAATCCCCCCCAAACCCCCAAAAACCTTTTTTTTCAGTTTTATGCAATTTTCTCGAGAATTAACCTTTTTTATCAAAAATTGCAAAGAACAGTTTTTTGTGGAGAATAAAATTCCCTTTCCAACGATGTATTGGTCAATAAGGTTAGGAAAAGCAACTAGCTCTTCAGTGGCGTACGTAAATTGGGATTATTTAGAAAAAACATGTTTATTATAGGTTTTTCAAAATTTTCTCAAAATCTACACTTTTTAGGAAAAAATATGAAGTACACTTTATTGTAGAACATAACATTTTCTTTTAAAAACTTTATTAAAATGTCGGGTTGTTGCCATATTTAAGGCTTCAGGGGCGTACTAATGTAAACTTATTTTCAAAAATAACTGAAATAATCAGTTTCTCTTGCATATTTAAATATCTTTTCTAAGATTTTCAGAAAAAAATGTGCCTTTATTCTTTACTGAGGATAATGATATATTACAAAGTGAGGTTTATGTTATGATAAATACTTCAAAAAGGTTCGTAATTTATACCTACTAAAATAAAATGTTTCCAAATTAAAATAAACTGTTTTTTAATTAGATTAGATATTTTGATTTATCTAAATAAGTTCTTTAAAGCAAAAAAACACCGGTGGTTGTAAGGGGAGGGGGCATAGGGGCCATGGCCCCCCCTAAGTAAAGTAGTAACTTTAACACAGGTGTTTTTGGTTATTTTTTTAAGCATATGGAACTAAAAATAAAGTGGTGGATCTTATGCAACGGTTTGGGGGGGAAAGGGCATAATCATAATTAGGTTCTCATTGGGATCAACAACCAACCTGTCAACCTGTTAGGAAGAGTTTGATATTTTTTTGCTTTATACTTATGCAATTTATGAACAGGCCACATAGTATTAAAAATCACTGACCCACTGGCTTACCCGCGCCACACTGCGTTTATAATAAAATGTCCTTTATTTTATTATCGGGCCCGCCGCCGGATCCATAAAAGGTCGAAAGTACAAAAGGTCGAAAAAAATCGACAAAACAAAATATTAAAAATACAAATTTACCGTATGAAGTCGAATTGACTTGTCCAGTCGATGTCGACCCGCGGCCGTACTTTCGATCTTTTGTACTTTTGATATTTTGTACTTTCAACCTTTTGTACTTTCGACCTTTTGAACTTTCGACCTTTTGTTTTTTGATCTTTTGTACTTTCGACCTTTTGTACTTTCGACCTTTTGTATTTTCGACCTTTTGTACTTTCGACCTTATTTTTTCGACCTTTTGTACTTTCGACCTTTTGTACTGTCGACCTTTTATCCGCCGCTCTTTATTATCCACCGAAAAGCTAATAAGACACAAAATTGATTAGTTTGGATTGATCTTAAATAATTTCTTTAAATTAAGAACACCACTGGAGCGGTAAATATAAAATAACTTCCACTTTGTTATACATCGTTTGAAAGGAAATTGTATTGGCTATGACGAAGTATACAACACATTTTTTGATAAAGAGCTTGGTTTTTAAGAAAATTGAATAAAACGTATGAAAAATATGTTTTTTTTAATGATTTGTTGAAATCACCCCCATTGACGGACGTCGCTGAAGAGTTTGCTATAAGTCAAACCCCACCGAGTTTCAAAAGGGAATTTCCCTGTCTACAAAAAAGTGTAGAACAAGTTTTTTCATGTTAAGCTTAGTTTTTGAGAAAATTAGATAAAACTTGTAACAAAAATGGTTTATTTTCTGTTTTTTCAAAATTAATTTAATTTACGGATGCTCCTGAAGTTTTATTTAACAAACCGATTTAATAATGTTATACGTCATTTTCAAGGAAATTTTATTGAGTATACCAGAATGAAATCATGGTTTTTTAAAGATATTAGTTTTTAAAAAAATTAAATAAATCTTGGAAAAAACTTAGGTATTTTTTCAACTATTTTTAATTACTTCAATTAACGGACGCCGCTGGAGAGCTTGTTATTAGTCTAACTTAATTAAGTTATACCACGTTAAAAAGGGAATTTTATTGTCTACATTAAAGTATATTATATATTTTTCTCTTAGAAGATTAGTTTTTAAGAAAATTTGAAAAAACCTCAAACTTTCAGATTTTGGGGGGTCTGGAGGGGTTTTTGGAGGTTTTTGCAGCCATTTAAAAAAAAATAATATGTTATTATTTTTTAATTATACAAATATATATTTTGAATGTACACCTGTGACATTCCAGCGGCAATTTAAAATTCCGCCGCCATTTTGGCCGCCATCTTGAATATCTCAGCCCCTGTCAATGTTTGGAGTTGGCAACAGGGATATTCGGATTCAGCGAGGTCAAAATAGGGGGAATTGCCCATTTGCCAAAAGGTAATATAAAATGCTTCTAGAAAGTGGATTTTCCCGAATCTTGCCTGAACTATTTAGTTTAAATTACTTTTGTCTATTCTATTTACCATTGTTTTATTTTCGACAAAACTAGGGGTCAACATTTTTTTTATTCGCTTTCCTTCTCGTTTCTTTTTATACTGAATTGATTTTCTTTTAAACTATACTGTCACTAAAATGTCAAAATACAATTTTTTTAAATTATTTATCAATTCCTTGTTTTGGGAGGTCAAAATTTGGTGTTAACCTAACCTTGGTCAATTAATCACAAACGTATTCTTACCTATCCAGACATGCTGCCGGATCTCTCTGGACAGGACAAGATAAGTTTGCGATCAATTGGCCAAGCTTAGGTTAACAACGATTTCGACTTCTCAGAAGGAGGACAAGGGAGCTAATTTGATAAATTGTTTTTCGAAAATTTAGAATATATTAATACACAGAAAAAAAAAGAAAAAGTATAGGCCTACAAAATGTTTGTTTCTTTTTTACTTTGTTTCGCTAAATACAATTTTATTAAAATACAATAAAATATTTTAAATTAATCACTGCCATTTAGTTAGATATTTTTAGACATTTCGTTGGCGTAGTTTTTGTAAACTTTTTAAAGATATTTGTTTAAACTACTAAAATTCATTACTTAATCTGTAGATTTCTAACTTAGATATTTGTGTATACTGTATTTAACTCGTTTTTGAATTTTTTTTAACCCAACCAAATAGGAGCACCACGAAACTAAATGTGCTGTTTCGAAAAATTCCACGACATATGTTGCAATTAGATCAAATTAAATGGCGTATCAGTCAGCATTTCAATGGCATTTTAGGAAACGTTAGCACTTAAATAAAATTTATATAATTTCAAAAGAAACCTCAAAAGTCCGAGGTATAAAAAAATAAACACACTACAAACAACCATAACCACTATAAAAAAGAAGGATGTGCCGGAAGTTTCATATAGGTCACCTAGGGCAGATGTAAGTGCAAGAAAAATTCCTTCGGTGATTTTACATCCAGGTATAAAAAAGGAGAAATGACTTGGAACCAAATATTTATTTTACTACTATCGGAAATACCAAATAACGTAATACATAAACAAATACTTTTTTTTATCTGTGTATTTTAAATATATTTTTTTAAATACGTTAAAAAAATAAAAATATAAAAAAATATATATTTTGTGTAGCGTCAGGAAGAGAAAGAAGGAAGAATTTATATGAGAATAAAAATGTTATATTTACTGCAACATTCCAATCTGGAGCTAGACAATGTTTAACATTTTGACATTATATTCAGCACTTCAACTCTAATGGTCTAAATAAATTTACACAGATTTTACAACCATGCCTCAATACTGGCAGTATAGGTTACATTAGAAAATACGTCAAAATAAAGATATTAGCAATGCAAATTCAAAGATACGAGTATATGCCAATGGCTGCGTATACTGTCTACATAAAGGCGCTGTAGGTATGCCATTGTCTCCACGGAGGCATAAATGCGCGGATTTTTGCGATGTGAGGGTAATAAGTGATTTTTTACCCTCCTCAAAAGAACGCGAATGCGAAGAGAATAACCGAAAAGAAAAAGGTCGTAAATTAACCTTTGAGTGGAGGAATTTTGGGAACTTTATTTGATTCTTGTGTTAATGTGTGTGTTTTTCACATTTCTGTTTATCCGGGTGTAGTAGCAGTGGGGAGACAATTTTTGGCCTAGCGACTAGGCAAACGGCGCCAGCGCGCCCTTTTCGCAAACCCCGATTTGTACGTAGACCATATAGCAAACAGATGTACGTGCCCAGGGATCTTTACTGCGTAGCAAGTATACACTTTTACACTTCTACCGAAATGTGGTCCTGCCACTGACTTACATATATCTACATCGCTATCTGCCCAGCAGAACTTGGTTATAGGCGATAACTTCTTTCCTTTTCAGCGCAAAAATTGTGGTCGTCGTAAGTTTACTTTAGGCATTGATTATAATACACATAGATTCAAAAGTTTTGCATCACCCTAAATCTCCAAAATTATTTTTTTTATCAGGAAAAATGGCCTAGAGACTTATTAATTGATAGTTTTAATTAAGAAAACATCTAAGATACTCGTAAAAAAACTTTATTATATTAAAAAACTTTTTTTTTTAAACATAGGAGTATTTTTAAATAAAAATCAAAATTTACAAATTGATGGATTTTGTTCAAAAAGGTACTTGAAAACCTTTAATATTGAGTATTTCCACCTCTAGCATTTATGCAAGCCTGAAGACGCCTGCCCATGCTGTCTATCAGATTGGTGATATGTTGTTGAGGAATATTTTGCCATTCTTCCCGAGCAGCATGAACAAGCTCTTATATAGTCCTAGGTGAGTTTCTGCGTGCTGCCACCGCCATGGCAAGCATGGCCAAAGCATGCTCTATGGGATTCATGTCTGGCGATAGTGCGGGCCAGTTCAAACGATTGATGCCTTCTGTTTCCAAATACTCATTTACAGCTCTGGTACGGTGAGGTCGGGCGTTATCGTCCATAAAAACAAAAGCATCACCCACAGCTTCTCGCCATAGTCTGACGTAAGGATCTAAAATCTCTCTAATGTATCTGTCTCCATTCATTGTGCCCTGAACATAAATTAACTCTGTTCGACCATTAGACATGATACCAGCCCAGAACATAGCACTTCCTCCTGCAAAGGGTGGCACGGGGCGGGCATGATCCAGCTGGGCAGCTCTTGTTGGCTCCCTCCATACACGTATACGATGACTATCCTGCACCAAGCAAATTCTTGTTTCGTCAGAAAAAAACACCGAGTTCCAAAATTCTGCAGGTAATACCACGTGCTCTTGACCCCACTGTAGTCTAAAAACTTTGTGCTCAGGGTTTAGTCGGGGTACTCTGATTGGTCGGCGACACCTCAAACCTGTCGCGAGTATTCGTCTCCGCAATGTAGAAACCGATACTTGAATTCCCAAGGCATGACGCATATCTATTTGAAGTGCTTGTATTGCCATGGTCGGGTTTCTTCGGATAGTTAAGTGAATATAACGGTTCTGTTGTTGATTAGTGACACGTCTTCTACCGCTTCTGGGTCTATCACGAAGAGAATTATTCTGGAGATAGCGATTCCAGGTACGAGATAAGTCACTTTGCCAAACACCAACTCTCTTAGCCACGAACCTTTGAGAATGACCTTCTTCAAGTAAAACCACTATTCTTGCACGGTCAATCTCACTTATGACTTGTCGAGGCATCTTTGCACGTCAACTCGTAAAATTGAACTGTCTTAAATTTATTTAAAAAAATTGTAAAAATTTTTTTCGGCCAACAAGCCCACAAAAAATATGATGCTAAAAAATTTCTTTGTAGAAAAATAAGACTGGCCAACATACATTTTGGTGCCGGCGATTTTTTAACTGTTCATGGCTAATTTTTGGGTGGAGAATCCGAAATAGCCATCAGATTTTGTCTATAAGATCTAGTTTTTAATAGGAATTATTTACTTTTTTTTAACCTCTATATATATTTTACGTTATAACTATGAATATTGCCAGTAACAAACCAAAAACATATATATAATTAAATATTTATTATAAAAAGTAGCTTAACATACATTCATACTCACATTAGTTACTATTACTTACAAATTATTTTCTTTTATGCGACTTTCTAGCATGAATTTTACTGGTACTAGTCTCGCTGAGGCTCCAACAGTAGACGATCATCATGTGGCTCATCGTCCTTGATATCAATCTTCCATAGTTTTAATATCCTGATGGAATCTTTCTCCCTGATCTAGGTGGTTGTGGAGGTAGTAAACTTTTATACTCATGTTACAACCAAGAATATGACAATTTGAAAGCATAGTTTCTACTAACTCTATGTAATGGTCTGCTTTATAATTTCCAAGAAAATTTTTAACTACTTAAACAAATGAAACCCAAGCGTTAGATTCAGTCTCATTTATTGATATTAGTCCGGAGCCTAAGCCACTTTTGTCTGCATTTTTGAGTACCGTAATGAAACTTGGCACGAATATAATACAACACTATGGTATTATTTTACGAAGTGGTGCTCATCCCGAACCCAGGGCAGAGCAAAGATACAGAGTGTTTTATTTTTAATTGCATCTATCTCATTAAAATTCTGTATAAAATTTAAATGTAAAGCTAGAGCAATGAAACTTGGCACCGATTATAAAGACCTATATGTTTTTATTTTAAGCGATAAAAAAATTATATTTTTGAAAAATTTTTGGTGTGGGTGTTGAGTAGAAAAAAAAATCCAGGCGGTTAGTTATGTAAGATAACTTGCTAAAATTTACTGTGAGCATTAACAAATTGTTTCTCTTTAAAACAAGTATTGCTGGACTGGTGTGACATATACAGGGTCGGAGTACAGGGGGGTTTTAATTAAGAATTGTAAATTGAGAAAATCTAAAAAGATAGAAAGGTATGTGGATTTCTTAGTCAAAATGATATTTTCAAAAAATATATACCAAAAAAAATATACTTAGCCTTTATTTATATTCTACGAAAAAAAAAATTAAAATTTTGTTAAACTGTTAAATATACAGGCTGTTTTTAAAAATAAGTTTCATTTTTATGATCAATTTAAGTAGTTTTTTTTATGACGACGTTACAAATCACTATGAAAAACTCAAAGTCTGTACGTTACAACAATACTAGTACAGCTTTCATTTTCTTAAATAAAAATTTTTGTACAGTGTGTTTAAAAGTAACTAGACAATAAAGTTTTTTCGTAATTTTTTATTTTAGTGCTGAAAATTCAAATAACACTACATATGTCAAATAAACATCTCATTGCAATCACTATATACTCCTTTATAAACCATTTATCGTACTATATTTTTCTCAAAAGCTCTACATTATTACCTTTTTCTGAATGTATATACTGGGCGACAACAACTTTGGTGTCATTTTTACCGTTTTTTACATTATTTATTTTAGCTACTGCGTTAATAAGAATTTTGCAATGATACTTGGCACAATTTGTCGGCTTATTAGAGGCTATGACACAAATATTATTGTTTGTGTAATTTTATAATATGCTGAAAGATACAAGGTGATATTTTAAAAATCTTGTGAAAAGTAGTAGTCTCAAACTTTGGGTCATACCGGTTATGCAGTTTAAGAAATTTTTTGAATTTTAAAACTTTTTAAAACTAAAAGAACGCCTTTCTCACATGGTCTACATTGTTTAATTTTGCTTTGTAATTGTAAGAAAATACAGGGTGTTTCTTTTGTCAATATATAATTTTTTTTTAATACCTAAAACATTATTTCCAGCACTTATAAAATTAGAAAATATACAGTAGAAAGTTAAACTGTTAATCACCTATGTAGCTGTTAGTTAGAGACTTTAAAATATACAGAGTATTCGAATTAAAGTCGATAATATTGTTAACTTTGTTATTATCAAAAAGGTCGGTTAAGTTATTAGGCAAAATGTTAATGTTTTTTCCACACTTAATTGGCGGAACAAGAATAAAATTAAACGACGCATAGGTAAGTAATAGTAAAAACCTCATTTTTAATAAATACACAGTACCAGCAATCGAAATTTTTTTCTATATATAAATAAAAACTGTCTTATAACTTTTCCTTTTTAAGTAAAAAGTTATTAATAAAAAATACAGTAACTTTAATTTTATAAAAAAAAATTTTTACATAATGTGCATTATCAATATTTCTCAAATATCTATTTAATTATCAGTTCCAACAACCAATCTCAAACAGGATGCAATTATGTAATTTTATTAAAATTATATTCTTTGTTGCCCAAGAAAAGGCAGATTATGTTAAAAATTCAAAGTTCTAGATACTTCATTCCACTTTTACTTAAGTTATCAATTTTTATTAAGGCTTGGTCAGGTATTTTTAATAATCCCTGGCGTAAAACCCGAGAGTAGTTGGTGGCTCTTCTCGGGTAAAACCAGATTAAGGTGTCAGTTTTTACATATCATGTGAACAGTTTGACGTATTGACTCAATTAATATTTATTTTGGTTTAGAATACTAAATTACCTAAAAATCGATACCCCACACGACCACTTTAGACGGAATAAGATTTGAACAATTTATCCTCCTACCTTTTGCGGGAGAGGGCCCCTTTAAAAAAAAACATTATTTCCAACGTTTCATTTTAATAGATTTTTTCTCAATTTATAAGCTACATAGCTATAGGCTTAAAGAAACAAAAAGTGTACACGAAAATAGTTTTATATTTAATTTATCAATTTTTCCTGTCTCATCTCAGGTACGCCCCTGTATCTTGGCACTGCACTGGGTTCCATCGGAGCACCACTTCTAGAATGGCGATTCTAGGTGTTTGCTACCTCTGTGCCAAATTTCGTCACGGTACGCGAAAATGCAAACCCCTAAATTTCCGGCTTAGGCCCCGAACTATATGGTGAACTGTGGATCTTTAATAAGTTGCCTTATTTGAGGACCATCAAATATAGCAGCTTTTAGTTTTTCCTTAGAAACTTACTTGACAAGTACTCAAAACAATTTCGATCTCGATCTAACGCTTTCACAAAATACTTTTTATACGACTGTCTTGTTAAAGAGGGTTTTGCACACGGAGAACACGATCTGAAAATGGCATTTTGCGCACGCTGTGTGCAAAACGTTTTGCACACGCTTATGTCATTTTTGCGCACGTTTATGTCATTTCTGCATACGGGTCTCCCGTCATTGTGATTTTTGTTGTTGTCACCCATCAATATAAGTTGGCTTAGTTCCGTAGCAACCGCCACTGCTCGTATGTTTTGTTGATTAGATACGTCAAGAAATTGTTGAATTTTTAAAGTTTTGTTGTAAAAATGTCGGAAATAAAAACAAGTTAAATTAAAATTTGATTTTTCTTTCTTTATTAGCAGTCGTATAAAAAATATTGTAAAAAACTCGTTTGAAAACCTCTTTGCACACTCCCTCGACTTGTAGTCCAAACTGTCTCGATCGTGTGCAAAGAGTCGTTTTCAAACCTTGTTGTTTAAATAACTATTATAAGTCTTGATATGCAAGGGTGGTAGTAATATTTTTTCTCTCGTAACTAAAGGTTCATTCACTACGTTTTGTTTTCCTTGAAGGATAGCATCCCTTAAAGGTCAATTTCTCTTAACCCAGTGCTGATCTTTAGCTCTGCTGTCCCAAAGACATAAAAAAACAGGGGTATTCGGTATATCTTAGTAATAAATAGAGTAATAAAAATATAAAGAGAAGTAATCAACCGCGGCCCCGTGTAAATTTTCCCTAATCCTGGCGGTCATTCCTGAAAACTTAGAATTTACAGAATCCCCGGCGATGGCAACAAAGCTGCGTCACTGGAATCATCTCCCTAAAACCAAAGTGGGCTTGATTTTCATAGTATTTTTATAAACATAGCACTTCTTGATTATTTTTACGTCCAACTAAGTCCTTTTTTACAAAAATAAAACTCAACACACAGTAAAAAAACACCAAAAATTCAATACACCAGGTCCGACGGCCAAGACAACACTGCTTTTAATACAAACACATGTTACTCTCAGTGTCGACCTTAGAGCTTAGGAAAATCTGGGCTAACCATTCACTACTTGAGGACCCACCTCCTTAAACTTGTTGTCGTTATATCAGTGAAAAAACCATCTTTTGTTTGAAACTCGTAGACAATGATTAAGTAGAAATAAAACTTTGGACTTCGGACGGGTACGGGTAGACCTCGTCAGACGTCTATCAGGGGAACTGAATCGACCCCTGCCCTCCGTAGATTCCAGGTACTCTCGACACGGAGAGTTAGCACCTGCCTAGGGTCCCTTTCCTAGGGTTACGGGAGAAGACCACATCGATATGAAAGGCAGAGAGAATGTGGCGTAGGTGGCAACCCTTTCTTTTAGGGATAGTACAAAAGACAGCTGTTGCTTTACAGTATGGCGTTGGCTCGTCAAAGGCTAGAGGAGAAAAACCTTAATTCAAAATCCTGGCCCTCCAAGTAGGGGGTTGAGGCATTAGACTGGTTCCCTAATACTTGTAAAAAAAAGCAATTACGAAAAAGCCTAAACAAAGCCTCCGAGTAATAGATGGAAATTCTCGAAGACGAAAAAAACAAAGACAAAGGACTATGAATATAGCTACATGGAACGTACAGGGAGTGAATCAAAAGTTGGACATTATTGCAACCGAAGTGCAGAATTGTAAGATCGATATTATTGCACTCACAGAGACAAAAAAGAAAGAAACAGGTACGAATAGTGTCGGCAATTTTGTCCATATATTCACTGGAGTCCCAAAAGAAAAAAGAGCAGCCAGAGGGGTATTCCTATTAATAAAGAAAAACCTAAAAAATAAGATTACCGACTACAATTGCATTTTAGTGAAAACATACTTCGAGTGAACATAAAGATGCTTGGTCATAATATAAGCATAATAGCAGCCTACGCACCATCAGAAAACGAAACAGTAGCTACAAAACAACTGCTCTTTGACCAACTTGATAAGACTATCACTAAAATCGGTAATACCAGGGAAATAATTATGCTTGGCGATTTTAATAGCCGAACTGGTAGACAAACCCATAGCAAAGTAATAGGACCATTTGGAGAAGAAGTAACAAATGATAATGGCTTGAGACTGATGCAGTTGTGTGAAACCCACAACCTAAAAATAAATAATGGTTTTTTTAAACATAAGTATATTCATCGATATACCTGGATTCAGCCAACAAGAAATCTTAAATCAATCATCGATTATGCTATAGGTGGACAACACTCGCAATTAAAGTGGTATGATAATGTTGCACTTCGTCGTGTTACCTGTGGATCTGACCACCATCTAGTAAAAGCAAAAATAATATTCCGTTTAAGAAAAACAAATAAGGACGAAAGTATTGGAGAAAATGAAAACCTAGAGTCGTCGAAGACAATCAAAAATACAACTTTAAAAGTCTAGAAATCATAAGTACTCAAAGATTGTATCAGAACCGATTAGATAAAAAATTAATAAACACAGAACACTCATTCAAAGGGATATATACAAACATAATAAAAAGCTTAAGAGGAAGCAAACAACGAAGCTGTTGGATACCAAGATAATATAAATAACAGGAAGATCTGGTGGACGGAGAAAATACAGGAAATGGTCAAAGAGAAAAAACGCACATACTTGAAATGGCTCAGTACTAAAGAGCAAAGAGACCTACACCTAAATACTACACGGAAACCAAAAGACAGCTAAGAAATATGATACGCACAGAAAAAAATTAAATGTTCGAGCGCAAGTGCCACGATATAAATACACACGTAGGAGGTAGGCAGAGTTCTAAAGTATGGAAATTCATTTCTACAGTAAAAAACCCAACAAAAGAAAAAGTAAACATCGAGATCATCAAACCAGAACAATGGACAGAACACTACAAGGGACTGCTACAGGATACAAGACCCGAATATCTGGCAGCATCTCCGAGGAGAGACATAGAAGTACATGGAGAGGAAGTAATCATCGAAAAAGAAATGATAAAGAATAGTATTAAAAAGCTTAAATCCGGAAAACCTAGCGGACCTGGAGGAATATATGCTGAAATGCTCAAATATGGATCAGAGAAACTAATCGAAAATATCACATAAATTATCAATCAATGCATAAGCGGACATCCAGTACCTGATGATTGGAAAATTGCATTCATATCCTCGATACATAAAAAGGCAAACAAGCTGGATTGCAACAATTACAGAGGAATTTCAGTAACCAGTACTCTAAGTAGATTGTACGGTAGGATTCTTAGATATCTAATAGAGAATGATTTTCATGAACAAGAAGAAGAAGAAAAGTGGGTTTCGTGTAGGCTGATCTTGTGGTGATAATGTTTTTTGTCTTAAACAAATAATTGAGAAAAGAAGCGCCAGAAATATAGCGACTCATGTTACCTTTGTGGACCTACAAAAAGCATATGATACCGTTCCAATAGAAAAACTATGGACAGTGTTAGAGCAAACTAATATCAATCATACATACAAAAAAGCGATAAAAGAACTATACAAAGGGTCAAAATCTAAAATTAAAATTGGAAATCGACTTTCAAAAGAATTCCTGGTAACAAAAGGCTTAAGATAGGGATGTTGTATCTCTCCAACTCTTTTTAAAATATATATCACAGTAGCTCTAAAAAACTTGAAACGTAAAGTGCAAGGCATGGGAATACAACTTAACGACCGACCTACCATATACACATTACAGTTTGCTCACGACCAAGTAATTGTAGCTAATGATAAAGAAGACATGGAGTAATTGATGAGAAAGTTTATGAAAGAATACCAAAAGTGGGGATTAACAGTGAACGCGAACAAGACACAGTACTTATGTATTGGAAACGAATCCAGTGAGTTAGAACTAGACAATGGACAAGTAATATCTCCATGCAATGAGTATGTATACTTTGATGTCACATTTAATAAGACAGGAACAGACTGTAAAGAACTGGAAAAAAGAATAGTAAAAGGAAAAGAGGTTATTGGATGTCTTAACAGTATTTTATAGAGCAGAGAGATAAAAAAGAATGTAAAATTTAACATATATGAAACAATGGTAAAAAGAACGCTGTTGTATGGAACAGAGACTTGTCGCGTCACAGAAAAAAACCAAAACAAAAATGGAAACTGTCGAAATGAATGCAATAAGAAGATCAATCAGAATATCTAGAGCAGATCACATAAAAAATAAGATCATAAAGAAAGAATGGGAATCGAGGGAATCATAACAGATGACATCACTAAAAGGCAACTGATATGGTACGGCCATGTACAACGGATAAACGACAAAACATTACCAAAGCAGGTCCCAGAATGGCAACCAATAGGCCAATAGGGCGCAGAAAAAAAGGGCGTCCTAAACCAGAATCGCAACCGTCAATCCAGAGATCAATGACTCAAAAAAATCTGACAAAAGATGATTGTCAAGCCGCTGTTTTATTTGGCTGTGAACGTTTTTCAGAGTATATATTTGGCATGGAATTTACTGTGGAAACTGACCACAAGCCACTTATATATAAAATTAAAAAACCTTTGGCCTCTTGTCCACCAAGACTTCAAAAAATGCTTCTTGCTTTACAAAAATTTAACTTTAATCTAGTTTATAAACCAGGCTAGGACCTTTTCATTGCTGGTGCCTTGTCAAGGGCAACAAATAAAAATTTAAAAGATTTGGAGTTTAATTTTGACGTGGATTCGCAGATTTGCATTGTTGATTTATCTATTGGTTTTACAGATTCTAAATTAAAAGAGTATCAGCGTGCTACGTTGTTTGATAACAGTCTAAAATTACTTTTAGAATACAAAATCTGACTTTTCTAGTAAATTAAGTTAAAACAAAATTGCTAATTAGTCTTACTGACTAGATTGTAATAAAAAAAACACAGTGTGTTTGACAAATAAAAAAATAAAAAAGAAAAGGTTGGCCAAATAGTAGTAAAAAGGTTCCGATTTTAATTAGATCTTATTTTAAATTTCGATATGAAATTGTTGAACATAATGGCTTACTGTATAAAAGTGACAAAATTATAATATCTCAGAGCAAAGTATCTGAGATAATCAGTAAGGTACATTATGCTCATCTAGGTATTGTTAAATGTAAACATGGATCTTCTGAATCTTTTTATTGGCGAGGCATGTCTAAACATATAGAGGATATCATTTCAACGTGCAGAACATGTTTAACATATCAAAATAATAATTAAAAAGAACCATTAATTAATCATGATATACCAAAAACTCCATGGTCAAAAATTGACTGTGATATTCTCTACATGTGTAGACAAATGTTTCTTCTCGTTATAGACTACTATAATAAATGGGTAGAACTAATTTCTTTAAAATCCAATGATCTCTCAGAAACTGTCATAACAAAATTAGACATAGGAATACCTTTAACTAACCAACTTTGGTAAGCGATGGCGGACCTTAATTTTACTCTTTTTCTTTTAGTAAGCTTGCTAAAGACTGAAATTTTACTCATATTTTAACCAGTCCAAGACATCCAAAGTCAAATGGACAAGTTGAGCGCGCTAAACAAACCATTAAGCAAATTTTGAGAAAGGCATTGGATGACAAAAATGATGTAGAACTGGTCTTACTAAATTATAGGAATACTCCTATTGATGGTCAGGAATTTTCTCCATCTGAATTGCTAATGTTTAGTAAACTTAAAGATTCTTTTCCTACTTTAAATAAAAAATTATCTCCTTATGTTGCTAACCACGAAAAATATTATAGAAACATACAAAACAAACAACAAAAACAACAGTTTTACTATAATAGGGGGAAGAAGAGTCTAGTACCATTAAAATCTAATCAAAAGGTTAGATCTCAAAAGTATCCTAATTCTAAATGGTCTTTTGGTAAAATCGTTACAAAAATTAGGCCTAGAACATACAGAGTGGAAGATAATAATGGTCAACAGTTAATAAGAAATCGAATTTTTATTGAAACTGTGCCAGACATTAACGAAAATTTAAATCGAAATTTTAATAAATCTTCAACTAATCCATCTACTACTCTGAATGTTTCACCTAAAAATTCACCAAGATATTCACCTCATAATAGAGACAGTGTGGCTGTTAATGTAGATGATACACCAGATCTGAATATCTCTGATGTACCTGGTATATCAACGAAGGGTAGAATTATCAGGAAGCCTAGAAGATTATGTATAATAACTAAATACAGTTATATTATTTTAAGTGATCTATTGACTAGTAATATGCAAAGTGATAAACAAAATCTAACAAAGTTGTTATATGTTAGAAAGTAATTTTAAAAGGGAGATGTTGTGTATTTAAATAACACTCGGTGTATAAATGTGTGTTTCTTATCAATGTAGTTTTTTATGCCTACAAGTATCTTATTTACACACAAATTATAATTTACAATATACTATTAGAACAGCTGATTTTTTCAGGGTCACGGCCTGTATTTTTTTGTTGGCATTGTTTTTAATTTGGTTAAGGAACAAGTGGGCTATTTTGGTAGTTTCACTAGTGTTAAATGAATTATGTTTTGTTTGGTTTTCGGAAGTGGACGAAATAAAACCATTGACCAACCAAATAGATAACATCTATAGGCACCCTTTTCTATAAAACTATAATTTTGTAAATCGTTTTTTGTGACCTGTTAAATTTTTGTGCTTTATTTTAATTTGACTATTTTAAATACTATTAAGCAAGACTATTATTATTTTACGTGAATAAATAAGTTTCTGTGACCAGATCAATATTTATGTCTTTATTTATTTGTGTATAAATTTAAATTTTAATTAATTTTCAATGGGTCCAGTTAGCAACACTGTGTAGAGGAAATAGATTAAGCTTATAAAAAAAAATTAAAATAAAAAACAAATCCAGCTTTAATAAAAATAATTAGTAAACAATTCCAAACAAATTATCGTAAATTGTGGCTAAATAGTCCGTAGAAGTATGGCCAGGTAACAATCTACAATAAAATGTTTTAAAACTTAAAACTTAACCTAACTAGAATAATAAAAAAAAGACTCCATAAATAAATGTGTAATATGCTGTTGTCAATAAACCAATGATTTGAGTAAGTTTTTTTGCAAAGTAATTGATGTCTTTTTACCATCCTAGCAACCGAACCGAACCTCGCGCGCAGCAATGGCTAGAGAAGGTATTAGTTTCGAGGAATTTTTTTTTTTGAGATAACGCCGAAAATGTGTTATTTGAGTGTATTTTGACCTATCCCAGCAATATTGTCGTGATGTCTGTCTGTGTGTGTGTTTGTGTGTGTATGTCTATCTGTCCGTAACACGATAGCTCCTAAACCGATGAACCGATTTTGATGAAATTGTCAGGTAAAATACAGCTTGACACTGCAACGAGCTAATTAGATTTTGGTTAAAATTCATCAATGCTAATGACAGTTTTTTGACAGTTAAATAATTTAAAAATTGCTAACTTTTAACGGTAGCGTCGCGTCAATATGCGGTTTCGGAATATTGTAGCCCACATTTTTTTCAAAAATTTGTGTTGTAATCAAAAGCTTTATCGTAGGGGCTTTCGTTTCGGAGATGTTTACAAAACACTGTTTTCAAGGTTGATATGCATGGCGTTTACTTGGAGTGTGCAAATGGGCCAGGAAGGTATCAGATCCATCCTGGATCCATTTATTTAAATTTGAATACTATAAATTTAAGAATTATTTGCTTCTTTTGCAATTCTTATTGTTCATTTTAGGGTTTTACAAAGTGTAGTTTTAAACACGAAACGTCGCCATAAAATCAATGGTTGTTTTTTTCAACTTCCCAAAACCCACAAAACATAATTCATGTATTACTAGGGAAACGAAATACCTAACTAGTTGCTTAAAAACAGCCTCAAGGATAGATTGAATGCGATCTCGATTTTTTTCAGTAACAGTTAGAGATATTTTTTTGAACAGCACAGTGCGTGTCCCATTTTCGATGGGTTTAAACGGGAAACTCAGTTGATATTGAAGATATCGATTTTCTGATTGCACCTTACCGTGCTCTTTTTTTGAGCCCTTAAAAATTATGTAATCAGATTTTTGAAAAAATTGCATTTTTAATAATTCCTTGTATCTCGCTTATTTTGCAAGATATTTTAATTCTGTAAAAACCTTTTAATGGCAACTTTTTTAGAGCAAAATAATCACGTTGTCAATTTTTTTAATATTGTTTAGTTTTTTAAAATGATAAAACTTTAAATTTTTTTTTGATTTAGGGTTAAAAAAAATAATATTTAATATTTTTAAAAAAATTTAGTCCGAACCTGAAAATTTCCAAGGGAAATATAAATTAAAAATGGCAAGGAACGATTTTTAGTTAATCTGTTTTGAAACGTCAATTAAAATATTTATAAATAAAGTAACAAACGTTAAAAACTTACAAAAATAATATCATAGTAATTATTTGATGGCAGCACAGCAACTCATGAAATTTACTTCAACATTAAAAATCAAAAGCGTGGAATTGACATAATCATTTAACTTGTCATTTTTGTGAAAGTTTCACTCTCAATTATTCTAAAATGGCTAGAAATCGACCATATCAATTTTTGAAAAATGTGGTAAGCATCAAAATCCCAATACATATTTAAACGGCAGAAATATTTTTATGCAAAATACTCAAAAATGCCAATAGTGTCTAACACATAATGGCAATCAGTTTAAACATTTATATCTTTAAAGAAAAATTAGTTGTTATTTTTAGTAATTCGTTATTTTTTTTGTATTTGTCGTAGACTTTGTTTCAAACAAATCTTTAAATTAACGTAAAACCATTTTAATTTGCGAAGTATCAAAACAGTTAAACTACAAATCGTTCAACTAGCAATTTTTAATTTATATTTATATTGGAAATTTCCAGGTCCAGACTAATTTTTTTTTAATATAATTTTTTTTTTAATTTTAAAACAAAAAAATATTATTTTTTTAATATTTTGTAATAATAATAGCATAAAACCAATCAAAATAGTGATAAAAAAAATCCAGGTCCATATTTGATATTTTTATGATAAATACCATATCTCAAAAACTAAACAATATTTTTAAAAATTGACAGCGGCAATATTTTCTTCTTAAATAGTTAATATCTTCCAAAATGAGCGAGATATAAGAAATTATTAAAAATGCAATTTTTTCAAAAACTACCTGTATTAGCAAAACTACGGGGTATAGCATAAATCTGACTACACCATTTTTAAGGGCTCAGAAAAAACAGTACGGTAAGGTGCAATCAGAAAATCGATTTCTTTAATAATAGCCGAGTTTCCCATTTAATCCCATCGAAAATGGGACACGCTGTACTCTATCCTAAAATGTTAGGCTCATAATACCAATAAGTTTTTCGTTGTATTTTATTTTATGTTCTGCCTAATATTTGAAGCAGTCAGACTTATTTGCATATTTCGTTTCTCTTTTAAATTCGCGCCCTCGGTACTTTTTAATTAAGTTAAATTGGGATTTAATCATGGAGTCTGATGAGTTTTCTAATTCAATTAATAAATCCATTTCAAGACTTGAATAAATACCAACATCAAATTAACAGGTCAGATCACTAGCGAATTGTAAAATAAGGCCATTACGATGTAAAGAGCTATAAAATTTCATTGTAATAAAACTAAAACAATACTCTGCCAGTTTATTGGCACCTAAGCGCACACGAGTGTACTTCCACCCTTTTTTGTGCTTATGTCCAGTGGATTTTGTTAGACACATTCAGACGTCGCGACGTAAAAGTTTTAAAATCATCTGAAACGCAAAAAATTGAAATCAGAGTAACTTTTCCAACCCTGGCAGGGTGGTGCCCCGCCCTTAAATGAGCTTTTTGACGGTTTTTTGCTAATAACTCGAAAACGGTATGGTCAACTTTTCTAAAAATATTCTAAAGATCATTTTGCAAGCGGATCAATTTTTTTTAACCATGTACCTTAGTATCCTCTAAAGGCAGTGGTGCAAGTTCCAAAGGCCTACGGAAAAAGGGGAAAATGTTTAAAATATGTCTTTTTTATTTTCCTTGTGTCATTTTGTATCCTTAACACATTGTTTTTTCCAAAAAGGTATGTTTGTTCAAAAGCCCATATTTAATAAACTGGAAATAACTTTTTAAAGTAGCTGCCGTGAAATAAAAATCAATTTGTTTGTAGAAATCCTTAAATCAAACAAAAATTTTAAACATTCATTTTTGTAACTCAGTAAATAATACGGTTAAGGTGAGTAAAAAAATATTTTTGATTAGTATTAACTTAAAGCTTAATTTTTCGAGTCGAATTCATTTAAATTGGGAAGAGGGGGCATTCCCCCTCTCGTCCCCCTCAAAAGTGATATTTTACAGTATTTTTCTAATTACTTGCAAACTTTTAACTTGAAGAAAAACAAATAAGTAATAGCTATTGGGGCTGATCTCCTCTCTAACGATGTATAACACGCCCCCCGTACATCAGTGGCGCACCTTTTATAGGCATTTATATAAATGAGAGGTGTGGAAAAAACAATATTTTTTTAATTTTCTTGAATTTTATTGTCCTATATGTCTGGTTTCAAAACTTATTTTTAAAGCTAAAGAAATTTCCGTTTTACATTGTATATCACTCCCCCCTCAAGGCAGCGGTAGATCTAGCATAGACGCAGCAAAAATGGTCAAATTTGATATACACTTGAATCCTCATTTACAACAACCATGTTGGAACAATACTAATACAAACACTGCATTCAATGAGAGAAGCAATACACTTGGTATGAATATACAGTATTGTTGCGAAAAGATATTTTGTTTATCGGTTTTAGAATAAGTTGCGCCCTGTAGCGAAATGAGTTACTAGCAATGCGATAAGTCATGTCATGAAATGTTAGATTTTGTCAGATTGACACACAATGGCTAGCTAAACGTTTTTATGATTTGTTAATTCAATAAAATTTAGTTTTGTACTGTTTCCAGTGAATATAATTCATGTCAGAAATCCTGTGTTTTAATCGCCAACCACAAATACAAAAGTGGATATAAAATACGAGCAATAACAAACCGGCAAACAGCCAAAGCAGCCTTCAAGGTGAAATCAGCAAAAGATTCCGCCAAGTATAATCCCCCGAAAATATGCCGAAGGGAAACCATCCGCCCACTCTTGGTGGGGGGTTGGTTCCCTCCCCTAAATGTTTTTTTCGAAATTTTTTATTACTTGGTATATTAAATTAAACCATTTTTGGGGGGGCGTCTATGCAAGATCTACCTCTGCCTTGAAGGGGGAGTGATATACATTGTTGGAAAAGAAATTTCTTCGACTTTGAAAATAAGTTTTAAAACCAGACATGTGAAATTAAGGAAAATTGAAAAAAACTTGTTTTTTTCGCACTTCTCGGTATACATCGTTAGAGAGTACTTTTCCTCAGCCTCAATAATTGTTACTTAGTTGCTTTTGTGTTGTAAGAGACCACTTTTAAGGGGGCTGAGCGTGCACCAATGCCGTCAGAGGGTACTAAGGTACATTGTTGAAAAGGAAATTGTATCCCTTTCGTAAAATGTTCGGGCGAGTCTTATTTCTATATATACCAAGTGTGCTGCTTCTATTATTAAACGCAGCATATCGCTTAAATCTCGGATGTAGAGCCTGAACTACAACGGTTAAAACATTTTAATTTTATATCGAGTGATCGTGTCCCAGATACACAGGCACCATCATAAAATTTTGTAGTCAGGCCTTTTATGACCCAAAAAATTTATTTTCAAAGAAAAAAAGTTTTTTTATGAACCCAATAGCCTTCCATACTAACGATATAAGTAGAAGGATAAAAAATAAGGCACAGGGGTTTTTTTAACAAGTGCAAAGATATAAAATCATCTGTACGCTTCGCGGATTCATTCTTTAAAATGATAGCGAGAAAAGAAGCGAACGGGATATTTTTTCTGCATGAACTGACATTGCGGATACAAAGAACTTTGTTTCCTTATGGAAAGTTCTTTTGCCGATGCGACGCTCGTTCTCTCCATGAAAAGAGATGAACGCCTCAGCGAATAATGGATAAAGTTAAATGAAATCATGACGTTCTTTCTATCGTGAATAGTGAATTTCGATTGCATCGGTATGCGGATTGGAGACGATCCATAGAATGGACCTAACTATTCGAAAATTACAGGGTTACACATCAAATTTTCACGCACAAAATAGTGAATGATTCTTCATTAACGAACGTCGAGCCTCGATCAACGAGCGCGATCTATTCGCTAATGTGGACGCTAGTACGATTCGCAAAGACCGCATTGTTCAAGGCTCGATATCGAAACCATAAATACACATCCCTTGAAAAAGTTTACCTACATAAATAAATTTTTTAAATAAAAACAAACATTTTAAAAAAATTTGCTAAATCTATTTGTAATTGTATATTGTATTGGGGGGGAAGGGGGGTCCGGGGCCCGGCCCCCCCCAAGCCTATGATTTTTGTATATATTTTCCACATATTTCATGAATAAACACAAAAAATAGCATGAAATACGACATTATGAGGCCTCGGGCCCCCCCCCAAGACATATTCCTGGGTGCGTTACTGGTTAAAGGAATACGAACAATTCGTGCGCGCTCGCTTAAGGCGCCTCTAGCGGTAGATATTTAGGAATTACAAATTGATAACGGTTATGACACTCTACCATATACTTCATATTCCAATACTCCCTGTTACCTATTTACACAATGGTTGGCGCTTATAATAATATGCATATGTATTTGAAAGCAACCAATCAGGTCTTTTTTGCTTAAAGACCCCAAGGCCCTCATGTTTGCATCATGAATGGGCAGTTACCCTTAATATTGTAATATTATGTATATGCACTCTACCAGAGTGCCCGTATAAAATGTTATTTTATAACAAAATTAAGAATATTATTTGCTTTTAGCAAACGGCGATACATACTTATATATGTATATAAACATTAACTTAAGACTTATAGGCCAATATAATGTTGAAATTCCTATGATATATTAGGTTTTTTTATTTTAGTGTATGCAAACCTCTAACTGGTTATGATAACGGAGTATGACGTTTGGGCCAGTCTTACACAAATGTTAACAACAAATAGCGACTTCAGCCTGGGTTATCAAAACGGACGGGCCACGATCCTCCACTTTCTTGACGTCATATCCGGGGCTGATTTTTTTTTGATGGTCACATCACGACACAGCTGATTCTCTTTAAAATATTGAAGTTGGAATGACGGTTCATGAATATTTGGTTTATTTTTAAATAAAGTCGGTTTTGAGATTGTTTGTACTATATTCTTGCAGAACAATTTTTTTTAATGTATAGTAATCCTTAATTTTTCAGAGCCGCTTCATTAGCTCACACAAAAATTAAATTTAAAGCAGAAGCGAACGTGACAAACACAGATGACAAAGTCAAATACATGTCAAATATAACAGTTGGCATGCGGTACATGGCGGGTAATTTGAATTCAAAATAAGAAATCATAAATCTCGAAGATTTTAGCTTTTTAATGATCTTGCATCCTTACAAAGGTTTGGTAGAATATCGGGATAGTGTCTGAAAATATTTCACTGAAATTTCGCGGAAATCTGTAGTGCCATTTTAAAAATATCCTAAAAGAACGTCTGAGCTCCCATAAGACCCAATGTAAAAGTCAGCCCCCAGAGAACAGCTGATTGTTTCATGGTCGTGGCCTCTATTTTTTTGTTAGCCTTGCTTCAGCATCAAACTAAATGTAGTGCTTTAGAGTAATATTGGAGGCAATTTTATTTATACAAGAAAAATAACTAACATACTAAACACTTATTTAATTTTGGATGGTAACATTTATTAATAACACTGGTCTAAATTCTTAAGCCCTGGCATTATTTTGGCTGATTCTTATGTAAGACGACGCGCGACGCCCTAAATCCAAATATAGCTTGCATTTTCTTCTTCCACCATTTTTGAGGGAGCAGCCCTTTTACCTATTTTTATCATTTTCCGATAACAATTATAATATTATAGACATAAATTTAAATTTTTAACTATAAAGAGAGCTATTTTAGTTTCAAACAATAATAAATACATAGGCGCACCCCGGGGGGGGGGCCTTGAGCCCGCCCCCCCAAGCATTAGATTTTTTTACATATATATATATATATATATATATATATATATATATAAAAGCTTAAAATTCGACATCATGTGGCTTCTGCCCCCCCCCAAGATTCGTCGGGCCCCCCAAGACATATTCCTGGGTGCGCCACTGATAAATAAGAACTTTTGTACCTTCACTTGGTGCTTGTTTTCCTTTTATACCCTGAGGTACAACCCTCTCGTTTCAAAAACCAGCAGTACTCTGCCAACATGCTTGCATTTCACTTCCCTGAAAACCTCTTTTCCAACTTAGCGATGTCTTGATGAAACCGTTCCCCGTATTCATTCGAAACGGCTCCTAAATTTTCAGGAAAGAAGTTCAGATGCGAGTCAAGGAAGTGCACTTTAAGGGACATCTTACATCCCATGGCTTTGTACGCTAAGAGCAATTCATTGACCTGAGCGACATAATCATCATTTTTATGGTTACCCAAAAAGTTCTTACACACGTTTTCGAATACAAACCAAGCTCGATTTTTTTTTATTGAGGTGTTTAATAAAAGTCATATCTTGAAAAAATTGTCTAATCTGGGGCCCCACAAAAACACCTTCCTTGATGTTAGCCTCACTAAGTCGAGGAAATTTAGTTTTCAAAAATTTGAATGCGTCGCCTGTTTTGTCCAGTGCTTTAAAAAGTGTTTGATCCATCCAAGTTTGATGTGCAAAGGCGGCAAATATTATCTTACGGGACTAATAACGATCGGTGGCGACATTTTTCTCTAAAGTAAATCTTTCTCGCAAAGGCCAGTTCCGTACAATGTAATATTTGTGCCGTGCTCGGCTGTCCCATTCACAAATAAAACAACAATATTTTATTTTTTAGTATAGTTTCTGCATGAGCGTATGCAAGGGTGGAGGAGGGCCTGGGGGCGAAAGTCCCCCCCATAAGTCTAAAAATAGATTATGTTAAAACTATTTATTTTCCTACTTTTTAAAATGATAATAAATAAAAGTGGAAAAAATTTCCAAGTCCCTCCAAGGCGATTTTTTGTATACGCCAGTGGTTTCTGTAAATATATACTTTTATATACTAATATGTTGCTTTATACTTTGCTATAACGTTTATTACCCTTACCGTTAAACTGCTGGCAGCAAAATTTTTTTAAAAATAATTAGAAAATGCATATAAAACGGAAAATTCGACAATGTCCATTTACTATTTATGCGAAACATCCCCCCCTTTTCAAAATGGCTTACCACCTTCCTACAAATATTAATCTTTGAGAACAATAAACTTTCCAGTCTCTCAGAAATAATGATGTTAAGGCCAAAAAAAATCCATTACATCCCACCAAACTATCGACAAGCAATAAAATAGAGAGGGGGTCCCCCCGAAAATGGGGGGTGAAGGGGAAAAACGGAGTTCATATTTGGATTCAGGAGGTCATTATACATAAGAATCGGCAAGAATGGTGTCAGGGCCGATTTTCATGGAAACCAGTGTAACCTATCTATTGTTCTCTAGGTTATTTTGTTAAGGTTAAAGTTGGTTAAGGTAATTTTTACGCTGCTGCTCGTGCGAGTCGCGCTCAGTGGCGGGTCAAGGGGGGGGGGGGCAGAGGAGCGTGGCCCTCCCCCCTCCTGGAAATTTTTATTTCCAGAAAAAAAATAATCAATGCATAAACCGCAAATTTTTGCCAAATATAAAATTTTTAAAAAATTTTTGCTAAAATGTAATTTTTTCAAATTTTGACGCAAAATTTAACTGATTTTGCTCAAATTTTGGCCTGGGGCACCTTTTGTTTGCACGTAGTGGCAAACTTTAAAGCTAATTCCTATTAAATCCCACAAAAAAAAATAGTTTTGTGTTTTTTTCCCTCCTTGGCCCCCTCCCGGACATCCTGGATCCGCCACTGATCGGTCTAACTGGCAAAGCCATTTTATTTTAGGCTAGTAGCATATAAACCACGCATCTTTTTATAAATGTTTTTGTAATAGTCATTTATTCTTTGAACCCCATATAACAGTTCTATTCCTGTAATTTTCAATTAAAAGCAATACTTTTTAATCATTCATGGTATTTTTTTTTAATTGAACGACGTCTGCGATCAAATTGCGAATCCCTTTGTGTTCGCGTCAACGATGGCCTACCCTTGGCACGTCTACATTAGCGAATATACGTTCGTTGTTCGAGGCTCGAGGCTCGTGGCTCGGTAATGATTACCCGGCTTTATATCGGATTATATTATTATAGTTTTAAAAGCACAGGTTAGGTACTATTATAAATGCAAACCCCCTTTTCTCTGTTATTATGACCGTTAGATGAGCGCCTTATATAAAAAAACTTATATCACTTTATTGTATCTTTTAGAATGTATGTACCCGCAAGTTGTGAAATAATATCAATAAAAAGTAAAATTAACAGCGACATTCTTAATTTAAAAGGTAAACCTTGTGTATTATTTTATTTTTGAATTTTTTTTCTTTTTTAGTTTGAAAAATATAACACTTATCTATAGTAATTACAGAAAAAAGCGGAAAAAACTGTGCCTTAAGAGGAATGTGTATTTGAAAGAACACCGATATTTGTCCAAATTACAAGTAATTAATAAACGGTATTGATTACAGCAAAGCCTTTGACAGAACTGCTCATAAACTTATTATTCACCTTTTGAGAGGCCTTGCGCTGCCAGATCCCATAGCGAGATGCATTTTAGGAATGATGTCATATCCGAAGACTCGATTTACCATAAGTATAAGTAACATAAATGTATCGATTAGTATCTTTCCGCCGGGAAGTGTTTCAGGGTAATTCCCATAGCCCACTCCTCTTTTACGTCTCACTACTTGTGTTGTCTGTTGCTTTGCGGAACACTAAGGGATACATGAGCGGTGCTCTCGTCCGTAGAACCTATTAGGTTACTCACCTTTTTTATATGGATGACCTTAAGTTCTACGCGTCGACGAAGAGAGATCTCGACCAAGCTTATCAGGTAGTACAGGAGTATTCTCATGCGATTTGAATAGAGTTCGGGTTAGATAAGTGTGCTCTAACTGTTTTCAAAAAAGACCAGCACCGGTGAGCCAAACATCATGCTATCTGGAAGTGCTGTCACATTGCAGAGCCAGTTGAACATCTTATGAGTCACTGCAGAGACCAACATATCTTGGCACAGTCACGTGGCAGATATAGCTAAAAGGGCGTCCCAAAAGCTTGAGGTGCTATTTCGTACAAGACATCTGTATACAGCAAGCCAACTGCTGACACCCTACAAAGCCCAGATTCGACCAACTATGGAGTACTGCTCACATATAAGGAGTGCGACACTCAAACATACCTTAGTGCTTTTGAACACCGTGCAAAAACGAGCTATCAAGCTGATCATTGACCCCGCACTTACCCGTAGCTTGGATAGTCCCGAACATCGACGAACTGTGGGTGATCTATCTCTTTTCTACAGGTATTATCACGAAAAATGCTCTGAAGAGTTGGCACGTATGATCCCCACGGGAGTAGCACCTACTAGGGGAACACGTCAAACAAACGGTAATCATCAATTTACTGTCAAAATAGAGGCACCAAGAACCTCATTATATCAGAATTCATATCTCTGGAGAACAGCATCGCTGTGGAATAAACTCCCTGCGACAGTTTTCCCTGCAGGTTACAACCTGAACCGTTTCAAAACCAACATACACCAACATTTCCGCGCATTTGCCGCTTCTCGAGGGATCTCCTCCTCCGAGTGCGCATAACCGTTAAAAAAAAAGTGCGGTTCAACTTAAGAAAGGACGTCATGCGAATTACGCCAAGGGCGCGCAACTTGTAGATGGGATCATCCAATGACATCTGGATGCCGGAAAGACCTATACCTATCTGGGTATTATCCAGGGACACAGCCATGATAGTGTAGCAATAGAAGGGTCTCTTGTCGATCGACAAGTATCAGCAGCAATTAAGACAAATCTGGAACTCAGACCTGTCTGGAAAGAACAAAGTCGCTGCTACAAATATGCTTGCCGATGCCGTCCCAATAATCACTTACTTCTTTGGAGTCATTAAGTGGAAACCCAAAAGATGATACTGGAGCCATCATTTTAAGGCATCTGTCCAACAGCTTTACTTCCCACGCTATTAGGAAGGCCGTGGACTCTTAAGTTCGGAGTGTTTACACAGACGGATGGTCGTAAGTCCCGTGCGCAAAGTAAACGTCTGCTATGTATGGTGCGTAACCATAAAACATTTCTTTCTAAAGCAGCACAAAGAGCAGCAGGTAAGCTCCAAATAGTTTTTGATATAAGTCGACGGCAGGAAAACTCTTTTATAGAGTTGACTAGCCAAAAAATTAAAACAAGATTAAAGAGTACAGAGGTACACTATTTAATGTGTCTACATATGGATACGCAATTGCAAAGTATTTTCTATAATACCATTGAAAATTTTGCATTTTTAAAGTCGGGTGCATTAAAGTCGGAAACTGAGGGGTTTATTATTGCTTGCCAAGATTGAGTCATCAACTCCTTGAAACACCGAAGTAGCGTGATGAGTAAACAGATTCCTGATAAAAGTTTGTAGGGCCTTCCATAGGGCGCTGCCATATGTTCCTCTGATATTCCGTCCATAGTTCTTGACAAAAATTGACAAAATTATGTCATTGAGTTCATGGCTCCTGCCCAGATAAACATCATTGCCAAGGAGAAAGAGAAACGGACGAAATATCAGCATCTTCTCTTTGACCTTTGCCAAAAGTACCGTGGCTATACAGTCAAGCTACTCATATTGATAATTGGAGCTCTCCAATGCACACGGCAGACAATCCTCTCAGCTCTTAAGACCTTGCCGGACTGCAGAACAACTTGCAGGCAACATTCAGAAGGCATTCATCCTCGGATCATTGCATCTACTCAGGACACACGATGCAGAACACCGTTTCTAATAACGCCGCCGTTGGTGGGGAGTAAAAGGACAGGTAACGGAACACCTGGCCTACTTGCACCCGTGTAGGTCGGAGCCTTTAAACAAGATTTAGAAAAGAAATTTAGTGGTGAAACTCTTACAAATTGACGCTTAGTGTAGAGAAATCTAATATATGTTCATCTCAGAGAGAAAATGAGAGCTGGGTCCAAGCATACCCTTTAACAACGAATTATTGGAATACTTAAAAAATTAAAAATATCTGTGCCTGTTTGTGGACGAGAACTTAATATGGAAAGATCACATTGATAAAGTTAAACCCAAAAAAAAATAATAGCATTTATTTCCGAACCCATAAATATTACAAAACATTTTTGAGGGCTCATTTTCTTAACCCTAAGTAAAAAAAAATAATAAAAAATATCAATAATAGAAAAATTCCTACAATCAATCCAATTAAAATCCAGGTTTTGCTAAATATTTTTGAATTTGTATTTTGAATTGTTTTACAGTACATTCTATTATAAAACTTAGCAAGTTGTTATAATATTTCTTTCCCTGGCAGAGTAGAGATCGTTGCAACAAATTTGTGTTTGGCTTTGGAAGTGTCTATCTTGTAAAATAGAAATGCACATCTGAACTCTAACTAAATAATAAGGTTTGAGTGTTTATACAGGGTTTTCCAAGTTAAGTCGGCAGTATTGGTAACTTCGTTATTATTGAAGCTACAAAGTCGGTTAAAAAGACAAACTAGTAGTATTTTTTTCGCTGATTACGATAGTCAAAATTAAATAAAAATCGAACAACGCGAACAAGAGTTATGTCAAAAAGTACCATATTTTCAAAAAACATAAAACAAAATTTTTTTTATTTTTTCTTTTTTTTAAGTAGGACTTTCAATTCTAAACAAAAATGGTCGTTTGATTTGGTTTCCTAAAGTTAAAAATAACGAAGATATTCCAAATTCAAAATTACGTTCAGAATTCTTTATACCAAATAAAATTTCAATACGTAATTGAATTTAAAATATCTTATTTTTAACTTTATACAAAAAAATCAAAAGATAATTTTTGTTTGGAATTAAAAGACCTATTGGAAAACAATTTAAAATACAGGGTGTTCAATTAAAATTTGTTTTATGTTTTTTGAAGAAACTCGAAAACTCCAAAAAGCGATAATCTATTTTTTTTTTGATTTAAGTATCATAAAGAACATAAAAATTCTACTAGTTTGCCAAGTTAAACATTTTTCTATTTTTAATAATAAAAAAGTTAGCAATAGTGCCGACTTAACTTGAAAAACCCTGTATAACGTGGCCTGAAGCAAACAAATTTCTGAAATTGAGAGCATTTTTAGTATAGTGTCTCGGTTGAGTGTCTCATTGGTAAAGAATATATTTTTTTTATTACTTGATTTTGCAGTATTTTTACCGGATTAGTATAGGTTTGCAATGTTGTATACCATATCAATAGCAAATACTGGACATGAGTGAGAATTTGATATACTGACATTAAAATGTTTGCTGGAACTGTATAGGATAAAATGTTTCCATATCAAGTTCTCGTCCATATCAGGCACAGATATTTTATATTTTTGGATGCTAAAGGATGTGCATGAGTCCAGCTCTCCTTTTCTCCCCGAGATGAATTACATTTCTCTATATTAAGCTTAGATTGTAAGAGATTAACCACTTAATTATTTTTCCAAATCTTGCTTAATATTATCAAATATTTGATCATAGCTAAACCCAAATAATAAATAAATAAATTAACCATATTGAGATGGATGGAGAACAGCTTCCAACAATACTGGATGAAAATACCAGAACTGACTCACTCTAAAGAGTTCATTAAAGAACCTTCTCAGAAGAGAGCCAGGGATATCAATGGACTTACCAGACAGGAGATCCGCATAGTGACTGGACTCTTTACGGGTCACTGTCGACTAAGAGTACCCATGCACAAAATGGGAATAACAGAAGAGACCGAATGTAGACTCTGTTTGCAGGATGACGAAACAGGTAGACATGTACTGTGCAAATGTCCGGCTATTGCACGTTTACGTTAAAACACTTTCGGTAAACCTCAGATTGATTCAGAAGATCTGAACAGTGTCTCACCCAGACTGATAGCTAACCTTTCTGGAGGATTAGGCATACAGTGGTAAGAAACCACCCAAAAGTGACCCACAATAGACCCACTAGTGGTCACAGTGGAAGGGCTGCAAGACCCACTCACATATGAATCGTCATTAAACCCAAAATAGATTACCAGTTCCTTTGTGGATTTTTATTGATGTTGTTGCTTCGCTATATACCTTGGCTATTAAGTCTGTGTATCTGTGATCTATTTGGCTCAACGCTATCGAAGGTTTTTTTAGTTTATAGTCTATAGCCGCAATATATAGTGGAATGTTGTATTCGTTCTATTTGGATTTTTATGGTTAATAGGTGCTTAACTGTACTGAAACCTTTTCTGAAGCCTGCTTGGTGTTTTGATTGATATCCTTGGAATTTTGTTGTTAGTCAATCTGTTATTATTTTTCTAAAAAGCTTGTTATAGGTCGATAGTTATTTAGTTCTATTACATCTCTAACCTTGATTTTCTCAGTTTTTAGTACGCAATCAATTTCGTTTTCCTATATATTATAGCTGGTTTGGTAAAGTACTAAAATTCTCTATTTTTTGTAAGTTGCATAGTCTCTAAATCAGATCAAATTTATTTCAAAATCTCGTCAAGACAATAAGATTTAAGGATGATTTGACTTCATCCCTTATTCTTAACGAACGATCTGCGTCTAATATGAAAAGGATTTTATTTAAATAGAATTTTTCGATTGAAACGTTGCAGTTTTGTAAAATAATAAGGGATTATGCTTTGTCAGCTATAATGGCTTAAAATTATTTTATATTTAAACTACAGGGTGTCCCACGATAAAAGCCGCCTTGCACCTTTTCTTCTTTTGTATGCATTCTTTAACATTTAAGGCTGATATATCGTGGAGTTCACTTGGAGTGTGCTAATAGGCTAGGAGGGTATCAGTTCCGTAACGGATTCATTTATTTAACCTAAGACCAATTATAAAATATGTAATTATTATTATCGTACCCACCTATCCTTATTAGTCTACCATATAGGGTAAACTTACCTATTGTTGGCACTCAGCCTATTGTTGGCACCTCATTTTATTTTATTTTTAATAAAGGTTTCAGCAAGAAATTTCTTTTTGATAATTAAAAATTTTTAATCTGACAACATTGCTTTACATTGCAATAAATAAACCACAGTGTTTTACTAATAAGTCTGGCTTAAAACGTTAACAAAAGAGGTGCAGTAAGATAAATGCAAAAAATAATGTAAGAAAAAGCCATTTTATTAAGGAACACTCTTGAATAATTTTTTAGATTAAAGTGTTAGGGACTAACTAATTAAAACATTAAGCCGAAGACAGTTAGATCGATAGTTTTAGGGTAATTTATAATTATTACTTTTGGTTTTTTTAAATATTTCCAAAAAAAGGGGGTGCCAACGACAGACATTTTAAATTATGGGGTAATCCATCTATTGGCACCCCCCTGTCCATAAAGGGAATTCTAAAAAAAACGGTGTTTCCTAATGTTGTCACTCTAAACAAAACTCGTATTGTTTATTTATTTGGTGTAGAAAAACGCTTGTTAATAAAAAAGTTTAATTAAAAATAGATTTCACAAATAAAAAATATTTTTAGTTTAAAGCGGTTTAGATTTTAATATTTTGTTTCCCACTCTTAATGTGCCGATATCAAATTAATATTTCTGACTAAAACCGTATAATCTTTAACTGTTTTTTTTTAAATTTATTGTTTTAGTGGAGTGTATTTCGTAATGATTATATTAGTTTAAGGGTCCCAAATATGTCTACTTTTAAGTTTACCACTAACTTCTTTTATAATTTTTTGAAAATTTTAGGATGGAACTATTGGTTGCAAAATTTTGTTAGTTTCCCCTTTGCTGGCATGCGCTTTTTCGAGCAACATTACCATCCTTATACTGGGTTTATACAGATAAAAATAAAACTAATTATTGAAAATAATCCTGACCATTGAAATTGTATTTTATATTAGATAAAAAAAATTTTGAAATAAAAAATTCAAAAAACTAAATAACAACGTTTCGGTTTATTCAACCATCACCAGACTAAAATCTTCTCTGTATGTTGCACTTTTCTATAGAGCCATAAATGCCTTGAATCAAAATCAAAATCTAATATAAATCGATCTCAAAATGTTGATATTGATTTTTATTTTTATATTCCGAAGCGAAAAGTTTGTCTACAATTCTTCGAGGGATAAAAAGACCCTTTTATCACGAGGACTGTACGCTATTTTTAGCACTTTTTAATTTATTTTCAGTTTTTTCCTATTTTTTTAGTGGTTTTAGGTTATGATTTTCTTGTTTTTAATTTTTTACTGCTCTATCTTTGATCAGTCACTTTTGATGCCAATTTTTACATTTTATACATGATATGTCAATTTTTATCCAGATTTTTTTAGCCTGATTTGTCACTTTTTATCCCGGGTATAAAAAGGACCACTTTTATCCTTAAAAAGAGAGATAAAAAATAGACATTTTTATTACAAAACTGTAAATTTTTTTTATGGGTGCCAATAATAGGTCAAATATGTGTGCCAATAATAGGCTTAAGGTGCCAACAATAGGGACTTTGTCCATTTTTTCATTTTTCCTCTATCTTGATGAAAACGGATTACTATTTATTAAAAATCGATCAACAGCTAGAAAATAGAACCTTTGGGTATTTCGAAACAGTAGCCTAAAATTTAAAAAAAATTATATAAAGGTGTGAAAACTTTATTCAAAAATGAAACAGCTCTTAAACTGCCAACGATTGGGCAGTTTACCCTATCGGGTGGCTAAAAAAAACCGGACAATTTTTTTTTCATTATAGCTTTTGAACTATACAATCGATTTTAATGGGACAAACTGCACTTGATAGAGAATTAATCAGAGTTTTGACTAAATATATTTTCTTGTCCGCCTTCTCAAAATCCAAAATGGCGGACGAAATTAAGATGTACCCTTGAAAGATGCTCGTTTATTTTTGTGTTGCAAACACGTTTTAATTATTTTTTTAAGTTAGTGGAAAAGCTGCATTCTTGCCACGCACAACAAGGTATGAACTAACAAAATCTGTTCAGTGGTTCTAGAAAAAAATATTTTTGTTTCAACCATTATTTTGCATATTATACGATTGCCTTGCCAATCATGTCTGCATTTATTTCCTTGTAACTTTATTACTACCAAATCGATTTTGATAAAATAAAAAATACTGTGGTGAGAATTTATTGCTTTTTAAAGATCATTATCAAAATTTATTGCCATCTCAAAATTTAAGATGGCGGTCAAAATCATACTTGATTCGTAAACATGGCGTGTTTATTCTTATTTGCCAAAAATGTTTTAGATTTTTTTTAATTTATAGAAAACCAATACTTTTCCCTCACACAACGATGTACAAGTTAGTAAAATCGGTGTGGTGGTTCTCAAAAAATCTGTTTTAGTTTTACAGATTATACGATTGCATTGCCAATCCTGTCATTTCCTTATAAATTCGTTATTACTAAACCGATTTTACCGAAATATAAAAAATTGTGGTGAGAATTGATTGCTCTTTAAAGATTCTTATCCAAATTGTCCGCCTTCTTGGAATTTAGGATGTCGGACAGAATCATACTTGATTTTTCAAAATGGCGTGTTTATTCTTATTTTGCGAAAATTTTTTAGTTCTTTTTTATTTATAGAAAAACTACTTTTCTGCCGCATAGGGGTACAAATTAATAAAATCAGTGTAGTGGTTCTCACAAAATCAAAAAAATTATACGATTGCATTGCCAATCCTGTCTGCATTTATTGCTTTATTAATTCATTATTCCTAAATTTATAAAAAACTAAATGCAGACAGGATTGGCAATGCAATCGCATAATTTGTAAAACAATGGTTAAAACAAAATCAAATTTTGTGAGAACCACTTTACCGATTTTATTACTTTGTACCTTGTTAAGCGGGAGAAAAGTAGTGCTTTTCTATAGATTAAAAAAGACCAAAACATTTTTCAGAAAATAAGAATAAACACGCCAATATGAAGAATCAAGTATGATTCTGTCCGCCATCTTAAATTTTAAGATGGCGGTAAATTTTGATCGTGATCTTTAAAAAGCAATCAATTCTCACCAGGATGTTTTTTCTCATCAAAATCGGTTTAGTAGTAATGAATTTATAAGGAAATAAATGCAGACATGATTGGCAAGGCAATCGTATAATATGCAAAACAATGGTAGAAACAAAAATATTTTTTTTTGAACCGTCAAACCGGTTTTGCTGATTCGTACCCTGTTGTGCGTGGCAAGAACGGAGCTTTGTTACTGATTTAAATAAATTATTAAACAAGCATCTTTGAAGGGTACAATCCAATTTCATCCGCCATCTTGGATTTTCAGATGTTTAGTTTTTCCCATTAAAATCGATGGTATACAGTGAAACCTCTTCTTGCGGACACCTCTATTAAGCGGGGACTCCCCTTATGCGGACAAATTTTTTGGAACCAAGCTTTTCCCTATTTCTTTACATGTAAAATTCACTCCTATAACCGGACACTTTAATAACCGGACGCGGACAATTTTTTTTGGTTAAAAAATTCTGAAACCTCCCTTAACCGGACGCGAACCTCTGATAACGGGACGGAGCGCTGCACGACATGGGCATAAATATTATGTAGTATGTTGGCAACAACGCACCTCGCAGCCGGGGAATTAACTCTTTCCGTGTAAATGCGGAGACTAAATACTTGTCGTACTTACAACATATTTTATTCGGCGGGGGCGAGACTGCTGTGTTTTATTTTTATTGTTCAATTGGGTAGTAATAGATAGATCTTTTTAAAATGGTGCCTAATAAAAAACTTCTTAGTTTACGTGAAAAATTTTTAACGTTGTTAACGTTTCGGAGAAGGAACATCTATCAGAACGAAAGATCGCTGAAAAATTTAATATTGGAAAAACCGAGAGGTGATCAGCTGAACCAAATTTGTACACCGTCCTACAGGACTTTAATAAATTTTTGGTCCTGTAGTGTCCTGTATAGTCCTGTATATATCCTGTATAGTCCTGTACAAGTCCTGTATAGTCCTGCCTGTGGCGTCCTGTATAATAGTCCTGTGGCTGAAAAGGCGCCCATAAAAAAATTCGTGACCAAAAAAAAAAAAGGTCATCACGTCTAAACTGTCGTTTTTCTTAGAGCGCCGATTTGCCTTTGCCGGCCTTGGTACTTAATTATATTCGGGGTCCTGTATAGTCCTGTGGAGTCCTGTGGAAGTCCTGTGGAGTCCTGTGGAAGGCCTGTGGAGTCCTGTGGAAGTCCTGTGGAGTCCTGTGGAAGTCCTGTGAAGTCCTGTATAGTCCTGTGGAAGTCCTGTATAGTCCTGTGAAGTCTTCTATAGTCCTGTGGGGTCCTGTAGAAAAATGTGTACACCTACTGGGGGCAGCACCCCTCGGGAAAAACTCAAGCACCCTAAATTGTTAAATATCTATATATTAAAATTTTGCAGCTCCCTCTCATAAGCGGATACCTCTAATAAGCGGACGAAATCGACGGAACCGTGAGTGTCCGCTTATGGGAGGTTTCACTGTAGTTCAAAAGTAATAATGAAAAAAAAATTGTCCGGTTTTTTTTGGCCCACCCGGTAAATAAATTGTATGTAGTATGTCCTTTCGCAACAATGATCATGATAGGTTAGTCTTAACCAATTTGAGCGTGTCTAATGCGGTAAGAGCGGGCGCAATGATGCCAAGTTCTGCTAAAAGTATTAGGCTTTGGGTAAAGCCTGCGCTACCTAGTATTATTTTCAAATTCAACAACTGTACGTACCTTATAAGTAATTGAATGGATTATAGTGAATTTGTCTGAGCGACCATAAACCCAAACATTTACATTTGGTAGGTCTCAACGAACTTATTCTTTATATATTTCGTTAATAAGAACGAGTTTTGCGTTAGCAAGCATAAACTTGCTAATTAATTCCAAAGTTGAAGGGTTTCTTTGGGCCGCATTTTGTTTTTCCTTCTGCCCAGGCACGAGAGCCAAGTCTAAATTTCTTTGGCATAAAGGCCGTATTTAGTAAAACTAGCGCCTTCAAAATTTTAATGAAATTAACAAGATCCATTGAGATACAAGCCACAAGTCATTACTTAAATGAGATTGTGCAACGGAGTGAAAATCCTCCAGGGCATAATCTACTTTTTGCCTCTTATTCAAACTTATCCAAGCGAAATTTTGAGTGAGCCCGGCACAAAAGCTCTCCGACTTCAATCGTAAAACTGCCAAAGAAACCTTGTTCATACACAACATCTTTATATCTTATCTCATGAAAATAACACATCTCTGGTGTACGTATTCGTTTGGGCAAGGGCACTCAAGCATAAAATAAACGAGACGTTTAAAAAATCCAAAATAATCGGTCTTCAAGCATTTCATATTACTTTCTGGCAAATGGTCATTTGCCGCTATTTCGACTCTGCTGAATCAGAATATCTCGGTTGCCCTTCCCACCCCCATTGAGTCCTAAATTTTTAAAAGGGGACTTTTACTGTCTACAATAAACGTTCATACATATTTTTTTTAATTAAGCTTAGTTATTGGATAAAACTTAAAACAACGTAACAAAAATGGTTTATTTTATGATTTTTAAAAATTACGAACTTCCCTGAGGCTTTAATTATGAAACTAATCTGAATAACAAATTGCAAATAATGCAAGGACCTAAAACCATAAACAACCAGTGAAATTAAATAAAGAAAACTGTTTTTTATCTTCGGCCGGGACTCGAATCCGAAATCTCTTGCTCTGTACGCAAACACTCTTTACATTAAGCCACCGAAGATCATAAATAAATTTTCGGAAAACTTCCATCTATACATGTGTGTGGTGTCTCAATACAAGAACGAGAAACACTCAGGGTATTAACTCGCCCAAACCATCCAATTAATCTCGATAAAGTATTAACGTCTGAAAACATGAGATCACCTTTTCGTGTGTTAAAATTTCAAATACCAAATTGCAAATAACGCAAGGACCCAAAACCATAAACAACAAGTGAAGTTAAAGAAAGAAAAAAAATTCTCTATAATTCTTCTTTTCCCTGTGAAAGGTAATTTCACTTGTTGTTCATTGTTTTAGGTCCTTGAATTATTTGTAATTTGGTATTTCAAAATTATATTGGCAATCGCCCTTTGCGATTAGAAATTTTAACACACGGAAAGGTGATCTTATATTCTCAGACGTTGATACTTTACGTCTAATTTGGGTTGTCATACCTTTGACAGTGGAAAAGAAGAATTATAGAGATCAGTTGGATGGCTTGGTCGAGTAAATATCCTGAGAGTTTCTCGCTCTTGTATTGAGACACCACACACATGCATAGATGATAGTTTTCTGAAAATTTATGTAAGGTCTTCGGTGGCTTAATATAAAGAGCTTTGCTTATAGAGCAAGAGATTCCGGGTTCGAGTCCCGGCCAAAAACAAAAACTTTTTTCTTATTTTCTTTCTTTAATTTCATTTGTTGTTTATAATCTGACTTTGTTATACAGCGTATAAAATTTTTTTTATTGACTACAATAAAATATAACAATTTTTGTCCCAGTGATTTTTATTGCCTACAATAAAGGTTATTATAGATCTTTCCCTTGGAAAAAACCTGCCAAAACCTAAAAATAACAGATTTTGGAGGGTCTGGGAAAGTTTTTGCACCTAATTTAAAAAGTACCAACAAATATCTTTCCTGGGTAGTACACTTGCACAGATAAGAACCTTAGGTTAGGCTAGGTTTGACTATGAGTGGTGCGACTGTCGCCCCTCCACTGCGACTCAAGTGGTCTATTGTGGCTCATCCCAACTTAAATATCACCAATACCTATCTCCTTTATGAAGCAGATCAGTTTGTTTCGTGATATTTCCTCAAGATCTTGAGGCTCTATCTGTCCAGGTCCGTATATTTTGGCCCTAGTTCTTTGTCTTGCTACGCAGTGGCAGATTAGATGAAGTGGCGTTTCCTCCTCAACATCACAGAACCTACACGCTGGTGTGTTGCTTACTCCCAGTCTGTTCATGTGTTTGTTGAGTCGGCATTGGCCTGTGTATAGCCCTGTGATTATTCTTAGGCTATTCCTGTTTAATTCCAGGAGTTGGTTCGTTCTGTGTTTGTCTGGCTTGCTTAGAAAGGTTTTGGAGTGTTGTTGTCTCGGGGTTGCCCGCCAGTTTTGAGTCCCCTTTCTAACAACCCACACTCTTATTTCTTTTGTGACTGTGGCCTTAGGTAAGCCGAAGTAAGGCTCCGGTCCAACCAGCGTGGATTCTGCTCCCGCCCTGGCTAGTGCATCTGTTTTTCATTGTCCTCAACTCCCGTGTGGCTTGGCACCCAGACAAGACAGATCTTGTTGGTTCTGCTGGCCTGTCTTAGGGTGTGTGAGCTTAATGCTTTTAGAGCTGATAAGCTATCTGAGATGATTTTGATGCTTTTGTTTGAGAGGTCCCTGCGGGTAATCACTCTACAGCATACTTCTATTGCATGTAGTTCTGCTTGGAATATGGTTGCTAAGTTTCCGAGTCCCACAGATATTTCAGTCCGTGGTCCCGTCACTCCCGCACCCACCCCATTTTTTGTTTTCGATCAGTCTGTATACCATACGTGGTCGGCGCTTAGCAGCTGAGCAGGTCTCTCCCGCCATTCCTCCCTCGTTGGTAAAAGAACCTTAAAAGGTACATCGAAGCTGTATTTGGGTAACATGTAGTCTGTTGATATGCTAAGTATTCCGTTATTCCGGAATACCTCAGCCAGGCCCGCAAAGTTACCCTTAGCTTGTCCAGGTTGCTCTTGGTTTAGGCTCTTGAACCTTGCCACTGCTGCCCTGGCCTCCTTCTCTACCCAAATGTGTAGGGGGGAAGGTTTAGCATCACCTCCATTGCCTCCACAGTTGTCGATTTCATTGCTGATGTTATAAATCTACACACCATGCCTTGCACGCGTGCCAGTTTGTCCCTGGTTGTTTTTTGCTTAGTTTTTGCCCACCAAGCAATAGAGCCATATGTGATCATCGGTCTCACTACCGTTAGGTATAGCCAGTAGGTTTGTTTTGGTTTCATTCCCCATGACTTCCCACAAATTCTGGTACATGTCCACAAGGCCATTTTCGCCATGCCGATTCCCTTGTCCAGGTGGGTGTTCCAATTTAGTCTCTGGTCCAGAATCAGTCCCAGGTATTTGGCATCCTTTTGAAAAGGAATGCGTATCCTTTCGATGGTGGGTCCTGTTAGGTTCAGTTTCCGCCATCTTGTGAAGGGTACTATAGTGGTTTTTCTTTGTAAGATGTTGGATTTTACACCATCGAATTTGCCTTGTATTCTGATCACAACGCCATCGGAGTATGCCTGCGCCTCGATTCCCTCCCTTTGCAGGAGTTCCAGCAGCCCGTCTACCATCAGTGTCCATAGTAGGGGAGATAGAACTCCCCCTTGCGGACAACCTCTGTCCGTGCTTACTTTGATTTCCTCCTCACCAAGGGTGGTTTTTACGATACGCGTTTGTAGCATCATCCGGATCCAGTTGTTAATACAAGGTTCGACACCTCTTTGACTGCATGCGTTAATGAGTGAGTCGATTGGGGCATTGTTAAATGCTCCTTCTATGTCCAAGAAGGCCGTGACCGCAATTTCTTTGCTGTCTAGTGTCTTTGCTAGTTCACTGACCTGGTTGTTTATTGCCAGATCCGTAGATTTGCCTGGTTGATAGGCATATTGGTTAATGTTTAGAGGGCGTTCCTGCAATACCCCATCCCTAATATGCCTATCAATCAGTTTTTCTATAGTTTTCAATAGAAATGATGTTAAGCTTATTGGTCGGTATGATTTGGGTAGGTTTGAACTTGCCTGCCCCACTTTCAGTAGCTATTAGAGGTTCCAGTCCTTTTTGGAGTAAGACCGGAATCACTCCATCCTCTCCTGGTGATTTGAATGGGTGAAAGGTGTTGATCGCCCATTTTATTTTATCCGGGGTTGCGATTTGATACGCCAGCCTCCAGTCTTCCCTATCCGGTCTATTTCTGCCCGTCCTTTGCATGGGTTGGTTCTGCCGAGTCTGTTCTGTAATCATTGTGCACCCCGGAAAGTGACAGTTACTTAGTAATTCAAGTGATTCTTTCCTTGATGTTGTGTAACTCCCATCTGGTCGCTTTATTGCCCCTATCGATGGTGTTTGATTTGGATCTCTAGAGAGTATCTTATGGATTCGTGCTCCCGCAGGGATATCTGATAACCCCTGGCAGAATTTCCTCCATGATTCCGTTTTCGCCTTTCGAATCTCTTTGTTGTAAGCGGTCAATTCAGCTCTATACTTGTCCCATGAGTTATTCTCTTTCGCCCTGTTATAGAGCTGTCTGACATTTTTCCTTTTTTTTTCAAGGTTTTTGGTAATAATTTGGTCCGAGAGTCTTTTTTAGTCTTCACAGGACAGCTGTCCTGGTATGCCGATAGAATAGCGGTTTGGATTTGTCCTGCCGCCTCTTCTATTTCCCTAATGGTCTTGATAGATTTAGGAACCTCCTGTAAGCGTTCAGCCAAGGTTTGGTTATAGCCCTCCCAGTCTGTGCTTTTGGGGTTTCGGTAGCTGACTACCGTCCTTTCTTGTGATTTTATTTCGAATCGGATGTGTCTATGGTCTGAGCCTGATGGTTCAGAAGACACTTCCTAGTTGACGATATTGTCGCTAAAGTGCGCCGTTGATATCGTTGGGTCTAGGACCTCGCTTCTGTTTGACACTAAGATGAAATCAAACAGTGACTCACCTCTATCATTGATGTTAGTGCTTCCCAATGCTGTGTGGTGAGCGTTGGCGTCACAGCCGAGAATGAGTTGTAAGTTGTTCCTCCTGCAGTGTCTGATTAATTCAGCCAATCCTGCGCGTGGTATCGGTGCATCTCCCGGAAAGTAAGCTGAGCATACTATCAGTGGTTGTTGTCCGCCGCCGGCTTTGATGTCCACTTGGGCCGCCACTAGGTCTCCATTACAGAAACCTGTTAACAAAAAGTGGTTAATGCTGTTTTTAATGATTATACCTGCGCAGGGTTTATTTCTCGAACGATCATATAATACCTTTGTGTTGGGAAGCCTCAGTCCGCACACTTGGTTGTTGTTATTCAGCCAAGGTTCTTGGACGAGGGCCAAATCTATTTTGGCTTCAGTGATTGACTTAGCGAGGATGTAGGTCGCAGCTTTCGCGTGGTGTAGGTTGATCTGGATGCATTTTACTAAGTCCTCCATGGCGGTTAATTTTGTTATTGATATTACATAAGACCCGCTGATCCTGGTGGTTGATCCTCCAGGTCTTGGGTTCCATCAGAACCAGGTGGTTTATCCTCCTGGTCCGTATCCGGTATGTTCGGGGTGTCGTCCGTCTCCATGGGATCAGGGGTGTGCTTCTCCTGAACGTGAGCCTCGATAGGTTCATCGGTTGGTTTAATTCCCCCCGATGTCCCTGGTTGCACACCCATACTAACTGGGGTTAAGCCCATTCGTCCTGGGCGGAATTTCACCTGCACGAAGCCGAAATAGGGTTTAAAGTCCATCGCCCTTAGAGCGTCCCAGGAAACTTCGTCCACCGCGAAGGTCCATGTTTGGCCAGGTCCTGAAGGTTCGGTTTTAACTACCCTCCAGTTATGTGTGTGAAGGCTGTGGTTCATTTTCCTCAGCCTCTTGAGCACACTGTCCTTCTGCAGGCGTTCTTCCGCACTGCCATCAGGTAGGTACACTACGCATAGGTAAGAACTAGGTAGGTTGTCCCCCTCCACTAGCCTCAACTGTGGATTTTCCTATGGCTGTAGAGTCTGTACCAGCCCCTCCAGCCATATTCGGGTCGTGCCGTCTGCACAGGTTAGCATGAGCCATCCAGGTCTGTTAGCAGAGCCCTGGAATCTCATCTGTGGCCCATCTTCAGGTAGATTTTCTACAGCCAGCATGATTGCTTTCTGCAGCCTCTTTACGTTCACAGTGTCCATCATTTGGCTTGGGTAATCAGGGTGGATTTTTCCACCCCTGATCCCTTCCGTGACAGCACTGTAAGAGGGCGCTGGTGGGTTTTGTATGTTCCCTTGAGGTGGCGTTTGTTTTGTTCGGGGTTTCTTAGCCTCCATTCCTGGAGTGCTACCATTCGAAAAGTTCGTTTTCCGGTCTCTTTGGCCTGGGGTTTTGCGGGTGCTGGTTTGTGGGTGGATTTTACTCCCACGTTTAGCTTCCCTTTACCGCCAGGTGCGTTTTGAGGCCCGGATCCTTTGCTAGTCCCTGAGGTGGATGGCTCTCCTATCTTCAGGGGTGCAGTTTTGCATGTAGATTGCTCTCCCGTTCCCTACTTCCCCTTGGTTTCTGTTGCGGATGGTGTCCCGGTGCCTTTCTTGGAAGTTCCAGAGGTGGATTGACCTCCTGTCTGGACTACCGTTTCCGGCTCCCTAAGGACCTCCGCCAGCGCATCCTGATACGGCCGGCCTTTTTGTAGTAGCTTCTTTAGCTTCCTGCTTTTATGGCCTGATAGCCGTTTGGTTTTTGTTTGGTTTCTTTTGTCTAAAACCTTTACGGTTTCCTCAGCTGAGGTGTCGCCTGATAGTAGGGCTTGTTCCTGTTTAGAGGTTAGATCCTCCAAAACTGGATTTTCTAGAGAGTTGGATTTATCCTCCTCTCTTCTTTCTTTTTCGGATGAGTCGGATTCGTTCCCGCCAACATCCATTTTGTTTGGGTTTTGGTTATTAGATGTGCTCATAATTGTTCCCACGAGTAGCGTCGGAAAGGGTGGTCCATCCCAGCAGAGCCGCGCATTACTGGTTACTCCGGAATTTGACCTGGTTTTCCTGAGGCTCCGTTCAAGACATCTGTTTAGCGGCACAGATGCTTTCCATCCCTCGGCACGGGTCGCATAACACCTTGGAGTAAGCCGGGCATCTTTGGTTAGGTGATATGCAGGTCAAGTAGACTTGATCTGCATATCACCGACATCCAGTGGTGCCACGTGGAGGCAGACGCAGCAGAAGTTGGATTCTTATCCCCACCGCAGATGCAGGTCACAAAGCCCTGGTCTGCAAGGGGATAGCAATATCAACTACCCTCACCACCGTGATTAAAGATACACCAATTTCCTATGTATTTTCACATTAGGAATCAAAAATCTAGATCATTATAAAACTCGAATTTTGTCTGAGGACCCAAACCTGAACAAAATAACGATTTTGCATTGACCTTGTCAACTGATTATTTTTGCGTTTTATTTTTCTTCAGGTAGCATTAAATTCTGCTAGCGATAGCGGCTATAACACCCGTGGTAAATGATGTTTTGATTATGTGTGTGCGTCTCTTTATCTCCTTTTCTAAAAACCAATTTTCATTCACATGGAAATCCCTTTCAGCAAAACATACCTCCTAATTCTCTTTGCTTCCAACACTGATTTGCTCAAAAGTGCGTACGAGGACGTTATTTCTGAGTTTAAAAGTCCCCAATAAAATAACTTTTTCTCCATTCTGTTATCATAAGGTCCTTTAAGGGTTTCCCAACTCAAGGCAATTTCGAACGCCTTTTGTAAATATTAAAATTTATTTTTAGGGTCGGTTGCAGGGAAAATATAAAAACGAGTAACTTTTTGAGCTATAAATATAGCCGCTAATGGCATTGGAAAGGTCGATTGGGGTTCTGCTTTACCTTTTTACTGATATAACACATCACAATCTTATTTTTGCTTTAAAGGTTTAAAAAAAGCTAAATATGAAACATTTAACATAGTACCCATACGAATGGCAATAGAAAAAACTCTTTCATATTGGGTAAGGACCCAAGCCAAGGGGCTCCAGGGAATGAGTCTTACCCTGAATAGATTATTGTAAAAATGTTTTTGCCAAGAGTAATGTGACTTATGTATATCAAAATCGTTTATCTCTTGAGCCAAGAACCACTTCGGTGTTTGGTCAAGGGTAAAGTAAAGTCACTATATCACGAAGTATCTTACTTCATGATATAGTAACCTTACTTCACCCTTACGTGAAGAGTACCAATTCTTGACGTTAAATGTATGTTATACTTATCTTTAAGGCAAGTATTTTCTCCCTTATGCTAAGACCCCACATCGGTATATACTGGTGTCTTTTTTGTTATATTTAATTTAATATTTCCATTCTAAACTAGTCTAAGAGGGGAATTTTGGGGTTTGTCTGCATTTTCGCGTACCGTAATGAAATTTAGCATAGAGGTGTCTACTACACCTAGAGATGCCATTTCAGAAGTGGTGCTCCGATGGAACCCAGTGCAGGGCCCAGATACAGGGGCGTACTTGAGGTGGGACAGAAAAAGTGTATAAATTAAATATCAAACCAGTTTGGCGTTCACTTTTTGTTTCTTAAAGCTTATAGCTTATAATTTGAAAAAAAAATCTATTAAAATTAAGCGTTGGAAATAAGGTTTTTTTTGAGGGGAGATGAAGCAAAAACTAGGAGGATAAATTGTTCAAATCTTATTCCGTCTAAAGTGGTCGTGTGGGGTATCGATTTTTAGGTAATTTAGTATTCTAAAGCAAAATAAATATTAATTGAGTCAATACGTCAAACTGTTCACATGATATGTCAAAACTGACACCTTAATCTGGTTTTACCCGAGAAGAGCCAGAAGGATTCTCGCATTTTACGCCAGGGATTATTAAAAATACCTGACCAAGCCTTAATAAATATTGATAACTTAAGTAAGTGTGGAATCAAGTATCTAGAATTTTGAATTTTTAAGATAATCTGCCATTTCTTGGGCACCAAAGCTTACACTTTTAATAAAATTACATAATTGCATCCTGTTTGAGATTGGTTCTCAGAAGTGATAATTAAATAGATATTTGAGAAATAATGATGATGCACATTATGCAAAAAATATTTTTTATAAAATTAAAGTTAGTCATATTTTTCATTAATAACTTTTTACTTAAAAATAAAAAGTTGTAAGACAGGTTTTATTTATATATATAAAAAAATCGATTGCTGGTACTGTTTACTATGTGTATCTTTTAAAAATATTTTTTTTACTATAACTTACCTACGCCTCGTCTAATTTTATTCTTGTTCCACCAATTTAGTGCGTAAAAAATATTAAAATTTTGCCTAATAACTTAACCGACCTTTTTGATAATAACAAAGTTAACAATATTACCGACTTTAATTCGAATACCCTGTATGTTTTAAAGTCTCTTACTAACAACTACATAGGTGGTTAACAGTTTAAATATCTACTGTATATTTTCTAATTTTATAAGTGCTGGAAATAATATTTTACGTATTAAAAAAAATTATGTATTGACAAAAGAAACAACCTGTATTTTCTTACTTCATATAAGAAATGCATTCTTCTAGTTTTAAAAAAACGTAAAATTCAGAAAGTATCTTAAACTGCATAACCGGTGTGACCGAAAGTTTGAGACTACTACTTTTTACATGATTTTTTTAATATCACTTTTTATCTTTCAGCATATTACAAAATTACACAAAAATTCATATTTGTGTCATAGCCTGTAACATGCCGAGAAATTGTGCTAAGTTTCATTGCAAAATTCTTATTAACGCAGAAGCTAAAATAAATAATGTAAAAAACAATAAAAATGACAGCAAAGTTGTTGTCGCCCAGTATATACATTCAGAAAAAGGTAATGATGTATAGTTTTTGCAAAGTCACCTGAAATGCTCCTAATACGGGGTTCTATCGATTTCATGATATTTTGCTTTAATCTGCCCTTCAAAAGTTATCCAAATTCATATAAAATCTTCCTGGTATAATTTCAACCCTACCGACAGAGAAAAGGCGCGCTCTTTGCGGGCCGCGCACAAAGTATTTGTTTTCTGACCGACCCAGCACAGGTGGACAGACGGCATCTGATTGGCAGATTTTTTTGAAATGTGGTTTTAATTGCTTTCAGGTGTTTTTTGCGGGACCCCTTTAGTCGGCAGTATGCAGAGTTAGAAAATAAATCAGTGTCGTTTCTGTAGATATAGGAATAAAAAGTTTTATTATCTATTTTTATTTCTTTAGTTTATGCCATAATTAAATGAAATAATTTTCATGAGTATATCTACCGCCGCCCATGTCACTTTCTTTAAAGGATATGCCGATGGTTGGCTTTAACCTTTATGCAACTGACTTTGCAAAAATTATAGCACTTATCACAAAAATAGAATACGATAAATGGTTTATAAAGAGAATATAGTGATAACACTGAGATGTTTATTTGGCATATCTAGAGTTATTTGAATTTTCAGCACTAAAATAAAAAATGACGAAAAAACTTTATTGTCTAGTTACTTTTTAACACTCTGTACAAAAGTTTTCATTTAAGAAAATAAAAGCTGTACTAGTATTGTTGTAACGTACTGACTTTGAGTTTTCATAGTGATTTGTAACGTCGTCATAAAAAAAAATACTTAAATTGATCATAAAAATGTAACTTGTTTTAAAAACAGCCTGTATTTTAAACAGTTCAACAAAATTTTCATTTTCTTTTCGTAAAATATTAATAAAAGTGTAGTATTCTTTTATTTGGTATATATTTTTTGAAAATATCTTTACGTCTAAGAAATCCACATACCTTTGTATCTTTTTAGATTTTTTCAATTTACAATTATTAATTAAAATCCCCCTGTACTCCGACCCTGTATACGTCACACCAGTCCAACAATACTTGTTTTAAAGAGAAGCAATTTGTTAATGCTCCCAGTAAATTTTAGCAAGTTACCTTGCATAACTAACCGCCTGGAAATTTTTTTCTACTCTATATCCACACCATAAATTTTTCAAAAAAAAAAATATAATTTTTTATTTCTTGGAAGAAAATAAAACAATATAATTTTTTTCTCGCCTAAAATAAAAACGTATATGTCCTTATCATCGGTGCCAAGTTTCATTGCTCTAGCTTTACATTTAAATTTTATACAGAATTTTAATGAGAGATGCAATTAAAAATAAAACACTCTGTATCTTTGCTCTGCACTGGGTTCATGAGCATCACTGCGCAAAATAATACCATTGTGTTGTATTATTATCGTGCCAAGTTTCATTACGGTACACAAAAATGCAGACAAAAGTGGCTTAGGCTCCGGACTAAACCAGCTCTGTAACGAAATAGCCCGTATCAAAATAGCAAAATTCAAGATAGCGCGTTTTCAAAATAGCGCGTATTAAAACAGCGCGTATTATAATCGCGCGTGTTTAAATTAGCGCGTATCATAATGACGCGGATCAAAACAGCGCATATCAAAATGGCGCGTGCTCAAAATGGCGCGTTCAAAATACCGCGCATCAAAGCAGCGCGTGTTTAAAATGGCACGCATTCAAAACAGCGCCTATTAGAATAGCGCGCCCTTTAAGCGCGTGTTTAAAATAGCGCGTGTTCAAAATGGCGCGTATTAAAATAACGCGTTTTTAAAATAGCGCGCATCATAATAGTGCGTATCATAATGGCGCGTGGTCAAAATAGCGCGTGTTCAAAATGGCGCGTATTAAAATAACGCGTTTTTAAAATAGCGCGCTTCAAAATAGCGCTTGTTCAAGAAACCGCACTGAACCAAACCAAACAAATCAAGGATCTTTTCAAAAATGATTTTCCTAAATTAGCTTTCCGGTCCTTATTTCGGGAAGTTGAAATCGGTGTTATTCTAACCTTTGTCGACCCCCAAAAGGAGGACAGGAGAGCTAATTTAAGAAAATAATTTCTGGGGTTCTGCTTTACCTTTTTACTGATATAACACAGCAAAATCCTTTTTTTGCTTTGGAGGTTTAAAAAAGCTCAATATGAAATATTTAACATAGTACCTATACGAATTAAGGACACTCGTCGATCGTAAAGGCAAGCCTTAAAGTGGGTATTGACTTGCAACAAAACACTACAAACACTCCAAACATTTTCGCCGAAAATGTTCGCTCAGTGAGTACGTGTCTATGCAATGCTTATGTGATTTTGCAATCTGGGAACACAGCGCGCATCAAACACTACAAACAGGACAAACATTTTCGGCGAAAATGCGCGGAGTGTGTGTGAGTGAATACGTGTACTTCAAAAGCATAGACCGCGCTGCAACAAATTTTGCAAGTCAATACGTCACGGCGAACGCGCAAAACATTTTCCGAGGCTTGTCGGTAAATCGGAATACCACAAAGAGATTTATTCCTTCTTGTTTGTTCAGTGGGTGCGGTGGTTTTTTTTTCACTTGGCAATTAAAAAATGGAATGGACCATCCATCTCCCGCACAACGCTCAAAAAGTATTGAACCTTCATATCCTTAATTTCAATACGCATCTGATTATTCAGCTGACAAAACATATGTAAACTACGACATTGAGGAAATTATTTTAAATTAATTTATGCGGTTCGGTTCATTTAGTTTAGTTATTAAGTAAAAAAAACTTTACCTTTAGTTAATATGTTTGAATAATAATAAATAAATATTAAACTTATTTATAAAAAAAATAAATAAAAAAAACACCAAACTGCTAGTTCTACTTGTGCCTACTATAGTCGCAGTTGAGTATAAAATTGATAGGTATCACAAACTGTAATAGATATACTTATAATGTACGATATGCTTCAATTTTTAGTTTTGATGCCCAAAGCGCACTTACAAAATTATACAGTTTTGTATTTTCATGAATTAGGTTATTGGGTAATTTTGTACCCAACTACGACTAGTAGTTACAAGTAGATTTAGCAGTTGGGTGTTTTCTGTTAATTTATTTTTTACATCCATTTTTTAATTCTTATTCAGCCTTATAGAAAGAATGCATTTATCATTCATTTAGCGTTACTCGGAGATAGGTGCGTTTCTACAAACATTGAGTCAAGGTGGGGGAGGGAGAGGGAGAGGGAAGAAGTAAAATGCTGTTGAAAAATTCTTAAACCGTGTGCAGAAAGAAGTTTTGAAATCGCTTCATATTTGGGAAATTTATGCGAATATGGTTTTTGAAGAGGGTGAGGGGGAATGACAGGCGGCGAGATGGCTAGGACATGACATATTTTAAATAGAGACCCTGTATGTATGACATATTTAAAATATGTCATACATAGATTGTCTCTAGCTAGGACCAGGGAGGACTACAAAGTAATTACAGCAAATTTTGTATGCCTTAACGCCTACATCATGTGACAAAATACCTCGTATATATGTTGATTAATAGTACTGTTTACAAACAACCAAAAGTTTTTTTTAATTTTAGGGATTTGTGTCATATTGTTTTTGTAAGTCTAAAGTTGTAGCTATTGACAGAACAAAAAAGAAAACAATTGAATCAGCTTAATATTTTTTAGTAGCACATTTATAAAAAGTGGGCACTACCCGGTCTACCCTACCTTTGATTCTGTGTGCCATCTTGGAATTTGATAGCGGACAAAAAATATTTTTGGTCAAAACCCAGACCAATTCGTTCAAAAGTGATAATAAAAATCATTTCATGCCTTTTTTTTGGGCCACCCGGTATATTTACCTTTATTTCATGTTTCAATTTTTCAATAAGGGCATTGCAGGTCTCTATAAATATAAAACCAACTCGTTGTTTTGATACTTTAAATAGGTATTGTAGACTAGTGAAAGAGTCCACTGTTGCTAAAAAACGTAGAGTAATAGCTAAGCTATCTTGAACAGGTATAGCATGTCGAAGTTGGGTATCTTTCTTGAATATTTTAGGACCCACTAGACAAATTAAGTTTTCAAAATCATCTGCAGATATTCTGGTAAAATTTTTGAAATGGAAATAGTCCATATCTCTCAGTAAACTTAAATTTTGTCTTTGTAAATACAGACGTCTGGACCATTCTTTTCGCTGCTCTTTTTTATTTTTGAATAATCAGAAGAGCGCCGGCCGCTACTACCGGGTCGTCTTCGTCCATCACGGTTGACGGTGATACTGACTTAAAATAGCGAGAATACAGGACGCAGAGCAAATGCTATATACCAATTAAAACCGTAAGTTCAGAAAAATGAGCCAATCACATTGCATCTGTACACCTGGTGCATTGCAGATTTTCACTCCACGTGGACTACGATAACCTACTATCTATTAGGGAAGTGATGAATTGATTAATAATCACTTTTTCCTACTTGCGTGCGTAAAAGTGCACTTTTACGCACGCATTTGCGTGCGGAAAGTTGAACTTTCCGCACGCCGTGAATTTTAGGCCTAATTAGACTTATTGACCCATTTATAAACTCAATTAAATTAAAAATGAAAACAGAATTTGTTTTTTGCTGTTTTAATGTAAAAAATACCAAATATATTAAAATGTAAAACCAAGCTTTTTATGCAACTAGGAAAAATTTTGTACCTAACTCTTGCGGAAAGTGCCTTTTCCGCCCTTGACGGCGTGCCCGAACTCCGCAAAGCGTCGTTCGGGCAACTGCCGTCGCGTGCGTAAAAGTATCACTTTCCGCACTAGTTAGGTAAATAACTATTCCTCATTTCTACTAAATTTGACTTGTGCAGCGTTAAAAATCAATCGGTGTGTAGGTAAGTTGAAATATTGTTTACCCACAAGTTTCAAATTTTTCGACTTTTCAAAATTCAAAATGACGTCATTTAAGAAAAGTAAACTACTAATCCGATTAAAATGAGAATTTAAAAAATAGTAAATAAAGAAAAAGAATCAAAAATAATTTGCAAATAAAATACTCTCCCAATTTTTGGGCACCTAAGCTAACACAATTAATGTATGTATAATATAATTTTAACTAATTTTGGTCCACAAAAAAAAAACCTCTTTGCGATACCCGGGGACCCGACCAATGGACCAGTTTAATACCAAGTATAATGTATTAGCTCACACGTATACTATAAGTAGGGTGAGCTATGGTGTCTCTCTGTCCATCTGTCCGTCTGTCCGACTGTCCGTCTGACTGTCCATCCGTCCGTCCGTCTGTCTGTACCTACAGTTTTATTCTAAATGACTCTAAATATTGAATAAACTTACTTAATTTAGATATATATATAATATATATATATATATATATATATATATATATATATATATGTATATATATATGTATATATATATATATGTATATATATATATATATATATATATATATATATATATATATATATTATATGTATGTTCGTCTGTATGTCTGTATGTCTGTAAGTCTGTATGTCTGTATGTCTGTATGTCTGTATGTCTGTATGTCTGTATGTCTGTATGTCTGTATGTCTGTATGTCTGTATGTCTGTATGTCTGTATGTCTGTATGTCTGTATGTCTGTATGTCTGTATGTCTGTATGTCTGTATGTCTGTATGTCTGTATGTCTGTATGTCTGTTTGTCTGTATGTCTGTATGTCTGTATGTCTGTATGTCTGTATGTCTGTATGTCTGTATGTCTGTATGTCTTTATGTCTGTATGTCTGTATGTCTGTATGTCTGTATGTCTGTATGTCTGTATGTCTGTATCCATACATGTGAGCTAAAAATTAAAAAATATCCAAGTGCGAAAAATTATTTTTTTAAATTTTACGCAATTTCAAAAATCATATCGAAAAAAGTTTATTAAAGATTAACTTTATGTAAATCATCATTTCACATTCTACAGAAGCGCACCTTTTGAGGATATGCCCACATACAAGGATCCTGGAACTTCTGTTCGATTTATATTTACCTGTAGTTTATGTGATTTCCGCGAGGGAAGTGTTGGAAATCTTGTTCTCATTTCTTTTTAGTGACGTCGCGGCCTAGAAATACTTTGGTCGGACCCGAAAAGGGCCGCGGCTGTTTTGTGTCGGTAGGGTTGAAATTATACCAGGAAGATTTTATATGAATTTAGATAACTTTTGAAGGGCAGAATCAAGCAAAATTTCACGAAATCGATAGAACCCCGTATTAGGAGGTATTTCAAATGACTTTGAAAACACGACGATCTTTTGCGCGCGAATGTTTGTTGCATTCGGAGGAAAAAGATCGGAATGTTCGTAGTGTTTTGCGCGTTTGGAGTGATTTGTTGCAAGTCAGTACGCACCTTTATAGGAAGCGAAGCCAACGTCAGGCTTTTTATTTTTTGGTTATTATTTTTGACATTTTTTCTCGGTTTCGCATTGGCGATGGCGCGGCGGTTCGGTTTTATTTTAAAGATTTTGTTTTACATAGGTACCTAAACTATATATATTTATGTAATTAGAATAAAAAATTTATGCTGCAAACTATCTTGAAACCGTATCATCATTAAATAGATCTTTAAACTGTAGTAAAACCACATTTTTAAATAAGAACGAGCCGCCAATGCGAAACTGAGGAAAAGATGTCAAAAATTATAGCCCAAAAATAGAAAATCAAAGTCAGGCTTCGCTACCTGTAAAGGTTGCTTTACGATGAGTGACCTTAATACAAATGGCAATAGAAAAAATTCTTTCATTTTGATTTTATGAGCAAAAGTAAAATGCATTACGAGAAAAACATTTTTTTAAAGAAAAATCCGAATTAATAAAAAAATGTACCAGTTATTGTAATGAAACATCGATCAAAATAATTTTTATAATGCTTTTCGACAGCCACACTAAAAAAGCAGATCTCTGGAATCAAAGTAATATGTCCTTGAACCAAGTCAATGAAGATGCATAGAGCCAACCAGCCCGCTGTGTCCATAGTTCGAGGGAATGATTCTTATCCTAAATAGATTATTTACAAAAAAATTTGTGCCAAAAGTCATGTGACTTATGTATACGAAGGTCGTTTATCGCGCCATTTTGTACACGGGCTCTTTTGATACGCGCGATTTTAATACGCGCTATTTTGAACACGCGCTAATTTAATACGCGTTATTTTGAACATGCGCTATTATGAACACGCGCTATTATGATACGCGGTATTTTAAACACGCGCTGTTTTTATACGCGCTATTTTGAACACGTGCTAGGCTAAACACGCGCTGTTTTGGAAAGGCCTGTTTTGATACGCGCTAGTTTGATACGCGCTATTTCGTTACAGAGGGGCTTAAATGCGAGATGCACATGGCGCTGTCTAAACTGACCTTTATATTTTTGATATTTTTTTAGGTAGGTAGCTAGTAACATTACCATAAGCCGACGGCAAAAAAAATGGATCCATGACGGATCAGACAGCTTCCTAGATAGCCTATTATCACACTTAAGTGAAGCCATGGTAATATATTAGCCTTGAAAACAGTTTTTTGTAAATATCTCAGAAACTTAAGCACCTACGGAGTTTTTGCGTATTATTGGCTAAAATATAGTCTACTCTATTTCGAAAAGAGTGTATTGATACCATGCTCCGTTAAAAAGTTAGCATTTTTTAAAGTTTTTAATTGTCAGCTCGTAAGAGAGTAAAAGTGCCGAACACTATTTCACCTAAAATTTTTATAAAAATCGGTTCAGCGGTTTAGGAGCTATCGTGTTATGGACAGAAATAATATACACACAGACACACCCACAGACAGACATTACGACGATATTGCTAGGATAGGTCAAAATACATCCAAATAAGACATTTTTGGCGTTATCTGAAAAAAAAATTTCGTCGAAAATAATACCTTCTCTAGCCATTGCTATGCGGGCTAGGAGGGTAAAAAATAACAAAAAATATTACATAATTTTATAAGATTGTTACCTCTCTGTATACCAATATAATTATATGCCAAACTTTTTAACAAATCCTCTAAATTAACTTGAAGCGCAAAACATTTTTTTTAGCTAAATTGGAAACGCGCTTTTATTGTTCACAAACTGTGTGATGACAATTGACAGATGGAGTGCGGCGGTCGATAAAATCCGAATTTGGTCTGTTATGATCGGTTCACAATGGAAAAAAGATTGTTGGTGCAAGACATCAAAAGCGCCAGTTCTTATAGTAACATAACACTCCAACTCTTAGTACAAGAGTTGCCCTCTGGTTACAAGTTAATTCCAATTGAAGAGAATGAAGGGGCTTTGTATAAAATACCACGAGCTCTTTTATTAAGTGCAATTATCTTTAGTCAAGAACACGTATCTTTAAACCAGGAATTTGCACTGGTTAAAATCAAGAGAGCATTTTTCCTGCGCACATTTTTAAAGCCTCCAGTTTTTATTTAACACCTTGGCGAGCATCTATAGTTCAGAACCATACAGGAATACTACAAAAATATAAACGTTTCAAGATATGATTTTTTTTAGATTTTATTTATTTACAAATTTTGTCAATATTTAGAATTTTTATTTTCCTCTGTTATTCTTGTAAGTTTATTCAAAGTATCCATTTCTATTATTTTACGAACTGCCTTTGTTAAAGTTCTAAAAACTTATAGCCATTTTGAGAGTTCGCTCATGACGCGCGGAAATGGAAATCAAACGATTTAAATCTAATGGGTAACCATCTAAGAAAAGGAGGGCTTTAATAATAATTACCAAAATTATTATTCTGACTGCTTGTGAGTAAATAGTTTTATTCGCTATGAATTATGAGTAAAGGCATTGAAATGTTGTGTAACAGAATTTCCCATATTTTATTTTGAATATTTCTCAGATTTTTTGTTAAGGTCTATTTCTTTAAATATAATATAATATCGGCTAAAGTTTTTTCCCATAGCAGAAAAACATGTGGTTCGTATATTTTACACTCTTAAAGACCAGACAAGAGAGCTTTTCTAATTTTGACATAATATTTGTAATTTTAGGAAAATATATAGCCAATAAATGTCACAACTTTAAACACACTCTTAAGCTTTAAAAATGTTAAGTGGCTTTTAGATTCAGACCCTTGTCTATTGATTTATAAGATAAGACCCTTGTCTATTGATTTATACTTTTCTTAATGTTTTCGGATTTAGTGACAGATATATATAGACCGAGAAATATTTTATATTTCCCTAAATTAAAACCAACTTTTCATAGTAGCTTTTCTTTATGTTGCGAATTTTCTTGTCACGATCATACATATGAACAGAACTTTTAAAGTTGATTATAGCGATATCAAAAACGACAAAATTGAGTTATTTTTTAGATTTGATGGACTTTGCTTCCTTATTTGATTTTCAGGTAAATAGATCCAGTTTTCACTGATTTTCCGTGTCACTTAATTTTGATCATATTGATTTCGTTTGGATATCGTAGTATTGCAAGTTTCAAAGGTCACGTATTGTTTTGAGCAGTGGTTCATTAAATACTTCAAAGTGGTTAATTAGTAATTACTAAATGTAGAAAAATCAAACAATTACTAAAGGCTATGTAAATATAAGATTTGATTTGTCATATTTTTTAAGAGAAAATTGGAAATTTTCTGGAAAATAGCAGTTGAGTTTTTCACCGGGTTTTCTCAACTTAGGCTATATGCCAACCCGGTTTCGATTTTAAAAGCAAAAAATCGTAGGCACTTTCTTTAAAGGCAAAGTGTTTTTTTTTAATTGGTCAATTTTGATAAATAATTAATAAATTTTAAACTGGACATTACTAGGATGTTCGTTTCATTTTTTAGATCAGTTTAGGTAACTTTTGAAGTAGCTTTCTTTGTTTTCCGAAATTAGGTAATCTAGGGTGACTTTGAGCTTTAACTGAATTTTCTTATTTGTGGGTGTTCCCGTGGGACGTCTTTAAGAGTAGGCCATCTTTACTTAAATTAAGTCAGGGAAAATTTGATGTTTTGTTCTTTTTTTATGTCACTGACTGTATTTCTTGTCTCTGTTTTTAAACACAAAATTTTAGGAATAATATGTATATGTATAGGTTTTTTCCAATTTAGGTACGCCTACCCAAATATGTCAAATAAGAAGGGATAATCTGAGAGCAGTTTTTTTCAAGTTGTAAAGTTAAAATTTAGTTCCGTCTTAGAGTTTTGAAAAGTCAGTCGGGTTTTAAAATATAAGCGCGTGCAAACTTTAACTTTTGTAAGTAATGTCAAGTATCAATTATTACACTGCCTCAACCCTTTCTTTATTTGACAAACTTGGATAATTTTAGACAATTCTGTGTATTTACTTTTGATTTGTGGGAAACTATTTTGGGATCAAAATGGGTTTTAAATCAGTTGATTAAAACATGGGTAATGTTGGTATTTTTATTAATTTATCAAGTTTTTGCCTATACTTGGGATTTTTATTTAAAGTCTAAAATACTTGGGAAGAGGGTGGAAATAGAATTGCCTAAAATAAAACATGATTTAGCTTTGTTTGTTTAATTTTGTCAAATAATTAATTTTGTCACATTTTTCTTAAATTGTTTTTTAATTTGTCATATTTTCATATTTTCATCTTTTTATTTTAAAATATACACTTGCCTAGTCCAGAAACAAGGCCTTTTTATTTAACAACAAAATTAAAAATAAAACTACAGATCTGATGAACAACCTATCGATTATTTAATGTTAGAGCAAGCTGAGTATAGTCGTGTATTATAGCTAAAAATTGGTAAAAAGCTAATTCAGATCAAATCAAGAAGTTTAGTTAATCTCAGATTGGCCTGATCTAAATAACTTTGATGGGCAGTTCATATCAGAAACATATCAAAACAAAACAGTGAAATATAGTGAAAAAGAAATATCATCCAATCGAGTAGCAGTTGTCTAGAGGTTTAAGATTTGAATTGGTAAGTAAGCTTACTCATGTACTAACAAGACTGTAGAACGCCAACATGGACTCAGCCCCGAGAACTACTTTGTTTTTCCAGAGGTCTACATTGTTTCAGATGAAGCGCACCAGGAAAGACTCGCATGTGTCATCTTGGTGTTGTGTTCCACTCTATCCCTGTTTCTATTGGGTTCATTCATTCATTACTATCTCACAAAATATTCACATAAAAACTAAATAAAGTAGTTGCCTTAAATAAATAATTAAATAAATATACATAATGACCGCTCGCCCGTTACAAATTGGTGTCAGGTGTGGGGTGTTTTAGTTTGTCAGAATCATAATAAATGTTATACTGCTAACTTTATTAACAAATTGGGAGCCTGTGTTTCACAGAGAAATGGCAAATAAAACGTTGGTAGATTCCAGTTTATTTTTTTTAGTGTATAGTTCAATATTAAACATTGGTAGAATCTGTTTTTAATTTTCACTTTTATTTAGTTTTTTTTAGCAAACTTAAACCGTTGGTAAAAAACAGATTACTTAAATTAATAGTTTTAGTAGGTAAATTCAAAATTTTGGTAAATTTCTCTTCTTTTTATTTAGTGAAACTTGAATGTAAAACGTTGGTACTATTTTTTTTAATAGGTAAACTTAAAAAGTTGGTATTTCCTTTGTTTTATTAAACTTTGGTATTAAACATTGGTATAAAATCGATCTTAGAGGTTATTTTGGTCCAATTTGGAGAAGTTATACTGCTAACTCTCAATTTTAAAATTAAAAGCACCTAGGAAAAGTTTGGTTATACTGCTAACTGAACTCAATCAAATATTTTTGTTTTTTTTTAAATTATTTCTTTTTGAAAAAATTTAACATTATAGAACGAGATGAGTGATAATAAATTGGTACAACACATAGAAGCCGCTAAAGCGTGAAAAAAAACAGGCGACGACAGAAATTCAAGTCATCTAAAAAACTACCAGATATCACCTAGAACTTCACTTCTAGAAATTCCAGAAGACGCTAAAGCGTGAATATTAATTTTTGCATGTAGTGTGTATTTCTTTCAGCACTAACAAAATAATAGTTAATAAGATAAGAAAGATAATATATAGCGCTCTATAAGCTGCTGCTTTGCGCTAATACATTGCTGTTTTTAAAATTGGTAGACGGATCAACAAAATTTTAATTCGGAACCCTAGCTAAATTTTTATTTAGTTAGTAAAGTTGTTAGTTGAATTAATGATTTTTGACCTTAATTTACATGTACTATTTCAACAGATAGAGATTATAAAAATCGAAAATTGGTATAAAATTAATAATTGCTGATTGTAAATTAAGTTAATTCAAAATACGTTAAATTAACTTTCGATACCAATAACATGGATGATTTTTCCCTACTACCTATTTATTATTATAAGCGGTGAGAAACCATTTGCATTAAATCATTTTATTACACTACGAAATGGCAATTTGCATAAACGAAAAAACCTTTTTTGGGTACAATTCTACCAGTAAACGATTAAACTACCCTTTAATTATTACCCCTTGTAAAATCTAAGCCCTTGCGGTAGCCGACTAAACTGTTGAGCTCAGTAGATGTAAGCCAATAGCGAGGCAGAATTCTGGAAAACACGCCTAATTAACTCTCTGCCTGAAAATATCACCCAATTTATGTACCATTTCTTCTTTTGACGGATATTGGAAATTGACCCTTCTTGCGCAATAGAATACTCTATATGTCTATTAGAGTCTTATCCCTAATTTTTTTTTAATTTTAAATCGCCAAATTTATTTGATTACTCTACCTTTGTGATGATCTCAGTTGCTAAACTCTAGCAAAATTTTTTACACAGAGACGTTTTGTAATTATTTAAATCAAATTAGCGCAAATAATTTGTAATAGCGAAAAAATTTTTTTATCACACATTAATATTGACCCAATGATGACGTTGACGTTAGCGTTGTTTTGCAGTAACGCAAACGTAGCTTTATCGTCACTTTTAGCAAAGTAACCACCTATTGATTACCTTTATAGCATTACATACGATAAACGCATATATAACATATCGCTCTATATAAATTGTTATTTTATTTATTTCTTTTATTTTTTTAGCTGATTTTACTAAAATCGAACCTCATTGTATTATAATATTTTATTTTATTTTAGCTGATTTTACTTAATTGCAAAGCTACAACATACTAAAACCACAAAAATTCCATTAAAGGACGAAATTCTAGCTAATTTTGTGCCCTGTATAAGATTTATGCCAGAAATTAATTAATTCCAGAAATTAATTAATATAAGACACAACCGTTGCAAAAAGTATTTAGGTACCATTCAAAACGTTAAAGGAGAAATCAAAAAAAAATAAGCATTGCTATAAATATTTTATAAAAAAATAAACAAGTAGGTAGTATTGAAAATTGCAGAGTCTTGCCTTATCTATAAGTGTTATTAAGTTTTGCTTTAGAAAAAAAGTTTCGATAGGTATTCAATAAGTTTTTTTTCCTCGATAGTATTGTATTTCATGTGATTCTATGATGAATGTTATGTGTAAATCATCCTGTGATTTTTTTTTAAAATATGTTATTAATCGACTCGTTTGATTCCCATCGTAGACGAATGTCAGTATTTTAAGTAGGTATATATTTCTTTCTTGATTTAAATGTAAGGAAACGGAGGGTAATATCGTTCAGCGGGTAAAAATGATCACCTACAAATCTGTAAAACTGGGAGAAAAAAAAATGACAACGTCGCTAACATGCGGCTTTGTCATTTATTAAAAAGAAAAAGTATATAATCTTAAGTGATCGATATTTCCCCACCATCCCCTACTTGCGATTGTTTAACTTTGTACTTGAATCAGATACTAATGATTTTCTTGCAAGAAACTAATTTATAAATTTTAAGCTCTCTGACTCATTCTGGAGCAGCTATAGAAAAGAACCAGCTATAGTATTTAAAAGATAAAACAAAATAGCAACACTGTTGTCTAAAATTTAAAATGGACACCATCAACTACTTCCTATATTAATAATAAGATCATTGTATTACATATCTTTGAAATCCTATTTTAGAAATCGCCAAATGTTGCCAAAATTGATATAAGAATATTTTTGCTATAACTAAGGAAATGTACGTAATTAGACTAAGCACAATACCTAAGTATGTGCCAAGTATCATCTCTACAGTAAGTTTTTCTGTTACATTATTGAAGTATTTAGAGGTAATCCACTTCTAGGCTATTATCACTTCTGATCTAACCCAACCATGGCTAACCTATTAATGAATTATTTAATCTTACTTTTTAACTGCATCTTAAAATTCGACATTTACTTCTAAGGGTTATGCCCAAACCAAATTTTACCTAACCAAACCTAAGCTAACCTTGCTCTAAACGTCTAATACTAGAATGTAACTACTACTACTATGTCGGTTTAGAACGTTTTTCTACGTTGTCCGACGCTTATTCTCCACCTCCTTCGATCCTGACAATCATCTTCTGTCAGATTCTTTTGACTCATTGATCTTTGGATTGACTGTGGCCATTTTAGTTTAGGACGTCCTCTTTTTCTGCGCCCTACTGGTTGCCACTCTAGGACCTGTTTTGGTAATCTTTCGTCGTTCATCCGTTGTACATGGCCGTACCATATGAGTTGCCTTTTTAGTGATGTCATCCGTTATGCTTCCCTCGATTCCCATTCTTTCTTTTATGATCTCATTTCTTATGTGATCTAATCTAGATATTCTTATTGATCTTCTTATTGCATCCATTTCGACACTTTCCATTTTTTTTTGTATTTTTCTGTTACGCGACAAGTCTCTATTCTATACAACAGCGTGCTTTTTACCATTGTTTCATATATGTTAAATTTTACATTCTTTCTTATCTCTCTGCTCTATAAGAATATAAGCTTGTCTTAAAATAGTATAGTACTATATGTTTGACAATTATTTTTGTTGTTCGTATAAACTATTAGGACAAATTCTTTAATATCAATTAAAAATAAAAATAAAAAATAACTTAACCTGGTATTTTTCGCCTGATTCCTAAAATAAATAAATACAAATAAAAAACATTACTTTCTTAACCTTTAAAACTTGTTTGCATTATTAATCCTCTAATCCTTTGCTTTGAAGTAGTCTTTCCTACATACTACCTCCTCACTTTTCATAAAAAAAAATCTAAGTTGTTAAATACACTAAGGTAATACACCGTACCTTTATTGAAAGGTAGGAAGCAAACCAAACTCTACATTTTAAATCAGATATCTTTGCTTGCTGTAAGTATAATAAGTTTGAATATCATCATTACTTTTGTATAATGATAATACTGTATTGATAACATTTGAAATTTAATTTTGCACCATCTTTGGTGAACACACGTAATTTGTTACCAAAATTATCTATGCAATCTGATAATATTGATAACTCAAAAACTATCTATCTTAATGTAAAGTAACTAGTACAACACTGCCTGGTAACCAATGTTCCATAGTAATGAACATTTAAGCCATTAAATATATAAAGCATCATAAAATAAAATTATTATTATTATTAATGACTAAACTGAATATATTTAAAACATGTTTAACTTGGAAAAACAAAATCTTACATGCTTATAATCTTAATCCTTTAACAGTAAGAAATAATCAAAAATTCTTTAAAGTTATAACATTTTTAATTAAATAAACCACCCAAAATGTAATATTAAGCTAAAATCAAGCAAAAATGTATGAGCTATTAATTAACTATAAATAAGAGAAAAGTCTTGTAATTTCAGTAAACAGAATAAACATTAACTTTTAAAAAGGATTCATAGAAGAGGACATGAGACCTTCTTGATAAAAATCCACTCATGATAATATAACCCAAAAATCATCAAAACCTTTTCCTTTGCTTAAGTTTTCTTTTTCTTTAAATTATAACAATTTATAAAAAAATAAATAAATTAAAGATGATTTAAAAAAAAAAACCAAAATGAATTTTCAATTTGTTTTTATAACAAATCATTAATCAGGACATTATTAATGATTTGATTGACCTAATAAAGACACTAAGATCTTTTTAAAACTTTGTTTTTTTTTGAATAGCAACATTAACAAACGAAAAAAAATCAACACATTCTTAATTTTAATAAAAATGGTTAAATTGGTAACTACTGTTAACCTAACCTTAACCAATCTGACTATTTATCGATAATTTCTTTTAATATGCTTAACTATAATCGAATCTGATCTAACTAGAAAAGGTCATAAAACTTAAACCTAAATATTATTCTACCCCTTTTTAAAAGTCTGGGACCGCCACTGCTTAAATGTTATTCTAATGTAGGAAACAAGGTAATTTTTCTGAAGAAACTTTTTCTACAAAGTTTTACTTTTAGGTAATCAACCATGTGTTTAACTGCAAAATGATTTGTAATATCTAATTATCAAAATATCTCTAAAAACATTAAAGAAGAAAAACAAATTTCTTTTAAAACTAACGACATAGGTAAATGAAAATACTTCTAATTTAATAACTTCAATGCTTTTTAACCATTAAAATCGAAACATAAAGGGTTATTTCCTTTATAATTTAAATAATATAGCTAATTTTTCTTTAAAAAAAAACCTAGCATAAATCAGAACTTGATCATAAATCAGAACTTGATAAACACTAAAAAACAAGCACTATTTTAACATTAACTTTTCGACAAAAATCTATCATTAAAATCGGTTCAGTAAATCCCATGATATTCTAAGCCTAAAAAGATCAACTAAGAAAACCTATAGCCAGTTTTGGAAACTTGCTATGTGAAACTAGAGAGAATATACATTATTCTTCCTCTTAGACTTCATCTTCTACTTATTTTTTGCAATAGACATAAATG